>CM054063.1:227503975-228749205 GCA_028641055.1 Alopecurus myosuroides | reverse complement strand
AAGCTGCCCAAGGGGTATTATGGTGCCTTAAGCACCTTGGTCATGTGAAGTAATCCCAGATGTACTCCATCAAGTGCGGTGTCTGCCCTTTTGTTGGTATTTGATCCATCATAAGAGCAGTGTTTGCTCTTTCTTGAATCCAGGGTCAGGGTCAGCTGAGTATGATCATGTTGTCGGCTAAAGCTTTGCTTATGTATGACTGAACTTGATGCTCTTTCGCGGTAGAATAATTGCTTCAGGTCGTAGACACCCAAGCTGGATTTCCAGTCAGCTCTAGAAACCCTCGGTATTAGCGTATCGGTTCATGTTTTCATGCAAGAGCACTCTTTTGTGTATGCAGTCTGTTGTCAGGGCACAATGATCTTGTTTATGTTGATTACCTCTATCAGTGTCAGAGGGACAATATGACGCCTCTGCTGGATGTATAACAGACCTGAAGCTTTGTTAATTGAACTGATATATGCTATCCCGAGCACAGCTCGTGGACTGAATACTTGCATGGGCATAACATGGAGGACATGTCAAATATTTTTCTGGAAATCCACTTTGGCTAATAAGACTAGATTCTCCCATTGTCGAAAAATACCACAAATTTGATCAACAATGCATGAGTAATACATAAGAAAAGGTACTCTCTCCGATCCATAAAAAATATCGCTCATTTTATACTAAGTTAGTACAAAGTGAACGACACTTTTTATGAATCGGAGGGAGTATATCATTTGGATTTATATTTAAAAGAAGTTATAGTTTTTATGCACAGAACTCATACTCCTATTTCATTAACCAGATTGTCGGATCAGTGTTTTTCTTAAAATATGTTCAGGCTTATAAAGACCGGAACTAGTACGTAGCCTCGAGGGAGAGCTGCGCCGCTGCAGGAGCCATGGCAACCGCGTACGGTATTACCCGAAAATGCTAGACTATTGAATTCGTCCCCGTTGAAGGCCTTCTCCGACCTGCATCAATGGCGGCATCGGTGGCCTCATTTCTCCGGAAGACGAACTACCATGCTGCTTCAGCTGCAACAACGGCAGCTCCTCGCCTCGGCACGGCGAGTTATCGGCCAGTGGAACAGAGTGAGTGGCAGCGGCTGGTGCAATCTCACAACTACCATTTTCCCTCGGCAAAGGCTGTAGGGCGACATCGACCTGCACGCCACCGGAGCCTCCCGCGCTCACGCCGCCGGCCTCGACGGCGAGCAGGAGGTTCCCCGTGCGCACCTCCTGCGCCAGCGCGCACCCCCAGCAGAACATCCACTGCAGATAGTCCGCGAGCGACGGCGAGCTGCAGCACGCATTGCCCTTGCCGGTGATCCCGAACTTGCGCCGCATCCGGGCCCGCCAGAACCCGCCATAGAGCAGGCCGAACGCGCAGAGCACCACCCCCGCCGCGCCGACCATGTCGCTGACGGTCTCGTTTCGGATGTTCATGGCGGCAACGTTGAGCACCCAGAGCGGCGCGAAGCAGAGGAGCGCGAACAGGACGGCGTGCACGTGCATGTTCCCGAAGCCCAGCCGCTCCATGTTCCACCCAAACACGCAGAACGTGCAGAGGCACGAGAGCCAGCACGCCGTTGGGTCGTCGCCCACGTCGAGCAGCCCGCCGGCCCACTCCGGCGAGGCATCCGTGATCACCACCACAACCGAGTCGCCATCGTTGGACTTGGAGACCGCATCATGGTCATCGTGATGCACAGTCTGATCGCTTTTCCTCCCAAGCGGGCTGAAGTACATGTACAAGCCGGCGAACATGGGCGTGACGGAGCCGAGCACGGCGAGCGAGGTAGCGGCGGCGTCCGGGCGGGCCTTGCTGGAGTACCCCCAGAAGAGCCCACACATGGCGTACTGCGCGAAGCAAGTGAGATGCAGGAGCGCGACCACCACGGACATGTGAAGCCGCTCCCGGCGCGCACCGCCCAAGCCACACATGTCACGATCGATTTAGCAATCACGTGACGGGTGTTCTGTTACGTACTCCTACCTACGAGTTTGACCTTTTTTTCTTTCTCAAATCGATCGAATCTAGCTAGTTTCGTCCAAATGAAAACAGAAGCTGCTGACGTACAGAGGTATGTACTCTTACGTACGTGTATACATCTAGCTAGCTAGTTAGTGTATTTTTCTTCGCTTAATTCGCTGGCTGGCGGATACGTTATACGTACGCATGCGCAATCACAACAAACAAACAACATCACCGCGTGAGTCGTGACGAAGACCCATCGGAACCAAGAAAGAATAAGAGCGAGTGGGTCCCGTACCACACGGACTCTACCTAGTATACTTACAAGAGATCGAAAACAAATATCATTCCAAAAAAATAAAGAGGAGCTTGGTACGGAAGAGTCGGAACCATCAACACACACTACTCAACATCTCGATTCACCCACTCGTGCAAACAACACAGAAATGAATCCATCGCTTAATTACCTGCTCCAACGACATAGACCCATATCCACCGGGAGAAGTGCTGGAACGACGACGGCCTCGTCGCCCTCTCCTCTCCCCTCCCCTCCCCTCCCCTCCCCTCCCCTCCGCGCCAAGCCGCAAGTCCGCTAAGTCCGCCAAGTCACACGCGCAAGACCGCACGCGGGTCTCTGCCGAGGGTCTTGTATTTATAGGCATGCCATGCTGTGGAAGCCTCACGCGAGGGAAGAAAACGCTATCTCCATTGGTTCTGTTAATTGCCCGGAGAGGACGAACGGCTAGGATGGCTAGTCACACCCGGATCGGTGACATGGCAAAAGGCAACCTTAAATTACCCCAGGATTCGGTGACACCTGCCCACCAATTGACAAGAGCAATAATTGCGGGCAGTTAATTGGGATGGAACGATATTTTAGGCCTCGTATCGTTTCACATCCCTAGCTAGTTTCTATCGTTACCTAATATTAACGTCTCAACTCGATCGAATCATTTAGTGTGCTTTTTCTTTTTCTAGTCTAGTCTAGACTAATAATATGGAGTAGTTTTCTGTGTATGCTGGATTGTGATGTCCAAGAGAAGAGTCATTATTAAGTAGAGCTACAAAGTTGCATCGTCTATATCTTGTATCTCCATCTCCATACGTTCAACACTGCATCTCAGATACTACCGTGTGAATATCCATTCCGTACATATTCATAAACCATATGTACCACACTCAAACTCTAAATGACAACATGCACGCACTAGACATTTTTACTGCTCCACTACTGAAACGAGAACAAACATCAGCTCCTCAGCTCCAGGCCAAGACCTTCGTCTCACTACCTAGCTAGTACCGTACATAACAACATCAGCTCAAGAAATAACGAGATCCCGTAGTCAGCCATCCCGGCCAAGGCTCCATCTTCACGATCGATCCCTACTGCTGCTCCATACTCGCATGCTCAAGGTTCTACACAAAGACAATTTAACACAGGAACGGTGGTAATCCAAAGATGTCCGACCAAAATGTCAACTTCATAGCTAGATGCTCGATGCCCAGCATCAGGTCGTTTTGCCAAACCACAGTGGCTCGATGGCCGCAGTATCAGCAAGCACATTGAGGACACAGGAGTTGAACCCCTGAATTTACGTACTGCGCAAAGGCGAAGAAGAAGGGCCACGCAGTGAGGACGGAGGTGAAGGAGGAAGTACTCAAAGCCTAGGTAAAATGAAAAGAATCTATCTGATCAACTATACAAGAATGACAACCAGTTCGCAGTTGCGCAACACATATACATAAGCATGATTATTCCTCCGAAATCATAATTATTATGTGCACAACATGCAACACGCTAAATCATAGTGAAACCACCGAGTCATAAATATGCAGATCATCATCAGCTCCATGGCAGGAGCACACAATAACAATGGCTCGATAGTATCACAGAGCATACAAGGGATAAAAGGGAAGAAGCCGAATCTCACATAAAAATGGAGAAAAAGAAGAGGCCACCACCGGGACAATTACGGCGTGTTGAACTCACCGCCATCGTAGGCAGCGAGGGCGTGGGTGAAGCAGCGCTGCTCCATTCGCCCAGCTCCAGACGCTTCACTCTCCAGATGACGCCTACTCATAGACAACCATGTTACTATTGACGACTAGAACTTGTCACGGTAAAGATGAAAAGTTAAATACCATGACCAGCCAAGGAAACATCTACAAAAATAAATGGCAGGCCTATATGTCATTGTAGAATTATTACCAGTCCAGGTCCTATTTCATTAAGTGCTATTTTTTTTTACTTTGTCCTTTGAACAATTATTGCCCTAATATAGAATGTCTGAAGGTAGCTACTACGCTGAAGGTTATCAACTAAAAAACATTTAAATCAACAGCATGCTACAACTTATAAACCAGCAACATAGCAATATAAACTTATGAACCAACATGCAACATAGCAATATATACCCATACAAGGAATTACAACACTAAGATGTGGATGTCAGCTAGCTAAATCGAACCACTCCGAGTCCTAAATATCAGAGAAAGAAACAAAAGAAGAAATACAACATGAATGCCGGAGCATTACAAGAATGCTAAAAAACAATCTACAAGCGTGCTCGCCATTCTCTCATGGGAACACACACAGTCAATTACAAGGACGAGGCAGAAAAACCGTTCGAATAAACAAACAAATATCCCTCAACAGGACCCCTAATTAAACCATGCCACGATGGCCATGATATCACATAGAGAAAGTAGAAGAGAGAATCGTATGCCCACATTAACTGTCGCATGTGAAAGAAGAATTAGCACAATGCAAGCAAGTCGGCATGGGAGCATCTCAACGGAGACTTAAGCATCCTATGCTCCCAGGCTACTATAACTTGCAGTTAAGAACATAAAAAATCATTACGGGACATCAAAACTTCATCTTCTCGGGGGAAAAGGTAAAATTTCACAACTGAGGAGAAGCACATACACACCTAAACCATCACATGGCATCGAGGAAGGGGTGAAGAATGAAGTACTCGAAATGAAAGTACGAGAGCATGCGAAGAAGCTATCAACAACTCCCAGGCTTCCAGACTTTTCAAGTAAGGAACGCCAAATATCAGTACATTGATATAAGTACAAGACATCAGCAAATTCATGTTCTTGGGGTAAAAAGTAAATTGCTACAATTTAGGATAGGGATAACAGTGATCAAATGTAGCTCTGTTTTATTCATTAAAGTAGAGAGGTGCATAAGATGCATCTTTTCATCCATCACATGATCAAAGATTTATAGACCGTTAACAAGTGTCGACCACATATAAAATGTAACAAAGCTCAACATGCACCCACTAAACATGCAATAGGAAATCGATTTTGCACTCTTATCAACTACTCCTAAATAATATGATTTACTTCTTAGGAAGAAAACCAGAGAAACATCTAACATGACCAGATGCTAAGCATGATTCAAATAAGAATGTCATTGTATAATAAAAAAAACTGAAGGTATATGATTCGCAGATAACTTGGAAAACACGAACTATCTACATGATCGGCATGTAAAAGCCAAAAACATGGATACAAATCCACCAGAAAAGAGACACTTTTCATCCATAGCGATCAGGAATAACATTGTGACCCAATTATCACTTCAGAAAACCGACAAAGTCCAGCAAATAGCATTCAACGGGTGAAACAAACATATTTGACATATGAGCTAGCTAGATACTAAAACAAAAGGTAACTAAGGTTTCAGCACAACTCACAATTATCGACTAGATAGAGAAACAACCACTAAATAAGCAATCATTCAGTGGGGTGCCCAAGTAGAAAGGAAGGCTCACCAGCTAGTACCAGCCTTGAAGACCTTCTTGGCAACACCTTGCAGGCTTAGTGACGATGACTTTGGTGGGCTGGTGAAGCACCATGAGACAACATCCACGAAGAGAACATGTCGGTAACTTTCATCATGACGCTACGCTGGCCTGAACCCTCCCTGGTGGCACAGAACTTTATGAATACAAAACCAACTCAATACAAGTAATGTGGCATATGTTTGACTCTCGACAGCAGAAAACAATAAATAGGTAAAGTAAGTATTGCATGCCTTCAGTTTATAATTATAGCTAGATGTTTAAATGCAAAGTTGCATGGGCCATCTTCATAGTATATAGACCGGCCCTTCGTAGGATCAGAAATGGGACCTGCGAGGAAAAGAAACCAAGTTGCGTTCAATGCGGCATCAAAGGGAAATATGAAGAATCATACAACTCATTAACACATATAGTAAACTTGTGAGGCGAAACCGGCATGGTTTTCATGTCATGGGTAAATGGCATGATTACACAAAGTAAAAAAATATATATAGAACCAAAGTAGTAGGTAAGTTTCTCGGTAGCACTACCCATGCTGGTTGGTTATATAAGTTCGGTTCCTGGTAGCACGCAGGGTTGCCGATGCGTTGCCACAACAGTATCGGGGTCAGGTGCATATTAGTAGTATAAAACATAGATGGTGTTTGCTGAAAAACTTTGTACAGCTATAGGTAGGAGAAATAAATGAAAGGGGCCAGCTACAGCTAACAAAAATAAATGAAAAAAGACTGCAAGTAACTGACCCCCATGCATGTATCTATCTAGCGATCAAAAAAATAAAATGAACTGATTCAGTATCATATCAATTGCTAGGAGACAAGCTTACATATCAAGAAGATATTCAGTTCAAGAAGTATTAAAGCTAAAGTGAAAGAAAAAAAAATCATTTTGCTTGTACTGGATCCTGGCATGTATCTACATGTTGGTGGAATGGGAAACATGGGCTTGGTGTATGTGTTGATACCTCCGCATCTTTGTCTAGGTAGGTGCAGACATTGCCGCTCCCGAGCCAGGAAGATGACCTTGGAGAGGGCCCTGGCGTGGTGGCCGGCACTGAAGAAGGAGCTTCACCGGCAGGGCTTACAATCTGCAGATAGAGAGAGAGAGATGACAAGCAGAAAGCAAGCAAGCATAGCTAAACGTGCAGGGCTTGAGAAGGTGAGGTTACCAGGCTCAATGGTCATAGCAGCAGAGGCTCGTGGTGGACACCGGCAGCATCTCCCATGCCTGCTCGCTCAGCACCTTCGTCGAGAGAACAGAAGCAGAAGAACAAACAACATCTGCAAGCAAACCACAATATACATTAAAGGCCTGAAACCGAATCAGTCCTCCACTTCACGACGCTACCTTGTCCACATAAGTAAATAAAGAAGTTACAGATTGACGTGTGTGCTCTTGCTTGTACAGCACGCAGAAAAATGTGTACAAAAGCACATAACAAGTAGAATAAGACCCATCCTTCAGTAGTAATCACAACAAGAGACGTAATTAAATGGGCACCCGAGAGGAAGGTCTGTTATGGAAATATTAGCAGTATAAATAGTTAATGTGTGGAATAAAAGGGGCAGAGAGATCATATTTCCTTCAGCACCATACCATAAGGCCAAAACACTACAACATTATAAGCCAAAAATTACACATCTCATAGACACATAAAGCGGGGCTGTTGCACCAAATTTGAGTGTTGAAGTACAAAGCTTCTGAAGACAAAGCAGCGCGGCGTTTTAACTTTTAAGAAAACCTTAGTATATATGTTTGATAATTTTGTAGTAGCAGCACAGAGAAAACCCAGCTAGCCTAATTAGGGCTTGTTTGGCGGAAGTGTTTGGACTTGTTTCTCAGTGTATTATACCGGCCCAAACAAAACCACTGGAATACACTTCTGGGCCGTTTGGCGGGCCGGAATTGGACGGACCTAAAACCCAAAAACACGACCATACTCGTCGGGCTATCATGTATCCAGACACTAGTACGACCTCGCGTTTTTGCGGTGGCAGCTCAATCGCTGACAGCGATGCCCACGTGACGACGCTTGAAAACCCCCAATTTGTACCCCGATTGCCAAACGCTACAAGTAGCGCTACCAGTTCTCATCGAGATGGGATTGAATGAAGGAAGAGTACTGGGTGAGGTGGGTGTTTACACCCAAAACGCTTGGGATAATATCAGCAAACACACTAAGAAACGCTACTGCCAAACGAGGCTTTAGCGGGGACAGACAATATTCTGTAATTTTGTTTTACTGAAGCACGCTAAATTTAAATTCTAAAAAAAAAACTCATCGAACATAGCCAAAACACATCTCTGGAACATATGTACGTACATCTCCTGGGTAGAGCCGGACTGCCGGAGCAAGGCATTGTAGCAGCAGCGTGTAGCAAAAAAGAATAGCAGCTGAGTCATGTATGATTCCATAGGAGAAATGAATTAATACGGTCTGTTGCAGCTAACCAAAAAAGAAGAAGACTGCAACTAAGTAACTAACCAGCGGTCGAAAAATAAAATCAACTGATTCAGTATCATAAGCACGCTTTAATAGTTATATACACGTTGCTGGAATGGAAAACAGGGGCTTGGTGTGTGTGTGTGTAGGTACCTCCGCGTCTTCATCTAGGTAGGTGCAGGCCTTGCCGCCACCAAGGCTGGAAGATAGCGTCCTTGCGTGGCGGCCGTTGCTGACGAAGGAGCTCCTTCGGCATGGATTAGCATCTGCAGAGAGAGGGAGAGGATGGGAGATGACCATGTGGCACAAGCAAGCAGGCATGCCAAGATAGCAACACGATTAGGACTGTAGAGGGTGAGACTACCAGGGGCTCGACAGTTATGGCGCTTCGGACGGCGGCGTCGACTCCGGCGCGACAGACATAGGAGAAGCAACCAACGACGACCGATTTGCCCTCCTCCTCTGGCAAAGAGAGAAGATTTCGAGTTCAGATTGAGATGGGGTGGGGAGAAGAGGATTCAAGTATGGCATAACAAATCACACCTTGAGCGTGCCCCTAGATACGGGCTACCGATGGTGGGCGAGCATCCTACTTGCAGGTCCGGCGGGATCTGGATGTGCGCCGTCCCCAGCTCTGCATCCTTGGTCCCATGGGGCGGAGAGGCTGAGTAGAGAAGAGGACGGAGGATGCGGCCGATCCCGCGAGCAGCGGCGAGGGGGAGTAAAGGAGATGGAGCGGCAGCGAGAGTGGATCGAGCGCAGGGGTGGCGGCAGTGAGTGCGGGAAGATTGGGGATTTTCTTTTCTGAGATGGAAAGAATGGGGATGGATGAGGAGGGAGATGCGTGGAGTGGAGTGGATGGAGGTCAGGAGGAGACGCGTGTGGGGAGTTTTTGTTTCTTCGTTTCGCGGCGTTGGATGGGTTGGTAGGCCGTGGACGGCGGGGATCGAGCGCTAGGAGCCGATCCGCGTGGAGGGCCGGTTGAGCCATCTCATTGGGTCGACTTCCATGCCTGCATCGAGCAGAGTTCTCATTTAATTTCAGCGGAAAATGTGGTCATTGTAGAGTTAAAGCCGGCCAAAGCAACCAATTACATGCATACTACCTTAACTTAATTCCTTCCCGGGTGACGAAGAGACCTCGCACCGGGTGGATGCTTGTGGTAACGATCCACATGCATGCATTGATGCATAGTATGTTGATGCTTGGCATGTACTCCTACTACTACCCCTATAAATGTAGCATGCATCTTGCAGTGAGATAATTCACCACACTACCCATCGATCAGTCTGTCGACTGACCTAGCGGATGCCAACAATATTGCCACTGCCATCGACGACATTGACACATCTCTTGGAAAAGATCTCTTGACACATCCAGCGACCTGATCTGGTGGTGGTGCGGAAGATCACGGGTTCGGCCGATCAAGTTGGAGAGGAAAAGGGCGGCCGCGGTCAGTCGATTCGGTGAGTGATGGCGAGATGGGATTAGCAGAACTGGTGGGTGAGCGTAGGAGCGGCAGCGAAAGAAAGGGTGAGATGCGTCAAGACCGAGGGGCATGTGTTTCCATTTTCGGTTCGTTTGGGACGTTAGATGGTGTAGCTCCTGGACGGTCTCTATGGGTTGAACCATGTGGAGGCTGGTTTTGTCATCTCACGGAGCATCGAGTTTGCCTCGTTTCTCTGTAATTTTCGTAGAGTAGGATCCCCTCGACGTTTTGAGTGGGTCCAACGCTCCAAACGGACTCTGGCTGAGAAAGATCGACATCTAACTTTTAGTGAGAGGGCGGGCGCACAAGGTTAGATGTAATAATGGAGTAGCCCTACCTAGAAGGGACGTCGATAGACGTCGTCGTTGACCACTAGATAACTTCTATCTAGAAGGGACGTCGATAGACGTCGTCGTTTACCACTTAAAAAGAATCCGCATGACCAGAACTCGTATCGCAACCCCAAAACAGTTTCCTATAACCCAAAAAGGTGTGTGAAAACATGAAAGGGTCGAGTTTCCATGCCACATCCCCCAAGAAATCTATAAATCATTGACGATCGATCGAATACTTATGGAAACATGTTTGTTTTTAAGCAATCACATATTTCTCATTTATTTAATGAATATTACATTTTCAGTACTTTGAATGACGGGGCGATGCTTAACGTGCGGTCAAATACTTTGGGAATTTAGTAAGAATCCATGCCAATGTTAGTAAATCTTCCTTCACCTGATTATTCAAATAATATTTTGACATGACTCCTATTTAATTATTGTGTCTATGTGAAACGTCTCGTGTGCATGCACCAGAAACTATTGGACGCATGGGACACATTGGTTAAATCGTGTCAAGAAACTCTCACATGTATGATTCCCCTATTTCTATTTACAAAATCATCCAACATAACAATAAAATGCATGGAAATAAAGAGGCCTATACATGACGGGAATTTTCTGCACGCGTCCTCGATGCGAAAAAAATTGATGTTTGAATACCCTATTGCCCTGAGAATTTTCAATATCTTAGAGTCGCCTTGGCCACAACTGGTATGTGAAATTTAGGTTCACAAAAAAGAAACACTAATTGTGAAATCTTCCTATACCCTATGTATGTCATGGTATGCTACCGTAGTGACGAGCGACACATAAAATGATAAGTTGTAAGTTTTATTTTGTTTATAAAATAGTAAAGGAAACAAGGTGATGGCACATGAAATCAAAGCCAATATCTAACAACTAGGATAAAATAAGGACATGCAATGAAAAAATAACACATGAAATGACTTAGAATCACAGTCCCTTAGCATAAATAAGAGAATGGGATATGATCCAAATTCTAGGACTATAGATGAATGGCCCTGACGACAACATGTAATCGTGGTGGCAGGCGGGGAGTGAGGCGGCACAATGGGGGTGTCATCCACCGGTGTCATGCAAAAAATGGTAATGTGTGGTATAAAAAGGCACATGAAAAAAATAGGCAACAGTTGTATCATAGCATAAAATAGTTAAGACGACGGATAACAAAATTAGTCAGATGATGATATGGAATTCTTATATCCTAATAGAAAATAAGGGCCAGCGCGCAACAATGCAATGGAAAATGAAATTTTAGGAATTATACATCAGTTTTCGGCCTAATATTCATCACACGTGACAACCAAACGCAACATGTAAGGTAACGACTGTCTCCTAGAATAAACTAAAGACGCCAAATAATGGAATGGCAAGAAAATATATAAGCATTCATCGACTCCTAGCATGAAAAGGTTGTGTGATCATCGACGCTAGACCGACGGCCGGCTGCCACGCTGCAACGGCCACCGATTGTAGCCACCTCTCCGACGCAAACCGCTACAAATTCCACTCCATAAGCCGTGTAGATGAGGTTGCAACAGCCTAAGCGCCGTCGTTGGGCCATCCCCGGCTGCCCGAGTAGCCAAGCAGCAATCCGGACACCACCTTCCAAGGGCCGCCGTCCGGGAGTCCAGTCCCCACCGCGCGCGTAGCCACATTTAGTGCCGCTGCGATGTAGGCGAGAGGTCTCCTGCCGCCATTGGGAACGATGAGGAGAAGGGATCCCACCATCTGTCAGGGAGCGCTTTGCCTGCCGGCTTCCTCCGGCGGCGAAGGGGGGTTAGAGGAGAGGTGGTGTGGGGGCGATGGCTAGGGTTGTGCCTGAGCCGTCCCTTGTAGTGACGCGAGAACCTCACCTCACGCATCGATAGTACGTGACCGGCACAACCCACGAGAGAATGAAAAGCGACCCACCCACGGTTGCACATGTACTCCATCTAAAAATAAAAACATGTATTGCACCGGTCTGGCCATCCGCGGGTCAGCGGTCCTATGGCGTCTAGGAACGGGCCGTAACGAGGAGTCCGCCTCCGGAGCCGTGGGCACCAGTGATGGTCATGGTGAGGTGGTAGCGGCACGGCAGGGAGAACGGGGTAGCGGCCCCGGAAGGTGAGCTACACGACCGTTCTGACGACAAGGCGGCGTTGCGGTGGTGATGGCCCATCTCTTTGGACCATGTGGGTGGCGAGGAGTGGTCTTTGGACCATGTGGGTGACTTGCAAATATACTACAATTTTTTGCGAATTCCGGTCGCATTTTGTTTTGTCAACCTCGTTGGCCCGTTGGAAGAATTGGATAGCCTTTTTGCAACTTCGTGGTTTTTGTTCGTGGGTATGAAGAGAGGGAAGAGAAACCGATGTTCTAAAATTTGCATGTCATGGAAATAGCCTTGATCACAACTCATATACAAAAGTTTCCCACGTGAAAAAATACTTTTACATGATAGGTAATAACTATCATTAAGTGCATAGAGTAATAACATGTGACAACAAAGACGACCCACCAAATCATACGCAATAGTTGCCTCCTAGCATAAAATAATAAAAATTGACTATGAGACGACACATTAAATGATAGATAATAGTTATTTTTGGGCTCAAAGAAGGCCCCAATAAAACGCGATATCCGAGGACACATGAAATGACGGATCTTAAGCTTTCATTTCATGCATAAAATAATAATCGCGGAAATAAGAAAACACACGAAATAATATGCAGAAAATAGAATAATAACGTGATAACAAGATGGCACATGAAATGATAGGTAATAATTATCTTGCTCTCCATGTCAGCCACAATGTCCTTCTGCGGGGCTGGCAAGGGAGTAGCAACAACCATGACTTCTTCCTCTACCTTTCAATCCTTTGCCCAGGTGCTCTAATGTTTCATTGTTGACTGTCCTGGTAGCTACGATCTCGCATATGCCCTATTGGGGTTGCTTGTTACCATGCCGCCAATAGAACCGACCCCTCTCAACTTGGCTAGTCGCTGCTTTGACGGGAATTCGAATGCCACGTGCCCACCATCTTCCGTAACAACACCTTCCCTTCTTCTTCTAGTAGTATATAATTTTGAGGTATTCACGACGTAGTATAGATAAATCGGGGCGTTATGGAGATCGGGGCTGGAGGCAAGGTTGGAGAACTAGGGGGTAAGCCGCCCCCCTCCCCAACGATTTGATTTTCTTGTGTACTACTCATGTGCATACATAGTAAATCTAAAAAGTGGTTTCCTAAGACAAATGTTTGGCTCCACCTTGGTGACGATGGCCATCAAGAGTTAGGCTGGTGCCGGTGGGGGCGGTAGCCGGGGCGATACCGCCCCCTGGCGGGCGAGAGGGGCGAGGCGGGCAACGGCGCCGTCGCCTGGCGAGAGTGGGCGATAGCGGCGGCTATCGCCTGCGGTGGCGGGGCGATAGCGCGGGCGGGAGCCGGGCGACGCGCTGGCACGCCCGGTCGATAGAGCGGGCGATAGGGGGGAGCGGTAACGGCTAGCTGACGTGGCGCCACCCGATTGGTCCACGTCAGCTAGCCGTTGGGGGTTACCGTTGCTGCCCCAAAAAATACGAAAAAAATGCAAAAAAAATTGAAATGTTCATCTCCTCCCTCCTATAAATACCCCCTCGTATGCTGCACTCATTCCACACCAATTTCAGCTTCTCCACTCTCCATTTCCACTCCTCTCGACGCCATGTCTTCGTCCAGCAACAGCGATTCGAGCGACGGTGTGGAGGGTGAGATGATCGCCGTAATGCAAGCGGAGTACGAGGCGGCGATGCTCAACCTCCAAGCGGTGCCAAGACCGCCGCGACGCCGTCGAGAGTTCATCAGGCGTGATCGTCTGGGCGCCCACGATCGGCTCTACGACGACTACTTCGCCAACAACTGTGCTTATCCTCCGAGCTTCTTTCGGCGAAGGTATCGGATGAGGCGATCCATTTTTCTACGCATTGTGGATAGATTGGGTGAATACTCTCCGTATTTCACCCAAAGAGCTGATGCTCTCAACCGTGCTGGTTTTTCTCCCCTACAAAAGTGTAGTGCGGCGTTGCGTCTGTTAGCTTATGGAGCCGCTGCTGATACGATAGATGAGTGGCTTAAGTTAGCTAGACAAACTTCGTCAGAGTGTCTAGATGAATTCTGTGAGGGCATCATCAACTGTTACGGGGAAGAGTTTTGCCGTCGACCTACTGTCGCGGATACTCAGCGTCTGTTAGCGAAAGCCGAGGAGCGCGGGTTTCCGGGCATGCTAGGGAGCATCGATTGCATGCATTGGCAGTGGAGGAACTGCCCAGTTGCGCATGCCGGTCAATTCACAAGGGGAGACATCAAACACCCTACCATAATCTTACAAGCCGTTGCGTCGTATGATCGTTGGATCTGGCATGCCTTTTTTGGAGTCGCCGGGTCCAACAACGACATCAATGTGCTCAATCAGTCGCCATTGTTCACGGATGTGCTTAGAGGAGAAGCACCCATAGTGAACTTCACGGTGAATGGACACCAGTACAACAGGGGTTACTACCTTGCCGACGGCATCTACCCCTCCTGGCCGGTGTTCATGAAGGGTGTTACTTTTCCACAAAGTGAAAAGCATCATGTGTTCACTACTGCTCAATCAGCTTGGCGCAAAGATGTCGAGTGTACATTTGGAGTGCTGAAGTCTAGGTTCAACATTTTAGCAGTTCCCGGACGCTCCTACTCCAGGCGAACTCTTGGGTTGATCATGCGTGCATGTGTCATTCTGCACAACATGATCATCAACGATGAGCGTGGTACCAATTTGGAGAACATCTATGAGACAGTTGATTCCAATGTCGGCCCTCCAATACATACCAATGCACCACCAAGCCTAGCAGCCAGGATTCAGATGGACAACGAAATGAGGGACTCGCCGATGTATACACAGCTCCAGCATGATTTGATTGAGCATGTGTGGGCTCATTCCTAGATTATGTAATTTTTTCAATTTTTATGTAATTTTTATTTATTATTATGTAATCGGTACAATTTTAGTTGAATAAAATAATTTCTTCCATTATTTGCAATGTTTTTAATCTTAAAAATAAATGTTGACGTGGAGGAGAGAGAAATGCTGATGTGGAGGAGAGAGTGATAGTGGGGGTTATAGCCCGTGCACTGGCACCGTGCTGTGAGAGTGGCGTGAGAGTGGGGTGAGAGTGAGAGGAAAAGCTGACGTGGCGGGGCTATAGTCCGTGATAACTCGTGATGCACTGGCACCAGCCTTAGGTTGCAGCCGTTCTTGTAAGAGCATCTCTAACAACCGCCCTATTATAGGGCAGGTTTTTTTCTTGCATTATAGGGAAATTGATTTTGTATTTTAAGGCAACAAAACATCTACAACTATACCCGCTGTCCTATTTTGGGGCACCACTGCCCAACGTGTAATACATCACATACGCAAAATTTGAAACCAAATTTAAAAATCACGTGTAGTTTTTACACACAAACTGTGATGCATCCGTCGGCACGCTCAAACACCTACGTACTACCTCATGTCCAGCTGCATGCATGCATGTGCATACACGACCGAGGACCGACGCGTTAGGTTAGCGAGCTTTTTCGAAACAAAATCGAGTCAAGGGTCTCCAAGGCGGTGGTGGAGAAGTTCGAACTAGCAACAAGTGATGTCAGACCTCAAAATAAATCACGGTGATGCGAATACATGACAAGGACTGCGAGTTATAGGTGGGCGAGCCATTTCAAAACAAAATAAAAGACTAGGGTCTCCAAGGCGGTAGAGAAGCTAACTCTAACAACCAGTGGTGTCAAACCTGAAAAGAAATCACGGTGACGCGCATACACGTCGATGAGGACCACGGGTTAGGTTAGCGACCCCCTTGACAGACATGCGTTGTCACATAGCTACGTAGGTTACAGACTTTAATTATTAGGGGGAAACACCCCCATTTTGGTGGAACAGGGTAGTATCTTGTGACAGTTTGGGCCCAAATATGGTTTCTAATGATTCTGTAACCTATCCAAAATGTGTGAGAGATAATATTCACACACATTACATATAACACTTACGCAATTTCCCGGCATGGGCAGTTGTGAGAGACAAAATTTGCGACGTCATTTTAGGTGGATGGAGACCGCTATCCGGAGGACACAAATTTCTCCGATTGGTAAAAAAATATAACCATACTAAAAAAATATATAGTCATAATAAACAAGAACATATCATAAAAACGAAGAGTAAAAAAATATAACCATAAAAATGAGGGAAAAAATTAGCTATGGGTTAAACCCTACCCTGTAAGCTATGCGTACAGCTTAAGTACGTCGATGGCTGCCGTCGGCGTGCAGTGACCCACGTCGACGGCTTTTTTACGCCGACGGTGCCCGTCGGCCTTACAAGGTCTACACCGACGGCTTGTTTTTTGCCAATGATCAGGGCATCAGGCGTCGTGCTGGCCTGGCTCGGAACTACGCCGAAGGACCGGACAAAATGTCGTCGGCGTAGACCTAGACCGTCGGTGCATCGGCACGTTCCTGTAGTGGACATATGGACGAAACACATAGTTGATTCCTATGAAATACATGCATATACGTGACACTAAAAAAGGGTGGTGGTCAACTTAGCGCAAGTCGAAGATCCGGAGCCGCCGCTCCGACATCCACGCCATCCATAGGGCCGCGCACCACCTAGACGAAGACAAAGAATCGCCGTTGTCACCACCAACCCACAACTCCCTCGGCCGGTGGAGCATCCAAGGCGATGCCACAAGAATCACGTGACACGGGAGAGCCACCCTCGCCCGATCCCGCGAGGGATTTAGGGTTTATCCCGGAGAACTCGGCTTGGAGAAGCAAGAGCACCGCCCCGACGACGCCTTCATGAATATCACTGAATACAATATGGTTTCATTTAAATTTAGTGTAAGGACCCTACCAATATATGTTTAGTCCTACGGAATGTACAATGGAAGGGGTAGTTTCCCCTAGTTTGTACAAATGTTTGATGAAATTCATAGCCATGTTTGGTCTTTGTCATAAATAAGCATACACACACAAACAAAAATGAACTAGTACTTACATTTTCTCTTTGGAAATCCAAGGCGGTGAAGAAGCTAGGACTAGCAGCCAGTGATGTCAAAGCTCAAAAGAACTAACGGTGATGCGTATACAAGACGAAGACCGCGGGTTAGGTTAGCGAGATGTTTCAAATCGAAACTGAGGCTAGGGTGGCGGTGGAGAAGATAGTAACGGTGACGTGTGTTGGTGGGCGATTGATCCGGTGCTGTCGAGGCCTAGCCTTGCGGGGCTCCTCTACGCCCGATCGTCCGGGGGTGAGGATAGGGTTTTTTTGGGAGAAATCTTTTCAAAAGTTGGGGTAGATCCCGTTTTTGGTTCTTCCTAGGGGCTAACCTAACACAACTAAAAATTGGTTGCACTCTTCTACTCTTTTCTGGCGCACGTGTATTGGGTACCCCGAAAAGCTAGGGTTTCTCCAGCGGGTCTAGTGTTTCGCCAGAGAGGTGCTCCGGATTGTTTGAATCCAACCAAAACCTAGATGGTGCCATATCACATGTGTATAAGTTTTGTTTTGGTCTTAGATGTCCAAGATCCCACTTTGGCGTGTGACCGCTTCACCGACATCATCTTCTCTCTTGTGATTTTATGTACTTGTAGGTTGTAGCCCGAAACTCCCACTTTGGGTGAACCGGGGTAATATTTCAAATAGTTGGGGTGGATCATGTTTTTTGTTGTTGCTAGGGGCTAATCTAACACAACCAAGAAATTGATGCACTTCGCTACCCTCTTCAGTCGCACGTGTAGGGGGTATGCTCATAGGAAACAACGCTTCGCGGGCATCGGAATACCTTCAAACCTTGCATGTGACCGTAGAATTTGTATGAAAGTGTGGTGGAATGTTGAAAGATTCAAAAACTAGTTCCACGGTGTGACCCCTTCACACACATGCGCTATCACCTAGAAATACTTCCAACCCTATACATTACATGTGTCATTTTGTTGTCACATATGTGTCAATACCCTATACCCCTACACCGTAAATCTATACCCTATACCCCTTCACACACATGTGTCAATACCCTATACCCCTACACCGTAAATCTATACCCTAAACAAAAAACCTAGACCGTAAAACCTATCCATTACATGTGTCATTTTGTTGTCACATATTAATACTTTATACTAGGAGACGATTATTACCTATTATTTTATGTGTTGTTTAGTGAATGTTCAAATCAATATTGTGTGTAATAATTATTATACCAATAGAGGATAACATTGTTTGCTTTTTACACATATGTAGTGTTTTTGTATTTCCTTGTGCTTTTTATTCAACTTGACGATATTTCATGGTGTCTTGAAAATACTCTCGACTCTTATCCCTTGATCTAGTATATTTTTTAATCCAGTGACATCAGTGAGCACGAAGATTATACCACTGCCATTAGTGGTGGCGCATGGGCACCTAAGCCGTGTGTGAAGAACTTTTCTTACGACTATCAAGATACAACACATACATTAAAGAAAGAAAGATCCCACCATATTGTCACATGCATAGCTACCCTATGTTTTGCTTGCTCTTATATGTTTTTTATTTGATATTTAAAAAAAATTCATATACCACTTCATACTGAATTCTCATGTTCCTATTATTTTTTGTGAAATTTTTATATAAATTATGCATGGTATTTATACCATATGTTATTATTTGATTACAAAATTGATGATATTTATGTCATATTAGTTTGATAATATGTTTTATCATATAAATAGTCCCATGGTGTACAACTATTTGGTATGTGTTATTTCATGTGAATTATAATATTTTTTGTCATGTACTCCCTCCTACTCACAAGATCTCACATGTTTTCTTGCATCTCTCTCTCGATCCCTGTCCACAAATTTACCAACTTCAAACTTTCTTGCGTGTTCAACCTCAAATTACTCTCTGCCATATCTCTTACGAAATACTCTCATTATAAATGTGGCATCCCATCACCTCGTACTATATCTGCTGCCCTACCGGTACTCACCACACGATTGACCACGTACCTCCATCGATACACCTCCTCCGGAAAGTTGCGCGTCGACGTCATTGCCGAGCTCCACTATCGGCGTTGCGTGCCCAACTAAAGTCTAGGCGTAGAAACCCTATATATGTGCTCTAGCGTGACTAAGCTACATAGACACGGTATCCTGCAAAGACTAATGTTGCACAACTCATTCATCCTGATCTGAGTCAAAATTTTCAAATCTAGCTTTACTTGTTCCAAATTATTAATAAAGACTCAAATACCACGATTGTACTCAAAACACATAAACATTACATAAACTTGCGAGTCAAGCGCGTCATGGCAGTTTATCTCTTAGTTAGTTAATATCGAACTCTTCATCACACGTATTTCCCGTTTTCCCAAACCAAGCTGTGCCGAATAACCTACCGGGCGCTACTCTGCATGCGCCTCCTTCTCCTTTCATGTTTGGAGCAACCTCGTCGCGTGCTACAATAGTCGTTATTTTTAATGTGGAAAACAAACCCACGATTTAAATAGTTACGGATATAACTAATTACATATTTAAATATTCTACGAGCCTTTCTATTGAAAATTTGTAGCTAATATTTCTCACATGGGCCGCTCCAAGTTTCTTGTCGGTGCAGTTAAGCTCGTGCGGCGGGCAACCAAAACTCCACCACAGAGCCACGCCATAGGCCATGAAGCGGCCGGAGGGACGCTGTCGCACGCCGAGCAAGTCGGCGGAGCTCTTTGGACCGCGACGGGGGGCCATGGCAGCGGTGGCGAGGATTGGGTGGGTGGGGACGACGGTGCAGTGGTTGGGTAGTGGTCGGGGCGGTGGTGGATTTTGCGTCGGCCGCTGCGGGAGGCGGAGTGGGGATAAAAGGGCAGTTGCGGGAAAGTTTGGTTTTGTGGTTAGAGATTGTTAGAGATGGTGTAAGTTGTCTAGTTGAGGGTGTGATGATAACTCTAGGTAGGCATCTAGAATTCGGATGGCGATGATGGGTTAGAGTTAAGAGTAGCCTAGACGTGTGATGCATGGATGTTGAGGTGCACATGCATGCGCGCCCTCATTAATTTTGAGGTACTCGATATGCATGTTTTTATTTATAATTTTTGGTACATACTAGTAGGTATATGCAGGCATGCATGTACTCCCTCCGTCCTGGTGTATAGGGCATAATACCAAAAACATGCAGTCCCATCTATTAGGCACATTTTGTATTAACTCTCTTCTAACTAGTGGGTGGTTGCCTCTCTCCATCCCTCCCCACCAATGCATGTAATATTTAAACCCCAATGAATGAATACATAGGGTTTAGAGAATTGTTATATGTGCCCTATACACCAGGACGGAGGGAGTACATTTTTTTTTAGAAGTTCGTGCTGTTTGATTAATTCGGTATAACTGCAGGCACACGGCTCTTGTACATTTGTTTTGTTTGGACAATGAGTGGAGGAGAAAAGAGAGGAAGAAAAAGAAAAGTGGCAGGTAGATAGGAGTTAAAAATAGAGGAAAAAGAGGCCCAGCCCATTAATTATGTGGTAGGTAGGAGTAGAATATATGGATCGTGGATGAATTTGAGAGGAGAAAGGAAAACGGAGAAAAGTTAAGGTCGTAGGTAATGTAAATATGGGCGATCATCCTGGTTTTAGTGACGTGATTTATTTGCGCTTCCTTCCGCCACGCCACAGAGAAAAAAAACCCCGGAAAAGAGGCCCGGCCCATTATGCGGAAACCAGATGGATGTCAGCAATGGCGCTGAAAGCTAAACGGGAGGACCGAGTCAGCACTCACCACATAAGATAGAGCAACAAATTTGACCGGACAAATTCCATACAAATTGACTTGGAAATGAAAATTAAATGTTAAAAAACGGAAGGCCTTATGTCTTTCTTGACTCGGTTTACCCAATACTTAACACACCTATGTTGACATAGCACTTGAAATTATCTCCGGAAAGCAAACGATTGCTCAAACTGCTGCTTTAAATCAAATATGTAAGAGTTTTGAAGCTTTTGTACCAACCACTTCAGTAGAGGGGAGAGCCGCAAAGGAGAAGAAGTGAAATTTGACAAAACTGATCCAAATTTAAAATTTCAACATGAATAATTCATGATTAGACCTCTTACATGACGCACGCCCGGTGGGTGCCATGATCGTATTGCATGGGAGAAAATTACAAGATACCACCACAACTGGGGCAAGAGTAACAGAAAGCCACCACTTTTCGTTACGTTTTCAAAAAATCAACACCTCAGGGGTGAAACGTTACATATAGCACTGATTTTGGTCTGACGCTGGGCTAAAGAACGTTAACGGGAGCCCTATTACCCCCCCCCCCCCCCCCCGTTCCTACACGGTTGGACCCAGTCGCTCCTCTCCCGCTCTCGCACTGACTCGATGGCGGTGGCGGATTCCAACGGTGGTACCTAGCCGGCCGGTAGCGTTAGTGCTGGCCCCGGACATGGCATTGGGGACTAGGGCGAGGTTCCTCGCGGCGGATGGGGGTTGTTGTGAGAGCTCGAACCCGGCTGCGGCGAAGTTCTCTTCTCCGGCGAAGGCGGCCGTCGTTGTCGTGTCCAAGATCTGGAAGGAGCTTCCTACGCAGAGCAGCCACTGGACATCTGGATTCGGCGGAGTCAAGTAAGTAAATCCCATCTCTCCATATGTCTCTTTTGATTTTGAATTGGGCTAGGGTTTCTTAATGGAGATAGAGAAATTAATTGTTATTTTACAAATTAATTTAGGTTGGATGATGATATATGGGATGTAAGGTTAAATTTCGATGGCATGGACAATTTAAATTGTTAGCTTTAATTGAGGGAGTTGGGTATGGAATCAATGACTGCATGTACTATGTGAAAGAAAATGATAGAGGAATTGGTGCAATGGAGTTAGTAGATGGAATGCAGAAGGTGGAGCAAATGTTTGAGCTTTATGAGGATAAGAAGTGCATTTCTTTAACTATAATTACGGGTGGAAGCTCACTGCCAACCAACATTAACACTGTTGCAGTAGAAGAACTCGATTCAATATCAGAAATTGGTGACCCTATTATTTATACAGTGGATGATGACGGTGTAGTTTTTCCTAGTCAAAATTGTGAATAGTTCCCTAGATTCAGAGCACCTGTATTTGTTAACTAAACAAAGCAGAAATAAGGAGAAGAACACACATATCTTTGATGAGGCTGAAGAGGACATAGAAATGGAAGAGGATGATGATGGCAATGAATCGGATGATGCTGAGATGAACCAGACATCGACAAATATGAAGAAAAGAAAAAGGACTGCCTCAGTGCATAGTTGGGAAGGTGAAGAAGAGATAGAAGACATATATTATGATTCAGTGGGCTCATCTGAGGACAGTGGTTGTGAACCTGTGTCTGGGCCAGTATTGAGAAGAAGAGAAAGGAACCGGTGAGGAAAAGGCAAGGGACAACTACTAGGTCACGTTGTATACAGAAGAGTGAAACACGAGCAGATTAGGTTCCCTCAGATGATGAAGGGTCAGATGGTGATTTGAATCCAGAGGATGATGATGGATTTGAGACACCGTGTTGGGCTTTTCCTAAAGGAAGAAAAAACAGGGCCAAGAAGGAGCCAAGGGTGTGGTATGATGAGAGTAGACTACAACATGAAGATAGTCTATGTCTGAAAATGTTTCCTTGATGTGTACCAGCTCAGAAGAGCACTCCAGACACTCCACATTGCACAACTCCGAAATTTTAGATATCACAGAAATTGCAAAGATAGAGTGATAGCAAAGTGTGCCCAAGATGGATGTCCTTTCTATATGGTTGGTTCAGAGATAAAAAATGAGAACACTTTCTGCCTAAGAAAGATGCATCTTGAGCACACTTGTGGCACACTAGGTGAGAACCAAGGTGACAGGAAAATGGGTTGCAAATATATGTGAGCCTAGTGTTAGAATTGATCCTAGCACTGGCATAGAGACTGTCATAGAGATAACTAAAGAGAAATATGGTGTAGATGTGTCCAAGATGATGGCTTATAGGGCAAAGAAGAAAGCACTGCAGATTGTTCTTGGTGATCATGTGGAACAGTATAGGAGGCTGAGAGATTACTTGCAGATAGTTATTGACACAAATCCTGGCTCTAGGTGTATAGTGAGAACACTGTCTGCAGAGCATCCCAGTAGAAACCCAAACTTTCTTGGCTTGTTCTATTGTCTAGGTGTATCTATCAAAGGATTTCTCAATGGTTGGAGGCCATTTATTGGTAAGACAAATAACTATTCCCACTAGCACTCCGTATTCCTTTTGCATATTTGCTGAAATTTTGTTGTGTTGGTCTGCAGGTTTAGATGGTTGCCTTGTCAAGCTTACGATAGGGCAACGGATTCTATGTGCCACGGGAAGAGATGGGAAAAACAACTTATTCCCTTTTGCTTTTGGTTTGGTTGACAAGGAGGAGACCGTTTCATGGTGTTGCTTCCTCACACAGCTAAATTATGCAATTGGTGGTGAAGCAGGGAAGTTTGGATACTGCACCATTACTTCAGATAGATAGAAGGTAAAATGCTTACAAGAATTGGTAGAAATTTTACATAGTTTAGATGTTTCAGATAGATGAATTGCTGGAAGTTAGAGATGCTTACATGAATTGGTAGAAATTGTATATGTTTAGATGTCCATAAAATTGATGGATATGTTTATTTAAAACTAGTTCGTGGTCGACAATTAAAATTGATCATAGAGGGTTACTACCCCTTTTGATAAATTTTAATTGTCGATCACGGACTAGTTTTCAGTCAACATATTCATTCATTTGATCGACGACTAAAATTGATACTAGACTATTACTACCCCTTCCGATAAATTTTAATTGTTGATCACGTACTTGGTTTCAGTCAACCAGCTTATTCATTTGACCGACAACTTAAATTGATCATAGGGGGGTTACTAGCTTTCAGTCAACCAGTTTATTCATTTGAACCAGCTCATTCATTTGATCGACAACTTAAATTGATCATAGCCTCTTACTTATTGTTCCGATAAATTTTAATTGTCGATCACAAACTAGTTTTAATCCAACCAACTCATTCATTTGATCGACAACTTAAAATGATCATAGGATCTTATTTTTCCGATAATTTTAATTGTCGATCATGGACTAGTTTTAATCCAACCAGCTCATTCATTTGATCGACAACTTAAATTGATCATAGACTCTTACTTATTGTTTCGATAAATTTCGATTGCTGACCACGTACTAGCTTTAATTCAACCGGCTTATTCATTTAATTTGTATTGACAACTAAAATTGACCACAGGGTCTGCTTAATGCAATTGATCAAGTATTTCCCAACTGTGCTTAAAGATTTTGTCTACGACATATTTATGCAAACTTTCAAACAACTGGCTTCGGAGGTGAGGAGCTAAAGAAATATATGGATGCACCCAGCTTTTCTTACACAAAGCATGGTTTTGATGTTTCCATGGTTAACATGAAGGAGGAGTGTGAGCTAGCTTGGGAGTGGCTGATGAGAATCCTAGTTGAAACATGGACTAGACATGCAATGGATTACAATTGTAGAACAGATTTAGTTGTCAACAATCTAAGTGAGGTCTTTAATAGGATGATACTTGACATAAGAGGAAAACCAGTTAAAACAATGTTTGATGGCATAAGTAAGAAGTTGATGGTCAGAAATGATGTCAAGAGAACAGGAGCTCACAATGCAAGATGGGAGATCACTCCAACATATGGAGAAAAGTTAGAAGAGAACAACTAATGGTCTAGGATGTGAAGATCAAAGAAGGCTGCTGATGGATTGTGGGAAGTATACTTGGCCATGGGCAGCCCGGCCCGGCCGACCTAACCCGGCCCAAAAATACCGGCCCGGGCTGAGCCCGACAACACCACCGGGTCGGGCTCGGGCCTGAATTTTGAGCCTGAATGTCAGGTCGGGCTCGTGCTTGATGATAGTGCAATTTTAGGCGTAGTCGGGCCGGGCTGATCGGGCTTTCATGGGCTCGACGTCGGTTTATGCGGTCCGACGGTCGGGCCGGGCTGGGCTCGGGCTTGAGATTTGAGCGGCGGGCTTTTTTAGGCCCGAACCGGCCCGGATTATGGCCAGGTATTGTGGGAAGTGACCAGTGGAAAGAAAGCATATGATGTTAACTTAACAGTAAGAACATGTGGATGCAAGAAGTGTTATATGAGTGTCATCCCATGTAATCATGTTGTATCAACCATCTACAAGTCATTGCAACATACTGAACACTTTATCTCTGATTTTTTCAAGAAATCAATGTACATGGAGACATACAATCCTGTGATTTACCATGTACCAGGTGAAGACAGTTGGACAAAAACTGATACACCTGACATTGATCCACCACCATTCAAGATATCATTGGGCAGAAATCAAACAAAGAGGAGAAAAGGCAAGTTTGAAGTGCCTGGACCTAAACAAGCATCAAGAATGGCTACCGTCCCTTGTAGCAGTTATGGAAATTTTGGTCACAAATACTTTAACTGTGTGATCCTACTAAAGTCATCTCTGATGATGAGGAAAAACAAACATCGGGTTGTAGCAATTGTTTACCATGTTTCCATTAGTCAAATAGACTTTCCAATTCTCAGAACGAAACTAATTTTCCCATATTCTTGTTTCAATTAGGCAAATAGATCAGAACATTCTGAGTCTTCTACAGCAGCAGCTCCTACTTCAGAAGCTCCTTCTACCTGCAGCACCTCCACCTCCTCCATCTACTGCTAGGACCACTGCTGCACCACCTCCAGCTAGGACCACTTCTCAAGTTCCTCCTGCTACTGCTCCAGCTCCACCTCAAGCTGCTTCTAGGACCAGTGCTGCAGCACCCCAGGCTCATGCTAGGAGAACTGCTGCAGCACCTCAGGCTGGAGCACCCCCAAGCTCCTGCTAGGAGAGCTGCTACAGCACCTCAAGGTGAAGCTGCTGGTTCAAGGCCACCACAAGTATTCAAAGCTCCAAGGAGAGCAGAAACAGAACATGGAGCTGCTAGTCCTTCTACAAGGCCAGTAAGATCAAGAAAAGAGAGCAACAGGATGAAGGTTTACCTCACAGCAAGCAACATTGACAAACTGACATTGAAATATATAAAAATGGGAAAATTACAAAAGGCTAATGTTGTTCCAGATTTGTGTGGTGTATGTTGTCATTTTGTATGAACCTGTGTGTGAGAATCATTGATGTGGACCTGGTACTTAATTATGTATGAACCTGGTATTGTACTTATTTATGTATGAACCTACTGCTTATTTATGTATGAAACTGTCTCTTACCTTCTGTCATATTTTATACTTATTTTCTGTCTAATAAACATGGTGGAAATCAAAGTTTTATGTGCAATCTGGTGGTTTTTTGTCATGTGTTGCCCCAAAAGTGGCTTCTTGAAAATAATCCTGAAGATGGCAACTGTGTTCGGTACCAGGTACTTCTTACAGTTTCAGAGAGTAAAACGTAGATTATATACAACAGGAAAATGTCATCTTCCACAATAATAAAATTAGGTCCATCAAATTTGCTTCAAGTTGTTACAACGAGGTGGAGTAAACTGTGTCTTGGCATTTCCATTTGAGTCGCAGCTTAGCTTTCCATGTGTACCTGCAAGGCTGCAGCCCTCACATGTGTATGTTTTTCATAATCTAGCTTACTATACTACTTCTAAGCGCTTGAGGTCGTAGACACCCAAGCTGGATTTCCAGTCAGCTCTAGAAACCCTCGGTATTAGCGAATCGGTTCATGTTTTCATGCAAGAGCACTCTTTTGTGTATGCAGTCTGTTGTCAGGGCACAATGATCTTGTTTCATACTTTATGTTGATTACCTCAATCACTGACAGAGGGACAATATGACGTCTCTGCTGGATGTATAACAGACCTGGAGGACATGCCAAATATTTTTCTGGAAATCCACTTTGGCTCATAGGACTAGATGCTTCCATAGTCAGAAAAACACCACAAATCTGATCAATAATGTGTGAGTAGTACATCAGAAAAGGTATATCATTGTATTTATATATATTTATAAGAAGTTATAGTTTCTGTGGCACATAACTCATACCGTCATACGTATTTCCTTGACCAAATTGCGGATCAATGTTTTTCTTAAAACATGTCCAGGCTTATAAAGGCCGGAGTAGGATTGTAGCCTCGAGGGAGAGCTGCAGGAGCCATGGCAACCACGACACGGTATTACCCGAAAATGCTAGACTATTGAATTCGTCCACCTTGAAGACCTTCTCCGTCCTGCATCAATGGCGGCATTGGTGGCCTCATTTCTCCGGAAGACGAACTACCATGCTGCTTCAGCTGCAACAACGGCAGCTCCTCGCCTGGACACGGCGAGTTATCGGTCCCTGGAACAGAGCGAGTGCCAGCGGCTGGTGCAATCTCAAAACTACCATTTTCCCTCGGCAAAGGCTGTAGGGCGACATCGACCTGCACGCCACCGGAGCCTCCCGCGCTGACGCCGCCGGCCTCGACGGCGATCAGGAGGTTCCCCGTGCGCACCTCCTGCGCCAGCGCGCACCCCCAGCAGAACATCCACTGCAGATAGTCGGCGATCGCCGGCGAGCTGCAGCACGCATTGCCCTTGCCGGGGATCCCGAACTTGCGCCGCATCCGGGCCCGCCAGAACCCGCCATAGAGCAGGCCGAACGCGCAGAGCACCACCCCCGCCGCGCCGACCATGTCGCTGACGGCCTCGTTCCGGATGTTCATGGCGGCAACGTTGAGCACCCAGAGCGGCGCGAAGCAGAGGAGCGCGAACAAGACGGCGTGCACGTGCATGTTCCCGAACCCCAGCCGCTCCATGTTCCACCCAAACACGCAGAACGTGCAGAGGCACGAGAGCCAGCACGCCGTTGGGTCGTCGCCCACGTCGAGCAGCCCGCCGGCCCACTCCGGCGAGGCATCCGTGATCACCACCACAACCGAGTCGCCATCGTTGGACTTGGAGACCGCATCATGGTCATCGTGATGCACAGTCTGATCGCTTTTCCTCCCAAGCGGGCTGAAGTACATGTACAAGCCGGCGAACATGGGCGTGACGGAGCCGAGCACGGCGAGCGAGGTAGCGGCGGCGTCCGGGCGGGCCTTGCTGGAGTACCCCCAGAAGAGCCCACACATGGCGTACTGCGCGAAGCAAGTGAGATGCAGGAGCGCGACCACCACGGACATGTGAAGCCGCTCCCGGCGCGCACCGCCCAAGCCGCCCTTCCGGCAATAGGCCTTCCTGAGCTCCTTCTCGTCCCCCTGCTGCCGCCACCGGAGCAGCAAGACGGCGTGGTGGAAGAGCACGGGGTGCTGGTAGATGGTCATCAGAGTGAACAGAGCGTTCAGGACCTGGTTATTGATCTCGACCCACCGGTTGCGGAGGGACCTGCGCGGGAAGGCACCGTCGAGGGCGCCGAGGAGGAGAAGGCCGAGCATGGAGCCGGACACCGCGACGCAGAGCCCCCACGCGAGCAGTGCGAGGTGCGCCGGGTGCTTCAGCCACCGCTTGCAGGCACTCCCGGCCGACGCCGGGCTGAGCCTCCGGATAAGACGGCGGGCTCGTCCTGGAGTCCGCCGGCTGTCGGTCATTGTGCCGGGCGCTTCTTGCTCAACGAGAGGGTTGATGGAAGGTGCACTGTCGGGCTCGCCGAGCTCCAGTTCCAACTCCACTTCGGCGTCAGTCCCCGCCGTGTGGTGATCTCGACTTGAATCCATGGACTCCGTGTCCAACAGAATCGGTAGGAAAGACGGGCCTTGTCGCAGCTACAACTAGTAACCAGGCAGTGTAGAAATTAACCGGACACAAGGATCAATGGAAGTAGGCACCATGTGATGTTATCTTGGTCAAGAAAAGCGCACACCATAGTAATGATAGAAACTTCTATTGCAAAAATGCTCTATGACAAGTTTCTAATGCGATTTTTTTTTTGAAGAATCTTAGAAAACAGGGGTCAAATAACTAAATAAGGAGCTAACACAAAATAAAAGAGAATACAATGCTGATGAAATGGACAAAAAATGACACGAGGTCTAGTTTAATAAGGGCGGAGTCTTCATGGTTGGCAACCAGATGTCAGCAATGGCGCTGAAAGCTAAACGGGAGGACCGAGTCACCACTCACCACATAAGATAGAGCAACAATTTTGACTGGACAAACTCCAAAATGCCCATACAAGCTGACTTGGAAATGAAAAATAAATTTTAAGGCCTTGAGCCTTTCTTTCTTGACGCAGTTCAGCCAATACTTAACACACCTATGTTGACGTAGCACTTGAAATTATCTCCGGAAAGCAAAGGATGGAGAAAGCCGTATATACAGTAGTATACAGAGGAGAGAGCCGCTAAGGGCAATCCCTCGTTGCGAGCCCGACTCGCCCGTGTTTGTACGTAAATGGGCCGGCCCATTAAACCGCTAATAATCAGAAAAGAAAAAAGGAAGAGAAAAAGGATGGACCTAAGTCGCGTCGGGTGAGAGGCCGACCACCATGGTACACCACAAGTTTGTGTCCAGATTGCCTTTTGCAATTTTTTATTGTCTCCGTTATTCCATTTTTTTATTTTTCTGTTTTTGTTTCCATTTTATTTCTTTCTTTTCTGTTTTATCATTTGATGTTAGTTTTATTTTCCTTTTATTCGAAAATATTCGTTTTAAAATCTGTTCTAATTTAAAAAATGTTCAAATTCGAAAATTATTCAAATTTAAAATTTGTTCAAACGAAAAAAATGTTCGGTTTTGAAATTTGTTCATTTAAAAATCTTTAGATTTTCAAAACCGTTCATATTTGAAAACTGTTCATCTTAAAAATTTGTTTAGTTTTAAACTCGTTCATATTTGAAAATTGTTCATTTAAAAAATTTGTTTACTTTTGAAAATTGTTTAGATTTGAAAACCATTCATATTAAAAAAAATCACTTTTTAGAATCATTAGGTTCAAAATTGTTTATTTTAGATAATGGTTCATATTTAGAAAAATAGTTTGGAATTAGAAAAATGAGACATAATTCAGGAAAATAGATAAATAAATAACATTTGAGAAAAAAATAACTTACCTCTTAATGGGCTGACCAAAGCCGGCCCAAAAGTGGACCGATCCTGAGCGAGCCAAGCGCTTGCGCTCGCGTTAAGCGCGACATAGGGGGACCGCCGCTAAGGGTGGAAAAGTCCATTGCCAGTTTGCCACCGGGGTCCCTCTCCGATCCCCACGCAGGCCAACCTTAACCACCGCATGCAGCCCAAAGCCTGTGGCCGGACGTCCACAAAGCAGGAGCCCATATTCCGTGCTCCTAACGGGGAAACACCGCGTTTCCTAAATACCGCGTCCGTTGGCGGCGGGTTTTACTCGCGCAGCCCGAAGGACAGTTAGCAGTGGGCCGGGCCATCCGGATACCGCGTACCTTTTTCTATTTTTTTGGTTCAGTTTTTATTTTTCATTTTTTTTGTTCAAATATATTTTTGTTTCCTTTTTCTGTTTTTTCCGTGTTACTCTTCTGTTTTTCTTTCAAATTTATTTTTTGTTTAATTCTATTTTTGTTTAAATTTATTTTTGTAAAAAATTATTTTTGTTCAGTACTTTTTTATTGGGCCCTTTCAAAAGTGGCCCATTAAACTTTCGCTTCACGCGGTGGCCCCTGAAGCGGTAATTAGGAGCCCAGGGAAAATACCAGAACAAGTACCACGTGGTAGCTCTTTGGGTCAACCCTAATTCGATTCCCATGTTTTTCTGTTTCTATTTCTACTTTATTTCATTTTTATTGTTTCCCTCTTTCTTTATTTTCCTTCTACTCTTTTCAGTTTTTTCTTTCACAAATTTAGTTAATTATTTATTTTCTATCGAAAATTTTAAAATACGTTAATACTTCGTCCATAAATATCATTCATTTTAAAATATTTTGATATGTTAAGATTCCATTCAGCAGTTATATTAATACTTAATTCTGCTGGTTTAGTGGTAAGTTTTTAGACTAGCCATATTAAAGGTATCATAGATAGCATCATCCGTCCGATGTTGGCAAGAATCTGATGTGACACACGAATTAATGAAGAAAGAGATAACAGTGGCATCTGCCTAGTAGTATGTAAAACTAGACATTTTAATAACAAGTAAATTTTGTACACATATTTATATTGTACTTTTATAAACAAATAAATAAGATGTGGCTATGATACTACTATATGACACTATGCTGGGTAGTATCCAACACTACTATCGTATGTATGGTACTGATATATGATACTCTCACTATCAAGAAGTCTTATTACTCTTTATCATGTACTTTGTGTGTTCAAACCCCAAGAATAACATATATATTCATTTTTGTGCAACTTACCCAAAAGATATGGAAAAATAATATTAGTTTGGTTCGAACCGTTCACTCGATAATTAATACTTTTATATTCTTTCAAGTTTGAATTTGGGCAAAATTTTGAAACTAAATACTTGATCCTCATCCGTCATGTAATATAATCTACAGTCATGACGCGATAGTCATGTCACATGCGATGTTCAGCGGTCTAACCCATTTTACCGAGTCTGTTTTGTTCATTTGTATTCATCTATCCTTCATTCGTGGAATGTGGTTCCGTTTGCCCTTGTTCCATACGGTCACCGAGATTTGGCCCAAAGTCACAAGTCTATCCTTTTGGCGAATTTCAGCCCAAGCTAAAACCTTTTTCATAATTGTAGCGAATTTTGACCCTTTTCCCTCCGTGTATTAAACACATCGGCGGTAAGTTCACGAGGTACCTCTAGAGGCATTGGTGGTACCACGGTGGAACTGCCAAAACCCGTAGTGATACCAGTGGCGTATCTAGGATTTCTACATTGGGTATGCTGCACCAAAAAATATAGTCTATTTTGATAATATCTATATTCCAATGCAAAAAATAACTGTAAATTTATATGACAATATGGTATAAAATCAATAAATAACATGGAACTAAAAGATTAAGTATGAAAGTTGTATAAAGCACCATACAAATAGTTGAAATCCATGCAGATAGTCTTAAATATGCAAAAAAAAATAAACACACTTTACTAGTTCTTGGACTTGTCTGGCTTACGCCTCCTTAAGCTCATGAAAGTCTCCATCATGTCATCTTCATCCACCTCGAAGAAAATATCCCGCTCAATGTATGTAATTAGACAATCATCTAATAGACTATCACCCATCTTGTTTCTTAACTTTGTTTTAATAAAAGTCATTGCAGAAAAAACCCTCTCAACACTTGCCGTAGCCATCGGTAGAACCAATACCAATTTCAAAAGCACGTAAACCATATCAAACACTTGATGCCTCTTTGTCTCAACAAGTTTAACTAAGAGGTCAACGAGATTCTCTATACCTTGAAAGCTTTCATCTCTTCGCATGTCATCAATGTAATTATCAAGTTGCAATTCAAGCTTTAGCAGATAATTGGGCGGAATATCATTGGGGTAGAATTCAGCTGCATCTTGATCATTAACATTATAATTTTGATCATTAACATTATAATTTTGAATGGGTTGCCTTTCACCTGGATCATGTAGAAGGTTGTTGATGTCATAAACCGGCGGGAGCGGTGGCTGTGGTGGCAGTGGTGGCGGCCATGACTGTGGCGGTGACGGGGCAATATCATTCACAATTTCTTCAACGACACTCTCTTTCTCTTGTGTGTGCTCTCTCACCACAGTTTCAATCGGAGAAGAAATTGAAGCAGCGGCAGCTTTCTTTGATGCGTGTTTCTGAAAAAGCGATGCAATGTCTGTACCACCCTTTGTAACTGAAAAAATCCGAAAATAAAACAATATGAGTACGATAATTGTCTACGTATGACATGTATAAAAGACTCGTATGGCGTTATACAATTATAATTCATAGCCAAAGACAATGATATAATATCTTTTTGAGAGATAAAAAAAACGAACAATTATAAAATATATGTTCAGAATTATAAATCGTAAGGACTCAACTATCTAGATAGTTACCTCAGGACGATCAGTTTGCACAAGAGTCAATTTCCCTAGTCTCGTGGTCGTGGGACGCAGCGGCCAGCAAAGACCTCGATCGGGACGTTGTGCGAGCGGTGTGCCGGCGTTCAAATTTCGCAGTGCTGATCGGATGCTGGGGAAAATTACTCCCCGTCTCTTCCCCTAATCTGGGCGAGGCGTTGTGGCAGCCGGCGGCGCAGTCGAGGGAGTCTTGCGTGTGTGTCAGTAATTTTTTTGAACATATGTGTCAGTAATTGGATTGATCTATTCCAGACCTAGCAGTTGTAATCGATCGTATTTTGTCTTTTTTTTCCTAGGCCGCGCCGCCGCACGCTACACGCACGGCTTTGGCTGACCAGGTTTGCACGAATCGATCGGTGCGTTTTCTTTCCTTACTAATTGACGGGAGCAGCACGTATTGAGCTAAGCAGTTTTGCACCGATCGATCATAGTTTTTTTTTTTTGCCTACTAGTAATATGTAGTACATCGTTCGATGGCTACCCGGGCATACCCTGTGGCTCCGCCACTGAGTGATACCATCTAAAGAGGTAAATGTCGAGTACCCAAGGGGCTTCCTCAGAGCTTAGCGTATTCCGGCCGTCGGATTGGTGAGTTACAACGTGATCTCCACCGTTCATACGCTAATCCACTTTTTTCGTAGATGGACCGCTCGCTGACGCTGGGGCCAAACGTCTTCGGTCCCGCCTCGCAAACGCTGGTGGGTGGCTTTCTCAGTACCTCTCCCAAAAGCGCACGCCGCAGAGTGTTGACTGCGCCGCGTGAGATAAAAAGAGCATGCCGCGGTCGAAAACCCTAGCCTCCAATCCCCTCCCGTCTCTCCTCCCTACTGTTCATACTCCAGCCGCCACTGTCCTTCTTCTCCCGATGCCACAGCACCGACATCGTCGTCGTCGCCCCTTGGCGGCGTAGGCCCCAGCGTCGGCGCCTCGGTTCCCTGGCGGCCTTTTCCTCCCCCACCACGGCACCACGTCGCTGTCATCGCCCCTCAGTGGCGCATGGCCCTCCATCGACGCCGCGGCCCTCTGGCCGCAAGGAAAAACGATCAGGCTCATCTGACGGAGCTCGCACTGCTGTGCGCCTGGCCTCGCCATCCTCCTCCAGTGCTCCACAGGAGCTGCAGCGGCGGGATGGCTCTCCATCGACACGCCGCATGCCGCTCTCTGACCCACTGTTCATCCGTGTCGCAGCTCCGTCCACCAACGGCCAGGTTCAACTCACTCTCTCTGAATCCCCTTCTTCCTGGAGCAGATAGCCAACTAATAAGGATTCTCTCCTCACGGTTTAGTCTTTGCTTTCTTTGTAGCACGATGTGAATCTCCTCATGAACTAATTTCTCTTGCTGCACTGAATTAACAACAGGTATGGCTTCACCCCCTCTTGGTCCTTGGTTTGTTTATTTTCCCGTGTGTGCTGTCGGATTGGGGTGATGATATGTAAGCCTCATGGTTCATATTTTGTAAAATGTGTAGCCTCAACATCAATGGATGGGAGCTGATGATTTCTGTCGGATTTCTTGGTGGAACAGGGTATATATTTTTTATGTTTAGCCTTTTGTTCATGAACTAGCTGCTCATGTGGTTAAATCCTGGGTATTTTTGTCAAAAGAACTGCTATGACGCCGATGAGTTTTAGTTACAGAGTGCAAGTGGAAAATAAACTTGGAGCTGGAAGTGCGAGGAGGGCCAAGTTCGCCATCGTCAACGTAGTGGCCCCTTCCTTCTTGATTGGATCCGTGTTATTTGTGTTCTTCCTTTTCTTCCAGGGGGAGCATCGCCTACATATACAGAGAGCCGAGTTGTAGCTGACGTGGTCGCGGACCTTTCACCTCTCCTGGCATTCTCTATCCTGCTAAATAAAGTTCAGCCAGTGTTATCAGGTCAGATTCAGCATTTTACTGTTACTTTTAGGTACAAGGTATAACATCACATTGTACTACATGATTTCTCAACAGGTATGGCTTCACCCCCTCTTGGTCCTCGGTTTGTTTATTTTGCCGTGTGTGGTGTCAGATTGGTGTGATGATATGTAAGCCTAAAGCGAGCGAGTCACATATATGAGATATACAATTCTTGGTTGTGCTAACTTCTTGCCTATATTCTTTGGCTTAATTTGTGTATTTATATGTGTTGGGTCAGATTTTTTTTGCCCACCCATTCTATATGATGTGCAGGATGCACTAGCTAGCATCCAAGGGATGGAGACGATGGATGGGAACAAAAGATGGATCCCTACCTTGGTTGCACTTCTTCATTGTGGTCTGATGTTGTGCTTTGTTGCAGCTCTTTATCGTTAGAAGTGAGCTTTATGCCTTTCGGTGTCTTGATCTCTACCAACCCATGGTTACTTCAATTATTCCAAACTGTTGTTACATTGGCATTGCATAATATCCCTTCCATTTTTAAAATGTCCCGTTCTATCCCAGTGACTATTGGTAGCTTCGCTCTCTTCGTTAGTTAGTTATTCAGTGATATGCCACTGATGTTAGTTATAGGTTGCTTCTTTCGTGCGTACCCAGTAATATGTTACCTCTGTTAGGTGTATCCTACATATTATTACTAATATTTAAATTTGAGTACAATAGGTTGTTGCTGCGGTAATTGTTCCTCAAGACACCAGCATTGGTCATAAAGCCCGCGGGAGTTAGGTTCGTTGGACATAACAAGTGCTGACACACAATTTCATCAATATAATGCCCTCCTCTATAATTTTGTGATCTGATACATGTCATCCTCATCTTGTGCAGCGATTGCAAATATCTTGACAATTCATCTGTGCACAGAACTCTACTCTAGGTTTAATCTCCTTTAACTAACATCAATTAATTGTAACTCTATGTTTCTATGCTGAAAGCTATTGTGGCATATCCTTTATTTCTATTGTTGTGTTGTCTGCGCCAATCCCCTGTTGTTTGCTCATATTTATTTCGTGGTGAGATTACAATCCACAAAATATTTATTGTTGAGTGATGTTTGATTTTTGTTGGATACCCACACATCCATAGGTTGGAGGACTCCCCCTTACATTGGCATAGCTCCAACTTTTCCTTAGAAGGTAACTTCTCTTGAGCTCACTCCATAACAAATTTTTGTTCTCCTAATTGCACACATATTATTTATTTACTGCTCAATATGGATTTAATTTGCAGGTGCCATCTCTCGGTCCAGTCTCTCAACTTTGTAACCACTATGTTGAGGTAAAGGTTTATGCTTCTCTTTTTCCCACATGTCTGAAGCCAGTTCTTTTAAGACATGACGGATATTAGTTTGGCCCTATGAAGCACTACATGTTTTCCCTGGATGTCGTGTTGTTTAATATAATATGCTTGCTCTTAATTATTTTTCAAGATTTATCTTTTGACTTTTGTGCATGATTTCCTTTGTATTAAATTTTTTCGATGTTTTTTTATATTTTTGGTTATATGCTTGACTAAAATCCTAGGAGAAACAGAACTTGCATCTTCTCTTTATGCTTGGTGTCTTCTATTCTTGGTATACTATTCTCACATGAACATTGATAGTGCCATAGTCATCCAAATATGTGCTTATTTGTTTTGCAGCTCCGAGCTGATAAGAGATGTGGACTGAATTGAATCTACAATCAGCTCAGAGAAGGGTGATATCGTGTTTTAAAAGAATTAATGACTATTCTCAGGTCCCTTTTTATCTCTCTGTCCATTCTTTGTGAACTATTCTTTTTTTTTCTATATACAAAGGTGCTTGGAATGTTGTTTACATTTTTCTTTGCGCACAATCTAGAAGTTGTTCATGACCATGGATATCAAATTTTCGATTTCTAGGGTAGCACAATCTAAAAGATGCTTAGTCGTGTGTGGGTTTTACCAAAAAAATGAGACTATGCATCGTGCCGTATGGATATACTGCTATTTTCGTTATATATTGAGGAGCATATACTAATATCTCATAATACTAGAATGCACTTTGACTTCAAATGGTAGACTATTTTGGTCAGGTACATATATATTTGAAGAACCTTTTAGATATCAGATGTATATCAAATATGCAAAATTCAAAGCTTGGGTTTATGATAACATTTTTTGTTCAGGTTTGGACCTTTCTTATTGATGTTGCTTCAGGTTTGTATGTGTTGCAAGTTCTCACTGTGATCACTTACATAACATTTTTGTTGTGAATCGTTTATTTTTGACCTATATGCTTTTTATTGTGTGCTGCAATTTCTAACCTCATTTTCACAAATTCTGTGACCGACAGTTACAATGTGTGCATCACTTTTCTACGAAAATTCATGATATATTTTAAGCATATGATCTATATAGTATTGTGGATCTTGGAGGACACTTATAAGCCTCAAAGGAGGTAGCAGCAAGGTCTAGCATGATACGAGGCTTGTGCATATCATTTCTCCAAATTTCTCTTTCATCAAGGTCAAGCTATTATTATCTCGCAATGTTTAACAAAAAAATCTCTAAAAATAGACTCTTCTGATCCAATTGCATCCTATATGCTGAATGCATTTGGCATGAAGGCTTAACAGAGCATGCAAAAAAAATCCGATCATTGATCATGTAGTTAACCACGTGTTGCACTATAGTTGTGGTTCACAAATTGGATCATACATTCCGGTTTTATCTCATTCACTTCTGGCCATATAGTTAGCACTTTTTCCGCGCTCGGTGAAAATCCCATAAACAAAATTCGATTTGTGCATGGTTGCTATTTTTGTACATTCAGTTGGTTAGGTCAAGGTCAATTTGGCTTATTTCAGGTTATTTCTTTTCACTTGATCTTAATTAGTGGTCCATTTTCTTTAGTTAATCCACGTGTTTTCTGGTACTTATAACATTTTATCATAAGCTTTTGCCTGATGTGTTGCTATGTTCTTCATATTTTTTATTTTTACTAGGTGTGATCCTTCCGGAGATTGCTGACCATGGCTACCGTGGGTGATATTTCTTCACTTTGATGTAAGTTTGTACTCCCTCCGTATCAAAATATAAGATGTTTTAGCATTTTTTGGGCAAAACGTATCTAGACACATTTTATATTTTGATAGGGAGGGAGTATTAAATTAGTTGATAGCTTTCTGTTATGCTCACTATTTGATTATACTTTGGCTTCAAGCACAAAATGTGAAGGTCTATATTCGGATTGTTATCCATTATCTAAGCAAAATGCGAAGTAATCTTCAAGGAAATTTATTTTTGTTTTTACTATGTAACTGATTGGAGGAAATTGCCAGTTGAAATTTTCTAATGCAATATTAAAATTTTAATGGTTATTATTAGAGATATAAAACCGAATAAGAATCACTTACTGAAGTTGGTCGGGCTGCATGTGGCCTTCAGTGATTTACCATTTAAGCAAATAAGATCAAACTCCGACTCCAGTGAAGATGATCTTATCTCGGGCTGCTGCCGTGATGCAAAGAACAGTTGGTGATGAGCTCGTGGTTGGAACGAACAACTGTATGCTCTATGCTTGGGTGGTTAACTTTCCCTGCTATTTTTGGTAGCACATGTATGCTCTATGCTTAGGTGGTTACCTTCCCTGCTATTTTGTTTGCATATGTACATGGTGGAAGCCTGTAACTTTTATGCTACTGTTTAAGGCCTTAGGGTTGTATGTAAAATCGCTTGAGAATAGCTGCTCATATTTTTTGGTTTCCTGCCTTCTGTCCGCCTCTAAGCACTTCTCTGTATCCAGTAAATTGAACAAGAAGCTTATATATATGCTCCACATCTGGCTCTGACGAACACTATATTAATGAAGTTTATCATAATGTTCTACAAATTGATTACCATTGCCAAAGGCGGGTGGCGCGCGGCAAGCCGCGCCAGGGGATCTAGTAGCCATGGATCGAAAACCCTTGGCGGTAGCCCGTTTAACTCTATCGTCAAAGCGTATGACATCAGCCTGTGGGCTTAGATTTTATTAGATTATTTCGAGATAATTCATTTTGTGTTGAAATTTTCGAGAAATGTTAGATTTGTCTAAATGGTCTCTCACTTCACAGTTCTAGGTGTCGGATAATAACGTACTCCCTCCGTTCCGATTTATAAGACGTTCTGAAAATTTTCCAACAAAGCAAAAAAAAGACTAAACTTCCTAATATGCCCTCACTTTAAACGACAAGAATCAATCGCGTCCTCCGCCCGAGGCACCTGCCCGTCGCCAGACCATTCTCGCTCCTCCGCACAAGATCTGGTGCTCCTCCGCCCAATCCAAACCCAGCACATGGCCGTGCTCCTCCGCCTCCTCCACCTCAGCACCTGGCTATGCTCCTCCGCCCCTAGAATCTTGTTGTGTTCCTCCGCCCCTCCCCCCAAACTCCTTATTTAACATGCCTTCAATCTTCGAGCTCGAGATCGGTGGGGCTCCTGCAAGTCTAGGTCCTTGCGGAGCTAGACGGCGGCGACCTGGTAGGCGGCCACCTTGGTGCTATTCGTGGGGGCGGGCGTTCTCGCCGTGGTTACTTGCTTGGGCGGAGGAGGAGGTGGGACTCGGGCGTGGGTCTGGGGGTGGTGGAGCGGGTGTAGCGGCCGGCTAGGATGAGGAGGCGGCACGGGAACATGAGAGATGGTGAGGATTCTTGGGCGTTGAGGACGGATTAGGCTGCGGTGCCGGGACGGAGGAGATGGAGAGAAGCGAGTTGCTGGTTGGAACGTGCGCGGGATTTATTTTCAGGTGGGTGCGAGCGTTGTGCGACTTCGTCTCCACCGTGGGTAAAATCGGAAACCACGGAACATTTTGAGAAGAAAATGAATTGCGAAATTCTCGACTAATTTTACTAGAACGTCTTATAAATCGGAACGGAGGCCGTACCATTTATTCATGACTCGTGAGCTAAAAAGTTTGAATATGCCATTATCTCAAACTCCAAAGCTTACCGTTATCTAAATATTTTTCGCCATACTAAAAAAAAAAAATTCGCCTGTAGAAAGCCTTGCTGAGTCCGCGGCCCAGGAGTTTTTTTTTTTTTAGCGAATAACAGCAGGACAAGTCGGCGTTACGTGACCACATGTATGAGTGCGATTCCTTCAAATACAAATTACATCGTTTTCTCTATTTTATTGATGCCCTACGGTTATAGCGATCCTGATTGTGAATCAATTGACTACTCCTATAATACTCTGCCGGTTCCAAGCTAGTCCAACTGGCACGAAATATTCCATTAACAAAACCCTGCTTAAAACAACCTGGTATTCTACGTGGTCGCCATGTGTGCAAATCTCGTGCCACTAACCATCCTCCAAACAACCTTTTGCGGTCAAAGCGACGGGGATTATAGAAGTTGAGGGTCAAATGACAGGGAGTAGAAGAGGTAGGCATTTCAGCTGTACTACCTTTATCTGAGAAGCTCAAAGTTTAAGGTAGAACTTGCTTATCTCAAAAGTTTGGATTTTTTAAAAAGCTGTTGAAATAACATTTTCGATATTTTTTTTTTTTAATACCGAGCTCATAGGAGATCTGGAGCACAAACGCTGCACTTGCGGCCTGTGGATGCACGGCATGCACCTGAGCTGCTGGGCAGGGCAGGGCAAGGCAGCCGAACCGCCGTGCATTGAACCGGATGCACGTCACTGGGCTCCTGGTCAATCGGCACCCTCTCGTCACGTCCGGCCAAGTCAGACCGATCCAAAGCGAGGAGAGGGAACCGCCGCGCACGATTAAATGAACAGCCCTATGCTGTGCTGCAACGTATCCGGACCGATTCATCCATCCACGGTCCACGGATCGAGAAAGAGCTTTCCGTCTATCTATCTGGTCTATGCCCAGCCACGCGAGCAAACCATCCCACATGGCGTGCCCGCGATCCAGTCGCATGCGCCACTGTTCCTTTCCAGAATCATGCCGGGTCACTGCTTGTATGACGACGATCGATGGCATCGCCAATCCGCTTCCTGTTCGTCCTTATCTAGTGGAGCAAAACAGAGCAGTGCTTTGATCGGATGGGGGCCTTGGCCCCCGGAGTCGATCGGGCACCTAGTCAACACATGTTAGGAGATTTTTTCCCCTACAAATCGATATAGAATCATTTGATCAAAATTTAATTGGTACGTACTGTACGTAGGAATACAATTTTCCGTGAAGCGGATCCATCCAATTTAGCTGCTCGGCATGATTAATAAGGAGCTTAATCTCCCCGACTAAAGTTCAGTTCGGGCCCAGCCTGATATGCACGACAGCTGCTTCGCGACCGCCAGGCGCGAACCGTCAGCCTGGCGATGGACCGCCGAGCGGCCACTTTGAACCCCGTGCCGGTCGCCCACCGGCAGCTAGCTATCGATTGCAATTGCACACGCCCTCGATCTTCCGCTGCATCTCGCGGGAGAAGCCTCGCTCGCCTCGCGTGCACATCGATCGCCGGCGCGTCCGTCCGTACGTCGGTCCGTCTGCTAGATCGGTTGCTGTCAGCGATTATGAGGGTTGTCCGGCGGTGGCGTGGCAGCCCGCGATTCTTGTCGCCCCAAAGCGCGATCGTCAATCGATTCGATGGGGCTCCAGCAGTCACACACCATCCATCAGTCACGGACTGGAATGATGCATGCTACGTACGTCGCTTTTATGCCCTTTGTTGGCAGTGGCGGATCTAGGATTTCTCCATTGGGTATGCCGCACAAAAAAAAAATTAGTCATTTTGAGAAAATCTATTCACTAATTCAATATATAAATATAAAGTTGTAATGCAATAATGTATGGAAGCAATATCTAACTGAAAGATTGAGTACGAAACTTGTGGGAGTGAATTCTCCTGATTTCATAGTCGTCTTATGCAGCGGCCAGGCAAGACTTCTCGGTGTTGCGGCGAGCCGCGTGACGGCGTCCAAATTCGGCATTTCATATTGAGTGCTCAGGATAAATAGCTCCATGGCCGACGGCGTAGTCGGCGTCCAAATTCGGCATTTCATATTGAGTGCTCAGGATAAATAGCTCCACGGCCGACGGCGTAGTCGCTACTTGCTAGTGTCTGATGGGATTTGGATTTTTTGTATTATGTAGACGTAGACATGTGAGATGTATGAGAATAAGCACCAAGCAATTTTAGTCGATCGGGTTTTGCCTTTTTTTCTACTAGGCTGCTTTGATGTAAGCATGACTTAAGCTGGCCTGTTTTCCACAAATCCACCAGCCACTCTTTTCTTTTATTACTACTACTACACGGGAGCAGCCATGTATCGAGCTGAGCAGTTTTGCACCGATCGATCGGCCTTTTTTTTTCTATACTAGCTGTAGTACACCATTGCATGGCATGGTTGCAGGGTATGCCGGTGCATACCCGGCATACCATGTGGATCCGCCACTGTTTGTTGGAGTGCTGAGCGAACACGCTCACACGCACGCGTATATGCATGGAAATGGCATATGTGATCGAGAGGAAGATCTTCCTTGTTGTTTCGCGGTTTTCCGTTTGGTGTGCGTCCGTGTAGCTACAATTCTAAGTAAGTACATGTTGCGTAGGTAGCCTGTCCAAATGAGGATGCGCCCGTGACGGTCTGTGCGCCGTCGAGGTCGCATATTATATTCTTCTAAATGGAGACAAATTTTTTTTTTTGGCTCATCTAACTAATTAAGAAGTTTTATAGGAAACTAAATTTAAAATAAGAGTCTAGGGAAATGATGAACTACTCTCGCGCATAAAAAAAAACTCAAATGCTTAGCACCCTGCTAATCCAAATGGTGGCCTCTAGTTTAATTTTACAAATAAACCGAGGTTGGTACGGAGTGCTCATTTCAAATTTCACAAGAGGTTAAACATGAGCACACTTTTTTTTTTACATGAGCACACCTCTTGCCGTAAGCATTGACCACGTAGCGTAGCACCACCAATCGATGACCGAGGGGAAGGTTGGCCAATTGGCGGTTAGAGCAAGGTCGAGGCCAAGCCAAGCGATGGCGTTGTTTTCCACATCCAGATCGAATATCGACACTTCCACATAATGTGTGCCACGGACTACGGCTACAACGTATGCATAGCCCATAGTTGGGCCATCCTCTCTGCTACACGTATCTGCCGTCCAAACCCTTTCTTGCCAAGCAAACATAAATTACACTTGAGTGGCGCCACTTGCTCCAAACCGCTCACCTCGTGGCTATGGGAACTAACCAACCCTCCAAAATCCACCAGATATTTCGATGCCACCATGCATTCCCCGGAAGCGGATAGTTTCCAAACAATGTCATCCAACACTAGGTCTCGAGATGAGATGCAGCTCATAGAAAAGAACCCACAAGTTGAAGAATTAGTACTACTAGACGAACATGTGTGTTTCACCATGCCGCCTACATATCTCCCGAGTTTGTTGTGATAAGCGTGGTGGTTTTGCACGTGGGTTTCGCCACATTATAACACTTTTTTTTTGCCATTTGCTTAAGTGTTGCCTGTAAATTAAATGTGCTAAGGGGGCTGTAGCGGGCTAGTAGTTGCAGGACGACCACACATCACACCCGTGAGATCAGCACTTAATGTCTCCTAAAAATGGCATTGATTTGTTGCTGGCAAGTTTCATTGTCCACAACGCTTACATACTGCCTCCTAAAAATGAGTAGACAATACTTTGCTCAAGAAGATAGAAAATTAGCAGCATGGGCAAATGACCTTCGTATCATCGACTCAATTCATGTTAGTTGTTTCAGATACTTTGAATGTTCACCGGACAAAAACTCGTTAGTTGAATTGATACATATAGTAAATGCATCAGACACATGATATGCATATGAAAAGGGATTGTCGTAAATCACCTTGCATGGTGTACAAATTACATAGGACATTACATAGGAGAGACTGATATTGGCACGGCCGTGTATTTGTCCCTGTTACTTAAGCTAGTGTATACTCAATAATGTAGGAGCAAATTCATAGGAAAATAACTACTAAAAACTATCTAGACAAAAAAAACATGCAAAATCTCCTCAACTAACAAAAGCCTTTTCACTAATTTAGTTTTCTGTCGTGAACCCTTGAAACAAAATTCATGAGTGTTCATTCCACTAATGCACCAACACTCCTAGCAAAGTGAAAAAAATGGTGTAGTACTTAACTTGCATCATTGTAGAATGGTAGAGCATCCTCCATTCCAATTCGTCAAGCCTGCCCAGGTGCCATTGAGTACTAAGAAGTCCATCTAGTTATTTTATTTTCATTGTGGGTGGAGCATGGCAGATTTGCAACATTGCGAGCCAGATAGACCCTTCATATGATCTGAACTATATATGCATAATAGTGAACTACATTGGCTCACGGATGTAATGCCATTAAAGGAGGACACTTTTACAATTCTCAATCATTATCTAGGCTTGGAAAGGTCATTACAACTAATGTAGTTACCTGATACACCGAGATGTTCGGCTTAGCTACTTCGCAGAAGAAAAAAGTTGCAACGTCTAGAGAAGATTAGTCTAATAATGTATATTTTCAATTGAGAGTTGTCTTGCAGCCATGGAAGCAGCTTACCTCATGCTTTCAAAAATATTTATAGACTGCCTCCAAAAGAATATGTTACATGATATATAGGCTTGTGACATTAAGAGGTTAGCTGCAAGTATAAGTAATTACTCCAAAAGCTCAGTTTGATTATAAATTTGTTCTAGAAAAACATTATTACTCAAGAACTTGAAGATGTAAGGATAAAAAAGGTATACATGCACATCAATATCAGTGACACACGGAATCCATACTATGATATGTAAGGCAATAGGAAAAGAACATTACCCTCATACTCTGCAACTACACAAGCATTTCAAATAGATACATAGATGATCTAATTAGTATGATTCAATGAACTTTTATTTTTCTTGATAAAAAGTATCCATACTTGACGGTAAGAAAATGTTAATTAACATACCATCATTATTCCCAGAGAGGCATCACTAATCAATTATAGGTAGGGATATGGTTCCTACAAAATAAAACACAATGAACAGATAGATAAATAACAACCTGAACATTGGGTAGAAATCTGATAACACAAGGAGATAAAGTTCTACGGCTTTCACAAGCAAATGCAAAATGCCATTAAACTGAATCTTTTTTCTGAGCACGAGGCCACACAGTTGATCACAGAATACTCCTAATTCAAGGATATGGCATATTTCTGTTAAGAATCAAGGGAAAAGGCCCTATTTCGATTTTTTAGTCCAAAACACACATCTATGAAAGCTTTCCGTGATTAAGATACTAAATGATGCAATTCACGACCTACTTCACCAATCAGTAATGTAGATTTCACAGATTCAAATGTGTATGATGTGTCAATAATTTTAGTTACACAAATGCATCGATCTAGACATTAACCTATAGAAAGATTTTTGAAATTTTATAGCTCAAATGTTCGAGAATAAGTTGGGAATAGGCGTGGGGTGAGGAGAAGAATCGAAATACCATTTGTGAGTTCGGCGGCTTAAGGCGAGCAGTGAGCGGGTTTGCATACGGCCAGTGAATACTGCTAGTGATTCTGGTGGTCAGATGCATGGTGAGCGGTGGGCAGCCTCGGTCTCTAGGAAAGCGGTAGGTCCTCGGTGGCGTTAGGGTCAGCGGGCAGCGCGTCATGTGGTGGATGCGAGAGACGTTGCATAGCGAAAAAACATTATTAATCAAAACATGAAGTGATATTACAAGTCAAAAAATAAATGATCATAAAGTATAGAGGTAACTTTGTTTATAGTCATAACATGGTGTCAGCACGCGCCAAACCAACCCAAATAAATCATCAAAGGAGAATACCACAATGTCATGCTTCAATAGGATAAAACAACACATGCTTTAATTTTAATGGAACATTAAATACTCTCAGTTATTTGATACTAGTCATTATACATCATGAACTACTAATCACACAATTAAAATAACATCTAACATGACATGCCAAAGTCCAAGTCACGGTCTAAACAAGCTTCTATTGCACCACTATAAGTATGAAATATTTTACTCTTCTCTAACACTAAATAACTTGTTTGAAACAACTCTCAAAAAAAATAATCATCAAACACCAGAGAGCTAATCATATATAACTCACACAAACCAACAAGATCTGAACAAAAAATGAGGGGAAAACAAGAGCTAAACGCGGTACTAGCAAAAAATGAGCACTCACAGAACAATAAGAGTGAAAACTAGAGTGTTCTAGACAATCAAAATGGAGTGTATCTCTCTTCAAACAAAAATTCTAGGATCCAACCATTTATTACAACAAGGAAATAAAATAAAACTAAAAGCAAAATAAAATGACACTCCAAGAATAACACATATCATGTGAAGGCATAACAATATAGTGTTTTGAAAGAAACCTGATATTTTTTATGATGAAGAAGAGAAAATGCCTCGGGAATCCCCAAGTTTTGACCCTTGTACTTCTTGGATAATGTCTTGGGGTGAGATGGGCATCCCTAGCTTGAGCTTCTGTCCATCCTTCATCTTCTCATATCATCCTTCTCTTCATACACTTGAAAACTTCCTCCACCTAAAACTTCTCACAATCTTCATTAGCAACGTTAGTGCATCAAAATAATAAATCCACTTGGTTCAGTTTCAACACAAGTCAAACACCCATTCAAATATTAGCTACTGTCACAACTTAATTTTAAGGCTCTTTCTCCCAAAAGAATACAAAATAAAAAGATTAAGAGACAAACGCAAATATTGGCAGAAATCTGTCAAAACAGAACAACTGGTTAAGATGTATTTTTCGAGGCACTTCTGTAGCTCAAATAAATACGTGCAAAACTAATGAAGTTGCATAACAACATGGGCGTAGGTGCCCAGAAAATATAAAAAAATTCCTCACGTTCTGGCTAAGAGAACCGAGGTTTTTTGTGAAGCGCAAAAATCTGGACAGAAAAGAACAAGTTCCCCAAATCACACTACCTTTCAAACAACCCTGCAATTATCCCTCGCAAACAACCCTTCAATTAAGATACAAGAAGTCTGTTATGTACCCAACACACCCAATACAATTGTCAGTTGTATAGGTGCACTAGTTTGGCGAAGAGATAGTGAACTACAAGTGATATGGATGGTAAAGCAAGATATTGTAAATCTGTAATAAAAATGGCTGCAAGCAAACAAGTAGTACAACTGGAAGTAAAGGTGCTACAGTGTTGGAAAACAAGGCCTACGGATCATACTTTCACTAGTGGTCACTCTCAACAAAATTAACATAATTTAACACATGATATTTCCTCTAACAAAATGCAAGACAAATCAAATAGGATGAGAACCGTGTAGGGCTACACAAGCACACTTTAAAGTTCATGTTTCCGTCAATGGACACCCCACTCTGTCACTTTGAGCATCCAAAGATAGTATTAACAAACATCACAATTTATCTCTTGAATAGTCTATTTCTAATACAAACATAGCACCCACACTGTCATCTTGGCACTACGAAGATTATACTCAACACAAACATCAAGAAACCTCACGATTTCCTGATTTAATCCAACAAAATACATCATAGTCGTTACATAATGAAGGGAAAACATCATGGATTCAACTATATTAACATGGTTCACGATCACAATCAAGATCACATCATGGGAGAGAGATAACCACATAGCTACTAGCACGAGCTCTCAGCCCCGCGGAGGGACTACTTCCGCATCATCGTGGGAGACATCAACGTCGATGGAGATGACTCCGTGGCACTTCCCCATCCCAGCAGTGTGTCACAACAGAGACTTCTGTCCCCCGAAGAATGGCGGCGGAGCTCGGATGTGTTTCTTGAAAAATCCTCCGGTGGTTTTTCTGTTTTAGTTCAAGAGGGTATTTACGGGCGAAGAGGCGGCGCGAGGCGATGGCCAGGGTGCCCAGGTGGGTCCCAGTCGCGACCAAGGGGGCCACTACCGGTGCTGCCTAGAGGCCCTGTGGTCCCCCTCTGGGTCTCCTTCCGGTTCCCATAGTCTTCCAGTGAATAAAAAATCGTCGTAAATTTTCAGCCAATTTCGAACACTTTCATTTTTGGACATTTTCTGTAATTCACAGACAAAACAGGCAGAAACCGGTACTGGGCATCTTGTTAACTAGAAGGATAACCCGCGCGTTGCTGCGGGGATCGCGTTAGAGACTACAGTATATTGTAAACAAAAATTTATATTAGATATGACACATTGCGTTTTCTAAGTAAATACGCAAAATTAAATCGATAATAGTATATATACTTGAAATTACTAATATGAATGGATGGCTTTAGAAATGGATGATGTGTACTGTGCATGCAAAGATTAATAAATATTAGTGGAGATGACGTGGACAATTGGTTGGCTAGGAGAATGGATGATGTGGATAGATTGCATGTTGAGATAAAAAAAATAATTAAGCCATGTTAGTGGAGTTTTGCTTTATAAGAAATTAGAAGAATATCCCGCTTTTAAAAAAATATTCTATAAATGAAATGGGTATAAGGTGTATGAAATATTCCATTATCAAGATTAAGTTGATTACATAATCGATATACTAAATTTAATTCGCATGAAATTTTTGTATATTTTGAGAAATAAATATTAGTGACATGGATAATCATATGGTTGAAATAAAGATAGCATGGTTATGTGGCATGAAAATATGTAATATCACAATTATTAGTGGAGATGACATGGCTAATTGATTGGCTAAGCGAGTGTGTAATGTGTATAGCTTGCATGTTGAGATAGAAAAATCATTAATGCATGTTAGTGGGGTTTTGCTTTATAAGAAGTATAGATAGGTTAGTCCAATAAATGATAGAAAACATAGCAAAAACATGTAGAAAACAAGTATGGAGTATCAATAATTATAGATAAATTTGCAACGTATCACACACCTACCCTCTCCGGCACATAGTAAACCATATTGACCCACAAGAAGGCTCAGAGCATATCGTAGATAGGCTGCATGAAGGCACATCTATTCAAACTTACAACTTTAGTAGATACCCTGTGAGGATGCTAATCTTCTACAAGATGGTATGTTATTTTTTGTATATCTTCTTTTAAAAATTGGGATGTTTGTAGCACTGATAGAACACTTTTTTTTTTAGAAACACAAGGGTTCACAAAAGAGCACATATGGACGCATACAACCATATGAGCACCTCCAACCCGGAGACGCAGATTTTGAGGTTGACGAAGCCGCCACACATCCGTTGCACGTCATGTACCAAGAAAATATCGAGTGATGCTATAGTTACGATACTTTTCCTACGACATCTGTCCGACGGGAAATGTTTGGTCTTCGATGGGCTTCACCTGTGAACGTGATCCGACGGATCAAAGCATTGTACAGGTTTTATACATGAAGTGTCGTACATGAATCAATTTCGAAAAAGATTAGTGTCGGTCAAACCAGAATAGATCTAGGTAAATGCGAGTACATACAAAATCTAGGAATTAAACCTCGGTAGGCTCGCTCAATCAAAAGAAACCTAGCCATCCATCGGAGAACGCTCGGTTCGAAACGTCTACTCCCTCCGATCTTAAAAAAAAGTGCTCTAGGCTATTCCTATGAGCTGTATGTGATTGATTCGCGACACATTTTTAGAATCGGAGGGAGTAACAATTTTTCAGTTTGCCAGCGACAAGAATATTCCTATCAAATACTTCTTCTTCCACTGTACTAGAGGCCTACAGTCATTATCATTTAGCTAGGTCAATTTCTTTTCAGCAGTTTGACTAGGATACGCGTAGGCACGCACTCCAGTCAGGGTAGTCTTTTTTGGCTCTGAATGGAAAGATGCTTCTCGTCTGGTAGCTAATTAAGCAGAAAGGAAGCTGCGCAGACGCAAACGACAAGAGAACATTCACCCGTCGGACTTCGCGTGTAAAGTTGAGAGTGCCAATGCAGGCCACGAGAAAACTTGAGACGGTCTGCCGGTCCAAGTCGCCCCGGTTGACATTTGACGACCGAACCAGGCCGGCCAAGGTGAGGCATGGAACACATGCAAAAGCAAAATTCGATCGAGAATCTCGCTCATCCAACCACAAAACGACTGCATTGAACCGGCGGACAGGACCGGACCGGCCGCGCTGTTTAATAAAACGCCAAAATTAAGGGTCAGCCGCACGCGACGAAGCATCCGATCGACCGGTAAAAAACCAACCGGTTGGGCTCTCCGGCGGACGCGCCCGCGACTTTGACGAGGACCGGCCGGCGGCGAGGCGATGGCCGGCCAGACGTATGTCGGTCGCCAGTTCGCATAAGCGCAACGCACGATTGACCTGCTTCGATGATCGTCTCATCCGATGCTCCAAGAGCTCATCCGCCGTGCAGGGTGCAGCCGGAACCGGGAAGGCGCCAGCTTTTTGTCCGGTCCACGCCTAGCTACGAAGAAGAATCAGCACCGGATTAGTATGCGTTACGCTCACGTGCGCTGCCACTTGCGCTAAATCTGGTCTAGCACGATGTGCTACCGCCGCTCGTTCTCTGCACCTGCGCACTTCTTTTGCTATCACCTGTTCATGCATGCATGTGCCTTGTTTCGGCCTGGTTTGATCGTTCTAGTCCAGTTTAAATGAACGCTAACACGAGTTAATCGATAAAACGAGAGCAGAGATTAGACTATTATTTAGTTTATGGTCCTCTGACAAAATGATACTTTCTCCGTCCCATGTTCCTTGACACCATTTTTATGTAAGTAATATGGGACAGAGGGAGTACCGGAGTAGCAAACCAATTATTTGGCTGTTTGGAGTTTTCTTTGTCACCTACAAGATCAATGCCATCTTGCGAATTCATAATCTTGAAGCCAAAAATACCTTATAATGGCTGTTCACACTTCTTGATAGGGATAAAAGAGCCACCAAATCTTTCCCTCGGGGGAAATCTGGAGACTCCGACTAAAAAAATCAAATAGTTTGATCAGAGAGGGCGAATAGAGGACTACAATATTTTTTTAGGGCTACTTTGATTAAAAGGAAAGGGGAAATACAGTAATAGGAATCCTATAGGACTGAAATGATATGTCTAATTGAATCCTATGGGATAGGGATTTCCTTTGATTGTGGTGAAGGAATTTTTCTCATAAGGTTAGACATCATGTTTTTCCTATAGGATTTAAACTACAGGATTTCTAAGCGATTATTTCCTATAGAATACAATCATATGAATCAAGCAAGTGATATAGGAAAATTTCCTATAGGAAGCAATCCTACAAAATTCCTACACTATTCCTTTGAATCAAATGGGTACTTACATTTAGGGATACACAAGAATAGATTCTCCATATTATGCAACTCCATGTGAGCAACCTATATGACAGACAAGATAAAATCTAACAAGAGCAACCTATAATGAGCTAGACACGAGCAAGTAAAAAGTTGAGAAATAATCATACAATGGAAGCCAGATAATCCTCCACATTTGGAGGTGGTAGTCTCCGTTGGTGCGATATAGTGAAAGAATGCCCACTGATAGCTACAATGGATCGTGTATTCTTCTTGAGCCTCTACAATGTGCGGAGTGCCTTGATCCACAAAGTAGTTCCCTTGAACGTGGCAACCGAACATTTACAAACAAGTTTGAGGCGATTTTCATAACTTAATTGGAGGCTCCCAAGAATGTCACAAATATTTACACCATGATGATTGAGCTCCGTGACAACCTATTTTCTCTAGGGTGCTGATACGTTGCAAACGTATTTATAATTTTTTATGCTCCATGCTTATTTTCCACCCAATACTTCAACATGTTTTCTAGTGTTTTCCTTCGTTTTTTGGATGTTTTCATTGACTAACCTATTAAACGAGATGCTCCAAGCCAGTCGATGATTTCTGTTGTTTTTCTATTTTAGAGAAGTTCTTAAAGAAATACTATTTGAAAGGGCTGGAAATCCATGAAGATCGTATTTTACCCTGAACGAAAACGAGGTCCAAAGAAGAGCCGGAGGAGAGCTAGGGGGCCTCCAGGGGGTGCCAGGCGCGGCGCCGCCCTAGGCCGCGCCTGGTAGGCCCCTGGGCACCCTGGCCACCGCTTCTCGTTGCCTCTTCGCCTGTAAATTGCCTTTAACCCTATAACTATCGAGGACGGAGTTATTTTTACATGAAACATACAAAGAGGCAACGTCGCCTTGAAAGTCCGATCTAGGGCTTCTGCAGCCCTGTTCCGGCACCCTCCGGAGAGGGAAATCGTCATTGGAGGCCTCTACATCGCCATGATCGCCTCCGGGCAGATGCGTGAGTAGTTCATCTCGGGACTACGGGTCAATAGCATTAGCTAGTTGGTTATTCTCTCCCCTATGCCTCCATGTTTAGAGTCTCGTGAGCTGCCTCATATGATCGAGACCACCGTTATGTAATTGTGCATGTTGTGTTTTCTGGGATCCGATAAACCATGAGATTATGATTATTTTGTTCATGTCAATATGATATGCTTCACTTATATTCGTGGAGAGTTTTAATCTTGTCTTGCAATGCTCTCCGGTGTTTATTATTACCTTAGCCACGTAGCCGTTTTCACATCCAAGAGAGGGTTTATATGCTAGATGGTAGGTTCATGTATCCCTTACATCTGTGCTCGATTGACAGAAATGTGATGGATGGGGGATGTGTTGTAGCTACTAGGAAGGAAACAACGGTGCTCTTGTCTACGGACGAGGACCACTTCTTACATTACGTATTGTTCTTAATACATTTGTCTGTTGCGCACACAGCAATCACTTTGTTGCTCCAACTTAATACCACAGAGATTTGCTGGATAGCTTTCTTGAGGTGGACTTTTTTATATGGATGCATGCTAGATAGCGATCCATATGCCTTGACGTAATGCCTACAATGTTAGAAACCCGTGAACTATACCTCGTTATAATAGTTTTGTTATACGTTCATGATTTGTCAATTGCCCAGTTGTAACAACATGTCTGTTTTTCTTTGGAGAGACACCACTAGTGAACCTATGGCCCCCGGTCCTATTTTACTCATATTTGCAACCTTCTTTTAAGCATGTTCATAATTGTTTCCTTGTTGTAACTTTTTATTTTATTTAATTTTCAAGACTATATATATTTAATTCTCCTATTTTCAGCAAGACCGGAAGATTGACAATCTTCCGGAAAGTTGGGGCAATAGAGAGTTTTAATTCTCTTGTAATTGTGCATGTTGTGTTTGCTGGGATCCGATGAACCATGAGATTATGATTATTTTGTTCATGTAAATCTGAGATGTTTCAATTATATTCGTAGAGAGTTTTAATCTTGTCTTGCAATGCTTTTTGGTGTTTATGATTACCTTTTCCATGTAGTTGTTTCACCTCCAAGACATATATGCTAGATGGTTGGTCCATGCCTCCCTTACATGTGTGCCCGAGTAGCAGAAATGTGATGAATGGGGGATGTGTTGTTGCTACTACGGAGAAAACAATGGTGCTCTTGTGTGCGAACGACAAACACTGCTTACATTACGTATTGTTCTTAATGCATTTTTCTGTTGCACACAAAGCAATCACTTCGTTGCTGCAACTTAATACCAGAGAGATTTGCTGGATAGATTTCTTGTGGTGGACTTTTAGATATGGAAGCATGCTGGATAGCGGCCCATATGCCTTGACTTAATGCCTACAATGTTAGAACATGTGACCTATATCTCGTCATCATAGTATTGTTATACGGCCATGATTTATCAATTGCTCGGTTGTAATGTGTTCACTCAACATGTTTGTTTTCTTTGGAGAGACACCACTAGTGAACCTATGACCCCCGGTCCTATTTTCCTTATAATTGCAACCTTCTTCCAAGCAATTTCATCATTGTTTTCTTGATTTTGTGTTATTAATTTTATTACTTTTCAAGACTTTGTACGTTTAATTCTCTAGTTTTTAGCAAGACCGGAAGATTGACAACCATATGGAAAGTTGGGGAAAGAGAGAGATTGTGTTTGTGTGCAGGTTCCATGCTTGTTGACCCGCCAGAAAACAGGCAACCTTCTCCAAGACTACGAAGTCCTACTGGTTCGATAAACCCCGTTTCCTTAATTGCGGGAAAATTTCCGATCGACTACATCATACCTTCCGCTTGGGGTCTCTCAACGAGCGTGTGATCACGTCAGCATCAAGTACTTTTTCTGGCGTCGTTGAAAGTGCATCTACCTCCCTATCAGTTTTAATGATTGATGCAACTTGATACGTGTTTTTATCGTGTGTTGTTTCAGGGGATTTTTTCTCGCAAAGCTTCAGGTGGCGGAAGTTCTGGTGGCTCTAGCGAAAGTTCCGCCTGCCGGAAGTTCCGACGGAACTTCTACCCTTACTTCCGGGTTTTTCCTCTAGGTACTGGAATCGAGCTTTCTAGAGCGGAAGTAGCATCAGATCCTTAGCCGAAAGTTCCGGGATCGCGGAAGTTCTGGCGCGTCAACGAAATTTCTAGCATGCGGAAGTTTCGCTCAAGGTTCCGTGCCTACTTCCGGGTTTTCCCCCCAGGTACTGGAATCCGCATTTCTGGGGCTGAAGTTGGGCCGGTAGTTCCGGACCCGCGGAAGTTCTGCTAAGTTTCCGGAAGTTCCAACACTACGGGTTTTGGTCCTGAAGATGAAGGCGAGAGAAGACTGGGGAGATTCCCTGCTGGTCCGGAAGTTCCGGTTGAACTCCCGAAGTTCCGACCGTGCGGGAATCCCCTCCAATGGCCAGATTTTAAGGGAGCTTTAAATAGGATCTTCTTCTTTATTCAATGCTAAGCTTCACTTCTACTCTCTCTCCTCCATTAACGAGAGCTTTAACCTACTAGATCTCCCACTCCGTCCACCCAATCGACACCATATTTCGTGGAGTGCTTGAGGAGAGCTTGATCCGTGATTCCACCAAAGGAATTGCAAATCCATCCATCAAATCCTAATAGATCTAGAAATCTATTCAGGGTCTAGAAAACCTAGTAGAATCATTTGTGCTTGGAGCTTCCACCTTGTTGCAAGAAGTTTAGGATCGTTTAGAGCCTCCATCCATCTTGTGGATTTGCCTCAACCTTGTGTAAAGGTTTGGTCAATGCCTTCAAGTCGACCTCATAGTGGAGACAAGAATCTCCCTCACCTGGGAAGCTCAAAGAGAATAAGGTGTGCATATCCGTGCTATTGGAGCGCCTAGGTGGCTCCACACCTGTCCAATGTAGACGTACTTTCATTGGGAAAGAACTACGGGAAACATATCATTGTCTCCTTGTTTACACTTGTGATTTGTCCTGTTCTTTACATATTGCTTCCGTTGCATACTTTATATCGTATCACTTAGGTTGTCCACCTAGTTTCACATCTAGATAACCTTGTGTTTACTTGTTTAGGCCAAACTAAAAAGGAAAAGGAAAAAAATTGTTAGTCACCTATTCACCCCCCCCCTCTAGTTGACCAAACCATGCTTTCAATTGGTATCAGAGCCTCGGCTCTTACTAAAGGTGTCAGACCCCGGAACCAGAGATATACATATTGTTATGTGCTCCTAGCCATGGACTCACAAGGGCTTCAGGGTTACCAGCCCCGGCCGCAACAAACAACGGCAGGCAGACCGGATTCATCGGCACGTAGTCCGGATCCCCGGTCTACTACTCCTTGTATCCATGCTAGTCATAACAAATTATGCATACCCAAGCATCCACGAGTCGGATGAAACTGAAGGAACGGGACCAAAGTTATACAGAGATGCTATGTGTCCAGAAAGTGCAACAACAATCGAGGGTTACTGGGGTAACCTCGCCCCAGGCCGATCACATCGACAGGCGGGCTCGGACATGGATCATCGGCTCCACAACCCCTCGACTGCGACAACTATGCAGGCATAGCCAAAACTGTATAACAATGAGCTCGAAACCAACAACCGATCAAAGCAACACTCTAGACATTGGAATTGTATTAAACAAGTGTTACTAGAGTATAGCTTACAAACAGAGGTCACACGACCCAACATTACATCAGACAACGAAGGCAAATTATGTTGCTAATCAACAAGAACCAAAAAGGCCTAAGAGGCCGCAACATAAGGCGACGTCCCAGTCCATAGATTCCAGGCTGCTACCTGGGAACTCAAACTACGTCGATGCCCATGTTGAAACACCACCGATGTGAGATCTTCTCCTGAACCAAAATTAAGCAAACCTGAGTACGGGAGGTACTCAACAAGACTTAGTTAACCTATTATATATCTGCTATCTTCAGAGAGGGTTTTATGAAGACTGATTTGCGTAAAGCAATCTTTGTTTTGCAAGTTGAGGAAGGAATAGCACGTCTCATAGAAGGTTTTCAAAACAGATGAGAAACTCACTACTGTGATCATCATCATTTGAAACCACCAACATTATTTCCCAGCATCTCACATGCTACAAGGATCACCCCTCTCGGCATTTCCGAGGAGGCACCCTTGATCTACTGCCTCCATGCATTGTCAACATCTTTTACGTCACGTTCAAGTTATCTATGGCCACGTGGCATTCGCCAAGTCGTCCTTAATCGTGGACACGGCTTTCCGAAAGATTTATCCCTGCAGGGTGGTACACTTTACCCAGACGTACCATCCGACTCTTAATGCCAAGCTATTGGCACAATTCCGACGATGTGCCGGCAGAGTGTGGTTGGCCACGACCTTTACCTTGTCGAGCCCTATCCATGAGTCAACCCAAACAGGGCCACCCCGTCAACAGGGAGTTGGCCACCTCCTGACGACACATGTTCTGTGAGTCGGGATCAAGATCCGTGTAAGTCTATCACTTGTCCCGGTCACGCCCTAAACACCTCCAAAAGGTTTTTGACTCACACGCAGATGGAAATCCCAAACTACGTGACTCACGGATAGAACCAAACAAGTTAGTTAGTCGAGCGCGGTCTGTTAGGCCCCGCGTGTGGTTGCACGCTCAGTCTTGGTTTCCGCGGCGAGACCTTACTCCTAGGGTTGGCAAGTACAGGACAAACAACCACTTCCCAAGTGGCCTCCCGTCCAAGCCTTAGTCATGTTAACCACACAGTGCTCATCTTACCACGTCATCATATCATACTAGGTTATCGTAGCTCTGATTCATCAACCGGATGGAGCAGAGGTAACAAACATATGAAACTAAGAGGTAGCATATATGAGGCTCTGGCGATGCGCACAAGAAAATCTATGGCAGCTAGGAGCAGTGGATCAGGTCATTGTGGCAATGCAGTATATAGGTGAACTATATCTAGTAGCATCAAATACTTTAGAATCGAATGCAAAGTACGAGAATCAAATGTTGTTGGAAAACATATATGAGCAGATAAGAGGTTACGCTTGCCTTGGTTATAAGAAAACCAGATAAAGTCTTCAGGAATAAGTGCTTGACTTGTCGGTTAAGATCAAGTATTCGTCATTGGAGATGTTGGCCTTCACTTCGGAGTCGCGTTCTACCGAGGGGGAAACAACACCGAAACAAGAAGAACAACAATCAAACATGGCATCGATGCAATGCACAACATGTATGCATGAGCAAATTAATGCACTGAAATAAAGCCCTAGACATGTTCGTTGGGTTGCTAGGGTTCGTATGGAAAATATGCACTTTTACTGAACGTTGCCCGAAATGGACCCCGAAGGGGGTTTCGGAGGGTTATGAAAGGGTGTACCATTTTAATTGCTCAAATGGGTTTAAAAACATCATAAGTAGGTTGCATTTGTCATTTTGAGCAATTTGGTATATAACTTTTAATTTTCTAATTTTAGTGAATAAAAACTTATTTTTCTATTTTAAATGATTAAACAATATTAAATAATACTCATTTTCAACTTGGTCAAACATATATGAAAATGGCATATTTGGGTAGGTTACATTTTTCTGAACACTTTCATGCTTTCATTTTATTTTTCTGAATAATATTTTAATAGTTATTTAATTTACAAAATTTACTCATTTTCTGGAAATAAAAAAAACAGGGATATGACGTCACTGTGATGCAGAGATGACCTCATCCTCCTCAGTTCTTCACAGAGAGATAAAATTCGATCGAATTCGTGTGTAATTTGAAATTAAACTACACAGCGAGGGAGAGGAGGTCAAGGGGAGTTGAGGGGTGCCGACGGTTGACCGAATGGTCACCGGAATCCTCGCCGGCGACGAGGAACCGCTGCGGCCGACGGCGGCGGACGACGACCAGGCGATACAGAGGGAGAAGGAGCAAACACGAGAGCATTGGGAGGCTCACCGCGGCGCGGTGGAGCTTGAAGGGTGGTCGGGGTGGCGAGTGGAGGCCTGAAACGGCGGCGCCATGAGGTCCCCCGCGGCGGCCGGAGGTGACAACGACGGCGAAAAACGCGCGTTCCACAGCGTCCCAGCAACCGTGGCTTGGCAGGGAGGTGGAGGAGGCCATGGAGGTTCCGAGGGTGGCTTCAATTTGACCTCGGGTGGCCGGAGAGGGCAGCAATCGGCGGCGGCCGGAGAGGGCAGAGGAGCTAGGGTTCGGGTCGTTTCTAGGGCAGAGGGAGCCAGAGAGAAAGGGAGGGGGTTTCTGCGGGGGTGTGCGCGATCGAGACGTCTCCAGGGGTCCTTGTCCCCTCGCGAGATGGAAGCAGGAGGTGGCAGCGGCCACCTCACCGTCGCCCTCGTCCTTCTGGCCGGAGGAAGAAGAAAGAAAAAGAAAAGGAGATTTTCCCGTGACCCCTGTAGTTTCAGGAATTGCAACAAGGTCCTTTTCTCTTTTAAAACAGGAGATAAAAGATTGTTTTGAGGCCCTTTTTGTAAACAGAAAATTTGGCAAAAATACTTTTTGGAAACCTCATAAAATTTCCAACCTCACCATGTATTGCTTTGGTGAAATTGAAATATTTTCTAATACAAAATTTTAGAAACCAAATTAAGTACTATTTGTGGGATTTTCTTAAACCATTTAAATTGGTTAAAACATGATTTAAATTTTTGTTTTCCTGCATGTATGAGAAGCCAACAACACCACAACACTTTGTTAGCAAAATTGGGATGTTACAAAAGGTTTAACCGCCTAAGAGTATTATGGTCAATGAAAGTGATCTTGAATCTTCTAGTGCAGAAATCACCAAAATAAGCGACACCATAGCTAAACTACAAGAAACGGTTGGAACCATCCAAGCCGAATTAACTAAGGTTAGCTCTAGTGTTGGTTCGGAGGTTTCTAGCATAAAGAAGATGTCGGAGGTCATGATGGGTAAACCTAAGGGGCCCAAGGAACTTCCCTTTGTCGCTGATGATGTTAGTCGGGGGATGAATCTATTCCGGACATTTCCGAAATGGAGGCTAACATTACCAAGCCAAGGCGAAAGCCGCTAAATAGGGTAAGGGCGGGGAAAACTCCGAAGGCTCAAGTCTCAATCGGCTAATGGTTCGAGGACTAACTCAAGAGTTCTACCTCCCGTCAACTATGACTCTATCCATCCCATTGTTTATATGCCACACATTTTAATGTTGGACTTCCTCCCATGTTTAACACTAATGATTTTTTGTCTTGGAAGTTTTAAATGGAGTCTCATATCTCTGACTCTTGCACCGCCTTGTGGATAAGTGTTGTCCATGGATTCCATCCTCATGATGCAAGCAATTTGATTCCAAGAGAGGATATTGAATGTCAACTCAACAAGACCGCACTTGCCATCATTCAAAAGGCTCTCCACAGGAGCATCTCACTCACATCCGAGGATGCAAGACCACCAAGGAGGGTTGGTGTAGCCTTGACACTTTGTTCCGAGGAAATGCAAGTATCCAATCCTCCAAGTATGATATTTCCATTGAAAAGTCCAAAAACTTTGTCATGCAAGAGGATGAGACCCCTGGAGAGCTATATAGAAGAGTTGTCACCCTTGCCAATCAATTGAGGGACTTTGGAAAAGAGGAAACCTATGATGAGTGGATCAAGAGTAAGTTTATCAAAGCAATAACACCTTTTGATAAGAACCTCTCCACTAGAATCAAAACAAGAGCGGACTACAATACCCTCAAATCCATTGGTTATTTTCTATAAAAACATCCATTGGTTCTTAGTGAGTTCATATCTATATCTCTATCTCACAAGAGTGCGGATGATGCTCTTGCCGCTCAAGAGGAATGAGAAAGTCTCCCAACCTAGCTTTGAAGTCAAAAGCGGTTGCTCAGGTAGAAGAAGTTGAACAATATGATGATGAGGAGGAGGATTATGAGGGCACATAAAAGGGTGCTCACATGTGCATTGCTCTTACCATGCATGGCTATTGGAAGAGATGGGCAGCTCATAAGGCCGTTGCTGCAAGACCCCCAAGGAACAAGAACTATAAGAAGAAGGGGGAGCGGCCAAGGGCATGCTACAATTGTGGAAGTGCAAATCACTTTGTCAAAGAGTGTCCTTTTGAGCCAAGATAAGAAATTGAAGGCAAGCTTGTTCGGAAGGACAAGACCAAAGCTCCACAAAACAAGAACCTCGCTAGAAGAGTCCCAAGGGATCTATATGTTCAAGAAGGGGTCGTGTTGGAAACATACATCTCCGGAGATGAAGGAGAAGATGAAGTCGTAGATGGGGCCCATGTCTCCATAGCTATGTCTTACTTTTCATCGGTCTCTCTATTTGAATCCCCCAATGAGAAGGCGTCTATCCGACCTACATGTCTCATGGAAAAAGCCACATCGGTAAAATTTTCCACCTCAAATTCTATTGCAACCAGTCCTCCTTCGTTATTGGATTGTGTTGAAATATTGTTGATGAGGATGGGGAGTCTAAGGATCTAGGCTCATGGTTGTCTAGCCTTGAAGGTGAGACCAAAGAAAAGGTAAAGGCCCTTTTGAGGCAACTTGATGATGCTAACTCTCTTGTAGACGAGAAGGAAGAGATCACCGTGACTTTGGAGAGTTGTGGTGGTGGTCATTGTAGCAATGACAAAGATCTTGTAGAAGCTTTTGAGAAAGAACAATCCATTAGAGCTTCTCTTCAAGAGAAACTTTCTAGTCTAGAAGAGACTTATGCCATTTGTGTTTCTAAGATTAGGAAGGATAATGAACAATCACTTGGCGTTGCTAAAACTCATGAAAATGAAAAGTTAGATCTAGGAATTGCTCACGAGAGACTTGTTGATAGTCATGAAAAACTGGAAAAGGAGTTCATCTCTCTTAAGGAAATTCATGATAAACTCACCAAGTCCCATGATAAACTCCTAGCTCAACAATCTAATAACCAAGTGATGCCTTCCTCTACTAGCATCGTTATCTCGTCTAGCTCTTGTGCTACTCCTAACATTGTAGGAAGTGAGAAAATTCTCAATTATGCCATAAGATGTTAAAGATTTAATAATGGGAAGGAGGGAATTCACTTTGTTTCTAGGTCAATGTCGAGACATCGTAGTAGATTTCATAGACGGGGGTGCCATGAGACTACCGATAGAGAAGTGGGGGATGTGATTGTATGATGGACAATGACACAGGGTTTTACCCAGGTTCGGTACGACGCAGTAATGCGACGTTCCTACTCCTGCAATCTCACTATTCAGGACTAAAGCCTGGGAATACAGAGTACAATGTGAGGTTCTATTAGCTACTCGTCAAGGATCCACCTCTCGGCGAGTTAGCCTTTAGCTTCCTGTCTATCTATCTTTCTCCCATCCAGCTTTATATAATAGCCTGGTTAGGGCGTACAGAGAAGGAAACCTAGAAGACTACGGTATGTTTTAACTTGGAAAGTAAGGAATCCGCCTTCTACTCCAAGCCGTATCACGTGGGCCGTGATTCGGGTTCTTCTAGAATCCGGCTTCCGTGCTTCAGCTTACTGGGCCGCCCAATGGACCGTAGCCCATTACCATTTAGGACACCCTGGTAATCTGGCACTTTAGACCACCATCTGATATACCCCTAGTTGGTATATATCCGACAGTAGCCTCCAAGAAGGATTAAGACTCCGATTTGTCGTCTTTCGTCAAGTGTGCATTCTTTCCGAGAAATGTTGGCTCTCTGTCTTGATTCTTCTTTTATCAGAATAATGTCATAACGCATAACTCAGATTTCGGAAAATCCGGCTTTTCTTCCACGAATCGTCGTGGAGAAGGAACTTACGTCAGCGCTTTAATCTTGCTGACGTCAGGGACGTTTAGGCGTCGAGCGGGAAACCCTGAAACGTATCTCTGACAGATTCTCGCGGGAAACGAGGAGATAGCAATAATCACCCGTCGTTTCATTTCCCGAATTTCCGGCGAGTGACACGCGTTGATCATCCAACAGTCAAAAGAGCCGTTAGCACGTACCGTGACGGGTTTCCGGCTATAAATAGCCATCTCCATCCTCTCCGGAAAACCTTCTGCTCCCAGTCCTCCTCGCCTCACACAGCGCCCAAGCACACTGCGAGCAGAGCAACCTTCCAGCGAACGCACGAACGAGCGTCGTCAGGGAACTCACCGGAGCACACGGATTCTTCATCGCGCCGCCGCAAAATGGCCTCTCCAAGCTCTTCTCCTGGCCCGCTCCATCGCGGTGCAGATTGACGAAATCATCAACACCATGGATCCCATGGTGGATTCTCCCCTTCGCGCAGCCGGCGACGAGCCGGAGAAAACTACCGGCAGCGCAGCAAGCGAGGAAACTCCTCTCGTCGCCACCAACCCCTGCCGGGTCTTCCTACGCGCCATCTCCGCCACTCGCACCCGGGACGGCGGAGGAAAAGATAATCCTCGTCGGAGAGGAGCTCACAGCGGCGTCCGCTGCGGCGTCCGCCGCCACCGGGGCGAAAGACGAAGGGGAAACTGCCGGCAACTGGAGCCAGAGCAGTATTCCTCCTTCCCTCCTTCCAACAATGGAGAAGGAGGGGATGCTGCTGAAGGGCAAATGGCGGAGCCCGGAAGACGAGTCTGAGCCAATGCCAAAAGACGGGGAACGCGTTCTCCTTACCTCCCACATCGCGAGAGGTATGGGATTTCTGCCATCCGCCTTTTTTCTAGAAGTCCTCAACCATTACGATGTTCAGCCTCATAATCTTCCCCCAAACTCCATTATCTATCTAGCCGGCTTCCAAGCCCTTTTCGAAGGGTATTTAGGAATAGCACCTAGATTAGACTTTTGGCAATATTGCTTCGGAGTGAAACGGAACCCTACAGAGGGCGTTCTTCCCATCTGCGGGACTATTTCTTTCACTCTTCGGAGATTTAGACAAGACTGGTTCCCAAAGATAAAAACATCAGAATCCGTCAAGTTTTGGACGGGTTCTTTCTTTTATCATCACGACATCCCGTTTCCCAGAAAAGAAAACGGTGTTCCTCCATTCATCAATTCCGCCGCCATTCCACAAGAGAGTTGGGCAGTCGAAGCAGTGCAGACCTTGCCGGATGATCTGTTGAAGATCAAACGGCGTATTGCCAAACTTACCTCCTCACAGTCTCCTCTGACCAGAACAGACACAATTTTGTGCTGGCTCGGTCGTCGTATTCAACCTCTTGCCCTCCTCCCCCGGCTTCTCTATGAATACAAAGGCCCAGAAGACGGAATGAGAGGGACACACAAAGCCTTTACAAAAAAGGATTTCAAGAAACGAGTCAACCAATTGGTCGCTACTCGCGACCAATATAAGGAGAGCTTGGAGATGTATCATGAGGAGAACCCTATCCCTAAGGTAGTTTTACTTTTCCTTGATTTGGCATTCTCTCGGATTTTTATCTTTCCCAGATATCTCTGACTTAGTCGGATTTTTTGCTCTCTCTGTAGTTCGACGATCTCACGGAAGCAGATCTTGCATCCGACGCCGAACTTGACGGATTGCACGCCAGCTTTTATGGCGGTCGCAAACGCAAGAGGCAAGTGATCACAGAGGAGGTGATAAATCTTGATGGAGTTCCAATCGCCACATCCAAGTATTTTTCTGGGGTTTTTATCTCTCATTCCATTCTGGTTCTTCGAGGTATTTTCTTCTCGGATATTTCCTTCATTCTTTCCCTTTTTCAGCCTTACACCAGTTCCTTTGAAGTCAAAGAAACTGAAGAAACATAAAGCTACTGCTGGCAAGGGAATGCCGTCTTCAGCTGCAGCTTCACCCACCCTAACAACTCTCCGTGGGGAAGAAAAACCGCAAACCCGGACAAACAATTCCGGCCGACCAGCCAGCCTATTGCATCCAACTTGGATGCGAGGGAAAGGGCGGAGCCGGAGATGGGCGGACCCTCTCGGACATCTGGAGAAGATGAGCCCATCCCTACTTTTGACAAGGACTTCAAGGTAAAGGAAGAACCTTTTGAATATCTCGGATACATTCGTCCGGCAGCTAAGAAGTTCTTTGCTCCTGCTCCCTTGATCCGTCCTTGGCCACAAGGCGGACTAATTGTCCAAAATAACTTCATGTTTTCACCTCGTCAGGTCATCCAAGACGGCCTGCACCATGTTGGAATTCTTTTTTCTGAATATGTAAAAGAATTCAACGAAAACTTATCAGGTTTGCAGCGGATGAGCCAGGTAATATCTCTAGCCCCCAAGCAATAAGTAAAATGCATGCTTTTAACTTAATGCTTTCAACTTTATTATGCTCGCTGCTCACTTAAGCATTTTGTTTCATTTCCGTGTTTCAGCAAACCGCTGAAAGCATAAACATGGAAGTTTTTGGCAAACTAACAGTCAAGAATAAGGAGGTTAGAAGCCTTCTTTCTATTCTTTAAGTTAAGGAAGCGGAGCTGGTATCGTCTCAGCATCAGCTGAAGGAAACAACAGGTATTTTATTCCCCGTGGTTTCACTTTTATACTTTTTCCCTAAGTACTTTTCCGAGTTTTCTAACTCGGGATTTTTTCTCGCTTTTCAGCTGCTTTGGCGAAAGCAAAACAAATTGCTAAAGATGCCGGCAATGCTGAGAACCTCCGCCGGGAGAACCTGAACCTTCATAAGAATCTTATGAAGGTTCAGAAAGAACTGGAGGCCAGCCAGCTGGCTGTAGGCATTGCTCAATCCAATGCCTCCAACCAAGCTGAGAAGGACAAAGCAACTATGCGGGATCTGGAGAACGCCTTGAATCTTCGCCTGGAGGAAGGCTCCGAAATGGATAGGATCCTCGGTAAGTTTTCGACTTTTACCGGATTTTCAACGTTTTACAATCTTTCCCTGCTTTCTTCATAAACCTTTGGTTATTTGTCTGAAAACAGGAGATGACCCCGCTCTTACTCGGATTGAAAAAATCCGAGCTTTTGGGAAGGTCTTTACCGCGCTCAAGGCTGCGGGCATGCAGTTGATCAACAAGTTCCTTCCCACAAGGATTGGGGAATTCTCGGAGGTTGAGAAACTTCCGGAGGCTATCTTGGAGGTGGCGGAGTCCAAGGAGTCCACCTTGCGCTCCGCAGCACAGGGTGGTGCACGCATGGCTTTAGGTCTCATGCGTATGCATTACCCCACTGCCAAATCTTGGCGTGTGGCCTCCGGCATCCCACAAGGATACACGGACACCCAGTGGACCAACATCTTTGACGAGATCAAAGGTCACGCAACCAAGATTGCTTCCATGGTCAACCTCTCCATCTTCTAACCGGAGGAAGCAATCCCGGACACTCCAGAAGAATCCTCCAGCGAAGATGACTCAGATGCTTGAAGGAGAAATCCGGGTCCTGGGGAAATAGAAAATAGGAGCATTACCGAACTTATGTTGTAAACATTATTGTAATGCTTTCATCCTTTTGAATGAACAAGTACTCCGCCTTTTGCAGTTTAATGTTATATAATTACTTTGCAAGTTTTTTCGGGTTATCATTCCTTTATCTTCTAAATTCTCTGGTTTTGTATGCTTTAACTGTCCTTAGTACTTGAAATGGCTCGATAGCGTTTTAATCTTCATGCCAAGTGACTGAGTATTACCGATCAGTCGAAAACTAGGAAACATGGATCATGCTAAAGGCATTTTTTGCTTACTAGCTTCAGTGACCCAGCACAAAAACAATCAGATAATATTTAGAGAATAGCTAAGGAATTTTTTATATGAAACTCAGGCACACAGACACAATCTGGGTTTCCTTAAACCTTTTTTAGGCTGAAAATCGTTCAGTTTTTTTAACTCCGAGCACGCAGGCATAATTCAGGTTAACATTGAGTATTTTGAAAGATCATTGGGAAATAGAAAAGGCGGAATATGTAAAACATAGAAGTATGAATTCTGACAACTTTATTTCATGATCTCAAAGATGTTTACATAGAAATTGAACTAAGTATAGAAGGGACGTAACTGTTGGATACTCCAGGGCCTCTTTGTCTCTCCTAGTTCGTCATCTATCTTTCTCTTTCTTTTGCGATTCGGCTTCTCGGGATCATCCTCCGTATCTCGAATGTCTACAAGATAGTATGATCCATTTTTCATGGCTTTACTGATGACAAATGGTCCTTCCCATACTGGGGCCAATTTGTGCTTTCTTTGCTGCACCAATCTTAGCACTAGGTCACCTTATTTAAAAGAACGATGCCTGATTTCCCGACTATGATAACGTCGTAAACCTTGCTGATAAGTGGCGGATCTTTGAAGCACAAACTCTCGTTCCTCTTCTAAGAGATCGACGGAATCCTTCCGTGCGCTTTCGGCATCTGATTCGTCGAAGTCCTGCACTCTCGGGCTGTCATGGATCATGTCCGTTGGGAGAATTTCTTCCGCACCATAAACTAGGAAAAACGGGGTTTGCCCTGTTGACCTATTTGGCGTCGTTCGAATGCTCCAAAGCACAGAGGGTAACTCTTCCACCCATGCTCCAGCTGCTCTATGAAGAGGAGAATCGAGTCTTGGGCGTATTCCTTGCAGAATTGAACTATTCATTCGTTCAACCTGTCCATTGGATTGCGGGTGTGCCACAGATGCGAGATCTAGGCGAATTACCGTTTGTCGGCAATATTTTGCCAACTCTCCATTAGAGAAATTTGTCCCGTTATCAGTTATTATGCTATGTGGAACGCCATATCTCATGACTATGTCAATAATGAAATTTCTGGCAGTTACACCGTCAAGTTTTTTGATGGGTTTAGCCTCCACCCACTTGGTATATTTATCCACTGCAACGAGTAGATGTGTAAGTCCGCCTCTTGCAGTTTTGAATGGTCCCATCATATCTAGCCCCCAGACCGCGAACGGCCATGTAATAGGGATAGTTTTGAGTGCTTGGGATGGCATATTTGTCTGCTTGGCGTAATACTGACATCCGGCACATGTGTTTACTATGTGCTCGGCGTCTGTCTTGGCTGTTAGGCAGAAAAACCCTGCGCGGAATGCTTTTTTGACTATGCTTTTTGGTTGAGCACGATGTCCGTAATCTCCTGCATGGATTTCTTGCAGGATTTCTCGTCCTTCTTCTGGCGAAATACACCGCAGAAAAATTCCGATAGTACTGTGTTTATACAGGCAACCATCGATTACCGTGTATCCTTTGCATCGACGATGTATCTGTCTTTGCAAGACTTCGTCTGCTCCATCCGGGAACTTATGATCAACTAAGAAGTTTAAATATGGAATTGTCCATTCCGGGTTAACAAGCATAACTCTAATTGACTCGGAAACCAGAGGATAGTCGACATCTCCACCTTTTTTTGATGGTTCGTACAAATGTTGGACAAACACACCTGGTGGTAGGTTTTTCACCCTTTCTGATCCCATGCGGGCTAATGCGTACGCGTTCCAATTTTCCTCCCTTTTGACATGAAGCACTTCAAATCCAAGAAAGCAGATTGCAAACTCGTCCACCGTTCTCCGATATTCGGCCATGATTGGGCTTTTGGCGTCCCAAGTTTGGTTGAGCTGGTGTTGTACCAAATCTGAGTCGCCATAGCATAAGATGCGTTTAACGCCTATTTCCTTTGCAATATGCAAGCCATGAAGCAGAGCCTCGTATTCTGCCACATTATTACTGGTATTGAAGTGTATTTGTAATACATACTCCATTGTGTCTCTTTGGGGGATTTTAGGACTACACCAGTTCCAGCGTCTTCCTTCATCTTGGATCGTCAAAGTGCATGATCCAGTATTATGACTCCGACATTGGTGTTTTTTCCATTGCTTCTGTCCAGTCGGCGACAAAATCTGCCAAAACCTGGGATTTTATTGCTGTCCTGGGTTGGTACTTAATGTCGAATGCTGCTAGCTCGATGCCCCATTTGGCTACTCGGCCAGTTGCCTCCGCATTGTTTATTATATCCCCTAGCGGTGCTTTACATACCACTATTATGGAATATCCTTGGAAGTAATGATGAAGTTTCTGAGATGTGAAAAATACGCCATATGCCAGTTTTTTATAGTGTGGGTATCTTTGTTTGGACTCGGAGAAAACTTCGCTTACATAGTATACCGGATGCTGATCTGGTATGCTTTGTTCGTCTTTCTTCCTTTCCACAACTATCACCGCGCTAATAACCCGATTTGTAGCCGTGAGGTACAATAACATAGGTTCTTCGTCTTTTGGGGAGGCCAAAATCAGAGTTTTCATCAAAGTTTCTTTCAACCGGGTTAATGCTGCATCTGCTTCTTCTGTCCACTCGAATTTGTCGGATTTCTTCAACAACTTGTATAGTGGCAGGGCTTTGTCCCCTAGCCGGCTAATAAACCTGCTAACGGCTGCTGCAGAACCCGTCAATCTTTGTACATCTTTTACGCACGCAGGCTTGGAGATGTTTAAGATTGTTTTGATCTTTTCCGGGTTTACTTCTATTCCTCTATGAGAAACGATGAAACCCAGAAGCTTTCCTGAGGGAACCCCGAATACGCACTTTAATGGATTTAAATCTTATAAGTGCGCAAATTTTCGAAGGTTTCTCGCAAATCTTCAAGGAGTGTGTCCTTTTCCTTGGAAACGACAGCAATGTCGTCCACGTAAACATAGATGTTTTTGCTAATCTGACTATGCAAACATCGTTGCATGCAACGCTGCTAAGTTGCACCGGCGTCCTTCAGGCCAAACGGCATGGTTATGTAATAGTACGTCCCATATGGGGTTATGAAGTAAGTTTTGATTTGGTCTTCTTCCTTCGTGCGTATTTGATGATACCCGGAATATGCATCCAAAAAGCATAAAAGCTCAGAGCCAGCAGTGGCGTCTATTATTTGATCGATTCGCGGTAACGCAAATCTATCTTTTGGACACAACTTGTTCAAACCAGTATAATCTATACACATCCTAAGGGCGGTGTTGTCTTTCTTCGGGACTAATACTAGGTTTGCAGACCATTCAGTATGTATAACTTCCCGGACAAAATCTGCTGACAAAAGCTGGATAATATCCTTGCCAATAGCCTTCCGTCTTCTTCCATTAAATCGACGGAGACCTTTTTTGACGGGTTTAGATCCTAGAATTACCTTAACTTGATGCTCAGCAAGTTCCCTGGGTACGCCTGGCATGTCCTTAGGACACCATGCGAAAATGTCCCAGTTCTCACGGAGGAACTTGATGAGCTCGCTTTCCTATTTGTCGGTCATCCCAGTTCCTACTACGACAAACTTTGTCGGATCTTTAGGATCTAGGATTACCTGTCTTGTGTTCTCGGAAGCTTTGAAGCTATCTGCTGGCTTTCGACTTTCTTTTCCTGCCGGCATTTCTGTCGGCGATACTTCTTTTGCCAGCTCCTTCAATTCTTCCTTTGCTATCACTTTTTCTGCGCAAAGGGCGTTCTCTTTTTCCAGCTCGTTTGCCAATATGAAGTCTCCCGTTATGGTGATTACTCCTCCTTTTGGCCCTGGCATCTTCAGTTTGTTATAAATATAACATGATCTTGCCATGAATTTGGCGAAAGCTGGACGTCCGAGTATTCGTGATACACGCTTTCGAACGGCACAACCTCGAAGGATACTTTTTCCTGACGGGAGTGATCTTTGTCTCCGAAGGTTACATCTAGGAAATTTCTCCTAGGGATCGTGCTTGTCTGCCAGGGACAATGCCGTGAAAACGTATATTGTTGTGATTGAGTTGGGTCTCCGAGATTCGTAGATGCTTCAGTGTATCCAGATACATTATGTTAATGCTGGATCCTCCATCCATCAGCACTCGTTTTAGCCTAGTGTTTTGAACAATCGGACTTACAATTAGAGTTTGCGTGCCGGGTTCAGGGATATTTCCGGGATGATCAGACTGATCCCAGGTAATTGGTGTATTTGAGTACTTCAAGAATTTCGGGGTTGCAGGGACAACCGCGTTTATTTCTCGAAGCGTTCTCTTTGCCACCTTTGCTGAGGGAGTTGCCAGGAAAGTTAAGTTGCATTCTCCGTCAACTCTCGGAAACTTAGGCTCGCCTTTACACTTTCCTGGATATTTTGTCAGTCTCCGTTTCACTGTCTTCTTTCTCAGCTTCTGGGTTTTGCTTGGAGAATTTCCTCTTGGAGTTCTTCCCTTTGTTTCCGGATCCTGCACTGCCTTTCATATGCTTGTTCAGTCGGCATTGTGCGTTAGTATGGGTGGGTTTCCCAAATTGCGAGTGGTGGACACAGTTTTCCGACTTTATTTTTTCCCACTCTTCTTTGGTGTAATTTATCGGCTATGTGCTTCTTCCTTTCCACTTGCTCCCATTTTCTCTTCCAAAGGCTATGTTAACTTCTTTGGTCTTTTGCGTTGCTTCGGGAGTTGCTTTTTTCTCAGTGCGAGGGGTATTTTTGGCTTGGATCAAAGTATCGATATTGCCGCCTCTCGCTCTGATGTCGTCTTCTGCCGTTGCATGCTCATTGGCGGTTGTAAGCATAGATCCGAGATCTTTGTGCTTTTTAGAACCAATCATGAACCGTACGAGTCCGGGTTTTAAACCATTGACGAAAGCATGCATTGCTTGAACGTCAGTTACTCCAGAGCAACTATTCTTCATTGCCGTCCACCTTGAGATGAAATCCACGTATGGTTCATCCTGAAACTGGGTGCAGCGGTTTAGCTGGTTGATGCTGTTTGGGCGCTTATAAGTTCCTCGGAAATGCTGAGTAAATACTCTAGCCATATCACCCCAACTGTCAACAGTCCTTGATGGTAATCCATTGATCCAATCTCTGGCTTCATCCAGTAACATTAGGGGGAGGAATTTTACTGCCTCCAGGTCTGTCCCATTGTTGATCTGAACGGCTGTATAATAGTATGAGAGCCAGGTATCCGGGTTTGTGCTACCGGTGTACTTTTGGTATGTTGGACCAACTTTGGCAAAGCCAGAATGCAGAGTTATTCTTCGGATCCTATCAGTGAAACACCTGGGTCCAAAGTATAAATCGTCTCTTTCCGCTCTGTCTATGTGTGCGGAGTATCTGCCGGCTGAATGGACAGAAGGGGATCTACTCCTTTCTTTTCCATTGTGGCACGGATGCGCTTTTCCAGGATTGTCTCTGTTTACTCCGTGATCGTGCCCTTTGGGATAAGGTGGAGTTCTACTCCTGTATCTTTCCTTATTCCTGGGGGGCGTCCGGGATCTCTCACGCCTGTGAGGCATATCCTGTCTTCCAGCATTTTCTGCAGGGCGTCTCGGAGGCGACATTGCTTTTCCGTCCTTCGGGTTTTCTCTTCCCGATCACGGGGATTAATTCCATCTTTCGGGAGATGGGATCCGGTTCTGGACGCTTCATCCCTATTGTCGGGTTTTTTCCTATCCTTTCTCGGATCCGATTTCTTCTCTTTCGAATTGTTTGAATCTCCAGGTTCTTCAGGTCCAGGTGCTCCAGCGGCGCATGTAGCTGTCTTGCACAGGGCAGAGTCGTCATGTAACTTCCCTGATCGCTCTTGCGCTCGCTGTTGTTGTTGCAACGCTTTTCCTAGGAAAGCATACACCCCTTGAAGTTTTTCACCATTGGAGTACATATCGTTGTTGAGGATGGCGAATGCCGCTTCCGCGTTTTCTGCTGCAGTTTTGTATATTCGCTCGCCTCTGGCATCTTTGCCATTTACGTGCTTTTGCCAAGATGGGTTGTGGAACCTTTCTTTTGGCGGCAGTATTTCCGGTTTTGCGATTCCGGGTAACCGCGTAGGTTTAATGCTAGATCTATTCTTTCTCTCGTATTCCTCGATTTCTTCCCGCATGAGCTTGATGTCAGCCTGGGTTTTATGGAGGTGTTCTCGAGTTCGGAATAGATGGTGATGTTGCCTTTGGAGAGCTTGCCTCCGGGCTTCCAGCACTTCAGGGGGCTCATGTGGTCCCACTGGTGTTTGGAGTAATTCCTGTTCGTCCTGTTTTGTCATTGGCGGAACAAGGATTTCCTTCGTTTTCTTCTCCGCAGATTTCACTCCGCTTGCATCTCCTACTTCCGGGCTTCCATTGGCTGGATCGGCCGATTTCTTCTTCCGGAGCTTATACTGGAGCTTTTTAGCAGCTTTGTGTTTCTTCTTGGAAGAGGGAGGTTTCCTGCGGGGTTCTTCCTCTGTCAATTCTTTGACGTCGGGGAATTTTGGAGAGGTTTCTCCTTCTTCTCTCTCTTCCTCTGGCGGAGGCATTCTAGGGCTTTCCTGACTGTCGGCATCCGTGTTTTCAGCCGGTTTTGCCATCAGTACTTCGTGGAATCCCTCTTGGAAGGATTTGACTTTTCTTTCGAAAGCGTCTTCATCTTCGTCTTCGGTATCAAAGTGATCCGATCCGGTTTCCGACTCTAATCTCGCCTCGATGGCGGCTAGTGCATAGTCAGCTTCCGAGTGCGTCGTGATGTTGACAGATGTCGGATCTTCCACCTCTGTTGTGGGACTGTTGTTTTCTGCCTCTTGCACGGGTTTGCTTTCATCCGTGTTTTCGGCGATCTCAGACTGCACCATGCCGATAAAGTGCGATTTAGTAGTATATGGATGATCTGAGCAAAATCCGGTGTCATAGTCGTCTTCGACTGGGTATAGGGCAGGTGGGATAAATTTGCTCCCACCACAGAATCCCATTGCTTCTGCAGTTAATCCGATAAAGATGTTTGCAGATCCAATCGGTAAAACGCAGGCACTTACCAGGTGATTCCGCGCCGGCATGTACGATCCGTTGTCGAGGATGCGCCCGACGTCGTTGTCGAATTCTAGGCTTCCGATAGTTATTGTCCTGCCGATTCCGCCGAGTATCCCCGATCGAAACATAACGCCTGACGTCGCTGGCCCCACGGTGGGCGCCAACTGTCGAGACATCGTAGTAGATTTCATAGACGGGGGTTCCATGAGACTACCGATAGAGAAGTGGGGGGATGTGATTGTATGATGGACAATGACACAGGGTTTTACCCAGGTTTGGTACGACGCAGTAATGCGACGTTCCTACTCCTTCAATCTTACTATTCAGGACTAAAGCCTGGGAATACAGAGTACAATGTGAGGTTCTATTAGCTACTCGTCAAGGATCCACCTCTCAGCGAGTTAGCCTTTAGCTTCTTGTCTATCTATCTTTCTCCCGTCCGGCTTTATATAATAGCCGGGTTAGGGCGTACAGAGAAGGAAACCTAAAAGACTACGGTATGTGTTAACTTGGAAAGTAAGGAATCCGCCTTCTACTCCAAGCCGTATCACGTGGGCCGTGATCCGGGTTCTTCTAGAATCCGGCTTCCGTGCTTCAGCTTACTGGGCCGCCCAATGGACCGTAGACCATTACCATTTAGGCCACCCTGGTAATCTGGCACTTTAGACCACCATCTGATATACCCCTAGTTGGTATATATCCGATAGTCAAAGAAGAAGAACAAGAAGAATAAGAAGAAGAAGAAGAAGAAGAAGAAGGTCACCCCTCCTTCTCAAAATGTTATCTTTGTGAAGGAAGGAGAGGTGATCAAGGCGAAGGAGACCAACACCATTGTGGGTGGTGAGACCTCTAGGGGAGCGCCACTCACAATGGCTTTGCCGGAAAATATAACCCCTCTTATGATCTTATGAAATCTAGAGATTGTCATGTTTATGCTAAATATGTTGGTACTTATTATGGTGATGATTATCATTGGACTATTTGGGTTCCTAAGACCCTTGTTACTAACAAAAGAGGGCCCATTGAAGCATGGGTACGTAAATCAAGAAATTTATGTCTTGTAGGGAAGTGTTTCTGGGTCGGGTAGATGGACAGTGGATAGTGGTGCATCCTAACATATGACCGGAAGCAAGGACACAATGAGTAATCTTGAACCTCCATCACCATAGATCAATTGCGTCACTATTGGTGATAATTCTGAGCTTAAGGTATTGGGACGAGGCAAGGTGGCTATCTCAAATGATTTATCAACTGAGAATGTCCTTGTTGAGTCCCTTGGCTACAACTTGATGTCTGTTCTTCAACTTGCAAATTGTGGTTTTACATCTTTCTTTAATAAATAGAATGTGATTTTCACTTGGGAAACAACTCTTAACGTAGCCTTTTTTGGGTTTGTTGAGAACGGCATATATGTAGTGGACTTTTGTAAAGGAGACATGTCTGCATCGACATGCCTAATGGCTAAAGTTGATGTGGGTTAGCTTTGGTATCACCGGTTATCCCACACCAATATGAGGATGTTGCATGACCTTGATGCGTGTGAACACACGTTCGTTGGGAGACCCCAAGAGGAAGGTATGAGAGTGCAGCAGCAAGTTTTCCCTTAGAAAGAAACCAAGGTTGAATCTACCAGTAGGAGGAAGGAGTAACTTTAGAAGGTTGATGCAGTTGAGATGGTAGGGCGCACTACCAGTTCAGTACCAACGTGGAACCTACACAACACAATAAAATCACTTTGCCCCAACGAAGCAGTGAGGTTGTCAATCTTACCAGTTTTGCTGATAACAAAGAGGTTAAATGTATGGTGTGGAAAACAATATGAGAATAGTATGAAAGCAGTAGCAATAGTGTGAAAACAGTGGAAATAGTGTGTGTATTATCAGTATGAGAAAATGGACTGGGGTCCACAATTCACTAGTGGTGTCTCTCCGTGAAAGATAAATAGCATGTGTGGTGAACAAATTACAGCTGGGCAATTGACAGAAATGAAGGTTGCACCGTAGTGCATATGCAAGACATAAAGATTACTATGTGATTCATGCGGGCATTACAACAAAATACATAGACCGTCATCCAACTGGATCTATAACTAATAATCCACCCTCCGAATATCATCCGAACAAACGTTGGGTATTAAGTTGCAATCAAGAGATAATTGCGGTAAGCAAAGTGTGTAATGTAAACAATGTAAACGAAGTAAACATCGTTGTTTTCTCCCTAATGGAAACAACACATCCTCCATCCATCACGTTTCTGTCACTCGAGCATAGATGCAAAGGAGGCATGAACCCACTATCGAGCATAAATACTCCCTCTTGGAGTTACTAGCATCTACTTGGCCAGAGCATCTACTAATAACAGAGAGCATGCAAGATCATAAATAACATATGAATGAAGATAACATGATATATTGATAATCAGAAAACATATCATTCAACATTCATCGGATCATAACAAACACAACATGTAGCATTACATAAAGATGATCTCAATCATGTAGGGCAGATCATGAAATCTAAACATGAGGCATAAAGTGGAGGAGGCAACCATCTAGATACTGCTATGGACCCATAGTCCAGGGATGAACTACTCACGCATCACTTCTGAGGAGGGCATGGTGGTGTAGACCCCTCCGGTGATGAATTTCCCTCCCGGAAGAGTGCCGGGGAGAGCTCCAGAACCCTCCCGATCTCAGGATGACAATGACGGCGGCCTCGGGTGTTTCTCGGGACAAAGTGGTATATTTTTAGGGTTGATGTATCGGGGGTATAAATAGGCGAAAGGGCGATGGCGATGGACGCCCGGGGGGGCCACACCTCTCAGGTGATTACTCCACCTCTTGGCCCTAGCATTTTCAGCTTGTTCTAGATGTATCATGACCTAGCCATGAATTTGGAAAAATCCGGTCGTCCGAGAATTGCGTGGTATACACTTTCGAACGGTACTACCTCAAACAAAATCATCTCGTGGCGGAAGTGATCTGCCTTTCCGAAGGTTACTTCTAGGGAAATCTCTCCTAGGGAAGTTGCTTGTGTGCCAGGAACAATGCCGTGAAAACGTATACCGCTATGCTTGAGCTGGGTTTGTGACAGGTGCAATTTCTTTAGAGAATTCAAGTACATGATACTGATGCTCGATCCTCCGTCCATCAGCACTCTCCCGAGCCTAGTGTTTTGCACAATAGGACTTACTTTCGATGACTCATATCAACAAATCCCTCGGTTGAGACGGTAGGGTTTTGAGTAGAGGAACGAGATAGGCGCTGGCGGATACGACGGCTAATAGGGGGCACGATTTAACCATGTTCAGGGCCCTCGTAGAGGTAATACCCTTACTTCTGCTCGTCTGTCTTTGTATTATGGTGATTGCTTACAATGGTGGCTGCGCAGGTCGAGCGACTGGATCTCGAGTTGTGGCTACAATGGTGTAAACCTAGATTGGATGTGCCCCCTCGGGTGGCTCTCCCAGCCCTTAAATAGGTGGCTGGGTCTCAAGCCGTACCCAGGGGGTTACAAACCTTAGTTCTAGTCGGTGGAAACCTTCCATCTTGACCCGCAAGTCTTGCGGGTGGGCCGCTAGTGGACCTTCTAGAACCACGGGGTAGCCCTTCGTACTCGGTTTTAGTGTTGGGCCTCAGACCGGGCAGGCTCATCCGACAGACCCGGGAGTTATCCCCATGTCACCTACTATCAGGACGTGTGTGTCGGGTTCCAGATATTACCGGGATGGTCTGACTGATCCAGGTAATTGGAGGTTTTGCATATTTGAGGTACTTTGGAGTTGGTGGAGCGACGACATTAATTTCTCGCCATGAGCGCTTCACTTTCTTGGATGATGGCGTCGCAAGGAAAATTAGGTTACATTCTCCTTCGACCCTTGGGAACTTGGGTTTGCGCTTTTTCTTATTTAACTTCCTCGTGACATTCTTCCATTTGCTCCTAGTTCCAGTGCTGCTTTTCATGTGCTTATTAAGGCGGCATTGCTGATTTGTATGGTTTGGCTTTCCAAACTACGCGTGATGAACACAAGGTTCCCCTTTAATCCTTTCCCACTCTTCCTTAGAGTAGGAGATAGGTTCCCTGCCTTCTTCGCTTTTCCCCTTCCATTTGTTGGAGCTATCTTTTCCAAAGGCGGCATTTACTTCTTTGGGCTTTTGTTCCGCCTCTTGCTCTGATGTCATCTTCGGCCTTTGCATGCTCATTGGTTGTCGTTAGCATGGAACCTAGGTCCTTATGCATTTTTTATCCAACCATGAACGGTAGGAGGTCGGGTTTATACCATTGATGAAAGCATGCATTGTTTGAACGTCACTTACTCCATAACAACTGTTCTTCATTGTTGTCCATCTTGAAATAAAGTTTACATACGACTCGTCACCATATTGGACGCAACGGTTCAACTGGTTAATGCTTCTCGGTCACTTGTATGTACCTCGGAAATGCTGAGAGACAAATCTAGCCATATCCTCCCAGCTATCCACAGTTCTTGAAGGTAGTCCATTAATCCAGTCGCGCGCTCCATCCAGCAACATCAGAGGTAAGAATTTTACAGCTTCTAAGTCTGTCCCTTTGTTGATCTGGATGGAAGTATAGTAATCTGAGAGCCATGTATCCGGGTTTGTACTTCTGGTATACTTTTGATAAGTAGGCCCAACTTTGGCAAAGCCAACATGTATATTGATGTTCCGGATCCTGTCAGTGAAACGCTTTGGTCCGAAATACAAGTCATCTCTTTCCACCTTATCAGCGTGTGCGGAATACCTTCCGACTGAATGGACTGAAGAGGATCTACTTCTCTCTGGCCCAATGTTGCGTGAATACGCTCGGCTTGGTTCATCCCTATATCTTCTGGCATCCCGCCCTTTGGTAAGGTGGAGTTCTACTTCTGACTCTTTCCTTGTTCCTTGGAGGGGTTCGGGATCTTTCATGCCCGTGAGGGTGTTCATATCTTACGGCATTATCTCCCGGGTTCCTCGCAGGCGGCATTGCTTTTCCGTATTTCTCTGCACGAGTTTGCGGTGAGCATTATTATCGTCCTTCCGGTGCATGTATTCCCGATCTTTGTTGAAACGAGGTTTTGTTTTATCTTCACCTTTGGGAGGGTGAGACCCTGTCCTAGACGTTGCATCCCTATTTTTCGGAATTTTCTTGTCCTTCTTAGGATCTTCGTTCTTTCCCTCTGAACTTCCTGAATCTCCAGGTTCACTTGGATCGGGTGCTGCAAGGTCGCACGTGGCGGTCTTTCACAAGGCAAAATCATCATGCAATTTGCCGGAACGCGCTTGGCCTCACTGCTACTGTTGTAATGTTTTTCCTAAAAAAGCATACACTCACTGAAGCTTTTCGTCATTGGAGTAAAGGTCGTCATTGAGGATGGCGAACGCGGCTTCAGCATTATAAGTGGCGGTCTTGTAAATGTGTTCGCCCTTAGCATTTGTGTTGTTAACATGCCTCTGCCAAGACGGGTTTTCAAACCGCTTTTTGGCTGACAGTTCTTCCAGGTAATCTTGTGGGTTTAATTCCAGATCAGTTCCGGCGCTGATATTCCCCGATTTCTTCCTGTCGCACCTTGACGGCAGCCTGGGTTTTGACGAGGTTTTCCCGGTCCGAAAAAGATGTTGTTGTCGCCACAATATGGCTTGTCTCCTAGCTTCCAGCACTTCCGGTGGTTCGTCTCTTGCAACCGGTGTTTAGATTAGATTGATTTTGTCCTGTTCCGACATTTGGGGAACTAGCACTACGCCAATCTGCTTCTTTTTCTTCTCTACCGTTTTTACGCTACTACCTCCACCGACTTCCAAGTTTTGGCTTGCTATATCAGCCAGTGTGTCCTATTTCTTCTTCTAGGATTTGGTAAATATCTTTTTGGCGGTTTTCTTCTTTTTCTTGGAGGATGGAGTTTTTTTCTAAGGTTCGTCTTCCGTCAATTCCTTTACATCAGGATATGTCGGGTTTTCCTTGTTGTCTTCTTCTTCTCCATTCTCCTTATCAGCCGACGGAGGTGTTTTGGGATCTGTGTCATCTTCTGCCTCGGTATTTGACTTTCCAATTGGTTTGGCCATGAGTACTTCGTGAAAGCTTCCTTGCATAGTTTTGATCTTTCTTGTGAAATCACCCGCATAATCATCGAAATCTGAGTTACCACATGTAGATCCGGTTTCCGAATCCAGCTTTGTTTCAATCGCAGCTAGAATATATTTGGCTTTTGAGCTTATCGCCTGATTGGCGGATTCCGGCCGTCCACATTTTTGGTGGGATCAACGTTTTCTGCATTTTTCACGGGATTTCCGTCTTCCGTGTTTTCGGCGATTTCTGATTGCACCATGCCAACAAAGTGGAATCTGGGGGTAGGCATCTCCTAAGAGGCAGAAAACCCAGTCATGCTTTAGGGATACACAGATAATAAATCTTGGTCTGCCCCAACGTATGAGTAAGGCAGATCCGATCCAAATCCGGCATTAAAGCCATCTTCTACTGGGCATAGGGCGGGTGGAATAAATTTACTTCCACCACGGAAACCCATTGATTTCGCCTTTAAACCCATTAAAACGTTAGCAGATCCAATAAGAAGGACACAAACACTTACCAGGTGATTCCATGCCGGCAAATAAAATCTGTTGTCGATGAAGTGTCGAACGTTTCTGTCGATTCCAGGCTTCCGACAGTTATCGTGCTGCCGATTCCGCCGAGTATCCCCTCTCGAAACGTGACTCCCGGTGCTGTTGGCCCCATGGTGGGCGCCAACTGTCGAGTGTTCTTAGTTAGGTTCATGGAAAGGGGTTCCATAAGCCTGCTGGTAGAGTCGTGGGTGGAAACATGGGAGAGCCAGAGGCGAGGACACAATTTACTCAGGTTCGGTACGTGGAAACTAAGGCGGAATTCCTACTCCTGCAATCTCACTAAATCAGGGCTAAACCGCACAGTATACAAAGTAAAATGCGAGTAGGATTTAGCTATCTCGACAAGGATGTACTCTCGGCGATCTAGCTTCTAACTTGTAGGGTTCTCTGCCCTTGAGGATGCTCCTGTACGACTTTATATAGATAGCCGGATAGAGCTTACAGGAAGGAAACTTTGAAGACTACGGAAAATATTCCTGTTCTTGGAAATTAAGACATCCGACTTCTTCTCCAAACCGGACCACGTATTGGGCCATGATCCGGGTTCTTTTAGAATCCGCCTTCTTGTGCGTCAGTTTACTGGGCCGCCCAATGGACTTTTATCCATTACCTGCGGTCCACTCTAGTTATTCGGCCTTTGGTCAATGTTGGATATACCCCTGTTTGGCATATATCCGACACACAAGTTTAACTCTTACTCGTCCTCGAGTAGGTACGTGGTAACAAAATAATTTTTGATGTGACATGAAGCCAACACAATGTTGATCAACGTTATGTAAACGCATAAAAACTAAGATCAATGTATTTTAACAAAGACATGATAAATATTATTTGAACTAATATAAACTTAGTAACTATGTTGCACATAAAAAGTAACATAAATAATAATGCATTGAAAGTGATAACTTTGTTTCAATCATAAAGAAAAATATAATAAAGTGGTATCCAGGTTGTCCTTCGTGTGGTAGCAAAACATAAATTTCAGGACACCTTCAAAGTTCAAATAGTGACTAGATACAAATAATTTGAGGGCAATCAATACCATAATAATGAATCAATCAATAATAAATTTTTGGACTATGCACATTATACTTAGAATGACAATTATGCTCTCTTAACTGGTGCATAAAGTGACTCGACATAAAAGTAAAAGAAAAACCCTTCCGAGAGAGAAGCACGGATTACTCATGTGTTAGAGATTTTTATTTAATAAAATAGAGGTATTGAAAACAATTTTCAGATAGGTGTATGTCTATATCAACGAATGGTAATGAAAAACTTATCATAACCCGCAAGGTGTTTATACTTTTGAGAGCGGTTTCTATTAGCTTTTTTTTCTTATGGTTGGCACATCCCCACACCTTGTATTTCACAAACAAGAGCTAGCCGTATCCACGGGTGCCCACCAACACTCATCAAACCATGAGGAAGTGCCTTTTTATATTATTTTATTTCATATTATTTGGCACCAGCTCTCTGCAAATTTAGATGAGTATAGATTCCATACTCATCGGGTGAAATAAGGAAGAACAACCTTACTTGACATAAACCATGATAAACTTTAAACTACTTCCCCATGAGCTAAACCAGAAACACAAAACATGTTTAATAATTTTGATGATTTTAAAGGTAGCACAATTTTTTTTTACTTAGAGTGATGGTGAAATACCACATATAGATAGGTATGGTGGACACATTGAAAAAACTTTGGTTTTGGAAAGTTGGATGTAAGAGTAGAGCTCATATTCGGTACATGGTGAAGGAATGTTTACGATAACATTTCCCATAAATAAAAAGTAATATCATTGTTTTTCTAGATTCACCGAGTACAAAGTAGACACTCGTATTCACACACGCGTGCACAACACACATGTATTATTCACACATTTTCTAGAAACCCCTTTCACCGTTCTAACGGGGGTAGTTATGGAGTTCATAACTGCGGGCATTTACGTAGCCAACCTATAGATCCTGCTCTACTCAAGTTTTCTGGTTTCATCCCATCATTACCCACTTGTTCGAAGTTGCTAAGCACTTGTGGGATGCTAAACAGACGTTCCTGTACCTTAGCCTTAAAGTGGACGATCTAAGATATTTTGTAAAACGTTCAGTATACCTAAAAGACACAAAACCTCGTTCGAGAATATTCTATCTTGTAATGGACATTCATCGAGCAAACAATAATCCATTTAAGGAAGTTATTCGGAAACCCCCTTGAACGATTAACTATAGAATCTTTTTTTTCATCTATGTGTGTTTTACATCCCAAAGTAATTTGGGAAGGAGAATTTCGTTAGATAAGGTGTTAAGTACCGGAATCGAAAAGTTTGAATATTAAGGAAGTCACTACAAGCATCTCTTTATCAACCAGACGACTGAAAGAATATTCCATCTTGAATAGAGACGGATGTATGCCCTAATAGTTGTTGAATTAATTGGTACTTTTTTGTTAATCGTAATCAGTATAAATCACAACAGGACAATTTACAAGATTGACTAGTATAGACATATTAAACATGCACCATCACTAGTACATCTACACTAATTGCATATCCACTAATCACTAAAGCAAAAACCAGTACATGAAATTTCACGTGCGCGAGTCATTCGACATGGAGATGAAACTCGAACATAGTTGCAAAAGGCAGACATGAGCAATGGTGCCGTAACGCTCCCCAAAACCGTGCAATAACGTAAAGTGCAAATGTAGTCCGGGCTCCATGGAGTTTGGTAGCTTAAGAAGTTAAAAATATGTACTTTTGTGTTTTAAAATTTGCGAAACAAAAATTTCTAGGTGTATATGATATCGAAATCTACCGGCGTGTGAAATCTTAATGCATATTTTTATTGTTTTCAAAATTGTGCATTGTTCACTTATCCAGATCTAAACATTTTCTATTTTTGCCCAGACTGAAATATAACGAAATTTGCATTAAGCTTTTAGAAACTTTTAAAGTTATACATTAGCTACACCTAGGATTTCAATTAGACTATGGCTAAGTCCACTATAGCAAATTCAACAATAATTTCTACAAGTAAAATTACAATGTCGTCTCCTGTTGACAAACGAGATCCTGGCAGCTCTATTTAATTTGACGGATCTGGCACGTAATTACGTGGCCCGACCCTATCCACTCGTTGAATATTGCGTTTGACATTCATGTACTGTATGACAGTGATACGAACACGACTGTGTTTATATTCGTGGCAAGATGAAAGGATTTTTTTTGAAAAAAACGTACTCCACTACCAATCTAAAATTCATCTTGGAAAAACTTAAAACGAACTCAAATTCGTTCAGGATTTGGAGGAGAAGAGAGCCCTCCTCATTCCTCAACCTCCAAGCCCGGTCCAAGCGGAGTAGTAGTCGCAATGTACTGGCAGTCTGGCACGATCGCAAGGCCCCACAACAGCTGGGTCCAACGTGCCCGGGCCCCACCACGCCCGCGTCCCCTCACCACCCCGTAACCCCACCGCGCCACAGTTATATTACCTCTCGCCTCGGTCCCGTCCAACCTCAGTCTCCCTGCCCTGCGTGCAAAGCCAAATCGAAACCAGAAATTCCCCAAAAAGCTACCGTTTTTCCCAGCCCAAGCGCCGGCGCCGCACCCGCACCCGCAGCCCTGCCGCGCCCACGCGATGCCAAACGCCATACCGGCCTTCTTCCGCGCCTCGCCGGGAGGCGCGGCGTCGGCGTCGGGGGCGGGGCCCAGCCTCGCCACGTCGGTCTACGAGACCCGCCTCGGCCTGGCGGCGCTCTCATGGTCGCGCGCCGCGTTCGGGCTGAGCCTACGGGCCGTGCTCCGCGTCGGGGCGCTCGTGTCCTCCTCCTCGGCCTCCGACTACGGGTGCTACGACGAAGGCCCGGAGTTCGACGAGGAGGCGACCATCGCGGTGCGCGTCCGGCCGTGGCTCTTCTGGCGGCGCCGCGGGTCCAAGCGATTCCACGTGCACGACCGTCGAGTGGACCTGGCGTGGGACCTCACGCGCGCGCGGTTCGCCTGCCCGGGCTCGCCCGAGCCCTCGTCCGGGTACTTCGTGGCCGTCGTGGTCGACGGCGAGATGGCGGTCGTGGCCGGGGACATGGTGGAGGAGGCGTACAGGAAGACGAAGGCCCAGCGGCCGACAGGCCCCGGCCACGTCCTCGTCTCCCGGCGCGAGCACGTGTCCATGCGCGACGGCGGGCATGGCCGCGGGCACAAGACCTGCGTCAACGTTCGCGGCAAGGAGCGGGAGATCTCCTTGGATCTCGTCTCGCGGGGGCACGGCAAGGATAGGGAAATGGACAGGGAGAGGGACAAGGCCGACGTCGGCCTGTCGGTCTCCGTCGACGGCGAGCGCGTCCTCCACATCCGCCGCCTGCGCTGGAAGTTCCGCGGCAGCGAGAAGGTTGACCTCGGCGGCGGCGACCGGGTCCTGGTCTCCTGGGACCTCCACAACTGGCTCTTCTCCGCGCGCGAGCCACCACTCGCCGACGCCGCTTCCGTTCTCGCCGCGGCGCCCCCGCCCGCGCAGGCCGTGTTCGTCTTCCGCTTTGAGCTCGGCGATGCCGCCGGCGAAGAGCGCGAATCCGCAGAGGCCAAGGAGAAGGAGCTGCTCGATAAGGCCAGGAGAGGCGGCGCCGGCGTCTTATCAGGCTACCTTGGGAGATGGGGCAGAGGGGACTGGAGCGAGACCAGCAGCAATGGGGAGAACCGGAGGAAGAGGGGGCAGGCGCGCAGGCTGGCAAAGGGAAGCTCGTCGTCTTCAGCATCAATTGCATCCTCCTCGGCTTCGTGGGCGAGCAGCTCGACGGTCATGGACTGGGCCAGCCCCGAGGAGGCAGAGCTGCACCGCGGCGATGGTTTCTCGCTTCTTGTCTACGCTTGGAAGAGCTAGTAATGGCTGCCACGACCTGGTCGACGGAAGCAGCTGGCCGGCCGGCATTTTTACATTCCATGGTTGGTTCTTCATTCATTGGGAGTTTCTCTTCCGATTGTTGTAAGTTGCAATTGTTTTCCGAGCAATGTTCTTGTGCAGTTTTGAGTGCTCAGCTGACCAAATTGTTCATTACTACATCAATTAGGTAAGGATATTGAACAGCTAGTGAATTCATATTACGACCTATGTTCCCCAAATTTAGGTGGCAAATTGCTACCACTACATTCCTCTAATCATTTTGTCCGGTTGGTTGATTAGGTAGCACCTTGTGGACTTTGAAACCGATCTTACTCTAGTCTAAAGTGATTAGACTAAGTGGTTACATGACTAGATCGCTTCACTTAGAATAGCTTGCCGCTATGCTTCGGGGGTTACCTTGCCACTTGCTGAAAAAGGAGAGCATCGGTTCGACTATTATTAGAAGCAACAAATTCAATCCTCAATCATGGGGTGATGGGTGACAAAAGCCTGGTTGTTTAGATTGAGACATCTAAAAGCTGGAGCTTCGCTGGACTGGCATTGCTAGTTGTTGCCTTGCTAATTATAGTTTTTTTTTCCTTCGAGTTAGAGAACCTTACTAGTTGATTAGTTTGAGGTAGTAGTGGCTATGGTTTTGGTTAAACAACGACAATGCTGTGGGGTCTCTGCTATGAGTGCTGCAGCAAAACAATGTGCCATCGACGCAATTCTTGTTACGCTGTCATCGAGCATTAACAAGGGGGCATGATGTATTCTCAAATACTCTCATAGTGGAAGAAGAGGTTGGGTTTTTTATACAATTAGAGTCTGGCCCTATTTTTTTTGAAAAAAATCCAGTCACCTCCGTTCTTTCAATGATGTGTTCAGGTCGATCATTCTCTAGTTTAAAAAGCCTATAGGAAGGATCTTCAAGATTTTTTTTAGGAAAGTGATATACTGATATATCCCACTAGGTTGGAACTCGGAAGAGAGAATGGGTAAAGGCTTAAGAGTACCTTACAGTGGTTTTACTTTTTTTCTCTCCTGGCCTTCTTCATCCCCAACTAGCTCTAGCCCGTCCTGCTCCCTTTCTCCATTGCCGCCTAAATCCCGGGCATTGCATTGGCAAATCCCGAGCCGCGCGGTGTGAAATTTACCTTGGTTCCGACGTTTTTAGGGCCTCTTTGATTCAAAGGATTTGCATAGGAATTTTGTAGGATTTCATATCCTTAGGAGCACTTCGTTTGTTGGCTAGCTATTTGCTTTGTAAGATTGAATCCCGTAGGATTCTTTCCTAAGGAATCCTTTGCACTAGATTTCATAGGAAATTTAAAATCCACTCCCTCAAAGGATTTTCTTTCAGAATCCTTTGCTTTTGTTGTGATATAGTAGTATCAAACAAAGGTTTGTGCAATACCAAATCCCGTAAAATTAGAGTGGACATGACATTGCAATCCTACAGGAGGTTTGCAAAATTCTGATGGGACTGGCATGGATTAGATCCCACGCAAGTCAAAATCTCCTCTAATCCCTTCCAATCCACTCGGGGAAGGGATTAACCGAACGAATCCGGGAACATTTTGTGCCCAAAACCAGGGTTATTTTACGGTTGGTGCTTTTTGCGGGATCTGTGGTAGAGATGCTCGAACTGCTACTTCTATATATAATAGCTGAGATGCAGACCTGAGATTTGTATGAGAGGGTTAAGGCCGGTGCACACTTGGAAGACCATGGACCGGTTCAGATTTGCTGCCTTCGGACGAGCTCGCTTTGACCGGAAGCCGGCGTGATCCGTTCTGCCAGTGTCCACATTAGTGCATCACCATCATGTGGCGATCTAGTACGCACCATTTTTAAAATGGAGATCACCGGTCAGGCATCACGGAATCGTGGCACCGAAGGTTAGCCAGCCCGCGATGGTTGACCCCCCGGATCAGACGCCGGCTACACACTCATGGTAGCTGGAGTTTTTTTTTTTTTTTTTTTTTTGAACATCATGGTAGCTGGAGCTCAGATGGGAACGAACGATCTCCATTGTTCGGAAGAAAAAACGGGAAGGAATAGTCTTGGGTGCGCTAGTGCGTAGCGCCGGAAGAAGCAAGTGTCATGGCCGTTAGTCAAGCGACCACACCACGCTAATCCAGAACAGGCGACTACACTGCGCCAGATTCAGTTGCCTTTCCCTTTCGCCGCAAGCAAGCTGTGGCGCATCGGGCTCTGGCTGCCTGGACTGGAGCGGAAACATGCTTATGTTAGAAGTGTCTTTGGGATGATCCTGTGGGCTGAAGCGACCGGACGGGGAGAGCGAGGGGATCTTTCTGCCGGTCGTCCGTCGCAGATCTGGTTCTCGGAAATTGACCGCTCTTGGTCAACACATCTAGTTACTGCCGCGGTAAAGAACCTGACAAAGTAGAACACAGCCCAAAGGCGCATCCATGCCGGAAACGCGCTGCGTTTTTGTATCGTGACGACGTGCTACCGCGAAGCTCATCTAGTTTCGTCACGCGCATGCTGACGGACTACTAGCCGGGAAGTCAGGGAGGGATAACTGAGACGGTTACGAACAGCTGGGCTCATGACGCCGGTGACCGGCACAGAGAAGCCGAGCCCTTGCCGTGGGCGCTCGCTCACTGGAAGTCCGGAACCCGTGTGCCGTGCCGTGCCCCCCACATGAAACCGCACGCATGTCCGGACCGGACGGAGTGGCAGCGGGCGCATCGCATGTGGCCGGCCGAGGGACCCCGTGGCGCGGCGCTGTGCCGTCTCGTCGTCCCATTTGGCCACTTGCGGAGCCCGGGTACATACATACACTGCTAAAACACTACGTCACATCCCGCCCTCGTCCTCCTGGAAAATTCCGCCCCGCTTGGAAGCTTTCGGAGCGACCCGGACCCGGTCCTGCAACGCTGCAAGTACCAAACGGTCTCTGAATCATGTCGCGAGGCGGATGATATGGCTATCCCGTTCGCGAGGATTAACTTCTGTTCGCTGGAAGAGCGATAACTCTCCAGCCAACAAGCAGGCCAGGTCATCTGTCTTTACCACCCAAATCTGGCCCTGGGCGGTACGGAGCTATACTTATTAACACGGCAAATTGCCAATAAATCCCTCGTCCCAGAGGCCGCACACACGCATTTTATTTATGTGCAAGTACATCGAGTATGGCTGGGGTCGAGCTGGGGAACGGGGACAACACACGCGCCGTGGTGGCTGGAGCGCGACCTGGAAACGTAACATAGCATTGAATCGATATTGTACAAACACCAATCATCATTATCTGTACGGGGGCGGGGCCGGGCAGTGTGATCCAAACTTACAACACAACGCTCGCTATGTAATATGCCTACTTCGACAGCCAGTAGATGAACATGAGGAACGCGCACACCGACGCGACGAGCGAGAGGATGATGGTGTCCATCGACTTCTTTCTTCTGATTGCCGCGAGGATGTGGTTGATCTGAAAGGTTTAGTGGGGAAAAAAAATGTAAGGCGCACATCGTAAGAGGGCCTGGAATTGGTCGCTTGCTCAAAGATATACTTTACCGTGGGGATCCGGCTGCTGACGTTGCTTATTTTGGTAGTAATGCCACCAAACGTTGACCGTTGAGACATGAGGGCGCCCAGTGTTGCTTGAGCTTGTGATATCACGTTGTCCACCTAAACATGCAAAAGGTGAAGGGTTTCAGAAAAAGCTAGTTACTTACAGGTACAATTCAGTTGTTACCTGATTATGGTACACCGGTTATTAAAATTATTACGATAACACAAGGCCTGCCCCATTCATGCTTTGTGAGTATAACTCACATAATAGCAGTATGTAATTCACGTGAGCCAGAAATGACCCAACAGTCAGGCAGGCAGTACACTTTCCTAAATTAGTAGGAAAGTGCGTAAGAATTTTCTAAACTCGTTAGTTTATGGCTAGTAAAAGAGGAAGCTAGAGGTAGCATCAGGCTATCTAGCTAGGTTGGCAGTGGAATCAGATGCGCCTATCAGTTGCCAAAAGAAATTCCATGAGCAGCCCCCTTTCAGCATGAAAAACCCCTGCTTAACGCTGCACCCTGGGATTCATACAGTTTGATAGAAAACAGGCGGCAAATACACTAACCATATGGTGTCAGTCAATCATGTTGAATTTAGTCTACCAATTTCAGAGGAATAGTAACTTGCAAGCTGATGGGTCGCGCAATTTTACCCACAACAAAGGCAACCGAACTTGAACCACGCTTCACTGTTGCAGCAATAGTTCCCATGACAGTATAGGACTCGGCAAAGGTAACCAAACATATTTAGGGCACTACTGTGGTACTGGGTATTTGTAATGCACATCCCATTTGGAGCCCCGGTGAAAAAAAGCAGGCATGTTTTCACTATGATTACTAAGCTGCAGGGTTAATGCAATGGGCACTACAGTAGTTTGGTTCTCGAGTTCTCGTTACAAAGACTGTCTGCTTCAGTGCTGGCAATCATAGTTCTAATGCTGCTATGTTGAAAAAGGTAATTTGAGGAAAAGAGTTAAGCATTGCTAAGGGCCGTCTGTAGACAAGAATAGACTTCATGTGCTGTAGACATGGTCAGAACATCCTTTTCACAGGCTAGTCCATCTATGCTTACTGGTCAAGGGAATAACCATTAATTTATCATGTCCAAATCTAAGAAAATAGCAGCCTAGGAAGCTGCATTCAAGAAGAAACTATCAGCTTTTAAGCCAGCGCCTCCTATTTGCAAGATATGGTCCAACATTTGCATCAGATTATCTGCTCACACAAATTCCATGTCGTCTTTGCTAAAAGCTGCACCTACAAACTATCTTATCCTCTTCATAGCTCCCAAGATAAGCATGCAAACAATGTCACTTTCTATGCTACATTTCATTTATTTCAAGATTTGTTAGGAGCTAGGCAACTCTTGAAACTGAATGTAATGACCTAATGCTGAACTAGGCCATAACTCCTGAGCACTGAATTATTGCCCTAAATAATGCCTCTCGATGTTTCCCCTCAACATTGACTACCAGAGTCCATAAACCCCCATCAACTTTGAAGCCTTGAATTTTTCATATTTGTTTACTTCAGTGTGATTCTTAATGAAAGATAGATTTCCAAAGCAGCAATTTCACAAGCATATAGGCTGAAATTCAAGCTATTTTTCCCAAACTAAAGTAGACGCACTAAAGCAGACATGCAATTATTAATAATATAATACTACAATGAAGCCAAAAGTGATCATGGATTACAGACTAATATATGAATCTTTGTCAAGTTCTTCTGATTTACATGGAAATCTTAAAGGATATTAATAACAAACAAGGGCACTAAAAATGTGCAGAACATGTCATCGGTGTACAAAAGAGACATCAACATCATTCCCTTATTTTATGTGGTAGGTACTGTTTTCTAAGTTCATAAAATATTAGTTGACAAATCAGGTCACGATCATTGTAGAGGATTTGATTTCTTTTGTTTTCCTTATATAAAAACTGAATTATCCTACCAAGAAAGGTGAGTGAAGCTACTTTGATTGGAATGCTTGAGAAATCATGTTGGTAACACAATGCAACTCCACCCATGAGGTAGGTTGGTCCTAGGTTCATTTGTTGCCTTATATACTACTAGCATAATGCCCGTGCTTTGCTACGGAATAAACGACAATTCCATTATTAGGTTTTGTCGTATGCCTAGGTTGTAGTGGTCGTGTCACACTCCCGAAAAGTTGCGAGCAGTGTGACGTAATCAGGTGCTTGTCGAGGTGTGCTTAAAGTAGTCGGTTGGTGCTTGATGACAATCGGTGCTGGTGTCGAAGTAGAAGCTGACTGATAGGCTTATGTCGAGTGTCAGGATGGTCTGGTGGTGCCGTTGGTAGTGCCGGGAATGGTTAGTGTTATCCCGGGTATCCCGTTGTGGTCTAAAGGGCAACGCCTTACTTCCAAGAGGTGGCGAGGGGCACTACGAGACGGTCGTAGAAATCGTGATGTGGCCAATGGGCTCGAGAACGAACAATGACCCCAGCGAGAACTCCGACCGATGGTGCGGCGAGAGCGCCAGGATACCCACGGACATGGGGTGGGGGACGTCTCCCGCTCCCTATGGGGTCCTGTCGGGTACCTACCCGACTTGGAGTGGGTGTGCCCCAGCGAGGCGAGTGGTGGTTTCGACCCTTGGACACCAACACATTTACACCACTTGAACTACGTGTGGCGTGGTGACATGGATGGGGTTGGCGAGGCTGCGGCGTGGTCGACGGCCAACGAATGGGAAAACGGCCCACGACCGGCCGACATATAAATAAGCTTCTCGTATATAGCTCATGATTTAGCTCTCACTCATGCAGGTATACGGTAACCAGCTGCTAGCGTCGTACTCACTTCATCAGCTAGATAGGTTGGAACACATAGGCAAGTAACAGCACATGAGCCGGCTGGGTACGTGTAAGTGGCGTGTTGTTCGTTGCTTTTCCCTGGCCGCTGGCGGGTGGAGATAGGGGGCAAGCGGTGGAGCGCGAATCAGATAGGATATGCAGTACCACGACCTTCTTGACCCGGATCTGGTTAGCGAGGACGCAGCGCCGCTCCCGCCCCGTCCGCTAGCCGCTGAAGGTAGAGGATGGACTCACGGAGCGGTTCTTTTTTTCATTCTCCGCTAACCACCAAAGGTAGAGGATGGACTGACACAGCGTTTTTTTTTTCAGCGATAGTGATTGCTTTTGGTTTTTTACCGAGTGATTTATATCGTGAGTTCACCACATTATACTCGTGTGCGCTTTAATGGATATTTACTGGGCCGGCCCACGCCAAACGATCATAATCGATGCGGCAAAGTCACGCTAGCGATGAATACTTGCTTAATTTTCGTGGATAATCCCTTAATAGTAGTACTAAAAATTGGATGGATAATTGGGTTAGTTGAGGTGAATATTGTTTGTTAGTGCATGCATGCGGTGTGTTAATTAGTCACGCTAGCGATGGATACTTGCTTAATTTTCGTGGATAATTCTTAATAGTAGTACTAAAAATTGGATGAATAATTGGGTTCGTTAGTGCATGCATCCGTTGTGTTAGTTAGTTTCGTGTGTATACGAGGAGAGAGAAGTGGAGTGGATATTGTTTGTTAGTGCATGCATGCATGTTAGTTACTTCTCGTGTGTATACGAGGAGAGAAGTGGGGTGGCATTTGTCCCGTAATTTTTTAGATGTGTGACACCGCCTCACCGACACTGTAACCTTAATAGTAAAGATTATATCCAAACAAAAATAGAAAAAAATGCAAATATCAGAAAGCAACTCCTAAAATGCATGGCAGTCCTACCTGTCCGGAATTCCTGCCGATTGCAGCCTGTTCTCTAAGAAGAGCTTCTGACTCTCCAGCCTCTTCAACGTCAAACTTCTCTCTGTCAAAGTCTCTCAAGTCAAGGAGGGAAGCATGTTGTTGCTTGACTCTAAGGCTTGATCGAAGCCGATAGAATTCCTGTGGTTGATTGTTGAGTTAGCAGCTTTTGGAATTACGAGAGAAGTCTAGCTGTTTTATATGTGGTGTTCAAACTTCAAAAGGAATTTCTCCATCAGGATATTATGATTCAAGAAGATTATGACTATGGAAAAATTAATAGACCCTTAATTAACATCATACCTAAACAAACTATAGCTGTGAAGAATGCAATTGCTTAGTGTATTAGTGTAAGAGGCAATATGAACCTGAGTAAGGTCTTGCAAAATCTCCATGTGCCGAGTCAATGTATGAGAAAGAACTTCCGAGCCTCCCGATGATACCCAGGTTTGCATTTGAGAATTTACTTGCTGGAGTTGCTTTAAGGATCTTTCTATATCAGTCTCGATATCATTCTCTGAACCATCTGATTTCATAGAAACCAATTTACGGTATGCAATCATTTGGTCATCTAACTGAGCTTCCAACCTCCTCGCCTAAAAGGGAAAATTGTACACAGACAAGGTTCAGTACACACGAATAGAGCCAAAAAAATCTAAACAGCCTACTCAAAATATCTTCGCGAAACTTTAATGCAGCAACCGTATTCAGTAGTGACATCATTCTCGAGAACAACCTGGTGTAGCATCTTCTCAGTCTAGGAAAGGATGGTTTCAGCCATACCCAATATCATAGTCTAAATTCTGAACATCCTGGCTCTCATGAACAAGAAGACCATATTACCAGATTATCCATAAAGGATGGCCCAACCAATGCAACATCAGGTGTAAACGAGGCCGTTTGATAGGACACAAATTCTAGTCATTTTGGCACTGGATCAGTGTGACATTGCTCCGAGTTAACCCCTCTATCAAATGATATGGCGAATGGAGGTGCAGACGCACAGTTTCTAGAACCTAGCCAGTATGGAACTAGTCGTGCTGTAACGAGAATCTAAATTTCAAAAATAAGAAGGGAAAAAAAAAACATTTTGCTCCACAGACACATATACTACGGATTCCGCCAACAGGACAACGCAATCGGTCTAATTTACATGGGTCGCCTATCAGGAATTCAGCGAGCAAGGGTGGGAATCGTCGGTACGAGTACCGCAGCCCACATCGTCCGCACCGCGCAGGTGACGAGCAGACCCGGATCTCCGGCGAACAGACAACGGCAAGGGGCTACGGGGAGCGGGAGAGGGAGCGGTGGAGGATCCGGCGGGGGGCGGGTTTTCACCTGCTTCCGAAGGGCGTCCCAGGACGACGCCTCCATGACTCCGAGCTCCTCGGCGGCGCCGTACTAGTGATCCGCGGGGCGGGCGGGAGATCTCGGCGGGGGCGCGGCTGGATCTCGCGCGCGCGCCCGCGGCGAGCGAATCAGTGGGGGAGGCGTGGAGAGGCGGGAGGGGTGGGTTGCGTTGTTGCCGATGTGTTGGTGAGGGAGAGGCGTCGGGTCGGGACGTCGGGTAGCGCTGCCTAGCCACCGTGCTGGTCAACTGGTCGGGTGGGCCCGGGCTCGGTAGCACGGTGCACCCACCAATCCGGGGCCACCTTCTTGTTCTTGTTCCATGCTAACCGAGAAAACGACGAGAGGGAGGGCACAATTTCGTACTGCCTCAGTATCGGAGTCATGGAGCTCCAATATTGTTGCATCCTCGAAACAGATTTTTCTTTAGGGAATGTGTGCTTTGTTGATCAATCAGATGTAGAGCCCATTTGATTCAAATGAATTGTGTAGAATTTTTATAGGACTGAATCCTATAGGAAACTTTTCTATACAGGGTGTATCTATAGGAAATAAATCCTATAGGAATCTTCTAGTGTATAAATCCTATAAGAAAATAACACGAGGTCCAACCTCATGAAAAAATTCCTTTGACAAAATAAAAAAGAATTGCTCTTCCCATAGGATTCAATAAGACATGACATTCTAATTCTACAATCTATTCCATTCCTATTCATTTACTTTATCTATCCTATGAATCAAAGGAGCCCATAATGTATATACAAATAGACTCCCGAAGACAATCAGGGCCTCCTTGATTCATAGGAATTGCATAGGATTTTTGTAGGATTGGATCATATAGAAATTTTTCCTATAACGGTTGTTTGATTCATAGTATCACATCTTGTAGGAAATAATCCCATGGGAATCTTGTAGCATAAATCCTATAGAAAAAGAACATGAGGTCCAAGCTCATGAAAAAATTCCTTCACACAACCAAAGGATTTCTTCTCATGGGATTCATTTAGCCATGCCATACCAAGCTTGAGCTAATTATATATAATTGAAGCAAACCAACAAGCTCTGAACAAAATTCGAGTAAAAAAAACAAGAGCTAAACACAGTACTAGCAAAAATTGAACACTCACGGAAGAATAAAAGTGAAAAATAGAGTGTTCTAGGCAACGAAAACGGAGCGTGTTTCTCTCCAAAATAGAAGTTCTAGGATCCAACCATAAACTACAGCAAATAAAGCAAAACAAAACAAAACTGGAAGCAAAATAAAATGACGCTCCAGGAATAACACATATCATGCGAATCAATAAAAAATATAGTGTTTTGGAAGAAACCTGCTATTTTTGTTGACGAAGAAGAGGATGCCTTGAGCATCCCCAAACTTTGACGCTTGTATTTCTTGGATATGTCTTGGGGTGACATGGGCATCCCCAAGCTTGAGATTTTGTCCATCCTTCATCTCCGCATATCATACTTCTCTTCGTACACTTGAAAACTTTCTCCACCTAAAACTTCTAACAATTTTCATTAGTAACGTTAGTGCATCAAAATAATAAATCCACTTGGTTCAGTTTCAACACAAGTCTAACACTCAGTTCAAAACATTAGCTAATGTCACAACTTCTTTTAAGGCTCTTCCCCCCGAAAGAATCCCAAAAGAAAAAGATTAAGAGGCAAATGCAAATATTGGCACAAATCTGTCAAGACAGAACAGTCGATAAAGATGATTTTTTTCGAAAATCTTCAGTTGCTCAAATAAAAAAAAAGCAAAACTAATGAAAGTTAGATAACAACCTGGGACATGTGTCTATTTTGTTTCAAAGAAATCGGACGTTCTGGCTGAGAGAAATAATGTTTTTGGTAGCATCACATAAATCTGTTTCAGGACAGCAAATTCCCCAAATCGCACTACCTCTCCATTAGAGGTTACTCTTGGCACAAAAACGAAATAAAAAGGATAAGTAGCAGTTATTACAGAGGTAACAACTTCCAAGATACAAATAAAATGAAGGGAAAACAAAGTAGGTTGCCTCCCACAAACGCTTTTCTTTATAGCCTTTTAGCTAGGCATAGTAATTTCGAAGATGCTAACATAAAAATATGAATTGAAGAGAAATAAGAGAGCATAAAAAAGCAAATATGAAGCACATTTAAGTCTAATGCACTTCATATGCAAAATAACCTTGTAAAGAAACAAGTCAATGAAGTATAAAGTAGCATGCATAGGAAGGGAAAACAAGTGCAACTTCAGAAAATTCAACATAAAGAGAGGTGTTTTAGTAACATAAAAATTCCCACAACCATATTTTCTTCTCTCGTAATAACTTTTCAGTAGCATCATGAACAAACTCCACAATATAACTATCACATAAAACATTCTTGTCATGAGCCACATGCATAAAAGAATTATTACTCTCCACATAAGCATAGTCATTGTTGTTAATAGTAGTGGGAGCAAAATCAACAAAATAGCTATCCTTGTAATCATAATAAATAGGAGGCATATCATAATCATAATAAATTTTCTCCTCAATAGTAGGTGGTCTGAAAACATCATATTCGTCATTGTAATCATCATATGTGGAGGCGTAGTATCATCAAAGTAAATATTCTTCTTCATGCTCGGGGAACTAAAAAGATCATACCGGCTTCCCCAAGTTTAAAGTTTTCCATAGCATTAGCAATAATGGTGTTCAAAGAATTCATACCAATAACATTGCTACTAGCATGCAAATAAAGTTCTATAGGTTTTTTATTTTCTCTTCAAACACTTCATGTCGTAATTCAAGATAAATATTAAAAAGCTCTCTCATATTTTTCTTGTTTTCCATTTAGCCTAACTAGTGAAAATAAAAACAAGAAACAAAAAATAAAATTGCAATATCTAAAGAGATACCTTCGGCAATTGCACCAGAAAAAAAGCTTGATGTCTACTACATGTTACTACTCTTGTAGACTATGTTGGGCCTCCAATTGCAGAGGTTTGTAGGACAACAACAAATTTCTCTCAAGTGAGTAACCCAAGGTTTATCGAACTCAAAGAGGTATAGGTTGAATGTATCCCTCTCAAGAAACCCTACAATTAAGATACAAGAAGTCTCTTGTGTCCCCAACACACCCAATACAATTGTTAGTTATATAGGTGCACTAGTTCGACGAAGACATAGTGAAATACGGGTTATAATGATGGTAAAGCAAGGTTGTAAGGACCCCAGACCGGCAGTCTGAAACCCTACGTATGCATACATTCACGATCCCAGAAAGATCAGTCGTGAACAACATACACAGTTGGCACACAGAAATACATCATCCATTACACGAATACATAAAGGTATTACATAAAAGATCACATGATCAAGTTTAACGCAACTGCCACATGGGGCAGGCAACTTATCAAACACAGCGGAAGACAAATAAAACACAACGTAGTTGAGCCCAAGTCACGCCTTAACCTACAGGCTGCTGACCCGGAGACGATCCTAGTTCGCAAAGCCGTCAGCCCCGTACTTCTCTTCATAGATATCCTTTGGAGGCTCCTTCTCCAAATCTGATAAGTAGATACCAGGGGCGAAACCATAATGAGTACATTTGAATGTACTCAGCAAGACATCCATCATATCACTTACCAACATGCAAGTATGCTTATATGGTGGATTAGGTATGCTATAAATAGGGTTCACTATCAATGGTGTTCATATATGATGACACCACAGTTGCAGTCAGGTTAATCTGTATCTTTGTTGAAAAAGATACTTCAGAAGAAAATAATATAGTTTTATTTCTCTTGTAGATATCACATGTACAAGAGGTTTTGTAAAACTTTGTTAAAGAATATTTTCTCTTTGCAAAACTTCTTGGAATCAGTTTCCAGAATTCTTGCTTAGAGTAGAAAAGGTTTTCTTTGCAAAACATTTTGTTTTGTATAACATCATCTGGCTTTTCATCATCGACGATACCTCCACGGTATAAGTTTCCATTCCTTTCCGAACTTCACAAGTTCAACACTTCCTTTCCAAAATTTCCCTTTCAAAACTCCTTTTTGAAAACATTGACACAATGCTAGCTACATGGCCATTCAACTGTCCATATCCGAGGACGCGGCTTCTTCGAAAAAGTTGTACTCTGCAGAGGTGTACACATCCACCAGATCCAGTACACCTCCCGTGAACAATCACGGACTGTAACAACAGTATGTAAACATCAGGTATATGATCATAACCATCCACTATGTTCAAGCTAGAATATGCCTATCTCTCGATTGAAGTTGTTCTCCCCGGCATCAAGTCCCACCCTGCCTAGCCAGGAGCCTCAATGAATGCATCCGGAGGGAAAATTAATCCCACACTTTATATGCCTCAACATTGGGAGTTTTGACGACATTCGGTTCGAGGGTACGACGCCCCTTATAGCAAGTGAGATAGCACACACTAATAAGAACAAACTTCAAGTTAAGCCCCGTGCCCATGTTAGGGTAGGGTGGCAGTACGGTAAAGGTGGTCCGGCGAAGACTAGGTTATGTGTCATTTTTGAAAACACCACCTTCTCAAAAATGACCACTTCCACATTCCTCCGGAGAACAAGGATCCGCCTTTTCTCCGGATTTTTCCGTAAAGCCTTTGTTTCGTAGAATCACAATTTTAGGGTGTCCACTTAGGGACTAGTATATTTGATGGTAATAAATACCATAAGGTGGCCTATGGGCTTGGTATTACCAAGTTTAACTACTGGCATGATAGTAACCTATATACTAGTATAGTAGTAATAGCCACATCAAAAATAGTTTTGATAATCAAGTTTTGGTAAAACTTCAGAGGTAAAACATGCATGATATATAATGGTAAGTATTGTATCAGCAAGCAATCAGGATGGCTTGCCTGGTATCTCTTTGTGTCCCTGGTTGTTGGAGTGACTGGAACTTGAAACAGAGCTTCCCGACACTTCCTTCCTCTTCGTTTTCTAACGTCGTAAAAAGAGAATAAAGGACACACATTCAGAACCAAACAAGACAAACAAGGCTACAAGTAATGCATACAGCAAGCAATCAAGAAGTACCACCCAAGTTCTCAATTTTTCCCTTAAGAAAAATTGGCATAAAAACTATAGTTGAAAAGTCTGCTTTTTTCCTAGTGTTTATGTGTGGCCAATTCAATGATTTTTAGTTAAGAACACCATGGACCAGTGGGGTAGAGCACATGTTACTAGACAGTAGGGTGTCACATAAAACACATTTTTATGTCTAAAAACTCCCCCAACAATCTCTATGGCTAGCACATATAATTTGCTAAAATACTCAAGTGGTGAAAAAGGCTCATGACAACAAGTCAAGCCTATTTTCCACCATGATGCAAAAGTACCAGTGGGTGTTCCACTAGCAAAAATGCTCACCCAGAGGTTAATAAGCCTCTGGTCACTTTTATAAAAGTGCTCCAAACAAACAATCTAGCATCCAAAAACTCCTACTCATACTAGTAGAAAATTTAGGAAAAATACTAGACTAGTTTAGGCTACACTAGTTAATTTTATGCACAAGTGTGCAAGCTAGCAGAGGCAAAATACTCCTCTAACCAGTACCATAAATGCTACTGGATTTCACAAAATAACATAAAAAAGCATAGCTAGGAAACAAGGAAAAACTATGCTTAAAATGCTACACATGTGAGGAGATTAATTCCTAGTCATCCAAGTGTTACTCATGCTTTTATGCTACTTAAGAGGAAACCTATGAGAGGTGAAAACCCTAAGATAATAATGCCACAAGTACATTCCATCCTCTGGTTTCCACACCAAAGATTCATATTTTTCCCTAGGGGAAAACAAGACAAAAAGCATACATGAATATCCTAGTATGAAATTTAGACTTTAAGCATTGCTATTTAAATCTATTTCAAACACAAGCACCAAGCATCTAGAGGTGCTATAAACAAAATAACAGTACCTAAATGGTACTGGTTTCATGAGAATTAATCTAGCAATAAGCCTAAAAAGCATTTAAAGATCTACTCAAAACATATATAAAAGAAACACATCTAGTGTGGGGGAAATAATGTTTCCACCAACAATGCAATGAAACCAGTGGGTGTTCCACTATCATATCAAAGCATTAAGAGGTCACAATGCCTCTGGTCCATTTGCTAAAAATTAACAAAAAACTAAACTAGCATCTAGTGCATTAACAATACTAGCAGAAAATAATAGGGTGCTTAAATAAGCAAGGCAATGCTACTCATTGTTATTGTTTTCACACAAGTGAAAACTATAGGGGTCAAGTACTCATAACAAACTTATCAAAATGCTACTGGACCTATGGATACAACCCAAAAATATGTGGTCACAAAACCACGAATGATTATGTCAAAATTCCACACATGAGGGAATTTTTCCATAACCATTCTCATAGTAATGACAAAGCTATTCATGCTTTTCTACCAACTCAAATGCAAGCTAGCAGAGGTGATTAACAACAAAATATAAGTATCAAAAGGGTGCTGTATCTAATATTCTCAACACAACAATCCAAGTGTTTGCACATAATTTATCACTCAAAAATACTATGCAAAATATTAACTAGAGATAAAACATATGTTAATAACAAAAATTCTATTTCTTCTCCACTCAAGTACACACAATCTAACATGCTAAAATAGCTAAGTAAACCTTATAAAACAAGTTCACACAACTTATACATGCTAGAAAACAATATTGTAACACAAAAATATAATCACAACAATTAATTAGCTAAAATGCCAAAATGGCAGAAACAGGTGAAACAAAGATCTGTCCACCAAATTTTATATGATGCTCTAAAAATTAAACCCTTCTAGGTTTGGATAGCCCTAAACATATACAAGACCATCCAATTGAGTTTGCATCAAAAATCATTTTTAATAATTTTATAAAAATCACCAAAGTGCTCTCTGGTGTTTTACCAAATTGCATGCCATTTCAAAAATACAATGAATTTGGAAACGAGGTTAAATGCTCCTGTTAGGAAATTTCAAGGGCTTTCCAATGCAATTGACCTCACTTCATTCTGAGTTGTAAAATAAAAATGGTGCTCATTTTGGTGTTTCTGGTACCTGTTGCCAAATCATTTTTCATTTCAAATCTATCCATCCAAATGTAGATCTACAACTTGGAGATGGTTTAGAATTAGTTGAGGTACCACTGTAAATTTTAGTTTGGTCAAATTCATATTTTAAGTTGCCTTTTTGAGCCAAAAGTAACCATGCAAGTTTCTGTGAAAAATAAACTGGAAAAACAACTGTCCTGGGCCAGATCTCCTAATTGGGCCGGCCAGGTCAAAACTCACCGCGAGCAGAGCCAGCCCGAGTCGCTGACACGCGGGCCAACCGCCACGCGGGCAGCCACGCAGGCAAGGCCTGGCCCTACCTGCAGGTTTGACCAGCCTTTGCGCGCGGTCAAGGAAGGCGGCGTCAGCATGACGTCACGCCGGCGGGAATCTGCTCCGGCGAGCTCCAATCTGAGTGAAATCGACCACGTTTCCCGAATCAAAGACTATATGCACGTTGCTCGCGTCGAGGGGGAGCTAAATATGGCGGTCTCGTTTCCAGGGAAGGCTCCGGAGAGCGGCGGCGACGGCGCGCACGCGACGGCCGGACGGCGACCACGGCAGGTGGCGATTAAGGGCGAGAGGGAGAGGGGAAAACGGCCGGGGAGGACCGTGTGCTCACCATAGACTCGAGGAGAAGCTCGGATGAGGAGGAGGAAGCTCGTGGCGGCCGGGATTCGTCGCCGGAGTCGTCGGGCTCGGAGAAGGGAACCGGACGGCGCGGCGTCTACGGCCCGTTTCGGCTCGATTCCTCCGGCACCGAGGTACACCACGACATGGCGGAGCTAATGAAGCTAGCGGCGACCGGCGGCGTGCTCCCTATCGGACGAATCGACGACGAGCTCAATTCGGCTAGGGTTTCGGTTTTTTTGGTTTTCTTTTAGCAGAGAGAGAGGAGAGAGCTTGTGGGGTGAGAGAGGGAGCAGGTAGAGAGGTACTTGAGGTCTTTTATCTAGCTAGCAACCTTCTAGTCGAAGCAAAGAAAGCATGGGCAGCCATGCCCTCCATTTCGTCATCTACAGGAAGAAGAAGGACACCATGTGACTCAGCTTACATTTAAGTTCCTGGAAAATTACAAGTAGGTCCCTGTACTCTCTGAAAATGGATGTTTTTCCTAAGCAAACAAAGTCATAATTTGAAATCCCTTTGCCCAAAATTCTTACTAGTTAAGATACACAACATATGTGAAAATTGGCTCATTTGCCTAAACTTGATAATTCAAAGTTGTTCAAATTTGAATTCTTACATAAATGGACATTGAATTTATTTGACTACTTAGGAGCTTCCAAAAATGATAATTTTTGGCACACATTCCTTATTTGATGTTTTCCTTATGTGGTAGACAATTCAAGTCATTTTGAGTTACTTTATGGAACAAACTTGTTCAAATTTCTAAAAGGTGCTGTCAAGAAAACAGGGGTTTTTGGCAACTTAAATTATTCAAAAACTTGTGCCCTTTTGGTTTTCATCCTTATTTATGTTATAGAGCATGTGGTATTTATTTCATGGCATTTGGAAAAAGTTTGTAGAACAAACTTGTTCAAAATCCCAAATGTTGCTGTGGAGAAAAATCATGTTTTCAGGGCTTTAATGGATTCAATTCTTGGTCTCCTCTTGTGTGTGTTCCTTATTTGATATAAGGAAGCAATGGTATTAATTTCATCTCATTTTAAGAAAGTTTCCAATAGTAACTTGTTTTAGTTTTCTGTTTCTGGAAATATTGGAATTTCTATTTAATAAAGCACTTGGCTTTTCTTTAGCAATGCTTTGCCAAAATATTTATGTGACTAGAGATAGCAAGTAAATGCTCTCTAATACTATTGTTTTTAATCTTCCAAGGTTGGAAAAACATTTGATAATATTTTGGTGAAGCATTTAAGAATGCCTCTTTTTCTGATAATCCTTTATGGAAATTTATTAAGTGTTTTCCTCTTTCTTAATTTAGGCCTTGTAATAATGTTCAACAAGTATTGGATTCATAAGATAGTTTTGTAAAACTCTTTGATCAATATTTACTTTAGAAAATATTGCCAAAGTCATTGGAACAATATGTTGAATATTTTTATCATTGGAACAGTATGTTGAATATTTTTAGTTTACTGCTTTGCTATCCTTTTTAAGTTTGTTTAGTTGCACTTAAACAAACACAAACAAACACAATCAAGGTTTATTAGCCAAGCAATTAGCAAAACAACTGTGTTAACAGGTATTCCAAAATTGGGATGTGACAGGTCTTCCCCCCTTAAAAAGAATCTCGTCCCCGAGATTCACAAGCGAGGACTAAGGGAGGGCCAACAAACACAATGTTAGTGTTGGAGTGAAGGTGCTTCCCCCCTTTGACTTTTCTTGGGAGGTGGGGTACTACCCTAAATTAGCAACTTCATTTTAAAAAGTACACCAGCACTGTGTTAGGTCCAAAACTTTTGTTTCCTAGTTTGAACAAAAATTAAGGTTAGTGCAGAACTACCTGGAAAAATACCGTCAATTATTTACATGAGTTCCTAGGTATATCCCACATATTACATACAACATATGGAGTGGTGTACCACTCTCATATAAAGGTATATAAGAAGCTAAAAATATAGCTTGTGGGTGCAAAGGTTAGGTTGCTAAGGTAAAACAAACAGACAGAACAATAGCCACGGCAGTGGATATTACTCACCACAAGCGACTATCACTTAAAGTGTTCATGATTTTAGTTGGATGTTTTAGTTTCATAAGATACTCTTAAGCACAATCATAACAAAAGTATTAACTCATGCTAAGGTAAAACATTTAAACAAAATCCAATAAGCAAGCAAACACCACCACAGATGAATAGACTATTTATTCACTAGGTTATTGTTTAATAGAGGTTTTGGAATCCATCAATCATGAACAATTAGAAAACAACCAGTAGCTAAAAACCAATGAATACAATCATAAAGATACTCTAAAACACCATCTTCACACAAGATGAAACTCCTATTACACAGGCATAAAAAAAATCAGGACTGCACAAATAACATACTAGTATGAAAAATCTACACCAGCATGCTATAAGAGATAATCATATCCTATAACCATAGAACATGAAACTAAATAATTCATGGCATGATAACAGAAGTAATAACTTCCTAACATGCTATATCAACACATATACTCATAAAAAATAAAAAGAGGTAATACTAGAGCAAAAATCACCATTTTCTAGTGGTGAGACTAGTTTCACTCTAGAGAAGCAAACAATGCTATCATGATGTTTAAACTTAAACAAGCAAGTCATGAATATAAATGTACCTAATAACAGTACACAAAACTTACTCATGTTAGTCAGCACAAACATCAAAACAATCCCATGATACAACTATTAATCATGCAGAAATTTTCTTCTAGCAATTTCTGTTTTCTTTAACCAATTACTAGCAAACAAGCAAGGTATAACTCACACAACCAGTAGCTATGCAAGTAATGAAAAGTTATCTAAACCTTCTAAAAAATCCATACACTCAATTTAAAATCATTCACAAACAATCTACCAATCAAGAGGAATTTATTTTATTTGCGAACAATTTAATTTCAGCACACGATAGTGAGACATTTCTTAACATGATACCCCTAAGGAATATTATGCTAACAAAAGGATCACACCTAAACATATTAGTATTTACTAATAAGAAATAAACTTCTCATTTGCATAAGTGAAAAGAAACAATTATATTTTCCATGGTGGAAAATAGAAATCAATCACATAGTGAAACATGCTATTTTCACACAGGTGTATGGTTGGGGATTTTTATCCGCAAGCTAAAATGCAATGGGACCAGTGGGCTATGGCCCACTAATACCAAGTAAAAATAGGTACTAAGCCTCTGGTTACTCATGAAAAACTTTGCATACAAGATAAAAATATAAGGCTATTTAATCTAGTGAAACAATACTAGTGCATATTGATAGCAATGCTTACGTATGCTTTACTTTTAAGAGACATGCAAGCTAACAGAGGTACAAGCATAACAATAACAGTACCTAAATGGTACTGGCCTCAAGGAAAACATAGCACAAAAATCTACTAAGAAAGTATACACAGATCTAGCTCTCACAAAATTTCCAAATAATTAACTAGAAGGTGACAAATGTTATTTCATTTTTATTCGAGTTTCCAATCATGCACACACTTTCTAGGGTAGATTTATTGTAAGAGATCAACATAATAACAAGTCCTAACAACTCCATATAAGTTAGGAAGCAAGATTGAATAAAACACAAATTTATTTCAATCAAGAGCACACAAAGAAACAAACACCGGAAAACTGCTGTTGTCTAGATCTATCATATCCATTCCATCGTTTACTTTATTTCTAAACTCTGAATTTCATAGTACTACAACGTCTACCAAGTTTTGATTTCCAAAGTAGATACACACGATATCCTATTGACTAGTAAACGAATAGGTCATCATCTTATTTTCTCGTGACTTCTCCTTTTTACCAACTCGATTAAAAGGTGTCGTAAGTCACTTAATTTCTTGGTTTAGAAAGAGTTGTCAGTAGTTTGCATGCTTTGGTTAGGTGTCAACCTAAGATTAGGCAAAGCATGTTAGTCTTGTTAGCTTTCTATTTAATAATGTTTGTCCGACAAGATACGACTAGCGTCATCGTCGAATATTGAATTGTGCTCTTTTGATTGGCTTTCTGAGGGGGTTGCGCATCATGGCATGTGAAGACTTTTTTTTGCACATTTTCCTAGAGGAGGGAGGTATATAACTTTTAAAAGGGGATCTCTTTAGTTTGGTCTTTTAAAAGGGAACATAAACAAGTGCAACATTTAGCCAACATGGTGGAAAGAGTCTTTTGCACACACACAAACATAGAGGTTTTGGTCAGTATTGGTTGGTTCATTCACGCCTTTTCTTCTTTGAGGGTTGTCGTTGTTGGAGCTTTATCTGTTGAAGTGCATCACTGGTATCAATGCTATCAGTTCGTGTGGCTTGATGGTCCTCTATTATTAGGTCCAATGGTGCTTTCATTAATGGTGGTGGTTCACGACGGGTGGCATTTCGAAGCGAAAACAAATATAAGTCTAAGCAACAAATTCTTGTTTTTGAATACTATACAAACATTTTTGCTTGCAAAAATTTAACACGAGGCGATTCAAAAACAAGAGCGGGGCAATCACAAATTTGCAAAACTTGAGCACTCCGCAAACATATAGAAGCCTAGATGAATCAAAATCTACACCACACAATAGCACAAAGTCCTACGGACACACATAAGCAAGCCAAAACACACAAACAAGGCTCCATTGGAGCTACGTAGGGGGATGATCCAAAATCCTAGAAGTGGCTGAAGAACTATATCTACTTCTGACCATCATCACTGTAGAGCTAGGCAATTATTTTGGTCTTCTCGGGACATCGGCAAGTATAAAAGTTTTTTGTATGAAAACAAGATAAATAGAAGTAAAGTTTTGATAAAAACTTTTAACTGTGAGAGGTAATAATATGCAACAATCTGTTTTTGAAACCCCAACTATTTTCTGAACAGAAAACTTCAAAAGCGAGAGATGTTTCAAAAACAGAGCGGAGCAGTTGCAAACAAGTAAGAAATAAACTCTTAACCGAGAGATATACCAACTCTATAAGGCCCGCCCTTCGAACCACTGTTCAAGGACGCCCTTGATATGCATTTAGAATCTTTTGAAAAGATCAGAAGGAGGGAAAATATACTAAAATTCCCTTAGATAAAAATAATGTAGATAGTAAATAGGTTTTTACTCAAAAATACTTTTCTTTCCTATCTGACGTCCATGCTAACTAAGGTCTCCTAAGGTCAGGATGGCTCTGATACCAACTCTGTAAGGACCCCAGACCGGCAGTCTGAAACCCTACGTATGCATACATTCACGATCCCAGAAAGATCAGTCGTGAACAACATACACAGTTGGCACACAGAAATACATCATCCATTACACGAATACATAAAGGTATTACATAAAAGATCACATGATCAAGTTTAACGCAACTGCCACATGGGGCAGGCAACTTATCAAACACAGCGGAAGACAAATAAAACACAACGTAGTTGAGCCCAAGTCACGCCTTAACCTACAGGCTGCTGACCCGGAGACGATCCTAGTTCGCAAAGCCGTCAGCCCCGTACTTCTCTTCATAGATATCCTTTGGAGGCTCCTTCTCCAAATCTGATAAGTAGATACCAGGGGCGAAACCATAATGAGTACATTTGAATGTACTCAGCAAGACATCCATCATATCACTTACCAACATGCAAGTATGCTTATATGGTGGATTAGGTATGCTATAAATAGGGTTCACTATCAATGGTGTTCATATATGATGACACCACAGTTGCAGTCAGGTTAATCTGTATCTTTGTTGAAAAAGATACTTCAGAAGAAAATAATATAGTTTTATTTCTCTTGTAGATATCACATGTACAAGAGGTTTTGTAAAACTTTGTTAAAGAATATTTTCTCTTTGCAAAACTTCTTGGAATCAGTTTCCAGAATTCTTGCTTAGAGTAGAAAAGGTTTTCTTTGCAAAACATTTTGTTTTGTATAACATCATCTGGCTTTTCATCATCGACGATACCTCCACGGTATAAGTTTCCATTCCTTTCCGAACTTCACAAGTTCAACACTTCCTTTCCAAAATTTCCCTTTCAAAACTCCTTTTTGAAAACATTGACACAATGCTAGCTACATGGCCATTCAACTGTCCATATCCGAGGACGCGGCTTCTTCGAAAAAGTTGTACTCTGCAGAGGTGTACACATCCACCAGATCCAGTACACCTCCCGTGAACAATCACGGACTGTAACAACAGTATGTAAACATCAGGTATATGATCATAACCATCCACTATGTTCAAGCTAGAATATGCCTATCTCTCGATTGAAGTTGTTCTCCCCGGCATCAAGTCCCACCCTGCCTAGCCAGGAGCCTCAATGAATGCATCCGGAGGGAAAATTAATCCCACACTTTATATGCCTCAACATTGGGAGTTTTGACGACATTCGGTTCGAGGGTACGACGCCCCTTATAGCAAGTGAGATAGCACACACTAATAAGAACAAACTTCAAGTTAAGCCCCGTGCCCATGTTAGGGTAGGGTGGCAGTACGGTAAAGGTGGTCCGGCGAAGACTAGGTTATGTGTCATTTTTGAAAACACCACCTTCTCAAAAATGACCACTTCCACATTCCTCCGGAGAACAAGGATCCGCCTTTTCTCCGGATTTTTCCGTAAAGCCTTTGTTTCGTAGAATCACAATTTTAGGGTGTCCACTTAGGGACTAGTATATTTGATGGTAATAAATACCATAAGGTGGCCTATGGGCTTGGTATTACCAAGTTTAACTACTGGCATGATAGTAACCTATATACTAGTATAGTAGTAATAGCCACATCAAAAATAGTTTTGATAATCAAGTTTTGGTAAAACTTCAGAGGTAAAACATGCATGATATATAATGGTAAGTATTGTATCAGCAAGCAATCAGGATGGCTTGCCTGGTATCTCTTTGTGTCCCTGGTTGTTGGAGTGACTGGAACTTGAAACAGAGCTTCCCGACACTTCCTTCCTCTTCGTTTTCTAACGTCGTAAAAAGAGAATAAAGGACACACATTCAGAACCAAACAAGACAAACAAGGCTACAAGTAATGCATACAGCAAGCAATCAAGAAGTACCACCCAAGTTCTCAATTTTTCCCTTAAGAAAAATTGGCATAAAAACTATAGTTGAAAAGTCTGCTTTTTTCCTAGTGTTTATGTGTGGCCAATTCAATGATTTTTAGTTAAGAACACCATGGACCAGTGGGGTAGAGCACATGTTACTAGACAGTAGGGTGTCACATAAAACACATTTTTATGTCTAAAAACTCCCCCAACAATCTCTATGGCTAGCACATATAATTTGCTAAAATACTCAAGTGGTGAAAAAGGCTCATGACAACAAGTCAAGCCTATTTTCCACCATGATGCAAAAGTACCAGTGGGTGTTCCACTAGCAAAAATTCTCACCCAGAGGTTAATAAGCCTCTGGTCACTTTTATAAAAGTGCTCCAAACAAACAATCTAGCATCCAAAAACTCCTACTCATACTAGTAGAAAATTTAGGAAAAATACTAGACTAGTTTAGGCTACACTAGTTAATTTTATGCACAAGTGTGCAAGCTAGCAGAGGCAAAATACTCCTCTAACCAGTACCATAAATGCTACTGGATTTCACAAAATAACATAAAAAGCATAGCTAGGAAACAAGGAAAAACTATGCTTAAAATGCTACACATGTGAGGAGATTAATTCCTAGTCATCCAAGTGTTACTCATGCTTTTATGCTACTTAAGAGGAAACCTATGAGAGGTGAAAACCCTAAGATAATAATGCCACAAGTACATTCCATCCTCTGGTTTCCACACCAAAGATTCATATTTTTCCCTAGGGGAAAACAAGACAAAAAGCATACATGAATATCCTAGTATGAAATTTAGACTTTAAGCATTGCTATTTAAATCTATTTCAAACACAAGCACCAAGCATCTAGAGGTGCTATAACCAAAATAACAGTACCTAAATGGTACTGGTTTCATGAGAATTAATCTAGCAATAATCCTAAAAAGCATTTAAAGATCTACTCAAAACATATATAAAAGAAACACATCTAGTGTGGGGGAAATAATGTTTCCACCAACAATGCAATGAAACCAGTGGGTGTTCCACTATCATATCAAAGCATTAAGAGGTCACAATGCCTCTGGTCCATTTGCTAAAAATTAACAAAAAACTAAACTAGCATCTAGTGCATTAACAATACTAGCAGAAAATAATAGGGTGCTTAAATAAGCAAGGCAATGCTACTCATTGTTATTGTTTTCACACAAGTGAAAACTATAGGGGTCAAGTACTCATAACAAACTTATCAAAATGCTACTGGACCTATGGATACAACCCAAAAATATGTGGTCACAAAACCACGAATGATTATGTCAAAATTCCACACATGAGGGAATTTTTCCATAACCATTCTCATAGTAATGACAAAGCTATTCATGCTTTTCTACCAACTCAAATGCAAGCTAGCAGAGGTGATTAACAAAAAAATATAAGTATCAAAAGGGTGCTGTATCTAATATTCTCAACACAACAATCCAAGTGTTTGCACATAATTTATCACTCAAAAATACTATGCAAAATATTAACTAGAGATAAAACATATGTTAATAACAAAAATTCTATTTCTTCTCCACTCAAGTCCACACAATCTAACATGCTAAAATAGCTAAGTAAACCTTATAAAACAAGTTCACACAACTTATACATGCTAGAAAACAATATTGTAACACAAAAATATAATCACAACAATTAATTAGCTAAAATGCCAAAATGGCAGAAACAGGTGAAACAAAGATCTGTCCACCAAATTTTATATGATGCTCTAAAAATTAAACCCTTCTAGGTTTGGATAGCCCTAAACATATACAAGACCATCCAATTGAGTTTGCATCAAAAATCATTTTTAATAATTTTATAAAAATCACCAAAGTGCTCTCTGGTGTTTTACCAAATTGCATGCCATTTCAAAAATACAATGAATTTGGAAACGAGGTTAAATGCTCCTGTTAGGAAATTTCAAGGGCTTTCCAATGCAATTGACCTCACTTCATTCTGAGTTGTAAAATAAAAATGGTGCTCATTTTGGTGTTTCTGGTACCTGTTGCCAAATCATTTTTCATTTCAAATCTATCCATCCAAATGTAGATCTACAACTTGGAGATGGTTTAGAATTAGTTGAGGTACCACTGTAAATTTTAGTTTGGTCAAATTCATATTTTAAGTTGCCTTTTTGAGCCAAAAGTAACCATGCAAGTTTCTGTGAAAAATAAACTGGAAAAACAACTGCCCTGGGCCAGATCTCCTAATTGGGCCGGCCAGGTCAAAACTCACCGCGAGCAGAGCCAGCCCGAGTCGCTGACACGCGGGCCAACCGCCACGCGGGCAGCCACGCAGGCAAGGCCTGGCCCTACCTGCAGGTTTGACCAGCCTTTGCGCGCGGTCAAGGAAGGCGGCGTCAGCATGACGTCACGCCGGCGGGAATCTGCTCCGGCGAGCTCCAATCTGAGTGAAATCGACCACGTTTCCCGAATCAAAGACTATATGCACGTTGCTCGCGTCGAGGGGGAGCTAAATATGGCGGTCTCGTTTCCAGGGAAGGCTCCGGAGAGCGGCGGCGACGGCGCGCACGCGACGGCCGGACGGCGACCACAGCAGGTGGCGATTAAGGGCGAGAGGGAGAGGGGAAAACGGCCGGGGAGGACCGTGTGCTCACCATAGAATCGAGGAGAAGCTCGGATGAGGAGGAGGAAGCTCGTGGCGGCCGGGATTCGTCGCCGGAGTCGTCGGGCTCGGAGAAGGGAACCGGACGGCGCGGCGTCTACGGCCCGTTTCGGCTCGATTCCTCCGGCACCGAGGTACACCACGACATGGCGGAGCTAATGAAGCTAGCGGCGACCGGCGGCGTGCTCCCTATCGGACGAATCGACGACGAGCTCAATTCGGCTAGGGTTTCGGTTTTTTTGGTTTTCTTTTAGCAGAGAGAGAGGAGAGAGCTTGTGGGGTGAGAGAGGGAGCAGGTAGAGAGGTACTTGAGGTCTTTTATCTAGCTAGCAACCTTCTAGTCGAAGCAAAGAAAGCATGGGCAGCCATGCCCTCCATTTCGTCATCTACAGGAAGAAGAAGGACACCATGTGACTCAGCTTACATTTAAGTCCCTGGAAAATTACAAGTAGGTCCCTGTACTCTCTGAAAATGGATGTTTTTCCTAAGCAAACAAAGTCATAATTTGAAATACCTTTGCCCAAAATTCTTACTAGTTAAGATACACAACATATGTGAAAATTGGCTCATTTGCCTAAACTTGATAATTCAAAGTTGTTCAAATTTGAATTCTTACATAAATGGACATTGAATTTATTTGACTACTTAGGAGCTTCCAAAAATGATAATTTTTGGCACACATTCCTTATTTGATGTTTTCCTTATGTGGTAGACAATTCAAGTCATTTTGAGTTACTTTATGGAACAAACTTGTTCAAATTTCTAAAAGGTGCTGTCAAGAAAACAGGGGTTTTTGGCAACTTAAATTATTCAAAAACTTGTGCCCTTTTGGTTTTCATCCTTATTTATGTTATAGAGAATGTGGTATTTATTTCATGGCATTTGGAAAAAGTTTGTAGAACAAACTTGTTCAAAATCCCAAATGTTGCTGTGGAGAAAAATCATGTTTTCAGGGCTTTAATGGATTCAATTCTTGGTCTCCTCTTGTGTGTGTTCCTTATTTGATATAAGGAAGCAATGGTATTAATTTCATCTCATTTTAAGAAAGTTTCCAATAGTAACTTGTTTTAGTTTTCTGTTTCTGGAAATATTGGAATTTCTATTTAATAAAGCACTTGGCTTTTCTTTAGCAATGCTTTGCCAAAATATTTATGTGACTAGAGATAGCAAGTAAATGCTCTCTAATACTATTGTTTTTAATCTTCCAAGGTTGGAAAAACATTTGATAATATTTTGGTGAAGCATTTAAGAATGCCTCTTTTTCTGATAATCCTTTATGGAAATTTATTAAGTGTTTTCCTCTTTCTTAATTTAGGCCTTGTAATAATATTCAACAAGTATTGGATTCATAAGATAGTTTTGTAAAACTCTTTGATCAATATTTACTTTAGAAAATATTGCCAAAGTCATTGGAACAATATGTTGAATATTTTTATCATTGGAACAATATGTTGAATATTTTTAGTTTACTGCTTTGCTATCCTTTTTAAGTTTGTTTAGTTGCACTTAAACAAACACAAACAAACACAATCAAGGTTTATTAGCCAAGCAATTAGCAAAACAACTGTGTTAACAGGTATTCCAAAATTGGGATGTGACAGGTCTTCCCCCCTTAAAAAGAATCTCGTCCCCGAGATTCACAAGCGAGGACTAAGGGAGGGCCAACAAACACAATGTTAGTGTTGGAGTGAAGGTGCTTCCCCCCTTTGACTTTTCTTGGGAGGTGGGGTACTACCCTAAATTAGCAACTTCATTTTAAAAAGTACACCAGCACTGTGTTAGGTCCAAAACTTTTGTTTCCTAGTTTGAACAAAAATTAAGGTTAGTGCAGAACTACCTGGAAAAATACCGTCAATTATTTACATGAGTTCCTAGGTATATCCCACATATTACATACAACATATGGAGTGGTGTACCACTCTCATATAAAGGTATATAAGAAGCTAAAAATATAGCTTGTGGGTGCAAAGGTTAGGTTGCTAAGGTAAAACAAACAGACAGAACAATAGCCACGGCAGTGGATATTACTCACCACAAGCGACTATCACTTAAAGTGTTCATGATTTTAGTTGGATGTTTTAGTTTCATAAGATACTCTTAAGCACAATCATAACAAAAGTATTAACTCATGCTAAGGTAAAACATTTAAACAAAATCCAATAAGCAAGCAAACAACACCACAGATGAATAGACTATTTATTCACTAGGTTATTGTTTAATAGAGGTTTTGGAATCCATCAATCATGAACAATTAGAAAACAACCAGTAGCTAAAAACCAATGAATAAAATCATAAAGATACTCTAAAACACCATCTTCACACAAGATGAAACTCCTATTACACAGGCATAAAAAAAATCAGGACTGCACAAATAACATACTAGTATGAAAAATCTACACCAGCATGCTATAAGAGATAATCATATCCTATAACCATAGAACATGAAACTAAATAATTCATGGCATGATAACAGAAGTAATAACTTCCTAACATGCTATATCAACACATATACTCATAAAAAATAAAAAGAGGTAATACTAGAGCAAAAATCACCATTTTCTAGTGGTGAGACTAGTTTCACTCTAGAGAAGCAAACAATGCTATCATGATGTTTAAACTTAAACAAGCAAGTCATGAATATAAATGTACCTAATAACAGTACACAAAACTTACTCATGTTAGTCAGCACAAACATCAAAACAATCCCATGATACAACTATTAATCATGCAGAAATTTTCTTCTAGCAATTTCTGTTTTCTTTAACCAATTACTAGCAAACAAGCAAGGTATAACTCACACAACCAGTAGCTATGCAAGTAATGAAAAGTTATCTAAACCTTCTCAAAAATCCATACACTCAATTTAAAATCATTCACAAACAATCTACCAATCAAGAGGAATTTATTTTATTTGCGAACAATTTAATTTCAGCACACGATAGTGAGACATTTCTTAACATGATACCCCTAAGGAATATTATGCTAACAAAAGGATCACACCTAAACATATTAGTATTTACTAATAAGAAATAAACTTCTCATTTGCATAAGTGAAAAGAAACAATTATATTTTCCATGGTGGAAAATAGAAATCAATCACATAGTGAAACATGCTATTTTCACACAGGTGTATGGTTGGGGATTTTTATCCTCAAGCTAAAATGCAATGGGACCAGTGGGCTATGGCCCACTAATACCAAGTAAAAATAGGTACTAAGCCTCTGGTTACTCATGAAAAACTTTGCATACAAGATAAAAATATAAGGCTATTTAATCTAGTGAAACAATACTAGTGCATATTGATAGCAATGCTTACGTATGCTTTACTTTTAAGAGACATGCAAGCTAACAGAGGTACAAGCATAACAATAACAGTACCTAAATGGTACTGGCCTCAAGGAAAACATAGCACAAAAATCTACTAAGAAAGTATACACAGATCTAGCTCTCACAAAATTTCCAAATAATTAACTAGAAGGTGACAAATGTTATTTCATTTTTATTCGAGTTTCCAATCATGCACACACTTTCTAGGGTAGATTTATTGTAAGAGATCAACATAATAACAAGTCCTAACAACTCCATATAAGTTAGGAAGCAAGATTGAATAAAACACAAATTTATTTCAATCAAGAGCACACAAAGAAACAAACACCGGAAAACTGCTGTTGTCTAGATCTATCATATCCATTCCATCGTTTACTTTATTTCTAAACTCTGAATTTCATAGTACTACAACGTCTACCAAGTTTTGATTTCCAAAGTAGATACACACGATATCCTATTGACTAGTAAACGAATAGGTCATCATCTTATTTTCTCGTGACTTCTCCTTTTTACCAACTCGATTAAAAGGTGTCGTAAGTCACTTAATTTCTTGGTTTAGAAAGAGTTGTCAGTAGTTTGCATGCTTTGGTTAGGTGTCAACCTAAGATTAGGCAAAGCATGTTAGTCTTGTTAGCTTTCTATTTAATAATGTTTGTCCGACAAGATACGACTAGCGTCATCGTCGAATATTGAATTGTGCTCTTTTGATTGGCTTTCTGAGGGGGTTGCGCATCATGGCATGTGAAGACTCCTTTTTGCACCTTTTCCTAGAGGAGGGAGGTATATAACTTTTAAAAGGGGATCTCTTTAGTTTGGTCTTTTAAAAGGGAACATAAACAAGTGCAACATTTAGCCAACATGGTGGAAAGAGTCTTTTGCACACACACAAACATAGAGGTTTTGGTCAGTATTGGTTGGTTCATTCACGCCTTTTCTTCTTTGAGGGTTGTCGTTGTTGGAGCTTTATCTGTTGAAGTGCATCACTGGTATCAATGCTATCAGTTCGTGTGGCTTGATGGTCCTCTATTATTAGGTCCAATGGTGCTTTCATTAATGGTGGTGGTTCACGACGGGTGGCATTTCGAAGCGAAAACAAATATAAGTCTAAGCAACAAATTCTTGTTTTTGAATACTATACAAACATTTTTGCTTGCAAAAATTTAACACGAGGCGATTCAAAAACAAGAGCGGGGCAATCACAAATTTGCAAAACTTGAGCACTCCGCAAACATATAGAAGCCTAGATGAATCAAAATCTACACCACACAATAGCACAAAGTCCTACGGACACACATAAGCAAGCCAAAACACACAAACAAGGCTCCATTGGAGCTACGTAGGGGGATGATCCAAAATCCTAGAAGTGGCTGAAGAACTATATCTACTTCTGACCATCATCACTGTAGAGCTAGGCAATTATTTTGGTCTTCTCGGGACATCGGCAAGTATAAAAGTTTTTTGTATGAAAACAAGATAAATAGAAGTAAAGTTTTGATAAAAACTTTTAACTGTGAGAGGTAATAATATGCAACAATCTGTTTTTGAAACCCCAACTATTTTCTGAACAGAAAACTTCAAAAGCGAGAGATGTTTCAAAAACAGAGCGGAGCAGTTGCAAACAAGTAAGAAATAAACTCTTAACCGAGAGATATACCAACTCTATAAGGCCCGCCCTTCGAACCACTGTTCAAGGACGCCCTTGATATGCATTTAGAATCTTTTGAAAAGATCAGAAGGAGGGAAAATATACTAAAATTCCCTTAGATAAAAATAATGTAGATAGTAAATAGGTTTTTACTCAAAAATACTTTTCTTTCCTATCTGACGTCCATGCTAACTAAGGTCTCCTAAGGTCAGGATGGCTCTGATACCAACTCTGTAAGGACCCCAGACCGGCAGTCTGAAACCCTACGTATGCATACATTCACGATCCCAGAAAGATCAGTCGTGAACAACATACACAGTTGGCACACAGAAATACATCATCCATTACACGAATACATAAAGGTATTACATAAAAGATCACATGATCAAGTTTAACGCAACTGCCACATGGGGCAGGCAACTTATCAAACACAGCGGAAGACAAATAAAACACAACGTAGTTGAGCCCAAGTCACGCCTTAACCTACAGGCTGCTGACCCGGAGACGATCCTAGTTCGCAAAGCCGTCAGCCCCGTACTTCTCTTCATAGATATCCTTTGGAGGCTCCTTCTCCAAATCTGATAAGTAGATACCAGGGGCGAAACCATAATGAGTACATTTGAATGTACTCAGCAAGACATCCATCATATCACTTACCAACATGCAAGTATGCTTATATGGTGGATTAGGTATGCTATAAATAGGGTTCACTATCAATGGTGTTCATATATGATGACACCACAGTTGCAGTCAGGTTAATCTGTATCTTTGTTGAAAAAGATACTTCAGAAGAAAATAATATAGTTTTATTTCTCTTGTAGATATCACATGTACAAGAGGTTTTGTAAAACTTTGTTAAAGAATATTTTCTCTTTGCAAAACTTCTTGGAATCAGTTTCCAGAATTCTTGCTTAGAGTAGAAAAGGTTTTCTTTGCAAAACATTTTGTTTTGTATAACATCATCTGGCTTTTCATCATCGACGATACCTCCACGGTATAAGTTTCCATTCCTTTCCGAACTTCACAAGTTCAACACTTCCTTTCCAAAATTTCCCTTTCAAAACTCCTTTTTGAAAACATTGACACAATGCTAGCTACATGGCCATTCAACTGTCCATATCCGAGGACGCGGCTTCTTCGAAAAAGTTGTACTCTGCAGAGGTGTACACATCCACCAGATCCAGTACACCTCCCGTGAACAATCACAGACTGTAACAACAGTATGTAAACATCAGGTATATGATCATAACCATCCACTATGTTCAAGCTAGAATATGCCTATCTCTCGATTGAAGTTGTTCTCCCCGGCATCAAGTCCCACCCTGCCTAGCCAGGAGCCTCAATGAATGCATCCGGAGGGAAAATTAATCCCACACTTTATATGCCTCAACATTGGGAGTTTTGACGACATTCGGTTCGAGGGTACGACGCCCCTTATAGCAAGTGAGATAGCACACACTAATAAGAACAAACTTCAAGTTAAGCCCCGTGCCCATGTTAGGGTAGGGTGGCAGTACGGTAAAGGTGGTCCGGCGAAGACTAGGTTATGTGTCATTTTTGAAAACACCACCTTCTCAAAAATGACCACTTCCACATTCCTCCGGAGAACAAGGATCCGCCTTTTCTCCGGATTTTTCCGTAAAGCCTTTGTTTCGTAGAATCACAATTTTAGGGTGTCCACTTAGGGACTAGTATATTTGATGGTAATAAATACCATAAGGTGGCCTATGGGCTTGGTATTACCAAGTTTAACTACTGGCATGATAGTAACCTATATACTAGTATAGTAGTAATAGCCACATCAAAAATAGTTTTGATAATCAAGTTTTGGTAAAACTTCAGAGGTAAAACATGCATGATATATAATGGTAAGTATTGTATCAGCAAGCAATCAGGATGGCTTGCCTGGTATCTCTTTGTGTCCCTGGTTGTTGGAGTGACTGGAACTTGAAACAGAGCTTCCCGACACTTCCTTCCTCTTCGTTTTCTAACGTCGTAAAAAGAGAATAAAGGACACACATTCAGAACCAAACAAGACAAACAAGGCTACAAGTAATGCATACAGCAAGCAATCAAGAAGTACCACCCAAGTTCTCAATTTTTCCCTTAAGAAAAATTGGCATAAAAACTATAGTTGAAAAGTCTGCTTTTTTCCTAGTGTTTATGTGTGGCCAATTCAATGATTTTTAGTTAAGAACACCATGGACCAGTGGGGTAGAGCACATGTTACTAGACAGTAGGGTGTCACATAAAACACATTTTTATGTCTAAAAACTCCCCCAACAATCTCTATGGCTAGCACATATAATTTGCTAAAATACTCAAGTGGTGAAAAAGGCTCATGACAACAAGTCAAGCCTATTTTCCACCATGATGCAAAAGTACCAGTGGGTGTTCCACTAGCAAAAATGCTCACCCAGAGGTTAATAAGCCTCTGGTCACTTTTATAAAAGTGCTCCAAACAAACAATCTAGCATCCAAAAACTCCTACTCATACTAGTAGAAAATTTAGGAAAAATACTAGACTAGTTTAGGCTACACTAGTTAATTTTATGCACAAGTGTGCAAGCTAGCAGAGGCAAAATACTCCTCTAACCAGTACCATAAATGCTACTGGATTTCACAAAATAACATAAAAAGCATAGCTAGGAAACAAGGAAAAACTATGCTTAAAATGCTACACATGTGAGGAGATTAATTCCTAGTCATCCAAGTGTTACTCATGCTTTTATGCTACTTAAGAGGAAACCTATGAGAGGTGAAAACCCTAAGATAATAATGCCACAAGTACATTCCATCCTCTGGTTTCCACACCAAAGATTCATATTTTTCCCTAGGGGAAAACAAGACAAAAAGCATACATGAATATCCTAGTATGAAATTTAGACTTTAAGCATTGCTATTTAAATCTATTTCAAACACAAGCACCAAGCATCTAGAGGTGCTATAACCAAAATAACAGTACCTAAATGGTACTGGTTTCATGAGAATTAATCTAGCAATAAGCCTAAAAAGCATTTAAAGATCTACTCAAAACATATATAAAAGAAACACATCTAGTGTGGGGGAAATAATGTTTCCACCAACAATGCAATGAAACCAGTGGGTGTTCCACTATCATATCAAAGCATTAAGAGGTCACAATGCCTCTGGTCCATTTGCTAAAAATTAACAAAAAACTAAACTAGCATCTAGTGCATTAACAATACTAGCAGAAAATAATAGGGTGCTTAAATAAGCAAGGCAATGCTACTCATTGTTATTGTTTTCACACAAGTGAAAACTATAGGGGTCAAGTACTCATAAAAAACTTATCAAAATGCTACTGGACCTATGGATACAACCCAAAAATATGTGGTCACAAAACCACGAATGATTATGTCAAAATTCCACACATGAGGGAATTTTTCCATAACCATTCTCATAGTAATGACAAAGCTATTCATGCTTTTCTACCAACTCAAATGCAAGCTAGCAGAGGTGATTAACAACAAAATATAAGTATCAAAAGGGTGCTGTATCTAATATTCTCAACACAACAATCCAAGTGTTTGCACATAATTTATCACTCAAAAATACTATGCAAAATATTAACTAGAGATAAAACATATGTTAATAACAAAAATTCTATTTCTTCTCCACTCAAGTACACACAATCTAACATGCTAAAATAGCTAAGTAAACCTTATAAAACAAGTTCACACAACTTATACATGCTAGAAAACAATATTGTAACACAAAAATATAATCACAACAATTAATTAGCTAAAATGCCAAAATGGCAGAAACAGGTGAAACAAAGATCTGTCCACCAAATTTTATATGATGCTCTAAAAATTAAACCCTTCTAGGTTTGGATAGCCCTAAACATATACAAGACCATCCAATTGAGTTTGCATCAAAAATCATTTTTAATAATTTTATAAAAATCACCAAAGTGCTCTCTGGTGTTTTACCAAATTGCATGCCATTTCAAAAATACAATGAATTTGGAAACGAAGTTAAATGCTCCTGTTAGGAAATTTCAAGGGCTTTCCAATGCAATTGACCTCACTTCATTCTGAGTTGTAAAATAAAAATGGTGCTCATTTTGGTGTTTCTGGTACCTGTTGCCAAATCATTTTTCATTTCAAATCTATCCATCCAAATGTAGATCTACAACTTGGAGATGGTTTAGAATTAGTTGAGGTACCACTGTAAATTTTAGTTTGGTCAAATTCATATTTTAAGTTGCCTTTTTGAGCCAAAAGTAACCATGCAAGTTTCTGTGAAAAATAAACTGGAAAAACAACTGTCCTGGGCCAGATCTCCTAATTGGGCCGGCCAGGTCAAAACTCACCGCGAGCAGAGCCAGCCCGAGTCGCTGACACGCGGGCCAACCGCCACGCGGGCAGCCACGCAGGCAAGGCCTGGCCCTACCTGCAGGTTTGACCAGCCTTTGCGCGCGGTCAAGGAAGGCGGCGTCAGCATGACGTCACGCCGGCGGGAATCTGCTCCGGCGAGCTCCAATCTGAGTGAAATCGACCACGTTTCCCGAATCAAAGACTATATGCACGTTGCTCGCGTCGAGGGGGAGCTAAATATGGCGGTCTCGTTTCCAGGGAAGGCTCCGGAGAGCGGCGGCGACGGCGCGCACGCGACGGCCGGACGGCGACCACGGCAGGTGGCGATTAAGGGCGAGAGGGAGAGGGGAAAACGGCCGGGGAGGACCGTGTGCTCACCATAGACTCGAGGAGAAGCTCGGATGAGGAGGAGGAAGCTCGTGGCGGCCGGGATTCGTCGCCGGAGTCGTCGGGCTCGGAGAAGGGAACCGGACGGCGCGGCGTCTACGGCCCGTTTCGGCTCGATTCCTCCGGCACCGAGGTACACCACGACATGGCGGAGCTAATGAAGCTAGCGGCGACCGGCGGCGTGCTCCCTATCGGACGAATCGACGACGAGCTCAATTCGGCTAGGGTTTCGGTTTTTTTGGTTTTCTTTTAGCAGAGAGAGAGGAGAGAGCTTGTGGGGTGAGAGAGGGAGCAGGTAGAGAGGTACTTGAGGTCTTTTATCTAGCTAGCAACCTTCTAGTCGAAGCAAAGAAAGCATGGGCAGCCATGCCCTCCATTTCGTCATCTACAGGAAGAAGAAGGACACCATGTGACTCAGCTTACATTTAAGTCCCTGGAAAATTACAAGTAGGTCCCTGTACTCTCTGAAAATGGATGTTTTTCCTAAGCAAACAAAGTCATAATTTGAAATACCTTTGCCCAAAATTCTTACTAGTTAAGATACACAACATATGTGAAAATTGGCTCATTTGCCTAAACTTGATAATTCAAAGTTGTTCAAATTTGAATTCTTACATAAATGGACATTGAATTTATTTGACTACTTAGGAGCTTCCAAAAATGATAATTTTTGGCACACATTCCTTATTTGATGTTTTCCTTATGTGGTAGACAATTCAAGTCATTTTGAGTTACTTTATGGAACAAACTTGTTCAAATTTCTAAAAGGTGCTGTCAAGAAAACAGGGGTTTTTGGCAACTTAAATTATTCAAAAACTTGTGCCCTTTTGGTTTTCATCCTTATTTATGTTATAGAGCATGTGGTATTTATTTCATGGCATTTGGAAAAAGTTTGTAGAACAAACTTGTTCAAAATCCCAAATGTTGCTGTGGAGAAAAATCATGTTTTCAGGGCTTTAATGGATTCAATTCTTGGTCTCCTCTTGTGTGTGTTCCTTATTTGATATAAGGAAGCAATGGTATTAATTTCATCTCATTTTAAGAAAGTTTCCAATAGTAACTTGTTTTAGTTTTCTGTTTCTGGAAATATTGGAATTTCTATTTAATAAAGCACTTGGCTTTTCTTTAGCAATGCTTTGCCAAAATATTTATGTGACTAGAGATAGCAAGTAAATGCTCTCTAATACTATTGTTTTTAATCTTCCAAGGTTGGAAAAACATTTGATAATATTTTGGTGAAGCATTTAAGAATGCCTCTTTTTCTGATAATCCTTTATGGAAATTTATTAAGTGTTTTCCTCTTTCTTAATTTAGGCCTTGTAATAATATTCAACAAGTATTGGATTCATAAGATAGTTTTGTAAAACTCTTTGATCAATATTTACTTTAGAAAATATTGCCAAAGTCATTGGAACAATATGTTGAATATTTTTATCATTGGAACAATATGTTGAATATTTTTAGTTTACTGCTTTGCTATCCTTTTTAAGTTTGTTTAGTTGCACTTAAACAAACACAAACAAACACAATCAAGGTTTATTAGCCAAGCAATTAGCAAAACAACCGTGTTAACAGGTATTCCAAAATTGGGATGTGACAAAGGTATTGTAAATCTGTAATAAAAATGGTTGCAAGCAAACAAGTGGTAAACTGAAAGAAAACGTTATAGCAATGGTTGGAAACAAAGCCTAGGGATCATACTTTCACTAGTAGAAACCCTCAACAACATTAACATAATTAAACATACGATACTTCCTCTAAGAACATGCATGAAAGACATAGCTCAGAAACCGTTCCTCGTGAATCAAATAGGATGAGAATCGTGTAGGGCTACACAAGCACATCTCAAAGTTCACGTTCTCGTCAAAGAACACCCCAACCATGTCACTTTGGGCATCCAAAGATAGTACTAATAAACACCATAACATATCTATTGAATAGCATCTTTCTAATAAATCTACAACACCTACACTGTCACCTTGGCACTATAGGGATTATACTAAACAGGAGCATCAAGAAACCTCATGATTCTAATTCAATCCAACATAGTAAGAACAAGTTCATGATAAGTATCCCTCTAATTCAAGGGCCATAGAGTCACACACGGCACCCGTATTGTCATCATGGCACTGTGGAATAAAGGTGACCCCGGAGAATTATACTAGATAAAACCAATTGAGCACACCAGATCCATTACATGATGAAGGGGAAATATCATAGATTCAACAATGATAACATAGCACACGATCACAATCAAGATCACATCACGAGAGAGAGAGAGAGATAACCATATAGCTACTAGAACAAGCCCTCAGCCCCACGGAGGTACTACGCCCGCATCATCGTGGGAGGCAGCAACGCCGATAAAGATGGCTCCGGGAGCACTTCCCCGTCCCGGCAGGGTGTCAGGACAGGAATTTCTGTCCCCTGAATTACGGTTTTGGATGGCGGCGGAGCTCGGATGCGTTTCTAAAAAAATCCTACGGTGTGGATCCAAATTAGGCCAAGAGGTATTTATGGGCAAAGGGGCGTGAGGCGGTGCCTGGGGCCTCCTGGCGTGGGCTAGGACCAGGCTAGTGGGGCCCCTTTGGGTGTCCTCCTGGCTTCCGGGGCCTTCCGGTGAATAAAAAATCCTCGTAAATTTTCAACCAATTCTGAGCACTTTCATTTTTTGACCTTTTTTGCATTTCACAGACAAAACGGATAGAAACTGGCACTGGGCATCTTGTTAATAGTTTAGTCCAATAAATGATAGAAAATGTAGGGAAAACATGTACTCCCTCCGTTCGGAAATGTAAGACGTTGGGGATGTCACGTACAAATTTTGCAACGTACAAATTTTGGCGTCTTTCTAGTTCTGCCCCTGGTCGGAAAGGAGACAGAACGCTCTCTCCTTCGCTCGCGCCGCATTCCTCTTATCCTCTCCCTCACTTCTCTCGTGCGCGTACTCTCACTCGCTGGCGCCGGCCCTCCTGCTCTCTCTCTCTCTCTCTCTCTCTCTCTCTCTCCGGCACCCTTCTCTCTCTCGCTGGCGATAGCTTTCTCTCTTGCTCTCGCCGGCCCCTGAGGCCTCTCTTTCCGCGCTGCTGTCCAGCCTGGTAGGTATAGGTGTAGGTCAAATTTCGGATTTTTACCTCATCTGTGCTCGAGATGGCTGATCTATGGGCGGTGGTTCTAGAGCAGCGGGAGGACGACGGCGCTGCTGGACGGGTGATGGTAGAGCAGTGGATAGGCTTGGAGCTGTCGTGTACTGCGGGTGTTGTCCTTGGCCAAGCCGAGGCGCACCTGGCAAAGGACCAAGCTGATCTGTTGCACAAGCCGGAGCTGCCAAACGAGACGCGCAGGTCTGTCGGGTCGTCGGGCACACGGCGTTGACGTCGCCGGCGATGCCGCGGCGCGGCATCCTTTGCCTTTTGGAGGGCGCGATGCCGACTGGAAGAAGCGGCCGGTGAACCATGGACGCCGCCGAGCAGCAGCATGACACCGTGCAGATCTCCTCCACTCCCAACTCGAAAGGGAGCAGCACGGTGAGTTGTTCCTTCTCTACCTCCTCCCGGGATTGCATCGATTTGGATCAAGCTCGATGAGATTTCTCGCGTCTCGATCTCGCCACGCCGGAATCTCACTGAAGCCACTTTCTCTTGCTCCTATTTTGCCCTTGTAATGGGCTACAGATGGTAGGGGAGATGGAGAGCAGCTTGGAGCGGGTGAGGCAGCAGCTCTCCTCCACCTCTAGCCGCCATATTCTCTAGGGCCCTCTCTTGAAGCGATCAGATACAGTAATTCCTCCCCTCACCATTCCCTTCCATTTCACACCTTAGTTACTGCTTCTAGTGTACCTGTGAACTTGAATCTGTCATGGAGTGCACATATCGGTGTTTATGAGATTTGGTACTACCTAGCCTATAGTTAGATGCAAACAGAGCCCACTACTAAGTCGTGGTACTATCGTCATGGACTAAGTTTCAAGGAGGGACCCTACTAGATATCTAATTATTGATACAGTTGAAAGTTCTTCACATCAGATGGTACTATGGAATGAACACAAATGTAATGCTATGGAAGGAATGTTTCCCCTATTTGTGACGCCCCGAGATCGGGCATTATGCAGATTTCAGCATTTCCGCCAAAATCCACATAATAACCGATTCCAGGTTGCCACTTGTGATAACATTACAACAGTTCACGAATATTCCGCAACAACAACAGAAAAGATATATACAAGACGACTCAAACGAGTCAAGGATACAACTGATACAATACAAAGATCCAAATAACAGCGGAAGAAACAACATAGGGTCCGACTACGGACAAGATACAAATTGGACTAAGGGTCCTGAAGATAACCGATGGCGTCCAATCCCTGCCCAGGCCAAGCCGGAGGGATTCCCAAGCTAACGTCGTCAAACTTCAAACATGTTGACTGCAATATGGAATATGCAGCCACGAAATGGATTCGTGGGTCAGTACTATTAAGTACTGGCAAGTGGATAAACCATACTCACAAGATACCAGCGTAACAAATCATCACAAGATACAAATAGTTTGGGTACAATGGTAAGGAAGGGATTATTGCAAAGAAGCAGCAGCGGGCTGCACTAACTAACTACAGAGACGCGCTACAACATCCGGCTAAAAGAAAGGGATAAGATAGCGCGACAAAACCAACTATAACTACTCACCAAACAATACCCATCCAGTGTTACCCCCTACTAAGGAAGCAACCCAAGGAAACTCACACTGTTGATTAAGGTGACATTCATTTTTATGGTGGAGGTAATCTATATTACTAGTCAAGTTATCATCGTTAAGTGTAAGTTGTCTGAGTACTTGTTAGCCAGCACTTTCACCAAGTCATCCATAACCGCGGACAACACGGCTTCTCGAGAAGATTAACCCTGCAGGGATGCACCAATTTGGCCGTACACGTAAGAATGACCCGCCAGATGGAAAGGCCCTTCCACCAAGCGAGGCACTCAACACAACCCAACTCTTCTTCGCATCAAGCCCAAAGAACCACGTGTTGTGCGTGCGCGGCTAATCGAGCCCCCACGAAGAAAAGGGGGACCCTCATAGCACTGGAAGACCACGCCGCCCTAAATGCCGACTACAAAAGTTCCACCCTGGCGCCAAGGGTTCGCACCTGCATATGCATGCATCAAATGGAAAGCCCGAACTAAGTGTGGCGATTTGGACGAGATGCGAATCGAATCAGAATTGCGGGGGGCGCCCATACACGCTTCCCACATGCGGTTAGTGCGCTCATCATGGATCGGAGGACAAGACCCTTTTCCTAATTAAGGTCAACACTAGCAGGCCTCAAAACCACGCCGGGCCTCCTGCCGGTGCCTTATCATCAAATTATTATTACCCAAAACATTAACATGTTGTTGATTAAGTTGAAACCCAACTATCAACTAAACAGGTGATAGGACAAAGGACAACAGGACTCGAGCGCAAGCAAACCTAAGCATGCTAGTGCGACACAGGCCAACAAACAACAGGGTTATAGGTGTGGAGGTAAGGCAATATCGTGGTAGCAGGGTAAACATGTGATGGGATCGGAACACAAGCATCGAAAATACTAGGCTAGCATAAAGACAACGGAAAGAATCGGTAACAAGTGAGGAGAGGCAACATAGGTAGCAAGTGAGTATACTTGCCTGAGATCCAGCAAGTAGAGGTACATCCGAACTTTTCGTTGCTCACATTATCTCAGCGTCCTATCCGCGAAGAAGCAACGAACTATAACAAACACCGGATGCAACAATTACTACTACGGCAAAAGATCCAGCATGATCCTATTTTATATGCATGACATGCGGGAGGCAACGCAAAAGTACAACTTAGACAATTTAATCGGACCCTGAGTCCGGACAAATAATTATGGTTTAAGTTGTTTATCTAACCATCATATTAAATGTTGATTAACATGCAAAACAATAAGTAGGTGAGCTAAACAATATTAAATGGAATAGGGCAATATTTAGTTAATACCCCAACACATTCCATATGTTGTTATTTAGTTGACAGGCATAACACAGGCTAAAATGCACAATACAAGATGCAAACATGAGCATGGATGGCATATTCATATTCCTTGCACTTTTCTAGTTGGGAAAACATATTTTACACATTAAATTTGAATTTAATTTGAATTAGTTATGATTTATGCAATTTTTAAATGAATTAAATAAAGTACAAAAAATTGCACAAATTTTAATTGGTCAAAACATTAAACAAATTTCATATTTGAAAAGTTTAGGAAATTTTGAATGGAAAACATATTTTATATGTTGAATTTGGGTTTGAAATGAGCAAGTAATTAAATTGGCAATTTTAAATGATTAAACAAAGAATTATTATTTTCAGCAATTTACATTATTCAAAACAGCAAACAAAGTTTATATTTGGAAAGTTTATTTAATTCTGCATGGAAAACATATTTTACTTTGTGAAATTGGAGTTAGGATTTGAAAGTTATGATCATTTGAAGTTTTAGGGTTCAATTGTAAAAGACAGGGACTTCTCTGCAATTCCCAGGGACTTAGCTGTGAAAGAAAATCAGAAGGGTGGATAGCCGTGCTAAACAGCAGAAAAGCAGGGGGCTTGGTGCAAACTGCCAGATCCAGATCTGGATCTGGACAGTTTTCACCGGGGAGGGATCCAGCCACAGAGACTGACGAGGGGGCCCCCGGGCTGCGCTGGCGCACAGGTGGCATGGGTGCGGAATGAATGGGCCTCCAGTACCACTGACGGCCGGGGCCCACTGGCTTGCGTGGATAAAAGAGCAAAAGGGGGGTTTATTCCGCCCGCGGGGATTCGAACTCGGGTCCCTGCGCTGCGCTTGGAAGGCCCAAGCCACTGGGCTATGCTGCGTTTTGTGATACAACAGGGCGCACAGGGAAGATCTAGTGTATCGACGCGTCCTAACTGACGAAACTGAAAACCTGAAGGTGTTCCTGCAATGATGGATCACAGAGCTGCGTACGGCAGCGATCGGAAACGGACAGGGCGGGTCTTGTGCTGCACGAAGGCACGCAAACAGAGCAAGGGGGTTTGGGGGACGAGTCCCAGAGGGGTGCTCACCATGGGAGGCTCGAAGGCGAGGTCGGAGGGGTCGTTGACGAGGTGGCAGCGACAAGACTGTCGCCGAAGGTTAGGGGACGGAGGAGGAGAAACGGCCATATCGGCAACGTCCGGGTCAGCTCCGGGACCCCATCTTCAGCGTAGAGCACGCCGGTGTCGAGGAGATTCCATTCCCGCCGTCCCCTTGGCTCGACGGATACCTAGGCGAAGCGGCAACGCAGCTCCCGTGCTCTCCCTCGCTACCAAAAGTTCAGAGGAAAAAAGAACAGAGAGTGGGAAGGGGAGGTGGCGGCGGAAGGAGGGGAAGAGGAGAGGAAGTCTAGGGTTTTCGTGGAGGGAGAGGGGCTTTAAGGTTGGGGGAGCAGGTGGAGGAGGGTGGTTGTGGTGCTCTGCTTTTTCCCGCACGATGTCGACATTGTGTACGGAGGTGGAAGAAAGGGACTGCTCGGGCCAGATCGGTGGAGAGCTGGGCCTCCTGGGGTGGTAGGTGGGCCAACGGCCTGCCTCCCCCAGCAGTTCTTTTTTTTTGTAAGAGAGAAAAGGGAGAGAAGAAAGGTTATTTTGAGGGGTTGTGAAAACTCCAAAAATTATGAAAACAATTTCTATGCAACCAGCATTTAAAATGCCCATTTGCACAAACTTTTGTTTTTGAAATCTTTAAAATATTTGCTAATTTGAATTTGATTGAATTTTGGGTGAATTTTTAAATTGGTTTGAATTTTTAAATGATTTTGAAAAAAAAGTGCAATGCATATGATGCAATGCAATGCGAAAAGAAAAACAACCAAATCTAATTGGGGGAAAATCCCCCGGGTGTTACAGCCGACACCACTAACAAGGGATTGCGCCCTCGCAATCCGCCAACGCCAAGAGAGAGGGAAAAGCCGGTCTATCGAGTCTTCGTGCTCCATGTGAATCTTCTCGACACCACTAACAAGAGATTCTTGCTCGGATTGATGACGATGTTCTTCCACCAGGAATCTTCCGATGATCGAACCTATTAGGGTAACGGCTCAGAAAACGTCCACCCACGTAGAATCCTAGAACTTTGAAAGATATATAAGAGAGGAGACTCCAAAACAAATAAGGTAGGAGGAGAATAGAATAGAGAGAAGGAATAAACAAGAATCCTATCGAGGGGTTTCCAAAAACAGGTTTGGCACAAATAGTTTTTTTTGACACTCTAGAAACAACGACCGTTAGCGAGGTTATCCTACAGGCTTTGCGGACCCGTTGCTTCGATAACCATTCGTATCGAAACAACATCGGGAATCGGAAACCATGCTCTGATACCATTTGTGACGCCCCGAGATCGGGCATTATGCAGATTTCAGCATTTCCGCCAAAATCCACATAATAACCGATTCCAGGTTGCCACTTGTGATAACATTACAACAGTTCACGAATATTCCGCAACAACAACAGAAAAGATATATACAAGACGACTCAAACGAGTCAAGGATACAACTGATACAATACAAAGATCCAAATAATAGCGGAAGAAACAACATAGGGTCCGACTACGGACAAGATACAAATTGGACTAAGGGTCCTGAAGATAACCGATGGCGTCCAATCCCTGCCTAGGCCAAGCCGGAGGGATTCCCAAGCTAACGTCGTCAGACTTCAAACCTGTTGACTGCAATGTGGAATATGCAGCCACGAAATAGATTCATGGGTCAGTACTATTAAGTACTGGCAAGTGGATAAACCATACTCACAAGATACCAGCGTAACCAATCATCACAAGATACAAATACTTTGGGTACAACGGTAAGGAAGGAATTATTGCAAAGAAGCGGCAGCGGGATGCACTAACTAACTACAGAGACGCGCTACAACATCCGGCTAAAAGAAAGGGATAAGATAGCGCGACAAACCAACTATAACTACTCACCAAACAATACCCATCCAGTGTTACCCCCTACTAAGGAAGCAACCCAAGGAAACTCACACTGTTGATTAAGGTGACATTCATTTTTATGGTGGAGGTAATCTATATTACTAGTCAAGTTATCATTGTTAAGTGTAAGTTGTCTGAGTACTTGTTAGCCAGCACTTTCACCAAGTCATCCATAACCGCGGACAACACGGCTTCTCGAGAAGATTAACCCTGCAGGGATGCACCAATTTGTCCGTACACGTAAGAATGACCCGCCAGATGGAAAGGCCCTTCCACCAAGCAAGGCACTCAACACAACCCAACTCTTCTTCGCATCAAGCCCAAAGAACCATGTGCTGTGCGTGCGCGGCTAATCGAGCCCCCACGAAGAAAAGGGGGACCCTCATAGCACTGGAAGACCACGCCGCCCTAAATGCCGACTACAAAAGTTCCACCCTGGCGCCAAGGGTTCGCACCTGCATATGCATGCATCAAATGGAAAGCCCGAACTAAGTGTGGCGATTTGGACGAGATGCGAATCGAATCAGAATTGCGGAGGGCGCCCATACACGCTTCCCACATGCGGTTAGTGCGCTCATCATGGATCGGAGGACAAGACCCTTTTCCTAATTAAGGTCAACACTAGCAGGCCTCAAAACCACGCCGGGCCTCCTGCCGGTGCCTTATCATCAAATTATTATTACCCAAAACATTAACATGTTGTTGATTAAGTTGAAACCCAACTATCAACTAAACAGGTGATAGGACAAAGGACAACAGGACTCGAGCGCAAGCAAACCTAAGCATGCTAGTACGACACAGGCCAACAAACAACAGGGTTATAGGTGTGGAGGTAAGGCAATATCGTGGCAGTAGGGTAAACATGTGATGGGATCGGAACACAAGCATCGAAAATAATAGGCTAGCATAAAGACAACAGAAAGAATCGGTAACAAGTGAGGAGAGGCAACATAGGTAGCAAGTGAGTATACTTGCCTGAGATCCAGCAAGTAGAGGTACATCCGAACTTGTCGTTGCTCACATCATCTCAGCGTCCTATCCGCGAAGAAGCAACGAACTAGAACAAACACCGGATGCAACAATTACTACTACGGCAAAAGATCCAGCATGATCCTATTTTATATGCATGACATGCGGGAGGCAACGCAAAAGTACAACTTAGACAATTTAATCGGACCCTGAGTCCGGACAAATAATTATGGTTTAAGTTGTTTATCTAACCATCATATTAAATGTTGATTAACATGCAAAACAGTAAGTAGGTGAGCTAAACAATATTAAATGGAATAGGGCAATATTTAGTTAATACCCCAACACATTCCATATGTTGTTATTTAGTTGACAGGCATAACACAGGCTAAAATGCACAATACAAGATGCAAACATGAGCATGGATGGCATATTCATATTCCTTGCACTTTTCTAGTTGGGAAAACATATTTTACACGTTAAATTTGAATTTAATTTGAATTAGTTATGATTTATGCAATTTTTAAATGAATTAAATAAAGTACAAAAAATTGCACAAATTTTAATTGGTCAAAACATTAAACAAATTGCATATTTGAAAAGTTTAGGAAATTTTGAATGTAAAACATATTTTATATGTTGAATTTGGGTTTGAAATGAGCAAGTAATTAAATTGGCAATTTTAAATGCATTAAACAAAGAATTATTATTTTCAGCAATTTACATTATTCAAAACAGCAAACAAAGTTTATATTTGGAAAGTTTATTTAATTCTGCATGGAAAACATATTTTACTTTGTGAAATTGGAGTTAGGGTTTGAAAGTTATGATCATTTGAAGTTTTAGGGTTCAATTGTAAAAGACAGGGACTTCTCTGCAATTCCCAGGGACTTAGCTGTGAAAGAAAATCAGAAGGGTGGATAGCCGTGCTAAACAGCAGAAAAGCAGGGGGCTTGGTGCAAACTGCCAGATCCAGATCTGGATCTGGACAGTTTTCACCGGGGAGGGATCCAGCCACAGAGACTGACGAGGGGGCCCCCGGGCTGCGCTGGCGCACAGGTGGCATGGGTGCGGAATGAATGGGCCTCCAGTGCCACTGACGGCCGGGGCCCACTGGCTTGCGTGGATAAAAGAGCAAAAGGGGGGGTTTATTCCGCCCGCGGGGATTCGAACTCGGGTCCCTGCGCTGCGCTCGGAAGGCCCAAGCCACTGGGCTATGCTGCGTTTTGTGATACAACAGGGCGCACAGGGAAGATCTAGTGTATCGACGCGTCCTAACTGACGAAACTGAAAACCTGAAGGTGTTCCTGCAACGATGGATCACAGAGCTGCGTACGGCAGCGATCGGAAACGGACAGGGCGGGTCTTGTGCTGCACGAAGGCACGCAAACAGAGCAAGGGGGGTTTGGGGGACGAGTCCCAGAGGGGTGCTCACCATGGGAGGCTCGAAGGCGAGGTCGGAGGGGTCGTTGACGAGGTGGCAGCGACAAGACTGTCGCCGAAGGTTCAGGGACGGAGGAGGAGAAACGGCCATATCGGCAACGTCCGGGTCAGCTCCGGGACCCCATCTTCAGCGTAGAGCACGCCGGTGTCGAGGAGATTCCATTCCCGCCGTCCCCTTGGCTCGATGGAGACCAAGGCAAAGCGGCAACGCAGCTCCCGTGCTCTCCCTCGCTACCAAAAGTTCAGAGGAAAAAAGAACAGAGAGTGGGAAGGGGAGGTGGCGGCGGAAGGAGGGGAAGAGGAGAGGAAGGCTAGGGTTTTCGTGGAGGGAGAGGGGCTTTAAGGTGGGGGGGAGCAGGTGGAGGAGGGTGGTTGTGGTGCTCTGCTTTTTCCCGCACGATGTCGACATTGTGTACGGAGGTGGAAGAAAGGGGCTGCTCGGGCCAGATCGGTGGAGAGCTGGGCCTCCTGGGGTGGTAGGTGGGCCAACGGCCTGCCTCCCCGAGCAGTTTTTTTTGTAAGAGAGAAAAGGGAGAGAAGAAAGGTTATTTTGAGGGGTTGTGAAAACTCTAAAAATTATGAAAACAATTTCTATGCAATCAGCATTTAAAATGCCCAGTTGCACAAACTATTGTTTTTGAAATCTTTAAAATATTTGCTAATTTGAATTTGATTGAATTTTGGGTGAATTTTTAAATTGGTTTGAATTTTTAAATGATTTTGAAAACAAAGTGCAATGCATATGATGCAATGCAATGCGAAAAGAAAAACAACCAAATCTAATTGGGGGAAAATCCCCCGGGTGTTACACTATTCTACAAAATTTATTTCTCCTGTTAGATGCATGCACTAAAACAGTGCCGAGCTAATCTGCAGTTTTAGTTGATGCCCACAAAAATAAGATTAGAAACTTTCAGTAAAGCAAACGATTTCCAGCCATTGGTTTGCTCCACAACTTTCAGTAAAGCAAACGAAAAAGTCGATAGGTGCTCTTGGAATAAATACCTTCAAAACTATGGCATCTTTATCTAATATTTTCTTCTTTTCTTGCTTCAGAAATCCTTGTTCCAGGAGCTTCAGCGGGAGCTTTCTTTCAGGTTTGATGAAGCCTCACAAGTGCTTAAAAAAGCAGCCACACATGCTTTTGGATGTAATAGTTGACTCGACATTCAAATTTACTGATCAATCACTGCTCCCCTCGGAGGTATTTCAATCTAGTAAACTAGTCATTGCTCTGAGCTCTGAACTCCTGCAAAATTTGCACCATAAGCTAATTCCTGTGCATTTCTCTTGTTTCAGCCCAGGCGACAACATCAACAACGTTCAAGGAGCTCTATTTACACTGCATCAGAAAACAAGGGTATGTTAGTGATGATGGTACATGATTGCTTTTCATCTAATGATCAACCTATCGATCTCAGAATGACCTCGCTAAACAAATTAATGTGCAGATTAATCTGTATGATTATTTTCCCTGAATATTCATGTATGATTATTTTGGAGGGGTGCATATGAGAGTGGTGGAAAACTGTCTTCGATAGATTTGGAGTTCAATGTGGTGCTCTGTGTGTGAACTTGAACTTGTATGTGTACACTAGTAATGTGAAATTGGGTACAATGTGCCACTGTATGTATCCATAAAATATTTCTATTGGCATGATAATATGATGTGTGTATATATCCATAAAATATTTCTATTGGCATGACAATATGATGTGTATATATCCATAAAGTACTCCATTGATCCGGTTAAATCAGAAATGCATGTGTGTGTATCCATATAATAATTCCATTGGAGCAATTCATTTAGCAATATTGATCTGGTTATAGGAGAAGTACATGTGTGTTTGTATGCATCAATATTGCAATAGGGTTATTTGCTTGTAAGTATTTTTATAAAGTCAAGGGTCAACTTATCAATTCTTGTGGGAGTAATTTCTATCAGGTGTTTCTTGTTTCCAGGACTGAGGAAGGGAAGCGGTTTCTTTAGCTCAATGGTTGGTCGTGGCCTGATCGAACTTACCTTGCTCAGAAGAATGACCAGGAGCACCATCAGGAGGAGTGAGACCTGTTTTCAGAATAGATGAGGAGAAATGATATATCAGGTTATACATATGGTCTTGTTGTAGAATGTAATGCATTTTCCTGCTGTAGATATGGAGTACGAATTCGAGAGAGTTGCAATTGTCTTGCTACTGCAACATTGGCTTGCTCGTATATGCCTTTTAAAAATGGTCAGTTTGTATGCTTGTATTGTCTAGTTCTAGGGTATATGTTTGTATGCAAGATAAATTGGATTAATGCTTGTATGCTTGTACTGTCACAGTTTATAAAGTTTTATGAATTTTCTTAACCGTAGCTTGTGCTTCTAAATTTAATTGTACTCGTGTCCCAAATTTAATTGTACTCGTGTCCTGAATTTAATTGAACGAAATGAAAATCACATACTGGATTTGACAGTATTTAATTGAACGAAATGAAAATCACATACTGAATTTAATTGTACTCGTGTCCTTGCATAACAAGTTGTTCTGAATTTTCTTAATTTATCTTTTCCCTGTGTTGATGACAGTATTTAATTGACAAGGAGAGGAAAGGGCAATACTTGGTAAAGGCTGTACAGGCGAGGATCACCTCATGCACACTTATCTTCATTGTTTCCCTGTCCCGGCAACTAGTGTGTGTATGTTTCTTTGAGTGATGATCATTAGCCGAATTTTTACCTAAAGATTGTGCCACACATCACAAATGCCTTACAGGACTGGATCAAGCCTGTTGCGATGATACAGGTTAATGGCATTGATGGACCGGCTGATGTATGCGTGATAAAACTGGGCAGAACACCATCCAGTATGTCATCTTGAACTTATATCTGCGTATGGAGGTAATAGAGCTTGGCTATAAATGACACCTTACCATGTTCTAAATTTTCTATTTATTCTTGGACTAGAGGTTCAACAGTACTCTGATTGTTCTAAACATGAACTCTGTGCAAATCTTGCCTTAATTATACTTAACAGTGTTATGATTATGCTACAGTTTGATGAACTGTTACACGGTCAGACTGTCACTAGTGCTCTTCTACGATAAAATGCTTCTATGAAATTCATATTCAGATAGATAAATGACAGGTGATTACTTGATTGGAATAAATATTTCCAAGGTCAAAGATAAACTAGTACTGATGTCCTGATTCAAACATGGGTTATTTTTTCATTATTTTGTCCACACAAAAAATTACTCAAAATTATGTATGCTTGGATTAAATTGAATTTTATTAACTGAAACTTGTTGGCATCAGTAACTAAGTAGGGTATTTATTCCTCATATTATCCCTTGGTGCTTGTTGTGGCTATTGCTGGAGTGCAACAGCTTGCTTGCTTGCTGCATTAATATCACAACAGTTTGCTTGATGTTGTATTATTGCAACAACAAGCTACTGCGAGCCTTTCGTTCTTGTGGAGTAGTAAGGAGTAGATTGGACTAGTAGCAAGTTCACTACTGGAAAATAATTCTTTATACGGTACTTGATAATGTGCTCCAGCTGGAATATAATTTTCTGCAAAATAATTAAGCTGCATATAGCAGTTCTTGATAGCATATACTCCAGTACACACAATTACACACACATACTCCAGTACTTGATAGCATATACTTCAGTACTTGAGTATGTTTTAGTACAAACATACTCATATTAACTTACAAACATCAGGAGTACTTACACACACAAACATTCACAAATACACCAAATCCAGTACACACAATTACACCTTGTACTCCATACAGCACACACAACTTCAATTCTTGATGAATTTAGTTAACTTTTTGGCCTAGAACCTCTAGAGCATTAGCATAAACCTCGGCAGGGCATTTAATTCTTGTAGGTAGTAGACCTTGATTTTCAAGACCTGCCTTGTAGACATGGGGAGTTTTATACCCATTTCCCCCACTGTGGTTCATGATCTCAACCATGCAGGTTTGGAGAGTTAAGAAAATCTTGTTTAAGATTTTAGGATAATATGTATGAAATTCTTTCTCCACACCTATAATGAATTCCCGTAGTGTTTTAGGGCTTAAACAATTTGTTAGCGATTGTATGGACCTAAAGAACCCGAGAACGAGCACATTCAAATCTGGGTTGTTCGTCGGCTGCTGCAGCAATCTGATGTCAAGTCCTGTAGTGGCCACAGCTGCAGCGAATGCAGGGTCACTAGGCAATAAATGTGGCTCGCATTATCTTGCTATATACATATTGTTTTCCCTCTATCTTCTTTTGGCCAAACAGCTTGTATTGCATGTAATAACTTATGAATAAAGTAATCTCTCATGACTTCCCTGGTTACCGTCAGATTCTTAGTCTCTAAGTCAACTTTTTTCCTGTTTGCACTTCTTCTTTGTGCCGGAACCTCTATCACGAATGGCCACATGCCTATTTTCCCATTAAAAGTCATATTTCCTGCGTTGTCAAACTTTGGCCTAGCAACTGTAGTGAGAAACATTACTTTTCCAATACAATTGGGAGGTATAGCTCTAGTAGGATCTTCTTCCTCAGGCAGCAGATAGAATTTTTTGTGATCCTTGGTCATGTTAAACCACTTTTCGTCGGCATGAACTACATTGAACATATCTCCGAAAAGTGGTTCAGGATTTCCTGTAGTAGTTTCATCAAGAAATGATACAGAAAACTGCACCCTGCATTTCTTATGTTTTTCTGTTAATAATGGCTTTAGGGCACTTGAATGTCTCCTTATCTGATCCATTTTGAATCGTGTGAACAATGTAGTAGGGATGCATTCCAGCTGCCATGCTAGTGATCAAATAGTACACCTCCTATTGAGTGGTATGGTCGGGATGAGTGACAAATTAATCTCTATGGGTTTTCTTCCACATCTCCCCTTTCTCTTGCTTGATACATCTACCGGCAAACCTTCAGAAATTTGTTTCATAGCATCTTTCCAAATTCTTTGTATGATTTGGATGTCTGCCTGAATTTTTTTTGCTATCTCCTTCTTGTCATCTCTTTGAAACTTGCCACCTCGACTCATACATAGTATATGCATCGCCACATAAGCAGCATATCTTTGAGTGTTGTTGAGTGAATTCCTTTTTTTCACTATCTGATCAACACCTGCACCAAGTAATACTCCATCTTGATCCATTTCATGTTCATGTTCTTCAGGTTGTATAGCTGCGACGAATTCATCAGGTGGTGTCAAGTTGAGATCCAACATTGCAGCTTCAGGGACTGGCAAGTTGAGATCCAACATTGAAACTTCAGCTGCGGCCATTTTCTACAAATTGGTAAGCCTTCTTCTCTGCTAAACTTTGTTTCAACCTTGCTGTCAAGTTGACTAGCTTCAGGGACTCTGCTTTTGTTGCTGACTGTAGTTGACCTGCAAGTAATGCAACTCATACATGTCAGTTGCTTTCTATCATGCATATTGGGAGTTTCTAGATGCAAAGCTATCAGATGCTTGGAGCAACAGTTACCACTCTAAATGAAAAGCTAAAATCTTCAGGTCACATGGTATCCATGTAGGAACTTGATATAATACTTTCATACTCCTAGTCCCCATGTAGGAGTACTTAGTTGCTTGCCCATAGTCCTTTGCAACACACATATCATTGAAAGCTGCCCCTGAGGCTAAAGTTTTTAAATTCATTAAGGAAAGGGAAAAGAACGAAAGCTACTCCCTGTTCTTCAGAAAATACTCCCCATGTAGGAGTAGATGTTGTTTTACATAGAATATGATCAAACTTTCTATATTTTTGACAACTGGTAGTACCGGTACCAATGTAGCAGTAGGAGTACTTCACAGCGTGCATAGCACAAATATCTTGGGCATCTTATTATACCTTTATTTGATTGCAAGCTGATGCTACCGACAGAAATCTCAATTTTTAGTTTCAAAGTGTGCTACCATCCAGGGTAACTATCCATATAACCGAAGCAGTAGTTAAGTTAACATTGTTCTGTATCCAGTGTCAATAATATAAATTGAACACAACTACTCCTTTGTTGATCTGATTTGATTAGAGGCGGAGCTGCGCCCGGTGCTATAGCACCGGTCCACTTGAATAGCTCAAAGGATCACGGACTAGCGATTCAGCTTGGTCTCAGAAATAGAGGACATGCAACCCGCCATGACGCGTCCGCCACGACAGAAACAGTGGACATGCTTGGCCCAAATACATGAAGCGTGCTGCAGCATCCCTGTCCAAAAACGAATAGTACAATCGATTGTAGAGGACATGCACTCCGCCACGACGCGTAGGCTCTTCTGCCTCCGCTTTGCATCCGATCTCCATATACCATAATCCCTTTGTGTCCCTCATCTTCTTCCACTCTTTTGAATTCCCAAAAATTCAATCTGGTCATTCGCTAGGATGAAAAGATAACATCGAAAACGAAAAAAATTCCACTAGCAGAAATTAGTAACCAAGAAAACACATAGACCATAATGTTGTTGATCCCTTGCTCCCAATACAAATAAATGAGATTTACATATAGTTCAAGTTTTTTTATGCAGCAAGTTAGCACCTCTCTTTCCCTGTTTCTGGCTCCGCCACTGGATTTGGTTGATTGAACTATTGGACATGTGGTACTGGCATTTGTATTCGAATTTCACTTCTATGCAGGCCCTGATAATAAATTTTGTTTTGACCTGACTGTTGGATGGGGTGGCCTGACGGGAGAGGGGTTGGACAGCCTACTGGAGGCGAGAAGCTGCTAAAGGGGGCGGCCTACTAGAGGCGAGGATCTGCTGAAGGGGGCGGCCTGACGGGAGAGGGGTTGGCCAACCTACTGGAGACCTTCTACTGGAGGCGAGGAGCTGGGCTGCCCTGCTGGAAGAGGCGATCTGCTCAAGGCGGCGTCGACCTGAAGCTTCCCCTCTCCCTCTCCCTCTTGTGGCTTCTAGTGAACTCCAGCGACGAAATCCTTGGGCGACTTCCAGCGACGCTGATCCTGGCGACCTCCAGGGACTTACAGATTCAATTTTCTCCCACGATCCAGGGCAGCGAAGAACTAGGATGATTAGCCGCGAGATGGGCCGTGATTTTAGTGTGTGATTTGAATTTCCGTCCTGTACTGATTCGCTGGGAGGATCCACTTTTTACGGCGTGTAACTGATCCATGTTTTCCGTCCTGTATTGGTTCGCTGGGAGGAGTGGACGTGGGAGGGCAGAGATGTCTTTTTGTCGATTTTTGTTGCTGTCCTAAAATCCCCCAACGTCTTATAATTCCAAACGGAGGGAGTAGAAAACAAGCATGGAGCATCAAAAATTATAGATACGTTTGAGACGTATGAGGGAGATAGCAGGACCAAGTCGACCATCTCTTATACCATGTAGCCCACCTTGGACCTCCTATTTTTGCAGAAGACACGACAAAGCGTCAGTACAAACGAGAAATAGATAAGGGTTGATCCATTCAACTTGACGAATGCCCCGAGAAGGCACCACAAGCTTAGTAAGTTCACCGTTAACTCGGACAACATAGCGTGCATAGGTAACACACTGCATCACGGACCTGATCCAAGAACCAGCAAAGGCCAACCGAGAGAGATAAAAATATAATTAATTCCACTCTACACGATCATATGCCTTCATCATATCAATTTTCAGGGCAAAGAACGACCTCTTTGTGTGGTGGTGCCTGATAGTATGCAAACACCCATAGGAAATCGGTGCATTTTCCATAATTAATCGGCCAGGGACAAATGCATTCAAATTCTCTGACACAACGACTGCAAAAAAACCTTCATCCTGTTTGCAAGCACTTTAGAGGAAATCTTGTACATAACATTGCACAACCTTATGGGTTGGAAGTTCTTAAGGAGCTTCGGATTAGTAACCTTTGGTATGAGAACAATTACCGAATCACAAAAATCTTCCGGGATGGGTGCACCTTGTAAGAAACTTCTGACCCATTGCAAATATCCTCATTGAGAAACCCCGACCAAATTTGATAAAAGAGAGTGGGGAAACCATTAGGCCCTTCAAACTTTGTAGGACCCATCTGGAACAATGTCACCTTTATTTTCTCATCGTTATAGTCCTTACACAAGGACCCATTCATCTCGTTTGTGACTTGCGAGGAATGGCCTCAAGAACGGCATCAACAAAAGGACTTGGTTCAGAGTTGAACATTTGGGAATAAAACTGTTGGACCATTGATGGTGCAGATCGTGCACTCGTTGGGAGACCCCAAGAGGAGGGTGTGATGAGCACAACGGTAGGAAATTCCCCTTAGTTAAGAACCAAGATTATCAATCCAGTAGGAGGAAGAGGACCTTCAGAAGGTTGATGCCACTAACGGCGGTGCTGGTGCTTCACCGGTGTCAGCAACAACGTGGAACCTCACACAACACAACCAAAATACTTTGTCCCAACGGTACAGTGAGGTTGTCAATCTCACCGGTCTTGCTAAAACAAAGATTAGACGTATAGTGTGGAAAATGATGTATGCTTGCAGTAAGTAAAGAAAACAGGAAATAACATTGGTTTGTTTAACAATGTAGAAAAATGGACCGGGGTTCATAGGTTCACTAGTGGTGTCTCTCCATAAAAGATAGCATGCTGGGTGAACAAATTACAGCTGGGCAATTGACAAATAGAGGTTGCACCGTAGTGCACATATATGACATGATGACTACTATAATATTTATTAGTGCGGGCATTACAACAATATACATAGACCGAAATCCATCTGGATCTATGACTAATAATCCACCCTCAGGTTATCATCCGAACCCCCTTAGGTATTAAGTTGCAAGCAACAGATAACTCCATTAAACAATGTGTGTAATGTAAGCAATGATTATGCACGCGGGCACTCTCACCGTTGTTTTCTCCCTAATGGCAACAACACATCCTCCCCCTTCACGTTTGTGTCACTCGAGCAAGGCGATGAGGAGGCATGAACCCACTATCAAGCATAAATACTCCCTCTTAGAGTCATTAGCAACTACTTGGCCAAAGCAACCACTAGCAACAAAAAGCATGCAAGATCAGAAATAACATATGCAAATAAAGACTATAATCAACTTGGCATAAGTTCATAATTCATTGGATCCCAGCAAACACAGCATATAGAATTACATAAGACCAATCTCGATCATGATAGGCAGCTCACGAGATCTAAACATGGAGGCATATGAGGAGAAGATAACCATATAGCTACAACTACGAACCCGTAGTCCAAGGATGAACTACTCACGTATCACTCTGGAGGTAGGCACGGTGATGTAGAAGCCTCCGGTGATGATCTCCTCTCCGGCAGGGTGCCGGAAACAGCTTCAGAATCCCCTGATCTAGGGTTGATGGTGACGGCGGCTGCGGAACTTTTTGGGGAATTTTTATCAGGTGTTTAGAGTTTTCCATCCGGGGGATTAAATAGGCGAAAGGGCAAAGACGGTGGAGCTCCAGGGGCCCCACACCCATAGCTGGCACGGCCAGGGGGGTCGCGCCACCCTATGGTGTGGCCCCCCTGATGCCCGTCTTCGACTCTCCTTCGGTCTTCTGGATGCTTCCGGGGAAAATAGGACTTCCGGGCTTCGAACTTTCCAAATCCGAGAACATTTCCAGAACAACTTTTCTGAAACTAAAAACAGCAGAAAACAGGGAACCGGCTCTATGGCATCTTGTCAATAGGTTAGTCCCGGAAAACGTATAAAAATGCTATAAATAAGGGAGAAAACGAGTAGTAATTGACATAATATGATCATGGAGCATCAGAAATTATAGATACGTTGGAGACGTATCAAGCATCCCCTAGCTTAGTTCCTACTCGTACTCGCGTAGGTAAACGATAAAACAATAATTTCTGAGGTGACATGCTACTATCATAAACTTGATCAGTCTAATGTAAAAGCATATGCACGCTGAGATCATAGAACTTCAAACACAAACATGATAAATAGAACTTTAATAATAAAGCATAGCAATTACTTTGCATCACGAAGAGTGTCTCAAATAAAGGATCATGAATAATAATGCAGAGAAAGGTAAACGTTTGTTTCAGGTATAGAGAAAGCATGGCAAAGTGATATTTCGCTAGTCTTTAAGAGTGGGGCAAAACATAAATGCCAGGACACCTTCAAAGTCCACGAGGAAGACTAGAACAAATAATTTAAGAACAAATGATATCACATCATGAAGTAATTGTTGATGTTTATGGGAAAAATGCACATAGAACCCAGAATGGCAAAAATGCTCTCTCAACTGTGCATAAAGTTAGAAGATGGAGACTCAACATAAAAGTAAAAGAAAGTCCATTCGCAGAGGGAAGCAGGGATCACTCATGTGCTAGAGCTTTTATTTTATTAAACAGAGGTATTAAAAGTTTGACACTGAGTGTCTATATTTTGCGAGATGTATGCTAATGTCAATGAATGGAAAACAGAAAATACAGTACGTCACAAGCCAACTGGATTCACAAGAGCGGCTCCCATGGTGAAGGACGCAACTGGGTAGAAGGTCATCCATCTTTTTCTTTTGTTTACACAATTATGCTTTGACTGATAAATCAGGGGCAAAAATAGTGAAGAGAATTTGTTTGTATTAATTTGGGGCTGGAAACCCCGCTGCCAGCTCTTCTATCATTTGGATAAGCGGATGAATCCACTAGTATAGGGTGTGAAATCCAATCAACAAGTGAGATAAAGATTCTCTATTGACATCCTCATGAGCAAAAACTAGAACATAAAGCAGGAGTAATTTTGAAAGTTTTAAAGGTAACACATGAGAAATTTACTTGGAGTGGCAGTTAAATACCACATGTAGGTAGGTATGGTGGACACAATGGGAAAACTTGGTTTTAGGGAGTTTGGATGCACGAGTAGATCTCATACTCAGTACAGGTGGAGGCTACCAAAAGACTGGGAGCGACAAATCAAGAGAGCATAAGAGTCATAATCATGCATAAACACATAAGCATCATTAATTAAAACATAAGCAGTATCCCGAGTTCAAAAACTAAGTGGTCATGGAGGCTATTCATGACTGGTTAATAGTCATAAACATGGTGTGAGCATGCGCCAAGTCAACCAAATAAAACATTCGAAAGAGAATACCATATATTGATGCTTTACTATGACAAGAACAACTCATGAATCTTTCAAGACATTAAACACTCTCATCTATTTGAGCCTATTCATGCTACTCAATAACCACAAGGCTTTTAAACTAAAATAACATTTAGCATGGCATGAAAAAGTTCTAGCCACAGTCTATACAAGCTTCTACTAGCACTGTTATAAATTATACTTCAAGCAGCAGTTTCTTTCTCCCAACAAGCACCATACAAGACATGCTTTAACAAAAATACTCTTTATGTTACAGCAAGCAAACATGAGATTACTCACATAACACTACTAAAACTAACAACTCCGATAAGAGATGCATGCAAAACAGGAGCTAAATAAATGCAGCAGACAGACAAGATTAAGAATACAAAGTATTCTCATGAAAAAATGGAGCGTGTCACTCTCCAATAAAAGAATGCTGGGGTCCAACCAAGCTTATTATAAAAAGTAAAAAAAAGACAAACTGAAAGCAAAAACAAACTGAAAACAAAAAATAAAAGACGCTCCAAGTAAAGCACATAAGATGCGACCGAATAAAAATATAGTTTCACTAGAAGTGACCTGATAATTTGTTGATGAAGAAGGGGATGCCTTGGGCATCCCCAAGCTTAGACGCTTGAGTCTTCTTGGAATTTTCTGGTATGTACCACCGGGGCATCCCCAAGCTTAAGCTTTTCACTCTTCTTGATCACATCATATCACCCTCTTCTCTTGACCCTTGAAAACTTCCTTCACACCAAACTTCTCACAATCTTCATTAGAAACGTTAGTGTAATCGAAATAATAAATTCACATGGTTCAGTTTCAACACAAGTATAACACTCAAAAACACATTAGCTACTGTCACAACTTCTTTTAAAACTCTTTTTCTCAAAATAACACCAAAAGAAAGAGATTAAGATGCAAATGCAATAAATGGCAGAAATCTGTCAAAACAGAACAGCAGGTAAAGATCGATTTTTTTTCAAAAATCTTTTGTTTCTCAAATCAAAAACTGGTAAACTAAGAAAAGTTGTGTATATAACTCAGGATTAAGCACAAAAAACTCAGGTCATTTTGAATTTCCCGTGATTTTATACGGAATTAACAGTGGATAGCAGAAATCTGTTTCCTGCGCAGAAATCCGAAATATAGCCTCAACTTTCTATTAGAGGCTTTATTTGTCTCAACAAAAACACAAAATAAAAGATACAGAGGGGTTTCTAAGGAAATAGACAACACCCAGGTGCAAAGCACACCAAAGAAAACGAAAGAAACGGGTTGAAAACAGAGAAATAAAACGGGTTGTCTCCCGATAGCGCTTTTCTTTAACGCCTTTCAGCTAGGCATAAAAGGGCAACTCAAGTATCTTCAGGTGAAGAAGCATCAACATTATAATTTTCTACAATAATAGAGTCAAAAGGTAGCTTCATATTCTTTCTAGGAAAGTGTTCCAAACCTTTCTTAAGGGGGAAATGATATTTAATACTCCCCTCTTTTGTATCAATAATAGCACCAATAGTTCTAAGAAAAGGTCTTCCCAAAATAATAGGACAAGAAGCATTGCATTCAATATTCATAACAACAAAATCAACAGGGACAAGGTTATTGTTAACCATAATAAGAACATCATCAATTCTACCAAGAGGTTTCTTCTTAGCATTATCAGCAAGATGAACATCCAAATAACAGTGTTCCAACGGTGGTAAATCAAGCATATCATAAAGCTTTTGAGGTATAACATAGATACTAGCACCAAGATCACACAAAGCATTGCAATCAAAATCATTTACTTTTGTCTTAATGATAGACTCCCAACCATCATCTAATTTCCTAGGAATAGATGTTCCAAGTTTCAGCTTTTCTTCCCTTACTTTCATGAGAGCATTGGTAATATGTTTAGTAAAGGCCATATTCATGGTACTAGCATTGTGACTTATAGCAAGCTTTTGTAGAAACATAATAAGATACTGCAATCATCAAAATTAATGGGACCATTATCTCCCACATCTCCAAAAATTTCAGCACTTTTATTAGAAGCAGTTTCAGCAATTTGAGGCAATTTAGCACGTTTCACCGAAGGGGTGGAGACTTTGTTAACACCAACTACTTTACCATTGATAGTAGGAGGTTTACTAGCACTTGGAGCTTCAGTTTAACTAGTGGTGGTAATAGTGTAAACTCTAACAATATTATTCTTTCTAGCCAATTCATCTTCTCTTTCCCACGTAGCACGTAATTCAGCCATCAACCTAACATTATCATCAATTCGAACTTGAATGTCATTCATAGTTTTACTTTCTTTAACAGCTTGTGGTAAAAACTTCAGCTTTAGAAAATCAACATCAATAGCCAGGCTATCTACTTTAGAGGCAAGAACATCTATTTTACCAAGCTTTTCCTCAACAGATTTATTAAAATCAGTTTGTGTGCTAATCAATTCTCTAAGCATGTTTTCAAGATCAGAGGTAGAGCTTTTATTATTGTTGTAGGAATTGCCATAACCATTATTAGGATGATAGGGCTTATAATTGTTTCCACCAAAATTATTTATAAAAGCATTGTTGTTGAAATTATTATTTATAATAAAGTTTACATCAACATGCTCTTCTTGAGCAACCAAAGAAGCTAAAGGAACATTATTCGGATCAGCTTGAGCTTTACCCTTAACAAGCATAGACATAATAGCATCAAGCCTTTCACTCAAAGAGGAGGTTTCCTCAACATAATTTACCTTCTTACCTTGTGGAGCTCTCTCAGTGTGCCACTCTGAATAATTTATCATCATATCATCAAGAAGCTTTGTTGCATTGCCCAAAGTGATGGACATAAAGGTACCTCCAGCAGCTGAATCCAATAGATTCCTTGAGGAGAAATTCAGTCCTACATAAAAAGTTTGTATAATGATCCAAGTAGTCAGTCCATGAGTGGGACAATTCTTCACCATAGTTTTCATTCTTTCCCAAGCTTTAGCAACATTTTCATTATCAAATTTTTTAAAATTCAGTATGTCACTTCTCAGGGATATAATCTTAGCAGGAGGATAATATTTTCCAATGAAAGCATCTTTACACTTGGTCCATGAATCAATACTATTTCTAGGCAAAGGTAGCAACCATTCTTTAGCTCTTCCTCTCAAAGAGAAAGGAAATAATTTTAGTTTAATAATATCTCCATCCACATCTTTATATTTTTTTGCATCTCATATAGTTCAACAAAATTATTAAGGTGGGCAGCAGCATCATCAGTACTAATACCATAAAATTTCTCTTTCATCACAAGATTTAATAAAGCAGGTTTAATCTCATAGAAAGCAGCAGTAGGAGCAGGTGGAGCAATAGGTGTACAAATAAAATCATCGTTGTTTGTGCTAGTGAAGTCACACAACTTAGTATTCTTAGAGGAACTCATTTTAGCAGAATAAAAGCAAGCAAATAAATAACAGCTACGAAGTAAACTATTTTTTTTTGTTTTTGATAAAGAGAAGCAAAACGAGACAAAAATAAAAACAAGACAATAAACAAAATAAAGAGGTTGAGAGCGAGAGAATCCCCTTGCCAGGAGACTTCTTCCTCCCCGGCAACGGCGCCAGAAAAATCCTTGATGGTGCAGATCGTGCACTCGTTCGGAGACCCCAAGAGGAGGGTGTGATGAACACAACAGCAGGAAATTACCCTTATTTAAGAACCAAGGTTACCAATCCAGTAGGAGGAACATGACCTTTGGAAGGTTGATGCCACTGACGATGGTGCTGGCGCTTCACCGGTATCAGCAACAACGTGGAACCTGCACACAACACAACCAAAATACTTTGTCCCAACGGTACAGTGAGGTTGTCAATCTCACCGGCCTTGCTAAAACAAAGATTAGACATATAGTGTGGAAAATGATGTATGCTTGCACGAAGTAAAGAAAACAGGAAATAGCAGTGGTTTGTTTAACAATGTAGGAAAATGGACCGGGGTTCATAGGTTCACTAGTGGTGTCTCTCCATAAAACATAGCATGCTGGGTGAACAAATTACAGCTGGGAAATTGACAAATAGAGGTTGCACCGTAGTGCACATATATGACATGATGACTACTATAATATTTATTAGTGCGGGCATTACAACAATATACATAGACCGAAATCCATCTGGATCTATGACTAATAATCCACCCTCAGGTTATCATCCGAACCCCCTTAGGTATTAAGTTGCAAGCAACAGATAACTCCATTAAACAATGTGTGTAATGTAAGCAATGATTATGCACGCGAGCACTCTCACCGTTGTTTTCTCCCTAATGGCAACAACACATCCTCCCCCTTCACGTTTGTGTCACTCGAGCAAGGCGATGAGGAGGCATGAACCAACTATCAAGCATAAATACTCCCTCTTAGAGTCATTAGCAACTACTTGGCCAAAGCAACCACTAGCAACGGAAAGCTTGCAAGATCACAAATAACATATGCAAATAAAGACTATAATCAACTTGGCATAAGTTCATAATTCATTGGATCCCAGCAAACACAACATATAGAATTACATAAGACCAATCTCGATCATGATAGGCAGCTCACGAGATCTAAACATGGAGGCATATGAGGAGAAGATAACCATCTAGCTACAGCTATGAACCCGTAGTCCAAGGATGAACTACTCACGCATCACTCTGGAGGCAGGCACGGTGATGTAGAAGCCTCCGGTGATGATCTCCTCTCCGGCAGGGTGCCGGAAACAGCTTCAGAATCCCCTGATCTAGGGTTGACGTTGACGGGGGCTGCGGAACTTTTTGGGGAATTTTTATCAGGTATTTAGAGTTTTCCATCCGGGGGGATTAAATAGGCGAAAGGGCAAAGGCGGTGGAGCTCCAGGGGCCCCACACCCATAGCTGGCACGGCCAGGGGGTCGCGCCACCCTATGGTGTGGCCCCCCTGATGCCCGTCTTCGACTCTCCTTCGGTCTTCTGGATGCTTCCGGGGAAAATAGGACTTCCGGGCTTCGAACTTTCCAATTCCGAGAACATTTCCAGAACAACTTTTCTGAAACTAAAAACAGCAGAAAACAGGGAACCGGCTCTATGGCATCTTGTCAATAGGTTAGTCCCGGAAAACGTATAAAAATGCTATAAATAAGGGAGAAAACGAGTAGTAATTGACATAATATGATCATGGAGCATCAGAAATTATAGATACGTTGGAGACGTATCAAGCATCCCCTAGCTTAGTTCCTACTCGTACTCGCGTAGGTAAACGATAAAACAATAATTTCACCGTTAACTCGGACAACATAGCGTGCATAGGTAACACACTGCATCACGGACCTGATCCAAGAACCAGCAAAGGCCAACCGAGAGAGACAAACATATAATTAATTCCACTCTACACGATCATATGCCTTCATCATATCAATTTTCAGGGCAAAGAACGACCTCTTTGTGTGGTGGTGCCTGATAGTATGCAAACACCCATAGGAAATCGGTGCATTTTCCATAATTAATCGGCCAGGGACAAATGCATTCAAATTCTCCGACACAACGGCTGCAAAAAAACCTTCATCCTGTTCGCAAGCACTTTAGAGGAAATCTTGTAAATAACATTGCACAAACTTATGGGTCGGAAGTTCTTAAGGAGTTTCGGATTAGTAACCTTTGGTGTGAGAACAATTACCGAATCACAAAAATCTTCCGGGATGGGTGCACCTTGTAAGAAACTTCTGACCCATTGCAAATATCCTCATTGAGAAACCCCGACCAAATTTGATAAAAGAGAGTGGGGAAACCATTAGGCCCTTAAAACTTTGTAGGACCCATCTGGAACAATGTCACCTTTATTTTCTCATCATTATAATCCTTACACGAGGACCCATTCATCTCGTCTGTGACTTGCAAGGAATGGCCTCAAGAACGGCATCAACAAAAGGACTTGGTTCAGAGTTGAACATTTGGGAATAAAACTGTTGGACCATTGATGGTGCAGATCATGCACTCGTTGGGAGACCCCAAGAGGAGGGTGTGATGAGCACAGCAGTAGGAAATTCCTCTTAGTTAAGAACCAAGGTTATCAATCCATTAGGAGGAAGAGGACCTTCAGAAGATTGATGCCACTAACGGTGGTGCTGGTGCTTCACCGGTGTCAGCAACAACGTGGAACCTGCACACAACACAACCAAAATACTTTGTCCCAACGGTACAGTGAGGTTGTCAATCTCACTGGTCTTGCTAAAACAAAGATTAGACGTATAGTGTGGAAAATGATGTATGCTTGCAGTAAGTAAAGAAAACAGGAAATAGCACTGGTTTGTTTAACAATGTAGAAAAATGGACCGGGGTTCATAGGTTCACTAGTGGTGTCTCTCCATAAAACATAGCATGCTGGGTGAACAAATTACAGCTGGGCAATTGACAAATAGAGGTTGCACCGTAGTGCACATATATGACATGATGACTACTATAATATTTATTAGTGCGGGCATTACAACAATATACATAGACCGAAATCCATCTAGATCTATGACTAATAATCCACCCTCAGGTTATCATCCGAACCCCCTTAGGTATTAAGTTGCAAGCAACAGATAACTCCATTAAACAATGTGTGTAATGTAAGCAATGATTACGCACGCGGGAACTCTCACCGTTGTTTTCTCCCTAATGGCAACAACACATCCTCCCCCTTCACGTTTGTGTCACTCGAGCAAGGCGATGAGGAGGCATGAACCCACTATCAAGCATAAATACTCCCTCTTAGAGTTATTAGCAACTACTTGGCCAAAGCAACCACTAGCAACAGAAAGCATGCAAGATCACAAATAACATATGCAAATAAAGACTATAATCAACTTGGCATAAGTTCAATATTCATCGGATCCCAGCAAACACAGCATATAGAATTACATAAGACCAATCTCGATCATGATAGGAAGCTCACGAGATCTAAACATGGAGGCATATGAGGAGAAGATAACCATCTAGCTACAGCTATGAACCCGTAGTCCAAGGATGAACTACTCACGCATCACTCTGGAGGCAGGCATGGTGATGTAGAAGCCTCCGGTGACGATCTCCTCTCCAGCAGAGTGCCGGAAACAGCTTCAGAACCCCCCCTGATCTAGGGTTGATGGTGACGGCGGCTGCGGAACTTTTCGGGGATTTTTGATAAGGTGTTTAGGGTTTTCCATCCAGGGGGACTAAAAATAGGCGAAATGGCGAAGGCGGTGGAGCTCCAAGGTCCCCACACCCATAGCTGGCGCAGCCATGGGGGGCCGCGCCACCCTATGCTGTGGCCCCCCTGATTCCCGTGTTCGACTCTCCTTCGGTCTTCTGGATGCTTCCGGGGAAAATAGGACTTTCGGGCTTCGAACTTTCCAATTCCGAGAATATTTCCAGAACAACTTTTCTGAAACTAAAAACAACAGAAAACATGGAACTAGCTCTGTGGCATCTTGTCAATGGGTTAGTCCCGGAAAACGTATAAAAATGCTATAAATAAGGGAGAAAACAAGTAGCAATTGTCATAATATGATCATGGAGCATCAGAAATTATAGATACGTCGGAGACGTATCAACCATACCTTTAATCTCATGAACATAATCGCATAAGGAACCATCATGATGGAACATACTAGAAATCTTATTTGCTCTCTTATGTGCCGGCCCTCGTGCAACCACTCCACCCGAGACCTTTGACGAGCCATGCCCTCCTCTCTCTCGAACAATTCAGAGAGATATTTTTCATCCACCTGAACCTCTGCACTGCTACTCGAAGAATCACCTTGCAGATCCTTAAGTTTGCGTTCAGGTCTGACAATCTTCTTGCGGATGGCGCCAAATGAGCCACGTCTCCACTTCTTGAGAGAACCCGCGAGGGAATGCAGATTATCGCATGTAGACTACAGGGATAGCGAGCCGTCTCTGCCCTCCTCCCAAGCTCTCTCCGCCACTTCCTTGTAATCGGTGCCTGGAGCCAAGCAGCTTGGAAGTGAAACTGATGCTGAACCGGCACACAATGGTCACTTCCATTTAAATTTCCCAACATGGTAGAGATGGAAAAGTGGTCCGGCATCATGGTGATCACATTCTCAACCTTGCAATCATCAAAGAGTTGTATAAGAACACAATTTTCCATTGCACGATCAAGCCAGACATGAACCAAATCATCACCGCATTGTCCGTTATTCCATGTATACTTGGGTCCCATGAATCCTAGATCCATCAGTACGCATTCCTCTAGGAAATTCCGGAAGAGAGATGTCTGAGTCTCCGGGCGATCGGAAGACCAAAGATGATCATTTGTACATAGAACCTCGTTGAAATCTCCGCAAAAAATCCAAGGCCCCTTCCATTCCCTATGGATACAGCTCAAAGGGGTGCAAAACTCATGCCAAATCTCTCTACGTGGCTCTACGCAAATGAAAGTTGCACGCCATGGTGCACCATGTTCCTTGCTGATCAGAACATCAATGTAGCGCACAACGGTCACTTCCATTTAAATTTCCCAACATGGTAGAGATGGAAAAGTGGTCCGGCATCATGGTGATCACATTCTCAACCTTGCAATCATCAAAGAGTTGTATAAGAACACAATTTTCCATTGCACGATCAAGCCAGACATGAACCAAATCATCACCGCATTGTCCGTTATTCCATGTATACTTGGGTCCCATGAATCCTAGATCCATCAGTACGCATTCCTCTAGGAAATTCCGGAAGAGAGATGTCTGAGTCTCCGGGCGATCGGAAGACCAAAGATGATCATTTGTACATAGAACCTCGTTGAAATCTCCGCAAAAAATCCAAGGCCCCTTCCATTCCCTATGGACACAGCTCAAAGGGGTGCAAAACTCATGCCGAATCTCTCTACGTGGCTCTACGCAAATGAAAGTTGCACGCCATGGTGCACCATGTTCCTTGCTGATCAGAACATCAATGTAGCGCACAATGGTCACTTCCATTTAAATTTCCACATGGTAGAGATGGAAAAGTGGTCCGGCATCATGGTGATCACATTCTCAACCTTGCAATCATCAAAGAGTTGTATAAGAACATAATTTTCCACTGCATGATCAAGCCAGACATGAACCAAATCATCACCGCATTGTATGTTATTCCATGTATACTTGGGTCCCATGAATCCTAGATCCATTAGTACACATTCCTCTAGAAAATTCCGGAAGAGAGATGTGTGAGTCTCCGGGCGATCGGAAGACCAAAGATGATCATTTGTACACAGAACCTCGTTGAAATATCCGCAACAAATCCAAGGCCCCTTCCATTCCCTATGGATATAGCTCAGAGGGGTGCAAAGCTCATGCCGAATCTCTCTACGTGGCTCTACGCAAATGAAAGTTGCACGCCATGGTGCACCATGTTCCTTGCTGATCAGAACATTAATGTAGTGCGCATTGTAACCCTTGAGTGCAACAGAATATGACTGCATCCAAAATAAGTCTAGGCCCTCACTGAGCCTGACATTACTCGCTGCAAAACTTCCTGTGTAACCAAGTGACCACATAGAATTTTGCACTCTGATGTCCTTCATCTTCATCTCAGAACAGTTTACACGCCGAGGAAACACTAACTAGAAGAGCTATCGCGGCTCCAAACAATCGGACATAGTCATACCACGGCCACTACTTGACTGTCGCAGAGGACAACCTGCCCTCGAAGCGCCAATTCTGTGAGCGGACAACAAGAATAGAGAGTTGTGACGATATAGTCATGTGTATAAGATAGAAGATCGCCGAGAATGCCCCATGCCAACAGAGTGCCCACAGACATGATCCAAACTTGTCCACCGAGGACACCGGAACAAGACTGAGAGGTACAAGAGCTCCGCGATGACGCGGTTAAGAGGGCTAGGACGCACAACGCTGCCGTCTTCGAGACCGAGACGCTCAAGGGTTTAACCCCGGATCTCTCACACGGAGAAGCTAACCACAAGGGCACCCCCAAGAGGGTTCCAACACCTGCAGGCATCACCGCTGTTGGCCCCGGAGCGCTCAAATTTTGGGTGGAAAAATGTTCACACCACAACTCGGTACCTCGAACTGCCGCTGTCACCAAGCCAGGCCTCCAAAACACGATATGGGAGACAACTTTGCCAAAGCGCTGCCAACACCAGGATCCCTCACTTCCCACTCCTCTCTATCCACACAGTCATGGAGATAACCATCACTACTCGTCGGAGAGACAGTCACGCGGTCCATCATCCAGAACCGCTGCCCCGACATCCAAGATTTCACACACGGGGAGCAACAAACACTACCACAATGAACCAAATGGTAGATACGTGGGAGGCTGATGTCAGACATGACCGTTAGCAAAAAGAGTGACGACCGTGAGGGACACGACACCACGTTGCCCACAAATTGCACCTCGCAGAGCTCTGATACGTCATAAACGTATCCTTAATTTCTGATGTTCCATGTTGTTTTCATCCCATATGATACATATTTTATTTACACTTTATGTCATTTTTATCGATTTCCTGGGACTAACCTATTGACAAGATGCCATAGAGCTAGTTCCTGTTGTCTGTTGTTTTTAGTTTCTGTCGCACCCAAGGTTTCTAGAGGATACTCTCCGCACGAACTGGAAGTCAGGTGCTTGGATTATGGGGCATACATGCTCCCACGTCCCAGCTTCCTGGTAGGCCTGCGCTTATGCGCGACAACACAAGCCCTGCTTCCACCGTCGAAATAAACTATCCGCTAGGAACCTAAAGGCACTACTGTCGACGTACTTCATAATCAAACACGCACGGTACGTCAACAGTTTGGTACGAATGATAACACAGAATGTCTCTAAGACACAAAAGAATGAAATAAGTGCAACTGGCCTTCACTAAGGCAGAAAATATCGAATACAGTCATCCAGAGGACACATGTCCCAACATATCATCCATTACAACAGCGGAAGCAATCAAAGGGGGTCTGAGTACAGACAAATCCATGGCTTAAGAAGCCGGAGAAAATAAAGAAAAGCGAAGCCCATCCACGTAGGTCTGGATCCTGCCCTGGTCCAGCTAACTACTCGTCTGCAGCGTCGTCGAACTCCACAAAGTAGCCATCCTGGGAAGCATCGTAGTCGTAGTCGTACTCTGCGTAAACCACAGCCCCAACGGGGTCAGTACATCCAAGTACTGGCAAGCAAGACTCACAGTTCATCAAAGAGTTACCCGTCAACACAAGCATTGATGCTTGGGATCAACGGAAGGAAGGGGTGATATAAAAGTTGCTGCTGGCTGCTCTAACCAACTACAGAATATAACTACAAGTTCCGGCTAACGGAAAAGATAAGATCGAGGATTGTAACCAACTGAAAGATAACTTCAACCAAACCCATCCTGGATCTCGCCCCTTATCCAAAGAAGCAATCCGAGGATAACTCACACAGTTGTGATAAGGTGAATCAAGTTATTGTGTGAATAACCTATTACTAGTCAGGTTATTAATCATTGGGTGAAACATGATTGATCATTATGTTGAAGTTGTCCTGAGTACTTGTTAGCCAGTACTTTCACCAAGTAATCCATAACCGCGGAAAACACGGCTTCTCGAGAAGATTATCCCTGCAGGGTTGCACCAATTTGGCCGTACACTCATGAATATCCCGCCAGATGGGATGCCTCCCACCAAGCGGGGCACTCAACACAACCAACCATTCTTCGCATCAAGCCCAAAGCACCTTGGGCGCACGGCTAATCAAGCCCAGAAGAAAATGGACCATCATAGCACTCTAAGACCGTGTCCCCCTATATGCCGACTACGAAAGTTCCACCCTGCGCTGGGCTCGCAAAAACATGCATGCGGCAAATGGAAAACACGAACTAAATGAGGCGATTTGGACGAGATGCGAATCAGGTCAAGTTGAGGGGGGCGCCCATACTCGCTTCCCAAATGCGGGTAGTGCGCTCATCATGGATCAGTAGACAAGACCCTTTTCCTATTAGGGTCGACACTAGCAGGCTCCAAAACCACTCATGGGCCTCCTGCCGGTGCCTTATCATCAAATTATTATTACCATTAGCAATTAACAGGATTGATTGATTAATAACGAGCCCCGGTACAAATAATAAGATAGTAACAGTAGTAACCGACAACAGACTCGAGTAAAAGCAACCCTAAGCATGCTAGATAAGAACAGGCACAAGCAATGGCTGTAGGTATGGAGGTGGTGGCAATATCATGGCTCAAGGTATCATGTGATGGGTTCGGAGAACAAGCAACGATACATAGGGCTAGCAATAGTAGACAAAAAGATAGTATCGACAACAAGTGTGGAAAGGAACTCGATGATTCATGTGAGTGATAACTTGCCTGGCAGCTCAGTCTCGTACTGGGCTAGGTCCTGAGTAGTGGTGTCGTAAGGCTCGTCGGTACCAACGTCGTCGTCTAATCGAGAAGAAGCAAAAACAACAACGAAGGAAAACGGGCAATCAATACATGGCATAAGTGCACAAACATTGGATGATGCATGTCATGTTTAATAGATGCACCAAAATAACTTGCTTGACATGAAACACAAGTTTAAATGGATTCCGTATGCAAAGGTTGCATAGGGAAGCCCATGCTTGGAGTTGAATTAATTGTTCTATCACTAAGCATCAAGTGTAAGTGACTTAGTATGATGCATGCATGATGAGGAACAATGAGATAACACAATTAAATGCAATTGGAATGATAGTTAACAATTTTAGAAAGGCATTTATCAAATTTGGAATTTTGTTACTTAACATGGCACACAAGTAAATGTTGTTATCATCAAGCTAAAGGGTGCAAAACAATTTACAATTTTTATATTTGAAAAGTTTATCAAATTTTAGTTGGATTACATGTTTCACAATTTGAAATTGGACTTAGGATTAATTAATTATGAATTAAACAATTTTAAACAATTTTTAATTGAATTAAACAAGATTTAAATAGTTTAGGCAATTTAAATTGTTCAAACCAGAAAACAAAATTTATATTTGGATAGAGTATTCAAAATGGTGTGAAAAACATATTTTATTTGAATTATTTGAAAACAGTATGAATTAGTTATGAATTATTTCAAATTGCATTTGAATTATTTGAATTTGAATTTAGATTGCATTTTGAAAATTCAAAACAGAACACAAATTGAATATTTGGAAAGAGTACAAAATTTGGATCAGAATAGACATCAAGTTTGTATTTATTGGATTTATAAAATAAAAGTTATTGCATTTCCAATTTAGATGTTTATTCTGCCCATTTAAAAGAAATAAAAATAACAGATTCGCGTTTTTTTCTTTTGCTACCGAGAGGGCCTACACCCGCTGCCACTGACATGCGGGTCCAGGCCAGCGTGGCAGTGCACGTGGCAGCCAGCGTGGCCAGGGAAGAAAAATCCAGCAAAAGGGGGCGGATGCGCCCGCGGGGGTTCGACCCCGGGACCTCCTGGCTTGCGCGGATGGAACAGACCAACTCAGCTGGCGATCGAATCGTGACAGAGAGGGTTTGCGTAGGGTTTTCATGTTCAGATCTTGCACTCGGCCTGAAACTGAAATTGCAGTTTCAGGTGCAGGGACAGTTGGCCGCGGCCAGCTCGCCGGAGTGGAGCTGCGCGCAGCGGCTGCTGCCCGAGGGGGGGGGGGTGCAGCGGGGTGTGGCCTAGGGCGTGAGTGACCGTGCAGAGAGGTAGGGCGAGGGGATCGACGGTGACGCTCACCGTGAGCTGTAGAGGTAGCAGGTCCGTTGCAGAGCTCGCCGGCGAAAAGGAAGAAGACGGCGTCTTGGCTCTGGTTCTCCTCAGGCCCCGCTGCGGTGTTGACGACGAAGAGGGCACCGTGGCCGATCCATTCCAGCCGCTAGCGCACGGCGTAAGCCACCGGAGACCGCGATCGGCGGCGGGTTTCAGAAGGGTGGCGTCGGGGTTTCAGAGATTCAGAGGGAAGGCAGGAGCTTTGGGGGAGATGATGGAAGGTTGGCGGCGCCGGGGGTTAGGGCTAGGGTTGAGTGGCCGGAGGGGGGCGCCGCGGTGTTTTATGGACGGGGTGGTGGCTGTACGGCGGCAATCGGGAGGCTCCAGGAGGCGATCGACGATGGAGGAGGCGTCGTACGCCTGACGTCAGGCAGGAGGGGGGACGACAACGACGTGCGAGGAAGGTTATCGGGCCAGAGGGAAAAAGAAACGGGCTGGGCCTAGGTTGGACCAGCTGCTGCGGCTCTCCTCCCTGCAGTTTTATTTTTTTCTGTTTCTATATTTTTTTTTGCTGAAAACAAAAAGGGAAGGAAAAGATAAGGTTTTGGTTAGAATAAATTCCAGGAAAAAAATTAGTTAGGCTATTTAGTTAATTAGCAACCACATTGCAAAAGTGGATTTCAAAAATTGTAATTTAAAATGGGGTTTTGTATTTGAAACCAAATTAGAGGGATTTTTATTTTATTATCTCATTAATAAAAACATGTATTTGAATAGGGTTACCCCTAGGTTTAAAATTGAATTTTTGGATCACAAGCATGTGGTGCATTGTTATGTTTTCAACAGAGTGCTGATTTGAAAATTGGTTTGAAATGGAAAATGATTTAGGAGTTAATGATTTAATTGATTTGATAATTGGTTTGATTAAAGCAACAATTTGAGAAGTGGAAAACAAGGAATAAAAGGGGTGTTTTAATTTGAAATGACTTAGAAAATAATGATTGAAAATGGTTTGATTAAATTAAGCAACAATTTAAGAGTTGACCCAATATGAAAATAATTGGAAACAATTGATGTTTTTGGAATTGCAAATCTTTATTTGAGAGATTGTAACAGACAAGTGTGAAAACAAGATTGATTCAAGTTTAAATTTCATATGAAAACAATGCAACAGAAATAAATATGAGGATGATGCCATGATGCATTGCATAAATTAAACAAATAAGTAAAAACAACTAAGGTTTTCATACTTGGATGTTACAAAACGCCCCCCCTTGAAGGAATCGCGCCCCGAGATTCCCTACTGAGAAATGAACAGGTCCGGATACTTCTTGCGAAGATCCTCTTCGGTCTCCCACGTTGCCTCTTTATCAGAATGATGCGACCATTGGACTTTCAAGAACTTGGTGCTCTTGTTGCGAGTCTTACGCTCGGTCTCATCGAGAATACGAATAGGGTGCTCCTCATAAGATAGATCATCTTGCAGTTCAATGGAATCATGATCAACTGCACGATCTGGATCTTTGAAACACTTCTTGAGTTGTGACACGTGGAACACATCGTGCACTTTGGATAGTTTTTCTGGAAGTTCAAGACGATAAGCATTCTCTGCACGTCTTGAGAGGATGTTGAAAGGGCCAATGTATCTTGGTGCAAGCTTTCCTTTCACACCAAAACGATGAGTGCCTCTGAGGGGAGTTACACGGAGATATGCCTTATCACCAGGTGCATAGACCATATCCCTGTGCTTGCTATCATAATAGCTCTTCTGACGAGACTGAGCAATCCTGAGATTGTCACGAATGATACGAACTTTCTCCTCGGCTTCCTTAACAATGTCAGGGCCTAAAAGTGAACGTTCACCAGCTCCAGACCAATTGATTGGACTCCTGCATCTGCGACCATACAGTGCCTCAAATTGTGCCATGCCTAGGCTTGCCTGGTAGCTGTTGTTGTAGGAGAATTCAGCATATGGAAGGCAATCCTCCCATTTCATGCCAAAGGAGAGACCACATGCTCTGAGCATATCCTCGAGAATCTGATTGACTCTTTCGACTTGCCCCTGAGACTGAGGGTGATAAGCTGTGCTGAACAGAAGTTTAGTGCCCAATGCTTCTTGAAAGCTCTTCCAGAAATGAGAAGTGAAGATACTTCCACGGTCTGAGCTTATTTCCAATGGAACACCATGAAGGGGAACAACCTTTGCTGTGTAGAGCTCTGCTAACTGGCTAGCTGAGATAGTTTCCTTTACAGCATAGAAGTGAGCAACCTTAGTGAGACGATCAATAACAACGAAGATTGCATCGTTGCCCTTTTTGGACTTTGGAAACCCAGTAACGAAGTCCATTTCAATCATGTCCCACTTCCACTCAGGAATTTTCAGAGGTTGGAGTAGACCTGCTGTCTTCTGATGGACTGCCTTAACACGTTGACAAACGTCGCATTCAGAAACGTATTGAGCAATTTCACGTTTCATGCCAGGCCACCAATACAGAGTCTTGAGATCCTGGTACATCTTTGTACTTCCAGGGTGAATGGATAGAGGAGTTTCATGAGCCTCCTTGAGAATGATATCCTTGAGACTTTGAATCTGAGGGACTGCAATGCGTCCTTCGAAGAACACAGTTCCCTTGTCATCAATTGAGAAGGACTTGAACTTATCATTGCCCTCCTTGATGTGATCCACAATCTTCTTGATTTCATTATCACGAAGTTGTTCAGAACGAATCTTGTCGTCGAGAGTTGGGCTGGCTGTCAAGCTAGCAAGGTATCCTTCCGGAACAAGACCAAGGTTCAGCTTCTGGAATTCTTCATGAAGTGGAGGTTGGCTTTCCATGATCATGAGATTATTGCAATAGGATTTGCGACTGAGAGCATCGGCCATAACATTAGCCTTGCCTGGAGTGTAAGAAATGGTGAGATCAAAGTCTTTAATCTTCTCAATCCATCTCCTTTGCCTGAGGTTCAGATCTGGCTGAGTGAAGATGTATTTCAGACTCTTATGATCGGAAAAGATTTCAGTTTTGTTACCCAACAAGTATTGTCTCCATTTCTTGAGGGCAAACACAACTGCTGCAAGTTCAAGATCATGTGTGGGATAGTTTTGCTCATGTGCATTCAACTGACGTGAAGCATAAGCGACAACTTGACGTTCTTGCATAAGAACTGCTCCTAGTCCTTGGAGAGATGCATCACAGAATATCTGGAAAGGTTTGGTGGTGTCGGGGCCAACTAGAACAGGTGTGGAAGTGAGTTTAGTCTTCAGGAGGTTGAAACTCTCATCACATTGTGGAGTCCAAACGAACTTTTTGTCCTTCTTTGTGAGATCAGTGAGAGGTTTAGCAATCTTGGAAAAGTTTTGGACGAAACGACGGCAATAGCTAGCCAAGCCAAGAAAGCTTCTAACTTGTTTCACCGTCTTAGGGGGTTTCCAGTCAACAATTGCCTTAACCTTTTCAGGATCAATGGCAATGCCTTTGGCAGAGATGATATGACCAAGATATGCAACTTCTGGAATCCAGAACTCACATTTGGAAAACTTGGCATACAGACGATGCTCGCGAAGTTTCATGAGAGTGAGACGAAGGTGTTCTCCATGCTCTTCCTCGGATTTTGAGTAGACTAGAATGTCATCAAGATATACCACAACGAACTTGTCGAGGTATTCATGGAAGACAGAATTCATGAGTCTTGAGAACGTTGCCGGTGCATTGGTGAGACCAAAGGACATGACGGTGTATTCATATAGACCGTACCGAGTGGTGAAAGCCGTCTTAGGAATATCTTCCTTTCTGATCTTTATCTGATGGTACCCCATCCTCAAGTCCAACTTTGAGAATATTGAGGCTCCAGCAAGTTGATCAAAAAGATCATCGATACGAGGAAGTGGATACTTGTTCTTGATGGTTTTCTCGTTGAGAGGACGATAGTCAACCACGAGTATTTTTGTTTGATCCTTCTTGGCAACAAACAGAGTTGGGCAACCCCAAGCGGAGGAACTAGGCTGAATGAAACCTTTGTCCATATACATATCGATTTGCTCCTTCAACAATTTCAGTTCAGGAGGAGCTATCTTATATGGATGCTTAGAGATTGGAGCAGTACCTGGCTCAAGCTCGATCACGAACTCAAATGCTCTGTCCGGAGGCATCCCTGGCAACTCTTCTGGAAAGACGTCAGGGAATTCGCAAACCACCGGAACATTTTCAATTGCAGGAAGGGGTTTGGCATCGAGGCTGAACAGCTGAACAGACGTTGATCCATATGGAGAATAGACTATCTGGCCTGAAGTGTGGGAGAGAGTTATTGACTTTTGAGCACAGTCAATTTTTGCTTTGTGGGTCTTCAACCAATCCATACCCAGAATGACATCAATGTCAGAATTTCCCAGCAACATGAGTGAAGCAAGGAATATGCGACCTCCAATTAGGATCTCATTGTCCATGCTTATCTTGGAAGTAATCATTTTATTTCCCAGAGAGTGCACATATATTTGATTGCTTAGCGGAACCAGAGCTAAATTGTACGTTGTAGCAAAGATCTTTGACACAAACGAATGCGATGCTCCAGTATCAAACAACACTTTAGCTGGAATAGAGTTTACGGGTAATATACCGAGAACGACGTCAGCAGCCTCCTCGGCTTTGTCGGCCTTGATATGGTTCACCCTCGCGTTCCTCCCGACAGGCCTATTGTTGGAGTTGAAGGCTTTAGCCGGAGGAGCACGAACCATAGCCTGGTTGGTGTTGGGGCGAGGAGGTAGGGGTAGCTGCTTCTGAGTGCACTTATCAGCATAATGTCCAGTATCCTTGCACTTGTAGCAAGTGACGATACGAGAAGGACCTGGCCTTGGCTGCCCCATCGGGAACCTCTGACCCTGCATCTGAGATGGGTTGGGTGGGCGGGGACCAAAGCCTGGAGAAGCTTGGGCATTTGGAGCCCGAGTGACAGCACCATTTGGCACCCAGATGCGGCGCTTCTGCGGAGGGGTGGTCATGTTGGAGGAGGAACCACTCTCACGCGAGTGCTTGCGGGACTCTTCGAACGCCTTGCGCCCATTCTCCTCATTGAGCGCGGTGTTCACAAGCTCCACGAAGTCCTTGCACTTGATGTTGGTGAGAGCGTACTTCAGTTCCGGGTTAAAACCTCGGCGGAACCTTGCCATCTGTCGTGGGATAATCACGGCAGATGTTACCGGGGGTAACTGATCTAGGGGCAAGTCGACACAGGTATTTGGGAGAGGGTTTAGCTTGAAGGAAGACATGGCGAAAAGCAATCTAAGAGCCGGAACACAACTCGCCGGATCTCGATATGATTATACTGGATACTCGATAATAGGTGTTACAGCTATGACTTGAATCTCTCTCAGGCGAAGCCTAGGGGTTGGTTTATATAGTACTCATACCCCCTTTGGCTTGCCATACAAAGCGCTCCTTGAGTCCTACTCGAACTCTACATACGTATCCTAGCTTTCCTTATCGTAACCCACAATCCGGGTTACGATCCTTACAAGCCCTGGGCCTTCCGGAAGCTTCTGCGTCCTTAGCCGGATTTGGTCCATACGCCGTTTGGGCCGGATTACACCTGGGGTTGGCATACCGAGTTACTATCCCCTCATCAGTAGTCCCCAGAATAGCTTGGGCTTCCAAGATTTACTCTTCGAAGCGCTGGCTATTCCCTACAGAAATATCAGATGCAAACACATGAGGATTAAGACGCAGCGCGTCTACGAATAGCCGAGACTGGCGCCAAGGAAGCCAGGTAAAAACCCGGCTCTTCTTTTTAGGTTCTTCCTTAATCTCTCAAACTTAAATCTCAATAGGAAACTCCCTGACTCCACATCCTTCTTGATAACTACCGCTGATACAGGGAAGGCAATTTCCCCTTCCTTTTTCTCTGGATCATATTGGCCTGCGCATAAAATGTGCCTTTCAAATTTCGAAATCACCAATCACTCCGCATTCCCCGGGTCTCGACCGTTAGGCCAAGCCTTTCCACCCGGACGGTTATAAATAAAGACCAATGAGCAAATCCAACTCTTAACGGCTCATTTCCCCCATTCCACTTCTTCCCAAGCTCGAGCTCGCAGAGTGCCACCACGGGAACCCCACGCATCTCGCCGGAGCCCATCCGACTTCGTTTGCGCTCCGCCACCGCACGAACCGCTCCAGCTCCCGAATCCGCCGCCAAGCCTCCGATTCGCCGGCCAACGGTCACGAAAGGGCACGAATCTTGCGCTATCTGTCTCCGCAAGGCCTTACTCCAATCCTCTTCGGTAAGTTCCTTACACCCTCCAGCTTATTCTCGCAATTTCTTAGTTCTTCCTCAGATTGGATCTGAATCGAGCGGTCCGCGATTTCTCGGGCTGCGCCAAATTAACTCACCGATTTCCACTATAATCACTCCCATAGATAGGATTTATAGCTTGTATTGCTTCCCTAACTCCAGTAATCACTAATTTGGTCACAAATTTAGAAATAAGATCCCCAATCTAGGCTCGGGCCATCTAGAGTTTCCGCCTTTGCTCTCCCTCCTCAGAAAATCTTACTTCTCCGGCTCATTCGCAGATAGTATGCGTATAAGTATCCCCCTAGCTTCTCCAAACATTTGCTTTTGCGGAAAGCTCTTTGGGTTTTGTAAAGTCACTTGATACCCGGACGAACCATACTTAACCCGGCGAGGCAATAGCCGGATTACGTTTAAATTGCCGATAGCTGCTTACCTGCTAACTTCCAAGTTTTTGTTTCTTACGTCCTTTTCTTCAATGTTTCACCAGGTCAATCCCATGGCGCCCAAGAGGCAGGGGAAACAGCCGGCTAAGGCTAAATCCACAAACGCCATTTCAGCCAACTGGGGGAAGTCCTCCATCACCAAGACCAAACTGGAGGAATTGGTAGAGCTTGGAATCCTACCTCCACAGGAATCCATCCGCTGGAGAGCACCTGGCAACGAAACCCGGCCTTCTCCAGCCACGGATGAGGTAATATGCTTCGTTGAACACGTGACCCGGGGCTTCAGGCCTCCGGGTCATCCCTTCTTCCGTGACGTCTTAGACCACTACAAACTCCGTATCTTTGATATAGGCCCGAACTCCATTTTAAACATCTCCCATTTTATCGTTCTTTCCGAGTCTTACTTGTGCACTCCGCCAAGTCTGGCTCTTTTTGTCGAACTTTTCCAGTGCAAGCCGTGTCGCGAAAGCGGCGACGGCGCACTTCTTACTTGCGGCGGGGTTTCTATCCAGCGCCGCAAGAACTCCCTTATGCCTCCCATTTCTCTCAATTCTCACGTAAAACACTGGCAGCTTTCTTACTTCTACTGCCAGGATACCTCTCCACCCGGCGAAAAAAAGTTGCCGGGTTACTCGGAGGGTCAACTTGACATCTCCGAGAAATTCAACGCCTTCGCCCCTGACTCAGACAGGGAGGCGATCTTGCCTTTGTTAGCTAGGATCTCCATCTTGTCCGCCCGAGGCCTCATCGGACTAAACCTGGTGAAGACCTGGGTTAGCTTCCGCATTCAGCCAAACTCCCTTCGTGAGAAGCTGATGTGCGAATACTCGGGTCAAACCACGGACCCAATCCGCTTCTCTACCAGCACCCTTGCTCCGGGTGACATCAACAAAACGATTAAGGGTTTCCTGACAGAGAAACTCGAGGTAATCCGGGGCATAGCCGGATTAGAACCTTTTACCCTCGAGAATCCAGCCCCCGCAGTAAGTTCCCTGCCTTTTGATTTTGACTTCTGACAGCTTACTTTTATCCGCTTCTCTTGTCTTGATATTAACCATTACTCTGGCATTCTCTCCTCAGGCCGATGACGCCTTCTGGAAGGTCGACACCTCTCCTAGTTCCGAAGACGCGGAGGAGGAAGACGATGTCATTGACTCGAATGAAGGTACACACTTGATTCCCTTGCACACGTTATATCCTGCCACTTCTTCTTCTTTATGCGGGAACTCGGATATTTTTCAGAGCGAGAGGACCAAAGCGAAGAAGAAGAAACAGACAGCAGGGGCGGGTCCACCAGCGAGGAGGAAGAGCCGGAGCCGGCCACCAAAGCCGGAACAAAGAGGAAATCCCAGAGGATAGCCCTCCAGGTTTTTACTTCATCTCCTCACACTTTGGTTTTCTGTTTCCATAACGTCACTCCGGGGCTAACCCCATCTCCACCCCTTTTGATCGTAACTGAAGGAGCCGCCCGCGACTAGGCGCCGAGTAACCCGGAATCATCCGGGCAACGAGACCCCTAACCCGGTCGCTTCGCCGCCCCCGGTTCAACACCCTGGTATTTGTTGTAAACAAAATTTCTTTCCGATCGTTCCTTTGTAACATAATCCCAGGTCTTTCTTGCCATTTTCCAGTCTCTTCCGGGTCTAGTGACGGCTTTCCCTCGGACTTCCCGGTGAACACCGGGTAAGCGCCTTTTCCTGATATTACACCGAACTTTCATCCTTTTTTTTTTTTTTTTTTTTTAAAATCAAAGACTAATTGCGCCCTTGCGCCTTCTTCAGAGCCACGGTTATTAGTAGCGACCAGGAGGACTCCGGGGCTAGGGTCCGGGTCGAGAGCGAGCCGGCTGATGATGCCTTCACCACGACTGGCGACGAGCAAGTGTCGCCACCGGAGCCAGCTAGGCATGACGCCGAGTATCCAACTGCTTCGCACGCAAGCGAGAAGGAGAAGGGAGCAGCTTCAAGCGCGGGAGGGGGACCAGACTCCGACATTCGGATGACCCGGGTGCCACCTCCTGTTACAAGAAATGCTCCTTTTCCCACTTTCCAGGTACCCGAGCCATCTAACCCGGATAACGCTGACTTTAACCAGCTTATGAGCGCTCTTCTCGCCATGAAAGCTTCAGAAGGGACTGTCTTAGAACGTATGGCTGCAGCACATCAGGTAACTTTCACGTGATACTCCTTATTATACGTCCAGTCCCCAAGTCCCGAGTATAATTTTCTTTAATTATCCTCGGTACTTCGCATAGTACTTTCCGGTACTCATTTCCTCAGATGAAACACTCTCATGATATCCGGCTCACAGCTTTACCCGGCCTTTGCAGGCAGAGATTACTCAGTCAGATGAAGCGTTACTTAAAGCTGAGCAGCTCTTGCTGGCTGAAGTTAAGCGTAGGGAGGCCCTTGAAGCGGAGATAAAGACATTGAAAAAAGATGTCTCCATTTACAAGAAGAAGTACAATACTGCCCAGTCTTCGCTGAATAACCTGTCGACTCAGCTTACGGACACTTACCGTATCTTGCTAAGTAAGTTTGCTATTTGCGATTAATTTGCGTATCTCTATCTTGCTGCTGTAATAACCAACATTACTGATATGCTCTTGCATGTTTCGATTGCAGGTGCTAACCTTGCTGCTCCGGAGGAGAATGCCATTACTCAAGTTAAAACTCTGAAGACTATGCTCCGGACGTTTTTTGCCGGCACGAAACTTTTGCTGGGTGCTATCAAGTGGCCTTCTGAGGTATACCCGGGAGAAGATAATCTTATGCAGGCCTTCTCAACGGTGCCTGGATGGATTGAGATAATGAAGCGCTCAGCTTGCCGGATTGGAATGACCCGGGCCCTTACACTGGCGAAGGCTTATTTTCCTAAGCTTGACCCGGCCAAGGTAACATCCGGGTTTCCAGAATTCAAAGCTGACGGGTCCAAGTTTGAGCCCAAGGACTTCAAAGATATTCAACGTGCTGTACGCCCCTCAGCCACTACCTTGGCCGACAAAATGGAGCTGGACCAGATCATGAGTTCATATGACGCTGAGGGCAAAGTTATTTTGGTGGATGCACCTCCTCCTTTTGATATGGTGGAAAGATGGTCGACTGACCTGGCCAGGAGGAAAGAAGAGGCCGCAAAGAGAGAAGCAGAGCTAGGCGCAAAGCCGTCCACCTCTACACCGGCCGTGCCTCCGCCTGTCCGTCCAGATGTGAAGAGCCCGAGCAAAACTGCTAGCAAGGCCAAGGAGCAAGTCCAAGATCTAGACCCGGAGGGCCGCTCTCAGGATGCCGAGTAGGATGCTACCTTGTGCTTTTCGTTTCTCGATACTGATATGATTTTTGTAGTGCGCCTGTGCGCCATTGATGCTGATACTATGACTGTATGCTTTGTTAATTCATGATAACTCTTTGCCTTCCCTGGCTTTTGATAATATCCATCCTTATGTTACTTATGAGCTTATTCTCGATACTTCGAACTCTTGCTTTCAATTTCCTTTTGAGACTCGGTTAACCGAGTATCGTAGGTTTTGATAGATGGACTTTTCTTTAAGTCCCCAATACTCGGCAACTAAGGTTTACAGACCTTGGTAGTTAAATAGTTTGTTTCTGTTTCGAAGTCCCCAGTCCCCATGACCCAAAGTACGAGCTATGGGGGCGTGGGCTTTCTCAGATGACATACTGCTGTTTACCAAGCTGAAGACCAATAGCTGTTCTCATAAATACTGAAGTCATGCTTAATATTTGTTGAGTTTCCGGCTATGTTAGCCTTATACTCTGCATGGACTTGTGGTTTAGATGACCCTTTTGATTACCTTGTACTATAAGCCGGCTTTCGCGTGGATACCATGTCGTTGCATCTATACGAAAAACAAAATCAAGCACGCTCCATTGGGCTGCATAGTTTGATTGTAATCGTAAGTGAACAGATCATGCCACTTTGGTGCGAGTCACATCGAGCTTAAGTAAGAATAATCAAGAAAATTGGCTCCTTCGTCCAGTTATAGGATTGTAGCCGCACCCGTTTGTACGAGTAACCAGCCCCCATAACTTATAGGCATCATGGCCGGGTCTCCGGGTTTGTGATTACTTATTGAAGTGGATCAACCCTCCGGAGACCTATATTCACGTAATGTATTTCGATGATATTGATGTATTGATAATAACACTGTTACTTACTTGTAACTGAAGCAAGGATCATGATAAGACTCGAAACCATCTTCTTTTATTGATAAAAATTTCTTATTTGAATCAGCAGGCCGCCTCATTAAAAACCTTCCAGTCCCCTTAGGTACCCTGGATAGGAAAAGAGTGCGTATGAAACCTGCCGCCCATTACACTGCTTTAGTTATTCTCGAGAATCGGCCTCGCGTTGGTACGGCCGATACACATTCTCCACTTGCTATGCCCTTTCGTAATGAGTACCGGATTTGCTAGCCATTCCGGGTATATCGCCCTTGACACGTGATCAGCTGCGGATGGTGGTACGTCTTCTTCTTCCCTACTGAGAGTTTTGAAAATATCGTTCCCGATGAAGCCTACCATCTTAGGGTTTTGTTCTGCCCTAACTTTTGCTTTGTCCCCCTCAGGAGTTGGCTTTTTTGACGTTGCTCTCTCTTCTAGGTCCACCTGAGAACGGTAATGTTTGAGCTCTTCCTTCCTACAGGCTTGCTCGGCCATTGCCGCGTCTCCTTCATCACACTCAGCTGCTATATCTCGGTTTCCGTGTACGGTGATGGTCTTTTTAGGACCCGGGATCTTCAGCTGTAGGTACACATAACATGGTCTTGCCATGAACTTGGCATAAGCCGGCCTTCCAAACAATGCATGATAAGGGCTGCGCAACTTTACTACCTCAAAGGTAAGCCACTCGATTCGATAATTGTCCTTTGACTCCCCGAAAGCTACCTCCAATGCCACTTTTCCTTCGGGGCATGCCGAATGACCCGGCACTATCCCGTGAAAAACTGTTGTACTTTTTTGCAACTGTGATTCCTTTAAGCCCATGCGCAGAAAAGTTTCCCAGTATAGGATATTGATACTACTCCCTCCATCCATCAAGACTTTCTTCAGCTCGTAACCATTGACCTGTGGCGCCACTACCAAAGCCAGGACTCCCGGGTGATCAATCCTATCCGGGTGATCTCTTCTGCTCCATGTTACCTCTTGCTCTGACCACCTCAAATATCTTGGAACAGCGGAGGAGACTGAATTAACTGCTTGTTTCAGTATCTTCTTGTCCTTGCTAGAACCTCCAGTAGTGTGCACATGATACTGACCCAGCTGTTTGGGGTTAGCTTGAAATCCTCCCGCTCCCCCTTGATTGTTACCTTGATTTCCAACTGGCGGATTGCCGGCTGGGGGCGGCCCGTTGCCCGAATTTCCACCTAGACCCGGACCTCCTCCTCGGCCCGCACCTCGCATGGCCCTGTTCACTTCCTCGTTCTTCCACCTTTGTAAGTCGGCACACTGCTCCAATGAATGATTGGCCGGCTTGCCATTCCTGCTGTGCTTCGGGCACGCCATCCTAAATATGTCCCAACTGTTGCTTGGTCTTGGGGGTACTTGGTAGTGTCCCCCATTGTGATTTCCGGTATTAAAATTCCCTTCGGATCTAGGTCTCGAAGACCCGGCCTCTGTATTGGCCACAAACTCGGAACTCCCCTCAAACGGGCGCTTGTTCTGGCTATTTCCATTGTTGTTTGGTGCCGATCCATTGCCGGTCTTCCCACTGCTACTTGCGTTTGCTTTTGCCTTCTTGTCATCAACTTCCTCTTCTGTAGTATCCGTTGCAGCGTGTTTGTTGCATGCATCCATTAACTCTCCCATCGTAACCTCCGCTGCATTTCTGCTGGATTTCATGCGGGTTAGCTTTTGTACTAAAGGAACATACTTACATGTTTTCGCCATAGCTTGTAGTGCGTCCTTTGGTTGGATATCTGTAGATGAGTGGAGTATCTCCATAACCCGGCGTACCCAGCTTCGTGCTGACTCTCCTTTCTTCTGGACGCACCTTTCTAAGTCATCAATAGTAAATAACTTCCTACAGGTCCCATGGAAGTGCTTGATAAATGCGGTTTTTAGCTCCTCCCACGACTTGATCGACTTTTCCGGTAAATTGGTGAACCATAACTTTGCTGCTCCCTCTGACATCATTAAGTACATGAACTTGGCTTGGAGATTCTCGGATGCGTTGCGAATTGACATTGCCATCTCGTAGCTGCTTAACCACGTTTCCGGATCCATCGTTGGCTCGTAATTCACTACTTTCCCCGGTTCTTTGAACTTTTCCGGGTAAGGTTCCGCTCTGATATCATCCGAGAGACACTTGGGTCCCGCAAGGGTGGTTGGGGCTGGTCTCGCCCGGGAAATGCGTGACCCGGCCGGGGGTGCCACGGGGTGAGGAGCCACCGGTGGATCGTGTGCTGCAGACCCGGCCCCGGCTCTTCTGGCCCTGGAGCTGTCCACTACTGCCTGTGCTGCTGATACTGCCGGTACTGTCTGGACGCGCGGTGGGGGTGGCATCTGCTGTTGCTCTTCCCTTCGTCGTGCCGCGCTTGTTTGGACGTTGCCCTGTTGTTGACTCACGTATGGCGTCCCATGCATCCCACTTCTGTGATCTGGATAATTGACTTGCTGTGCTACCGCGGTGTGCAGCAGATCTATCGCTCGCCGGGTTTCTTCTGCGTGCGGCGAGTCTCTTACAGGAATCTGGTTTAATGCGAGTGTTGCTGCATACACGTTGTCCATGGGGTTGTTGTAGTGACCTGCTGGGGTACGGAATCGCAATGGTGGAGGCGGCATGGTGTTGCCGGCTGTCGCCCCCGTCCGAGGCAAGGGTAACCCGGCTGGCGCGTTTACCGGCTGCACTCCCGTTGCTGGTTGCGGTATGGTCCCTTGGTTCGCCGGTGGGATTGGCTGATCTTGAGGCGTGAACACCAGGGCAGTCGGGTTGATAACCCCTCCTGTTGCCGGTAACATAGTTCGGTGCCTTTGGTGAATCCTCGTCGTTTCCTCCCGAAGCCGGGTCTCTAGGTCATCCAGTTCCCGCTGCCGCGCTGCCATCCCCTGCTTTTCTGCTTCTACCTGCCTTCTTTGCTGCTCCAATGCACGACGAGCCACGTCCAGATCTCTTACACGCTCTGCTGCGTTTTCTGGGGTGATAACTGTAGCTAGGACTGTGGGATCCAAGATCAAATTATTATCAAACAGAGCTGGGTGACGCGGATTCGAGGGGCCCGCCCCCGGTGTCCGGTTTGCTTGGAACCCAAACATATTTGCGTGTCGCTCCTCCTCCGCTGGGCGACTGGTGACTGATGCCGATTCTCCATCGACCTGGGCCAAGATCGGGCCAGCCGTACCTTGTTGCTGAGCCAGCACCTGCGCCGCCCCGACTGGCGCCGCGGCTGCGTTTCCTTGATTGGTATTGATTGCGGGGGCCGCATAAACTGCAACCCGGCGCATAATGCTTGGCGTAGATTCGTACCGTTCTTCCTCTTCGCTATTTTCCTTCTCGTATCGGTCCTCCGATAAATCCCGTATAGACTCGGCACCTTCCTCCCTCTCTGTCGGACCCGTTGTTCCGATCGATTCTTCTTTTTCCGATTGAACACGCGTGTCCTCCCCTGACACAGAATCAGATTCAAGATTATCACGGCTTGAATTGGAAGCACATACCATACCGATGAAGGCGTTGATGCGGCCGACTGTCACGACGGATCCGGTTTCGAGGTGATCCGACTCTGGCCCCCAGCCAGAATCGTCTACCATCTTCTCTCCTTGGTTGTTGACGTAGATTTCTCCGACGACGAGGTTCCTCATGTTCTTCCGAGCTTCTCCCGTGATGTAAACACCTTTGGACGCAGGCCCCACGGTGGGCGCCAACTGTCGTGGGATAATCACGGCAGATGTTACCGGGGGTAACTGATCTAGGGGCAAGTCGACACAGGTATTTGGGAGAGGGTTTAGCTTGAAGGAAGACATGGCGAAAAGCAATCTAAGAGCCGGAACACAACTCGCCGGATCTCGATATGATTATACTGGATACTCGATAATAGGTGTTACAGCTATGACTTGAATCTCTCTCAGGCGAAGCCTAGGGGTTGGTTTATATAGTACTCATACCCCCTTTGGCTTGCCATACAAAGCGCTCCTTGAGTCCTACTCGAACTCTACATACGTATCCTAGCTTTCCTTATCGTAACCCACAATCCGGGTTACGATCCTTACAAGCCCTGGGCCTTCCGGAAGCTTCTGCGTCCTTAGCCGGATTTGGTCCATACGCCGTTTGGGCCGGATTACACCTGGGGTTGGCATACCGAGTTACTATCCCCTCATCACCATCTTCTTGGCTTCGGTGGACACTTCGTCACCAGCGTACCGAGCGAGACGATTGAACTCGTTCTGGTAGCCGAGAACGTCCAGCTTGCCCTGTCTGAGAGAGCAGAATTCCTCACGCATCTTTTCCATGAGACCATCCGGGATGTGGTGCTTCAGGAATGCATCCTTGAAACATCCCCAGTTGATAGGAAAACCAGCCCTCATGGCCTGGTAGTTCTCCCACCAAGTAGCTGCCTGACCCTTCAGTAGGTAGGTGGCGTACTTGACCTTATCCTCTTCAGCAACATGAGCTATCTCCAGAGCTCTTGCTACGTCACGGATCCAGTCATCAGCATCCAGGGGCTCACGTGTTGTCACGAAAGCTTTTGGGCCCAAGCTGAGGAAGTCCTTGATGGTGACCCTTGGAGCATTCTGGTTGTGTTGCTGGTTAGCCTGGATCTGGGCCATCTGTGTCACCACTTGGGTCATCTGAGCCAACAGTTCCCCCATTGGTGGTGGCGGAGGCGGGTTGTTCCTGGTTGGAGGCATCCTGAACAGAAAGTCATTTTAGCACAACAACAGAAAAGGATAGACTTGGTAACCGAAAGATAGATTATTCCGACGCATGAATAGATAACCAACAGGTACATCATCACATGTTCAAATACATCAGAATATCCAACAGACCAATACATGGTTCGAAAACGAAAGGATAAACTAGACACAGCTAGTAATGGATACAACGGTACTCCCATGCTCATCACGCAGGACGGCGGTGAGTAGTACGACGAGAGATACGGTGAGGAGGAATCCCACGGAAGTAGGTATCACGACGATCCATGTAGATAGGAACTGCTCTGAGAGCAACTCTCGGTGTGGTGAAGTGGAAAGCGTCGTATCCCTGTGCTCCATAGCGGGGAATCCCTGTGTAACCAGCTCCGAGGTCGAGAAGTGGGCCTCTGATCGGCTCGTAACCTCCAGCATCTGGCAACGGAAGACCAGCTGGCTGAACGACACGTGCGAAGCGCTCGTCTCCAACAAAGTCTGTGGTGTACGTCGCCAGACGAGTGAGAGCAAGGTGGAGCTGCTCCCTGACTGAGGCTAACTCCTGAGAAAGTGCGGAAGCAACGGCATCACTGTGACTAGCGAACTGGGCAGTGACCTGGAGCCTGGAGCTATCAGTCTCGTAGGTATCCATGTCGCGGTGGATAGTGAAGTGAGCTCCTGATGCCGTGATGTAACCACGGGGGATGTGACGAAAACTGGACTTATCAAACCCCCAGTAGTCAGCACGGAGAACGGTGATACTCACGTACGCTGCCTGCTGCACTGCCATATCCACTGTGGACCCTACTGCCTCGTACTGGTGTGCAATGCTCCTGCCATCATCTGACAGAATGTAGACGATAGCCCGGTAGCAAGTCTGGTCACACTCTCGCTGGTGCTCGTAGAACTGGTACTCTGGTGCCCAACGGAACCCCAGAAAGGTAACCATGTCTCTCAGCAACTCCGGAAAACCGGCGGTGCTCTCACAGCGAGTCATGCGAACCACCTGCGGATAGTAGTTGAGACCCATCTGCAGATGATTTGGAATGTTTTGATTAGACTCCGGTAGATGAAAAAGGATGTGGAAAACAACAACAAGGTTCAACGGACGAAAAGGATGTTGAAAAGAACATGATATCGAAGCAACATCGGGAAAACGAGACCAAAAGTCCTGAGGTACTACAGATAACCCAAAACACGTGAAATCCTAACTTGAAAGTTTAGGTGAGAACAGAAAACAACGTTGCACTTCCTTACCAGAAAAGGGTGGGTGGGTGGGGAAAGAAGAAAAATGGCAGAATTCCTACTCTCACGTTTCATTTTCCTATATAGCTACAAAATACTTTCTAGACTCAACTGCGACCAGTAAAAAGGGATCCTACAGGCAGACAGGCTCTGATACCATTTGTCGCACCCAAGGTTTCTAGAGGATACTCTCCGCACGAACTGGAAGTCAGGTGCTTGGATTATGGGGCATACATGCTCCCACGTCCCAGCTTCCTGGTAGGCCTGCGCTTATGCGCGACAACACAAGCCCTGCTTCCACCGTCGAAATAAACTATCCGCTAGGAACCTAAAGGCACTACTGTCGACGTACTTCATAATCAAACACGCACGGTACGTCAACAGTTTGGTACGAATGATAACACAGAATGTCTCTAAGACACAAAAGAATGAAATAAGTGCAACTGGCCTTCACTAAGGCAGAAAATATCGAATACAGTCATCCAGAGGACACATGTCCCAACATATCATCCATTACAACAGCGGAAGCAATCAAAGGGGGTCTGAGTACAGACAAATCCATGGCTTAAGAAGCCGGAGAAAATAAAGAAAAGCGAAGCCCATCCACGTAGGTCTGGATCCTGCCCTGGTCCAGCTAACTACTCGTCTGCAGCGTCGTCGAACTCCACAAAGTAGCCATCCTGGGAAGCATCGTAGTCGTAGTCGTACTCTGCGTAAACCACAGCCCCAACGGGGTCAGTACATCCAAGTACTGGCAAGCAAGACTCACAGTTCATCAAAGAGTTACCCGTCAACACAAGCATTGATGCTTGGGATCAACGGAAGGAAGGGGTGATATAAAAGTTGCTGCTGGCTGCTCTAACCAACTACAGAATATAACTACAAGTTCCGGCTAACGGAAAAGATAAGATCGAGGATTGTAACCAACTGAAAGATAACTTCAACCAAACCCATCCTGGATCTCGCCCCTTATCCAAAGAAGCAATCCGAGGATAACTCACACAGTTGTGATAAGGTGAATCAAGTTATTGTGTGAATAACCTATTACTAGTCAGGTTATTAATCATTGGGTGAAACATGATTGATCATTATGTTGAAGTTGTCCTGAGTACTTGTTAGCCAGTACTTTCACCAAGTAATCCATAACCGCGGAAAACACGGCTTCTCGAGAAGATTATCCCTGCAGGGTTGCACCAATTTGGCCGTACACTCATGAATATCCCGCCAGATGGGATGCCTCCCACCAAGCGGGGCACTCAACACAACCAACCATTCTTCGCATCAAGCCCAAAGCACCTTGGGCGCACGGCTAATCAAGCCCAGAAGAAAATGGACCATCATAGCACTCTAAGACCGTGTCCCCCTATATGCCGACTACGAAAGTTCCACCCTGCGCTGGGCTCGCAAAAACATGCATGCGGCAAATGGAAAACACGAACTAAATGAGGCGATTTGGACGAGATGCGAATCAGGTCAAGTTGAGGGGGGCGCCCATACTCGCTTCCCAAATGCGGGTAGTGCGCTCATCATGGATCAGTAGACAAGACCCTTTTCCTATTAGGGTCGACACTAGCAGGCTCCAAAACCACTCATGGGCCTCCTGCCGGTGCCTTATCATCAAATTATTATTACCATTAGCAATTAACAGGATTGATTGATTAATAACGAGCCCCGGTACAAATAATAAGATAGTAACAGTAGTAACCGACAACAGACTCGAGTAAAAGCAACCCTAAGCATGCTAGATAAGAACAGGCACAAGCAATGGCTGTAGGTATGGAGGTGGTGGCAATATCATGGCTCAAGGTATCATGTGATGGGTTCGGAGAACAAGCAACGATACATAGGGCTAGCAATAGTAGACAAAAAGATAGTATCGACAACAAGTGTGGAAAGGAACTCGATGATTCATGTGAGTGATAACTTGCCTGGCAGCTCAGTCTCGTACTGGGCTAGGTCCTGAGTAGTGGTGTCGTAAGGCTCGTCGGTACCAACGTCGTCGTCTAATCGAGAAGAAGCAAAAACAACAACGAAGGAAAACGGGCAATCAATACATGGCATAAGTGCACAAACATTGGATGATGCATGTCATGTTTAATAGATGCACCAAAATAACTTGCTTGACATGAAACACAAGTTTAAATGGATTCCGTATGCAAAGGTTGCATAGGGAAGCCCATGCTTGGAGTTGAATTAATTGTTCTATCACTAAGCATCAAGTGTAAGTGACTTAGTATGATGCATGCATGATGAGGAACAATGAGATAACACAATTAAATGCAATTGGAATGATAGTTAACAATTTTAGAAAGGCATTTATCAAATTTGGAATTTTGTTACTTAACATGGCACACAAGTAAATGTTGTTATCATCAAGCTAAAGGGTGCAAAACAATTTACAATTTTTATATTTGAAAAGTTTATCAAATTTTAGTTGGATTACATGTTTCACAATTTGAAATTGGACTTAGGATTAATTAATTATGAATTAAACAATTTTAAACAATTTTTAATTGAATTAAACAAGATTTAAATAGTTTAGGCAATTTAAATTGTTCAAACCAGAAAACAAAATTTATATTTGGATAGAGTATTCAAAATGGTGTGAAAAACATATTTTATTTGAATTATTTGAAAACAGTATGAATTAGTTATGAATTATTTCAAATTGCATTTGAATTATTTGAATTTGAATTTAGATTGCATTTTGAAAATTCAAAACAGAACACAAATTGAATATTTGGAAAGAGTACAAAATTTGGATCAGAATAGACATCAAGTTTGTATTTATTGGATTTATAAAATAAAAGTTATTGCATTTCCAATTTAGATGTTTATTCTGCCCATTTAAAAGAAATAAAAATAACAGATTCGCGTTTTTTTCTTTTGCTACCGAGAGGGCCTACACCCGCTGCCACTGACATGCGGGTCCAGGCCAGCGTGGCAGTGCACGTGGCAGCCAGCGTGGCCAGGGAAGAAAAATCCAGCAAAAGGGGGCGGATGCGCCCGCGGGGGTTCGACCCCGGGACCTCCTGGCTTGCGCGGATGGAACAGACCAACTCAGCTGGCGATCGAATCGTGACAGAGAGGGTTTGCGTAGGGTTTTCATGTTCAGATCTTGCACTCGGCCTGAAACTGAAATTGCAGTTTCAGGTGCAGGGACAGTTGGCCGCGGCCAGCTCGCCGGAGTGGAGCTGCGCGCAGCGGCTGCTGCCCGAGGGGGGGGGGGGTGCAGCGGGGTGTGGCCTAGGGCGTGAGTGACCGTGCAGAGAGGTAGGGCGAGGGGATCGACGGTGACGCTCACCGTGAGCTGTAGAGGTAGCAGGTCCGTTGCAGAGCTCGCCGGCGAAAAGGAAGAAGACGGCGTCTTGGCTCTGGTTCTCCTCAGGCCCCGCTGCGGTGTTGACGACGAAGAGGGCACCGTGGCCGATCCATTCCAGCCGCTAGCGCACGGCGTAAGCCACCGGAGACCGCGATCGGCGGCGGGTTTCAGAAGGGTGGCGTCGGGGTTTCAGAGATTCAGAGGGAAGGCAGGAGCTTTGGGGGAGATGATGGAAGGTTGGCGGCGCCGGGGGTTAGGGCTAGGGTTGAGTGGCCGGAGGGGGGCGCCGCGGTGTTTTATGGACGGGGTGGTGGCTGTACGGCGGCAATCGGGAGGCTCCAGGAGGCGATCGACGATGGAGGAGGCGTCGTACGCCTGACGTCAGGCAGGAGGGGGGACGACAACGACGTGCGAGGAAGGTTATCGGGCCAGAGGGAAAAAGAAACGGGCTGGGCCTAGGTTGGACCAGCTGCTGCGGCTCTCCTCCCTGCAGTTTTATTTTTTTCTGTTTCTATATTTTTTTTTTGCTGAAAACGAAAAGGGAAGGAAAAGATAAGGTTTTGGTTAGAATAAATTCCAGGAAAAAAATTAGTTAGGCTATTTAGTTAATTAGCAACCACATTGCAAAAGTGGATTTCAAAAATTGTAATTTAAAATGGGGTTTTGTATTTGAAACCAAATTAGAGGGATTTTTATTTTATTATCTCATTAATAAAAACATGTATTTGAATAGGGTTACCCCTAGGTTTAAAATTGAATTTTTGGATCACAAGCATGTGGTGCATTGTTATGTTTTCAACAGAGTGCTGATTTGAAAATTGGTTTGAAATGGAAAATGATTTAGGAGTTAATGATTTAATTGATTTGATAATTGGTTTGATTAAAGCAACAATTTGAGAAGTGGAAAACAAGGAATAAAAGGGGTGTTTTAATTTGAAATGACTTAGAAAATAATGATTGAAAATGGTTTGATTAAATTAAGCAACAATTTAAGAGTTGACCCAATATGAAACTAATTGGAAACAATTGATGTTTTTGGAATTGCAAATCTTTATTTGAGAGATTGTAACAGACAAGTGTGAAAACAAGATTGATTCAAGTTTAAATTTCATATGAAAACAATGCAACAGAAATAAATATGAGGATGATGCCATGATGCATTGCATAAATTAAACAAATAAGTAAAAACAACTAAGGTTTTCATACTTGGATGTTACAGTTTCAGAAAAGTTGTTCTGGAAATATTCTCGGAATTGGAAAATTCGAAGCCCAGAAGTCGTAGAATTCCCGAAGGTTACACGGAGTCCCGAAGACACCCGGAGGGGGGCCACAGGGGGCACACCATAGGGCAGAGCCCCTGGCAGCACCATGGGGTGGTGTGGGCCCCTCGGGCGCCCACCGCCATCGCACTTTCGCCTATTTATTACCCTAAGGTGTAAACCCTAAAAATAGACAACTTTTCCACCAAAAACACCCGAGACCGCCGTCATCGTCAACCCGAGTTCGGAAGGTTCTGGAGTTCTCTCCGACACCCTGCCGGGAGGGGAAATCATCACCGGAGGGCTCTACACCACGATGCTCGCCTCCGGAGTGATACGTGAGTAGTTCATCTTTGGACTACGTGTCCATAGCAGTAGATAGATGGCTGTTCTCTCCTCTTTATGCCTCATGTTTAGATCTCGTGAGCTGCCCTACATGATCGAGATCATCTTATTGTAATGCTACATGTTGTGTTTGCTGGGATCCGATGATTATTGAATGTTGTATCTCTTAATTATCAATCTATCATGTTATCTTCATGTGTATGTTATTTATGATCTTGCATGCTCTCTGTTGTTAGTAGATTCTCTGGCATAGTAGATCCTAGTAATTCAAAGAGGGAGTATTTATGCTCGATAGTGGGTTCATGCCTCCTTTGCATATGTGCTCGAGTGACAGAAACGTGAAGAATGGAGGATGTACTGTTGCCATTAGGGAGAAAACAACGATGTTTACATTACACACTTTTCTTACCTCAATTATCTGTTGCTTGCAACATAATACCCAAAGATTGTTCGGATGATATTCCGAGGGTGGATTATTAGTCATAGATGCATTTGGATAGCGGTCTATGAGTCTTGTTGTAATGCCCGCATGAATCACATAGTAATCATCATGTCATGCATGTTTCATTATCTATCAATTTCCCAGCTGTAATTTGTTCACCACACATGTTATCTATCTTTTATGGAGAGACAATGATACGTCTCCAACGTATCTATAATTTCTGATGCTCCATGATCATATTTTGCCAATTGCTACTTGTTTTCTCCCTTAATTATAGCATTTTTATACGTTTTCCGGGACTAACCTATTAACAAAATGCCAAGTGCCAGTTCCTTGTTTTCTGCCATTTTTTGTTTCAGAAAAGTTGTTCTGAAAACATTCTCGGAATTGGACCCCACAAAGCCCGAAGTTCCTATTTTCCCTGGAAGCATCCAGAACATCGAAGCGGAGTCGAAGACGGGCAACAGAGGGGCCACACCATAGGGTGGCGCGGGTCCCCCTGGCCGCGCCACCTATGGGTGTGGGGCCCCTGGAACTCCACCGCCTTTTCCCTTTTGCCTATTTAAGCCCCCCCGGATGGAAAACCCTAAGCACCTGATCAAAAATCCCTGAAAAGTTCTGCACCCGCCGTCACCGTCAAACCTAGATCAGGGGGTTCTGAAGCTGTTTCCGGCACCCTGCCGGAGAGGAGATCATCGCCGAAGGCTTCTACATCATCATGCCTGCCTCCGGATTGATGCGTGAGTAGTTCATCCTTGGACTACAGGTTTGTAGCTGTAGCTATATAGTTGTCTTCCCCTCATATGCCTCCATGTTTATATCTCGTGAGCTTCCTATCATGATCGAGATTGATCTTATGTAATTCATTATGTTGTGTTTGCTGGGATCCGATGAATATTGAACTTATGCCAAGTTGATTATAGTCTTTATTTGCATATGCTATTTGTGATCTTGCATGCTTTCTTTTTCTAGTGATTGCTCCGGCCAAGTACTTGCTAGTGACTCCAAGAGGGAGTATTTATGCTCGATAGTGGGTTCATGCCTCCTTTTCACCTTGCTCGAGTGACAAAAACGTGCAGGGGGAGGATGTGTTGTTGCCATTAGGGAGAAAACAGCGGTGAGAGTGCCCGCGTGCATAATCATTGCTTACATTACACATTTTACTTAATGCAATTATCTGTTGCTTGCAACTTAATAACTAAGGGGGTTCGGATGATAACCTGAGGGTGGATTATTAGTCATAGATGCAGATGGATGTCGGTCTATGTATCTTGTTGTAATGCCCACACTAAATATCATAGTAATCTTCATGTCATATTGTGCACTACGGTGCAACCTCTATTTGTCAATTGCCCAGCTGTAATTTGTTCACCCAGCATGCTATCTTTTATGGAGAGACACCACTAGTGAAACTATGAGCCCCGGTCCATTTTCCACACTGTTAAACAAACCACAACAATTTCCTGCTTTCTTTACTTACTGCAAGAATACACTATTTTCCACACTATACGTCTAATCTTTGTTTTCAGCAAGACCGGTGAGATTGACAAACTCACTGTACCGTTGGGGCAAAGTATTTTGGTTGTGTTTTGTGCAGGTTCCACATTGTTGCTGACACCGGTGAAGCGCCAGCACCACCATTAGTGGCATCAACCTTCCGAAGGTCCTCTTTCTCCTACTGGATTGATAACCCTGGTTCTTAACTAAGGGGAAAACTCCTAACGCAGTGCTTACCATGCCCTCCTCTTGGGGTTCCCAACAAAGTGCATCAAGGATTGTTCTGGCGCCGTTGCCGGGGAGGAAGAAGTCTTCTGGCAAGGGGAGTCTCTCACTCTCAACCTCTTTATTTTATTTTTTGTATTGTTTTGCTTCTCTTTATCAAAAACACAAAAAAAAATTAGTTCTTATTCTAGTTGTTATCATGATTGCTATCAATGTTTGATGTCTTTGAAACTAGATCTTTTAGGCAAGGTGGGTTCACGGATGAACAACAAAAACATTATAAGGAACACCGCTTGTCACAAAAAGGGATACACTTATGGGAGCAAATTAATAAATTGCATGACTCTGCTAAAACCTTGTGCTCTACTTATGATGTTACTTATTGCTTTGATAAATCTTGCTTCTGTAGGAGGTATAAACACCTCCCTTTTCAATGTGAGTATAATGATAATGTTACCATATCTTATTATGTTAAGGGAAATTATGAATTATATAATGTGGAACAAATTGAAGAATTTATTGCTTGGAAGGGTGCATTCGAAATTGCTTATTTACTTGAAAGTATTGATGATGCACCTTATAAATATGAGATTTATGCTATACTTGAATATTGCTTTGATAATTACAAGGATTCTAATTACTACATAATGGAATATCTTAATAAATTCTCTCAACCTAAGGAAGAGACCAATGCCTTGTAGGAGCCTATGGAAGAAGAAATTGCTGAATCTGGAAGCTCATTGGATGAAAAAGAGGAGGAAGAATGGAGCTACCCATGTCAACCTCCCAATGATAGTAACTCTTTAACTTATACATTATTTGATGAAATTGATACTTTCTATACTTGTGACCTTGATACTACTATGAATGAAACTTGTGAGAATGATATTGCTACTGTTATTTATGATAATCCATGCTACTTGGATAAATCTTATGATAATGCTCTTGATGATGGTCCTATGTTACTTGATGTTATAAATCATAATGCTACTAAAAATAGGATTGCTATAATGTGTCCTATAAATTTTAAGAGTGACAAATTATCTTGCTTTGCTATTGCTAAAAGTGGGGAAAAAGAAGAGCTGGTTTTAAATTTTGATCCCACTGTTTTTAAGCTTGATATGAATTGTGTGCTTTTAGACCATGACAAACATGCTTTATGTGATAATTATTTTGTTGAGTTTGTTCATGATGCTACTGAAAATTATTATGAGAGAGGAAAATATGGTTGCAAGAATTTTCATGTTACTAATACACCTCTCTTTTTGTTGAAAGTTTTGAAGTTGTTCTTGTTCTACCTTCCCATGATTTCTAGTTTGAGCTTCTTTAATTTATTTCTTTACAAGATTCCTATGCATAGGAAGTGGGATAGACTTAAATTGGTTTTATACTTGCTTCTTGATTCTCTATATTACTTAATTTATATTTCTTATGTGAGCATCTTCTTGCTTTTATGCCTAGCTGAAAGGCGTTAAAAAAAGCGCTACCGGGAGACAACCCGTTTTATTTCGTTGTTTTCAACCCGTTTTCCTTCGTTTTCTTTGGTGTGATTTGCACCTGGGTGTTGTATATTTCCTTAGCAACCCCGCTGTATCTTTTCTTCTATGTTTTTGTTGAGCCAAGTAAAGCCTCTAGTGGAAAGTTGAGACTATATTTCGGATTTCTGCGCAGGAAACAGATTTCTGCTGTCCACTGTTAATTCCGTTAAAAAACACAGAAACTTCAAAATGACATGATCTTCTTTATGCTTAATCCTGAGTTATATACGCAAATTTTCTTAGAAGACCACTTTTTTTATTTGAGCAAAATAAGATTTTTTGAAAAAATTGATCTTTACCAGCTGTTCTTTTTTGAGAGATTTCTGCCATTTATCGCATTTGCATCTTAATCTCTTTCTTTTGGTGTTCTTTTGAAAAAAGAGTTTTTAAAGAAGTTGTGATAGTAGATAATGTGTTTTTGAGTGTTAGACTTGTGTTTAAACTGAACCATGTGAATTTATTATTTCAATTGCACTAACGTTGCTAATGAAGATTGTGACAATTTTGATGTGAAGGAAGTTTTCAAGGGTCAAGAGAAGAGGATGATATGATGTGATCAAGAAGAGTGAAAATCCTAAGCTTGGGGATGCCCCGGTGGTACATCCAAGCAAATTCCAAGAAGACTCAAGCGTCTAAGCTTGAGGATGCCCAAGGCATCCCCTTCTTCATCAACAAATTATCAGGTCACTTCTAGTGAAACTATATTTTTATTCGGTCGCATCTTATGTGCTTTACTTGGAGCGTATTTTATTTTTGCTTTCAGTTTGCTTTTGCTTTTGATTTCTTTTTTTTTACTTTTTCAATAAGCTTGGTTGCACCCCAGCATTCTTTTATTGGAGAGTGACACACTCCGCTTTTTCATGAGAATACGTTGTATTCTTAATCTCTGTCTAGCTGCTGCATTTATTTAGCTCATGTTTTGCATGCATCTCTTATTAGAGCTGTTAGTTTTAGTAGTGTTATGTGAGTACTCTCATGTTTGCTTGTTGTATCATAAATAGTATTTTTGTTAAAGCATGTTTTGTATGGTGCTTGTTCGGAGAAAGAAAACTGCTGCTTGAAGTAAAATTTATAACAAGACTAGTAGAAGCTTGTATAGACCGTGGCTAGGACTTTTTCATGCCATCCTGAATGTTATTTTAGTTTTAAAGCCTTGTGGTTATTGAGTAGCATGATTAGCCTCAAATATCTGATAGTGTTTAATATGTATTGAAAGATTCATGAGTTGTTCTTGTCATAGTAAGGCATCAATATATGGTATTCTTCTTCGAATGTTTTATTTGGTTGACTTGGCGCATGTGACGAAGGGATGGATCCTAGGCATGTCGGGTGAACCTACCCGGTCTCAGGCCCACGGCCCAAGATCCAAAGGAAGCGTCATGGACTATTCTAGAAGGCCCAATTGAAGCCCACCCGCAAGGCCTTGCGGGTCAAGTTAGGAAACTTGTAACCGACTCTAGGTTAGAGTTTGAGTCCTCCCCGGGTACGGTTTGAGACCTGGCCACCTATATAAGGCCAGGAGAACCACCAGGAGGAGGACCAAGCAATACCGCACCACCAAGCCTTGAGATTGAGATCATACTCTCGACTTGAGCAACCCCCCATTGTAACCTATCTACTCGTTAATACAGATCGACAGAGGCAGGAGTAAGCGTTTTACCTCTACGAGGGCCCCGAACCTGGGTAAATCGTGCCCCCTGTCTAGCCAACGATTGTCACCAGCGCCTACACGTTCTCCTAATCGAAACCCTATGGGTTCACCCGAGGGACTTGTTGAGATGCAGATTCGACAATTGGCGTCGTCTGTGGGAACGGCGGGCGCTGGATCTCCGGCATCTTCGGCTTCATCGACAACCAACTCATGCTGGAACCCCAGGACTTCGAATCCAACCAATCCGATCCGAATCGGGTCGTTCATCGTCGCCCCTCACTCGCCGGAATCGCGCCCGGTATTCAGCGACTTGGAGAAGAGCATCACGCTGACGTTCGGAAGCTTCCAGTTCTACAACAACAAAGACAGAATTCTACGCTTCCCCGAGAAAACCGATATCGAAGGATCGGAATCTGGGTCAATCTCTAGCCCAGAAGCTGTTGACTCACGACCCCGCTACGCGGATCGCGACTTGGCGAAAAGCGGCGAATCTGTCCGCCTCAACACCGGCAACTTCCATACCCTCTCTACAGAGGAACCTTCTCGGGTCAGGAAAGCCTGCCTAACTGCGCCTAGGACTCGCGAGCCATATCTGGCTCAGGTCTGCATGGCAGGATCAGGAGCCCCACCCGAAGAAACTGAAAACAGCGCAAGGGAACGCGCTACCATCGGCGTCTCACGAGCCGCTTGGAATCGGGCAAAGGAGGCCATCCGCACAAGCACACCACTGGAACTCGGAGCTCCTCACGAGGACATGACCGCCTACCACTATCATCTAGTGAGAGCGGCCACTGCAATAAAGGAAGCTCAGATAGACCTAGCCGAGCGAAAGAAACTAGCGGATGCGTCAAGCCAGCGCCGAGCCGCACTATCCATGACACCTTCTGCCGGGAACCGCCCTGCGAAGAAAAGATACGTCTAAAAAACCGCGACCATGGATGGCGAGTCCTTGAGCGGAATCAGCAAATCACTCATATCTGTCGACGAGGATGGAAACATCCATCCGCAAACTCCTGAAGCCGCGGTACTAGCCGCAGCCACCTACATGCAGATAAATCAACCAGGGGAAAACGGCCCCCGTGCGGAACAATACAAGCAAGTGCAGAAAGGATTAGGCATGGCAGCCGCAAAACTCGCCTCCTACGATCACAGGAAAGCAGCCGCACATAAGGACAAGGAAGCGCCCCGTGGACACAGGGGCACATCACCTGGCAAGGAAAAAACACCTTGTCGCGCACGAGGGAAAGAAGCCCGACGACGTGGAGATAGCCCGAGTGGCAGCGATAGCAGCCCGAGGGATCGAGACTGTAGCCGCAGCCCGCGAAGAGGTCGAGATCGCAGCCCGCGGAGGGATCGAGACCGCAGCCCGCAGCGACACAGCAGCCGCTCGCGACATCGCAGCAAGGAGCCGAGAGGAGACGTCAACCGCGACGAACTCGGGTACAACGCGTGATCAGACATCGCCCAACGCAAGGTTGATAAAGGTCGAGCGGCCAGGAACCGCGCGCGTTCCCCATCTACATCCTCCGACGACGAAGTCTGCGGAGCCTTATGCTTTGCCCGCAACATTCGTGAGGCACCGCTACCCAAGAGATTTAAGCTATCCACGGAGGTGCAGAAATACGATGGTTCGCAAGAGCCACAAGCCTGGTTGTCAGATTACCTCACGGCAGTAAAATGCCAACGTGGGAACAAAAACACGGCTATCCAGTACCTTAACCTACATCTAGTCGGCGCTGTGCGCAGCTGGCTCGAAGGAAGGCCGAGGGCATGCTACAGATCTTGGGATGATCTAAACCTCGATTTCTGCAAAAATTTCCAAGCAACATACAAAAGACCGGCGACCATCGAGGAGCTACGAGCTTGCAAGCAGAAAAGTGGCGAGTCTACTCGCGAATATATTCAGCAATGGACCACACTCGGGAACACATCGGGAAACATATAAGAAGAAGTCGCGGTTGAAGCATTCGCCAAAGGAGCACGACGAACCTCCTTCAGAGAGGAACTGGGATGACTCGCACCCAAAACCATGGGAGAACTGATGGCCATAGCCGACAGATGGGAAAACGGCGAAGACGCGGTGCGCAATGAGAAAGCCTCATCACCAGCACGCGAGGACGATCGCCATAGTCGAAAGAAAAGGAGAAAGCATTACGACCGCGATGATCGAGAAGAACTGGTGGCAACAGAGTTCACAAGAAATCGCGACAGTGGATATCGTGGAAATCGCGAGTGGAAGCCAAAGCCAGAGGACAAAACCCCCGAGGAGGACCTTGACAGTTACTGCACGCTACATCTATTTACAGATAAGCGCACGGGCAAAACTAAGGCAACACACCTTCTCAAGGATTGCCGAAAGTTCCTCGATATCCACGAGGCCTTCTTGAAGAAAAATAGAGCAGCAGTCAATCAGGGCTACCCGCAACTCCCTGGAGGAGCTCACGGATTTCACCAGCCGCAAGCCCTGCCCCCAGCAGGAAATCAAAACACGGTGATAGCTGCGCTACCAGCGCCACCCGCCCCAAACCAGGGAGCCAATGGATACCCGAACCAAGCGGGACTCTTAGGCATGATACAAAAAGTCTGTCCATCACGCAGGGTTCAGAAGATGAACACACGACAAATATGCATGGCTGTGCAAGCCCCACCTACGAAGCCCGAGTACCTGAAGATGGCGGAACAACCGATATCTTTCGCCAAGGAAGACCACCCCCCCACGAGTCTATCGACTAGGACACGCCGCGCTAGTCATCCAAGCGCAGATTGGCAATTACGAGCTGGCTTGCGTGTTCATGGACGGGGGCAGCGACATCAACATCATCTACGCAGACACACTCCGTCGCATGAACAGGAATTTGGACGGACTCGCGGAATCAGAGACATCCTTCCACGGGATAGTTCCAGGAAAAGCAATCCGTCCACTCAGAACAATCAACCTGGTGGTGGTGCTAGGCAACCAAAGCAATTACAGGCGAGAATTTCTTGACTTCGAAGTAGTCGACTGGCCCTCACAGTACCACGCCATTCTTGGTCGAACAGCATTCGCCAGATTCATGGCAGTACCGCACTATGCATACCTGAAGCTTAAGCTACCTGGGGAACATGGCACAATCACAATCGACGGCGATTTCCAAAAATCCAATAAATGCGACATCGAGTTCAACGAGATCGCCAAATCCTTCGGGATGCAGGAAGAACTGGAGGAGATAGCAAAAAACCACGGATCACTCCGTGATGCCTCTCACCAAGAAGAACGCCCTAGAGCTCGAGTTCAACACAAATAGCGGTACCCGCAAGCATCAAGTGCACCCGACAGATTCTGCGAAGACGGCGATGGTGTCCACCACCCTCTCGCCAGCATAGGAAGGTGCGCTCGTCGAACTCCTCCGTGAGTACTGAGAAATTTTCGCCTGGCAGCCTTTAGATATGCCAGGGATATCCAGGGAGTTCGCCGAGCACTCACTCGAAGTCTTCAAAGACATCAAGCCTATCAAGCAGACCACCCGACGGTTCTCAGAGCCCAAGCAAAAAGCGCTCGGAGAAGAAGTAAACAGACTACTCACAGCAAAATTCATCCGCGAAATAAAGATTTCCACCTGGTTAGCAAACCCGGTGCTGGTCCAGAAGAAGAATACTGACATCCTTCGCGTGTGCATTGACTACACGTGGTTGAATAAGCACTGCCCCAAGGATAACTTTCCCCTACCACGGATCGACCAGATCGTGGATACTACAGCAGGTTGCCAACGTCTCTCCTTCTTGGACGCCTACTCGGGCTATAATCAGATCAGGATGAAAAAGGAGGACGAGGAGAAGACAACGTTTATCACACCCCACGGTGTTTACTGCTACACGACAATGCCCTTCGGGCTAAAGAATGCAGGCGCAACATATCAGCGCTGCATGCAAAAATGCCTCGCCAATCTCATTGGCAAGAACGTACAAGTGTACGTTGACGACATCGTCATCAAGACTCGAGTAGAGGATACGCTCCTCGATGATATCAGAGAAACATTCGACGCGTTGAACGCATACCGAATCAAGCTCAACCCGACCAAGTGCGTCTTTGGCGTCCCTGCGGGACAACTTCTCGGGTACCTGGTCTCTGCTCGAGGAATTGAAGCCAACCCGGAGAAAATCCAAGCAATCCTGACAATGAAGGAGCCAACCAATCTCCACGGTGTGCAACAGCTCGCAGGACGACTAGCCGCCCTAAACAGATTCATTGCGAGGCTAGGCAAGCAAGCACTGCCTTTCTACAAGCTACTGAAGAAAACAGATAAGTTCGAGTGGACACCCGAAGCACAGAAAGCATTCACAGACCTCAAGCGAGCATTCAAGAGCAGGCACATCCTGGCAACACCGCAAGAACGGGAGCCACTGCATCTGTATCTAGCCGCAACAAATCAAGTCATCAGCACAGCAATTGTGGCCAAGCGGCCGGAAGACGGCAAGGCGTATGGCATCCAAAGGCCAATATATTATATCAGCAAGGTGCTTTCGCCCTGCAAACAGCGATATCCCCATTATCAGAAGCTCGCGTACGGTGTGGTGCTCACAGCCCGAAAACTCAAGCATTACTTCCAGGAACACAGCGTCACGGTGGTAACGACGCATCACTGGGTACTATCATGAATTACCCAATGGCATCCAGAAGAATTGCAAAGTGGATTATAGAGCTCGGCGCCTGGGACATCATATATGCGGGTCGCAAATCTATCAAATCACAAGTACTCGTGGAATTCCTAAGCGAGTGGACAGAACTACAAACGCGAGGCCCTCCAGAGTATACAAGCAACTGGATAATGTATTTCGATGGGTCGAAGAGAAACGAAGGAGCTGGAGCCGGGGTAGTCCCGATATCCCCCAGAGGTGACAAGTTGCAGTACGTCCTACGATTGGATTTTCCACCCGACGACCCGGCATCAAACAATGACACACAATACGAGGGCCTCCTCCACGGCATGAAGATGGCGATTGCCTGTGGAGCCACCCGACTAATGATCTATGGAGATTCAAACCTCATAGTACAACAGACAATGAAAGAGTGCGACGCCATTGCAGAAAACATGGTTGCTTATCGAGATATGTACAACCTACTCGAAGGAAGTTTCCAAGGGTGCGAACTAAACCACATTGCGCGGTCCAGCAATGAAGAAGCAGATAAATTGGCAAACATGGGTTCTACCAACACACTCATACCGCCTAGAATATACTTCGAGAGGATGATCAAGCGCTCAGTCAAGGTCAAAAAATCAGCAGATGCACCCGCAACATTGGAGACAGAGGTCAGCCTGCAAGTCGCTATGATTGAGCTCACCCACAACATTTCGAGACAAGTTTTTCTGGTCGAACCAGTCTGGACGCAGAAATACCTCGACTACTTGTCCAACAAGCAGCTCCCAGCAGATGTTCGCGAGGCTCGACAGATAGTACGATGCAGCAAAGCTTTTCGAGTACTCAATGGAGAGCTATACAAACAGAGCATATCAGGAAAATTGCAGAGATGCATAGCACCCGAGGACGGCATGGAACTACTGCGGGATATACACCAAGGAGATTGTGGACACCATGCTAGCTGGAAGGCAATTGTGGGTAAAGCTTTTCGAGCAGGATTCTACTGGCTCACAGCGGCCAGGGACGCCAAAGACCTAGTCGACAAATGCAACACATGCCAAAGATTCGCACCCAAGCCGCACGTCCCTGCCACTGAGCTTCACACGATCCCAATCGCCTGGCCCTTTGCACAATGGGGGCTAGACATGGTAGGGCCACTGCGAAAATCAACACCCGGAGGATACACGCACTTGCTCGTTGCAGTCGACAAATTTACAAAGTGGATTGAAGCCATGCCAGTCACCTCGGCCAGCGCTCAATGCGCCGTAAAATTCCTCGACTCCATCGTGTGCAGATTTGGGATACCACACAACATCATCACTGACAATGGAAGCAATTTCACAGCAAAGGAAATAGAGCAGTTCTGCGGGAAAAAGGGAATCACCCTCAGTTTCGCCTTTGTGTCTCACCCGCAAACCAACGGTCAAGTCGAGCGATCCAACGGATTGGTCTCAGCTGGAATAAAGAAACGGCTACTCGATCGTCTGCACCCAGCGGCAGGGCACTGGGCAGAGGAGTTACCCTCCGTACTATGGAGCCTCCGCACGACCCCGAATCGATCAACAAACTACACGCCATTTTTCATGGTATACGGAGCTGAAGCAGTCCTTCCCGAAGATGTCAAGTTCAGCTCCCCACGAGTCGTCGCTTACAGCGAAGAAACCTCTAACAGGGCACTCGCGGAAGACGTGGATGCACTCGACGAGATACGCGACATTGCACTCGCAAGATCCGCGATATATCAACAGTCGCTGCGCAACTACCATAGTCGCCGTATACGCCATAGAGCTTTCGTGGTAGGAGATTTGGTGCTGCGGCTCAAGCCGAAGGAAGGACACAAGCTCGAGCCACCGTGGGAAGGACCCTTCATAATACACGAAGTTATCCCAGGTGGCGCTTATCGACCGAAGAACTCCGAGACCGGTGGCATCTACTCCAATCCATGGAATGTTGCGCACCTCCGCAAATTCCATCCTTAGGATTATTATATTCGCGAAAATAAGGCTATACTAGCCATCCTGTAGCTCGAAGAAAATACATGGCTTCTCAGTCATATTAATAAAATACATGGTTTCTCAACCATAGTCTCTCAGGTTATTGATCTTTACACGCTAAATAAAAGGTATACACCCCAAACACACAGGGGCTACTCCTAACTTAGCATCATTTACAAATACAAAAGTACAAACAAGGTTGGCACCTTATAAAGTTTCAAGACAACTATACAAGAACAACAAGATACATACATCCTACAATTACATATGGCGACGAGCAGTTTCCTCAGCTAACACTCGATTAACCTCTTCAGAAGTCAGTCGGATAATCTCCTCTGCTGCGGGACGAATGACTGTATAATGAGAGGTCATATCGACTGGAGCATTTGGGAGCATGGCCACAGATTTGAAATTGACCTTAGGATGCCATAATCGGACAAAAGCGAGTGCTACTAAGGCCCCGCAGATCAGCTGTTGGCGGACGCACTCGCGAATTTCACCTACTCGGCCGAAATTTCTGAGTAGCTGGCTCAAGTCTTCTGGACCTCTCTCCAGCGGATAGAAAGCGCGATTCAAAACTATCAGGGCCTCGTCACAACGATCAACGAGTACCTTCGCCTGGCCCACACAATACTTCAAAGTAGCCAGCACAAAGCCTCGACTACGGTCGGACCAGAAGTTGTTTGCATGTGGTTTTGAACTACCGGCTTCGTGAAGAATATGGTTATCCACCCAATGTTTTTCACACTGTTCGCCAGGCTGAACGACTACACATAAAGCTACAGAGAGTTAAAGAAGAAAAGAAGATACAGTCAAACAAAATGCTAGGGGGCTGAAGTGCTTACAAAGCATATTCTTGGCAACAGCTGCCAACTCTTCCAAATTGCTCACGTTCAGCCGCAAGTTTTTGTTTAGACTTGGCTACATCAGCCACTCCATGCAAAGCTTTCAGCTTGCGCTCACCATCCGCGACACGATTACGGAGGCCGGCAAATGTACCAATAGCAGCAACAAGGGGATCTGCTCGTGCGGCAGATCCACTCGAAGACTCCGCGACAACACCTGTTACCTGGAAGAACATAAGAAAAGTTAAGGAAGAATTCAAGACAGCCCACTCAGCAAATAAACCACCTATTCGACAGGTGCTCGGGGGCTACTCCCATCGGGAGGAACTCATGACAATCAATCGCAAGAAATCACATCTCAGATATCAAAAGAACATTTCAATTAAAGGTAGAATACGGGAATACATACCAAGGTTCATTACATCAGAAGAGCAAGCTACATAAAGTCTATCCTAAGGAACTACAGAAGTGCTGCCACTCGCGGAAGATTGCCCCTTGCGACTAGCACGAGCAATCAAGTCATATAGCTTCCAAGCAAGGACTCCAGCCGGATCGCCGAAAGGACGAAGCGCTACCTTTTTGCATGTGGTAGCATCGACGGGAAGGTTCGAGTACGCCTCGTCCAAGCCTGCGACTCCGTGCGCCAGCGCGAACTGGATAGCAGTCTTCGCCCCGCACTCCGAATGGGCGATCGAGTAGGCCTGAAGGGGATCATCCTCCAGAAAGACCTTCAAGAGACCATCCAGCGTGGGTGGAACCGCGACATCAACCAAAAGACGCTCGTGGAATTGCGTCAACACTCGAATGGCATTGCCAACGAGGGAGCAAATTCCACTCGCGTGCCTCCAAAGCTGAGCGCAAGAATCCGTCAGGGCGTCCACCCGTTGAACCCCGGGCAGCTCCAGTGCGACGCCAAGGACATCTGCAAAGAGATAACATTAATTCCAAAGACATACCAGCTAGTCGAAAAATAACAGAGGTCAAGCACAACTTACTTGCGAAATTCTGGGCCAGAGGGCGAAGGAAGTCAACGGGATCGTTGTCCTGTTTGGTGCCAACCTCCTCCAGTCGCTTCAGGGCGTCCTGTGCCCCAGCGAGTTTTCCCTCAAGGTCAGTCGACTGCTTGCGAGAGGATTCAAGTTCCTGTCGAGCAGCCTCCAGCTCAGCCTCAAGGGTGGTCACCCGAGTGATGGCATCAGTCTTGTCGGCCTTCAGGAAATCAACTTGGGCTACACAACAACAAATTTCAGCCTAAAGGAATTCACACAATCAGAAAGAATAAGCGGAAGGAACGAGTAAATTTACCTTGGAGAGCTTGGTTATCCGAGACGAGTCGATCACGATCAGCCCGAAGGATTACGCAATCTGCCTCAGCCAAAATTACGCGGCGATCAAAGGCCGCGAGAGAGTCAAGCAAAGATTGCAAAAACACAAAGAGGAGGAAGTCAGTGAAAGTGGAAAGAAATTGAGTCTATTCACGACTGTAAACAGTCGAGTATAGCCTCGGGGGCTACTCCCATCGGGAGCACTGCCGTGCACCCGATAAAATCAAGAAAGGTAAGAAGCTTGAAGTTTTGAGCCTGTAGCCAATCGCAAGCGATTGACCACAGCCTCGGGGGCTACTCCCATCGGGAGCACTGCCGTACACCCGATAAAAACCATAAATGAACGAAGTACAAAATACAAGGAAAATGGCAAAGTTTACCTAGCCCTGGGCAATGCACAGAGGATCAGCCGAGCTACCCGACACTTCTTTCGAAGCCGAGGCTCCAACCGCAAAGCTACACAACCTATAATCTATAGCCGCGGCTGTGGGGGCTGGGCTCGGCGAATTCTGGACGGCCCCAGCAGTCAGGGTTTCACCCGCAGCAGCAGCATATTTTCTCCTCTCGGGAGAAAGAGAAGAGGCAAATCGGCCGGGGCTGATGGACTGGAGCCTGTCATGAAGGAAAACAATAACGTCAGAAGGAGCGAGAAGAAAACGTTCGACTAGAACGAAGAAGGAAAGAAAAACTTACTCGTCGTCATCGTCATCCAACATATCCGCATTCCAGGCGGTCTGTATCTTCGGCTTGGGAACGGGAGGAGCGCGCACACTCAGTGGGGTCATGATGAGGGGCTGTTTATCAGATCCTCCACCCAAAGAGTTATCCTTGGAGGTGGCTTCATCGTCTCCCGCCCGACAGCGTTTGCGGTGGCGGAGATCACTACCCGATTCCTCCACGTCATCCGAAGAATCGCGCTCGGAACTCGAGTCAGCGTCGGCAACGCTGGTGTCAACAGGAACATCCAGGTTGCTTGCCAACAGGTCCGAGGCCTCTTCACCGGAGACTAGCGGGTAGCAGGTTACCACCGCTAGACTCTACAGAAGGAAAACAAGAAGAAGAAAAGAAGAAGAAACTCAGTCGACAAACTCTCGAAACGTAGGAAACAATTAGAACAGAAAAATATTTGGACTTACTTCTGATGGAGGAGGTCTTGAAGCTTCGAATGCGGCGATAGGGCAGTCGGGGATGTCCTCGCCCACTTTCAGCTTGGTGATGGCCGTGATTTTCTTCTCGAATTCAGCATTCGAGAGTTCTTCTAGGCTCACGCGGCTGGGGTCTTTGACGCCCTGATACTCCCACATGGTGGAGGGCCTCTCTTGCAGAGGTTGAATCCTGCGCTTGAGGAACACACTCGCGAGATGCAAGCCGTTCAGCGCGATCCCTGCGGTTTGGTCGCAGAGGATTGCCACCTTGGCGAGTAGCGGAGCGACGACTCGACTTTCTTCGACTGAAAGCTTGTGCGCCCAAGACTTCCGCCGCTTCAAGACAGCGAACGGGTGGAATTCGTGAGCTCCACCCGCGCTGTTATCGACGACGTAGAACCACTTCTTCCTCCACCCATGCGCGGAGTCGATGAGGTGCATGTCGAAGTACAGGGTATCCGACTTCGCCTGGATTCCGAAGCCGCCGGTGCGTAGCGTCTCTCCAAGCTCGGTCTCTACCCGCGATTTCTCACGGAAGGCCTGCACCTTGAACAAGGCCTTCCAAAGGCCCCAGTGCGGGCGGATACCGAGGAAGCACTAGCAAAGCACGAGATGTGTTGCACCGCGTTCGGAGGCAGGTCGTGGAGCTGTATGCCGTAGACATACAGCAATGCCACGAAGAAAGGATGGAGGGAGAGTGAGAGCCCGCGCGAGACGTGATCCGCGAAGATCACGCGCTCGTTCGCACGGGGATTTGGTACCTCTTCTTTTTTGCCGAGGCGAACTCGCTTCTCGGCGTCAGGAGGCAGCAGCCCCTCCCTCTGCATCTCCTTGATGCTTTTCTGCGTGGTATTGGCGGAGCGCCAGTCGCCGGAGCGCGGAGCAGGTGGCGTGGGAACATCTTTGGGCGCCTGCAAGGAGGAGACAACAGCGCTACGTTTCTTCGCTCCCGCCATGGATGCTGGTGCAAGCTCGAAGAGAAGGAGGTGAGCGCGAGGAAGACGAAGGCTGGGAAGTGAATGACGGGAAGTTTTTACCTTTTACCTAAGGACAGTATATATACACGGAGTCAATCAATCTTTGCCGCTCATCAAGCAACGTGGCACCCATCACGGCTGCTACGCGTGAAGCTGAAACGAAAGGGCGGTGAAGGCTGTTTCGTTCCACGATCTTAACAGCAGATCGTGCGCAATTACTGCACGCAGTTCGCGCAAAAACCGGAAACGACGTCTCGTTTCCGGTCAAAAAGCTGACAAGGTGGGCCAGCACACCTGCTCTCTCTCCGTCACGTCCCATAGGGAGGATAAAAGTGCGTTATGACGTCATTGAGAACATCATCAGGCTCGAAACTCTTTCGCATAAAAGGCCCAGACACGAAATAACTTCGTATGGGCAAAACATGACGCGAAAACTCTTTCGCATAAAAGCCCCAGATACGAAATTTCCTTTCAAATGGGCACGACAAGGTTTCCAAACACGAAAACTATTTCATATGGATAGAAGACTACAAAGCACAAAAACTTTGTGCACAAAAATCGAGGTAGACATTTTCACTCGAAATATCCCTGGACAAAACTTGCGAGTCCGTAGCTCCTGCCACTCGGTTATACGATGTACACACATCAATTCCCTGGATCGTTCGGCCGACTAGGCACATATGGATGCCTTATTTATTTCGAATACGAAGGTAAGACCCAAAAGATCTCTCTTGAGGGCCTGGAATTGCACTCAAGCTGCATCCTCCGGTAATTTCCGTGTCAACAACACGCAGAAAATCCTAGCGGACGCGCTGGGTACCCTATTAGGTTAAGTTCGACTCGGTAAGACCTCTACGGCCCAGTCGCAATGATCACCTCACCATATTCAAGTCAGAGGTCTTGAATCTGTGTAGGCCAGAACTGTTTTTGCCCTAGATGCAATTAATTGGTCCTGAGATTTTGGGAGAGCCAAGCAACTGAGCCACATCCTTCTGCGAAAACAGCCAAACACACAGGCACTTTTATTTTCTTGATACTCGAGTACAAGAAATGCATCACATACAGGATACACATCCTCTTCAAAACGATTGAAGCCACCAGTCGAAGAGAAATCAAGAAAAGTTTTGAGCGTCCACCCGATAGATTCTCAGACGAGCGAACACTCGGGGGCTACTGACGAAGGGATGGATCCTAGGCCTGTCGGGTGAACCTACCCGGTCTCAGGCCCACGGCCCAAGCTCCAAAGGAAGCGTCATGGACTATTATAGAAGGCCCAATTGAAGCCCATCCGCAAGGCCTTGCGGGTCAAGTTAGGAAACTTGTAACCGACTCTAGGTTAGGGTTCGAGTCCTCCCCGGGTACGGTTTGAGACCTGGCCACCTATATAAGGCCAGCAGAACCACCAGGAGGAGGACCAAGCAATACCGCACCACCAAGCCTTGAGATTGAGATCATACTCTCGACTTGAGCAACCCCCCATTGTAACCGATCTACTCGTTAATACAGATTGACAGAGGCAGGAGTAAGGGTTTTACCTCTATGCGGGCCCCGAACCTGGGTAAATCGTGCCCCCTGTCTAGCCGACGATTGTCACCAGCGCCTACACGTTCTCCTAAGCGAAACCCTATGGGTTCACCCGAGGGACTTGTTGAGATGCAGATTCGACAGCATGCTCACACCATGTTTATGACTACAAACCAGTCACAAATAGCCTCCATGACCCCTTAGTTTTTGAACTTTTTTATACTTCTTATGTTTTAATTAATGATGCTTATGTCGCTATGCATGATTATGGCTCTTATGCTCTCTTGATTTGTCGCTCCCAGTCTTCTGCTAGCCTCCACCTGTACCGAGTATGAGCTCCACTCGTGCATCCAAAACCCCTTAAACCAAAGTTTTTCCCATTATGTTCACCATACCTACCTACATGTGGTATTTAACTTCCATTCCAAAGTAAATTGCTCATGTGTTACCTTTAAAACCTTCAAAACTACTCCTGCTTTATGTTCCTGTTTTTGCTCATGAGGACATAAATAGAGAATCTTTATCTCACTTGTTGATTGGATTTCACACCCTGGACTAGTGGCTTCATCCGCTTATTCAAATGATAGAAGAGCTGGCAGCAGGGTGCGCAATCCCAAATTAATGCAAACAAATTCTCTTCACTATTTTGCCCCTGATTTATCAGTCAAAGCATAATTGTGTAAACAAAACAGAAAGAGGGATGACCTTCTACACCAGTTGCGTCCTTCACCATGGGAGCCGCTCTTGTGAATCCAGTTGGCTTGTGACGTACTGTATTTTCTGTTTACCATTCGTTGACATTAGCATACATCTCCCAAAATATAGACACTCAATGTCAAACTTTTAATACCTCTGTTTAATAAAATAAAAAGCTCTAGCACATGAGTGATCCCTGCTTCCCTCCGCGAGGACCTTTCTTTTACTTTTATGTTGAGTCTCCATCTTCTAACTTTATGCATAGTTGAGAGACCATTTTTTCCATTCTGAGTTCTATGTGCATTTGTCCCATAAACATCAATAATTACTTCATGATGTGATATTATTTGTTCTTAAATTATTTGTTCTAGGCTTCGTCGTGAACTTTGAAGGTGTCCTGGCATTTATGTTTTTCCCCACTCTTAAGGACTATCGAAATATCACCTTGCCATGCTTTCTCTATACCTGAAACAAACATTTACCTTTCTTTGCATTATTATTAATGATCCTTTATTTGAGTTACTCTTTGTGATGCAAAGTAATTGCTATGCTTTATTATTAAAGTTTTATTTATCATGTCTGTGTTTAAAGTTTTATGATCTCAGCGTGCATATGCTTTTACATTAGATTGATCAAGTTTATGTTAGTAGCATGTCACCTCAGAAATTATTGTTTTATCGTTTACCTACTCGAGGACGAGTAGGAACTAATCTTGGGGATGCTTGATACGTCTCCAACGTATATATAATTTCTGATGCTCCATGATCATATTTTGCCAATTGCTACTTGTTTTCTCCCTTATTTATAGCATTTTTATACGTTTTCCAGGACTAACGTATTAACAAGATGCCAAGTGCCAGTTCCCTGTTTGCTGCTGTTTTTGGTTTCAAAATTGTTCTACAAACATTCTCGGAACTGGACCCCACAAAGCCCGAAGTTCCTATTTTCCCCGGAAGCATCAAGGACACCGAAGAGGAGTCAAAGACGGGCAACAGGAGGGCCACACCATAGGGTGGCGCGGGTCCCTCTGGCCGCGCCACCTATGGGTGTGGGGGCCCCTGGAGCTCCACCGCCTTTGCCCTTTCGCCTATTTAAGCCCCCGGATGGAAAACCCTAAGCACCTGATAAAAAATCCCCGAAAAGTTCCGCAGCCGCCGTCACCGTCAACCCTAGATCAGGGGGGTTCTAGAGCTGTTTCTGGCACCCTGCCAGAGAGGAGATCATCATCGGAGGCTTCTACATCACCATGCCTGCCTCCGGAGTGATGCGTGAGTAGTTCATCCTTGGACTACGGGTTCGTAGCTGTAGCTAGATGGTTGTCTTCTCCTCATATGCCTCCATGTTTAGATCTCGTGAGCTGCCTATCATGATCGAGATTGATCTTATGTATTTCATTATGCTGTGTTTGCTGGGATCCGATGAATATTGAACTTATTCCAAGTTGATTATAGTCTTTATTTTCATATGCTATTTGTGATCTTGCATGCTTTCCATTGCTAGTCGTTGCTCTGGCCAAGTAGTTGCTAGTGACTCCAAGAGGGAGTATTTATGTTCGATAGTGGGTTCATGCCTCCTTTTCACCTTGCTCGAGTGACAGAAACGTGAAGGAGGAGGATGTGATGTTGCCATTAGGGAGAAAACAACGGTGAGAGTGCCCGCGTGCATAATCATTGCTTACATTACACACTTTGTTTAATGCAATTATCTGTTGCTTGCAACTTAATACCTAAGGGGGTTCGGATGATAACCTGAGGGTGGATTATTAGTCATAGATGCAGATGGATGTCAGTCTATGTATCTTGTTGTAATGCCCGCACTAAATATCATAGTAATCTGCATGTCATATTGTGCACTACGGTGCAACCTCTATTTGTCAATTGCCCAGCTGTAATTTGTTCACCCAGCATGATATGTTTTATGGAGAGACACCACTAGTGAAACTATGAACCCCGGTCCATTTTCCACACTGTTAAACAAACCACAACAATTTCCTGCTTTCTTTACTTACTGCAAGCATACACTGTTTTCCACTCTATACGTCTAATCTTTGTTTTCAGCAAGACCGATGAGATTGACAACCTCACTGTACCGTTGGGGCAAAGTATTTTGGTTGTGTTGTGTGCAGGCTCCCCGTTGTTGCTGACACCGGTGAAGCGCCAGCACCACCGTCAGGGGCATCAACCTTGCAAAGGTCCTCTTTCTCCTACTGAATTGATAACCCTGGTTATTAACTAAGGGGAAAACTCCTACTGCTGTTCTCATCATACCCCTCTCTTGGGGTTCCCAACAAAGTGCTTCAGACACCACTAGTGAACTGTGGGCACCGGTCCATTTTCTCATACTTATAATACAACCACTGCAATTACTGTTTTCACACTGCTTCCACTATTTTCACACTGCTACTAATGTTTTCACATTGTTCTCCTACTGTTTTCCACACCATATGTTTAACATCTTTGTTATCAGCAAAACCGGTGAGATTGACAACCCCACTGCTTCGTTGGGGCAAAGTGAATTGATTGTGTTGTGTAGGTTTCTTTTTTGAGGGGAAACTTGTCGTTGAACTCTTCACAACCTTTCTCTTGGGGTTCACCAACGAGTGCACCTACACACCCCATCAACAAGTTTTCTAGCGCCGTTGCCAGGGAGGAAGAGAATTTCTGCAAGGGGAGTCTCTCACTTCCAATCTCTTTACTTTGTTTTATTTTTGCTTAGTTTATTTTATTTTGTCTTGATTGCTTCTCTTTATCAAAAACACACAAAAAAATAGTTCTTTTATTCTAGCTGTTATTTTTATCCTGTTTTTAATCTTGCTAAAATGAGTACTCCTGTTCCTTTTACCATGTCACATGAGGAAATGATCTTCACTTTCAAACAAGGGAGTGACGAGAGTTTTAAGGACGCTTGGTCTAGAGTTTTTTATTCCTATTGCAAAATTGAACCTAAAATGACTCTAAGCCTGTTTCTTCGTAGTTTTTACTTTGGTCTTGTTCTTTGCTATAGATATGCTTTGGATACTGTGGTAGGAGGAGATTTCCTTCATTGTGATTGAGATCAAGCTTTTAATGCTATAAAATAATTAATTGCAACCTATAGCTCACCTAGTAGCTTTGATAAAGACTTTGCAAGCATTTATGCTAGATTGAATACTCTCGAGTGACGTGTATCTTGTTTAAAAGAAGGTTATAATCAGATTCATGAACACCTTGATTATGTCCCAATAAACTCTGAAGCCTCAAATATGATTCCTACAGTGAAGGTTGCTACAAATGGTGAAACTTTTCATGCTTGTTGTGATATTATGTCTGAATTTTGTCTTATGCCTAAATAAATTTATGAATCTTTGAGTCTTTGGGGACTTTCTGAGGGAGGAGAAGAAATACATCTCACTAATAACACTAATATATTTCCCATTGGGATATCTGAGGGAGTGTTTACAAAAATCCTAGGAAGAACGGTATCCACTGATTATCTTGTTATTGAATGTGTAGGAGGAGGCCAAATTACCATTGGAAGATCTCTACTAAAGCTTTTGGGAGCAACTATTGATGTGGGGAAAGGTACCATCCCTAAAAGTAAGAATAAGGGTAAGAAAGGTAAACGTAAGCCTCGCAATGACTTGGATGCTTCTTCACTTGAAAACACTTGATTCCATTTTTCCGGGCCTAGCTAAAAGGCGTTAAAGAAAAGCACTTCTTGAGAGATAACCCATGGTTTTATTTTTGCTGTGTTTTTCTATGTTTTCTTTGAGTTAAGGGTCTGTATACTTCTGTTCTTTATTTTCATGGTTTAGTTGTGCCAAGTAAAGTTTCTAGCGAAAGTTGGAGTTGGTTTTGGATATTTGCGCAGAAAACAGATTTCTGTTGTCCACCGTAAAAAATCATATAAATCACAGAAAGATCAAAATGACATGAAACTTTCGGTGCTTATTCCTCGTCTAATTACAAAACTTTTTCGTTCTTTATGTTTTTCGATCTGAGAAACTTAAGTGCCCCGAAAGAAATTCGTCATTACAGACTGTTCTGGTTTTGGCAGACTCTGCCATTTTTCTTGGATTTGATCTTTTACTATGTCGAGTGGATTTCTTTGCTTCACGAAACATCAGTGTCTGTAGCTAATGTTTAAAAGTATCTATAGCATTTGTGCCCATGCAGAACCCATGAATTTTTTATTGTTGCACTAACCCTCTGATGCGAACTACTTTGAGTGTGGTGTGAAGGAAGTTTTCAAGGGTCAAGAGAAGAGGGTGATATAATGTGATCAAGAAGAGTGCAAAGTCAAAGCTTGGGGATGCCCCCGTGGTTCATCCTAGCAAATCCTAAGAAGACTCAAGCGTCTAAGCTTGGGATTCCAAGGCATCCCCTTCTTCATCAACAAATTATCAGGTCACGTCTAGTGAAGCTATATTTTTATTCGGTCATATCGTATGAATTTTTTACTTGGAGCATCTTTTATTTTTTGTTTTGTTTTCCTTACTAAAATAATATAATTGGAACCTAGAATTCTTGTTTGGGAGAGAGACATGCTCCTCCTTTTTCATATGAATACTCGTTATGCTCGTATTCTTAGTTTTTCTTCTGGTTGCTGCAAAATTCCTTTTTAGCTCATGTTTTTCTTGTATCCCTTATTCAGAGCTGTTAGTTTTAGTAGAGTTGTGTTTGTACTCTCTTGTTTCACTGCTGTATACCTTGGAGAGTTTTTGTTTAGTATAAAATATTTGGTGTTGAAAGGAGTAGTACAGTTTTCGTGCTTATAATGGTGCAAATAGAAAATTGTACAGATTGTGGCTAGACTTTTTCATGTCAAGCTAGATGTTATTTTAATTCTAAGCCTAGTGGTTATTTTTGTAGAATGAATTGTCTCAAATAGCTGAGAGTGTTTAATGTTCCATTGAAAGAATCATGAGTTCTTGTTGTCATATTGAAGCATAAATTTGTGGTGTTTTCCTTTGAATGCTTTATTTGGCTGACTTTACACATGCTTACAACATGTTTATGACTACAAACCAGTCACTTATAGACTCTATGATCATTTAGTTTTTGAACTTTTAATACCCTTTATGCTTTAATTAATGATGTTTTTGTCTTTATGCATGATTATGGTCATTATTGCTCTTGATTTGTCGCTCTAGTCTTTTGCTAGCCTCCACCTGTACTGAGTATGAGCTCTACTCGTGCATCCAACTCCCAAAAACCAAAGTTTGCCAAATTTGTGCACCATACTTACCTACATGTGGTATTTAACCGCCACTCCAAAGTAAATTTCTCATGTGTTACCTTTAAAACTTTCAAAATTACTCCTGTTTTGTGTTCCCGTTTTAGCTCATGAGGACGTAAATAGAGAATCTTTATCTCACTTGTTAATTAGACTTTCACACCCTGGACTAGTGGCTTCACCCGCTTATCCAATTTATAGAAGAGCTGGCAGCGGGGTGCCTAGCCCCAAACTTAATACAACACATTCTCTTCACTATTTTTGCCCCTCATTTATCAGTCAAAGCATAATTGTGTAAACAAAAGAGAAAGAGGGATGACCTTCTACCCAGATGCGTCCTTCTATGGGAGCCGCTCTTGTGAAGTCTAGTTGGCTTGCGACGTACTGTATATTATGTTTACCATTCATTGACATAAGCTTGCACACCTCCCTAAAAAAATGTTTTCAATACCTCTGTTTAACAAAATAAAAATCTCTAGCACATGAGTTGATCCCTGCTTCCCTCTGCGGAGGGCCTTTATTTTACTTTTATGTTGAATCTCCATCTTCTAACTTTATGCACAGCTGAGAGAGCATAGTTGCCATTCTGAGTTTAATGTGCATTTGTCACAGAAACATTATTAATTGATTCATGTTGTGTTTGTTGAAGATATGAGCAATTTTCCAAATGATTTAATCCATGGAAAAGATAAACAACATATGGCTAGAATAACTGGAAATAAACTAGTCATATGATTTGCACGAAAACGGGACATAGACAGGTTCAAATAGATCGGTACTAGAAGAACATGTATTGAGACATGAAGCAAAAACATGAACACATACGGTGCAGACGAAGAACCGTTGACTTTGGGCGCGTCAGACATGTCGCCGAAGAGGTTGTCGACGTCTGGGAAGAAGTCATCGTTCGGGAAGTAGTCGTCGGTGTCCGTGATGACGATGATGCCAGTAGTCGTGCCGCACCGCTCCCCAAAAACCTTATCGCCCTTCTCCCATACAGGATCCGAAGAGACGCGGTTCCGGAGGCCTACTATCCCGTCCCGCGGTGCACGCCGCGGCACGGGATGGAGATGTCCTGATTGGTGGCGCAGTGCTCGAAATATGAGGCAGAGGTGTGGATCTGTTGTGCGTATCTCTAGAGAGGAGCGACCTCTTGTTTTATAGGCACAGAGCAGGAGCCAAACATGCCACGCGAGAAGATGAAACGAAGAGTCGGGAAGGCAGACAGGCAGCAGCCGAAGCTGAGCAACCTCCGTAATCAAAACCCACTGAGCAAAACGTTTCAGGCCTGTTCATATTCTAATTCATGCGTGTGGCAAAATAAAGAGAGAGAGAGGCTCTCGGCTCGAGGCATTCCCGCAACCCGCGGCGTGCGCGCGTCGTGACGAGGCGAGGCGTGGCGTGGCGAGGCGGGCGGCGGAGGAGGAGCGCGCATTTAGTCATCTCCTTCTCATGCTCATACAACAAGTGGAAAGGCCTCCCTTATAAACAGGTAAAAACTTCCACTCAACTAGCAATGTGGGACTAAACATTTGTCCCACCTCTTGCCATACACGAATGGGCCATATGGGCCTCTAGGATTTTCAGGAATTTGTGGAGCACTAAAATAGGCTGGGCCATATTTGGGCTAAAATTCCAACAATCCCCCACAAGATCCTAGAGGCACACAAAATTTGCCTTAGGTTCAAAAACACTGTTTATATACCGGTTCTAAAGTGGAGACTGTTAAGTTGAACTCCACCAAGAACTCTGTGTTACACTGGTTTGCAACTTGAACAATGGACTGTGCCTTGAACTGCAAGTTTTCTGCGAATCTAGCTTCACACAAAGTCTTGACCGATACTTGACTACCGTGGTACTTCCCCGCGGGTGGAGCTTATACGTCATACTCCAAGACCTTTCATGAGTTTACTAGAGAGAACCCAATTCTCATAGACTGCGATGTTTAACAGTCGAACTCATATAGGTGAATTCCTCAGAAGATGTCCTGCAGGTCAACATCTTTGCTTACAATGAAGCCTCTTGGAAAACATTAAGATTTATATCATCCTACCTTGCAGTATAGGAGAGTATTGCGTCTTCAAGAAATGGTATTAAATAAATGTAAGGATACTCTCCACTCAGTTGATCAACAGTTTTGTCTCCGAATTCTACTTCACGGGATCTCCGATCACATAGAGTGGGTTGCCGCTGTGAACAACTCATGCAGTGGGTCTCATTCCCATCTCCTTCGATGCATTATCGATCAAATTACGTGAAAGACCCTTTGTGAAGGGATCTGCCAAGTTCATAGATGTTTGGATATAATCCAACGCAATAACTTCGGAGTTTTTCAATTTTCTGACATATTTTAATCTCCTATTCACATGTCTTGATGACTTCATAATATCCTTGGAACTGTTCATCTTGATTATCACAGTCTGATTATCACAGTTCATTAGAATAGCGGGTATTGGTTTTTCAACCACAGGTAAGTCCATCAAGAGCTCACGAAGCCACTCTGCTTCAACAGTGGCTGTGTCTAATGCTGCGAGTTCTGCTTCCATAGTTGATCTCGTTAAGATGGTCTGCTTGCAAGACTTCCAAGAAGCAGCGCCACCACCAAGTGTAAAAACATAACCACTTGTGGCTTTAATCTCATCAGCATCAGAAATCCAATTTGAATCACTATATCCCTCAAGTACCCTTGGGTCACCGGTATAATGAATTCCACAGCTCATAGTGCCTTTCAAATAGCATATAACTCTTTCGAGCGCATGCTAGTGATCATTTCCCGGATTTGAAACAAATCGACTCAATTTGCTCACAACAAACGAAATATCGGGCCTCGTGGCACTAGCTAGATACATAAGCGAGCCAATAATCTGAGAATATTTCAACTGATCCTTAGTAATCCGTCGATTCTTTCGAAGTAAAACACTAGGATCATACGGCGTTGGAGAAGGCTTGCAGTCGCTATACCCAAAACGACTCGAGACCTTTTCCACATAGTGGGATTGAAGCAGAGTGATCCCACCATTGTCGTCTCTTAGCAGTTTGATGTTTAGTATAACATCAGCTACTCCAAGATCCTTCATCTCAAAGGATCGAGATAATAAATCCTTGACCTCCTTAATTACGTCAAGGTTGGTTCCAAATATCAGTATGTCATCGACGTACAGACACAAAATAACTCCCTCGCCCCCACCATGACGATAGTATACACACTTGTCAGCTTCGTTTACAACAAAGCCTTCAGCAGTCAAAGTCCTCTCAAACTTTTCATGCCATTGCTTAGGAGCTTGCTTGAGGCCATACAGTGACTTCAATAACTTACAAACCTTGCCTTCATGGCCCGGTACTACAAAGCCATCTGGCTGCTCCATGTAAATTTCCTCATCTAACTCTCCGTTAAGGAAAGCCATCTTAACGTCCATTTGGTGAACGAGAAGACTGTGTGAGGCAGCCAATGAGAGTAGTACCCGAATGGTGGTCAGTCGAGCCACTGATGAGTAGGTATCAAAGAAGTCTTCTCCTTCTTTCTGGGTGTAACCCTTAGCCACAAGCCTGGCCTTATATTTTTCAATTGTACCATCAGGCCTAAGATTTTTCTTGAACACCCACTTGCATCCTATAGGTTTGCACCCATAAGGACGATCAGTGATCTCCCAGGTTTTGTTAGCCAGGATAGAATCCATCTCGCAACAGACAGCTTCCTTCCAGTAGTCAGCATCAAGAGATGCATACGCTTCTGAAATAGTCATGGGTGTGTCATCCACGAGATACACAATGAAATCATCACCAAAGGACTTCGCAGTCCTCTGTCTTTTGCTCCTTAATGGGACTTCATTGTTATCCTCTACGGGATTCTCAACGTGTTCTATCGGAATGGTGGGTTCCGGAATTACAGACAATTCCTGAGTAGATGAATTAGGTATCTCATGATTTGATGAGCTAGGCATCTCCTTTTTGGGAAAGATGTCTTCAAAGAAAGTTGCATCATTTGACTCCATGATTGTACCGACATGCATGTCTGGTACCTCAGATTTTAATATCAAGAATCTATAACCAATGCTACGAAACGCGTAGCCCAGAAGAACATAATCCACGGTTTTGGGTCCAAGCTTGCGCTTCTTGGGAATTGGTATACTGACTTTCGCCAAACAACCCCAAGTTCGTAAGTAAGAGATTTTTAATCTTTTCTTCTCCCATTCCTCGAATGGAGTTATTTCTTTGTTCTTTGTGGGAACTCGGTTTAGGACATGACACGCAGTCAACATCGCCTCCCCCCCACCATGCCTTGGAAAGTCCTGATGTATCTAACATGGCATTAACCAAATATGTTAGAGTACGGTTCTTTCTTTCGGCCACCCCATTAGATTGAGGTGAATAAGGAGGTGGCCTCTCATGGATTATACCATGTTCCGCACAGAAAGAATCAAAATCGTTGGAAAAATACTCTCCACCATGATCAGACCTAAGTCTCTTGATTTTCCGATCAAGTTGATTTTCTGCTTCAGCTTTATAGATCTTGAATAAGTTCAAAGCTTCATCTTTTATTTTTAAGAGATACACATGACAATAACGAGTGGAATCATCAATCAACGTCATGAAATATTTCTTTCCACCTTTTGTTAACACGCCATTCATCTCACAAAGATCTGAATGTATGAGCTCAAGTGGTGCCAGGTTTCGTACCTCCGCAGTCGTATGAGACTTGTGAGGTTGCTTTGCTTGCACACATACTTGACACTTAGAGCCCTTGACAATAGTGAAATTTGGGATTAAATTCATTTTGGCCAGCCGAGTCATGCATCCAAAATTAATATGACAAAGACGTGAATGCCAGACATTTGATTCACTATTGGTGCAAACATGATTCACAACTTTATTACAAACGTCTGAAAGAGATAAGCGGAACAAGCCTCCGCAATCATAACCTTTACCAACAAAAGTTCCAAACTTTGATACTACAAATTTATTGGACTCAAACATTAACTTGTAGCCATCTCGACACAGGAGAGATCCTCTAACAAGATTTTTATTGATAGAGGGCACATGATGAACGTTCTCCAGGCGCACGATCTTCCCTGAAGTAAACTTCAGATCCACCGTACCAACACCTCGAACAGAAGCATGCGACCCGTTTCCCATCAGCACAGAGGAAGTCCCTGCGAACTGGTATGAAGAAAACAATGAGATATCAGCACATATGTGTACATTGGCACCAGTGTCAATCCACCAATCAGGAGAATGACATACTGAAAGAATAGTAGGGAATTTACCGTACCCAGCATCCTTCATCTCAGTATCCCCAATGACAATATTGACATTCTTGCCATTCTTCTCAAGTTCTCGCAGCTCATACCGTTTAGGGCATTTCGGAGCCCAGTGACTCAGGTCACCACAGAAGTGGCAGGATCCCTTCCTTTTCTTGAAGTTAGTGGTTTGTGCAGGCTTGTTCTTCCTATTATACTTGCCTTTGTACTCAGGCTTGTTCTTGTTCTCAGGCTTGTTCTTGTTCTTGGGCTTGTAGGACTGAAAGTTCTTCTTCTGAACGAAGTTTGCACTAGAACCTCCCTCAAGACCTTGAGCACATTTGTCTTTTGCTCTCGCCTTCTCTTCCACATCAAGAGAACCAACGAGATCCATAACGGAAAAATCTTGTCTCTTGTGCTTCAAAGCGGTAGCAAAACTCCTCCATGAAGGAGGAAGTTTGGCAATGATGCCTCCGGCAATAAACTTGTCCGGTAACTCACAAGATAACTCCTCAATTTCTTTGGCAATGGACTGTATTTCATGAGCCTGCTCAACAATGGAGCGCTCATCATTCATTTTGTAGTCATAAAATTGCTCCATGACATACAATTCACTGCCTGCGTCCGAGGCACCAAACTTTTCCTCAAGCGCATCCCACATACCCTTGCCCGTAGGAATGGTCAGATACGGGTCAATCAGATTCTCATCAAGAACACTGACAATAGAAGCCCTCAGAAGGGTGTCGGCTTCCTCGAAAGCTTTCTCATCAGCAGCAGAAAGCTCTCCTTCAGGCTTTCCCTTAGCGGCGTCGTAGCACCTCATGGTTTGAAACCAGAGAGTGGTTCTCGCACGAAACCGCTTGAAATCTTTCCCTTTGAAAACAGGGGCTTCATAGAAGCAGCAAAGCCAACGATTTAAAATTGCCTAAAATAAGGTTTTTGGATTGTTGAAGATATGAGCAATTTTCCAAATGATTTAATCCATGGAAAAGATAAACAACATATGGCTAACATAACTGGAAATAAACTAGTCATATGATTTGCATGAAAACGGGACATAGACAGGTTCAAATAGATCGGTACTAGAAGAACATGTATTGAGACATGAAGCAAAAACATGAACACATACGGTGCAGACGAAGAACCGTTGACATTGGGCGCGTCAGACATGTCGCCGAAGAGGTTGTCGACGTCTGGGAAGAAGTCATCGTTCGGGAAGTAGTCGTCGGCGTCCGTGATGACGATGATGCCAGTAGTCGCGCCGCAGCGCTCCCCAAAAACCTATCGCCCTTCTCCCGTACAGGATCCGAAGAGACGCGGTTCCGGAGGCCTACTGTCCCGTCCCGCGGTGCACCCCGCGGCACGGGATGGAGATTTCCTGATCGGTGGCGCAATGCTCGAAATATGAGGCAGAGGTGTGGATCTGTTGTGCGTATCTCGAGGCGGGCGGCGGAGGAGGAGCGCGCGTGTAGTCATCTCCTTCTCATGCTCATACAACAAGTGGAAAGGCCTCCCTTATAAACAGGTAAAACTTCCACTCAACTAGCAATGTGGGACTAAACATTTGTCCCACCTCTTGCCATACACGAATGGGCCACATGGGCCTCTAGGATTTTCAGGAATTTGTGGAGCACTAAAATAGGCTGGGCCATATTTGGCCTAAAATTCCAACAGTGTTATCATTTGCTCTTAAATTATTTGTTCTAGTCTTCCACTTGAACTTTGAAGGTGTCCTGACATTTATTTTGCCCCACTCTTAAGGAAAAGTGAAATATCACTTTACTATGTTTTCTCTATGATTGAAACAAACATATAACTTTCGAGTGCATTATTATTCATGATCTTTTATTTGTGTTACTTTTCATGATGCAAAGTGATTGCTATGTTTCATTGTTAAAATTATATCTATCATGCTTGTGTTTAAAGTACTATGATCTCATCTTACTTATGCTTTTACAATTTAGATGATCAAGTTTATGTTGGTAGCATGTCACCTCAGAAATTATGTTATCTTCATCTGTTTTTTATTTATGATCTTGCATGCTCTCCATTGTTAGTAGCTTCTCTGGCCAAGTAGATCCTAGTAACTTCAAGAGGTAGTATTTATGCTCGATAGTGGGTTCATGCCTCATTTTCATCCGTGCTCGAGTGACAGAAACGTGACGGAGAGGATGTCCTGTTGCCATTAGGGAGAAAACAACGATGTTTACATTACACACTTTCCTTACCGCGATTATCTGTTGCTTGCAACTTATTACCCAAAGATTGTTCGGATGATATTCTGAGGATGAATTATTAGTCATAGATGCAGTTAGATAACGGTCTATGAGTCTTGTTGTAATGCCCGCATGAATCGCATAGTAATCATCATGTCATGCATGTTTCATTATCTATCAATTGCCCAACTGTAATTTGTTCACCACACATGTTCTCTATATTTTATGGAGAGACACCACTAGTGAACTATGGACCCCGGTCCATTTTCTCATACTGATAATACAACCACTGCAATTACTGTTTTCACACTAGTACTACTGTTTTTACATTGTTCTCTTATTGTTTTCCACATCATACATTTAGCCTCTTTGTTATCAGCAAAACCGGTGGGATTGACAACCTCACTGCTTCGTTGGGACAAAGTGAGTTGATTGTGTTGTGTAACTTCCATGTTGCTGCTGAACCGGTAGTGCGCCCTACCATATCAACTGCATCAACCTTCAGAAATTGATTGTCCTCCTACTGGTCGATTCAACCTTGGTTTGTTTTCTGAGGGAAAACTTTCCGCTGCACTCTTCACAACCTTTCTCTTGGGGTTACCAACGAGTGCAACTATGCACCACATCAAGCTCATAAAGATCCTACCAGACGTTTACCGGAACTTGGCGCCTCTGGCACAGATGTGACGCCCAACCATAATTTAGCCAAGGAGGGAGCGACGAATGCCTCCGCCAAAAGTTGTCGGCGACCATGTCCGATCGGGCCAGCCAGACATAGACCGGGCCTAGATCTAGCCAAGCCAGTCCGCCGTTGAGCACTACCACCATTGTCGCCTTCTCCTAGCACCACGACCCGCACCCCACTACCGCCAACCGTTTGGCCCCACAAACGATGCGTCAGGCCCAACCACCAAGATCGTCAGAAAGTAGCGCACCGTCACGTCCATGACTGATCGCGCAGTTAAGGAAGATGCCCGTGATGTCTGCAAGTGCACAACATTGTTGTAACTGTTTTCGAAATAAAAGTATCGAATCATAGGGAGCCCGAGAAAATGATTTTTTAGCCCCGCTTTAATTATTTACTAGAATGTACATGCAAGTTATCTTAATCCAATCGAGTAAGAGAGTGTTGGAAGTGTGTGGTTGTGTTGGCTGAGAGCAAACAAAATATTAAGAATAAGAAATCAAAAGTGAACAGAAAATAAACGGCGAGCTGATTGAAAACTGCAATATGGTTAAAACATTCTAAAAAAGTATGATTTCGCCACTAACATATTTCGGATTGGCTTTCCAACACTTTAAATTGGTAACTATATGTTCACACGGGTTTAGACATGACACCGGTATTTATACTCGGTGAATAATTGATAGCTGTATTTAGCGAAATGCTCCAACTTCTAGAAGTACATTAAGTCATATCGAACAACCCATCGCAACATTATATACATGATGTTTCCTTTGCCTCATGATATTCGGTCAAGCTCCATGGAGATCACTCTTTTTCGATCACATGATTCCTTATTCTTCAATAGGTTAACTATTAACCTTAAATAGTATGGTCATGCATATCTGGATTCGATACACGAGGCGAAACCCTCTCAAGAAGAGAGGGGCAAATGTCATCTTAACTGACCATGACTCGTATTATGCTTGAAGACAAACTCAGAAACTATCTTTATGACATTCTAGTTACGGTGTAATTTTTTATATCCTCAAAGTAGGTCAATGTGTTAGAATACATGTACTTTGTTTTCTCTTGCGGTATAAGGGCATAGAGTAAGTACTCTACCCCGACCACCGAACCCACGTGTACTTAGATTCCCGTTCGGTTTGGGTCTCCTACCTCCGTTCGGTCTGGGCTTTGTCCCCCTTATACATGCATACGATCTCCCTAGTCAGGGATAACAATCGCTTCCTCCAACTCTACGTACCCTCTCTTACGAACATGGTATCTAGAGTCTCCTCTTAGACCTAGCTGTCGCCGAGCCGCCGATCTCCCTCTTGATCTGCCGCCGGCAAGGATTCCGACCGCCGGTCATCTCCAAAATTGATCGCCGATCTTCTCCTCTCCACATACACCTCCAAAAACCCTAGTTTCCCCTAGCAAAAACCACACCCGAATCAAAAACCCCTCCCCGAAACCCTAGAAAATCCTAAAACCATCCTGTCCCACCCATGTCTTCCTCGTTGACCTCTGCTAATCCGGTTGGTTCTCCATCGGCTACAAAGCTTACTCGAGACAATTTCTTATCATGGAAGGCCCAAGTTCTCCCCTCTCTTCGGGGTGCTCGTGTTATGCCACTATTAGAAGGAAAGGATCTTGCACCTGCCGAGTTCATTGAATCCACGGGTGCTGACAATGATAAATCTTCTATTCCCAATCCGGCCTATGATGCCTGGGTTACGAAGGATCAATAGGTCGTCAGTTTTCTTGTTAATTCCCTCTCCAAGTATGTCCTTACCCACACTTATGGACTCGAACATGCTGTTGAAATCTGGAGTGTCATCACAATCTTTACACTACTCAGTCCAAGGCTCGTGTCTCTGCGCTTCGGGGTGCGCTCACTAACACCAAGAAGCTTGATATGTCTGCTCATCAATTTATCTCCAGGATGAAGGGATTTGCTTCTGAACTTGCAGCTGCAAGCAAGACGGTTGATGATGATGAACTCAAGGATTATATTCTTAATAGATTAGATGGCACGTTTAATCCTCTGGTTTCTTCTATCAATGATGTCCCCTCAACAAAACTCAATGATCTATGCTCCCAGTTATTATCCTATGAGTATCGAGAGACTATGCTTGCCTCTACGGGTCAAGGGACTGGCACGTTTACGTCCTCGGTTAATGCTGCAACACGCCGCCCAAACACCAATTATGGGGGGACGGGGTCCTCTCGACAATCTGCCACATATGCTCAGTCGCCTACACCCCCATTACTTCCACTACCGTATCCTTCACACCCAATTACACGACCATCCTACCACCCGCCTCCTCCACCACATACCCCATACCCACCATATCATCCACCTCAGCCCTCACCATCCCCATATTATCCGCCCCAACCATACCCACAACCATACCCTCCCTACTACCCCAATGCGCCCCCATCCTACAACCCCTACGCCCTCCGCCTCCTTACTATCAACCACGTCCCCCACAGCAGCCATGTGGCTTGCCCTTGGCCAAATAGGACCCCGGGCACAAGCCTAAAGGAGGGCGCGGGAGAGGTAACCGTGTGGCTCCCCCTTAGCAGGAGGGAGTTTTCTGCCAAATTTGCAAGAAGGAGGGACATCTTGCTAATGAGTGTTGGTGGCGTTACGGTGATGATAACGATGATGATGACACACAGACTGGTCCCAAGGGTGCATATGGTGTTGACACCAACTGGTATGTGGATACAGGAGCTACAAATCACGTGACTGGTCAACTCAACAAGCTACACCAGTGGACAAGGTATGGAAATTGCACATATTGTTCATTCTGTTTTGCATACCCCGCATAGTTCTCTACAACTCCCTAATATCCTTCATGTTCCTAGTGCCACTATGAACTTACTTTCCGCTCATAAAATTGCCCTTGACAATAATGCCTTTATTGAAATTCATCCCTTCTTTTTCTTGATTAAGGATCAGGCAACACAGCAAATCATGTTTAGAGGTCCTTGTCATGGTGGTCTGTATCCTCTTGTTCCTGTCTCCACGGGGTCGTCCAAGCATGCACTCGCCACCATCAAGCCTTCCTCCTCTACATGACATCGACGTTTAGGGCATCCATCTTCTTTTATAGTTCATGTATCTTGTCCACATGCTCATCAACAAAATGGCTCAGCTGAACGAAAACATAGGCATATTGTCGAAGTTGGACTTACTCTTCTTGCTAATGCCTCTATGCCTTTGAAATATTGGGATGATGCTTTCCTCACAGCCACTTTTCTCATTAATTTGCTTCCCACAAAGGTTCTGAATCTTGATAAACCTACTCAAAAACTCCTTAATGTCACTCCTAATTATGAGTCTCTTCCTGTTTTTGGCTGTGCATGTTGGCTAAATCTTCGTCCTTACAACAAACACAAACTTTCCTTTCGCTCCAAACAGTGTGTGTTTCTTGGCTATAGTCCCCTTCACAAAGGAGTTAAGTGTCTGGATGTGGCTACTGGTCGTGTCTATGTCTCTCGTGATGTGGTTTTTAATGGGCATATTTTTCCATTTGCTGCCTTTCACCCTAATGCTGGACGTCAAAATTCTTCTTCTACCTCCTGAAAATCCCTTGCCAGCATCATATGATAGGGGTGTGCGTACTAATGATCAATTTTTGCAATTTGTACCTGCTGCTCCTTCATTGCAGATTACAGGATCTGAAAATTCTCCAAGCTCAAGTGCAGCAAGTGGTTAAAACTCGGAAGAAAATGCTCATGAAATCAGCTCAAATGTCGCGTCTACAAATTCTGGCACTACAGGACAAAGTTCCACTGAAATCCACGCAGATTCCCCAGCATCCGTGTCGGATCGCGCGATGATTGACCCACCGTCACACGCACGTCGCCTTGACTTTTCGATGGCAGACCGCGCGGGCCGCCCCGACAGCACCCTGTCGCCCCTGTTCCCCTCGAGTCGCCGTCCTCTCCGTCTCTCTCCTCCTCTGTGTCCCCACGGGCTGACGCTGAAAACAAGGCGGGAGATTCCACCACGGAGGAAACAGACACAGATAGCAGTGCTGTCCCCCAGCAGGAGGCCACACCTTCCTTAGGATCTTCTGCGCCAGTGGATTCTGAACCTCCTGCTGCTGAAGCTCGTACTCGCTTACAAAAAGATATTAGACACCCCCGGATTTATAAAGATGGTACAGTTACATACAAAGGGAATTTTTCTCTTCTCACTGCTACAGGAGAACCTAAGAATCTACAGGAAGCTGTCATAGATGAAAATTGGAGTCATTGCTATGAAAGATGAATACAATGCTCTTCTTGCAAACCACACTTGGCACCTTGTGCCTCCTAGTTCCAACAGAAATGTCATTGACTACAAGTGGGTTTATCGTATAAAGAAGCATGGTGATGGGACAATTGACAGGTATAAGGCACGTTTAATTGCAAAAGGTTTCAAGCAAACATATGGGATTGACAATGAGGATACCTTCAACCCCGTTGTTAAGATAACTACTATAGGCTTGTTCTTTCTATAGCAGTTTCTAACAATTGGAGTTTACGGCAACTAGATGTCAAGAACGCGTTTCTTCATGGCGTTCTGGAAGAGGAAGTATATATGAAACAACCAACAGGTTTTGAGTCTTCCACTAATCCTAACTATGTCTGCAAATTGGACAAAGCTATTTATGGATTAAAACAGGCACCTCGAGCTTGGTACTCTCGTCTTAGTTCAAAGTTGCATACACTTGGATTTATTCCCTCTAAGGCACACACGAGATCATTGTTTCTCTTTGACAAGTCAGGTATCACAATGTTTCTCTTAATCTATGTTGATGACATCATTGTGACCAGCTCCTCAGATTCAACTATTTCATCATTGTTACACAGTCTAAGTCATGACTTTGCTCTCAAAGATCTTGGTGATCTTCATTTCTTCTTGGGTCTTGAAGTTCACAAACAGTCACATGGATTACTACTTAACCAGGAGAAATATGCTGCTGACTTACTTGCTCGTGTTGGTATGACCAGTTGCACATCATGTCCTACACCTCTTTCCAACAGTGATACACTGTCTCTTCAGGATGGCTCTCCTCTAGGATCTGAGGACAGTTCGCGTTACATGAGTATTATTGGTGCTCTTCAGTATTTAACTTTGACACGGCCTGATTTGTCATTCTCTGTCAATAAGGTCTGTCAGTTTCTTCATGCTCCCACTACTACACATTGGACAACAGTAAAAAGGATATTGAGATACATCCATGGTACTCGGACACTTGGACTTACTTTTCAGAAGTCCTCCTCTACACTTCTCAGTGCATTTTCAGATGCAGATTGGGCAGATGATTTAGATGACAGACGGTCAACAGGTGGTTTTGCTATCTTTTTTGGTCCTAATCTTGTTTTCTGGAGTGCTAGAAAACAACCTACGGTCTCACGGTCTAGCACTGAACCTGAATATAAAGCCCTAGCCAATGCAACTGCTGAGTTAATTTGGGTTTAAGCACTAGTAAGAGAGCTTGGTGTTACTCTAAAGGAGAAGCCCTGTTTATAGTGTGACAATCTTGGCGCAACGATTTTATCTGCAAACTCTGTCTTTCATGCTCGTACCAAACACATTGAGATAGACTACTATTTTGTCCGGGAAAGAGTTGCCAATAAAATGCTTGATGTCAAGTTCTTCTCCAACAAAGACCAGATTGCTGATGGATTCACCAAAACACTGTGTACAAAGAAGCTTGAAGAATTTCGGCGTAATCTAAACCTTTGCAAGCTTTAGATTAGGGAGGGGGGGGGGGTGGAGGGCGTTGTTAGAATACATGTACTTTGTTTTCTCTTGCGGTATAAGGGCGTAGAGTAAGCACTCTACCCCGACTACCGAACCCACGTGTACTTCGATTCCCGTTCGGTTTGGGTCTCCTACCTCCGTTCGGTCTGGGCTTTGTCCCCCTTATACATGCACACGATCGCTTCCTCCAACTCTACGTACCCTCTCTTACGAACACGATGCACATCTCAGCTGCATGCGCTAATCTCAACTCTAATTAAGGAGAAAGTGTAGATATTACGCAGAGAGAACCAAGAGATCTATTGTTTCGTCTCTGAAACATAGCCTTGAACCAGTATATCGCCAGTCTAATACTGACTAATATTCACGTCGTGTCATCACGTAAACCTCGGCCGGCTATGAACGCTAAATAACTCTGGACGAGGGAGTATTAAGATGACATGGCTGACGAATCAATCACGCTTCCAAACTCGATAGGCTATAAATTATTCGCCTTTGTAACGTGTAGTCGCTAGTACAGTATTTGTTAGTCACATGGACAGATAGTACTGTAGGAGTAATATTGAAATGAAGAACCATTTCGAAAAAGAAATACTGAAATGAAGAAACGTAAGAGAAAAGATACATTTGAATCGCTATCACGATAGGAAAAAGTCATCGAAGACGTGGATAATAGCAAGCTACAGCTTAGCAGCAGCCTCGCGAAGAAAATATGTGGCATGGGCTGTTTTTTTCCTAGTCAAACGCTCAAAAGTATGATCTGTCTCAACAAGTAACCACACTGATCACTGTCAGGCGATAGCTTACTAGCGTAGCAGGGTTCAATTTGAGAAAAGAGATTTTTCTTTTTTGATAAAGAGCTTTATTAATTAAAATGTTTAACCATTACACCCGGCCTCTGTATAATTAGGATGCACATAACCGTTAACCAGAAGTTCGAAAAAAACGTGAAAGGGTAGCAATTGACAAATTACAACCATATAGAGGTAATCGTCTATGCCTATGGAGGATCAATCCTTATTGTAAGTGGTCATCCATGTTGGATAAAAATATCCCTCGCCACCTTTTCCAGTCATACACATGCCTCCGTAAAAGAATATCGATACTTTGCCCGTTGTAATGTGGAACGCGAACGGACACTATTTGTGCACGGTATACCTGCAAACGAGAGAACATGTTAATGGGGTTCAGCTTGACGCATTCCTCTCCCTCGGGTCACCCTCCTCGTGGCGACTCAAGGGCGAACCTTCTTCCTACCCCGCCCCCTCACTCCTTCACCCTCCCTCCCTCGCCAAGGCCGTCACAAGCGGAGCCCTTGTGCCCGCTGATATAGAATACCGATTGACATTGCCCGTCTCACCAAACACTAGAATGAATTTTATTCGATTTATTGAGTGTGGAGCATTCTCTCCTTGTTAGGATGGTAAGTCACTTGTGCTACATAGGAATATAGACTTTTATAATACGAGCTAGAGAGGCAAGCGAATAGGCACAACCCTAGTTCTCGATTCCAGGCTAATAGTAATACTTCGCCTATGCAATTACATATATGGAACATGTCCTACCTTTATGTGTAGATCGGCAAAGAAAGTATTTAAACAAGAGATGAACTAGCAAGGGAAAACAAAAGAAGATACATAGAGGGAACAATAATAAATCAAGCACATCTTCGGGAGATCTGTTGTAATTTTCTGTTGCATCGTCTAGACATCAGAAATAGCTGCATTAGCAACATCTCGCTACTACTGCCTTGGCAACCCTAGCACCAACCCGAACAACTCAATTCAAGCTAGCAACAATTCACAATTTATACTTCCTCAAACAAGTGCTTTCTTTTAGTTTGTTGTTACTTTTGGAGGAGAATCTTATGAGTTTTAACTTGGTTGTTATCAATAACTTAATTCAGATTGTTTTAACTTGGTTGTTAGATTCATGTACGTCATTTCTGTATCCATACAACAATATGTAATACAATACTTCCTCCGATCAATAAAAAGTGTTGCTTATTTCGTACCAAGTGGGACGACACTTTTTATAGATCGGAGGGAGTACTAATTTGCGCGAAATGATACACTTAGCCTGTTGTTGGCTTTTCCCTTTAATCAAAGAGGCCAGTTATGAGATTAGGATCGCGATTCTCATGAAACGAGTTAGGATAGTGATTCCAAAGGGGCATTTGATTGTTCAACTTTCTCAATGCGAAACTAAATTTGTCTTTGCATCTACTCAGAACCAACTCGGCGTCCTGTTGCACTCCAAGTCTTACGCACGTACAGGACTTCGCAAGGAAATCGAAACGTCTCTCTCTCTCACTCTCTCTAAGCATCCAAATGATGTTTGTGTTTGACGATACATGATACTGAATTGGTCTAATCTCCCTCTCTATATAACGACGTTATTTAACCGATCATCCGATCACAAATCAGTCAAATCTCGCGTCCTTTTGTGCTACATACAACTGCGGACATGGCGAGAAGTTGGTTTCTTTTTGTGCCGTTTGCTCTTGCATGGATTGCTTGTGTTGGTGACGCTGCAGTTGTGGAGCACACCTTCAATGTAATTGGGCTAGTGAAATACTCTTTCTTTCACTAGTATACGTGCACGTGCAACGCACGTATGATAATCTTGAATGTAAACATTTATGTTTAATCTTAAATATCTTTTAGCGAGTTTTTTTTTCTGCGAAACTATTTAAACGTGTCTAATGTCCAACGACATGAGTCGAGGTTATATGTAACACACGGTTGTCACACACGATTACATAAAATTCACGATCACACAAATATGCTATAATTAGTTGCGAAAATACTTCAAACACAATAAATAAGCAACATTATCTATTCCCTCTTGAAGGTCCATTTTTTGATTTGATCTATAATACTTCGTTCCTTGTCCGGGATATTGTTTAGAGCTTCATTCCCTTCATACTTCAAAATATGTATTACAAATTGTCTCCTCAGCTCAATACCATCCTACATGCATTATACAACAATGTTATAAAAAATCATGTGCAACGTGTATACAATGAGGATGGTGTAAATACTCACTCTTGGAACTGGAAAATGTAGCACCCCGTCGTACCATGAGTGCATGAAATTAAATACAAAGAAACCCGACAGCGGACTGCATGCATTAAAATGTTACATTGTGCATTTAATGAATCAGTTAAGACTGTAACACATTGAGAAGATTCATACCCGTATGAATTTGTCGGAACAATAGGAACTTTACATCCCCATTTAGAGACGCTGACCTTCAATGCGGGGTTTGCAACTTGGAGTGCAAGGCTTAAATTATTGATCATGCTTTTAATTATTTTTTGGCCCAAAGTAGGTATTGGAAGGGGGTCCAAAATAGAGATAACCTTTTTCTTCTGATCTAAGACAAATAGTAGAAATATTCCAAAAATATCCCACGGCAATAAAATCTGCAATAATGCATACATTTTAGGAATATAAATGAATCATTAAGAACAAACAACCCCTTTTTAATAATGAAAAATTAATCTTACCATATCACATTTTGAGATATGATACTCATTGCTATCAGGCCAGCTCTCAAACAACTGTGCCAATGTAGTAACGTCCATTTTTTTGCGACGACTTGTATTTCTTGCACCGTGGGACATCAACTAAAATAATAATAATAATAAACACATTAGTAGTCGAAATGAGGCAAAATGCGATATGTGAATATAGTAACTTACACAAAATTTTAAATCCATGTAGTGAACTGGTATATCTCTAACAAGTTGGATGTCGTGGCACGCTAATATCCGCACGGCCATATTAAAGCAAGCAACATCCATGTATTCATCGGTCTTTAATATGTTTCTTATTTGTCTCAAATCTAAACTTATAGGGTAAGGAATAGAACTTTTCACCCATTCGGTCCTGTGAAATAGGAATTCTGTCAATTATAAGAAAACAAGAGTATAATTTATGAGAACATAAAATGAACTGAAAAAATGGCTTACTCCAGTAAAGTGACATCATCGACCATGCTTATGCACAAGCAAAGTTCGTCTATTAAGTCTTCGTTTGTTGGACTGACGGATGGTGAAAGGAGAAATGATTGCGAGATTTCCTCAACTTGTGAAGATATGTTCGATGTTTTGAGCTTCTTAGGTGGTCTATCCAGAACCACACAATCCGTGGGATCTGTGTCATTTTCGTCATCTTGCAACTCTCGATTTCTTATATTATCATCGTTTAATTTCGAGTCGACTAAAATAACAGCTAGTTTTGTTCTAAAATCTGTTATATTAGCCTACAATAATAATTAGAGTTAGTTTTAAATATAATACGACATAGAATAATATAATACAGAGAGAAAGAAATACCTGAGTAGGAGTGTCAGACAAAACATCACCCATAAAGTATTCCATAAAATTTATCATCCACAGACCACAAGATGAGCTGCATGATTACAGGGTTTAAATATAGTCAGCAATAACAATTATCAATTTTTTTTATAGTGAAACTTAGATGGTATTCAACATTTTTAAATAAGGTCATGCTCTAGTACACATGCGGCAAAGATGTAGTCACTCACTATCCAGCCTCAAATCTCAATAGCACCCTCACAATCGTACATCTCAAAAAGAAAAAAAAACACTCTCACACTCTCTGACCCGTCACCTACCTCCACCGCCCCCGCGAGGTGCTGCGCTGGTCTTTGGTCGCCCCCGCCGTTCCCCATTACCTGGCTCCCGTACCCAACCTCAACCTCAACCTCCCACGCCCGCCCGGCACCTCGCGCCCCCAGGTTCAGTCGCCGGCCGTCCCTCACCTGCCGACGCAAGGTATCCGGCGCGCTGGCCGTTCCGTCGATTTGCACAGCGATGGGGACCAAGCTGCCGCTGCAAGGTTCCAATTCCGCGCACCGTGGAGCCGGCCCCTGGCTCTCGGTCGCTGCCGGAACGGAGCTCCCGCGCCTCCGTCGAACAGAGCTCCCGCGTCGCCGCCGGACGGAGCTCCCGGACCGCCGGAGCGAGGCTCGCACGACCCTGCTGCTCCCCGCCCATCTCGTCGACTCGGGCCCAAGGATTCGCTCTAGCTGAGAGAGCTGGCGGAGACCCTGCTGCTCCCTGCCCAGATTGAAATCGTACCTGCACACACCTCCTCTTCTCTGCTCATCGGCAAGGGATCTGAAGATCAAATCTGCAGGTGGCAGGATTGGGAGCAGTAATGATTGGGAGTCATACGCAGGTTTGTTTAGCTTTCCTCCTGCCCCTCCTGAAACCATTTATACTAATAATTCTTATGCCCCTGTAATTGCGAGTTTGTATACTGCATCCCTGTACACTTGATTACACTTGATTGCTATAATGGTTTGTGGCCTTGTTGGTTTGGTAGGTTCCATCGCAAGGACGTTCTTGACCTGCAGTGGTCGTGTGATGGTTCATGGTATTGTTTCTGCTTCAGTTGCATAATATGGGATGCTAATAAAGGTAATTCCTACTACAACAGGTGATCCAATGTTTGCTCCATCTTGACTTCTGTAATATATGGTTGATATGCACAATTATTGTCAGGTGCAGTGCAACATTGTTAGCCAAGATTGTTAGCCGGTTGTTTCTCGCGAGTGAGCAGCAGCCAGGTTGATTAATTAGCTGGCTAAATTTCTCTCCAAAAATGCTTAATTTCCACCCAGCCATGTCGATCTGAACCACGTCTTCGCGCTCCTCACCAGCGGCAGGTCGAGAAACCTATTAAGCTACCTGGCCTCCATCCCCGAGCATCCGAGAGGCTCGAGCACAACCTACTCAACTTTGCCATGCTGGCTCTCCTGGACCCGACTCTAAGGTGCGATTTGTTTTCTGTTTTCTTCTTTGAACTATTGCTTTACATCATGGCATAACTACTGAAGCAGTAAGACGGTGTATGGTTGTGATGCATTTGTGCTTCTACTTTCTGATTTAGAATGTGCATCTGTTGGCACTTCTTCTTAAATTCAAAAGTTTCATATTTAAGTGTTATATGATCCACCGAGCAGTGGATGCAATTTCCATTATTGTTTCCGAGCTGTCATTCCTTCTCGGCCAGATTGATTTATCATTGAGGAGGAATATTTATTGGAGTTAGATGAATAAGGTTCATGCCATGAGTAGCAGCAATGATTTATTCCTCCTATGGGTAGCAGGAATGATGTAGCTTAACTAATCTCACAGTGTATAATATTGAGGACATAGAACAAATACATAATGTCGATTGCGTTGAGTTAGTAGGTATACCCATCTGTCTGCAATCTGCTCTTAATAAACTCTTCTCTTGGCCATTTTGTGATGTTTAGGTCCTTCCACTTATCAGAATTTAGTTCCATGTGCAGACTTACAAATTTGAATACATTTTCTAGTCCTTGTAACTGTTGCATGAATAAATGACAAAGTATTAGCATCGCAGGCGAAAAATAACAGAGTTAGTCTTATCAAAAGATAGGGTAGTGGAACTAATAACTTACCATTTCAGTGACGTCTTTGCGGTTAATTCCTGAGCCTAGCGAGTCGAGCACTTGGATACACTGTTTTGTGGTATTTATAACTGCTAGGTACCAATGCATGTCATCCATGTTTATTGGAAAGAATATCTAAAAAAAAAATTAGATTAGATCTCATCTATCCAAACATCCGTCCTCGAGTGAATTTATATATAGTAATATGTACGCAATTGAGACTAACCATATCATGTTCCAAATAAGTTTTGGCTCTCTTGAATACCCATTCAGGTGCATCATCCCGCATAAAGCTACCCTCCTTTATCATATTAGATATGCATGCATTCTCTAAGAACACACTCTTACCTGATCTGAACTGTAGATGCTCTTTGGCACTAATGCAGTGAATGTACGCGTTTATGATCTGGATAAAGGTGCACACCTTTTGGTTACAGGGGATAATACGAAGTAATATTAAAAATTGCATGTTCTTATCATAAATCTACATATACTTACTTCATCACCGACGAATTCTCCAGAAGTCAAAAGAGTTAGCAAATGACGCTTTTTTAAACATGCATCATCGATACTGACTAAATATTTTTTATCGCTTGGTTCAGACCTTATATTTTCAATCACAGACGCGTCATCAATGGTGCAAGCGTAATCTGTTGCAATTGAAGTAATAACATTTATTTTTAACGAAGAAAATAACTGTAGCAAAATAGGAATAGATATGGAAAATTAAATGTAGCAAAATAGGAATAGAGTAGGATTTGAGCCATGCCTTGTGAAGCAACCATGTAATCGCGTGCCTTCTTAGGCTTGTTATGCTGTCGAATTACTTTATCTATCTGCTCTGGCATTTTCACCTCGTCCTCAGTAGTTCTCGGTCCTTCTATGTCGGGCACTTGTGCCAATTCCTCATCATGAGCTGCCAGCATTTGTTCACTCGATTCGATGCATGTTAAAATCTGAGAAGAAAGTTAGAGATAATTATCTCTATGTAGAATTATTTGGGAGATGTAAATTTATGAGAACACTCGCCTCTGTCACTTCAGAATTTGTGGTCTGCGTGTCCTGTTTTCTCTCTAGCGAATCATTGTCGGTTAATCCACTCCCACTCGATTCTTCCTCGATTAGTGATTCTTCCTCGATTAGTAACTGAAAACATGATAAAGGAGAGTTGTAATTTTTAGTCTACCTCCGTTTGATATTATATAGGTCAGATGTGAAAATAAAACCCGTATTTGTCCCACACTTACTGTTATGTCAATAATAATGAGATGTTGAAAAGAAAACTTGCCTTTGCGTGGATTGTATCATCAGTAGTTTCATGTTCTTGTATTGCCTTTGTCGTCATTGGGCTCCTATCCTCTTCTCCGGCTATCAGATTTTCAATCTCCATATTTTCTGCAGGCTCCTCCTTATTTCCCTTGTCGATGTTTTCCTATAAACCAACCATATCAGCTGTAGATACGAAACCGTGACTAAGATGAATTTACAAACATATATCATTACCATGTTGATAGTAGATAGATCTGTAGAGGCTACGGGGGATGGTGGCGCAGACATGGAGGACAATGGTGGATGACCACGAGCAGATGTGTGGGGCGCGTCACGGTGGAGAGGCTTGTTCTGGAGGAGGTCGCCGCGGTGGAGGATTGTGAGGATGCGGCAGTGAGGTTGTGAGAGAGGATGGAGGAGAGGTGGAAGGAAACCCTAGAGTGCAAAACCCTTTTCTTTCTTGGGCTATGGGTACCTCTCTAGGTCGGCCTCTGTAGGCAATATTAACACATAAGTAGGAAAGGGAAACAACAAATCGCGACAATTGCTCTCCTGGTCGCTATCTCATCCCACGTTTCTCTCTTTTCTAATAAATATGTGATCGTCATCCCAGGCCCCATGTTTTCCTTTTGTGCTCTTTAATAATTATTACTAATATTAACACCCCACGTACATTCCTTCTCCATGTACTGAAATAATGGGGAAGGGGAAACATATTTATAGAAGAAAGAATGTATCTCCTTGGGAATAATTTCAAGGAAACCTGTGCCTAACATCCGTGCCAGCCACTAAAGTTCAATATATGAAACTTACTATAGGTATATTTCACTATACTTGTTGTGGAAATCGGGCCGAGACATGAACAGCTTACATGTGAATCGGGTAGCCAGAGTGTGTTGGTATCACTATCATATGTTTTTTATTTCCTGGATTGGTGAAATCCATAGCTAACTGGTTGCATTTTCTTTTAAAACTCTAGCTTCGGTTTTTGACCGTCTACTACCAGAAGAAAGTGTCCAGGTTTCTCCTCGTGGATTTCAAATTGGAGCATTTAGGAATTATTCCATCCCCGTCAATTGCCATACTGGTACCTATTTAAGAATTTGACAAGTAAGTTGAATGTTGCCGGTTCTAAAGTTGCAACATGTTTTATTATTTTCAGTTTGCACGCAGATATTTTTTAGTTTTTTCTAGTCTATCAGATAGCTTGCAGAGCATTGTCGGACAACTTGAATGACTTGGCTGTACTACTTGTGTCATACTGTCGGTCTGCCAGGCACAGTCTAGCCCCTGACCAAATTCAGCTGAATATTTACTTTTGCATTCTCCCATTGTAGAAGTAAATTTTGTTTCATGAAATCTTAAAGTAAACAGAGTCACTAATTAATATTTTACACAGCCCAACTTGGGGATTGGCTATTATCTGGGTCTATACATACCGAGCTAGGTACAACAGATAAACCTCAACTTATCTAGAAGCCTTATCTTCAACAATGCGTGCACCATGCACTAAGATTTAGCCATCCCATATAGTGAGCAGACAGGCTGGATCGTTCTTTAACACTTAGACTTGTATCTTCCTTCTATATTGCTTCAACGTTTCTGTGATGATGAGATAATTGAGTTACATCCTTTGTGTCAATATAAAATTAGGAAAACAGCAGCTGAATGTGAAAGATGCAGAAATGCTACAGCCTTGCCTCTAAATCTGGCAATACTGGACTTGAATGACACACATAGATGAAATGTAAAAGCTACCAAGGTGTTGCTAACTTAAGTTTTTGCAACAATATGAAACCATTACAGAAATATGAACACTATAAAGGTCTTCTGGTTACGTGGTAATATGAAATGCATTCCATATCGCCGCGGTGGAGGATAGATCTGTAGAGGCTACGGGGGATGGTGGCGCAGACATGGAGGACAATGGTGGATGACCACGAGCAGATGTGTGGGGCGCGTCACGGTGGAGAGGCTTGTTCTGGAGGAGGTCGCCGCGGTGGAGGATTGTGAGGATGCGGCAGTGAGGTTGTGAGAGAGGATGGAGGAGAGGTGGAAGGAAACCCTAGAGTGCAAAACCCTTTTCTTTCTTGGGCTATGGGTACCTCTCTAGGTCGGCCTCTGTAGGCAATATTAACACATAAGTAGGAAAGGGAAACAACAAATCGCGACAATTGCTCTCCTGGTCGCTATCTCATCCCACGTTTCTCTCTTTTCTAATAAATATGTGATCGTCATCCCAGGCCCCATGTTTTCCTTTTGTGCTCTTTAATAATTATTACTAATATTAACACCCCACGTACATTCCTTCTCCATGTACTGAAATAATGGGGAAGGGGAAACATATTTATAGAAGAAAGAATGTATCTCCTTGGGAATAATTTCAAGGAAACCTGTGCCTAACATCCGTGCCAGCCACTAAAGTTCAATATATGAAACTTACTATAGGTATATTTCACTATACTTGTTGTGGAAATCGGGCCGAGACATGAACAGCTTACATGTGAATCGGGTAGCCAGAGTGTGTTGGTATCACTATCATATGTTTTTTATTTCCTGGATTGGTGAAATCCATAGCTAACTGGTTGCATTTTCTTTTAAAACTCTAGCTTCGGTTTTTGACCGTCTACTACCAGAAGAAAGTGTCCAGGTTTCTCCTCGTGGATTTCAAATTGGAGCATTTAGGAATTATTCCATCCCCGTCAATTGCCATACTGGTACCTATTTAAGAATTTGACAAGTAAGTTGAATGTTGCCGGTTCTAAAGTTGCAACATGTTTTATTATTTTCAGTTTGCACGCAGATATTTTTTAGTTTTTTCTAGTCTATCAGATAGCTTGCAGAGCATTGTCGGACAACTTGAATGACTTGGCTGTACTACTTGTGTCATACTGTCGGTCTGCCAGGCACAGTCTAGCCCCTGACCAAATTCAGCTGAATATTTACTTTTGCATTCTCCCATTGTAGAAGTAAATTTTGTTTCATGAAATCTTAAAGTAAACAGAGTCACTAATTAATATTTTACACAGCCCAACTTGGGGATTGGCTATTATCTGGGTCTATACATACCGAGCTAGGTACAACAGATAAACCTCAACTTATCTAGAAGCCTTATCTTCAACAATGCGTGCACCATGCACTAAGATTTAGCCATCCCATATAGTGAGCAGACAGGCTGGATCGTTCTTTAACACTTAGACTTGTATCTTCCTTCTATATTGCTTCAACGTTTCTGTGATGATGAGATAATTGAGTTACATCCTTTGTGTCAATATAAAATTAGGAAAACAGCAGCTGAATGTGAAAGATGCAGAAATGCTACAGCCTTGCCTCTAAATCTGGCAATACTGGACTTGAATGACACACATAGATGAAATGTAAAAGCTACCAAGGTGTTGCTAACTTAAGTTTTTGCAACAATATGAAACCATTACAGAAATATGAACACTATAAAGGTCTTCTGGTTACGTGGTAATATGAAATGCATTCCATATCGCAGAAATTAAAATATTGATCTTTTAATTTGATGCTTGATGTACACATTCATATCATGTTGGTATATGAAATGCATACCTGACCGCTGAAATCTTTTTGGCTTCTCGGGAAATATGAATATAGTAATGTATTAGAAACCAATAGTATCAGTAGCAAGCGACATCGGTCTGATCTGCACAACAAACCAGTTCAGAAACATAATAAAAGCCAAAATTATTGTTCATTTAAAATTAGCTGGAATGAAAAAGCAGGAAAGAAGAACCCACCTGGCAATAGTCAATGTTTGTGGTGCTTTTCCCAGATTTATGAATCACCTCGTTCGGCTTGTCCAAAATCCGTGTCAGTCTGTCTCGAGGCGCCCCTTGAAAATGCAACATACAACTGACCATGAAATTTATTTTTGCGATGTACGTGTGAGATCACTCAGTCAGAAATTTATTTTGTTTCATGAAATCTTAAAGTAAACAGAGTCACTAATTAATATTTTACACAGCCCAACTTGGGGATTGGCTATTATCTGGGTCTGTCCCTAGCTACCAATAAACATAAGGCAAACAATTATTTTATTCGAAAACATGAGGAAAACAAGTGTTTTCTGGGACTTGACTGGCAACACGGCTCTTTCATGCTGATTATGTAGTCCGATCAGGTCTGAACCTGTAAATAAAAAAATGTAATGTGTTAGGTCAAGATTTGAAATATCCGCTACAAAAACAAAGTTGCAAAGAGAACACGAAAGATTGAACCTGTCTCAGCCCTCTAAGACATCCCTGTAGACAATGTTTTTGGTGCTTTTCCCTGATTTGTCGACCTCCTTGTTCGGCTTGGCTAGAATCCTCGTCGTCATTCTTGACACACCCCTTGACAATGCAACATATAATTGGCCATGTGAAAACACAGGTTCAGGAAGGTAAATACCGACGTTGGATATGGTTTGACCCTGTGCCTTGTTAATGGTCATGGCAAAACTCAGGCGGATGGGGAACTGTTTTCTCTTAAGTTTGAAGGGAAGTGAGGTGTCATCAGAGGGCGACATAGGAATCCTAGGTATGAATACCCTCTTTCCAGTATGCTGGCCGCCAACAATCTCCGCATCTATTGCATTGTCCTGGAAGGCTCTGATCATAAGCCGTGTTCCATTGCATAGGCCATTATGTGGGTCGAGGTTCCGTAGCAAAATGACCGGACAATTGACTTTTACTCTCAAGATATGTGGGGGCAAACCATTTGGTGTGATCGAGTTAAGTAAGTCAATCGTGTAATTATTCTGGAAGTCATCCTCGATAGAGTCAAAGCTATGGTATACCTTTTCTTCCCCCGGAAACCTGGAAATCATCTTGTCATTCAGGTCATCCACATGGTCGTTCTTGGTCGAGAGTATGGCGCGGGTGCTCATATACTCTCTCGACCTTGCATTAGCATGTAGGGATGGGAAGACACTATCGATGAGTTTGTTAATAGGTTCATCATCCTCGGTATAAGCAATCACAATCTCATCAGGGAGACGAACGTAGTCGTTTCCAATTGTTTCTTCCGTTCCATTGCCGATCCGTAGCAGGTAATCGGAGAACCAAGGGTCTGCTTGTGCCCGCATATTGCGCGTTAGTCGTATCTTGCGTGTCTTTTCCCACAGATAGGATCTCAAAAGTGTTGCATCAGTGATCTGTGCTCTTGTCCCTCGTGTGACAACAGGGAGGACTTGCCTGAAATCTCCGCCGAAGACGACGACCTTTCCACCGAATGGCAAATGACATCCAGTTATATCCTGCAGCGATCTATCAAGCGTTTCAACTGCTTGACGCTTTGTCATAGCGACCTCATCCCAAATTATCAAAGACGACTGTTTAAGCAACTCTGCTGTACCACTATTCTTTGTGAAACCACACATGCTGTTGTCAGTGACCTTGATTGGAATTTTGAACCTGGAGTGTGCAGTCCGGCCTCCAGGCATGATCGACGCCGCTATACCTGATGTAGCAGTTGCGATTGCTATTAAGCCCATGGATCGCACCTTCGCGAGTAGTGACTTGTACAAGTACGTCTTTCCGGTGCCTCCTGGACCATCAACGAAGAATATCCGACTTTTTTGGTTTGTCACATGATCCATTATTTCATTGAAACCATCTAGTTGCTCCCTGTTCAAACTCGTAAATAGATCTAGATGTTCCTGGTCCACTGTAACTTGCCTCTCCTCTTCCACCTCTCTATACCCAGCGTCAGAAGTACTTTCTGTCTCAACCAGATCTGGAAGCCCATAGCTTTTGATGTCCTTGCCCATTGATTGTATTAGATCCCTAACATCTCTAAGAACCATCTGCTCAAGGGATGTCTGATTAGTTTGAGTGCGACGGTAGTCCTCCGACATTGAATCTAGATGTTTGTCCCACAACTGACGGATCTGTGTCGCCTCACAGAATACCAATATAGTCGCAAACAAGCGTCTAAGAGCAGAAGGCATTTGAAATGTGGCTGCCTCCGTCATGCAATCATCAAGTGTTCTGTCATGCTCAATGAGGCCTAAGTGCTCACACGCCTCCCTAAAAGAACTGCACGGATGTCCATTTACTGTTTTCAAATCCTCAAATGAAGTGGCACCTCGGATATGACTTAGGAGCACACGCAAGTAGTACCTCTCTCCTTCAGCAGGATGTGCATAAACAAGTCTTCCTATTTGGATTCTCTTGTTTCTTCTATTCTGCCATTTTTTTTTTCCTGATATCCATCTATAATGCTCCGGGAACTCTCTGTACAACCACTTCCGTGCCGCCGGAAACTTGCGGTTCATCTCAAAGTACTCGGTAAGCATGGATTTGGAAGAAGATGGCCGAGCGAGAACATCTGATAGATTTGCGTCGGCCTTAAATGCAACTGTATGCATGTTTGGCAAATGAAGCTGAAGCTGCAACACAGATGGACTCACACCAAACATCTTAAAACCAAAAATCCTGTAAATAGCCTCAGGTGGAGATATATATCGTGCATCCCGATATTGTCGAATTTCATTGATGATTCCCCCATCATTGATAATGTCCTGCTCACATGCAAATGACGTTTTATCATGCCCTTTGTAAATGTACTTAAACAAGTACTTCACTGCCTTGATGCTCGAGCATGCTTCAACATTAATGTGACAGTTGTATCGCACGAGCAGAAATGGGTTGTAAGGAACCACCCATCTATTGTCCAAAGTTGCTCCTCTGATCTTGACTTGACGCCCATCATCCCTTCTTCTATAGATAGGATATGAGTCTTTCCCCTGTTGTGTAGCATCGCAATGTGGTCGAGGGTAATTAAAGCGACACTTTCCATCAATCATGCAAGGACAACTTTTCCTCAACTCACCACAGGGTCCGTGCAACATATGTTTGACGACCAGATCATGGAGAAGAGAGTGTTTTTCTTTGTCAGGTATCTCTGCGCTTATCATGCGGTCATAGTCATCTGGGGTCCTTAACTTGCTATTTGATTTCATGATTAGAAGTATATGCTCATGCGGGAGACCTCGTTTTTGGAACTCGGTGACATGTACATAAGCTGCAATTTCTCCGAAATGCTTATGTTTAATCAGTAGATCCATCATATCTTTCTGCTTAGCTTTGTATACTCTTGCCACCAAGTCTGGACGGTCTTGTGGCAGTTGCCCAGGCAATAATTCCTTAGTTATCTCATCCCAATATGGGTTGCACGTCATTGTGATAAAATAATCTGGTTTACCCCACCGCTGAACTATTGCCATTGCATCCAAGAATCTACGCTGCATGTCACGGTCACCACCAGGAAAAGTACGTGGAAGCACGATTCTCTTGCCAATCCGATCGCCGCGTGACTCGCCCGCAAATACGGTATCAACAAGGCCCTATGATAAACCAATAGTTCACGGCAATTAGTATATAGATGGTATAAGCGAAGAAACATATATAATGTGTTAAAAGAACACCCACAAGTTACCTGGTACATGTCCGCGCGTATAACTTTCTGATTTTCTGGCTTTGAGTACCAGTCAAGTCTCATTGTCTCAATTTTTATATACATGTCAACGGCCCATTGTTGGAAAAGGCGTCCCCCGAACAAGACTATGTTAAAAAGCTTCTTTCGGACCTGAAGTTTGAAGCAGTAGTACTCTCTAGCACTCACAAATTTTCTAGATTGTGTTGCATTCATCTCATTGTCTCCAAAATCCTCATCTTGGTTTTCCTCGTTTTCATCTAAAGTTGATTAATGACAACATTAATTTTATATTATTGAATCATTTCTAAGAAAGATCAAGGATGGCCAAATACCTGCAGTAGCTTGATTTTCATGACCACCATGTTCTGTAACCACGTCATCATTTGAAAAATGGTTACCTTGTTCTATAACCAAGTTATCATCTGAAAGATGGATGAATTCATAAGTTTCCATATATAAATTGACAAGTCTGTCAACAAAAATAAAAGTCGGAACATCATACCTATAAGTAAATGAGAGGCTTCCAACGATTTACCCCCTGAATCTTGGTTCATGTCATTGGGGGGGCCAATATACGGCATCCATCGATTCCAACCTGTCTCCCCACCTGGGAAGAAGAGTGGATATGATAAAGGATCATAGCACCCATAGTATGCTCTTATATACAATGGGCGGTCTCCTTTTCCATGCACGACAACGCTCCTATCAAAGCAATTCTGGGGGTCGCTCCCTTCAACCCATATTGCTGCCACCTGAGAAGTAGTTGGAGCATTGTACCTTCTTTGATCAAGATTAATATCTGTGTTCAGTGAGATCCTATACTCATCCAGATTCTCAACAGCCCCAAGGCTCTTAAACACTTGAGCATAAGGATTTATATCTAGTATTCTTAGAATCGTCCTTATGATCTCTATGTTAAGATTGGGAGACCTCCTAACTCTGTGCAACAAGTTGTCATCAGTATCGTAAATATAGAGCTGCAAATGTCGAGGACCATTGTCACCTGACACCAGTTCATCAAGAGCATGGTACAATCCTCCACACGCACGAAATGTATATACGCCGGTGCCTGCCGCAGTGCTGACTCGGTGGTCTAGGGTGACTCCAAGAGTTGTGAAAGAGAAGTGCGAATTGAAATACCGTATATGCTCTCTAAAATATTTTGCATCCTCGTCATGTTGGCTTGTAAACAACCGTATCAACTCTTCTGGAACCTCTGGAGTAACTATAGAAACTTTCCCTTTCCTGCAACAAAACGCAGGCCCCTCGAATTGAAACCGCAATGCTCCACAGTGGCGGCAGTCAGCAACTTTTCTAAGGACATGGTGATTTCTGGGTAGATTCCTGTAAACATAGTCATGACGATCGTTTGTGGGAATTCCATCAGGCTGATGGCGTTCCTGTCTGTAGGATTCAAATGCCACATCTGAAACAAAGACCACATTGTCATTTTATCAGTAGCTCCAACAACTGGTCAAATTATATTATTTTGGTAACTCATCGTAGCGATAGAAATTTTACTTTGTTCGGCAAACATCCTAGTTTCTTCATCTGGTTCAATGTCTTCAGATTCTGGAAGGTTCCCCGCTTCCAAACAGTCTAGTAACCAAGATAGTATAAATAATAAATAAGGTTCACCTCATACCAATAATGTGGGAGAGGAAATTATAAATGACAATTATGCATACCATCAAAATGTACCGTGTTGCTTTCAGGCTCCTGTATTCCATATGGATCTTCATCATGGTCGTTGCCTGCAAATATTTTTGTCAAAGAGGGTAAGCAACTGTGATGAATTTTGGTATAAACCAAGTGGTAGTCAGCAATACCTATATAGTGCTCCATGGGAGTATTTTCATTTGCTGTACGACGGGGTATGCTGACAGGTCTTAGTCGCCCTCCAATATCTTGCATCTGGTATGTATCATTTCGGTGCAGCCAATCAGAATCTTCATTAGCATTTGTAGTTCCATTTGGTTGCTCGAATTGCGAACCAAGTGAATGTAGACCAGCTATGGATATGGCTGCATAATTTCGAGGAGAAAAACATCAGTTAGGGTCCATGGTAACATAATTATGATCACTATGATTTTTATAGGGAAAAAAAGTACCTTGTTCGGATGATGTATGTTGTAGCTGGTTGACCACCGATTCTCCTGTAGCAACTAAACCCGTGGGTAGTCCTGTGTAAAAAATGTTTGACACTGGTGTATTGGTTTGTGTGTGCTCTACACTCGTGAGGACAGGTGTAGATTTATCTCGATTTCGCGTCTCACGTAGCCTTTGTAACACAAATTCTTTGTTTTTATCATATCTTAAATTTTCCCTCTGTCTTTTCTGTGCTTGTTTATCTGCTGCATGACAAGTATAGATTAGTGTTCGCATAGTAGAAGAGAGCTGTGAGGAGTATTTTTTCGAGATTACCCAAGATGCTTAGTGATCCTGTAGGTGTTGTTTGTAAGGCATGTCCCTGCGAGGACCCAATAGCATGATAATCATTTTCTTTGTTATCAGAAGCCCTCCAGTTGAAATGAATTGAGTTTTGTCCCTGAAATGTAGTCCCACCGGATGGCACCGCGGCAACAGTAGTTATATCTACATAACCATTGTTTAAACTCTATTAGTATGGTACATATATGATGCTGGTATATCTATCTGGTTAGTAATCATCACCTTCCGTAGGTTGAGCAGACCGTAGCTGGGTGAGAGCTGATTGCCCAGTGGCATTATAACACATGGGGTTAAAACCTGATTGCGTAGGTGTTATGGCAAGGGGGATGTTTGTTGGAGTATGGTTCTCATTGACAATTCCAGCAGATTTCTTGAGAGCCCGAGCCTCACGCCTCTTTTTATTTATCTCATCTTTGTTTAGTGCATACCTCTCTCTTGCTCTTTGTCTCTTCAATTCGTTTGGATTTGCCCTTTGTCCTGCGAGAAACAAATTCCTTATAGGCTGTACATATTTGATCCATATTATTAAGCATGATTTTATGATATATTTACCTGCATTATCAGAGTTTGTTAGGTCCTCAAATGGAGTCCGTCCTCCATTACGGTCAGAGGACGCCATATGCGACACCAATGTTTCTACCTGTGTAACAATCATAAATATGTACAGGTTACATCATCAGTCGAGTTTCGGGTGGCTAGCCTTTATTTTGCATTTACCAATAATACAGGTACCATGCTATATTATCACGTTATATATTGTATTGATAATGTGCTACTAACCCGGAATTTGGATCTCGGAAATATGTGAGAGGCTTGCCTCAGTGCGAGCTCATTTTCACCATTTGCCGATCTGCAATGTAAGTATGAGATGTTCGTCTCAGATCAATCGGACACGGAAAAAATAACTTCATACTATGTTTGACACATGTTTGTTGACGGCAGGATTGGCCTAACCGCGCGCGCAGCCCGGCGAGACGTCGACGCCGCCACACCAGAGGGAGACCTCGTTTTTGGCCGGGGAGGACGGCGGGAATGGCCGACGACGTGGCCGGGGAGGACGGCGGGATCGGCCCAGAGCAGCCTGAGATCGTGGATTTTTTGTTGCTAGGGATCGTGGGGGCTGTTCCGATCGATCACTTGAGGGTCGTGGTTTTTTTTTTGCCCTGTAAATTTGTGGGTACGTGCGCTGTGGGCAAAACATTAAATCTGGTCCATTCATGTGTAGAGTCGGACCATTGGAGCGTTGTGGGCTGTAGGATGTGGTTAACTTTATTTGCTAGGAGTACCCAGCGTGGTCTTGTGTACGTTTTCGTGTGTGCCTGTAGCGAAACTCATGTTCGCTGTTTTATTAGTAGTGGAGATATATGCATGCCGCTTCTGTCCTTCAGTTGTCATGACGTCATGCCATCTTTTCTTCCCCCAATTTTTATTTTCCATGCTGAATGTTTACCCCAGAGCTCGGACGCATTTGCATGAATTCATATCTATCTGTTTTTTATAATTCAGACGGACGAGGAAATTAAAGAGTTGATCGATGCTAGTGCAATCGCGGACATTCCTGAAATTATGCTCGAAAATTGCCAATCCATTCCTCCAATTCAACAGTGTCAGTAATTCTCCATATTTTGAATCTCGCCAGGTCGGGAACCTGTCAATTAGCCAGCTCTGCCAGCCGGACAGGATCATCACGGCGGTGAACGGCCAGCTACCCGGCCCGACGATTCAGGCAAGCGAGGGCGACACGGTGGTTGTACACCTCGTCAACGAGTCACCCTACAGCATGACCATCCACTGGTAAAATCATTTGCATGCAAAGTACCTATATTTTTTACCAAATCTGGAACCCGCCTTTTCTGAACTGAACCAAATCATTTGCATGCAAAGTACCTGTAAAATCATTAGCTTGCTATCGGAAGTTTCACCAAAAACGAATTCCAGCGCGGATGCAAGCACAGATCCAAACAGAGTTATTTGTAACAAGAACAAAAAATGTACGGCTGTGGATGCAGGCACGGCATATTCCAACGCGGCACTCAGTGGGCAGACGGGCCGGCGATGATCACGCAGTGCCCCGTCCGGCCTGGCGGCAACTACACCTACAGCTTCAACGTCACCGGCCAGGAGGGCACGCTGTGGTGGCACGCCCACATCTCCTTCCTCCGCGCCACAGTCTACGGCGCCCTCCTCATCCTGCCCCGCAGCGGCTACCCCTTCCCCAAGCCCGACAAGGAGGAGATTCTGATTTTGGGAGAGTGGTGGAACGCCGACGTCGTTGACCTCCAGCAAATGGCGTTCCTCACCGGATTCCCGGCACGGCAAGCCGACGCCTACACCATCAACGGCAAGTCGGGAGACCTCTACAACTGCTCCGCTCCGAACCGTACGTGTCTCCAAGACCGATCTTCCATGCATAGAGATGGCGGTACGCACGATCGAGATGCGTGCTAAGCTACAGTGTGTTTGTGCTGCGTGCGTGCAGAGACGCACAAGTTTGAGGTGCGGCAGAACGGGACGTACCAGCTCCGGATCATCAACGCCGCGCTCAACACGCCGCTCTTCTTCAAGGTGGCGAACCACAGCTTCACCGTCGTGGCGGCAGACGCGTGCTACACCACGCCGTACGAGACCGACGTGGTGGTGATGGCGCCTGGGCAGACCGTGGACGCGCTCATGGTCGCGGACGCGGCCGTCGGGCGCTACTACATGGCGGCGTCTCCCTACGACAGCGGGCTACCAGCGGGCCCGCCGTTCAGCAGGACCGTCGCGACGGGCGTGCTGGAGTACGCCGGCGCGGGGAACACGACCTCGCCGCCTGTCCTGCCGCGGCGGCCCGAGTTCAGGGACACGGACACCGCGCACAGGTTCCTCTCCAACCTCACGGCTCTCGTGCTCCCTGGAAAGCCGACCGTGCCGCTCGCGGTGGACACCCGCATGTTCGTCACCATCGGCATGGGCGTCGCCGACTGCCAGCCGGAGCAGGCGCTCTGCAACCGGAGCAGCACCGTGTTCGCGTCGAGCATGAACAACGCGTCCTTCGTGGCCCCGAGAAATACCTCCATGCTCCAGGCCCACTTCAGCAACATGACGGCCGGCGTCTACACCCGCGACTTCCCCGATACGCCGCCGGTCGTCTTCGACTACACCTCCGACGCGAGCGACAACGCCACGATGCAGTACACGAGGAAGTCGACCAGGGTGAAGACTCTCAGGTACAACGAGACGGTGGAGATGGTGCTCCAGAACACGCGGCTCATCGCCAAGGAGAGCCACCCCATGCACCTCCATGGCTTCAACTTCTTTGTCCTCGCCCAGAGCTTCGGCAACTACGACGAGACCACGGCGGTGCCGCAGTTCAACCTCGTCAACCCGCAGGAGCGCAACACCATCGCCGTCCCCACGGGTGGTTGGGCCGTCATCCGTTTCGTCGCGGACAATCCCGGTACAACACAGAAAACTACTACAACGTACTTAGAATTAGACGTGTGGAAATTAAGTTTGTGTGTGTATTCATCAGGGATGTGGTACATGCACTGCCACTTCGAGGCTCATCTTGATCTCGGGCTGGGCATGGTGTTCGAGGTTCAGGATGGACCTACTCCGGATACTTCTCTGCCGTCGCCGCCTGAAGACCTACCGCAATGCGGATGAACTGGGATCGCCTTTGGTACATAAATACAGTACATAATAAACAATAATTCAACAAGAAGAACCGTAGAATTAATAATTCAACGGTGATTTCTTTGTATTCTGTAAAGGAGTAAGGCAGGGACCCTATTTCTCCTTTACTTTCCATTCTAGATGCAAATGTGTTCGCTACAAAGCTTATTAAATCTGCCAATCATGAGATGATTCCTGGTCTGCTCCATGGTTTGAATGAAACAGAGACCGCAGCAAACTAGGAGGGAGGAGTTGCAACCAATTGTTGATATGATCGTCAAGAATGCAGCTGGTTGAGAATGAGGCTTATGTTTCATGCAACCAAATTGGTGTTGGAGAAATGCCCGAGAGGCGATCATGGAGATGATGATATATCTATGTATCCATGATTTGTAATAGTGTGTCTTGAATAATATCTTTGTATTGATTGGCAAGTATGCGACTTGTTTGTGAAACTCTTTACTTACATGGTTATTCTAAATATATCCCTAGTCGGAATTCATGTGAGGACACACCCGAACATTAGACTAGACAAAATATATTGGTTGATGGTTATGTTTCGCAAGACATAGACATGGTGATGTCAAACTAATAATGTGAATCATGTTATGAACATGGTGTTGGGCTGACCCACCTTGAGACATTACGACAATGTTAATAGTTCTCTCTCTACACGTTGTGTTTGCTTTGTCCTTAGACCTAAGATTGTCGCATGTTCTTGAGATATGAATCGACCTATTTTGGAGCTATCAAACGCTACACCGTGACAGGGTAGTTATAAAGGTAGCTTTCGGTTTTGTCATGAAGCATGCTGCAAGACATGATCAGTCAAGATGGGATTTGCCCCTCTCTTCACGAGAGAGAGAGAGAGATTTCTCAGGAGGCCTCGAGTGATCGGATCCAGAAATGCATGACCATCCTGAAAAAGGTTAATAGTTAACATGGTAAGAGATTCCGATTCACAGGATCGAGAAAGAGTGATCGGCTAAGAGCATGATCAAATATCTTGAGGCAAAAGAAATAGCATAAACATGTGAAGGTTCGTCCGATGTGATCTTTATGCACGTTTGGAAGTTGGCCCGTTTTGCTAGAAGCCGCTACCAACTATTGGCCGAGTAGCTGTACTCATGTCACGTCTAAACGTGTGTGAACCTATAGGGTCGCACACTTAAGGCAGAAGAAGCAGAATTCAGATGGGATCTGAAATGGGCTGGAAATGGACCCTAGAGTGGGATGTTTTAGTGGCAGCCCATTATGGGGACGTGTATATAAAGGAGAGGAGGTTGTGTGTTTTAGGGTTGCTAATTTCGCACCACATTCCACCGCAGCCACCGTCTCTCCACGCCCCAGCCACCTGCGCGGACCTAGCAGTCCTGCGAGCGGTGCTTCCACGCCGCACGTGTGGATACCGATAAAGGTGTTGCATTTGTAGCACTTGGATGAGCCGCCAAGAGGAGCTGTTCGTGGGAGCGACGGGATCCGGAGGATTCGTACGACTACCCTGCCCCGACCCGCTTCATCGAGATCGACACAACGCGTCTAGTGGTAATCTCGTGATCTATATCTTGCAGCAGATCTTGGTTGACGCGGTAGAAATTTTGTTTTGCGCTAGTGTAGCCTACCCCGTTTTCCTTCAGTGGTATCAGAGCCCATGCTGCGTTGTTATAGATTTGTATCGTTTGCATATGTGCTATGTATATGGGTATGATCGATGTGATCGATTGTATGGAGTAGATGTTTCGATCTGTGATTTGGATTCCGTGATTGTGATGCGAGAGGTCGTGGAACGACATACCCCTACCGGTCGGTTTCCGCCATCGGGGTAGACTGTGACATGTAAATCCAATTGCAGCACACGAAGATCAATATGATTAGTCGAATCGGAGTCTGGGTCATATACGATGTGCATGAGATACGCGGGGTGACGGATTGGATCTGCCGCCGGTTTCGGGGAATTTGCACAAATGAACAGTCTCATTCCAAACGGCTGTAACTTTTGCATACGACCCCGTACCGAAAAGTTTCAACTGGAAAAAGTTGCGTATCAAAATTTCACCCTCTTGGCTAGCACATGGGGTCCAGTCGGATCGTTTTGGCTCATTTGCCTTCTGAAATAGACTTTCAGGCCCTGCAAGTTTCGGTGTTAGAACGTCTAACTCGTTTTTGCAGATTTTGTGACCGGTATGGCTCTATGTGTATGTGATGCATGTGTGTAATATTTTCATGACATGCGTGTCGTGAGTATGTCAACACGGCTGGAGTCATATTATGTTGTCACTTTTTGTATTAACAGCCTGCGTGCCGACTTGTGATGTTTCCCTCTATCCATGTAATCTTCTTTTCTAGATGTTAGTAGTAATAGCTTGTAGGAGTTTCTTGGAGGACCCATCACCCGGAGGGATGGCGCATATGAACCATGGAGATGGAGATCATCATGGTGGACAGATTCCATGGAGATGGAGATCATCATGTGAAACTTGCCATACTGTGTCACAACTATGTGATTTCTATTCCTGTTGTTTTACTCCTATGCTCGTTAGATTCCTAGAAGTAGAACGATCCCTCGCAAATGTTAAGTTCCCATGTCCCCAACTAAAACTTGTACTATCCCATGTCTTCTACGATTGATGGTGGGTCTGTTGCAGCAAGGCGCCATCAATTTTCGTTAACTAGGTGGGTATGTATCGGTTAGGTGGTACGACTGTTGCAGCAGGGTGCCATCTGCTGATGCTTACGCGCATAAAGGGTTGGTTAACTCATAAAGGTAATCTTAACGGTTAAGGGCCTTGGGGCATAAAGGTTGGTGTTTTTGGTATGGAGATGTCACCCAACAACAAGAGTCATATGTGATATGATTAGCAAGTGTTGCTTACCGATCTACCTTGTCTTCTAGCAGTGATGCAAACGTCACTAGTCGACTTGTTCGTTGCGGATCTTGAATCACTAAGTACCGGTAGATGGATGTTGGTTTTAGTGGGAGTAGACCACATTAAATTGTTTAATGTCTTTTACTCTATCATGGATTTTTTTTCTTAGTATTTTGCATGTTTTTCTGTTGCAGATCAATGGCACGTAACAACCAACCCACTCATTTTCCGTTGCAATCCGTTCTTGAAAAGAAAAAGTTAAATGGAACAAACTATTCAGATTGGATCCGAAACCTGAGATTTGTTCTCATGGCTGAGAGAAAGGAAAGTGTTCTGGATACCCCCAATTCCAGATGCTTCTCTTGATACTGATGTTGCTGCCGTTAGAACTTCCTTTAAGAGAGCATGCAATGAGTCTATTGAGGTTAGCTGCCTTATGCTTGCATGCATGGAACCCGACCTTCAAAAGAAATTTGATGGTCAGGAAGCGTATGATATGATCATTGCGCTGAAGGATATGTTCCAGACTCAAGCCAGAACTGAAAGGTTCAATGTCGCTAAGGCTTTTGGTGAATGCAAACTCGCCGAGCGGTAGGGCCGCACGTGATCAAGATGCTTGGTTATGTGCAGACTTTGGACAAGCTCGGTGACGTGGGGATGAATCCTGGACCTATCGGGCGAGGCTACCTGGTCTAAAGGCCCAATGCCCAAGCCCAGAGGGAGGTGCCACCTACAGTTCTAGAAGGCCCAATTGAACCCACCCGCAAAGCCTTGCGGGTCAAGAAGGAAATATCAAACCGACCTAAAGCTAGGGTTTGTAACACCCCCCCGGTACGGTTCGAGACCTGGCCACCTATATAAGGCCAGGAGAACCACCGAGAGGGGGATCCAAGCAATTTTCGCACCACCAAAGCCTTGAGCTAGAGATCATACTCTCGACCCGAGCATCCCCCATTGTAACCGATCTATCAATAATACAGATCGACAAGAGCAGAAGTAAGGGTTTTACCTCTACGAGGGCCCCAAACCTGGGTAAATCGTGCCCCTCTGTTAGCCGACGATCGTCACCAGTGCCTACACGTTCTCCTAAACGAAACCCTACCGGTTAATCCGAGGGACTTGTTGAGATGACTATTCGACAATTAGCGTCGTCTATGGGAACGACGGGCGCTGGATCTACGGCGTCTTCGGCCTCATCATCGCCAACCTTCAGCTGGAGCCCCGGAACCTCGACTTCGCCAGATCCGATCCGATTCGGGTCGATCATCGTCGCGCCCCACTCGTCGGAATCACGCCCGGCGTTCAGCGGGTTGGAGAAAAGCGTCAGCCCGACGTTCGGGAGCCTTCGCTTCCACGCCAACAAAGCAGGAATCCTGCACTTCCCCGAGCAGACCGATGTGGGCGAATCGGACCCCGAGTCAGTATCGAGCCCGACGATCCAAGACTCGCTGCCCAACTACGCTGGTCGCGACCTAGCGCCCAGCGGCGGATCCATCCGCCCCAGCACTCGCAAATTCCATACCATCGCTGCTGAAGAACCTTCTCGGGTCGGCAAAACTTGTCAACCTACGCCTAGGACTCACGGGCCATATCTGGCCCAGGTCTGCATGGCAGGATCGTCTGAGCCACCCGAAAAAACTGAAAACATCCCGAAGGAGCGAGATCACATCAAAGTATCGCGAGACGCCTGGCTCAAGGCAGAGACGGTTGTACATCTAGGCCAGACGATTGAAGAAGGAGCCTCCCAAGAAGATCTAACTGCCTACCACTATCATCTGGTGAAAGCAGTAGAGCTGATCAAGGAGGCCCGCAAGAATCTGGACGAGCGGAAGAAATTGGCAGATGAATTGAGTCTACGCCGTGCGGCACTCTCCAAAACTCACTCGGTAGGGAACAATCCTCCGAAGAAAATATAGTCTCGAATATCGTAGCCCTGGATCGCAAATCCCTTAGCGAAATTAGCAAAACATTCGAGACATCCTTTATGCACGTCGACAACGACGGCAACATGCACCCTACGACTCCCGCCGCCGCGGTCCTGGCAGCAGCCACGTACCTGCAGGCGAACCAGCCAGGAGAGAATGACCCCCGCGCGGAACAATACCGACAAGTCAAGAAGGGGCTAGGCATGGCAGCCGCAAACACGTGACAGCACAAGAGACTGAGAAGACCCCTCGGAAAGACAAAGAAACACCCCGCAGACGCGGGAGTACATCACCTAGAAGGAAGGAATCACTTCGTCGCGCCCGAGGAAAGAAAGCCCGGCGCCGCGGTCATAGCCCGAGTAGCAGCGACGACAGCCCGAGGGATCGTGATCGCAGTCCGCGGCATCATAGAGACTGCGGCATCATAGAAGCCGCTCGCGACACCGCAACAAGGAGCCGCGGAAGGAGGACGATCGTGACCGGCCCGAACACAACGCGCGATCTGACATCGCGCAAACAAGGACAAGAAAGCCCAAGCGATCAGGAACCACACACGGTCCCTATCCACCTCTTCCGACGAAGAAGCCAGTGGTGCGTTGTGCTTCACTCGCGATATCCGCGAGGCACCAATGCCCAAAAGATTTAAGCTTACTACGGATGTCCCAAAGTACGACGGCTCGCTGGAGCCCAAGTCCTGGCTATCAGATTACCTCACGGCAGTAAAATACCAACGTGGGAACAAGACAACGGCTATGCAGTACCTCAACCTACATCTTGTAGGCGTTGCGCGCAGCTGGCTCGAAGGAAGACCGAGGCATGCTATGGATCATGGGACGATCTAACTTACAACTTCCGCAAGAACTTCCAAGCAACATACAAAAGACCCGCGACCGTCGAGAAACTGCGGGCTTGTAATCAGAAGAGTGGTGAGTCTACTCGCGAGTGCATTCAGCGGTGGACCACGCTCAAAAATACGGCGGGAAGCATATCAGAGGAAGTTGCAGTCGAAGCTTTCACCAAAGGAGCTCGACGAGCCGCCTTCAGAGAAGAGCTGGGGCGAGCCGCACCCAAAACCATCGGGGAGCTGATGGCCATAGCCGACAGATGGGCCAATGGTGAAGACTCCGTGCGCAACAAGAAGGCATCTTCGCCAGCGCCTGAGGACGACCGCCATGGTTGAAAGAAAAAGAGAAAGCACTACGATCACAATGATCGAGAAGAACTGGTTGCGGCAGAGTTTAAAAGAAATCGTGACAGCGGACCTCGTGGAAATCGCGACTGGAAACCAAAACCAGAGGATAAAACTTCAGAGGAGAGACCTTGACGGTTATTGCATGCTACATCCATTACAGATAAGCGCACAGGCTACACCAAGTCACAGAAGGGAAAAGTATAGGACATGCACAAAAAATTTACATTATTATTTAGGGATGCATAATTTTTTTTCCTATTTGGTGATGTAAAAAATAGATCTACCATTGTCTAGAACCATTCGCACAACAGGACAAGTACTGATACATAGCCCATTGAAATTTTGGAGAACAAAATTATGAGCAATCAACCAAGTTGCATCCAGAATAAACACTCATTGTTTTAGATAATATTTATTTTCTTTAGATAAAAAAACACTCATTGTTTGAAAAATAAAACAGATGGAGGACATGCCAAGAAGAAATTGACTCCTAGCCAAGATCCAGTTGTTTTAAAGGCACCAGTCTCATATTGGTGCTACATGTGTAAAGCTTGAGACTCTGAAAACAATGGCACGTACGGCAAATATACCTCTGGAGTGTCTGTTCCAAGCGTGCAGATCACTTGGACTTGCCGACGGTCCATATCATAGGACTTCAATGTTTTCTTACCCCACACATCGGCGTAGAACATCATGTTACGGTCCGGATGGATTGCAACCCATTCAAAATATCCCCGTACAAAACTATAACCTGTACATCCAAGTACGTATGGCGCTTCAGCTGTATGCTTCAGTTTCCATTGTTGGTTTTCATAGTCCTCCAGAACATAAACTACTAGTCGAATCATTACATCTTGATCATCTACCACAAAATTGGCATGGTGCAAACGGCCTTGGGACTGCTGAATGAAACCATAATCCCTAATATCAGGGACAGGTATGCTCCTGCGTGCTTTCCCCTGAGTATCCAGCACGGCTATAGCACGATCATTGGTGAGGTAATGCAGACAACCATTCATAAAGATACCTGACAATCCAAGATAAGAAGGGGTGATATCATTGTACTTCTTAGGAGCTCGTTCCCCGGTTTCAGAGGAATACACCTGCACTCCTTTGACCAATGTGGGGAAACGTTCATCGTCTTTAAAGAATTCAAAGATGTAGAAGTGGGATGACACGGAGGGATCGAAACCCAAGCATGAACCCTGCCTCTTGTGGCCAAGCTCGGAATCCGGCAATGCAACCCACTCTTTTGTTGTAGGATTGCACACGAAGTAATGGGCATCTGACATGTCCCCGATAGGACAACATATGCAGAGGAGTAGGCCGTTGCAGGTGCTGAAGGGTATGATGCGTTTGTTGATTGGCAGGAAGTCAAGCGAGGATGAAACCAATGGGGGGCCTCGACCAGAGACATTGGTGAAACAGGGAACTGACCACCACGGGGTCTCACTCTCACTATTGTGCTGAGTGAAGAAGCCAGCGAGAGTCTGGGGAAGCTTCGTACGGTTGACGGGGTGCGAGATAAGGTCTCGCCAGTTCGTGGACACGCACTTGAAGCGGCAGACCGATTTGGCGGGGAGGCGACAGAGGATCTCGACGATGAGGTCATTGGTCAGGCTGAACGCAGGGGACCTCCTTCTCTTCGACCTCCTCCCTTTCAACATCTCGAGAAGTTCTGAGAAATGTAAAGGGAGCAGAGGTCAAGATACAAGCGTCGAAGCAGAAATAGGTTTACAGCCATGGATGATGTTAACATACCTTTAGTGGTAGCGAGGACCTCTGGATATGCTAGAGCGCTGCCGATACGGCGCTACGACCAGCAGGGAGGAAGAAGCTGACGGTTGGAATCAATTCATTGCTCCTTGCTGGCATTGAAGATCCATTGCATTTTGGTGCATCGTTTTGGGGGTATATATATGCTTGTTCCTTCTGACCTGGGGGTGCCTTCTTCTGCACAACTTGAGAATCCATCGGATTATATGTCTCAATCGCAATGGGCAAGTCTTCGAAACAGTTTTTTTTTCGAGAATCTCTTCATTCCTAAATTTATGTGGTAACTTGGAAAGGTAGCCAGCTCAACTAAAAATGGGGCTATCCCGGTCACCATAAATCACCTTGAGGTGCTGATCCACCGCTACTCATTTTGAAGAGGTTAAATAATTAACGAGAATGAATGACATTGAGAAGTTCCCCAACAAAAGACTAGGGTACTTCCTTTTTTTAACAGGGGTACGATTTTTTACCAAAACATAACAACTAACGAGTACGAGGTGAAAGAACCGAATGTGTAGATATCACTGTTTATTTATTTATATTTAGAAATAGACTTCTTGAATCTTAAATTCTTCTGATTGAAATTTTGTATTATAAACAGAATCCTTAGGCTGTTGATGTCCTTTAAAAATTCTCATCTACTATATTCCAACTAGGCGCACCAATCTATATAGTAGGTACATCAATCTGTTGACTTCGATCATGTGGTTCATGGCTGATAACTATATAAAATATAATATGACGCTGAATTAAACAAGTCAAGTCCGTCCATTTACATTGCTTGAAGTCTCAAGGTAGTTCTGTACATGACAGCGTGCTACTACCAGGAGATTACCTAGTCTTAGTGTTCAGAGTTTGTTTTTTTTAGCCCGTTCAAACTTCAAACATATGCTGGCAAAAGGCCTAACAATGAACAAACATACCAGCTGAAGCCGCCAAACGGTGAAAAGCACCACAACTAGCACAATTGATAGACAAGTTGCCTTATGCCCCGGCCACAGCCATCGCTGGCTGACTGGTCAACTCCAGGATGGCACCTTGAACACACTCTCCGGAAGTCGCCCCGCCAACGTCCGTCAACCCATCTCTAGTGTGTAGACCAAAGCGAATACTCTCACCAGGTCTGCCATAGACGCCACCATAACGCAAGACAGCACCACAGCCATATGCGCGTTCGTCATCACATGTCCTCCGTCCAAACCCCTCTACACCATGCCGCTAAGACCTGTTATCATCAAAGAAGTAGATGAAACGCGGCTCCACCTTCTTGAACAACACCATCTACCACTGGTTCCATAAGACAGGTCCAACTCCCACACATTATACCCCAAGGGGTAGAACGAAGCTAGGCAACACTAACGCCCGACTCGAAATGGATCTAGGTTTTCCCCATAAATGTTTTTGGCGGGACCGTGGACTGTGTCGCTAATGCCTTCAAAAAGGTTACGATGTCTCGAGACGCCGCCGCTAGAGCCTTCCGGAAGTCCTACACTCACATCATGATCCAAACTGACTTGTCCACCTAGTACTTGACACTGCCAGTAGCGGCCAAACGGTCAGATCGGGTTTATGACCGTGCATCACCACGGATCAAGCTGAGCCGTCGACACCCAAGAGGTCAGATCCATCCATATCTTGCTCCGGCCTAGATCTCGCGCCTTCGCCCTCCTCCCAAGGAGGCTGAAATTGCGCACTAACATTTTTGCCAAATCTTCCACCAGCATGCCAGCAAGGAGGTGCCGCCATCACGCGTCTCTAACATCGTCGTGTCCATCGCATTACTTCCCACGTCACCTTCGGAGGCAGGGGCGTCGCCAGCGTGATGAGTCCGACGACATTGAAGGCAAAGAGGAGGATGCGAGAGGAGGCCTAGCGTACGGGCTAGGTCCCCCCTTCCCCCGAGTCGCCCGCTAGGAGAGACCAAGGACCATCAGAGCACAGGGTTCACGTGGTAAGGCTATCACTCGTTGTCTGAAGTATTGAACACCAAATAGGAAAGAAAAATTATTGGCGCCTAAGCGCACCCGTTCTAATCGTCGAGGGTGAGATAAGAAGAACCTCGACTTGGCGAACGACTCCACCGGCGCTGCTACGCTTGACGCGCCGCCAAACTTACTAAGCATGGACATAATTACACCTTGGATTATCACTCGCAATCAATCTGACCTAATAGACAATATGATGTGACAGAAACGTTGGTTGATTGTATTGAACCTCGTGGGATGTTTACATAGAGTATACGGTTTGGAGTGCAAGAATCGTGTGGAGAGATAAGATAGGTTCAGTCTCGAGTCATCGTAGTAGAATTCATAGACGGGGGTGCCATGAGACTACCGATGGAGATTGTGGGGGACGTGATCGTATGACGAACAATGACACCAGGGTTTTACCCAGGTTCGGTACGTCGCAACTCGGCGGCGTTCCTACTCCTGCAATCTCACTAAATCAGGGTTGAAGCCTGAAGTATACAAAGTACAATGTGAGTTAGGTTTAGCTACTCGACAAGGATCAACCTCTCGGCAAGTTAGCTTCTAGCTTATTGTCTCTCTCTTTCTTATCTCCCGTCCGGCTTTATATAATAGCCTGGTTAGGGCTTACAAAAAAGGAAACCTAGAAGACTATGGTAAGTCCTAACTTGGAAGGCAAGAATCCGCCTTCTACTCCAAGCCGTACCACACGGCCCGTGATCCGGGTTCTTCTAGAATCCGGCTTCTGTGCGTCAGCTTACTGGGCCGCCTAATGGACCGTAGCCCATTACCATTCAGGCCACCCTGATAATCCGGCACTTTAGGACACCATCTGATATACCCCTAGTTGGTATATATCCGACAGTAGCCCACAAGAAGGATTAAGACTCGGAATCGCCGTCTTTCGTCAAATTGCATTCTTTCCGAGAAATGTTGGCTCTTCGTCTTGATTCTTCTTTTCCTTCAAATCATGCTTTAACACGAAACTCGGATTTCGGGAAATCCGGCTTTTTCTTCCACGAGCCTTCATGGAGAAGGAACTTCCTACGTCAGCGATGAAATCGTGCTGACGTCAGGGACGTTTGGGTTTTTGCGTGTGAAACCCTGAAACGTATCTCCGACAGATTCTCACAGGAAACGAGGAGATAGCCATTATCACCTATCGATTCATTTCCCGGATTTTCCGGCGAGTGACACGCGTTGAACATCCAACGGTCAAAAGTGTCGTTAGTACGTATCGTAAAGAATTTCCGGGCTATAAATAGCCCATTCATCCCCTCCGGCAAACCTTCCGCTCCCTTCTCACCTTCCAGCTAAAGCGCCCTAGCCCTCGCCTTAGTCCAGTGAGAACGAAACAGAGCTCGTGCTCGCGCAAGCGCCGTCCCCGGATTTCACGTAGGAGAGCTCGAGGTCCTCGTCGCGCCGCTGCGAAATGAACTCACCACGCGCGTCCCCGAAAAGTTCCGTTGCCACGGAAATTGACGACATCATCAACGAAATGGATCCACTGTTGGATTCGATGAGCCGCGCCACCACCGACGTGCCGGAGAAAACCTCCGGCGGCCAGGACCGCGAGGATCTGCCTCTCGCGGCCGATAACCTGGCCGCGTATTCTTCTACTCCGCCTCCGCCTCCAGCTCCCGAAACGGCGGAGGAAAAGCTCACTCTCGTCGGAGAGGAGCTCGCTGCCGTGGCCGCCGCCGTCGGAGCCGAGGAAGAAGGCGAATCTTCTGGCAATTGGAGCCGGAGCAGCATTCCTCCTTCCCTTCTTCCGACAATGGAGAAGGAAGGGTTGATCGCGAAGGGAAAATGGCGGCATGAGGAAGAAGAGTCTGAGCCTTCGCCCAGAGCTGGGGTACGAGTCCTTCTTACCTCGCATATTACTAGAGGTATGGGAATCCCGCCTTCCGCCTTTTTCCTCGAAATCCTTAGCCACTACAATATCCAACCCCACAACCTTCCACCAAATTCTATTCTCTATCTAGCCGGCTTCCAGGCCCTTTTTGAAGGGTATTTAGGAATAGCACCTAGATTAGATTTCTGGCAATATTGCTTTGAAATTAAGCGCAACCCCTCAGAGGGCGCTCTTCCAACTTGTGGAACCATATCTTTCACCCTGCGTAGATTCAGGGAAGATTGGTTCTCGAAAATAAAAACATCGGAATCCGTCAAATTCTGGACGGGTTCCTTCTTTTATCACCAAGACATCCCATTTCCCGGAAAAGAAAACGGGGTTCCACCTTTTGTCAACGCCGCCGCTATTCCTCAAGATAACTGGAATGCAGAAGCTGTGCAGACTCTGCCGGATGATTTAGTGAAAATCAAACGGAGCATCGCTAAGCTCACTTCATCAAAACCTCCTCTTACCGGAACAGACACAGTTTTGTGTTGGTTCGGACGTCGCATCCAACCTCTCGCCTATCGAACCCGGCTTCTTTGCGAATACAAGGGTCCGGAAGACAAAATGAGGGGAACGGATAAGGCTTTCTCGAAACAAGACTTCAAGAAGCAGGTTAATCAGCTGGTAGCTACCCCTGACCAATACGAAGAAAGTCGAGAAATGTATCACGGAGGGAATAAGATTCCAAAGGTATGTCCTTTTCTCTTTGGACAATTTTTCTTGGATTTCCACCTTTCTCCATTTTCTTAACTTAGTCGGATATTTGGTCTTCTCCATAGTTCGATGATCTTACGGAAAAAGATCTTGCGACTGACGCTAAACTTGGCGAACTTCACGCCAACTTTTACGATGGTCGGAAGCGCAAGAGGCCAGCAACCACTGAAGAGGTGGTAAATCTTGACGGCATTCCCTTCGCTACATCCAGGTAATTCTCTGGGTATTTTGCACATTTGCTTGCTTTTTATTGCATAGGTTGGTTTGGTTTCTCGGAATATTGATTTCTCGGATTTTCTTTTTCTTCCTTTTCCTTTAGCCTTGCTCCAACTTCTTTGAAATCAAAGAAGCTGAAGAAGCATAAGGCCACTCTCGGCAAGGAAGCGCCACCTCCTGCTGCAGCTCCTCCTACCCTAGTTACTCTTGGGGAAGAAGGTCAGTCTGAAAAGCCGGAGGAGTATCCATTGCCGACCAGCCAGCCCATTGCATCCGAGACGGATGTGAGGGAAAGGGCGGGGCCGGATATGGGTGGTCCTTCTCGTATACCTGAGGAGGATCCCATTCCCACGTTTAACAGAGAATTTAAGGTAAAGGAGGAACCTTTCGATGAACTCGGATATATTCGTCCAGGGGCTAAGAAGTTCTTCGCTCCTGCTCCTCTGATCCGTCCTTGGCCGCAAGGCGGACTAATTGTGAGGAATAACTTTGTATTTTCACCTCGGCAGGTCATCCAGGACGGCCTTCACCATGTTGGGATTCTTTTTGCAGAGTATGCAAAAGAATTCAACGAAAACTTGTCAGATTTGCAACAAACGAGCCAGGTATTACCTCTATCCCCCAAGCAATAAGTCAAATGCATGCTTTTGCCTTAATATTTTTTTCGTTTTTATGCTTGTTTTTAACTTAAGCATTTTTGTTTCTTTTCCGTGTTTCAGCGAGCCGCTGAAAATATAAATCTGTAAGTTTTTAACAAACTTACTATCAAGAACAAGGAAGTGAAATCCCTTCTTTCGATTCTTGAGGGTAAGGAGGCGGAACTGGTATCCATTCAGCAGCAGCTGAAGGAATCAGCAGGTAAGAAATTTCTCTGCTTACAGTTGTATAGATTTTTTCTAAGTATTTTTTCCAAGTTTTCTTACTCGTCTTGTTTACTTGATTTTCAGCTTCTTTGGCAAAAGACAAACAAGTTGTTGAAGATGTCGGCAATGCCGAGAACCTGCGCCGAGAAAACCTGGACCTTCATAAACTGAATATGAAGTTACAGCAGGACCTGGAGGCCAGCCAATTGGCCATTGGCATTGCCGAGTCCAACGCCTCCAGCCAAGCAGCCAAGGATAAGGACACCATCCACGACTTGGAGAATGCCTTGAACCAGCGCTTGGAGGAAGGCGCCGAGATGGACAAAATTCTCGGTAAGTATTTTGCCTTTTACCGGATTTTTCATGTTGACATCTTTCTCTGTTTTTTTCTAACACTTTTTGTGTTTTACTGAAACAGGAGATAGCCCCCATCTTACTCGGATTGAGAAAATCCGAACTTTTGGGAAGGTGTTCACCGCAATCAAGGCTGCGGGGATGTTGCTGGTCAACAAATCCCTTCCCGCCAGGACTGGGGAGTTCTCGGAAGTTGCAAAACTTTCGGAAGCTATGGTGGAAGTGGCGGAGTCCAGGGAGTCCATCCTGCGCTCCGCGGCACGTGGTGGTGCACGCATGGCTCTAGGGCTCATGCGCATGCACTACCCCGACGCCAAATCTTGGCGTGTGGCGTCCGGCATTCCACTAGGCTACACGGAGGCGCAGCGGGCCAGCATCTTTGAAGCTATCAAAGGCCACGCCACCAAGATCGCCACCATGGTCAACATCTCCACCTTCTACCCAGAGGAAACCATTCCAGATATTCCCGAGGAATCCAGCAGTGAAGATGATTTGGATGCCTGAAGGATGCCTTGTCCTGGGTAGAAAATAGGAAATAGGAGCATTACTGATCTTACAATGTAAACTTATTGTAATGCTTTCTATTCATTTGTATAAACAAGTACTCCGCTTTTGCAGCAATATTTATTAAGTCCTTTGCAAGTTTTCCGGGTTTTTATTCCTTTATCCTCTAAGCTCTCTGGTTTGTATGCTTTAACTGTCCTTAGTGTTTGAAATGGATCGATAGTATTTTAATCTTCATGCCAAGTGACTGGGTATAACAAATCACTCGAAACTCGGAAACATGGATCATACTAAAGGCATTTTTACTTACTAGCTTCAGTGACCCAACATAAAAACAATCAGATAATGTTGGAATGCGTAGAGATAAACGAAAACTTTTCTACGCGGTACTTCCAAGATCTAGCCGAGGTAGAAGGCCACGAGGATTACCACTAGACGCGCAGGTGCGGATTATCGATGCAGCGCGTCGATGCAGTGTAGTCCCAAGATCCGATCCAGCCGATCCAATCCAGCGAACGTCGAAGTGCTGAACGTACAACACCTCTGCCGGTATCCACACGTACGAGGAGGATCTCCGACGGCGGACTGCTAGGTCCGGTGCGACGGCTGGACTGAGTGGGGTTAGGATTCCCAACGCATGGGAGTGCAGTAACGTGCCCGCTGGGCAACCTGCGCCCCTCTTTATATAACAAATGATAGTGGGCTTCACAACACTTTTGGCCTATTCCCTCTGTGAGTCCGACTCACAAACTCAGTCCATTTCCGGTTCGGGTCCAACCCGACCAATACACTTGCTCCCGCTCTTAAGTGTGCGACCCTGCAGGCTCATGGAAACTTGGACACGATTGGAGTCCAACTCTCAATTGATCAATCGGTAGCGGCTCCTAGCAGAACGTGCCGACTCCCAAGTGCCATAGAGTCATGACGACATAACTTCCAATGTGACTTTCACCTTCGTCTCTTTTGCCTCACGATATACCTTGTCGAACTATAGGCGATTTATCGTCATCCCTTAATAGCTCAACTCTCTTCTCGGTATATGATATATGATTCATCTGACTAACTCTTAGTCAACAGACTCAGTTAACACTTAACCGAGTTGCACATGGCCATGCTTCCGGAATCATATCACTCGAGAGGGCCCAGAGAATATCTCTCCATTCGGAGGGGCAAAATCCCATCTTGATTATCCACATCATGCAGATTGCATCTCATTCGACCCGAACTCTGCCTTTATAACTGCCTTGTCACATAACAACGTTTGACAGAACCTAAGTCGGTGATCCACAACTCGGATTGTGCGACAACCTCAGGTCTAAGTATTACATTGATTGAGACATGCAAATGACGACTTACTCGTTGCATCTCAATATGGGTCAGTCCGACTTGCTAAACTCTTTAGCCAAGTCTGTGAACGTTGGAATGGCATCGCCATGCCCATGACAAGTGGAACCGAGTCATCAGCCAACACTCACATTAGTCTAGGGTGTGTGTCCAGTACAACCTTAATGACCAAGGACAATTTAGCATGAACAACATAAATACATAGTTCCACAATCGAATCACATATTCAATGACATGTATCAGATGTTCAAAACAAGAACAACTTAATAACTTTATGAATACCTTGGGAATTACATCATACATGATTGCCTCTAGGGCATATTCCCAACAGATAATACTTAGAGAATTGTAAGGAATTTCTTTTTTGAATGAAACCCGAGCACTCAGGCACAATTCGGGTTAACGTTTAGTATTTTGAAAGATCATTGGGAAATAGATAAGACAAAATTATGTTTTAAACTATAATAAACATGTAAAAAACACAGATGTATGAATTCCGACAACTTTATTTCATGATCTCAAAGATGTTTACATAGAAATTGAACTAACTATAGAAGGGACGTAACTGCTGGATGCTCCAGGGTCTTTTGGTCTCTCCTAGTTCGTCATCTATCTTTCTCTTTCTTTTGCGATTCGGCCTTTCGGGATCATCTTCCGTGTCTCGAATATCTACAAGATAGTGTGATCCATTTTTCATAGCTTTGCTGATGACGAATGGTCCTTCCCAAACTGGAGCCAATTTGTGCTTTCTTTGTTATACCAATCTTAGCACTAGGTCACCTTCTGTAAAAGAACGATGCCTGATTTTCTGACTATAATAGCGTCGTAAACCTTGCTGATAAATGGCAGATCTTTGAAGCACAAGTTCTCGCTTTTCCTCTAAGAGATCGACGGCATCCTGTCGTGCGCTTTCGGCATCCGAGTCATCGAAATCCTGCACTCTTGGGCTATCATGGATCATGTCCGTTGGAAGGATTGCTTCCGCGCCATAAACTAGGAAAAACGGGGTTTGCCCTGTTGACCTGTTTGGCGTCGTTCGAATACTCCAAAGCACAAAGGGTAACTCTTCCACCCATGCTCCAGCTGCTCTATGAAGAGGAGATTCAAGTCTTGGGCGTATTCCTTGCAGGATGAAACTATTCATTCGTTCAACCTGCCCATTAGATTGCGGGTGTGCCACAGATGCAAGATCTAGGCGTATTCCCGTTTGTCGGCAATATTTCGCCAACTCTCCAATAGAGAAATTTGTCCCGTTGTCGGTTATTATGCTGTGTGGAACACCATATCTTATGACTACGTCAATGATGAAATTTCTGGCTGTTACACCGTCAAGTTTTTTGATAGGTTTTGCCTCCACCCACTTGGTATTCTTATCTACTGCAACGAGTAGATGTGTAAGTCCACCTCTTGCAGTTTTAAATGGTCCCATCATATCTAGCCCCAGACCGCAAATGGCCATGTAATAGGGATAGTTTTGAGTACTTGGGCTAGCATATTCGTCTGCTTGGCGTAATACTGACATCCGGCACATGTATTGACTATGTGTTCGGCAACTGTCTTGGCTGTTAGCCAGAAAAACCCTGCATGGAATGCTTTCTTAAATATGCTTTTTCATTGAGCATGATGTCCGCAATCTCCAGCATGGATTTCTTGCAGAATTTCTCGGCCTTCTTCTGGCGAAATACATCGCAGCAAAATTCCGGTAGTGCTGCGTTAATACAGGCAACCATTGATTACCGTGTATCCTTTGCATCGACGTTTTATTTGTCTTTGCAAGACCTCGTCCGCTCCATCCGGGTACTTCTAATCTACTAAGAAGTTTAAATATGGAATTGTCCAATCCGGTTTAACAAGCAAAACTTCAATTGATTCGGAAACGAGAGGATAATCGACATCTCCACCTTTTATGGATGGTTCGTACAAATGCTGGACAAACACACCTGGTGGTAGGGTTTTCACTCTTTCCGAGACCATGCGGGCTAATGCATCCGCGTTCTAATTTTCCTCCCTTTTGACGTGAAGTACTTCAAATCCCAGGAAACAAATTGCAAACTCGTCCACCGTTCTCCGATATTCGGCCATGATGGAACTTTTAGCGTCCCATGTTTGGTTAAGCTGATGTTGTACCAAATCTGAGTCACCATAGCATAAGATGCGTTTGACACCTATTTCTTTTGAAATATGCAAGCCATGAAGCAAAGCTTCGTATTCTGCCACATTATTGCTGGCGTTGAACTATATTTGTAATACATATTCCATTGTATCTCCCTTGGGGGATTTTAGGCCTACACCAGCTCAAGCGCCTTCCTTCATCTTGCATCCAACAAAGTGCATAACCCAGTATTCCGACTCCGGCATTGGTGTGTTTTCTATTGCTTCTGTCCAATCAGCGACGAAATCTGCCAACACCTAGGATTTTATTGCCGTCCGGGGTTGGTACTTAATGTCGAACGTAGCTAACTTGATGCCCCATTTGGCTACTCGGTCTGTTGCGTCCGCATTGTTGATAATATCCCCTAGTGGTGCTTTGCATACCACTGTTATGGAATGTCCTTGGAAGTAATTATGGAGTTTTCGAGATGCGAAAAATACGCCATATGCCAGTTTTTGACAGTGCGGGTATCTTTGCTTAGACTCGGAAAAAATTTCACTTACGTAATAAACTGGATGTTGATCTGGTATGGTTTGCTCGTCTTTCCGCCTTTCCACAACTATCACCGCACTAATAACTCTGTTTGTAGCTGTGAGGTACAGTAACATAGGTTCTTCGTTTTTTAGCGATGCCAAGATCGGAGCTTGCATCAAGGTTTCTTTTAACTGGTTTAGCGCTTTGTCCGCCTCTTCTGTCCATTCAAATTTGTCGGATTTCTTCAACAATTTGTATAATGGCAGAGCTTTGTCTCCTAGTCGGTTTATAAACCTGCTAACAGCAGCTGCGGAACCCGTCAATCTTTGTACATCTTTTAAGCACGTAGGCCTTGAGATGTTTAGGATTGCCTTGATCTTTTCCGGGTTTACCTCCATTCCTCTGTGAGAAATGATGAAACTCATAAGTTTTCCTGAGGGAACCCCGAATACGCACTTTAATGGATTTAACTTCATTTTATAAGTGCGCAAATTTTCGAAGGTTTATCGCAAATCTTCAAGGAGCGTGTCCTTTTCCTTAGAAACGACGGAAATGTCGTCCACGTAAACGTGAATATTTTTGCCAATCTGACTGTGCAAACATCGTTGCATGCAATGCTGGTAAGTTGCTCCTGCGTTCTTCAGGCCAAAAGGCATGGTTATGTAGTAGTATGTTCCATATGGAGTTATGAAGGAGGTTTTAATTTGGTCTTCTTCCTTCATGCGTATTTGATGATACCCGGAATAAGCGTCCAAAAAGCATAAAAGCCTAGAGCCAGCAGTGGCATCTATTATTTGATCGATTCGCGGTAAGGCAAACCTATCTTTTGGACACAATTTGTTCAGGCCGGTGTAATCTATACACATCCTAAGAGCAGTACTATCTTTCTTCGGGACTAATACTGGGTTTGCAGACCATTCAGTATGTATAACTTCCCGGATAAAATCAGCTGCCAATAGCCCGATAATTTGCTTGCCAATAGCCTTCCGTCTACTTCTGTCTAATCGACGGAGACCTTGTTTGACGGGTTTAGATCCTGGAATTACCTTGAGTTGCTGCTCAGCAAGTTCCCTGGGTACGCCTGGCATGTTGGCTGGACACCATGCAAAAATATACCAGTTCTCACGGAGGAACTTGATGAGCTCGCTTTCCTATTTGTCGGTCATGCTAGTTCCCAATACGACAAATTTTGTTGGATCTTTAGGATCTAAGATAACCTGTCTTGTATTCTCGGTAGCTTTGAAGCTGTCTGTGGGCTTCCGACTTTCTTTTCCTGCCGGCATTTCTGTCGGTGATACTTCTTTTGCCAGCTCCTTCAGTTCCTCCTTTGCTATTACTTTTTCTGCACAAAGGGCGTTTTCTTTTTCCATCTCGTTTGCCTATTTGAAGTCTCCATTTATGATGATTACTCCTCCTTTTGGCCCTGCCATCTTCAGCTTGTTATAGATATAACATGATCTTGCCATGAATTTGGCGAAAGCTGGACGTCCGAGTACTGCGTGACACACGCTTTCGAACGGCACAACCTCGAAGGATAGTTTTTCCTGCCGGAAATGCTCTTTCTCTCCGAAGGTTACATCTAGGGAAATTTCTCTTAGGGATCGTGCTTGCCTGTCAGGGACGATGCCGTGAAAACGTATGTTGCTATGATTGAGCTGGGTCTCGGAGATTCGCAGATGCTTCAATGTATCCAGGTACATTATGTTAATGCTGGATCCTCCATCCATCAACACTCTTTTTAGCCTAGTGTTTTGAACAATAGGACTTACAACTAGAGCTTGTGTGCCGGGTTCTGGGATATTTCCGGGATGATCAGACTGATCCCAGGTAATTGGTGTATTTTAGTACTTCAAGAATTTCGGGGTTGGTGGGACAACCGCGTTTATTTCTCGAAGTGTTCTTTTTGCCACCTTTCCTGATGGAGTTGCCAGGAAAGTTAGGTTGCATTCTCCTTCAATTATCGGAAACTTAGGCTCGCCTTTTCGCTGTTGTTTCTGGATTTTTTTGTCACTGTCCGATTCACTGTCTTCTTTTTCAGCTTCTGTCTTTTGCTTGGAGAATTTCCTCTTGGAATTTTTTCCCTTGCTTCCGGATCCTGCACTGCCTTTCATATGCTTGTTGAGCCGGCATTGTGTGTTCGTATGGGTGGGTTTCCCAAACTGCGAATGGTGGACACAGCTTTCCGATTTTATTCTTTCCTACTCTTCTTTTGTGTAGTTGATCGGTTCTGTGCTTCGTCCTTTCCATTTGCTCCCATTTTATCTTCCAAAGGCTATGTTAACTTCTTTGGATTTTCGCTGTGCTTCTGGAGTTGCTTTCTTCTCAGGACGAGGGGTCTTTTTGGCTTGAATCAACGCTTCGATATTTCCACCTCTCGCTCTGATGTCGTCTTCGACCACTGCGTGCTCATTTGCGGTTGTAAGCATAGATCCGAGATCTTTGTGCTTTTTGGAACCGATCATGAACGGTACGAGTCCGGGTTTTAAACCATTGACGAAAGAATGCATTGCTTGTATGTCAGTTACTCCAGAGCAGCTGTTCTTCATTGCAGTCCACCTTGAGATAAAATCCACATATGGCTCATCTTCAAAGTGGGTGCGGCGGTTTAACTGGTTGATGTTGTTGGGGAGTTTGTAAGTTTCCCGAAAATGCTGAGTAAATACTCTAGCCATATCATCCCAACTGTCGACAGTTCTTGACGGAATCCCGTTGATCCAATCTCTGGCTCCATCCAGTAGCATAAGGGGGAGGAATTTTACTGCCTCTAAGTCTGTCCCATTGTTAATCTGGACGGCTGTATAATAGTCTGAGAGTCAGGTATCCGGGTTTGTACTGCCGGTATATTTTTGATATGTTGGACCAACTTTGGCGAAGACAGAATGTAGAGTTATCCTTCGGATTCTGTCAGTGAAACACTTAGGTCCAAAGTATAGATCATCTCTTTCCACTCTGTCAATGTGTGCAGAGTATCTACCGGCTGAATGGATAGAAGGGGATCTGCTCCTTTCTTTTCCATTGTTGCGCGAACGCGCTCTTCCGGGATTATCTCTATTTCCTCCGTTATCGTGCCCTTTGGGATAAGGTGGAGTTCTACTCCTGTGTCTTTCCTTATTCCTGGGGGATGTACGAGATCTCTCACGTCCGTGAGGAATATCGTATCTTCCGGCTTTTTCAGCAGGGCGTCTCGGAGGCAGCATTGCTTTGCCGTCTTTTCGGTTTTGTTCTCCCCGATCTCGGGGATTAATTCCATCTTTCGACATATGGGATTCGGTTCTAGACGCTACATCCTTGTTATCGGGCTTTTTCTTTTCCTTTCTCGGATCTTCTTTCTTCTCTTTCGAATTACTTGAATCTCGAGGTTCTTCAGGTCCAGGTGCTCCAGCGGCACAAGTGGCTGTTTTGCATAGGGTTGAGTTGTCATGCAACTTTCCTGATCTTGCTTGGCCTCGTTGTTGCTGTTGCAATGCCTTTCCTAAGAAAGCATATACTCCTTGAAGTTTTTCGCCATTGGAGTACATATCATTGTTGAGGATGGCGAACGCGGCCTCCGCGTTTTCTGCTGCGGTTTTGTATATAGGTTCGCCCCTGGCATCTATACCGTTTACTTGCTTTTGCTAGGCCGGGTTTTGAAACTGTTCCTTTGGCGGCAGTACTTCCGGTCTTGCGATTCCGGGTAACCGTGTAGGTTTAATGCTAGATATGTTCCTTCTCTCGTACTCCTCGATTTCTTCCTGCTTTAACTTAATGTCAGCTTGAGTTTTTTGGAGGTGTTCCCGGGTTCGGAATAGATGTTGTTGTTGCCTTTGGAGAGTTTGTCTCCTAGCTTCTAGCACTTCAGGGGGTTCGTGGGGTCCACACTGGTGTTTGAAGTAGATCCTGTTCGTCTTGTTCTGACATTGGCGGAACAGAGATTTCCTTCGTTTTCTTCTCCGCATGCTTAACTCCACTTCCTCCTCCTGCTTCCAGGTTTTCGTTGGCTGGATCAGCCAATTTTTTCTTCCTGAGCTTGTATTGGAGTTTCTTGGAAGCTTTGTGTTTTTTCTTGGAAGAGGGAGATTTTTTACCAGGTTCTTCCTCTGTCAATTCCTTGACATCCGGGTAGGTTGGACTGGCTTCTCCATCCTCTCTTTCCTCTGGCGGAGGTGTTCTAGGGCTTTCCTGAGTTTCGGCATCCGTGTTTTCCGCCGGTTTTGCCATCAGTACTTCGTGGAATCCCTCTTGAAAGGATTTGACCTTTCTTTCGAAAGCGTCTACATCTTCGTCTTCGGAATCGAATTGGTCCGACCCGGGTTCCGACTCTAATCTAGCCTCGATGGCGGCTAGCACAGAGTCAGCTTCCGAGTTCATCGTCAGATTGACGGGTGTCGGATATTCCACCTCTATTGTGGGATTGTTGTTTTCTACCTCTTCCACGGGATTGCTTTCATCTGTGGTTTCGATGATCTTGGATTGCACCATACCGATAAAGTGCGATTCAGCAGAGTATCGGCGATCTGGGCAAAATCCGGCGTCATAGTCTTCTTCGACTGGGTATAGGGCGGGTGGGATAAATTTGCATCCACCACAGAATCCCATTGCCTCTGCAGTTAATCCGAAAAGATGTTTGCAGATCCAATCGGTAAAACGCAGGCACTTACCAGATGATTCTGTGCTGGCATGTACGATCCATTGTCGAGGAAGCGCCCGACGTCGTTGTCGAATTCCAGACTTCCGACAGTTATGGTACTGCCAATTCCGCCGAGTATCCCCGATCGAAACATAACGTCTGACATCGCTGGCCCCACGGTGGGCGCCAACTGTCGAGTCATCGTAGTAGAATTCATAGACGGGGGTGCCATGAGACTACCGATAGAGATTGTGAGGGACGTGATCGTATGACGAACAATGACACCAGGGTTTTACCCAGGTTTGGTATGTCGTAACTTGGCGGCGTTCCTACTCCTGCAATCTCACTAAATCAGGACTGAAGCGTGAAGTATACAAAGTACAATATGAGTTAGGTCTAGCTACTCGAAAAGGATCAACCTCTCGGTGAGTTAGCTTCTAGCTTATTGTCTCTCTCTTTCTTATCTCCCGTCCAGCTTTATATAATAGCCGGGATAGGGCTTACAAAAAAGGAAACCTAGAAGACTACGGTAAGTCCTAACTTGGAAGGCAAGAATCCGCCTTCTACTCCAAGCCGTACCACACGGCCCGTGCTCCGGGTTCTTCTAGAATCCGGCTTCTGTGCGTCAGCTTACTGGGCCGCCTAATGGACCGTAGCCCATTATTATTCAGGCCACCCTGGTAATCCGGCACTTTAGGACACCATCTGATATACCCCTAGTTGGTATATATCCGACATTCAGATTATGGTTAGGCTACGTTTATGGCATTGGTACATATTTTATACCGGAGTTGAGTTTTCACCGGACGATTGTTTCATAGGGCCCGAACCTGTCGATATCATTTTCTTAGTGATAGCCGTGTGATCCGCTAAGCGCACACCGCCTCTAAGTAGTCATAAAAATAACCATGACACATTAGTTTAGTAATTCCAGTCCACCTATTGATTATTGGGACATTTACATAATTGTTAATCGAATAACGACAAACATGTTAAAAGCGGCCAAATAGGGCTTAGGTCAGCCCATAGTCGCCGGAGCCTCCGACGGGCCTCCCTCCGAGTAGCTTCGGGTCTAAAATAATGAACTTAACTATCTTGTGTATTACACTTTAAACTGGCCACCCTCACCGTACGAATTGCGGAGTATCTCAGCCGGCGCTGCGGGTACATGCGGACAAGTTTGTGCGTAAACAAAAATTCAAGATTTAAATATCCTGAAATTCCACATTAGAGTGGTTGGCCTTGGTCCAGGTATCGCAAGGATCCGATAAATTTCATCGGAATACATTCGGGAATGGAAAGTTTTCCCTAGCATTCATGTATAGGACATTGGTCATTCCGATATGCCAGTTGATAATAATAAAAAATATGAAAGGTGAAAATACCGCTGAACCTAAAATTTGGTAGTGATATATCCGCGAAGATGTCATCTTGACAAAAGATAACCTCGTTAGACGCAACTGACATGCAAGTATGAAGTGTGTTTTATATCACATGATGAGATGATTAAACACTTCATATTCCGGTGGAAGTTTGCCTATTCTATTTGGTCAGCCATCCAAATAGTTTCTAACCTGTATCCACCATGATCCATTGAAAAAGAATTGCCAATTGGTTACATGAGACTGATCACAAGTATATAACTATTATTAGGGTGGGAGAGTTAATCGTAATATGATCGCTATGACTATGTATAAATGACAAGATTTTTAATGATAATTTCTCCCCTCATGCAGTAGTCTCTCGGTGCACTTTTTTTTACTCCGTGGTCCACATTATAACGGTGAAAAACTAAGACATTTTTTGGAGGTGTCTGCACAACTGAAGCAAACAGCGAGGGATATTTTTATCCGACATGGTGGCCGCTTGATCTTCACATTGATCCACCGTCAGCATATGCGCTTTACAGTTGTTTGCTTGTATTTCGTCTTTTGCTACCTCAATTTTTTTGTGGCTCTGTGGTTAGTGGTTGTGTGCATATTTGTTTTGCATAGGCTGCGTGTAATACTTAACTCTCTTAAGTAATAAAACACTTTATCAAAAAAAAACTTTATGATAAGTGTAAAAAACCCAACATATTTGAATGATTATTCTAAAATGTTTGCTTAGAGCATCTCTAACAGATGATCTAAAATAGGACACCGTATTTTGGTTTTAGGGCACGACCTTTTGCATTATAGGGCACCAAAAACTTATTTTGACCCATCAGATGACATATTTAAGGACACCAGAAAAATTATGAGCTCCAGAAGATGATATAGGGAAGCACTGACTCTAACAGAAGGGTTCCCACTAAAGACGCCAGCATGACGTTATCGCGGCGGTCGACAGCTATTCCCAGTGAAGGGGGATGCGCGAGAGGATGGGACCTGGCAGGTTCGATGTTTCTCATCGCGGCGTGTCGATTGGCAGCAGCGCTAGGACCAAATGGTCACCGGAGCTGCGTCGGTGACCTTTCATGCGACAATGCGCGGTGGTGATCTACGCGACGGCAAAAGAGAGCACTAGTGGAGATTGGCTGCTCACTATGGGTGTGGTGCGGCAGTCGTATGGAGCATGGGAGGTCAGAGACGAGCGGATCGAGTGCGACAGACTTTCGCCGGCCATGAGGAATATGACCTTGATCCCGTCATCCGCGTCGGCATAAACTGGCCGCAAGAATGGCCAGGGTCGGGACAGAGCGGGGACCGCGCGTCGAAGCGGCGTCGGTGGATTTTGCCGTTGAATACAAATTTTGCGTAGTTTTTTAGCGCGTGCAACACATATCATGGGCCGTCCGTTTCGTCCGTCCGACGGACGAGATTCTTGACCGATCTCGTCCATTTCGTTGGTCAACAGCAAATATCGTCTGTCGGATGGACAAAATGGACGGTCCAGATTGGTGCAGTCACGCGCTAACAAATTGTATTCAGCTTTTTTGGCACAATTTAGGGATGCATCATCTGTTGTAGGAGAGCTTTTTGCTGCTGTTTGGTGATGTAAAAAGCAGTTTTTTTTAGCATGAGCCCTATTTCTCGTCGTCTAGTGGAGATGCTCTTACATGCTGTTTCCAACATACGGATCTACCATTGTCTAGAACCATACGCACAATAGGAAAAGTACCGCCACGTACAAAGTCCATTGAAATTTTGGATGACAAAACAATGAGCAATCAGCCAAGTTGCATCCAGAATAAACACTCATTGCTTGAAAAATAAAACAGATGCAACACATGCCAAGCCCCCTTCTACTACATGCATGGAAAGAAGAAATTGACTCCTAGCAAAGATCCAGTTGTTATAAAGGCACCAGTCTCATATTGGTGCTACATGTGCAAAGCTTGAGACTCTGAAAACAATGGCACATACGGCAAATATATGTCCCGAGTGTCCTCTCCAAGGGTGCATATCACTCGGACTTGCCGACTGTCCATATCATAGGACTTTAAGGTTTTATCATCCCACACATCGGTGAAGAAGACCATGTTACGGTCCGGATGGATTGCAACCCATTCAAATTCCCATTCACTATTATGACCTTCGGCATATCCAAGTACATCGGACGCTTCAGCTGTATGCTTCAGTTTCCATTGTTGGTTCTCATAGTCCTCCAGAACATAAACTACTACTCGAGTAATTATATATTCATCATTTGCCTCAAAATTGGCATAGTGCAAACGGCCTTGGGACATCTGAATGAAACCATTACCGCCATTATCAGGGACAGGTATGCTCCTGCGTGCTCTCCCCTGAGTATCCAGCACGGCTATGGCACGATCACGGGTGAGATAGTGCATACATCCATTCAGAAAGACACTTGACAATCTAGAATCAAAAGGGATAATATCATTGTCCTCCTTATAAACTCGTTCCCCGGTTTCAGAGGAATACACCTGCACTCCTTTGACCACTGGGGGGAAACGCGAATTGCCTTCAAAGAATTCAAATACGTAGAGGTGGGATGACACGGCCGGATTAAAACCCAAGAATGAACATCGCCTGTTGTGGCCAAGTTTGGAATCCGGCAGTGCAACCCATTCTTTCGTTGTAGGATTGCACACGAAGTAATGGGCATCTGACCTGTCCCAGTTAGGAGAACATTTGCAGAGGAGTAGGCCGTTGCAGATGCCCAAGGGATAGATTCGTTTGTGGATTGGCAGAAAGTCAAGCGAGGGTGAGATCAATGGGGGGCCTCTGCCAGAGACATTGGTGAAACAGGGAACTGACCACGACACGATCTGACCATCGTGCTGAGTGAAGAAGCCAGCCAGTGTCTGGGGAAGCTTCGTACGGTTGATGGGGTGCGAGATGAGGTCTCGCCAGGTCGTGGACACGCACTTGAAGCGGCAGACCGATTTGGCGGGGAGGCGAGAGAGGATCTCGACGATGAGGTCATTGGTCAGGCTGAACGCAGGGGACCTCCTTCTCTTCGACCTCCTCCCTTTCAACATCTCGAGAAGTTCTAAGAAATGGGGCAGAGGTCAAGATAGGAGCATTCAAGCAGAAAGAGGTTTACAATGTTTTTCTTTTTCACAAAGATGAATGTTAACGTACCTTAAGTGGTGGCGAGGACCTTGCGATATGGTAGAGCAGCGCTTTGACCAGCAGGGAGGAAGAAACAAGTTGGAATTGAAGATCATGGCATTTTGGTGCATCGTGTTGGAGGTTTATATATGCTTGTTTCTTCTGACCTGATGGTTCCTTCTCATGCACAATTTGAGAATTCATCGGGTGAGATGTCTCTATCTTCGCAATGGGCAAGTCTTCGAAACTACTAATAGTTGACTTCTAAATTTATGTGGTAACTTGGACAGGTAGCCAAGCTAATTAAAAATGGGGGCTATCCCGGTAACCATAAATCACCTTTAGTAGTACTCCCGTAATACAAGTTAGAAGTGCTGATGCACTGCTAGGCATCTTTGGCTATTTTTCCCATGAAATCCGTTGACTCCGTCTCCATTTGCAGCGTACCGCACTATACCACGCCCTATAATTAGAGGAAGGGTCATTTATCGAATTGCCCACAGCGGACCACTTCTACTCAGTTTTACCCTTAGCGCCGAATGGTGCTCAGTTTTGCCCCTAGTCCGTGCGCAACTACTATGGAGAGGCCAGAACGGTAAGTTTGGAGTCGAATCCGTTCCGCGAAGTGGGTCCGAGGAGTCAGACTCCGTTTCGCGAAGTGGGTCCGGGTGGGACTGCCAAGTTCGTTGAAACCGTCCGGAGCTTACAGGTGGGACCGCGCAGTTTGAATAGTCCACACCCAAACTTCCCGCTGGGTTCAGCGACGCGTGGGAAAACCGCGGGCCCCGCGTCGGTCAAAGACTGCCGGAGTAACGTCACGCGCTACAAAAGGCCCCTCGGCGCTCGCCGCTCTCCCCATTCTAGCCGTTAATCTCGCCCTCACCGCACTCGCTCTCATCGCTGCATTTCCACCTAGACACCCCGAGACGATGCCTCGCCGGCTCCGTGCAAACCGCAACTCGCCGTTGTACTGCCGCCCCGCGGCCGTGATGCGGGGCCACAGTCACGCCGATAGCGACAACGAGTTCTTCTACGAGGAGAACAAGCAGCAGCCGCAGGAGGAGGCGGCGCCCGAGCAGGAGCCGCCGTAGGAGGAGGCTGCGCCCGAGCAGGAGCCGCCGCAGGAGGCGCAGCGCTGGAGGAGGCTCAGGAGGATGCAGCCTATCTGGCCCGAGCAGCACGCCGCCGTCTACTCGTTCGAAACATGGCGGAACGAGGAGGCGTTCCACACGGTCCGCTCCTGACTCAAGGAGGCGGCGGCAGCGGCCGAGGCTGCCGCTGTTCGTGCATCCCTGGAGACCCACCAGAGGGAGCAGGCGGAGCGCCAGGTCAACCGGCAGCTCGCCGCAACCGCGGCGTCGGATGAGCAGCAGGCGGTCGTCGCGCTGTACGACAGCGACCGGCGCAAGGCTGCCCTGCAGAGCGAGAGGCGGGACCGCCGCCATCCCTCTGAGCAGGCGCAGCTGCACCGGCTGCGGATCCGAGGCAGAGCGGAGCGGCATGCGATCGCTACGCTGGCGAACCCATCGTCCTTAGCCAAGAACGACCACGAGGCGGGGCCCTCCAACATGCTGGTCTACGACGACAGCGATGAGGACGACGAGGAAGAGGAGTAGAGGACGACGTCTAGGAGGAGGGCGACGACCAGGCCGGGTGATCGCGGCGAGCCTCGGCTAACCGTAGTTTTTTTTTTTTAACTTTTTTCAATGTTTTTAGTTAAATTATGCCGTCTAGATTTCTGTAAAACTATCGTCGAATCTATGATTTTGAGCCTATTTCAACGAGTTCGCGTTTTTTAATTAATTTTGAGTATTTCTGAACAAAATCACGGGCGATAATGTAGATTAAAAGCGAAAAGAATGTTTGAATAATGTTGTATGATGTTGAACTAAGTCATTCCAAAATTTTGGGCAAATGTGCTTCAAATGAGGTCTGAAGCTAGAGTACACACCCCCGTTTCAAATTTCATGAAAGATTCGACCTTTCCAAAATTATCCAAATAAATTTGAGGAGCAACTATATCACATATAACAACATTGTGTGTTGGATTCATGTCATTTTGATTTTTTTTAATAATTTATGCTCATTTGAAACCATCGCTCTATTCTCATGAGAAATGTGCTTCAAATGAGGTATGAAGCTAGGGTAAATACCCCCGTTTGGAATTTCATGAAAAAATCGACCTTGTAAAAATTATCCGATCCAAATCAATTTGAGGAGCAACTATATCACATATAACAGCATTGTGCGTTGGATTCATGTCATTTTGATATTTTTTTGAATTATTTATGCTCATTTGAAACCATCGCTTTATTCTCGTGAGAAATGTGCTCCAAATGAGGTCTGAAGTTAGGGTAGACACCCCCGTTTGAAATTTCATGAAAAAATCGACCTTGCCAAAATTAACCAAATAAATTTGAGGAGCAACTATATCACATATAACAACACTGTGCGTTGGATTCATGTCAGTTTTATTTTTTTTATGAATTATTTATACTCATTTGCAACCATCGCTCAATTCTCGTGAGAAATGTGCTTCAAATGAGGTCCGAAGCTAGGGTAAATACCCCCGTTTATAATTTCATGAAAAATTCGACCTTGCCAAAATTAACCAAACAAATTTGAGGAGTAACTATATCACATATAACAACATTGTGCGTTGGATTCATGTCATTTTGAATTTTTTTGAATTATTTATGCTCATTTGCAACCATCGCTCAATTCTCGTGAGAAATGTGCTTCAAATGAGGTCCGAAGCTAGGATAAACACCCCCGTTTATAATTTCATGAAAAATTCGACCTTGCCAAAATTATCCATAGAAATTTGAGGAGCAACTATATCACATATCACAACGTTGTGCGTTGGATTCATGTCATTTTGATTTGTTTTGAATTATTTATGCTCATTTGCAACCATCGCTCAATTCTCGTGAGAAATGTGCTTCAAATGAGGTCCGAAGCTAGGGTAAACACACCCGTTTATAATTTCATGAAAAATTCGACCTTGCCAAAATTATCCATAGAAATTTGAGGAGCAACTATATCACATATAACAACGTTGTGCGTTGGATTCATGTCATTTTGATTTGTTTTGAATTATTTATGCTCATTTGCAACCATCGCTCAATTCTCGTGAGAAATGTGCTTCAAATGAGGTCTGAAGCTAGGGTAAATACCCCCATTTGTGTTTCAACATTTTTTGGCATATTTTCTAAATCAACCAAATGAATTTCCTAGACATCTATTCTACATGTATAGTGTAAATCTGAAGTTTCATTATGTTTTGAATAATTCTTCTATTTTTTATTTTTTATATAAATAACATGGTTTAATAGAAAAATCATATGTAAAACTGATAAAAATCATCGCTGTAGTAAATCTGAAGTTTCATTATATTTTTTTATTTAAATAACATGGTTTAATACTTAACAGCAAAGAAATCATATGTAGAACCATCGATCCATGTGGCCAACGTACCAACTAATCAGAGCACAAAACGAGCGTCTCGCGGATCGCTGTGGCTGCGAGCGCATCCGTCCGATGCACGATTCCTTCTAGAAGGCGTCGATCCAACAGACCAGGTCGAATCTCTATGTTTCCTTCTAGAAGCTTTTCGGGTGGTCAAACAGAGGGTTGACCAAGCTTGAAATGAGCATACATAATTCAAAAAAATCAAAAAAATATATTGCCGACGCACATAGTAGTGTTATGTCATATAGTAACGAGAAAAAAATATAAACCTGTCTTATAAAGAATGGAACGAAAAAGCCTTGTGACACATGTGATATCTTGAACAGTCTAGTAGAGAGTTCAAGATAATGAGATGAGTTTCAGACCTTTGGAACTCAAATAAGGTCAAAATCTCACCAAAGCTTCATTTTGGTGTGACTAAGAAAGATCCCAAGTTATTTTCCATTTTGATGTTTTAAACTTGTTTTATTTATGATTTACGATTAAAACCATTATTATTCAAAAGAAAATAAATAATACGAATATTCATCCAATAAATTTTCAGGCTTCGGAATTGCATTATATAGGTCTAATACAAGTCTAGGAAAAATATAAATAGGATTTATAAACATTAGAACGAAAGCCATCACTAAAATGAGATTCCTCGAATACAGGAGTAGAGATTTCAAAGAATATGAGGTGGAAACATCCTGAATCTTCCGAAGAGGTGCGTTCTACCTTTTTGTTTTGTGTTCCTATGGGCTATCCTAGCACAATCAAGCAAATAGTTCCACATTGCTACCCCCTTTCGACGCAGTTACCGCGTGTTTACGTATAAGTCCGGTATTTCTCCAGCGGGGCTAGGGTTTCACCGGGAGGGGGGCTACGGAGCGTCTGGATCCCAACACAAGCTAGGGGGTTCCATACCATGATAGTATAGGTGTTTTGTGTGCTTTGGATGTCAAAGATTGCTCTCCGGGGTGTGACCCGCTTCACCGGCATCCATTTCTCTCTCGTGAGAGCTTACAGGGTGAAACCCCTGTATCGGACCAAACATCCTGAATCTTCCGAAGAGGTGGGTTCTACCTTTTTGTTTTGTGTTCCTATGGGCTATCCTAGCACAAGCAACCAAATAGTTCCACATTGCTACCCCCTTTCGACGCTGTTACCGCGTGTTTCCGTATAAGTCCGGTATTTCTCCAGCGGGGCTAGGGTTTCACCGGGAGGGGGGCTACGGAGCGTCTGGATCCCAACACAAGCTAGGGGTTCCATACGATGATATTATATGTGTGTTGTGTGCTTTGGATGTCAAAGATTGCTCTCCGGGGTGTGACCCGCTTCACCGGCATCCATTTCTCTCTCGTGAGAGCTTACAGGGTGAAACTCCTGTATCGGACCAAACATCCTGAATCTTCCGAAGAGTTGGGTTCTACCTTTTTGTTTTGTGTTCCTATGGGATATCCTAGCACAAGCAACCAAATATCTCTAAAAATGTCTAGAAATGACATGGCCGAGTAGTGCAGATGGTGAAAAGCGATCCTCTTACTTTGCCCACCTTATGTTCTCTGACTTTCTCCCATGACACGTGGGTCCGGTGTGTGATGGGCTCCATTTGTCAGTGACCTAAAGTCAGAGTATCGCGTTCCCGCACAGAGAAGCGCTCGTCTCAGCGTCTGCAGGCCGTTGCCGCCGTAGTTTGCATGCATGGACTCGATCTGCACCGTTCCTTACGATCAAACGATCGAAAATGAAACGGTGCATGGATAGGGTGTTTTGTCTCAATGTAACTGCATGCAACAAAGGACACTGTCTAGTGGGGCCCCGTTCACCAGCCCGTGCATGCACGCCTCGTTTTTTCAGAGTAAACTACGTGGCAGAAGAAGAAAATAGTTAACGTCGCGTCGCATTTGCAGCAGCCCTGCACGCCTCGTTTCAGAAACACAAGCCGCGTCGCATTTGAACCACCCCTGCACGCCTTGTTTCAGAAACACGAGTCGCGTCGCATTTGCAGCGACGCAGCCATCCACGCCTCATTTTCAGAAGATACGCATCAATGCATATGCAGCGAGGCAGGATTTGGCGTGAGACTTTGGACTTTCTTCTCTTCACCTCTTTAATACACGCATGCAACGTCGAATCACTTCGACTGACGAATGCACAGGCGCTCGTACTCCGTATCACTAGGTGTCCTACGCCTACGCCTATGCCTGTTCTACACCGCTTTGACCATGCATCGACTCTTCTACACTGCATCCAATGTTTTCACACAGTTTGCTTCATCCACCCAAATAAATTCACGTCTAATCGTGTCTTTAAATAGTCCTTTTCACTCGTCCTCCATATTCTCATCCCTCTCCAGCCCTTTGCCCTTCTCTCCCTTCAAGCCCGGAGTCGGTCTCCGACGAGGACAACCGCCCCAAGGCTCGGCCTTGGTACGAGGCTGAGTGGCCCGAGGCGGAGTCGGACGTCTCTCCCAAACGGGAGCGATCGCCGACGCCTCCCTTCGTCCACCGCCCCGTCCCTTCCACCACCACCAAGACGTCGGACATCTCCCCCAAGACGGACCGCCGCCTCAAGAGACTGGAGCGGCTGGAGGCGAAGGAGTTGAAGGCGCAGGAGAAGAAGGAGGCGAAGGAGGAGGCAAAGCCTTTCCGGGCCAGCATCAAGCGGTCCATTGAGGCGCAGGAGGAGAGGATGCGGGCGGAGAACAACCGCGCCCGCATCAAGCAGGAGATGGAGATCCGGGCGGCGGAGTGGCCGCGGAAGTAGGGCGGCGCCGGAGGGCGGGAAGGGCTCCCGCATGCAGAGCGGGAGCAGTTAGGGCTAGCATTTTTTTTAGTTAAATGTAATGTTTCTCGGGCCCCACTGAATATATGTAAAGTGGGGCCAGTTATCCTCTCTTAAGTATGTTTAATTATTTATAAGCCCTATATATAAAGTTATGTTCTTATATTTGTCCAAATGTACCCACTGTTTAGAAGTTTTTTCCCTTCTAATTAATCATCGCTTTAAAATCTGCACATTGTAAACAAAATTTATATATAAGAGATGTGTTGCATTATGTTTTCTAAGATAAGATACAAATTTGGGTTGATCACAGTATATATTTTATATTATTAATACGAATAATTTGATGGTTTAATAAATGGATAATGCGCAGTCTGCATGTAGTGATTAATAAATATAAATGGATAATGTGTAGTCTGCATGTTGACATTGGGCCTCATGTGACATTGGGCCGCAAGCAAAGGTCAACAGGTGGGGCCCACATGCAGCGCCAACCGTCAACAGCCGGGGCACACAAACCGCGCCAACGCTCAACAGCTGGGGCCCACAGGCCGCGGCAACGGTTCTATGATGGGTCCCACAGGTCAGGATCCTAACGGGGGCAGAAAGTAACGGTGGGAGCAGCGAAAGGAGTCCTTGCGCACTGACTAGGGGCAAAACTGAGGTCGATTCGGCGCTAGGGGTAAAACTGAGGTCGTGGTGCCAACTGAGGGCACCTTGTTAAATATCCCTTAGAGGAATTTTCTTAAAAGCATATTTTTTTCAACCTGCCTCAGTTTGTGACTTTAGAAGGCACTATTTGAGTTTCTGTCTTAAATTGACCGGAAGTAATGTACATACGACAATTAGTCTTACGATTCCTGTACGACGCTAATCCAGCGGGCTCGGTGCCCACGTGTTTGTTTCCCCCGTCAACGCATGTCTCTCCTTCCTCTCCATAGTCTCCCCTGTACGGTTGATCCGATTGGAAATGAAGAGACGGTGTACCTCACGACATATGGCTTTGCCCTTTATTGGTTTTTTTCCTCAATCATGTCAATTTATTGTCTAACATCATATAGTATTTGCTTAATTATGTCGATTCGTTACCCGACATTCTACAGAAGTTGCTCAATCTTCTCAATTTGTTGTCTAACATCATATAGCATTTGCTCAATTATGTCGATTTGTTGTCCAACATCCTATACAAATTGCTCAATCCTATCAATTTGTTGTCTAACATCATATAGTACTTGCTCAATTATGTCGATTCGTTACCCGACATCCTACAGAAGTTGCTCAATCTTCTTAATTTGTTGTCTAACATCATATAATATTTGCTCAATTATGTCGATTCGTTGTCCGACATCCTATAGAAGTTGCACAATCCTATCAATTTGTTGTCTAACATGATATAGTACTTGCTCAATTATATCGATTTGTTGCCTAACATCTTACAGAAGTTGCTCACTCCTGTCAATTTGTTGTCTAACATCGTATAGAAATTGCTCACTGTTGCTGCAAAATTGCCTACCAATGTTCTCAATTGGGTTTTTTCATCTCCCACAAAGTTGCTTGGTAGCGCACCGAAATTGCTTCGTCATGAACAAAAGTTGCTCATAAAAAAATTCGTCGAAACATGTACATATAACATCTAGTTTTGAAGAACTAATCGCAAGAGTTCTAAAACTGTAAACGGATTTAATTCCGACACTCATCTTGAAAGTTATAATTTTTTTGAAAAAATGGATGAAATAAATGCCACATGGGGACAATTCTTTTCTAAAAGGATGTGCACTCCATCCATCCAACGAGCGCCTAGGAGCTGCCTAGACACGTCCAAATTATTAGTATCAAAGGCACTATTGATAGGTGCCTTCAAAGATGCACGCATCCGAGGCACTAATCTATAGTGCATCAAATAGTATTCTTTTGGAGGCACATTTCAACGCCTCTAGTAGCAACTATTTTAGTTACTATAGATTAATGGCTCAATAAACACTCATTTGAGACACTTCAGGTTAATTCCTTTAAAGGTATATCATTAGAGGCACTACTTAGTGCCTTCAATAAATATAGCATTGGAGGCACTACTCAGTGCCTCATATGGTTTATCATTTGAGACACTAAGTAGTGCCTCCAATGTTATACTTTTGATGACACTTAATATTGTCTCAGATGTTATAATATTTGGAGGCATTTTAAAGTGTCTCAAATGTATACCATTTGAGTCGCTCAATAGTGCCTAAATTGCTATACATTTATAGGCACTCAATAGTGTCTTCATTGCTCAAGTCGGTATAAGCAACATAAACACTTATCAACATCAGTCAAATCAGATCTTGACAACCGAGAACAACAATCTTGACATCACGGCAATATAAAAACATCACGGCAACAGAAAATATCACAGCATCATACTACTTCATTCATAGTTGCATAATTAACATGGTTCATCACGCCATACTTAATATAGTCCATGAGAGAATCAGAATATCATAGTTCATTATAGCATACTTACTAGCACCACACAGTTTACATGCTAGTTATCATATATTTAGTAGTCATCAATGCACATAACTTACTTTGCACTGATGGAATCCATAGCTTCCTACTGTTTTTGGAGTGACTTCATAGTTCAATCAGCATGAGAGTGAGGCCATTCATGATGCAAGTGGGACGACCCACGGGTGTCCCACGAAACGTCCGCATATGCCCGCATAATTACGGGGGAATATGCGGGTAGCCCGCATAATCTACGCGGATGCCCACGAAGCCCACATATCACACATAATCCATCAAGACTGGTGAAATGCAGCAAACTAGCTAGTCACCCAAGAACAAAGCAGTCTATAGCAGATTTGATATGTTTAGAACGGAGTACTATTTCACTAGAAAGTCCAATTCAATCACTTAGCTAAACGAGTGGACAATACTCCAGTACTACTTGATTTGAACGGTACTACAAAGGTTGAGCCAACGTTGTTCAGAGCCAGACTCGGTCGCGTTCAATGTGATATGGTGGTAATGCGAAGCGTGTACCGACGACACGGCAGAGGTGGCACTGGCGGTGCGCCGAGGCGGCGACCTCCTCCTCGATGACGAAGAGCCTGACAATGGTCGAGGGGTGGCGGTGCAGCTCGAGCTGGAACGACCAGCACCTAGTCTTCCCCTGGACGCTGGCCTCTAGGTGCGCGATGCCGAGCAGGGTCCTGACGTTGTCCCGAAACACGCCGGCGAGCTGCGCCGGGTAGCTGGGCTGGCAGAAGGAGTCGAACTGGAACAACACCTCCCCGCGCTTCCTCTGCCGCGACCTTTCCAGGCTGATCACCATCGTCTTCACCATGTGCGCCTAGAGGACGTTGGCGTCGACCGGCTACCAAGATGGAGGAAAGGGTGGCTACCAAGATAGAGAGAGGGAGAGGTGAACTGGTGGAAGTCGGAGGTCCGTCGGCCAGATTCGAAGGAGGAGCGACTGCCATTGCGGCGCTCTGTTCTTGGATGCTCATCATATCCTCACGAGTACTCGAAAGCGATATGCGGGATTATGTGGGCTAGGTGGGACAACCCACTTATCCCACCTTTTTTCTGGCCTACCTGTGGATGCCCACGTACGATATTATGTGGTCTTGGGTAGTGGGCGCCGCGGGCTACGCACTCCCACATGCACCCTAAGAGGCCATAGAGCTTAGATGGGTAGAAGCTAAAGATGAAGAGTTGTCCATCATTCATCTTGGACTTTTTAGTTTCTTTTGCCCATCCACCAGACATAATAGTGTTGTGTGTACCCTCTTCAAGCTTCATCTTCACCATGAAAGTACTATTGATGTGGGTACGCTCAACAAACACCTCGATCTCCTTTTCCATATACTCCTTCAAGTACTTATATGTGAACCAAAGTGTAAATTCCCGCCAAAATTATAGACACGGTGCATCAATTACATAGCTTGTTTAAAATTACTATATGTAACTACATTTGTCAATATTGTATGAATAACAAGCATATTTTCTTACTATCTTGACTTTTCTTTCATGTACAGAAGAAGCAGTCGTCCTGTAAACATAGTACTTGATTGTCTTTCCTGGCAAATCTTTGGCAAGATTGTCCAGGTGGCTGGTTGCACTATTGCAGTGTCAGTTGCATGTAGTTTCCAAAGATGAAATGCTTATCAAATAGACTATTTCCACCGTAACCTGGTCCTGAATGTAACAAATTGAAATATTTCTATTAGGTCATGTCACTAAAGAAAGTACTATCATTGGAGGCACTCTGAAGTGTCTTCAAAAGTCAAATAACTTGATGCTATGCGTACCTTTCTTGACTATTCTTGGATTTGGCTGAGAAGCACTACCATTGCATTGTCAGTGACTGCTTGCTTTGAAGAACCCTCAAAATGGTATTTATAGGTTTTGACTTGCTTTGATGAAACCTCGGTAGGGTTCTTAACACCTTTATTTCTCCTCCTCCCCTCAAACTTTTCAAGGAACTTGGCACAGGAAGGATCCATGTTTTGAACATATTTGTCGTCTAATACGATGAGTTCTTTTCTCCTTCCCATCCTGGACATGTACATGTGAAAGAAAATATCACGTATTAGTCTTGAATCTTCATATTAGCAACAACTAATGCAATGCATCCAAATAGTTCATAGTAATACATGTAGCTCTGCCTTCTAGCATATATAGAAATTCAGTCCACATAGTTCAACTTTAGAGACATCTACATCTAGGAACAGACAGCACCATAGTTCAACTTAGAATCTAGCATCTACTATACGTCAAAATACTAAAACTAACCCTATTTCTAACATGGTTATACGAGATGGGTCAGATTCATGATGATCCTAATTCTCAAAGAACATATCCGAGTTGGCAAAGAACAAATCCTATTAGGCAAAGAACAGATTCAAGTAGGCAAAGAACATATCCTAATTGGCAAATAACAGATCCTAGTAGGCAAAGAATAGATCCTAGTTGGCAAATAAAATATCCTAGTAGGCAAAGAACAAATCCACGTGAAACGAACAGATGGTACTTCTAGATCCAGGAAAGAAGCGACATGGATGGTGATGTCGGGATCTCTAACCTTGTGGGGGTGGCGACAGCTCCTGATGTCGACGGCGACTTCACCGCTCACGTATCGGTTAAACCCTAGATGCGTGACAAGAAATGAATTTGGCATTTGGCAAGTTGTTGTTGTTGGATGTATGCCCAAAAGAGAATAATATTTAAACATATGTTTCATATTACTATGCTATAGCTGATATGGTTCCTAAATATGAGATTCAGAGGAAAACTCACGCTCACGTGTAGTAACATGAACACAGAAATAAACCCTACTCTTGACTTTTAGGACTAATTCATTGGATGTTTGATGACTATGTTTTCCTAGTCATGGGCATTGTTTATGTCAACATCAATGAATAGAATATTGTTGGAAGGGGACAATATGGCTAGATATTCCCTAAGTAGATTGATATGCTAAGATATTCCACTAAGACATCTTTGTCCTTAGAATCATACGTCGCGGTTATATTACAATGCATCCTCTGACCATGATGTTATTGGGATAATATATTCTGCAGGTTTTACTTTGGTACTATCAAGAGACACACTGTAAACTGGGTTAACATAAAGGTAGCCACTTGGTAATTCTAAAGGAGTAAATTACCTTGATGTTCTGAGATGGAATTACTCCGTAAAAAGAGAGATACATAACGGCCCACTCGGTATTCTTGATATCCACAAGTTCTATAGACAATGCATGATGATGATACATCATCTGGAATATCATAATATAGTAACGAGTAAAAAGAAACTTACCGGTTAATGAGACAATACAAAGCTATAAGTGAACTAGAGATTGTTTTGCGGTAATACTGGAATCTATAGTCTCGGGTAAGTTTGGTATCGTGGGTAATGGGAGAATTGTATAATAACCAACATGTTCAGCAGTTTATTCGTATAGTATGCGGGAGTCAATATGAGCATCCATGGCCCCGCTATTGATTATTGAAAAGGAAAGAGTTTCCAGTTTCATGTCCACCCACTATCAAACCTGTAGGGGAAACACACTTAAGTTTGGGCTGATTTTTGTGTATATCGGTAGGTCCGGAACAACTAGGAGTATCATCGAAGGGTGTTTATGCGTGATAAATATATTTTATATATTGGAGATAATTTATAATAAGGGCATTGGATGTCCCAGAGTAATAGAAACAGTTTCTATTACTACCGGAATTTATTCCAGAGAGGTTGCACGCTTTACGGAGCAAATGCAGGGGCATGAGATGTCCCGGGGTGTCGAAAATATATTTCTAACACTGTTAGATAATATCGATTATTTTCTCTATAGGGGTCATAGGGTTCCGGAGGTGTTTCTGGGACTTCCCATATAAGGAGGGAGTACCGGAGGGGGCATATTTCCCCCTCATGGCCACACCTTATTTTAGGGGATGCCAGGTGGGTCCCAGTAGCTTCACATAATGGTACTCATCGCCCCGGTATTTTTTCCGAATTAATTGAGATAAAAAGACAAAATAAAAAGGAGAAAGAAAAAGGGTAAGGAGTGGGAGGTGGAGTTGCACTCCACCTCACCAATCTGAGTTGGGCTAGGAGGGTGGTGCGGCCACCTCCTCATGGTGCGACCACCACCTCCTAGCATGACTAGGACTCCTCTCCCTTTTGGGAAGTCTCCCCTATCCTCCCACTACATAAAGGACCCTAAGGCTCAAAGCAAAACACACAACTGGCTCTCAAGCCTCTCTCTCTCTAGTAGAATTGGATGGTCTAATTAAAGCTTCCAATTTGAGCACCTCTAATTAAATTAGAGCTTCCTCTGACTGGGTTTTGAGGTGTCCTCGCCCAACTAGATCTAGCTTCTAATTAGGGAACTATACTTTAGACTTTGGGATTTCCAATCGTGACCGAGCTTAGTACTTATTTTGTGTTGGCTTCACTCCCACTGTCTTACAACAGTTTCATCATGAATTACAACATGAATGGGATGGAGAAAATACCAAATGAGCTCTTTGCTATGCTGAAAATTGTTGAGGCTAGTGTAAGTAGGGAAAACAATCAAGTATTTATGGTTTCCCAAACTACCCCATTCAAGAATAAAAATAACAGAAAGGGCAAAGGTGCTAAAGCATAGAATAAGCCTAAGTTTTCTGCACAGAGTAAGTCTGAATGTTTTTTTTGTAAAAATAAAGGCATTGGAAAAGGAACTTTAAAAGGTTCCTCAAGCAAAAGGATAAATTCACCAAAGGTGATAAAGGTATAAGAGTTATACCTAAATGATATTTGGCATTATTACTAGTATCTCTAGTATATCGATTGCTAAAATCATTTTATGCATTTGATGTAGGAGCTGTGGAAAGTAAGGAGACGGAAGAATAAAAGGTGTTGATGAGCGTCAAGTTGAGCACATAAAGGATCATCCAAGGGTGAATAAATCTCCACTTTTATTTTCATGATTCAAAAGATTTATGAGCTTAGGCTCAAGTTATTATAATAAGGTCGCATGTTTGGCGACGTAATAATCTTATGGATTAGTAGGACGAAGTCCTAGTTATCATATGAGAATATTACGGATCAATCACTTCGTTGATGATCAAGTACAAATATTTTGAATTGGTGGAATATCGTTTGTTCTAAAAAAAATTGTGATTAAGTTGACACCACCTTCGTGTGGCACTATGATTTCAAACACATCATATACATGATGAAGGTTTGAGATATTGAGTGAAATACTTAATAAATTTCACGCTCCTTTGAAGAGTGAATTTTTTAAAAAAAATCAAGCACATAGTGAAGTCAACAAGAAAATGTTATTGATGACACTCTCGTCAATAACAAAGGGCTTCACAACAAAAATTAGAAGTTATACCTTACTGATGTCTTGAAAGTTTTCAAGTCATAATTTAACTAAGTGAGACAAAGTCAAACACTGAGAAGGATTCTTTTGCCAATACTTGTTGATATTTCCCTTGGCATAGTATAGTAACTTGTTTTTTAATTTTAGCACCAAATTATTGTCTTTACGATGTGTCATATTTTGGAAGATAAACCATAAAAGACACATTAGTTTTAGAAGCTAGAAGTTTCTAAATTATTAAAACTTGATCCTAAGATTAAAGAACAGAGTTATACTTTCTTGGTTGTTTCAATTTTATATTGGAAATCCTTATGTAAAACCACCACATAAGTAACAAAGTTTTGTTACTAGGGATATCAGATATGTGATTCTCAAGGAATTAATTCCTTGTTGAATTTAGTGAGAGGATAGTATTTCTTGATGGGATTAATTAATCTCCGCAAATAGTTATCAGAGTTGTGCAAGCGGAAGAAATACTAAGTGACAATTCTTTTAGACTAATACCGAGAGCCATTGCGATTTGAGCCATGATGCTTATCAAGAAAATATTAACCAAGAAAGCATATAAAAGTTTCGAGGCAACTTGAAAAAGGATGTGCATTTAGTTAGTAAAGATTATAGAAGGGATAAAAATATCCAAATGACTTGGAGTCAAAAAGTATTTTATACCGTAAAGTTCAAGTTGAGAAACTTGAATGAATTCATGTTCGAATAAAGGGATCATAAAGCTTGGTTTGTCCTAAATAGTTTTATGTCTACTAAATATCTTGTGATCTGTAGCAAAGTTTTATCGATCTGTATAATAAGTTTGTATGAGAAATTAACAAAAACAAATTCTTCTGAAGAAAAATTGATCGAGTTTGTGTGCTAAGTACAACTCGAAGATTTTTGTTAAATACAGAGCTAATTATGCAAGGGACAATATTCTATTATACAAAAATAAGCCAGTTGGTATAAAAGTTTGGAGTGTCAATATAATTTACGAAGTAAAATAAGAGTTTTTTTTACTTCATGAAAAATTATATAAGTCTTGTTTTATTTAAAGTCGGTAGGAGTTATTTTGATGATATCTAAGTTATTAAAAAACATTAAATTATTTGTTTGACAGAAAAGATGTATCATTGAAAATATTATTTTCCGAGATACATGTGATAACAAAGTTATTAATTCACAAAGCATTAAAATCCTGAGTGAAAACTAATATAGTGCTATCTGATATGTATTCATGCAGTTTTAAATGAAACTTGAGAGAACTAGGTTCTTAGAGAAAATTGGGATTTCGAGTGCAAGACCCAAAGTTGAAAAACAATGGTGAGCAATGATCAAATGATTTATCATTTATGATCATAGTAGAAACTCATGAGACAATGCATTCTGTCAAAACATGTAAAAATAATAATTGTTAGAAAATTGAATTTGTTAAAAGTTCAATTAGCTTCAAAATTATTATGAGTATTCTCCTCAAAGGTAATTTTGAAAATGTTTCTTCAAAAGGATGGATAATAGGCTTGTAATGTAAGAGTTACTTTATCCTTACTATTAAATGGGAGTTGGTGGTACGTTGGTAGGTCGTCTGGTAGACCATCGCCCCCGCTCCATCGTCTCCGCGCATGGCCCATTCCATTTATTCTTGGCCTGACCCAGCAACCCAAACACAAAACGCCTTGATCTTTCGGAGGCACCAATGCAATCTCCGTGCAGCAGCGGCCTGACCCCCCTCCTGTACTACGTCGTCGCCCTTCCCACTTGACGGCTTCGCATGCCCCGTGCCCTTCCGCAAGACAGGAGTCGGCACGAGGCGACGCCGGGTCGGCATTGTGTGTGCGCTCATCGTAGCCGCATCGGCTCGAGGTACCATCAGCCTCAACCTTCTAGTGTCCCGCCGGCGGCGACTGGACCTATGTGTCTCTTCCTCCTCCGGATCCGGGATCCTCGGGAGATCCCATGTCCCATGCTTCAGCGACATCTTGCCTCTGCCGCCCATATGCATCGCACGGTCGTGGCGGTGATCTCCCGGGGGTGCGTTGGCGCCTTTCTCAAGTTCGTCCGGGAAGAGTTCCAGCTCGTGTCTACACCCGCTGGCCGAGACCCTTTGTTTACCTGAACCACGAGGATCTGGTTCTGGCGTCCCTTCGCGAGCGTCCATGAATTTGGCAGTGTTGGGCTCCCCAAGGTGCGGCTGCAACGACATCAACTTCGGCGACCACCTGATGCACAAGGTGGAAGCAGGTTCCTCGTCAGGCTGCTGCATCGGTCACTCCATAATTTTCCTCATCCTCCAAATTCCGTCAATGGCATGAGTCATGAGGTCCTGATGACCCACAAGTATAGGGGATCGCAACAGTCTCTGAGGGAAGTAAAACCCAAATTTATTGATTCGACACAAGGGGATCCATATTTATATGTCTTAACAGATGAGTTGTCAGTTCAGATGCACCTGAAAGTAGACTTGCTCGCAACAGATTATCAGTGGTAACAGTTTTATAGCAGCAGTAGTAGTAAAATAACAGCAGGAATAAAATAGTAACAGCAGTTGCAATTGCGGGAAACAACAGGATTAACGTATTGTAGGCATAGGATGGATGAACGGGTGTTGCATGGATAAGATAGTTCATATAATAATCAAAACATGGGCATTGCAGATAGATAATAATAAAGCATCCAAGTTCTAGGCAAACCATAGGCATGTGTTCCAATTTAGTCGTACGTGCTCGCAATGAGAAACTTGCACATCATCTTTTGTCCTACCAGCCCGTTTGCAGCGAGGCCTCAAGGGAAACTACTGGTAATTAAGGGGATCCTTTTAATAAAGCACCAGAGACAAAGCATTAACACTCCATGAACACGTGTGATCCTCACATCACAACCATCCCCTCTGGTTGTCCAATTTCTGTCACTTTGGGGCCTCAGGTTCCAGACAATAATGTGTGTAAACAACTTGCAAATATGATCAAGAAACATAATTATACTCATGAAACAATAACATGTTTAGATCTAAGATTATGACACTCGGGCCCTAGTGACAAGCATTAATCATAACAAGTTGCAACAACGATACAAAGGACTAACAACGGATACTAGGCACTATTCCCTAACAATCTAGCATTATTACATGAACGATCTCATCCAATCCCTTCCATCCCTCTCAGCCTACAACGGGGATTACTCACACATGGATGGAGAATCATGGATGGTTGATGGAGAAGTGGTGGCGGTGACGATGGCGATGATCTCCTCCGAATCCCCGTCCCGGTAGGGCGCCAGAACAGGAACTTCTGATCCCCGAATGGAGTTTCGAGGTGGCGGCGGCGCTCTGGTGTGTTTCTCTGAAATATGACGAACCCCCTCAGTTCTTAGGTTACGGGGCATAAGTAGTCGAAAGAGGGGCCCGAGGGGGTGCCTGGGGCCACCACACCACCTGTAGGCGCGGCCTAGGGGGCGCGCCCAGGCATGGTGTGGGCCCCTCCTTCCCCCCCTCCGGCTCTTCTTCTGTCTCTGGGGGTCTTCGTGTGAAATAAGGACTTTGGGATCTTTTTCGGGCAATTTCCTGAAAGTTGATTTTTCTGCAAAAAACGAGACACCAAGGTAATTCTGCTGAAAACAACGTTAGTCTGTGTTAGTTGTATCCAAAACTCACAAATGTAGAGGAAAGCAATAGCAAAAGTGTTCAGAAAAGGAGATACGTTTTGGACATATCAGGGCCCTCTATTGCCTCTTCGGGTTGGTGCTCGGGTGTGTGCTTCAGAAAAATCCCCGCTAACTTTGTTGATAGCCAACCATGACGCCTCTAGCAACATTGTTAACCTTCATGGGGGCTTGGTCATGTATCTGCACTTGTCCTTCCAACCCCTGGCCAAGTCCCACGGTGACCAAGTCTTCATATCAACTTGTTCTTGCTGCTTATCACTTGTCCGGTGTAATGTCTCGATGACTTTGCTCTTGTTTGTGTTGCTCCGTTCAGCAGGGAGACAGACCCACAAATCAGTGACCCCAAGTCAGCAGATCAACCAATTTGAAGAGGCAAGTGATGGCGTGTGAACACACGTTCATTGGGAGACCCCAAGAGGAAGGCATGATGAGTAAAGCAGCAAGATTTCCCCTCAGAAAGAAACCAAGGTTTAATCAGACCAGTAGGAGAAAGAAATCACTTCTAAAGGTTGTTGAAAATTGATGTTGGCAGGGCGCACTACCAGGCTCAGCAGCAACATGGAATCTGCACACAACAAAACCAAGATACTTTGCCCCAACGAAACAGTGAGGTTGTCAATATCACCGTTCTTGCTAAAAACAAAAGATTAGACGTGTAGTGTGGAAATGATGTTTGTTTGCAGTGAATGAAATGAGCATAGTGCTTGCAGTAAAAGAGAACAATGTTTGTAGTAGGTTGTATTATCAGTGTAAAAAAATGGACCGGGGTCCACAGTTCACTAGTGGTGTCTCTCCATAAGAGATAAATAGCATGTTGGGTGAACAAATTACAGCTGGGAAATTGACAAAATAGAGGTTTTACCGTAGTGCACTTACATCATATGATGACTACTATGAGATTCATTCGGGCATTACAACATGATACATAGACCGTTATCCAACTTCATCTATGACTAATAATCCACCCTCAGGACGTCATCCGAGCAAACTTTTGGTATTAAGTTGCAAGCAATAGATTATTGCATTAATTAAAGTGCGTAATGTAAAAATACAATTATCCTTAGAGAAAGCATTGTTGCTTTATCCCTAGTGGCAACATCACATCCACAATCTTAGAAGTTATTGTCACTCTCCCAGAATACTGGAGGCATGAACCCACTATCTAGCATAAATACTCCCTCTTGGAGCCACAAGTATCAACTTGGCGAGAGCATCTACTAGCAATGTAGAGCATGCAAGATCACAAATAACATATATGATAGATCTATAATGAACTTTACATAGTATTCAATATTCATCTAATCCCAACAAACATAACATGTAGCATTACAATAAGATGATCTTGATCATGTTAGGAAGCTCACAAGATCTAAACATGATGGCACAAAATAGAAGAAGACAACCATCTAGCTACTGTTATGGACCCGTAGTCCAAGGATGAACTACACGCATCACTCTGGAGGCAAGCATGGTGATGAAGAGCTCCCCGGTGATGATTCCCCTCTCCGGCAGGGTGCCGGGAAGAGCTTCAGAACCTTCCCGATCTAGGGTTGACGATGACGGCGGCTACGGAACTTTTCATGGATGGAGGCTCGGGTCTTTAGGATTTTCCCGAGGAAGGCATTATATAAGCGGAAGGGAGATGTCTGTGGGCTCCCAGGGGGGCCCACACCACGTGGTGGCGCGGACGGGGGAGGGCGCGCCGCCATATGGTGTGGCCCCCTTCGGGTCTCCTTCGGGCTCCATGTACGTGACAGCAAAATAGGGACTTCGGCTTTTGTTTCGTCCGATTCGAAGAATATTTCCAGAACAACTTTTCTGAAATAAAAAACAGCAGAAAACAGGAACTGGCGCTGTGGCATCTTGTCAATAGGTTAGTCCCAGAAAATGCATAAAAATGCTATGAAGTGTATAGAAAACATGTAGCAGTTGGCATAATATCAACATGGAACATCATAAATTATATAGAGACGTATCAAGCATCCCCAAGCTTAGTTCTACTCGTTTCTCGAGTAGGTAAAACAATAAAAACAGAATAATTTCTGAGGTGACATGCTACCAACACAATCTTGATCATCATTATTGTAAAAGCATTATAAGCTGAGATAAAAGTACTCTAAACATAGGCATGATAGACATAATTCCAAAAATGTAACTTAGCAACTATGTGCAACATGAAAAGTAACACAAACAAAAGATCATGAATAATAATGCATTGAAAGTTATACGTTTATTTCGAGCATAGAGAAAACATAGAAAAGTGGTATTCGTCTTGTCCTTCGTGGATTAGCAAAACATAAATTCCAGGACACTTCAAAGTTTAAATGGTGACTAGATAAAAAAAATTGAGAACAAGTAATAACGTAATCATGAATCAATCAATAATAAATTTTGGGACTAGGCACATTATACTCAGAAATGACAACTATGCTCTCTTAACTGGTGCATAAAGTTAGAAGATGAAGACTCAACATAAAAGTAAAAGAAACCCTTCGCAGAGGGAAGCAGGGATTACTCATGTGCTAGAGCTTTTTATTTGATAAAACATAGATATTGAAAATAATTTTGAGAGAGGTGTATGTCTATGTCAACGAATCAGCAAATAGACATTACATTAAGTCACAAGTTAACTAGACTTTACAAGATCGGCTCCCATGAAGGACGTCATTTCTACTGTGGTTAGTAGATCATACCTCTTCTCTTTTGTTTACACACTTATGAACTTTTCTTAACTGATAAATCAGGTTCAAAAAGTGTGAAGAGAATTTTGTAGTAACTAAATTTGGGGCTAGGATCCCCATTGCCAGCTCTTCTAGCGAACTGGATAAGCGGATGTATATGCCACTAGTCTAGGTGTGTAAAGTCTAATCAACAAGGTAAATAAAGACCGTCTACCCGTGTCCCCATGAGCTAAAACAGAGCACGAAACAGGTTATAATTTGAAGGTTTAAAGGTAGCACACGAGAAATTTACTTGGATTGGCGGTTAAATACCACATATAGGTAGGTATGGTGGACACATTTGGCAAACTTTGGGTTTTGGGGGAGTTGGATGCACCACTAGAGCTCATACTCAGTACAGGTGAAGGCTAGCAAGAGACAGGTCGCGACCAACTAAGAGAGCAATAATGGCCATAATCATGCATAGAGACAAAACATTATTAATCAAAGCATAAATGATATTAAAAGCTAAAAACTAAATGATCATAGAGTCTACATGTGACTGGTTTGTAGTCATAACATGGTGTAAGCATGCACCAAGTCAACTCAAGTAAAGCATTCAAAGGAGAATACCACAATATTATGCTTCGATATGGTAAAAACTACTCATGATTTATTTCAATGGCATATTAAGCACTCCGAGATATTTGATACAAGTCATGCTAGATCAATAACTACTAAGCATACAATTAAAATAATATCTAACATGACATGTCAAATTCTAAGCCATGGTCTAAACAAGCTTCCAATTGCACCATTATAAGCATGAAACACTTTATTCTTCTCCAACACCAATCAATTTAATTCAACACAAACTCTCCAAATAATTTATCAATGAAACAAGAGAGTATACTCTACAAGAACTAACATATCTGAATAAGAGATGCATGGAAAACATGAGCTAAAAGAATTGCAGCGGCTAGACAATAAATGAAGAATACGAGTATTCATATGAAAAAGTGGAGCGTGTCTCTATCTCCTACAGAAGAATTCTAGGATCCAACCAAGCTTATTACAGAAAATAAAAACAAACAGACGCTCCAAGTAAAGTACATAAGATGTGAACGAATAAAAATATAATTCCACTAGAAATGACCTGATAAGTTGTTGATGAAGAAGGGGATGCCTTGGGACAAGATTTAAAAGGGGGATGCTTATACTCACATTTAAAAGGGGGATGCTTATACCTCCTACAACAACAAGATTTATCAAAGAAATAAGTAACATTGTAAGTAGAGCACAAGTTTTTAGCATAGTTATTAAATTTATTAATTTGTTCCCGTAAGTGTATCCCATTTTGTGATAAGCGGTGTTCCTTATAATATCTAGAATCAACTTTTCACTACAGACTTTACTTGGCACAACAATTCGAAAAAGTAAAAATACAAAGGAGTTGTTACAGAAGTAAAAACACCTTGACTCAAAGAAAACAAAAGAAAAATTGCAGAAATAAAATATGGGTTATCTCCCAAGAATGCTTTTCTTTAACGCCTTTAAGATAGGCCTAGTAATTTGAGAAGATGCTCACATAAGAAATATGAATTAAGCAAAAGAGAGCATCAAGAAGAAACTATAAAACAAATTTAAGTCTAACCCACTTCCTATGCATAGGTATCTTGTAAAGGAATAAATTAAAGAAGCTCAAACTAGAAATCATGGGAAGGTAGAACAAGAGCAATTTCAAAACTTTCAACAAAAAGAGAGGTGTTTTAGTAATATGAAAATTCCTACAGCCATATTTTCCTCTCTCATAATAATTTTCAGTAGCATCATAACAAACTCAACAATATAATTATCACATAAAGTGTGTTTGTCATTGTCTAAAAGCACACAATTCATATCAAGCTCAAAAATAGTGGGATCAAAATTAAAAATAAAGACCTCTTCTTTCTCACTTTTAGCAATAGAAAAACAAGATGATTGGTCACTCTTAAAAGGTATGGGACACATTATAAAAATCTTATTTTCAGTAGCATTATAATTTATAACATCAAGTAACATAGGACCATCATCTAGATCATTATCATATAAATTTTCTAAACAAACTTCCTCATTATCATGCATATCAATAGTTGGAATAAATAGAGGATTATCATAGGATTTATCAAAGTAGCATGGGTTATCATAAATAACAGTAGAAATATCATTGTCACAAGTTTCATTCATATTTGTATCAAGGTCACAAGTATAACAAGTATCAATTTCATCAAAAAGGGATATTTCAAAAGAATAGGATCATCACAATTATCAATATAACACTCATCCTCCTTTGTTAAGCATGGAGGGCAATCAAATAAGGTATGAGCTAAAGAGTTACTCTCATTGGGAGGTATACATGGGTAGCTACTTCATTCTTCATCCTCTTGATCATCACTCTCCTCCTCTTTTTCATCCAATGAGCTTCCAGATTCGGCAATTTCTTCTTCCATAGGCTCCTGCAAGGCATTAGTCTCTTCCTTTGGTAGAGAGCATCTATAAAGATATTTAAGAATATACCGATTTTCTTACTTGTAATTATCAAAGCAAAATTCAAGTATATCATAACTCTCATATTTATAAGGTGCATCATCAATATTTTCAAGCAAATAAGCAATTTCATATGCACCCTTCCAAGCAATAAATTCTTCACTTTGTTCCACATCATAAAAGTCATAATTTCCCTTAACATAATAAGATATGGTAACATTATCATTATACTCACATTTAAAAGGGGGATGCTTATACCTCCTACTACAACAAGATTTATCAAAGCAATAAGTAACATTATAAGTAGAGCACAAGTTTTTAGCATAGTTATTCAATTTATTAATTTTTTCCCGAAAGTGTATCCCATTTTGTGACAAGTGGTGTTCCTTATAATAATGATGCAAAGAAAGGTAAGCGTTTGTTTCAGGTATAGAGAAAGCATGGCAAACTGATATTTTGATAGTCCTTAAGAGTGGGGCAAAACATAAATGCCAGGAAACCTTCAAAGTTCAAGAGGAAGACTAGAACAAATACTTTAAGAACAAATAATATCACATCATGAAGTTATTATTGATGTTTATGGGACAAATGCACATAGAACTCATAATGGCAAAAATGCTCTCTCAACTGTGCATAAATTTAGAAGATGGAGACTCAACATAAAAGTAAAAGAAAGGCCCTTCGCAGAGGGAAGCAGGGATCACTCATGTGCTAGAGCTTTTATTTTATTAAACAAAGGTATTAAAAGTTTGACACTCCTCCCATCCATCTTTCACAAACCATGGCTAACTGAATCCTCGGGTGCATGTCAACAATCACATACCGTGGAGGAGTGTCTATATTTTGGGAGATGTATGCTAATGTCAACGAATGGTAAAAGAAAATACAGTACGTCACAAGTCAACTGGATTCACAAGAGCGGCTCCCATGGTGAAGGACACAACTGCTGTAGAAGGTCATCCCTCTTTCTCTTTTGTTTACACAATTATGCTTTGACTGTGAAGAGAATTTGTTTGTATTAATTTGGGGCTGGGCACCCTGCTGCCAGCTCTTCTATCATTTGGATAAGCGGATGAATCCACTAGTCCAGGGTGTGAAATCCAATCAACAAGTGAGATAAAGATTCTCTATTTACGTCATCATGAGCAAAAACAAGAACATAAAACAGGAGTAATTTTGATGGTTTTAAAGGTAACACGTGAGCAATTTACTTTGGAATGACAGTTAAATACCACATGTAGGTATGTATGGTGGACACAATGGGAAAAACTTTGGTTTAAGGGAGTTTGGATGCACGAGTAGATCTCATACTCAGTACAGGTGGAGGCTAGCAAAAGACTAGGAGCGACAAATCAAGAGAGCATAAGAGCTATAATCATGTATAGAGACATAAGCAGTATCTTCAAAAACTAAGTGGTCATGAAGGCTATTCATGACTGGTTTGTAGTCATAAACATGGTGTGAGCATGCGCCAAGTCAACCAAATAAAACATTCGAAAGAGAATACCATATATTGATGCTTTACTATGACAAGAACAACTCATGAATATTTCAATACATATTAAACACTCTCAGATATTTGAGGCTAATTATGATACTCAATAACCACAAAGATTTAAAACTAAAATAACATTTAGCATGGCATGAAAAAGTCTTAGCCACAATCTATACAAGATTCTACCAGTACTGTTATAAATTCTACATCAAGCAGCAGTTTTCTTTTTCCCAACAAGCACCATACAAAACATGCTTTAACAAAAATACTCTTTATGATACAACAATCAAACATGAGAGTACTCAAATAATACTACTAAAACTAACAACTCTGATAAGAGATGCATGCAAAACAGAAGCTAATTAAATACAGCAGCCAAACAGAGACTAAGAATACAACGTATTCTCATGAAAAAGCGGAGCGTGTCACTCTCCAATAAAAGAATGCTGGGGTCCAACCAAGCTTATTATGAAAGTAAAACAAACTGAAAGCAAAAGCAAAAGCAAACTGAAAACAAAAATAAAACACGCTCCAAGCAAAGCACATAAGATGCGACCGAATAAAAATATAGTTTCACTAGAAGTGACCTGATAATTTGTTGATGAAGAAGGGGATGTCTTGGGCATCCCCAAGCTTAGACGCTTGAGTCTTCTTGAAATTTTCTTGGATGTACCACCGGGGAATCCCCAATCTTCGGCTTTTCACTCTTCTTGATCACATCATATCATCCTCTTCTCTTGACCCTTGAAAACTTCCTTCACATCAAAATTCTCACAATCTTCATTAGCAATGTTAGTGTAATCTTTACCTACTAATAAAAGCATTAAGGTTTCTTGCGAAATTTTCGTCCAACATAATTTTACCGATTTGTCCTCCCACAAAATCACTTAATACGACAAAATTGCCGTTGACAGGTCCATGTTCTTTTCCTCCCCGAACGGCCCAACGATATTAGCTACGTGTTTCTTGCCGTCCCCCAAATCCTCGCTATCACCGGCGTCCGGCTCCCGCCTCCCGCAGCCTGCATACCGGGCAGCATCGGCGCAAGAACCTGCCCGACCTCATATGAGGCGTCGTCCTATAGGTGCCCCTCCGTCTCTCCTCAGTTCCTTCCCTAGATCCCCCTGCAGGCCGCCCAAAGCCGACCTCGCGCCGCCCCTGCCGGCGAGATCCATTCTCCTTGCAGCCATCCAAGCGCCGACTGGCTTGCTACCCCAGCCAGTGCCATGTGCGCTAGGGTTTCTTCTCATCCTGGAACCGCCGGCGTTGGAGCCCCTCTTTGTTCACAACCTCTTCATCAAACTCACTTCTCTACGACGGATCTGCTGACTTGAGACCGCTCTAGGACGGACAAGGCTCGCGATGGCGGGGGTGAAGCTACTGTTGTTGCGGTCGTCCGTTGAGGTGCGGAAGGATTCACACTTCCCCATCCAGAACCTCCCTTTGGGGTCTTCCGCTTGAGGCGGCAGCGGAAAGAGGCACTACGTCGGACAGTGCCCATCGTCGACTTCGCGCTTTACTACGCTGCCAGACTATTCAACAAGCCAATCCTCTCCGGATCCCCATGCTTACACTTGGTACGCAGTTTGCCTATCTACTTGCTCTGCCTAATCTGAGATTGTTGTCGATCTTATGTTACTTGTCCCAGCAATTACTATTTGGGGAATTAGTGCGGAAGTTGTAGTGCTTTACACGTAATTAAGTGGGTCAGTTAGTTACTTGTGGGATTAATGGATGCTTTCTGTGGGCACGAAACTCCCGCTCAACATTTTTTTGGGGATGGGGCGTCCGGTGTGGATGGAGCCAAACAGAGATTTTTGCTACATGTGCGCCCCACTGTATGTATGCTTCTGCCAGTTCTCTTCTCAAACCTGCAAATCACCACCGAGTCACCGAATGATGTTGATCTCTTATGTGTCCAAGATTTCCTCATTACTTAAAATTGGTTACTGATATCTGAGTTCTTTTTCTTCTCATGTTATATTCCTATTGTTCAAACTTCGACATGCTTTACATAATTTAACTTTATACAAGTATTATTAGTGCAAATTGTGGCGATGGAGATATTAGTGGAGGAATTTGAACTTCATATAGCAGGTTGGTGCATGCCCAGTATCTTTAGGTGATACTAGCAATAAAGAACTGTATGTAGAAAATATAGTAACGGCTGCGGTGGAGGTGGCAGAACCGAAACAAGCCAAGAACATTTAGAAGTGTGGAAGAAGCCTGAACTGGGATGGTCAAAGTTAAACATAGATGATGGTTTCTCTGTCGATTATAGCAGTGGGTCTTGGGGAGTTATTCTGGGAAATTAAAATGGCAAAATTATTTGGTCGCTTGGGAATCATTCCACGGTGTGCATCTTCTGAATATGCTGATACCGTGGCCGCCTCGCAAAGGAATCAAATCATGCATACCGGTGGAAGATCAACCAATACATCTGGTATCTGATAGTAATACTGTTTTCACTGAGTTCAACACAGAAGAAAAACTAGACAAGCGATCCGGCTCGCAAAGGAAACGGAAGCTGGTGCTGAAAACTGACTGTATGAGTGCAGTGTCGAAGCTGAAGAATATTTTTATGGATAGATGATGTCATGGTCTCGGTCAAGAAGATCAAAATCTTGCTGCGAGAGTTCCAGGATCATGAGGTACTTCATGTGCGAAGAATCATGAATGAGGCCGCGCATAGGCTAGCTAAATATGGCTGTGATAATAAGGCGTTCTAAGACTTGGGGACGTGTACCTCCTGTGTACGCTGAGAACCTGCTGACATCTGAGGCTTTAAAAAAAACTAGATAATGCCCCGCGTCGTTGTGGCGGAAATCTGTAGCATTAAAAAATATTGCATGGAAAATTTTCTCTTCTACTAAAAGAAATCGTTGTGCATGCTCGACAAAATATAAATACTTTGAAAATGCACTGCACTAATTTTGTTCAGATTTATTACTTCGAACTATAAGATTCTAACTGGCTGATAACAAAATAAAAATCAATGGAACATCAAGATGTAACAAAATAGCACATCGAGATGTTACAGTATCTCACCTGACCTGAAGGCTGAACCTTTGGTGCCATGAATCAAGGGCACTGTTTACAGAATTAGTAGATTCGCCTTTGAAATAATCGTACCAAGAAATTACACCGAAAATAACAGCCGAGTGATCAATAATTTCATCTTTCGAATAATTATACCAAGATTTGTTCTATGTATATACCAATGCTTATATATTGTACTAATTGAGAGGAAGCATATCAACTTCACATGATCTATAGGGTTCAAAAGGTACCCTTTTGCTTCATAAATCTTATGAATATTAGCAGAAATAAATATACTGAAAGAGCTGTACGGAAAATACACGAGCCTTTAATTTATTCTTTGAAATTTTCATGCAAAGAGGAAAAAATCACTCCTTCCTCAATACCATATTTCTGTGCACTATGCAGGTCGCGACTTATGTTTTTTTTATTATTCTTAGATGGCATGCTCAACTGTAATAAACGAATTTTATGTTATAGACATATTCGATATAATGTCTATTGTTTTTGCCACAAGTTTTACAGGTGCCATGTGATGGCTGAGCTCATTGCTTGAGATTGACCAGATTCGGATGCGTTGTGATCCGGTAGACACAGCACAACGACCACCATTAGTGAGGCCGGGTGGAGAATAACTAGAGACATAGGTAGTGCAGTGTGATTTTTTTTCTCCCGTAGAAACACACGGGCATTTTTACTAGTTGAAATAATAAATTCATATGGTTCAGTTTCAACACAAGTCTAACACTCAAAAACACATTAGCTACTGTCACAACTTCTTTCAAAACTCTTTTTCTCAAAATAACACCAAAAGAAAGATATTAAGATGCAAATGCGATAAATGGCAGAAATCTGTCAAAACAGAACAGCAGGTAAAGATCGATTTTTTCAAAAATCTTATGTTTCTCAAATCAAAACGTGGTATTCTAAGAAAACTTGTGTATATAACTCAGGATTAAGCACAAAAAAGCTCAGGTCATTGTGAATTTTCTGTGATTTTTAACGGAATTAACAGTGGACAGCAGAAACCTGTTTTCTGCGCAGAAATCCGAAATATAGGCTCAACTTTCCACTAGAGGCTTTACTTGGCTCAACAAAAACACAAAATAAAAGATACATCGGGGTTGCTAAGGAAAATGAAAACACCCAGGTGCAAAGCCACCAAAAAAAACAAAAGAAAACTGAATGAAACAGAGAAATAAAACGGGTTGTCTCCCGGTAGCGCTTTTCTTTAACGCCTTTCAGCTAGGCATATAAGGGAAACTCAAGTGTTTTCAAGTAAAGAAGCATCAACATCATTACGGAGCTTACGTTTACCTTTCTTACCCTTCTTCTTTTTAGGTAACTTATGGTCCACACATGATTTGGGAGTGAAAGTCATGTTACCTTTCCCCATATCAATAGTTGCTCCTAAGAGCTTCAACAGAGATCTTTCAAGGGTAATTTGTCCTCCTTCTGCACATTCAATAACAACATAATCAATGGGGACTGTTTTTCCTAGGATTTTCATAAACACTCCCTCAGCTATCCCAATGGGAAATATAATGGTGTTATTAATGAGAGGAATTTCTTCTCCTCCATCAGCTATCCCCCAAAGGTTCAAAGATTCATAAATTTCCTTAGGCATAAGACAAGATTCAGACATGATATCACAATGAGCATGAAAAGTTTCACCATTTATAACAACTTTAACCAAAGGGATCATATTTGTTGAATCAAAATTTATTGGGACATGATCAAGATGTTCACGAATTTGGCTATATCCCTCTTTTAAGATAGAAATATGTGATTCAAGAGTATTTAATCTAGCATAAATATCTGCAAAGTCTTTATCAGAACTACTGGGTAAGTTGTAGGTTGAAATTAATTTTCTTATAGCATTGAAAGCTTGATCTTTATCACAATTAAGTAAATCACCTCCTACCACAGTATCCAAAGTATATCTATAACAAAGTACAAGACCAAAGTAAAAGCTACGAAGAAACAGATTTAGACTCACTTTAGGTTCAACTTTGCAATAGGAATCAAAAGCTCTAGACCAAAGCTTCTTTGAAGTTCTCATCATTCCTGAAGTAAAGATTTTTTTCTTCTGGTGACATAATGATAGGAACAAAACTAGACATAAAAGCAAGCAAATAAATAACAGCTATGAATTAAACTGTTTTTTTTTGTGTTTTCAATATTGAGAAGAAAAACAAGACAATAATAAAAACAAGACAATAAACAAAATAAAGAGGTTGAGAGTGAGAGACTCCCCTTGCCAGAAGACTTCCTTCTCCCTGGCAACGGCGCCAGAAAAATCCTTGTTGCTGGCAAAGTTGAATCCTTGCTACGTATTGTTGGGAACCCCAAGAGGAAGGTGTGATGAGCACAGCGGTAGGAGTTTTCCCCTTAGTTAAGAACCAGGGTTATCAATCCAGTAGGAGAAAGAGAATCTTCGGAAGGTTGATGCCACTGACGGTGGTGCTGGCGCTTCACGGTGTCAGCAACAACGTGGAACCTGCACACAACTCAACCAAAATACTTTGCCCCAACAGTACAGTGAGGTTGTCAATCTCACCGGTCTTGCTGAAAACAAAGATTAGACGTATAGTGTGGAAAACGGTGTATGCTTGCAGTAAGTAAAGAGAGCAGGAAATTGTTGTGGTTTGTTTAACAGTGTGGAAAAATGGACCGGGGTTCATAGTTTCACTAGTGGTGTCTCTCCATAAAAGATAGCATGCTGGGTGAACAAATTACAGCTGGGCAATTGACAAATAAAGGTTGCACCGTAGTGCACAATATAACATGAAGATTACTATGATATTTAGTGTGGGCATTACAACAAGATACATAGACCGACATCCATCTGCATCTATGACTAATAATCCACCCTCAGGTTATCATCCGAACCCCCTTAGGTATTAAGTTGCAAGCAACAGATAATTGCATTAAACAAAGTGTGTAATGTAAGCAATGATTATGCACGCGGGCACTCTCACCGTTGTCTTCTCCCTAATGGAAACAGCACATCCTCCCCCTTCACGTTTCTGCCACTCGAGCAAGGCAACAAATAGGCATGAACCCACTATCGAGCATAAATACTCCCTCTTGGAGCACTAGCAACTACTTGGCAAGAATAACCACTAGCAACGGAGAGCATGCAAGATCACAAATAACATATGCAATAAAGACTATAATCAACTTGGCATAAGGTCAATATTCATTGGATCCTAGCAAACACAGCATATAGAATTACATAAGATCAATCTCGATCATGATAGGCAGCTCACGAGATCTAAACATGGAGGCATATGAGGAGAAGACAACCATCTAGCTACAGCTACGAACCCTTAGTCCAAGGATGAACTACTCACGCATCACTCCGGAGGCAGGCATGGTGATGTAGAAGCCTACGGTGATTATCACCTCTCCGACAGGGTGCCGTAAACAGCTTCAGAACCCCCCCTGATCTGGGTTGACGGTGACGGCGGCTGCAGAACTTTTTCGGGGATTTTGATCAGGTGCCTAGGATTTTCCATCCGGGGGGCTTAAACAAGCGAAAGGGAAAAGTTGGTGGAGGCCAGGGGGCCCACACCCATAGCTGGCGTGGCCAAGGGGGGCGCGCCACCCTATGGTGGCCCCCCTGCTGCCCCTCTTCGACTCCTCTTCGGTCTTCTGGATGCTTCCGGGGAAAATAGGACTTCCGGGCTTTGAATTTTCCAATTCCGAGAATATTTCCAGAACAACTTTTCTGAAACTAAAAACATCAGAAAATAAGGAACTGGCTCTGTGGCATCTTGTTAATAGGTTAGTCCGGAAAATCAATAAAAATTACATAACGAAGGGAGAAAACATGTAGCAATTGGATCATGGAGCATCAGAAATTAGGGATACGTTTATGACGTATCATCCCCCGAGACATAAACCCTAAAGATATACCACTTTTACCCGAGAAACACCCGAGGCCGCCGTCACCGTCATCCCGAGACCGGGAAGGTTCTGGATGTAACATCCAAGTATGAAAACCCCTAGTTGTTTTACTTCTTGTTTTATTTAAAGCAATGCATCATGTCATCATCCCCATATTTATTTCTGTTGCATTGTTTTCTTAATCAAAATTAAACTCAATCAACTTCTGTTTTCACACTTGTCTGTTACTTTCTCTCAAATAATGAATTGCAAAATCCAAAAACATCACTTGTTTCCAAACAATCCATTATAACTCATCTATTAATTTGTTGCTTAATTAAATGAACCAAATTAAACAATTATTTCCAAATCATTTCCAAACTCAAACCATTTCTCAAAATCTTCACATCCTTGAATCCATGAAGTCCAACACTAATTGGTATTCATTAATTCACTCCTAAACCCTAGGGGAAACCCTATTTAAAATGGCTTATTTTCTAATATTAATGATTATTGCAAAATTCAATTAAATTGGTTCAATTTTAAAACAGCAAGCAAACTTTAAACTTTTGGAAAACCAAAACCACCAAGTGGTTGCTTTTCAACTAAGGAGCTTATCCAAATTTTTCCAAATTTTTATCTGAGCAAAAACCTATCTTTTTTATCCAAAAGCTAAAGCCACAAAAAAAAAGACAGAACACCTCATAATAAAAAAAAAAGAGAAACGTTTCAACAGGAGGGGGAGAAGGCCCAGCCCACCAGGGGCAGCCCGCTCGGTCTCCCCCTACCTCCGTACAGGTGCTGACGTCCATGGAGGACAGCGACCTGCGCTTCCTCCTGAGCCACCCGATGGGAATTCCCCCTCCTTTATATCCTCCTCTCCCCCTCCAGCATCTAAACCCTAACCCTAGGCGCCTCCTTTCCCTCCTATCTCCCCCAGCCGCCGCCACCTCGAGGAGATCCTCCTCTGCTGCCGTGCCACGGCCACCGGCCGCCGGCGCACGGCGCCGCCGCCTCCGCCACCCTCCGACCGCGCCGAGCACGCCCCTGCGAAGAGGGTGATCCCACCTCTCCATTCCCACTCCTACTCCCTCTTTTCCCTGATGTTTTGGTCACCAATTCCTTCCCGCAAGATCGCCTTTTTGCCTCTGTTCTTCGTGACAGTAACCAGCGCTGTATGTTGTTCGTGCGTTTCAGTTATCAGTCGTTTGCGAGCTTCAAAACCAACCCGCACCCTAACCCATCAACGATCCACGCAGCAGCCCTACTGGTTGGAGCGCGCGCAGCAGAATCGCAGATCCCAGGTTCGATCCCCAGCGCCAACCTTTTTCTCGTTTTAATTCGGTACAGCCAGTACCAACACCTTATCCTATTCCGAGTTGCCTTCCCACCAACAAAGCTGCACCAGTCCCACTGGTTCTGTTCCTTGCTTGCAACCAGGAGGTGAGGGGATCGAGTCCCCTCTCTCCCAAATAAAACAAAGTTTTATTTTTACAATGGTTTGGTACTGGAACGTTTAGCAAATCACACATAGGCCCCTGGCCCTTATTTCTAGCCCCTGGAAATTTTTTCCTAAGTCCCTAGATGCATTAAAATGGCAGATTGCACCCTATAATTCTAAAATGCATAACAAATTCATTTTAACTCCAAAATTAACTTTTTAAATATGTTTTCAATACCAAATTAAATGTTCTATCCAAATATAAAATTTGTTTACTGTTTTGAATATTTTAAATTGATGCAAAATTTGAATTCTTGTCAAATTCACTTAAATTTGCAAAATTCATAACTTGTTCATAAAAATTCCAAATTCCACAAACTAAATATGTTTTCCAATCAACTTTTCATGTACTTTCGAAATATAAATTTTGTTTTCTGGTTTGAATAATTTAAATTGCCTAAACAATTTAAATCTTGATTAATGCAATTAAAAATTGTTTAATATTGTTTAATTCATAATTAAATAATCCAAAGTCCAATTTCAAAATGTGAAACATGTAATCCAACTAAAATTTGATAACCTTTTCAAATATCAACTTTGTTATTTGTTTTGCACACTTTAACTTGTTGAAAACAACCACTACTTGTTTAACACCATTAAGTACCAATAATTTCCAAACCTATTAATGTTTTCTAAAATGGTTAACTATCATTCCAATTGCAATTAATTTGTTATCTTCTTGTTCCTCATCATGCATGCATCATGCTAACTCAACTACACCTAATGCTTAGTGGTAGAACAATTAATTCAACTCTAAGGCATGGGTTTCCCATATGCAATTCTTTGCATATGGAAGCCATTTAAACTTGTGTTTCATATCAAGTAATTTATTTTGGTACATCTATTAACATGACATGCATCATCCAATGTTTGTGCACTTATGCCATGTATTGATTGCCCGTCTTCCTTCGTTGTTGCTTTTGCTTCTTCTCGCTTAGACGACGACGTTGGTACCGACGAGCCTTACGACACCACTACTCAGGACCTAGCCCAGTACCCGGCTACTGAGCTGCCAGGCAAGTTATCACTCACATGAATCATCGAGTTCTCTTCCACACTTGTTGTCGATACTATCCTTTTGTCTACTATTGCTAGCCCTATGTATCCTTGCTATTCTCCGAACCCATCACATGATTCCCTGAACCAATGATATTGCCTCACCTCCATACCTACAGCCTTTGCTTGTGCCTGTTCTTATCTAGCATGCTTAGGGTTGCTTTTGCTCGAGCCTGTTGTCGGTTACTTCTTTTACTAACGTGTTGTTATTATCTGTTATCGTTCCGGGGGCTCGATGTTAATCAATCAATCCTGTTAATGCTGCTGTTAATAATAAGTTGATGATAAGGCACCGGCGGGAGGCCCTTTGAGGTTTTGAGGCCCGCTAGTGTCGACCCTAATAGGAAAAGGGTCTTGTCTACTGATCCATGATGAGCGCACTACCCGCATGTGGGAAGCGAGTATGGGCGCCCCCCTCAACTTGACTCGATTCGCATCTCGTCCAAATCGCCGTACTAGTTCGGGCTTTCCATTTGCTGCATCATATGCAGGTACGAACCCGAGGCCAGGGTGGAACTTTTGTAGTCGGCATTTAGGGCGGCGTGGTCTTCCAGTGCTATGAGGGTCCTCCTTTTCTTCGGGGGGCTCGATTAGCCGCGCACGCACAGCATGCGGTGCTTTGGGCTTGATGCGAAGAACAGTTGGTTGTGTAGAGTGTCTCGCTTGGTGGGTTTGATTCCCATCTGGCGGGATATTCTTACGTGTACGGTTACTATGGTGCACCCCTGCAGGGATAAATCTTCTCGAGAAGCCGTGTTTTCCGCGGTTATGGATTACTTGGTGAAAGTACTGGCTAATAAGTACTCAGGACAACTTCAACATAATGATCAATCATGTTTCACCCAATGATTAATAATTTGAATAGTAATAGGTTATTCACACAATAACTTGATTCACCTTATTATAACGGTGTGAGTTATCCTCGGATTGCTTCTTCGGATAAGGGGCGAGATCCATGATGGTTTTTTTTGAAGTTATCTTTCAGTTGGTTACAATTCCTCGATCTTATCTTTTCTATTAGCCGGACACAAGTAGTTATCTCTGTAGTTGGTTAGAGCAGCCCGCTGCAGCTTTTATTATACCTATCTTCTTCCGTTGATCCCAAGCATCAATGCTTGTGTTGACGGGTAACTCCTTGATGAAGTGTGAGTCTTGCTTGCCAGTACTTGGATGTACTGACCCCGTTGGGGCTGTGGTTCACGCAGAGTACGACTACGGCTACGATGATCACCAGGATGGCTACTTTGTGGAGTTCGACGACACTGCAGACGAGTAGTTGGCTGGACCCCGGGCAGGATCCAGGACCTACGTGGATGGGCTTCGTTTTCTTTATTTTCTCCGGCTTCTTAAGCCATGGATTTGTCTGTACTCAGACCCATTTGATTGCTTCCGCTGATGTAATGAATGATATGTTGGGACATGTGTCCTCTGGATGAGTGTTTTGCTATCTCTGCCTTAGTGAAGGCTATTTGCAAACTTATTTCATTCTTTTGTGTCTTAGAGACAGTTTGTGCTATCATTTCGTTCAAAGCTGTTGACGTACAGTGCGTGCTTGAATATGAAGTACGTCGACAGTAGTGCCTTAGGTTCCTAGCGGATAGTTTACTTCGATGGTGGGAGCAGGGCTTGTGTTGTCGCGCATAAGCGCAGGCCTACCAGGAAGCTGGGACGTGGGAGCAGGTATGCCCCATAATCCAAGCACCTGACTTCCAGTTCGTGCGATGAGTATCCTCTAGAAACCGGGGTGCGACAAATGGTATCAGAGCCTGTCTGCCTGTAGGATCCCTTTTTACTGGTCGCAGTTGAGTCTAGAAACTATTTTGTAGCTATACAGGAAAAATGAAGCGTGAGAGTAGGAATTCTGCCATTTTTCTTCTTTCCCCACCCACCCACCCTTTTCTGGTAAGGAAGTGCAACGTTGTTTTCTGTTCTTACCTAAACTTTCAAGTTAGGATTTCACGAGTTTTGGGTTCTCCTTAGTACCTCAGGGTTTTGGTCCCGTTTTCCCGGTGTTGCTTCAATATCATGCTTTCTCTCAAGAACCTATCGTCCATTGAATCTTGTTGTGGTTTTCCACTTCAACTCTTCTACAGGCGTCTACTCACAAGGTGTACTCCCATGCTCATCACTGAGTACCGTTGTATCCGTTACTAGCTGTGTCTAGTCTATCCTTTCGTTTTCGAACCATGTAGGGTGTGAGATTCTGATGTATTTGAACTCATGATGTACCTGTTGGTTATCTATTCATGCGTCGGAATAATCTCTCTTTCGGTTGCTAAGTTTATCCCTTCCTATTGTTGTGCTAAAATGCATTTCTGTTCAGGATGCCTCCGACAAGGAACACGCCTGAGCCACCGCCGATCGCTGAGCTCTTGACTCAGATGAATCAGGTCATGGCTCAGATGGTCCAGGTTCAGAACCACCAGAACCACCACCACCAGACTGCTCCAAGGGTCACCATCAAGGACTTCCTCAGTGTGGGTCCCAAGGCTTTCGTGGCAACACGCGAGCCGCTGGATGCTGATGACTGGATCCGTGACGTAGCAAGAGCTCTGGAGATTGCTCATGTTGCGGAAGAGGACAAGGTCAACTATGCTGCTTACCTACTGAAGGGTCAGGCAGCCTCGTGGTGGGAGAACTACCAGGCCATGAGAGCTGGCTATCCTATCACTTGGGGTTGCTTCAAGGATGCCTTCCTGAAGTACCACATCCCCGATGGTCTCATGGAGAGGATGCGTGAAGAGTTTTGCTCGCTGAATGTCACGACCCCGGACCCAAAGATATACATACCGTTATGTGCTCCTAGCCATGGACTCACAAGGGCTTCAGGGTTACCAGCCCCGGCCGCAACAAACAACGGCAGGCAGACTGGATTCATCGGCACGTAGTCCGGATCCCCAGTCTACTACTCCTTGTGTCCACGCTAGTCATAACCAACTACGCATATCAAAGCGTCCACGAATCGAATGAAACTGAAGGAAACGGGACCAAAGCTATACAGAGATGCTATGTGTCCAGAAAGTGCAACAACAATCGAGGGTTACTGGGGTTACCTCGCCCCAGGCCGATCAAATTGACAGGCGGGCTCGGACATGGATCATCGGCTCCACAACCCCTCGACTGCGACAACTATGCAGGCATAGCCAAAACTGTATAACAATGAGCTCGAAACCAACAACCGATCAAAGCAGTACTCTAAACATGAAGCTTTATTAAACAAGTGTTACTAGAGTATAGCTTACAAACAGAGGTCACACGACCCAACATTACATCAGACAACGGAAGGCAAATTATGTTGCTAATCAACAAGAACCAAAAAGGCCTAAGAGGCCGCAACATAAGGCGACGTCCCAGCCCATAGATTCCAGGCTGCTACCTGGGAACCCCAAACTACTCGTCGATGTCCACGCTGAATCACCACTGAAGTGAGGAACTCCACCTGAACCAAATTAAGCAAACCTGAGTACGGGAGGTACTCAACAAGACTTAATTAACCTATTATATATCTGCTAACTTCGGAAAGGGTTTTATGAAGGCTGATTTGCGTAAAGCAATCTTTGTTTTTCAAATCGAGGGAGAACAGCACGTCTCATAGAATATTTTGAAAACAGATGAGAAAGCTACTCAACTACTGATATCATCATCTTTTAATCCACCAAAACATTTCAGCACCTCGTGCTTCAAAGATCACCTCCTCCAGTTGTTCCACACTATCTCATGCTACAAGGTAACCCCTCTCGGCATCTCCGAGGAGGCATCCTTCAATCGTTATCAGCAGGTTTTAGTCATTCCGTTTAAGTTGTCTATGATCACAGAATCCGTCACCAAGTCGTCTTTAACCGCAGACACGGCTTTTCGAAAAGATTTAACCCTGTAGGGGTGTACAACTTTACCCACACGTACCAACCGACTCTTAGTGCCACCGGGTTGGCACTAGTCCGGGAAGTGCCGGCAGAGGGTGGTCGATTCCCGGCCTTTACCTTGTCGAACCATATCCATGAGTCAACCCAAACAGGGCCACCCCGTCAACAGGGAGTTGGCCACCTCCTGACGGCACCTGTTCTGTGAGTCGGGAACAAGATCCGTGTACGTCCATCACTTGTCCCGGTCACGACCTAGTTTTCTCCAAAACATTTTCCGACTCACACGCAGATGGAAAGTTCAAACTACGTGGCTCATGGATAAGGTTAAACAAGTTAGTCAGCCGGGCGGGGTTCATCGGCCCACGTGTGGCTGTACGCTCAGTCTTGGCTCGAAGGCGAGAACTCGCTCCTAGGGGCATGAACAGGACAAAACGCCACAACCCATTGTGGCCTCACATCCATGCCGTGATTAGTCAAGTTATCAAAGGTAACTCAAATCATAAACACCTGACATGGTAGATTCACGCATTGACCAGAATCATCAACTAGGCATGGCTAAGCAAGACTCACAAGGTTTAGCGGAGCGCGCACAAACAAACCTATAGCTGCTAGGTGAAGTGGATCAGGATATCTAGGTTATGCAGTATATAGGAAAACTCTATCTGCTGACATCAAATAGTTTGGAACCGAATGCAAAGTACGAGATTCAAATCACTTTGAAACCATATATGAGCAGATAAGAGGTTATGCTTGCCTTGGTTATAAGAAAACCAGATAAAGATCTTCTGGAATAAGTGCTTGACTTGTCGGTTAGGACCAAGTATTCGTCATGGGGTTGATGGCCTTCACTTCGGAGTCACGTTCTACCAAGGGGGAAACAACACCGAAAGAGAAATAACAATCAATCATGGCATCGATGCAATGCGCAATATGTATGCATGATCAGGTTAATGTACTGAAATAAAGCCCTAGGCATGATCGTTGGGTTGCTAGGGTTCGTATGTCAGTTAAACATTTTTACTGAAATTAACCCGAAATAGACCCCGGAGGGGGTTTCGGACGATTATGGAAGTGAGTGCAAGTTAAAGTGCTCAAATGGGTTTGAAAACATCATAACTAGTTTGTACTTGTCATTTTGAGCAATTTGATATATAACTTTTAATTTTCTAATTTTAGTGAATAAAAACTTATTTTTCTATTTTAAATGAATAAAGAACATTAAATAAAGGTCATTTTTCAACTTTATCAAACATAATTGAAAATGACATATTCTTGTAGAGTACATTTTTCTGAACAAATCCATGTATTCACTTTATTTTTCTGGTCAATATTTTATTAGTTGTTGATGTTCCAAAATCAATTCATTTTCTGAAATATTTAAACAGTACAGGGCCCACGTGTCAGTGTGATTATACAATACCCAAAAACAGAGAAAAACACACGCGGTGACATCAGCATGACGAGATGATGACATCACTGAGTCTTGATCTCCACAGATGAACTCCAATCGGAGGATTTCGCGCGCTATTCGCGAATCGAGACATACCACAAGGGAGAGGAGCTCATGGGGAGTACGTGGGTGGTGGCGGCTCGACCGAATGGTCACCGGCGGCGAGCAGGCGAGCATCCGCGCGGCGGCGGCGACGGAAGCACGCCGGGGAGGGTGTATCCGAGGGGGAGGAGGCGGGCTGAGAGCACCGAGAAGCTCACCTCGTCGTGGTGAAGGTAAAGGAGGGGTCGAGGAGGTTGGGGAAGCGGCGGTGGCGCCGGAATCCTCCGTGGCGGCCGGCGGCCATGGTGAACGGCGGCGCGAAACTGGAGCTCCCCCGGGCGTCCCGGCTAGCGAGGGTGGAGGGGGAGGTATAGGAGGATGTTGCGCTCCTCCTGGCGGTCTCCGTTCGGGCGGAGATGGCCGGTAACGGCGGCGAGGGGCGGCGGCTGTCTCGGGTACGGTTAGGGTCAGGTTCCTGTGAGGTTTCCCGTTCGGATAGAGAGGCAGAGGAGCGTCCGTGGGCGAGGCGAGTGAGGGGAAGCTCCACGACACCTTCTGTGACTTATCCTCCGAAGCCACGAGAGAGGCAGGAGGTGGCGTCGACGTACGTAGTGCGGCCACGCACCTGGTCCTTCTGGCTGAAGGAAGAAGAAGCAAAACAAAAAGGGATTTTTCAGTAACCCCCTGAAGTTTTTGTGATTGGCGAAGAGGTCCTTTTCTTAAGAAAAACAGACAGAAAACAAACTTTTGAGGGCCTTTTTGAAATCAGAAAAAGTGGCAAAAAAATTATTTTTTGAAACCTTGTCAAATTTGCAAACTCACCATGTTTTTGGTTGGTGTATTTGAATTATTTTTCAGAACACAATTTTGGAAACCAAATTGAGTACTTTTTGGGGGATTTTCTGAAACCATTTAATTTCACAAATTAAATTGGTTAAAACATGATTTGGATTTTTGTTTCATGCATGCTATGACATGAACTCAACACCACACACCCTAATGTTAGCAAAACTGGGATGTTACAAATCTACCCCCCTTACAAGAATCTCGTCCCGAGATTCCCGAAGGAGAAGAAAGAAGGAACACCGGGTTTTGAACGATCTTCTCGAACCTTACGGTTCTTTTCTCGAAGAGGTTTACCCGTAGAACTTGCGAAGATTCTTCAGCGTCTACACCTTAGGTGAGAGGGAAACTCTTAGGAAATGATCTTCACGAAGATCGAGTATCTCGTGGCTAACTTAGGACAAGAATGTTGGTAAAGAACTTTTGAGTTAACAAGCATGAAACACATCAAGGTAACGGAGGCAATAAAAGATGGTTTCAAGTTTATGGACGAATGTTCTGGAAAGGATTTAGAATATGAGATTTGCACAAGACTTTAAATCCTTTTGAAAAAGAAAGGTTGGACAACTTATGATATCGAGGTTTCTTCAAACAGACAACCAAGATGAAAAGGATGGTCTTGGATACCACGACATAATATCCGTAGACGAGGGAAATCACGAGAAAACACTGTAATCGTGAGTCTGAGAGAATTTGATACAAGATCATGTTCACTCTTCGAAGTGGACACAATAGATGAAGGAACTTTCATTCCGTCAAAGTTTGTCGAAAACTTTGTCAAAGATAGGAATGTTACTTCACGACAGAGAAAGAGTAACCAAAAGATGTTGGAACACCGTAGTTAAGGAGGAACTTCTTGGTCACACCATAAGATGAGTAACCAACGAGGATTGAAACACCAGAAGAGAATAGGGAACCTCTTTCCTATTGTGGTTTGGACGTAGCAATACATCTACCACATGGTTAAGACTCCATGGCTGAAGTAACTGACAAATTCACACCACGTGTGAGATGATCAGAACTTCAAGTACAAACAACTTGAAAAAGTGAACTGATTAACGGCGGTTACGAAACACCAAGAGATGTTCTCCTGATGAACTTGTTTCCACTGAAACAATGGTTTTGGAGGTTCAACGGAAAGATCAACTTCCAAGTTACCCTTGATGTTTTAGATACCAAGATCAGGCTTAAGACAAGCCTTCTATAGGTAATCAAGTGAAAGTAAAACTCCGGTTTGGAAGAACGGGGAGGGAAACTTGTTAGAATGAGCCACACAAGAATTCTCACGGAGAGTGGTTGTTCTTACGGATTCAAAGAGATATGACATTAGGCCTTCCGGCTAATTGTGTCAACCACAACATCAACCATGCCGGATTTTTGAATGGACCTAATTCAATACCCTTGAGAAAACACCAACCATCGTTGCTGCTTGAGATTCAGCTCTAGTTAGTGGATTTATAGCTCAGGCTCTGTATGTTTGAGCCAAGAGATTGCACCGGTTACCAACGAGATGCATCTGTTGGATTCTCAAGATATGGACTATGATGTCAAGCTCAAGAAGATGAGCGAGATTGCGAAACTCATGTATTAGCAACTTGCGAAAGACGGTTGCACCTGCATGGTTTACTTGCAATGAAACACATCAGAGTCCTTATTGGGAAAAACGATTGTAAAGATAACGAAGTTTTTAGACTTCTTCTCTTTCACGAATAGTCAATCACTGGCTTGGTGTGGATACAAACTTCTTTAAGTGAATGGAGGTAAAAACCAACCATTTCAAGAATATTCCACACATGCATGACCGACTGGGGATTATTCCCGAAGGAACAGGAAAACTATACTCGAATCCACGGCGACAACTTCCACCATAAGCACACGAACCCGAGAAAGTCACTTCGAACACCGAGAACAAAACTTCGTGATAACACAAAGATGGTTCTCAAAAGTTTCCAACATTAGTGCCAGTTGTTCTAAATGAACCTCTTGCAACTTGGAGAAAGTAGGAATGTCATCGATGGGCTCGACAACACGCTTATCAAGACACTCCAAGAAGAGGGGTTTCATATGATATATGAACAAGGCAGAACATTGGTCAGACCAAAGGACATGAGGTGTACTCGGGCCAAAACACCATGAGTGAAAACACCGTCAAGATAGTCCTTAGAGCTGGACTTGATCTGTTGATAGCCCAAATCAAATCAAGGGTAGAGTGATAGCATGTCCACTACGTAGATACTATCCTGCTTCGACATGAGGAGAACTAGACATCCCTTAACAGAGGATCAAGTTAGGCAGAGCTTTTGCCTTTCAACTCTCCAAGTTGTTGTTTAAGCTCAACCTACTTGTCCAGGGTATTCATCATAGTTTTCTTGGATAAAGGAGTAGTTCGAACTACCCTTTATTTAGACATCACGGTCAGGTGACAACCTGGCGATACTTCTAGAAAGACAACCAGAATATCACAACCTACCGGTATGTCTTAGAGTTGGAAAGGAGGCTTGCTTTTCAAAGCAAGTGATATGATCTTGATAGCTTCAGCATGAACCTAACTCTTTGACCACAGATTGTTCACCGGAATGAACGGATTTGGTAACACGACCAACTCTAGTAGAGACCGGGTGACCGATAGTGCTAAGAAGGATACAGATGTTTTCTTAGACTTTTCGAAGCACTAGAAATTGCTAAGAATACCTGATACACATGTCGATGAACAAACCATCATTCTCATGCATTCAAGCTTAGAGGAAGGGGGTGAAGAAGTGCGAGAGCATCACTTCATCATTAAGGCCATGAAACTCAACACAACCTCTTGATATATAAGAGTGTGATACTCGAAGGTAGAACAGAACAGAAGCTAATGAAACTTCTTTATTCTGTGAATTACAAAACTTTGACCTGGTCCTAGAGATGAACGAGGTTCTGGAGTTTGTTTCTCCTGACATTTCAAGGTGGAATGTTTTGACAGAAAACGAGAGCAAATGCACTGGAAAAATCCAACGCACGTATGTAACTTGGTTTCCAAAACAACGGATGGAGTTCGGAAAGCAACTAAAGAGTAGGAACGTGCTCTGGAAAATCCTGAGATCACGTTGAATGCACGGGGTAATACTCATGTGTAGAACCCATGCAAAAACGAGAGGTGTAACAGAGTCAAGAACAAGGATATGGAATCATAAAGAACACTCTTGTTGTGATCCCTTTTTGGTTCCAAAGGAAAGCCTACGGCTATGAGAGTTGGAATTTCCTAACCATCCTGAGTAAAACAGATTCCTACGGATCCAACAAAACAGAACCTGGGTTAAAGGTCAGCATCCTGTACTGATAGAGTGAGCATCACATGGTTATGAAACCACATGGTTCAACCCACCGCAATTCAGCACATTCCGGGACCTTCGGTTCAAGTTCAAGGTTAAAACATTGAGAAAGGAATAACTACTATCTTAGTGCCTTGAAGGACACTACGAATAGCAATCACGAGTATCTTTCAAAAGACAACGATAGCTCCGGAAGAATTTGAGCAGAGGATGACGAATACATTCGAGATGGAGAGCATATCTCGAGGTTCAGGATTTGGGACTTAGAACATGTAAAAATGTGGAATCCACACAACTTTGAAAGATTATGAATGGAAGGAAATCTCCCATTTGAAACGAGAGATAACGGAATATGGAACTCACACGACTCTAGAAACTCAACACCAGGTCAACTTGGGTAAAAGAACGTCTTGCCAGAGAAGGCACCTAGGTTTTGAATGACTAGAAGAGATAGCAAAACCTTTTCAAATCAAAACAGGTAAGAAGACCCAGACTTAGAGCGATACCAGATACGGAGTAAAAAGAATCCTAAGAAGGTTTTTCACAATCCATTTTGAGTTTCAAAATAGTTTTCATAAACTCTAGACTCGACATCGACCAAGCAGTAAGGTTTTCCTACAGGCAGTCCTGCTCTGATACCAAGACTTGTCACGACCCCGGACCCAAAGATATACATACCGTTATGTGCTCCTAGCCATGGACTCACAAGGGCTTCAGGGTTACCAGCCCCGGCCGCAACAAACAACGGCAGGCAGACTGGATTCATCGGCACGTAGTCCGGATCCCCAGTCTACTACTCCTTGTGTCCACGCTAGTCATAACCAACTACGCATATCAAAGCGTCCACGAATCGAATGAAACTGAAGGAAACGGGACCAAAGCTATACAGAGATGCTATGTGTCCAGAAAGTGCAACAACAATCGAGGGTTACTGGGGTTACCTCGCCCCAGGCCGATCAAATCGACAGGCGGGCTCGGACATGGATCATCGGCTCCACAACCCCTCGACTGCGACAACTATGCAGGCATAGCCAAAACTGTATAACAATGAGCTCGAAACCAACAACCGATCAAAGCAGTACTCTAAACATGAAGCTTTATTAAACAAGTGTTACTAGAGTATAGCTTACAAACAGAGGTCACACGACCCAACATTACATCAGACAACGGAAGGCAAATTATGTTGCTAATCAACAAGAACCAAAAAGGCCTAAGAGGCCGCAACATAAGGCGACGTCCCAGCCCATAGATTCCAGGCTGCTACCTGGGAACCCCAAACTACTCGTCGATGTCCACGCTGAATCACCACTGAAGTGAGGAACTCCACCTGAACCAAATTAAGCAAACCTGAGTACGGGAGGTACTCAACAAGACTTAATTAACCTATTATATATCTGCTAACTTCGGAAAGGGTTTTATGAAGGCTGATTTGCGTAAAGCAATCTTTGTTTTTCAAATCGAGGGAGAACAGCACGTCTCATAGAATATTTTGAAAACAGATGAGAAAGCTACTCAACTACTGATATCATCATCTTTTAATCCACCAAAACATTTCAGCACCTCGTGCTTCAAAGATCACCTCCTCCAGTTTTTCCACACTATCTCATGCTACAAGGTAACCCCTCTCGGCATCTCCGAGGAGGCATCCTTCAATCGTTATCAGCAGGTTTTAGTCATTCCGTTTAAGTTGTCTATGATCACAGAATCCGTCACCAAGTCGTCTTTAACCGCAGACACGGCTTTTCGAAAAGATTTAACCCTGCAGGGGTGTACAACTTTACCCACACGTACCAACCGACTCTTAGTGCCACCGGGTTGGCACTAGTCCGGGAAGTGCCGGCAGAGGGTGGTCGATTCCCGGCCTTTACCTTGTCGAACCATATCCATGAGTCAACCCAAACAGGGCCACCCCGTCAACAGGGAGTTGGCCACCTCCTGACGGCACCTGTTCTGTGAGTCGGGAACAAGATCCGTGTACGTCCATCACTTGTCCCGGTCACGACCTAGTTTTCTCCAAAACATTTTCCGACTCACACGCAGATGGAAAGTTCAAACTACGTGGCTCATGGATAAGGTTAAACAAGTTAGTCAGCCGGGCGGGGTTCATCGGCCCACGTGTGGCTGTACGCTCAGTCTTGGCTCGAAGGCGAGAACTCGCTCCTAGGGGCATGAACAGGACAAAACGCCACAACCCATTGTGGCCTCACATCCATGCCGTGATTAGTCAAGTTATCAAAGGTAACTCAAATCATAAACACCTGACATGGTAGATTCACGCATTGACCAGAATCATCAACTAGGCATGGCTAAGCAAGACTCACAAGGTTTAGCGGAGCGCGCACAAACAAACCTATAGCTGCTAGGTGAAGTGGATCAGGATATCTAGGTTATGCAGTATATAGGAAAACTCTATCTGCTGACATCAAATAGTTTGGAACCGAATGCAAAGTACGAGATTCAAATCACTTTGAAACCATATATGAGCAGATAAGAGGTTATGCTTGCCTTGGTTATAAGAAAACCAGATAAAGTTCTTCTGGAATAAGTGCTTGACTTGTCGGTTAGGACCAAGTATTCGTCATGGGGTTGATGGCCTTCACTTCGGAGTCACGTTCTACCGAGGGGGAAACAACACCGAAAGAGAAATAACAATCAATCATGGCATCGATGCAATGCGCAATATGTATGCATGATCAGGTTAATGTACTGAAATAAAGCCCTAGGCATGATCGTTGGGTTGCTAGGGTTCGTATGTCAGTTAAACATTTTTACTGAAATTAACCCGAAATAGACCCCGGAGGGGGTTTCGGACGATTATGGAAGTGAGTGCAAGTTAAAGTGCTCAAATGGGTTTGAAAACATCATAACTAGTTTGTACTTGTCATTTTGAGCAATTTGATATATAACTTTTAATTTTCTAATTTTAGTGAATAAAAACTTATTTTTCTATTTTAAATGAATAAAGAACATTAAATAAAGGTCATTTTTCAACTTTATCAAACATAATTGAAAATGACATATTCTTGTAGAGTACATTTTTCTGAACAAATCCATGTATTCACTTTATTTTTCTGGTCAATATTTTATTAGTTGTTGATGTTCCAAAATCAATTCATTTTCTGAAATATTTAAACAGTACAGGGCCCACGTGTCAGTGTGATTATACAATACCCAAAAACAGAGAAAAACACACGCGGTGACATCAGCATGACGAGATGATGACATCACTGAGTCTTGATCTCCACAGATGAACTCCAATCGGAGGATTTCGCGCGCTATTCGCGAATCGAGACATACCACAAGGGAGAGGAGCTCATGGGGAGTACGTGGGTGGTGGCGGCTCGACCGAATGGTCACCGGCGGCGAGCAGGCGAGCATCCGCGCGGCGGCGGCGACGGAAGCACGCCGGGGAGGGTGTATCCGAGGGGGAGGAGGCGGGCTGAGAGCACCGAGAAGCTCACCTCGTCGTGGTGAAGGTAAAGGAGGGGTCGAGGAGGTTGGGGAAGCGGCGGTGGCGCCGGAATCCTCCGTGGCGGCCGGCGGCCATGGTGAACGGCGGCGCGAAATTGGAGCTCCCCCGGGCGTCCCGGCTAGCGAGGGTGGAGGGGGAGGTATAGGAGGATGTTGCGCTCCTCCTGGCGGTCTCCGTTCGGGCGGAGATGGCCGGTAACGGCGGCGAGGGGCGGCGGCTGTCTCGGGTACGGTTAGGGTCAGGTTCCTGTGAGGTTTCCCGTTCGGATAGAGAGGCAGAGGAGCGTCCGTGGGCGAGGCGAGTGAGGGGAAGCTCCACGACACCTTCTGTGACTTATCCTCCGAAGCCACGAGAGAGGCAGGAGGTGGCGTCGACGTCCGTAGTGCGGCCACGCACCTGGTCCTTCTGGCTGAAGGAAGAAGAAGCAAAACAAAAAGGGATTTTTCAGTAACCCCCTGAAGTTTTTGTGATTGGCGAAGAGGTCCTTTTCTTAAGAAAAACAGACAGAAAACAAACTTTTGAGGGCCTTTTTGAAATCAGAAAAAGTGGCAAAAAAATTATTTTTTGAAACCTTGTCAAATTTGCAAACTCACCATGTTTTTGGTTGGTGTATTTGAATTATTTTTCAGAACACAATTTTGGAAACCAAATTGAGTACTTTTTGGGGGATTTTCTGAAACCATTTAATTTCACAAATTAAATTGGTTAAAACATGATTTGGATTTTTGTTTCATGCATGCTATGACATGAACTCAACACCACACACCCTAATGTTAGCAAAACTGGGATGTTACACTGAAGCAGGGCAAGCTCGACGTCATCGGCTACCAGAACGAGTTCAATCGCCTCGCTCGGTATGCTGGAGACGAGGTGTCTACTGAGACCAAGAAGATGGCAAGGTTCCGCCGAGGTTTTAACCCGGAACTGAAGTACGCTCTCACAAACATCAAGTGCAAGGACTTCGTCGAGCTCGTGAACACCGCGCTCAATGAGGAGAATGGGCGCAAGGCGTTCGAAGAGTCGCGCAAGCACTCGCGTGAGGGTGGTTCCTCCTCCAACATGACCACCCCTCCACAGAAGCGCCGCATCTGGGTGCCAAACAGTGCTGTCACTAGGGCTCCAAATGCCCAAGCTTCTCCAGGCTTTGGTCCCCGCCCACCCAACCCAGCTCAGATGCATGGGCAGAGGTTTCCAGTGGCGCAGCCAAGGCCAGATCCTCCTCGTGTCGTCACTTGCTTCAAGTGCAAGGAGACTGGGCACTACGCAGATAAGTGCACTCAGAGGATGCTGCCTCCTCCACCACCTCGCTCCAACACCAACCAGACGATGGTCCGCGCTCCTCCGCATAAGGCCTTCAACACCAACAACAGGCCTGTTGGGAGGACCGCAAGGGTGAACCACGTCAAGGTTGACACAGCTGAGGAATCTGCCGACGTTGTTCTCGGTACATTACCCGTAAACTCTAACCCAGCTAAAGTGTTATTTGATACCGGAGCATCGCATTCCTTTGTGTCAAAGATCTTTGCGACAACTAGTAAACTTCCCTTTGTTGGTTTGGGTTCCCCGCTAGTAGTAAACTCTCCTGGAGCAACTATGCAAACTTCCAAGATCAGTCATGAGAATCAGATCTTAATTGGAGGTCACATATTCCTTGCTTCCCTCATTCTGCTTGGCAATTCTGACATTGATGTCCTCCTTGGCATGGATTGGTTGAAGGCCAATGAAGCTAAAATTGACTGTGCTCAAAAGTCAATAACTCTGTTCCACCCTTCCGGCCAGATAGTCTATTCTTCGAAGGAATCAAGTTCTGTTCAGCTGTACTCCCTGGATGCTAAACCTCTACCTCTGCTTGAGAATGTTCCGGTGGTTTGTGAATTCCCTGACGTCTTTCCAGAAGAGTTGCCAGGGATGCCTCCGGACAGAGCAGTTGAGTTTGTGATCGAGCTCGAACCAGGTACTGCTCCAATCTCTAAGCATCCATACAAGATAGCTCCTCCTGAACTGAAGTTGTTGAAGGAGCAAATCGATATGTATATGGAGAAAGGCTACATTCAACCTAGTTCCTCCGCTTGGGGTTGCCCAACTCTGTTTGTTGCAAAGAAGGACCAAACTAAGAGACTCGTGGTGGACTATCGTCCTCTCAACGAGAAAACCATCAAGAACAAGTATCCAATTCCTCGCATCGATGATCTTTTTGATCAACTTGCTGGTGCCTCAATATTCTCAAAGTTGGACTTGAGGATGGGTTACCATCAAATAAAGATCAGAAAGGAAGATATTCCAAAGACAGCCTTCACCACTCGTTACGGTCTATATGAATACACCGTAATGTCCTTTGGTCTCACCAATGCACCGGCGACCTTCTCTCGACTGATGAATTCTGTCTTCCACGAATACCTCGACAAGTTCGTTGTGGTATATCTTGATGATATCCTTGTCTACTCAAAATCCGAGGAAGAGCATGAAGAACATCTTCGTCTCACTCTCATGAAACTCCGCGAGCATCGTCTCTATGCCAAATACTTCAAATGTGAGTTCTGGATTCCAGAAGTGGCCTATCTTGGTCATATCATCTCTGCCAAGGGCATAGCCATTGATCCTGAAAAGGTTAAGGCAATTGTTGATTGGAAACCTCCTAGGACGGTGAAGCAAGTCAGAAGTTTTCTTGGCTTGGCTAGCTATTGCCGTCGTTTCGTCCAAAACTTTTCCAAGATTGCAAAACCTCTCACTGATCTCACCAAGAAGGACAAGAAGTTCGTTTGGTCTCCACAGTGTGAGGAAAGTTTCAATCTCCTCAAAACTAAACTCACTTCTACTCCAGTTCTAGTTGGTCCAGATACCACCAAGCCTTTCCAGATATTCTGTGATGCTTCCCTCCAAGGCCTAGGTGCAGTTCTTATGCAAGAACGTCAAGTTGTGGCCTATGCTTCACGTCAGTTGAACCCACATGAGCAAAACTATCCCACTCATGATCTTGAACTTGCAGCAGTTGTGTTTGCCCTCAAGAAATGGAGACAATACTTGTTGGGTAACAAAACTGAAATCTTTTCCGATCACAAGAGTCTGAAATACATCTTCACTCAACCAGATCTAAACCTCAGGCAAAGGAGATGGATTGAAAAGATCAAAGACTTCGATCTTACCATTTCTTACACTCCAGGCAAGGCTAATGTTATGGCCGATGCTCTCAGTCGCAAATCTTATTGCAACAATCTCATGATCATGGACAACCAACCTCCACTTCATGAAGAATTCCAGAAGCTGAACCTTGGTCTTGTTCCTCAAGGCTATCTTGCTAGCTTGACAGCCAGTCCAACTCTCGAGGACAAGATTCGTTCTGAACAGTTTCGTGATGCTGAAATAAAGAGGATGGTAGAGCAAATCAAAGAGGGCAGTGATAAGTTCAAGTCCTTCTCTATTGATGACAAAGGAGCTGTGTTCTTCGAAGGACGCATTGTAGTTCCTCAGATTCAAAGTCTCAAAGATATCATTCTCAAGGAGGCTCATGAAACTCCTCTCTCCATCCACCCTGGAAGTACAAAGATGTACCAGGATCTCAAGACACTCTATTGGTGGCCTGGCATGAAACGTGAAATTGCTCAATACGTTTCTGAATGCGATGTTTGTCAACGTGTAAAGGCAGTCCACCAGAAAACAGCCGGTCTTCTCCAACCTCTCAAAATCCCTGAGTGGAAGTGGGACATGATTGAAATGGACTTCGTTACTGGGTTTCCAAAGTCCAAGAAGGGCAACCATGCAATCTTCGTTGTCATTGATCGTCTCACCAAGGTTGCTCACTTCTTTGCTGTGAAAGAGACAATATCAGCTAGCTAGTTAGCAGAGCTCTACACAACAAAGATTGTTCCTCTTCATGGTGTTCCATTGGAAATTAGCTCAGACCGTGGAAGCATATTCACTTCTCATTTCTGGAAGAGTTTCCAAGATGCATTGGGCACTAAACTTCTATTCAGCACAGCTTACCACCCTCAGTCTCAGGGGCAAGTCGAAAGAGTCAATCAGATTCTCGAGGATATGCTTAGAGCATGTGGTCTCTCCTTTGGCATGAAATGGGAGGATTGTCTTCCATATGCTGAATTCTCCTACAACAACAGCTACCAGGCAAGCCTAGGCATGGCACCATTTGAGGCACTGTATGGTCGCAGATGCAGGAGTCCAATCAATTGGTCTGGAGTTGGTGAACGTTCACTCTTAGGTCCTGACATTGTTAAGGAAGCCGAAGAGAAAGTTCGCATCATTCGTGACAATCTCAAGATTGCTCAGTCTCGTCAGAAGAGTTACTATGACAGCAAGCACAAGGACATGATCTATGCTCCTGGTGACAAAGCATATCTTCGTGTAACTCCCTTCAGAGGCACTCATCGCTTTGGTGTGAAAGGAAAGTTGGCACCAAGGTACATTGGTCCTTTCAACATTCTCTCAAGGCGTGCAGAAAATGCTTATCGTCTTGAACTTCCAGAAAAACTATCCAAGGTGCACGATGTGTTCCACGTGTCACAACTCAAGAAGTGCTTCAAGGATCCAGATCATGCAGTTGATCATGATTCTATCGAAATGCAAGATGATCTATCTTATGAGGAGCACCTTGTTCGTATTCTCGATGAGACCGAGCGTAAGACTCGCAACAAGAGCACCAAGTTCTTGAAAGTGCAATGGTGGCATCATTCCGATAAAGAAGCAACGTGGGAGACCGAAGAGGATCTTCGCAAGAAGTATCCGGACCTTTTCACTTCTCCGTAGGAATCTCGGGGCGCGATTCCTTCAAGGGGGGGCGTTTTGTAACATCCAAGTATGAAAACCCCTAGTTGTTTTACTTCTTGTTTTATTTAAAGCAATGCATCATGTCATCATCCCCATATTTATTTCTGTTGCATTGTTTTCTTAATCAAAATTAAACTCAATCAACTTCTGTTTTCACACTTGTCTGTTACTTTCTCTCAAATAATGAATTGCAAAATCCAAAAACATCACTTGTTTCCAAACAATCCATTATAACTCATCTATTAATTTGTTGCTTAATTAAATGAACCAAATTAAACAATTATTTCCAAATCATTTCCAAACTCAAACCATTTCTCAAAATCTTCACATCCTTGAATCCATGAAGTCCAACACTAATTGGTATTCATTAATTCACTCCTAAACCCTAGGGGAAACCCTATTTAAAATGGCTTATTTTCTAATATTAATGATTATTGCAAAATTCAATTAAATTGGTTCAATTTTAAAACAGCAAGCAAACTTTCAACTTTTGGAAAACCAAAACCACCAAGTGGTTGCTTTTCAACTAAGGAGCTTATCCAAATTTTTCCAAATTTTTATCTGAGCAAAAACCTATCTTTTTTATCCAAAAGCTAAAGCCACAAAAAAAAAGACAGAACACCTCATAATAAAAAAAAAAGAGAAACGTTTCAACAGGAGGGGGAGAAGGCCCAGCCCACCAGGGGCAGCCCGCTCGGTCTCCCCCTACCTCCGTACAGGTGCTGACGTCCATGGAGGACAGCGACCTGCGCTTCCTCCTGAGCCACCCGATGGGAATTCCCCCTCCTTTATATCCTCCTCTCCCCCTCCAGCATCTAAACCCTAACCCTAGGCGCCTCCTTTCCCTCCTATCTCCCCCAGCCGCCGCCACCTCGAGGAGATCCTCCTCTGCTGCCGTGCCACGGCCACCGGCCGCCGGCGCACGGCGCCGCCGCCTCCGCCACCCTCCGACCGCGCCGAGCACGCCCCTGCGAAGAGGGTGATCCCACCTCTCCATTCCCACTCCTACTCCCTCTTTTCCCTGATGTTTTGGTCACCAATTCCTTCCCGCAAGATCGCCTTTTTGCCTCTGTTCTTCGTGACAGTAACCAGCGCTGTATGTTGTTCGTGCGTTTCAGTTAGCAGTCGTTTGCGAGCTTCAAAACCAACCCGCACCCTAACCCATCAACGATCCACGCAGCAGCCCTACTGGTTGGAGCGCGCGCAGCAGAACCGCAGATCCCAGGTTCGATCCCCAGCGCCAACCTTTTTCTCGTTTTAATTCGGTACAGCCAGTACCAACACCTTATCCTATTCCGAGTTGCCTTCCCACCAACAAAGCTGCACCAGTCCCACTGGTTCTGTTCCTTGCTTGCAACCAGGAGGTGAGGGGATCGAGTCCCCTCTCTCCCAAATAAAACAAAGTTTTATTTTTACAATGGTTTGGTACTGGAACGTTTAGCAAATCACACATAGGCCCCTGGCCCTTATTTCTAGCCCCTGGAAATTTTTTCCTAAGTCCCTAGATGCATTAAAATGGCAGATTGCACCCTATAATTCTAAAATGCATAACAAATTCATTTTAACTCCAAAATTAACTTTTTAAATATGTTTTCAATACCAAATTAAATGTTCTATCCAAATATAAAATTTGTTTACTGTTTTGAATATTTTAAATTGATGCAAAATTTGAATTCTTGTCAAATTCACTTAAATTTGCAAAATTCATAACTTGTTCATAAAAATTCCAAATTCCACAAACTAAATATGTTTTCCAATCAACTTTTCATGTACTTTCCAAATATAAATTTTGTTTTCTGGTTTGAATAATTTAAATTGCCTAAACAATTTAAATCTTGATTAATGCAATTAAAAATTGTTTAATATTGTTTAATTCATAATTAAATAATCCAAAGTCCAATTTCAAAATGTGAAACATGTAATCCAACTAAAATTTGATAACCTTTTCAAATATCAACTTTTTTATTTGTTTTGCACACTTTAACTTGTTGAAAACAACCACTACTTGTTTAACACCATTAAGTACCAATAATTTCAAAACCTATTAATGTTTTCTAAAATGGTTAACTATCATTCCAATTGCAATTAATTTGTTATCTTCTTGTTCCTCATCATGCATGCATCATGCTAACTCAACTACACCTAATGCTTAGTGGTAGAACAATTAATTCAACTCTAAGGCATGGGTTTCCCATATGCAATTCTTTGCATATGGAAGCCATTTAAACTTGTGTTTCATATCAAGTAATTTATTTTGGTACATCTATTAACATGACATGCATCATCCAATGTTTGTGCACTTATGCCATGTATTGATTGCCCGTCTTCCTTCGTTGTTGCTTTTGCTTCTTCTCGCTTAGACGACGACGTTGGTACCGACGAGCCTTACGACACCACTACTCAGGACCTAGCCCAGTACCCGGCTACTGAGCTGCCAGGCAAGTTATCACTCACATGAATCATCGAGTTCTCTTACACACTTGTTGTCGATACTATCCTTTTGTCTACTATTGCTAGCCCTATGTATCGTTGCTATTCTCCGAACCCATCACATGATTCCCTGAACCAATGATATTGCCTCACCTCCATACCTACAGCCTTTGCTTGTGCCTGTTCTTATCTAGCATGCTTAGGGTTGCTTTTGCTCGAGCCTGTTGTCGGTTACTTCTTTTACTAACGTGATGTTATTATCTGTTATCGTTCCGGGGGCTCGATGTTAATCAATCAATCCTGTTAATGCTGCTGTTAATAATAAGTTGATGATAAGGCACCGGCGGGAGGCCCTTTGAGGTTTTGAGGCCCGCTAGTGTCGACCCTAATAGGAAAAGGGTCTTGTCTACTGATCCATGATGAGCGCACTACCCGCATGTGGGAAGCGAGTATGGGTGCCCCCATCAACTTGACTCGATTCGCATCTCGTCCAAATCGCCGTACTAGTTCGGGCTTTCCATTTGCTGCATCATATGCAGGTACGAACCCGAGGCCAGGGTGGAACTTTTGTAGTCGGCATTTAGGGCGGCGTGGTCTTCCAGTGCTATGAGGGTCCTCCTTTTCTTCGGGGGGCTCGATTAGCCGCGCACGCACAGCATGCGGTGCTTTGGGCTTGATGCGAAGAACAGTTGGTTGTGTAGAGTGTCTCGCTTGGTGGGTTTGATTCCCATCTGGCGGGATATTCTTACGTGTACGGTTACTATGGTGCACCCCTGCAGGGATAAATCTTCTCGAGAAGCCGTGTTTTCCGCGGTTATGGATTACTTGGTGAAAGTACTGGCTAACAAGTACTCAGGACAACTTCAACATAATGATCAATCATGTTTCACCCAATGATTAATAATTTGAATAGTAATAGGTTATTCACACAATAACTTGATTCACCTTATTATAACGGTGTGAGTTATCCTCGGATTGCTTCTTCGGATAAGGGGCGAGATCCAGGATGGGTTTGTTTTGAAGTTATCTTTCAGTTGGTTACAATTCCTCGATCTTATCTTTTCTATTAGCCGGACACAAGTAGTTATCTCTGTAGTTGGTTAGAGCAGCCCGCTGCAGCTTTTATTATACCTATCTTCTTCCGTTGATCCCAAGCATCAATGCTTGTGTTGACGGGTAACTCCTTGATGAAGTGTGAGTCTTGCTTGCCAGTACTTGGATGTACTGACCCCGTTGGGGCTGTGGTTTACGCAGAGTACGACTACGGCTACGATGATCACCAGGATGGCTACTTTGTGGAGTTCGACGACACTGCAGACGAGTAGTTGGCTGGACCCCGGGCAGGATCCAGGACCTACGTGGATGGGCTTCGTTTTCTTTATTTTCTCCGGCTTCTTAAGCCATGGATTTGTCTGTACTCAGACCCATTTGATTGCTTCCGCTGATGTAATGAATGATATGTTGGGACATGTGTCCTCTGGATGAGTGTTTTGCTATCTCTGCCTTAGTGAAGGCTATTTGCAAACTTATTTCATTCTTTTGTGTCTTAGAGACAGTTTGTGCTATCATTTCGTTCAAAGCTGTTGACGTACAGTGCGTGCTTGAATATGAAGTACGTCGACAGTAGTGCCTTAGGTTCCTAGCGGATAGTTTACTTCGACGATGGGAGCAGGGCTTGTGTTGTCGCGCATAAGCGCAGGCCTACCAGGAAGCTGGGACGTGGGAGTAGGTATGCCCCATAATCCAAGCACCTGACTTCCAGTTCGTGCGATGAGTATCCTCTAGAAACCGGGGTGCAACACTGGAGCTCTCCCCGGCACCCTTCCGAAGGTGGAAATCATCACCGGAGGGGTCTACACGACCATGTCTTCCTCCGAAGTGATGCGTGAGTAGTTCATCCCTGGACCATACTGTTCCTACTGTTTTCCACACCATACATTTACCTCTTTGTGTTTAGCAAATCCGGTGAGATTGACAACCTCACTGCTTCGTTGGGACAGAGTGATTTGATTGTGTTGTGTAGGTTCCACGTTGCTGCTGAACCGATAGTGCGCCCTGCCACGTCAGCTGCATCAACCTTCAGAGATTGCTTGTCCTCCTACTGGTCGATTCAACCTTGGTTTCTTTTCTGAGGGAAAACTTGCTGCTACACTCTTCGCAACCTTTCACTTGGGGTTTACCAACGAGGGCGTCAAGGCTCCCATCACACTACATGTAGCATTACAGTAAGATGATCTTGATCATGTTAGGAAGCTCACAAGATCTAAACATGATGGCACAAAATAGGAGAAGACAACCATCTAGCTACTGTTATGGACCCGTAGTCCAAGGATGAACTACTAACGCATCACTCTAGAGGCAAGTGATGACCCACAAGTATAGGGGATCGCAATAGTCTTCGAGGGAAGTAAAACCCAAATTTATTGATTCGACAGAAGGGGAGACAAAGAATATTTATATGCCTTAACAACTGAGTTGTCAATTCAGTTGCACCTGAAAGTAGACTTGCTCGCAACAATTTATCAGTGGCAACAGTTTTATAGCAGTAGTAGAAATAAAATAACAGCAGTAGTAAAATAGTAACAACAGTAGCAATCGCGGAAAACAGCAGTATGCAAAGTACCGTAGGCATAGAGGGAATGGATGGACGGGCGTTGCATAGATAACATAGGACATGTAATAATAATAACGTGGGCATTGCAGATAATAATATAAAGTACCAAACATGTAGGCAAACCATAGGCATGTGTTCCAATATAGTCATACATGCTCGCAATGAGAAACTTGCACAACATATTTTGTCCTACCAGCCCGTGGCAGCGGGGCCTCTAGGGAAACTACTCGTAATTAAGGTGCTCCTTTTAATAAAGCACCGGAGAAAAGCATTAACACTCTGTGAACACACGTGATCCTCACATCACAGCCATCCCCTCCGGTTGTCCCAATTTCTGTCACTTTGGGCCTCGGGTTCCGGACAATGACATGTGTAAAACAACTTGCAGATATGATCAAGAAACAACATTATACTCATGAATCAATAACATGTTCAGATCTGAAATCATAGCACTCAGGCCCTAGTGAGAAGCATTAAGCATAACAAGTTGCAACAACGGTTGAAAACACTAACAGTGGATACTAGGCACTATGCCCTAACAATCTAGCATTATTACATGATCAATCTCATCCAATCCCTTCCATCCTTTCAGCCTACAGCGTTGTTTACTCACACATGGACGGGGGAAACATAGATGGTTGATGGAGAAGAGGTGGCGGTGTCGATGGCGATGATCTCCTTTGAATCTCCATCCCGGCAGGGCGCCAGAACAGGAACTTCTGATCCTCGAATCGAGGTTCGGGGTGGCGGCGGCGCTCTGTTGTGTTTTAATGGAATATGACGAACCCCCTGTTGTTTTAGGGTTGAAGGAGTTATGTAGTCGAAAAGGGAGTACGAGGGGGTCCCGGGGTGGCCCACACCACCAGGCGGCGCGACCAGGGAGCGCCGGGGGGTTGTGTGGCCCCCTCCTGGCTCCCGGAGTCTTCTCGTGTTTTAAGACCAACGGGGTCTTTTCTGGGCATTTTCCCGAAAGTTGATTTTTCTGCACAAAAACGAGACACCAAGGCAATTCTGCTGAAAACAACGTTAGTCTATCTTAGTAGTATCCAAAACTCACAAGTTTAGAGGAAAACAATAAGAAAAGTGTTCGAAAAAGGAGATATGTTTTGGACGTATCAACTCCCCCCAAGCTTAGCTTATTGCTTGTCCTCAAGCAATTCAGTGACAACTTAGTGCGATAAAAGACTTTTACGAACACATTTGTTTCATATGATGTAAATATACTCACTACATAATCAAGTGTTGAGGCAATTCATAATAAGATATATGGAAAATAAAAGTCACCCAGCAGTTATGGAAACCATGAAAAGATGCCAACAAACTAATAATAGACAACATGAAGTACTTTAGTCTACAATATTGCAATGCTCATAATAGGGTATGATAAAGTGTACTCGCTTTCCCTTAATAGTGGAGCAAAACCTAAATGCCAGGGCACCTCTGAAGTTCAAATGAAGACTAGAAATATAGATATCAAAGATACAAGCATCAAATTTATACCACTATCAACCGTTTTTGGGACAAGCACATTACACTAAGAATAACAGCCATGCTCTCAAAAAGGTGCATAAAGCGAGAAGGTGGAGACTCAACATAAAAATAAAAGAAAGGCCCTTCGCAGAGGGAAGCATGGATTAACTCGTGTGCTAGAGCTTTTCATTTTATTAAACAGAGGTATTGAAAACATTTTTGAGAGAGGTGTATGCTTATGTCAACGAATGGCAAACAAACAATACAGGACGTCACAAGCCAACTAGACTTCACAAGAGCGGCTCCCATAGAAGGACGCATCTGGGTAGAAGGTCATCCCTCTTTCTCTTTTGTTTACACAATTATGCTTTGACTGATAAATCAGGGGCAAACAGAGTGAAGAGAATTTGTGTTATTAATTTGGGGCTGGGCACGCCGCTGTCGGCTCTTCTATCATTGGATAAGCGGATGAGGCCACTAGTCGAGGGTGTGAAATCCAATCAACAAGTGAGATAAAGATTCTCTATTTACGTCCTCATGAGCTAAAAGAGGGGCACAAAACAGGAATACATTTTAGCAGGTTTTAAAGGTAGCACACGAGAAATTTACTTGGAGTGGCAGTTAAATACCACATATATAGGTAGGTATGGTGGACACATTTGGCAAAATTTGGTTTTGGGGAGTTGGATTCACAAGTAGAGCTCATACTCAGTACAGGTGGAGGCTAGCAATAGACGGGGAGCGACAATCAAGAGAGCAACAACTGTCATAAGCATGCTTGCGGCAAAAAAAAAATTAACAGGGGCATAAAAATGATACAAATACTCTGAGGAAAAATAAATCATCGAGGCTTAAGTGACTTTTTTTTTCAGCCATAGCATGCATGAGTATGTGCGAAGTCAATTCAAGCGAAACAATCAGAGGGAGATACCACAATGTCATATCCTTCTATGAATAAAACAATGCAAGCGAACATTCATACGACATGATATCTTATATTAATAAGTTGGAACTAACACGTGAGAGCACAAACTACTATGCATCAATTAAATAACATACACCTTACATGAACGTACTAGGCATGTTCACACGATGAGTATATGTACAAAAATAAAAAAAATAGAGTTCATACCATCCTCTCACCACAACTCGGATTGTCGTAAATCATCATTACTGCTCTTCACTTTTGGATTGAATAATATAGAATGATAATCAAGATCCAATGGAGACTCGGAAGTCCGATGAACTCTGCAACAAACTTTACAAAACCAAAGAAAAACAATAAATATTTTTGGGTTTTCGAGTTAAAACAAGAACAGAAAGAAGCAAGCAAAAAAAGCTAAAAAAAATTAGATTTCTGAATACTTAAACGAAACGAGAAAAGAAAGCAAACCAAATAAAGAAACTAAAGAAACAAACAAAGAGAAACAACAGAAATATTTTTGGTTTTTTGTGTTTTGGAAAACGAGAACAAAACAATAAAACAAAGAGAAATGAAAGAAGCGAAAGAAAACGAAAACAAACGAAAGAAACGAAAATATGGATATACAAAGAACCGGCCGAGCATGATATATAAATGAGTGTGATGTCGGTATACCTCCCCCCAAGCTTAGGCTTTTGTGCTAAGTTGAGATCAATCATGGCGCGAGAAATATCCCCACTATGGTGGGTCGTCCCACGCGTCGTCATACTCGGGTGCCCAAGAGGAAGATGAAGCAGCGAGCGCATAGTCATTACCGGGGTGCTGGTACGTGATCCCGGTGGCGTCGGAGGCTGTACGAAATCGCCATTGTCCCCCTCTCCGGCATCCTCCCCTTGCTGGGGGTGATGCGCAAGGTATGTGTCCAGCTCACTCTCCTTGCCTACTATTAAGATTAAACAAAAGAAGTGCAGGCAAAAGTACTTTCCTAAAAGTTTTAGTAACTCTCCACCTGGATTGTTTGGAGAAAGTTATTTCAAAAGATAAGTTGTGCAAGTGAGCATGGGTAGAAAGAAACTTATGTTGAACCATGGAAACAAGATCAAGCCTCTGTATAGGAAACTGCAGGTCTAGAGGGTGTGGCTCCAAACCATGCAAAGCTAGCAAGTGTGAGGCAATAAGACCTCCACAAACTTCGCTCTTCTCACGGTCAAGCGAGAGACGGTAAGCAATTAAAGTGCTAGAGTTATAATACCTACCACATCTTAAGGAGGCTACAACAAATGCCAAATCATAGACATATAGCTTGTTGACAGTTTTTCTAGCTAACACACATTTAGAAATAAAATAGGCAAAGTATCGAATGCTAGGGAGTTGAATTTCTCGAATTTTACCACTCTCCGCTGTGAAGCTTCTGCCTTGGCAAATCACCTCATATGATTACAACAGTGGTTTAGGCTGCCCTTTTTTCTTCTCATAAGAACCCCACTCTAGTAACTTGATAGCTGCACAAAAATCACTGAAAGGCAAGTTTACAACTTTATTGTAAATTTTATAGTGGACCATAGGGTTAGTTGAGGACCATTTAAAACGAAAATCCTTCACCACAGACATAGTTAGCTTCACATGTTGGATAGGTTCATCCTCAATGAAACGGTCCAAGCCTGCATTATGCACAAGAGTGTTGAAATCCTGCAAATTTCCCGTAATCCTCATGAATTCTTGACACGGATAAATTGATGGGAACACTCTCTATTTGCGGTGCATGGGCATGACCTCATGCAACTCCAGCCCATGCTGGTTTAATTCATGAACATTGTGCTCCATCTCTGAAATTTTTCAACAATCATCATAAAAATTAATTTCAAGCAACTATAAGGTGGAAACTATCATAGGGACTTATAGGAGAGCTAAACATGCATCAAAACTACATTATTTCTACTCAAATCAAGCATGCAAACTCACATAAGCTGTCACCTAAAGTACCAAAATACTTAAGAAATACTCCACTAAACAAAATTCTACTTGGGCATGACCTCATGCAACTCCAGCTCATGCTGGTTTAGTTCATGAACATTGTGCTCCATCTCTGAATTTTTTCAACAATCATCATAAAAATTAATTTCAAGCAACTATAAGGTGGAAACTATCATAGGGACTTATAGGAGAGCTAAACATGCATCAAAACTACATTATTTCTACTCAAATCAAGCATGCAAACTCACATAAGCTGTCACCTAAAGTACCAAAATACTTAAGAAATACTCCACTAAACAAAACTCTACTTGGATCATCGGAGGAGTCACATACCGGAGAGAAAATGCACCAGATTTCAGCACAAAAGATGGGTTGGGCAAGGAGATCGAAAAATTTCGAGGAAGAATAGCAAGAACTTGGGTTCCAGGAAATGTGTTGAGTTTGGTGGGTGAGAGAGAAGACTTTGGCAGGGGAGAGAGTTAGTGGGGGGGCAGGGGGGCACACCATGTGCTGGCGCCACCAGGGGGCTGGCCGCGTGATGCATGTAAAATGCATAGATGAATTTTGCATATTTTCACATGGTTTTCTATTACATATTGCATCATATAAGGGTATAATTCAATGTTTTATAGTATTTTGGGGTTAAATTACAAAGTCCCCCAACTTTTATGGAATTAACCCTGCCTGTCAGAAACCCCGTTTTCTATATTTTTGACGTTTCAGGGGGCAAACTTCCGCGAAATCACCTGAAAATCTTCGGGGGTCATTTTCTTGGAAGGAGAAGACTTGCGGGCGAAGGATCCACGAGAATTGGGCAAGGAGGCCGAAAAGAGGACCCTCCACGCGGCTAGATTCCTTGGTCGCGTGAGAGGCCCCCTTTTGGCCCCTGTGGCCCCAATTCCTTCCATCTTCGACTTACCGACTCCGTCTTGACCTAAAACCGACTATAAAAAGGGTCCCCCGTACCCTTACGGAGAGGAGCGCCGCCGAAACACCGAAACAGAGACCAGAAGTTCCAGATTGGAGGGGGAAAACTCCGGCGGGGCACCGCCGGTGTGATCTCCTACCCCTCCAACGTCATCTCCATCGACATCTCCATGAAGAGGGAGTAGTCCACCCCAGGGCTATGGGTTTGTGGAAGTAGCACTTGTATCTCTCTCTCTATGTGCTTCACTAATTAGATCCGTATGAGCTGCCTCACATGATTACGGGCACCGTTGTAATTCCTATGTGGTGGATCTTTCCTATGAGTTATTGAATCTGAGATTGCAATTGTTTCTCTTGAGTTATTTGAGTAGATGTATCTTATGTACCCCGTTCTTATTTGCTAGCTTTGATCAATCTAGTTCTTGAGAGTGTGTGTGGGGTGATGGGTGCATTAGTTGGAGTAACGGGGGGTGGCTAGTGCTGTGAAAGTGACAGAAGTTCAGCGATCCACTTAGGTTTTGTGAAACCTTTCTTAGTTACCTCACTAGGGATAAAAAGGAGTACCTTGTTACCGGGGATTTGAAGTGACACTAATCAATCTCCATGACTATATCTAGCAAGCTCTTACTTCAACTTCATGTCACATTGCTTAAAGCTATACTCTGGTTTTTCCTTAATTATCGAGGTGTTATGATTTATTTCGCATCTTGGTGGAGTATAAGAGGGATCAATATGACCGTAGAGATCTCTATGCTAGGACGTGATGCCCATATGAAAGTACTCAATGTTAAACATGTTATTGTAATCTCACATGTAATTCTTTATGTCCACCGTCTACTACTTTATTTGAGAGAATGCAAGTGTGAAACCATGAACCCCGGTCCCATTTTAAATATAAGAAAACACTCTAGTTACTTTGCTGCAATTTACTTTACTTGCACTTTACTTTACTTGCATCTCCAATTCGAATTTACATTATCTCCATCACCACTTGCATCACAAAAATACAAAAACAATCCATTGCATATTTATTTTCTCATTTGCATTTAGTAGTAGATTTAATTATTGCACATTTACTTTCAGTTTTACATTGCAATTTAGAAGTCTCACACCTTGTGCTTGACAACCACTTGGTGAGGTTGAGGGCACAGAATTCTCTACTTGTTTGCAGGATCCTGGAGGAAGCTTGGAAGACAACTGCTGAAATACTGTCTCCCCAAGAGTTTGATATAAACCCTCGAGTCACCCTCGTGGGGAAGAAGGCTTGCCACTAGCAACACACTCTGCACTTGGAGTCTCAACCTAGCCATCAAGCGTTTTTCTGGCGCCGTTGCCGGGGAGCCATAGGTGAAGGAGTTTTCCAAGGAAGCTCACAAGAAGTCTTCATCACCAACAAGGTGTGCAAACACCTAAGCTTGGGGAGGTTGCACCTACGTGAGTACCGTCCTTTCTATCTCCACCTTCTTTCAAGTAGATTGTTTTGTTTTTTATTTTTGTTTTGTTTTTGTTCTTGTTTTTGTTTTGTCTTGCATATTTTATTTTAGTTTGCATTTTAGTTTTGCATTTAGTTATCTAGATTATTTTAGTATTTCGAATTTGCTTAGTTACTTTACTTTTGTTTTCCATAAAAAATTAAAAATTACATAAAAACTGTTAAAATGGGTGGTAGAACTAAATTAAGTGACTACGCAAATACACCCAATGAACAATTCATTGCTAGGACAATTACTACACCTGAAATACAAGCTGAAAGCTATGAAGAAAGTCCTAGTTTATTGAATTTAATTACTAGAGAGCAATTTGGTGGTAGTGCTATGGAGGATGCCTCTATGCATCTTCATGATTTCATGGAAATATGTGATATGCAAAAATTTAAAAATGTGGAAAGTAATGTTTTAAAACTGAAATTATTTCCTTTTTCACTTAGAGGAAAGGCTAAAGAATGGTTACTTTCACTACCTACAGCTAGTATAAAGTCTTGGGATAATTTAAAAGAAGCTTTCATTAAGAAATATTATCCTCCCGTTAAAATTTTGCAAAATAGGAATAATATCCTCTCATTTAGGAAAAATGATAATGAACATGTAGCCATGGCATGGGATAGAATTAAATTAATGCTTAGAACATGCCCATCACATGGAGTAAATGAATGGACCATACTACAGTCTTTTTATAATGGTCTAAACTACATGTCTAGAAATATACTTGATTCTGCTGTTGGAGGTGCCTTTATGAGTAAAACTGTAGGTGAGGCTAAGAGCATATTAGAAAGCATATTTCAAAATTATAGTCAATGGAATACTGAAAGAGCACTCAGTCCCACTAAGAAAATAAACTCAATTGAAGAAACCAGTGATTTGTCTTCTAAAATGGACACTATTCTTGCTTTTATTAATAAACAAAATATGGAGAATGTGCCTTTGCAGGAGCTAGTTGGTAGTAATTCTGAAAGTGTGGATGTTAATTTTGTTAGGAATTATGGTAGAAATGGTTTTGGTAATGCTTACAATTCATAGAGTAAACCTCCTTATGTGCCAAATAAACCTTTTGTTCCATATCCTAATGCTAATGAAAATAAGTGGAAGCCTTCTAGTGAAATTTCTGAATCTAATAAATTGCTTATGGAACAAGTTGCTAGTCACAATGCTATGATACATGAGTTAAATAAGTCTATTGCATCCATTAGTAGTGATATTAAAGGATTGCAACTTCAATCTTCGAATTTAGATAAAGCATTGTCAAAATTAGCTGATAATCAAGCAACTCTATTAAGCATGTCAGCAGGAAAGCCACAAGCACAACCTAGTGTAGGAATGAATTCTATTACTATTGCTGATCCTATTATTGAAAATATTGATCATATTGCTAATAATACAAGTGAGAATGTCCCTACTATCTTAGAAGAAACTTTGAATGAAATAGTGAAGTATCCTGAATATTTACTTCCATATATGTCTTATCTTGCTAGCAAAGATGAAATTAGTCCTCATGAATCAAGCATGCTAGCTAAATTAGAGAGTAAAGTAGAGTAAATTATGATGCTTAATGAAATTAAGGATCCATTGCTTGATCTAGAAAAAAATATCTTGCAAGAACTTATTGCTACTCTACAAAAATTTGCTAGTGATCCCACTATAAATGTTAATCAACCTGGCTTTGGATCTTATATTGCTAATCATGTCTTGCAAGAAAAAAATTCTAGGTACAAGAATGAGGCCATGATACCTCCTAAGCTTGGGAATGCATGGATCCCCAAGGTGCTAGTTTCAATTGGAAAAGAAATTCACCATGCTATGTTAGATCTAGGTTCTAGTGTATCGGTACTCTCTAAAGAGTTATGTGAATTGCTAGAACTAGAAAATTTAGAAAAGTGCTCAAGTGAATTTGTCCTTGCTGATAACTCTACTAAACATGTTGTAGGACAAGTAAAAGATGTTATGATTGAATTGCACATGACTTTCGTACCCGTTGATTTCATTATTATGGATATGGGGGATAAATCCCCTAGTCCTATTATTTTGGGTAGACCTTTTCTTCGTACTACAGGTGCAATCATAGACTCCAAGGAAGGGAATGTCAAGTTTCAGTTCCCTCACAAGAAAAGCATGGAGCAGTTCCCAAGGAAGAGGGGCACGCTGAAGAACAAGCTCCCTCATGAGCTTTATCCCTCTTGGTTATCAAGTAAGTAAAGCCTAGCTATATGGCTATAAAGAAAGCGCTTTACGGGAGGCAACCCGGTTGTTTTTGTTTGGATTTTCCTAGTGTCCTCTTTCTGTCTCAATAGATTAGTTTTTTTTTAATTCTGGAGTTTTCAATAAAGAGTCAAGTCAAACCCATTTGAACTTATAAGTTGCTATCCTAGTGCATGAAATTTCTGTTTCAGCACGAGTCTGCTCACCGTATGATTTTACGTTTTTTATTGGTATGTCGGATTGAGCTAATCTTTTATTATGTTCTGCAACTTTTCGTCCTCTGTAAGCACAAAAATTGGCTTAATTTTTTGACGAGTCTAGCTTGGGAAAAAACGTTCGTTTTGCTGCTGTTGCTTTTCTGGACAGATTCTGCCTTCTTTTGTTTTATGCACTCTTTGGGCTTGGGAATCGAATTCCATGATTCTTTCAAGCAAGAGAGTGAACATACAACATAATGAACCTTATTTTCTATCTACTGGAGCATTTAATTTGGAATTTTGCACAGCAAGCATGTGATTTGTTTGTCCTTGCTAATCTCACCCCACAGAAAAAGAATGGGAGAAACATGTTTTGTGAAGTTTTTTCACAGGGAATAGAGGAGCTGCGCCTCAATACATCCAAGAATGGTGAAAGCCATAAGCTTGGGGATGTGATGAACACCCCACTGGAGCTACACTCTTTTGGTTAGCACACGTCTACTTTCTGTTTTTCTAAGCAAAGCATTTATCGTAGAGACTTGAAGCGTCTAGTTTTTGTTTTTATTTTTGTTTTGATAAGAACACCACCATCATTTTATATGAGATTGAGCTACTGGAGTTTGGGGTTGGAATGTATTGGATGCTAGTATTATGACTTGTAATAGGGATGACATGGTTGATTTGAAGAGCTACATATGTTTGCATGATTTATAGGCTTTTTATGTGTAGAAATTTGCAATAATGTTGTCTTGAGCTATCTATTATTCATGTCCTTGATGTTAATTGCTGTTTTATTTGGTTTGTCATGAAATGAGTAGTTCTATGGACATATGCATGCATAGTAGCTGGTCAAATATCTCCCTCTTGCTAGCCCAAAAATTTAAAAATTCCAACAAGTAAAAACTTGTTTCCAACACTCCTTAGCCAAGTATTTCCAGTGAGTCCACCATATCTTCCCATTAGCTTCATTGCTATTCCGAGTATGTTCACCATGTTATTGTGTTATTTATGTTCTAAATTAAGATATTCAATTTATTAATTGTCATGGGTTGAACTTGGTATAGGACTCTCACGAACTTTTGAAGGCACACTTTACTTTTTATGCATCTAATAAACATGACCCAATAATGGGAGCCACAAGTTTTGTGTTTGACAAGTGTGTGGTTGGGAGCTAGCTATAAACGTGTATCACCGGAAAGCTTTCAACATTGCTCAAAAAAAATTACATTTGGTTGATATCATGTACTTTTGTTTTTGGACTCCTGCCATGCCGAAATGAAATAGAGGAATAGTAAGTTTTGATGAGTAAGTATCTATATGACTAGAGAAACGCATTGGGCCGCTAACCCAAGCAATGCTTTATCATGGTGGAAATTTACTTACAGCTTGAGCGACTCTACAACACATCCTATAATAAAATAAGAAGCTATGCATAATAGTGAATGAAAATAAAAAGGATGATGAGTCTACTCCGTTTGTTCATCTTGTCATTGTAACATGGGCTTGTTTCCATGTCATGGGGAAAGAGGTACCTCTTTGCGGTTCTCTATGATGTCATTAATACTTATTATGATTGTACAAAGCTTATTAGGAATCTTAAGTTGAGTAATCATGGAGTAGGTTTTCACACTCACGGGGCATGAGGCTTTCAACCACCTTGTCATTCTCATTACTTAAATACTCACAATTTTAAGATGCTAGTGATAAAGGGGCAATGAGAGTCCTAGATCAATGGATACCACATTTCAATTAGTAATTTTAGTTGAATAATTTAGAGGCTAAATAAGACTTGATCATGTTTTACCTCTACTCAATTTTCTCCAAAGTGTCCACCATATTTTCTATTCTCCATTATGCTATTCTTTGACCAATATAGGATTTTATTTTTCATTTTATGTATGCATTTGGTCCATAGTGCTTTTATTTCATTATACACTTTGTGAACTTTCATGAAGCATCTTTGCTTGCATATTTGATATTTCTTACAACATGAATTGTATATTGCTACTCATTTCTAGTATTAATCATTTGATTATATGTAGCATGAATAATCCTCCTTGATATCCCATGATTGTTTCAATATGCAAAACCCATCTTAGTTCTATCACCTTCATACTCGAGGACAAGCATGGGTTAAGCTTGGGGATGTTGATGCATGTAAAATGCATAGATGAATTTTGCATATTTTCACATGGTTTTCTATTACATATTGCATCATATAAGGGTATAATTCAATGTTTTATAGTATTTTGGGGTTAAATTACAAAGTCCCCCAACTTTTATGGAATTAACCCTGCCTGTCAGAAACCCCGTTTTCTATATTTTTGACGTTTCAGGGGGCAAACTTCCGCGAAATCACCTGAAAATCTGCGGGGGTCATTTTCTTGGAAGGAGAAGACTTGCGGGCAAAGGATCCACGAGAATTGGGCAAGGAGGCCCAAAAGAGGACCCCCCATGCGGCCAGATTCCTTGGCCGCGTGAGAGGCCCCCTTTTGTCCCCTGTGGCCCCAATTCCTTCCATCTTCGACTTACCGACTCCGTCTTGACCTAAAACCGACTGTAAAAAGGGTCCCCCGTACCCTTACGGAGAGGAGCGCCGCCGAAACACCAAAACAGATACCAGAAGTTCCAGATTGGAGGGGGAAAACTCCGGCGGGGCGACGCCGGTGTGATCTCCTACCCCTCCAACATCATCTCCATCGACATCTCCATGAAGAGGGAGTAGTCCACCCCGGGGCTATGGGTTTGTGGAAGTAGCACTTGTATCTCTCTCTCTCTCTACGTGCTTCACTAATTAGATCCATATGAGCTGCCTCACATGATTACGGGCACCGTTGTAATTCCTATGTGGTGGATCTTTTCTATGAGTTATTGAATCTGAGATTGCAATTGTTTCTCTTGAGTTATTTGAGTAGATGTATCTTATGTACCCCGTTCTTATTTGCTAGCTTTGATCAATCTAGTTCTTGAGAGCGTGTGTGGAGTGATGGGTGCATTAGTTGCAGTAACGGGGGGTGTCTATAGTTGTGAAAGTGACCGAAGTTCAGCGATCCACTTAGGTTTTGTTAAACCTTTCTTAGTTACCTCACTAGGGATAAAAGGATTACCTTGTTACCGGGGATTTGAAGTGACACTAATCAATCTCCATGACTAGATCTAGCAAGTTCTTACTTCAACTTCATGTCACATTGCTTAAAGCTATACTCTGGTTTTTCCTTAATTATCGAGGTGTTATGATTTATTTCGCATCTTGGTGGAGTATAAGAGGGATCAATATGACCGTAGAGATCTCTATGCTAGGACGTGATGCCCATATGAAAGTACTCAATGTTAAACATGTTATTGTAATCTCACATGTAATTCTTTATGTCCACCGTCTACTACTTTATTTGAGAGAATGCAGGTGTGAAACCATGAACCCCGGTCCTATTTTAAGTATAAGAAAACACTCTAGTTACTTTGCTGCAATTTACTTTACTTGCACTTTACTTTACTTGCATCTCCAATTCGAATTTAAATTATCTCCATCACCACTTGCATCACAAAAATACAAAAACAATCCATTGCATATTTATTTTCTCATTTGCATTTAGTAGTAGATTTAATTATTGCACATTTACTTTCAGTTTTGCATTGCAATTTAGAAGTCTCACACCTTGTGCTTGACAACCACTTGGTGAGGTTGAGGGCACAAAATTCTCTACTTGTTTGCATGATCCTGGAGGAAGCTTGGAAGACAACTGCTGAAATACTGGCTCCCCAAGAGTTCGATATAAACCCTCGAGTAACCCTCATGGGGAAGAAGGCTTGCTACTAGCTGCACACTCTGCACTTGGAGTCTCAACCTAGCCATCACCGCGCTACCCCATGGTATGCCTGACTGGTGGGTCCCCCTGGGGCCTCCCAGGTGTCTCTCTGCCTCATTTTTGAAGTAAAAAAGATTATAATTTTTCGAGAAACTTTATTTTTGAGGTATTTCCAGAATTTTAATATTTAATAAAAACCAGAAAAACAAAAGTGAAAAGGTGGCAAAAACCAAAACCAGTGCTACATAGGTTCCATGACACTCCAATGGAAAATTATCCAAAGAAAACAAAGGTGGTAGTGGTGAAAACAAAAGTATTGGTGGTGAAAACATGCATAACCACAGTAATCCGAGGGAAAACATAAGGAAAACATGCATAAGGATGGTGGAAAACATGATTGTACTTAAGTAGCAATGTGATAATAGAAGTAAACATGGTGAAAACATAATGGGGAAGGTGAAAACATAGTGAAAACATCGTCCTCTTCATTCAAAATCATTTTGTTAACAAGGGTGATCAAGTCTTGTTACCAGAACAATTTTCATATGAAGCAAAACTTTGCTAATCACTAAATAATTATGTTACCTCAACCTTGATAGACATAGTCCCAATCATCATAATTTCATATTCTTTTGGTGGCATTGGAATGGGACAATAAAATTCTCCAATCTTGATGGTCTCAATATTTTCAATTGAATTTAAACCATATCTTCTATCAATCTTCTTGGGAAAATAAAAAGTATGCTCTTTATCATTAACATTAAAAGTTACTTCCCTTGATTGCAATCAATAACAACCCCTACAGTATTAAGAAAAGGTCTCCCAAGAATAATAGACATATTATCATCTTCAGGCATTTCTAACACAACAAAGTCAGTTAATATCAAACAATTAGTAGCAAATTGCACATGAACATTCTCACATATACCAACAGGAATAGCAGTGGACTTATCAGCCATTTGCAAATATATATCAATGTGTATCAATTTTCCAAGAGAGCGTCTCTTATAAAGAGAGAAAGGCATAACATTAACTCCAGCTCCCAAGTCACATAAAGCAGTTCTAACATAATTATTTTTAATAGAACAAGGGATAGTAGGAATACCAGGATCTCCAGGCTTCTTTGGAACATTGCCATTGAAAGAGTAATTATCAAGCATAGTGGAAATTTCCTCATTAGGAATCTTCCTTTTGTTGGAGACAATATCTTTCATATATTTAGAATAAGGAGGCAGTTTAATAGCATCGGTCAAAGGGAGTTGCAAAAACAGAGGTTTCATCCACTCACAAAACTTGTTATAATGTTCTTCTTCCTTTGATTTGTGTTTCTTATTAGGAAAAGGCATTGCTTTTTGTACCCAAAGTTCACTTTCATTACCATGTTTATTAGCAATGAAATCCTCCTTAGTCTACTTTGCAGTTTTAGTTTGATTTTCAGGTTCAACTACAGATTCTACTTTATCAGAAGCATCACTTTTATCATTACCACTTTCAGTTTTAGCATTAGAAATAGATATACTATTAGAATATTTAGCAGGTTCAGGAGATTCTACAACATTTTTATGTCTCTTCTTCTTTTTCTTAGAAGGAGAACTATTGTTTTTAGGTTGCTGAGAATCTTGTTCAGTTCTTTTAGGATGTCCTTCAGGATACAAGGGGTCTTGAGTAGAAACACCACTTCTAGTAATTATTTCACAGACATGTTTATCTCTAGAAGCATTAGCTAGCATGTCTTTTTGCACTTTAGTAAGTTGATCAATTTGAGTTTGAACCATTTGAAAATGTTTAACAAGCATTTTAACATCATTAGAGGTTCTCTCAATAACACCATGCAAATTATCAATAGCTCTAGAGTTTTCCATAAGGTGGTTTTGCACTCTCCTATTAAAGTTGTCTTGCTTAACAACATAATTATCAAATTCATCTAAGCATTGATCAGGTGGCTTAGAATAAGGAATATCTCTATTATCAAAGTATTGGAGAGAGTGTACCTCAACAGTTGATGGATGAGGAATAGGCTTACATAATTCTTCTATAGGAGGTAAATTCTTCACATCTTCAGATTTAATACCCCTCTCTTTAAGAGATTTCTTGGCTTCCTTCATCACGCCATCATTTAATTCAATCATTCCTCTCTTCTTGGGTGTTGGTGTTGGTGTTGGCTCTAGTGTAGGTGTAGGCTTAGGTATATTCCAATCATCATTATTTTTGGCTATTTTAGCCATTAATTCCTCAGCTTCTTCTGGAGTTCTTTTCCTGAAAACACAACCAGCACAACTATCCAGGTATGTCCTAGATTCAACAATTAGTCCATTATAAAATATATCTAGGAGATCATTTTTAGGCAATGGGTGTCCAGGGCTAGCTCTTATCAAAGAACAAAACCTTGTCCAAGATTCAGGCAATTTTTCTCCTTCAATTTTCTTAAAGTTAAACATGTCCTGCATAGCAGAATGTTGGGCACTAGCAGGAAAATATTTTTGAAAGAAAGCATTAACCAAATCCATAGGATCAGTAATACACCCAAGTGACAGATTGTTAAACCAAATTTTAGCTTCATCTTTCAATGAGAAAGGGAAGATCTTGGTAACAAAATAAGTACGCATCTTAGTATCATCAGAAAATAAATTACTCAAAGATGAAAGCTCATTCATGTGTTCCATAGCACTTTTACTTTCAGTCCCACAAAAAGGTTCCTTCTCAACAATGGATATATAAAATAAATCTAAAGAGAAAGCATAATCCTTGTCTATAATGTGTATGGGAGATGTGGCAAACTTAGCATCAAGAGAAGATTTATAGTTCACAACATGTCTTGCAAGAAGAATCTTAAGAGCACCTGCACTAGTATTAGAACGAGCTTCTTCAATAAAATCATCACTCAGTTCAATATAGATTTCATCAAGATCATCAATAAGCTCAGTTGAATTAACAGGTGTATCAATATTTTCAACAGAAATTTCAGCATTTTTAATTTGTTTGGATCTAGCAATAGTAGCATCTAGGAAAGGACCTAGAGAACCAGTATCATCAAGCACAATAGAAGCATCATCAAAAGTATCAGAAACATTCTCAGACTCAGCAGTAGTAGCAGTACGTGTAGCATGTGGTGGAGTAAAAAAGCTTACTCATAACAGACGGTGAATCAAGAGCAACAGAGGTGTTTAGAGTTGTACCCCTTCTTATAGTGGATGGTAATATAGGAACTTTTACATCACGAATCTTGTCCATGATGAATGTCTTGCAGCAAACAAAGCTATGCTCCCCGCAACGGCGCCAGAAAATAGTCTTGATGACCCACAAGTATAGGGGATCGCAGCAGTCTTCGAGGGAAGTAAAACCCAAATTTATTGATTCGACACAAGGGGTGCCAAAGAATATTTATATGCCTTAACAACTGAGTTGTCAATTCAGATGCACCTGAAACTAGACTTGCTTGCAACAATTTATCAGTGGTAACAGTTTTATAGCAGCAGTAGAACTAAAATAACATCAGTAATGAAATAGTAAGAGCAGTAGCAATTGCGGAAAACAACAGTATGGGAAGTACCGTAGGCATAGAGGGAATGGATGGACGGGCATTGCATGGATAACATAGGTCATGTAATAATAATAACGTGGGAATTGCAGATAATAATATGAAGCATCAAACATGTAGGAAAACCATAGGCATGTGTTCCAATATAGTCATACGTGCTCGCAATGAGAAACTTGCACAACATGTTTTGTCCTACCATCCTGTGGCAACGGGGCCTCTAGGGAAACTACTGGTAATTAAGGTGTTCCTTTTCATAAAGCACCGGATCAAAGCATTAACACTCCGTGAACACAAGTGATCCTCACATCATAGCCATCCCCTCCGGTTGTCCCAATTTCTGTCACTTTGGGGCCTCGGGTTCCGGACAATAACATGTGTAAAACAACTTCAGATATGATCAAGAAACAACATTATACTCATGAATCAATAACATGTTCAGATCTAAAATCATGGCACTCGGGCCCTACTGACAAGCATTAAGCATAAGAAGTTGCAACAACGGTAGAAAACACTAACAATGGATACTAGGCACTATGCCCTAACAATCTAGCATTATTACATGATCAATCTCATCCAATCCCTTCCATCCCTCTCAGCCTACAACGGTGTTTACTCACACATGGACGGGGGAAACATGGATGGTTGATGGAGAAGAGGTGGTCGTGTCGATGGCGATGATCTCCTTCGAATCCCCGTCCCGGGAGGGCGCCAGAACAGCAACTTCTGATTCCCGAATCGTGGTTCGGGGTGGCGGCGGCGCTCTGTTGTGTTTTTGTGGAATATGACAAACCCCCTGTTGTTTAGGGTTGAAGGCGTTATGTAGTCGAAAGGGGAATCAGAGGGGGTCCCGGGGTGGCCCACACCACCAGGCGGCGCAGCCAAGGGGGCGCCGGGAGGTGGTGTGGCCCCTCTCCTGGCCCCCTTCTGGCTCCCGGAGTCTTCTGGTGTTTTAAGACCAATGGGGTCTTTTATGGGAATTTTCCCAAAAGTTGATTTTTCTGCACAAAAACGAGACACCAAGGCAATTCTGCTGAAAACAACGTTAATCCGTGTTAGTAGTATCCAAAACTCACAAGTTTAGAAGAAAACAATAAGAAAAGTGTTCGGAAAAGGACATACGTTTTGGACGTATCAGCAAGCATGGTGACGAAGAGCCCTCCGATGCTGATTCCCCTCTCCGTTAGGGTGTCGGAAAGAGCTTCAGAACCCTCTCGAACTAGGGTTGATGATGACGGCGGCTACGGAACTTTTTGTGGATGGAGGCTTGGGTCTTTAGGGTTTTCCCGAGGAAGTCGTCATATAGGAGGAAGGGCGATGTTAGTGTACGCCCACGGGGGCCACACCACATGGTGGAGCGGCCGGGGGGAGGGTGTCGCCATATGGTGTTGCCACCTCCCTGGGCCCCCTTCAGGTCTCCTTCAGATTCTGTGTGCGTGACAACAAAATAGGGACTTTGACTTTTGTTTCGTCCAATTCCGAGAATATTTCTAGAACATCTTTTCTAAAATAAAAAATAGCAGAAAACAGGAACTCGCGTTGTGGCGTATTTTCAATAGGTTAGTCCCATAAAATAAACAAAAATGCTATGAAGTGTATAAAAAACATGTAGCAATTGGCATAATATCAACATGGAACATCAAAATTATAGATACATTAGAGACGTATCAGCAAGTAGATAATTTACTTGAAATATGTGTTTGCTGCAAATAGGATTACTATGATAGAACACTAGCATCGCCTCATTGATATTCCGGTTGCTCTTGCAGTCTAATTCTTGCAATCTATTTAAAATGTTCAACACAAACCAAGTGTCGCCATGGATGTATATTCCATGAAGCTTTGGCACTCCATGTCTCTCTCGAGTGATTCTTGGAATTGAAAATAATTCTCTATCTCAAATACAAGCCAATGCATTACTTGTTGTGATGTCTTCTTTTTTCGTGTTTAGTACCATTAATTCTGTTTTCCAAGGGGTCATGAATTATACACTACTTGTTTCCTTTTTTAATTCAAGAGAGAAAATTGGCCATCTATTATATGAGGAGCAATATGTATTAGTCTTTATATGTAACTGACTTTGTTGATTCAGTTCTGGTTTCGCTTATAGTAAATTATCTTGTTTTCCCTTGCGATTCCTTGTACTTGAGCTAACAAAGTTTGATCCAGTCATTCGCTCCAAAGCGGGAAGCACAAGAAATTAGGAATATTCCAAGGAGGAACAATTATTTAATCACTTTGGCCTACCAATGGACAAACTAGACTACATTGATATTTGTGTTTGCTGCAAATAGGGGTTACTGTGATAGAACACTAACATCCCATCATTGATATTCTGGTTGCTCTTACAATCTCATTCCTGCAATCTATTTAAATGTTCCACACAAGCCAAGTTTCTCCGTGCATGTATATTCCATGATGCTTTGATGCTTCATGGCTCTCTTAAGTGATTCTTGGAATTGGAAATAATTTTTTATCTCAAATACAAGTGGGTGCATTACTTGTTGTGATGTCTTCTTTTACCCTGTTCATTACCATTAATTTTGTTCTTCAAGGGGTCATGAATTATATACTATATGTCTTCTTTTTTAATTCAAGAGAGAAAATTGGCCATTTATATTATATCAAGAGCATATGTACTAGTCTATGTATGTAACCGACTGCATTCATTCAGTTCTAGATTCACTTTTAGTAAATTATATTGTTTTCTCTTACAGTTCCTTGTACCCGAGATACCAAAGTTTGATCTTATTCCATGTGAAAGAAGCCGAAATTGATCAACTGCTGGCTCCAAATTGGGAAACACAAGAAATTATGAATGTTGCAAGGAGGAAAAATTATTTTATCACTTTGAGACTACCAATGGACAAACTGGACTACATGTAAAATGCACAACTTTGTGGAAGCCATATATTAGCTTTTACTTCCAAATTTGCCAAATAAAATGGTGACCAGTAATCAGTAGAATGTTTTTCATTCATGTACATATATGCCACTTGTTTACATGTGTTTTATTTCTTTTATCAAGACAAGTTTTTTTCCAATCATAGAAAGGATACTAATTTTTGGTAATATACATTTTAGATAAAAGTCTCAAAGTTTTGTTTTCATGATAATTAGGGAGAAAATGGACACGTGCCAAAGGTAGCGCAAAGCAAGGACAAGAGAAGAAAGGCAACACTCTGCTTTCCTCCAAGTTGTAGATGGAGAAGAAATCTGCATTGCTGGTCTCTGACCGTCCACTGCCCAAGTTGAAAAACGCATCTGACACTCCCGCTACTGGACATTATTCGCCTTCATATTAGGTCTAGGCATCCCTATCCTGCAATTTTTCATGGCAGCTCACGAGGAAGGCGATGTGTAGGTCGCAGTGGAGATCAACGAGGCCGTTTCCTAGATTCCTTCCTTGTCCTTTGTTCTATACAGGTTTCTTATCGGTACCATTTAAATTTGTCATTTATTATTTGGATATGTGGTTGCAGCTTACTTATTTCCATATGCAGATAAATGTGGATTTAGTTGTTCTTTGTCTTTACTCGGGTGAATTATATTGTTCAAGTTGTGTTACTGGGATTATGTCGAGACGAGTACAATTGATATTTGCACTGCGTAGCTACCTAGATTGTTCAGTGGTTGTTTTGTACATGATTTCTATACATTGCTTGTAGTAATTAGATTTTTGGATCCAACGAGTTTATACATTCAAGTTCAACAGCTTGGCAATCTTGTATTATCAATTTTGATGAATCTGAAACCATCTCCTCAATGTCAATTGTTTGTATGTAAAAAAGAATATCATTGAATAAATAAAAAATGCATTTAATATGATGAGAATCGGAGCAATAATGTATTATAGTATCTCTTAGCCATATTATGTTGTGCAATCCTTTTATAATTGAGATTATTTCTGGAGATGGCACCGCTGTTTCTAGATATATATTCTGATCACCACATTCTTGACAGTATGTCAGCGTATTACTTTTGTCTGTACAAATCAAAAGGTCTTCTATGTTCACAAGATTTGGTTTTATTCAAAATGTCACTGGATATTATGACTCTTGATTTTATTGGAAAACTCTACGCATGTAACATAGACACAACATATGTTCCTCGCCAAAATTTTGGCTACATGTAAAGTTCACAACCATACATCATCGATTAGATCTTGCACAAGAATCCCTTGTGCCGAAATCTACTCCACCTCAATTAATTCTTGTTTTGCCTCAACATTCAACAGCCTCACATAGTTAGCATGGCTAGTGGCTGTTGTTTTGTTAAATTTTCTTTGACCATGTCTCAAGCTCAGTGCCTTGGTTGATACATATGTGTATTTAACCATTTTCTTCATAGGTTTTGAGTTTGTACTAGAAACGTGCTAAGAAGTGTGCATAATTCCTAAGCTTGCTTTACGATTAATGAGATGTGATATCATTATGGTCCTATACCGTCTATGGCCTCTTATGTTCTTTCTGCGACCTTTTATCAATATTCTTTATCAGCTGCCCCATATGGATACAAACAAGTTCGAGGATGGAATTCATCAATTGCCGGACACAGAGTAAAGATATGTCTTATTAGTCCGGCTGATGAAGTTGGCTACATTATTATGGAAAAAAGCATAATATTATGGACTAAGGTTGAAATAGTTGTGTATTCATCCATAATAGGATTCTTGTATTACAAAATCATTTTAATCCGTGATGAAATTACGATTTTTCATTTGTGTTCAGTTTTTTTCTAACTTAAGTGATAACTAATGTATCATATTTTCCATGTGGCAACATGAAATTTTGATAAAATTTTAAAAATATTGAATTTTATAAAACATTACATTTTAATTTTAAAATTTTAAGTGAATTTTTGGAGTACAGTCACGATATTGTAATGATGGTTCCGTCGGAATGGGGTGACTACAGATAATAATTACAACGCAATTGCGAGAAAATAAAAACTTGACAGCTTGTGGCAACGCACAGACATTCAACTAGTAAGAAATAACTTATGAGATAAGTACATAAGATTAAAAGGTACTTATGTCATAAGTATTGACAAAGGATTAAGATATAGTTTTGAGATTATATGAATATCAGGGATTAAAGATGCCTAATTGATTTAAGCATATATTTACGAACAATGCAACAATAGCATCAAAGGATAGAAGTTTAAATACTTCTAATATTTTGGCTATCGGTTCATTATATGGACTAGGTGTGGTATTTCACAAAAGATGCAGGATGATCTGTGATAAACAATGGAACTGTATTCTTAGTTGAAACGCCAAAGTTTCACCTAGAATAGCCTAAACTGTAGTTGATCATACGATTAAGGGGTATTATGAAAGAAAGAGTTTCTTCATAATACATATAGTTCATACAACCTCAAAAGGGGTTGATGACAAATGTCTCAAACACAATGTTTGCATGAGTGTTCACTTACATCTTCTAGATGTTTGATGAACTTATAAAAACGGATTATTGCCAGTTGTGGAAGTGGGAGACTGTTGGATGTATGCCCGAAAGGCAATAATATCTATACATTATTTCATAATTATGATTCCTATTACTTGCTATAACTGACGTGGTTCCAGAATATGAGACCCAGAGGAAAACTCATGCTCACGTGTAGTAACATGAACACGGTTATAAACCCTAGTCTTGCCTTTAGGGCTAATTCATTGGATGTTTGATGACTATGTTTTCCTAGTCATGGACATTGTTTATGTTAACATCAATGAATAGCATATTATTGGAAGGGAACAATATGGCTGGGTATTCGCTATGTAGATTGGTATTCTAAGAGATTACACTAAGACATCTTTGTCCTTAGAAATATCACAACACAGTTATATTACAATACATCCTTTAACCATGAGGTTATCAGGATAATATATTTTGGAGGTTTTACTTTGGTACTATCAAGAGTCACGCCATAAACTTGTAACATCCTTGATTTTTGGAAAGTGCAAAATCACAAAAATTTGAAACTTTTTGTTTTCATGTTAAACAAGTCACCAAAAACCAAATGAGATGCAAGAAAGAAAACAAGACAATACACATTTAAATGAAATTGGAATTAAGAATCCAAACTACCTTCTCCCTTAAACCTTAAACCAATTCCAAATCTAGTTTTCATTATAAAGAGGAAATATTTCTTCTCATCAAATCTCTTTGCAAACATGTTTTCAACCCATTTATAACTATGAAAATGTTTATGATATTAAAAACGAGAGAATTACTATCTCTAATATTTTGTTCATGTCTCCAAAAATATTTCATGTGAATAAAAATATTTTCATAATGCCCTTCAAATATTATATCAAGTAACAATCAATAAAGTGTTTATATAAATTATTTTGTTTTATAAACAAATTAAAAGACCTTGAAAACTAATATTTACATTTGAGACCACCTATATTAATTTTATTAAACCCTATTTCAGATCATTTGCTATTTTCTATGTAAAATGGTATTAAACACTTTTAAGGGGTTATCCATTATTTCAATTTGAAAAATTCGAAGTGTTGAAAACAACAAAAACATGCTTCTATTTGAAAGGTAAAGTTTTTACAAAAATTTAGAAATTTATTTGAGGAAATTTGGGCTTATAAATCATAAGCTATGATTTAAAGAATAAAATAGATAAGGAAAAAAAGTCGGCCGAGCAAAGTGGCCCAGTGATGTCTACGCACGCTTCTATTCTTGTAGACCGTGTTGGGCCTCCAAGTGCAGAGGTTTGTAGAACAGCAGCAAGTTTCCCTTAAGTGGATTACCCAAGGTTTATCGAACTCGGGGAGGTAGAGGTCAAAGATATCCCTCTCAAGCAACCCTGCAATTACGATACAAGAAGTCTCTTGTGTCCCCAACACACCTAATACAATCGTCAGTTGTATAGGTGAACTAGTTCGGCGAAGAGAGAGTAAAATACAAGTAGTATGGATGATTATAAGTGATAATAGCAATCTGAAATAAAAATGGCAGCAAGCAAACATGTAGTAGAACTGGTTGTAAACGGTGTTTCGATGCTTAGAAACAAGGCCTAGAGATCCTACTTTCACTAGTGGACACTCTCAACAATGATAATTAAATACATAAATATCTCTCTTCACTATGCTACTCTGAACCACTCTCCGGTTGAATAACAAACACCAATTCATTGTGTAGGGCTCAAAAAGCACTCCTCAAAGTCGCATTCCCATGTCTAGTTAACCCGACGCTATCACTATGAGCGCCCTAGAAGGTACTAGACAAACACCATAATTTCATAGGGTCATCCAACACAAGATATATATCATGCTAAACCACACGGTGCACACACTGTCAACTTTACATCGTGTTCAAAGTGTTTACGGAGATCTCATAACAAAACCACTTGAGTAGCATAACAGATGAAGAGTGACATCTACTTATTCAACTAGGTTACAAAGCTCGCGATCACATAAAGATCACACCATGGTAGAGAGAGATGAAACACATAGCTACCGGTTGAGACCTCATCCCCGGGGGAGAACTACTCCCTCCTCATCATAGGAGACACAACGGTGATGAAGATGGCGGTGGAGTCGATGGAGATGGCTGCGGGGGCACTTCCCCGTCCCGGCAGGGTGCCGGAACAGAAATCTTTGTCCCCAGAAACTTGTCGGCGGCGGCGGAGCTATGGAACTTTTCGTGGAAAAAGGCTGATTGATTTAGGGTTTATGCATCGGGGGGCATATATAGGCGAAAGGGTGATGTCGGTGGGTGGCCAGGGGGCCCACACCACCTGGTGGGCGGCCAGGGGGTAGGCCACGCCACCCTATGGTGTGGCCATCCTGTGGCCCCCCTCCGGGTGTCTTCAGGACTCCGTGTACCCTCCGGGAATTCTAAGACTTCTGGCTTTTGAATCGTCCAATTCCCAGATTATTTCCAGAACAACTTTTCTGAAACTAAAAATAGCAGAAAACAGGAACTGGCTCTGTGGTGTCTTGTCAATAGGTTAGTCCCGGGAAATCGATTAAAATGACATAAAGTGTAAGGGAAACATGTAGCATATGGCATGAAAACAATATGGAACATCAGAAATTAAGGATACGTTTATGACGTATCAACATCCCCAAGCTTAGTTCCTGCTCGTCCTCGAGTAGGTAAACAACAAAACAAATAATTTCTGAGGTTACATGCTACCAACATAAACTTGATCATCATAGTAATGTAAAGCATGTAAACTAGGATCAAATGAATAAAGGTTGTGGCTTATAGTTGATATCAAAGAGTAAAGTATAAACCATTAGTAATAACAAAGTAAAACCTTTAAATGAATCAATAATAAAAGACAATCCGCTGTGCAAAGTATATTAAAGATGATTTAAGCTTCAAGAACAATAATATAATCATCCAAGTCATCAAACTCTCACAAAAACTCCTGTTAGGATCAAGTCAAGTGACAACAATATGCACATAGGAAAATCATTCAAATAATTGTGCACTTAAAACAAGCAAGCGTTCTGTATTGGTTCCTGGCACCAGGATGTTGTGACTAAAAGAACATTATGGGGGGTTTGGATGGTCAATGGAAGAAAGTCTCACACAACTGAAAGTGATCATTAGACAAGAGGAAGTCTTATAATCGAAGTTATGCAAGGAGGAGTGATTGCCACAAAACAGATGCACATAGAGCTATAAGTGTATGAAATCTCTCGAATGGAACTAGTGGGGGTGCATCCAACCTGCTTGCTCACGAAGACCTAGAGATCTTTTGAGGAGGCTCATCATTGGAATATACAAACCAAGTTCTATAATGTAAGTTCCCCACATAGTTATGCAAGTCATAATATGAAAACTCTCTCCAAACTGAAGTAATGATGCTAAACAAAGCACAAGTGTGGAATAAATGATAGTAATGCTTCCCCCTCTCTCTTTATTTTCTCTCTTTTGCCTCTTTCTTTCTTTTTTTTAAATATTTTTCTCTTTTGGGCTTTTTATTTTTTTATTTTTTGATATATAACCTCACTAGTAGGGGCAACACTCTATTTTACAATGAATCAACACACTTTTAGTACTCATAAATCAAACTGAAATATCTCCGATGAATAAAACTAAATGCTCCTGCCAGTGTAGCAGTATGCAAAAATAACAATGAAGCATGACAAGTAACATAATGATGATGAATGTTGTATGGCAATATATCTCGGAATGGCTATGGAAATGCCATGGTAGGTAGGTATGGTGGCCATTTTGAGGAAGATAAATTTTGGCTTATGTGAGGAAGAACAAAGTTCTCCCACGGGGTTCGGATGTAGTGGCGAAGTTTGCACCAACTCTCAATGTGAGAATGAGCAATGCACAGTACCAAAGAGGCTAGCAAATATGGATGGTGGAAGTGCCAAAAAAACCGCAACATAGAACTCACAAGTTAAAAAATTCCAAATAAAATCATGATATCACAAGGCATAATCAAAATCACTCTAAGAGGGTCCGTGGCACTGACAAGTCACTGTTAGCTACCCCGACCATAGCGTGTAACAAAAAGCCATTACGATTGCTATCAGCAAAGGAAGTCATATACCATTATCCTATCAAGTGGTTATTTGAGTGTGACATAGTTTCAAGCTTTTAGACCAACCATTAATTGTTTTTACTTTACTAAACCAGCAAGTTTACCATTAAGCATATTAATATCTCAAAACAACAGCAAATAATCAAGTGAAACAGTTTAGTGATCTATAAGAATATGCAAGCTTTTTTTGTTTTACCATCTACCACAAGTAGCATTTTCTATTTCCATCAAATACCAAATAAAAAAACTCTCCAAGAGATATAGCAATGAAACAAGAGAATACTACCATAACTTTACTAGAACTAACAACTCTGAATAAGAGATGCATGAAAAACAGGAGCTAAAAGGGATTTGTAACAGCTAGAAGAAAAACTAAGAATACGAGCATAACAAGTATTCATATGAAAAAGAGGAGCGTGTACATCTCCCACACAAAGAATTCTAGGTTCCAAAAATATTATTGCAGCAAGGAAAACAAAAGAAAAACAAACAGACGCTCCAAGTAAAATGCATATGATGTGACCAAATAAAAATATAGTTTCACTAGAAGTGACTTGATAAATTGTTGATGAAGAAGGGGATGCCTTGGGCATCCCCAAGCTTAAGCACAGTTTCATACTTCTAGACCAACCATTAATTGTTTTTACTCTACTAGACCAGCAAGTTTATCATTAAGCAAATTAATATCTCAAAACAACAACAAATAATCAAGTGAACCAGTTTAATGATCTACAAGAATATGCAAGCTTTTTTCGTTATACCATCTACCACACGTAGCATTTCTACCAAACACCAAACAACAAAAACTATCCAGGAGATATATCAATGAAACAAGAGAGCACTAACACAACTCTACTAAAACTAACAGCTCTAAATAAGGGATGCAAGAAAAAAACAGGAGCTAAAGGCAGTACTAGCAAAAAGTGAACACTCACTGAACAATAAGAGTGAAAACTAGAGTGTTCTAAGCAGTGAAAACAGAGTGTGTCTCTCTCCCACACAAGTATGATAGGTTCTAGTGATGTTTATTGCAGCAAGGAAACAAAAGAAAACAGAACGGAAAATAAAAGACGCTCCAAGTAAATTTCATATGATGTGGCCGAATAAAAATATAGTTTCACTAGAAGTGACCTGATAAATTGTTGATGAAGAAGGGGATGCCTTGGGCATACCCAAGCTTAGATGCTTGAGTCTTCTTAAATTTTTCTTGGATGAACCACAGGGGCATCCCCAAGCTTTAACCTTGCACTCTTCTTGATCACATATATCACACTCTTCTCTTGACCCTTGAAAACTTCCTTCACACTAGGGGTGGATATCGATCCATCTCAGCTCTCGACTCAACTCGTAAATACTCGTTAACTAACGAGCCAACTCGACTCAACTCATTAACTAAACAAGCTCCATACCCCAACTCGGCTCGACTCAATTAAAACTCGAGTTGGCTCATTAAACTCGGTAGGAAACATGAACATCACATCATGTATGTCGGTAACAGAAACTAGTCCACAATATAAGTAAACTTAAACATCCAAAAGTGCTGCTAACAAAAAACAAACACCACGAATCCACGACAGAATGTAACATCACAAAGTTCTTGAGTAGCACTAGTAAAAAAAGGTCTTGACGCTTGACTATCATCTTATTTCGAGACTAGGGTGAAACAGAGATTGCAGGTTGCTGTAGGGAAGCTACTTGTGCTCCTCACAAAATGTCTCCATCGACCAAAAAAGCTTCATTATTTTATTCCCACTTGTCTCCATAGTCAATAGAGAAGTCATCAGCTCTTTCCTGATCAATGAACATGAAGATTAAAAAATAGAGAAACATTACAGAACACTCTTTATTTATGCACGATGCAAACGACAAGCTACTAGAATGAACATGAAGATTAAAAAATAGAGAAACATTACAAAACACTCTTTATTTATGCACGATGCAAACGACAAGCTACTAGAATGAAATTTACAATATTCAGAAGTACTTACTCTTTTTATTCTCTACGAACTTTCCACCACACCATCAGGAAATGGTACGAATTCAACATCATCATCGTTGTCTACTTGCTACAATTGAAAATGGTATTTGAGTTAGATAGTATGTACGTTTATCAAGAGAATACATTAAAAAATTGAAAGAGAAAACCATTAGCATACCTCTGCCAGTAATGGTTTATTGTCATTTATGGATCCTCATACAAAGCTAGAGGCACAGACTAATGCCTCCACCATGGCTAGACGCAGAGAACTACGGTAGTCGTCAAGAACTCGTCCACCTGTACTAAAAGTAGACTCAGATGAAACACTAGTTGCAGGGATAGTCAATAATTTCCTCACCATCTTTGACACAACAGGGAACCTATGACAATTCATCTTCCACCAATCAAGTAACACGAAATTAGTGTCTTCAGGAGGATGATTAGGTTCATCTAGATAGGTAAGGAGTTCGGATTTTTGATGGTTCTATCTCCGTGTCCCGCAGAAAACAGCTGAACCCACTTGGCACCGTGGCTGTTGAGGTCCTTATTTGCATACTTGAGGATGACTCGGCACAACTACTGGCAGCTTTGTTGCAGCGATATTCAGCATCATAAGTGGCAAATAGTCCATACAACTCTTTTCTAGTATCCTCTTCCTCATTCGGGCCCTTGGTTTCACCATACATATGCTTAAAGCAGTATCCAACAAATCTCATTTTCCACCTAGGATCAAGAATAGTAGCGATAACCATAACATTGTTCTTCTCCTCCCAGTATTTTCCAAACTTGGCTAGCATTTCTTCTGCCATCTTCCTCATATTATCATCCCCAAAATTGCATGCCTCCACTAGTGCAATCTTAACCGACATTATGTAAGGATAGAATACATTTGAAGTGGGGTATACAGATCCAGATAGTACCTTCGTGACATCAAGATTGGCTGCATTTTGTTATATAGTGTCCAATCTTGATATGAAGGCTCCCACTTGTAATTAGGATCGGTTTGGCCATATTCGGTGAAAGCAGATCTATAAGGTATGCAACAATCAAACATTTTATACGTAGAACTCCACCTTGTCGACACATCTAGACACAACCCTGCTCCGATGGTCAGATTCATGGATTTGCAAACTTCAAGGAACTTGTACATGCAAGAAGGAGATTTCTTCATGTACTTAACTGTTTCCCTAAGATTGCTTACCAATGGCTGCAATGTTTGAAGGCCATCATTCACCACTAGATTAACTATGTGAGCACAACATCTGACATGAAAATAACTTGGAACAAAACCTTCTGTTTTCCTAGCAATGAACTTGGACGTTAAATTCCTAGCAGCAACATTATTAGAGGAAGTATTGTCCATAGTAATATTTATGATCTTATCTTCTATTTTCTAATCAACTATGCATTAAAACACTGCTTGAGCTATGACATTCCCTGTGTGCGGTGGATCCAACTCAATGAAGTTTAAGACACGACATTGCATGGCCCAAGCAGCATCAATATAATGTGCAAACAAAGCCATATAACAAAGATTTTGATTCGATGTCCAAAAATCAGATGTCAAACTAATACTATCAACATCCTTAAGTTTTATCTTCAGAAGTTCTTTTTCAGATTCGTAAACCTTCATGCATTCATTTTGTATGGTTTTTCTACCAATGAACTTGTAGGCATGATTCATATGATTCATCAACACATTAAACCATGTGTGCTCTACCATACGAAAAGAATAATCATGCACATTTATCATCTTTGCAATGATCTTACGGGCTGCCTCATGATCATACTGAACCGGTGCAACATTAAGAGATGAACCTGGTTTCTCGGGTTCATAATGGAGCATACCTTGAGCTAGCAGCCTTCCTTGTGTGATTTTGTATGGCTTACACTTTATCAAATGCCTATTCAGACTAGAAGTTTGACCCCCTGGAGTACAACCAAACAGTCTCCCACAATATCTGCACTTGGCCTTCTCGACCTGCTTCTTGTCTCTCTTTAATATTGCTTTTACCACAGTATAATGCTGCCAGCATTTTGCGCGATTTTCCCTCCCTTGCTTTGTAACGCTAGCTTTGGGAGCCAATGCAGTAGCCTTCTTTTTGCCTCTTCTAGTTGCCTCCTTCCCAGAATCAGGACCTGCAGCGTCTGACACCTCATTCTCAGCTGGCTCTTCATGGATTCGGAAGGTTCACTCTCAGTCATATCATCATTCATATAAAACTCATTTTCCTCTTATATTTCATATTCTTCATCGTCCTGCTCCTTAAAATTTAAAATAGCACCACACAAATAAGATATTCGACAAATCTATATTACAAAAGTAGAATTGCTGGATTTATAACATAAATATACAGTCAATTTGATGTACAAAGTATGAATCCCATAAATCATTAGTCTAAAAGAGTTGCATAAATCTTACAGTTGTCGCTAGTACATTAGATAGTTTTAAAATAGCATCATTCAATTTGATGTAAAACGAATCTCATCAATCTTAAATCTAATGAACACATAAATCCTAGACGGTGGCTATTAGTATATTAGAGAAGATAAATGTGTAAAGATTAAGGCATGAAGATTTGAGCTAATGCTGCAAGAATACAGTGCAACACCAGTTGGACAACTTACTGTTGCTGGTGGAGATGCAGGTGCATCCGGAAGATTTGGCAGTATTGCGAGGGAGCGCTCAACAGACTCTGATGTCAGCGGCGCATCCAAAGCAGAGGCGGGCGTCACCGTCTTGTTCTTCACAGTTGCAAGCCTCTTGGACGAACGTGAGGCCGGGGGAACTTTTTTACTCTGGGTTTGGGACTCCATGCTAGCTAGCGTCGCCTGCTCCATCGAGCAAGCCACAACCTACAGGAGAGTTGACGGACTGGTGTGGACGGACGACGAAGAAGCATAGTTGACTGCCCTAGGTTGCCCGCCGCCACTTCACGAGGTAGGGTAGGGAATCTGGTTGCTGTGCGGTTGCTCCACATATATACATATATGGCCGGGTATTATGGGTCGTACCAGATATGCATGGGCTGGGCTACGCTGTTAACTCCAGGTAAACGCAGTGACTAGCTTTTTTGGGGAGAAAAAATGGCATAGCTCACGAGTTTAACGAGTATTAGTAACTCGACTCATTAAGCTTGTTTGCTTAATGAGCTAAATATGTCAGCTTGGCTCGACTCAATAGTCTCCAAGTTCGAGCCAAGTTGAGCCGAGTTCTCGGGTACTCATTAAGCTCACGAGTTTCGAGTTTTATTTCCAGCCCTACTTCACACCACACTCAAAGAGTAATTCGCATTAGAGGGTTAGTGCAACAATAAAAAAATCCATGGGTTCTGTATGGACACAATTGCTATTGATAATTTTAAACATTATCTACAGCCACTGATGTTTCCTGAAGCAAAGAAATCCACTTGACATCGTAAAAGGGCAAATGCAAGAAAAATGGCAGAATCTGTCAAAACCAGAACAGTCTGTAAAAACGATTTTTTTCGGGGAACTTATGTTGCTCAGATCAAAAAACTTAAAGAACAAAAACGTTGCAGAATTATCTGAGGACTAAGCACAAGAAAATTTCATGTCATTCTGATTTTCCTGTGAATTATATGATTTTTTACGGTGGACAGCAGAAATCTATTTCCTGCGCAGAAATCCAAAACCAACTCCAACTTTCGCTAGAAACTTTACTTGGCACAACTGATACATGAAAATAAAGATACAAAGGAGTTGCTACATAAGTAAAAAACACCTTGACTAAAAGAAAATAGAGAAAAACAAAGAAAAAATAAAACCATGGGTTATCTCAGAAGAAGTGCTTTTCTTTAAAGCCTTTTAGCTAGGCATGATAATTTGAGAATATGCTCACATGAGAAATATTAATTGAAGAAAAATAGAGCATCAAAAAGAAAATGTAAAACAAATTTAAGTCTAACCCAATTCCTATGAAAATAATCTTGTAGAAAAACAAGGCAATAAAGTACAAATTCGCTAGCATAGGAAGACAAAATAAGTGCAACTTCAGAAATTTCAACATAAAGAGGGGAAACTTGATATTTTTGAGATGCATAAAATTGTGTTTCCCTCTCTCATAATAACTTTCAGTAGCATCATGAATAAAATAAAAAATATAACTATCACATAAAACATTCTTTTCATGAGTCACATGCATAAAAGAATTAATACTCTCCACATAAGCATCGCCATTCTTATTAATAGCAGTGGGACCAAATTCAACAAAATAGCTATCATTATTATTCTCATCACCATAATCATCAAATATAGGAGGAATATTGCACTCATAATTAATTTTCTCCTCAATAGTAGGTGGACTAAAAATATCATGTTCATCATTATAATCATCATATATTGCAGGCAAACTATCATCAAAGTAAATTTCCTCCTCAAAACTTTGGGGACTAAAAATATCATATTCATCAAAACTAGCTTCCCCAAGGTTAGACTTTTCTATATCATTAGCAATAATGGTGTTTAGAGAATTCATACTAATAACATTGCTACTAGCATGCAAATAAAGCTCCATAGGTTTTTAAATTTTCTCTTCAAACACCTCATGTCCTAACTCAAGATAAATATTATAAAGCTCTCTCATATTTTTGTTGTTTTCCATTAAGCCTAACTAGTGAAAATAAAAAACAAGAAACAAAAAGATATAATCGCAGAATCTAAAGGAAATAACTTCGAGAACCCACAGAGGATGTGAGTACCTTTTACCTTACCTCCCCGGCAACGGCGCCAGAAAAGAGTTTGATGTCTACGCACACTTCTATTCTTGTAGACAGTGTTGGGCCTCCAAGTGTAGAGGTTTGTAGAACAACAACAAGTTTCCCTTAAGTGGATTACCCAAGGTTTATCAAACTCAGGGAGGTAGAGGTCAAAGATATCCCTCTCAAGCAACCCTGCAATTACGATACAAGATGTCTCTTGTGTCCCCAACACACCTAATACAATTGTCAGTTGTATAGGTGCACTAGTTTGACGAAGAGAGAGTAAAATACAAGTAGTATGGATGATTATAAGTGATAATAGCAATCTGAAATAAAAATGGCAGCAAGCAAACATGTAGTAGAACTGGTTGTAAATGGTGTTTCGATGCTTAGAAACAAGGCCTAGGGATCGTACTTTCACTAGTGGACACTCTCAACAATGATAACATAATTGAATGCATAAATATCTCTCTTCACTATGCTACTCCGAACCACTCTCCGGTTGAATAACAAACACCAATTCATTGCGTAGGGCTGCAAAAAGCACTCCTCAAAGTCGCATTCACATGTCTAGTTAACCCCACGCTGTCACTATGAGCGCCCTAGAAGGTACTAGACAAACACCATAATTTCATAGGGTCATCCAACACAAGATATATATCATGCTAAACCACACGGTGCACACACTGTCACCTTTACACCATGATCAAAGTGTTTATGGAGATCTCATAACAAAGCCACTTTAGTAGCATCACAAATGAAGAGTAACATCTACTTATTCAACTAGGTTACAAAGCTCATGATCACATAAAGATCACACCATGGGAGACAGAGATGAAACACATAGCTACCGGTAGAGCCCTCAGCCCCGGGGGAGAACTACTCCCTCCTCATCACAGGAGATAGCAACAGCGATGAAGATGGCGGTGGAGTCGATGGAGATGGCTCCGGGAGCAGTTCCCCGTCCCGACAGGGTGTCGGAACAGAGATTTCTGTCCCCCGAAACTTGTCGTCGTCGTCGGCGGAGCTATGGAACTTTTCATGGAAAAAGGCTGATTGATTTAGGGTTTATGCATCGGGGGGGCATATATAAGCGAAAGGGCGATGCCAGTGGGTGTCCAGGGGGCCCATACCACCTAGTGGGGCGGCCAGGGGGTAGGCCGCGCCACCCTATGGTGTGTCCCCCCTCCGGGTCTCTCCGGGACTCCGTGTACCCTCCGAGAATCCTAGGACTTCTGGCTTTTGAATCATCCAATTCCGAGAATATTTCTAGAACAACTTTTCTGAAACTAAAAACAACAGAAAACAGGAACTGGCTCTATGGCGTCTTGTCAATAGGTTAGTCCCGGGAAATCGATAAAAATGACATAAAGTGTAAGGAAAACATGTAGCATATGGCATGAAAACAACACGGAACATCAGAAATTAAGGATACGTTTATGACGTATCACCCAGCCCAGCCAACCTCGCGCGCGCAACACAAAGGAGCAAGCAGCAGCCCACTAGCTAGCCTGGCCCGCCTCCCCCTCTCCTCTCTCTCTGTCAAATAGGACCCACCCCGTCGTCTTCCACCTCCCGTTTTCTCTGTGCGCACGATCTCCTCGCCCCGCAAATCCCCCGACACCTCGAGCCCCTCCCCTAAAATTCCTCCATATCCTCTCTGTATTCCCCCTTGTTCCTCTCCGATTCATGTCCCGAGGCCGGAGGAATCGCTCGTCGAAGTTGCCATGGCCGTCGCCGTCTTCTTTCGTTTCCGGCCGGTAAAAGAGGTCCTCCGCCCCACATTTCCCTTTATCTTCCTGCCCTCGTCCTTGCGCATATCCTAAGCTCCTGTTTCGATTTTTCCTTGCATCAGGGAAGCCGCACCGTACAACCCGAACACGCCGACGTCCAACTTGTCTCCGTTGGCACCGCGCCATCGACTGCCGCCATCCTCGAGCACGCTGTGGCCACCCTCGAGTTCGTCGTGCAGCTCTGGTCGACATCGTTGTCTCCCCGTGCCCTGAAACCCCCTGGAGCGCCACGACATCGAGAGTCTGCCTCTACAGCCACCACGCGCCATTTTCCGGCCACCCCGTCGCCGGCAAGCTCCCCTCTCTCTCCTCTACCGTTAGATCTACAGGAACGGTCGCGATTAGACCTAAAGGGGTACGAGATCTAGAGCGTTAGATTCATATCCAACAACCCAAATCAAATCACTTAAACCCAGTCAACGCACCCCTGTCAGCAGCCCAGTCACCATTTTTGACCAATCACAGGGAGCCACGTGGCCATCCCTTTTCTGTTTCCCCCCCCGAATAGAATTAATGGTAGTTTTGCAGAAAAGTCCCTACAACTTGCAACCATCATAACTTTTGATCCATTTAGCCAAATTTAACAAATTTGGAATTTTTGAAAACCCCTAAAAATGTAGAAACTTTTCAAACAGGACAAATTTAAAATTGACCATTTTTTTTTCAAATTCAAATATGCTTGTTTGATGAATTTTGACATAATTCAAATTCTACAAATCCAAAAATTGCAAATAAAATAATTTTGGAATCCTTACGATGTGTACTTTTGTACCCTTTGTCCCAAAATAATATTTGAACCAATTAAAATGGAGATTAGAATTTAAATGACCATTTGAGTATTTTGCACCTAGTTTAAATTCTATAAATAGTTTTAATTAGTTTTCTTCTGGAAATTTGTTCCATTTAGTAACCTTAGACCATAGAAACCACTATCAAACTATTGGTGACCAGAGAACCCATTCCATGTAAGTTTTTTATATAACCCATCCCATTTACACTTTGAGTGTTGTATGATGAAACCCCTTTTTAGGAAAATTGTTGTATGATCATTTTGATCAAAACCAACACCCATTTTATGCTAACCACTTGTGACAGTAACTTTTGGACCAGAAACCCATATCCCAAGACCTTTCGTAAATTTACAAGTCATATTGTGGATTTCTTCAACCCTAGTAACCAAAGCCATGAAATGAATCATGTTGATCATGGATTTGTTTTCTAAAACCTTTAGACAAAATCCTTGTGTAATCTTTGTGAGAAAAGGCCAACCCTAGGAACCTTGGAACAAGCTTGTTTTTCCAATGTAGAAAGTTTGACCCAAACATCTTAATTCCTTTTTGTACATTGAATTAAGTATTAAACCCTAAATCTTATCACACCGACTTCTTCTGTATATTGAGTGAAGTGATATTCATTGAAAACCCTTAACCACAAATGGCAAACCCTATATCCAAACAATTAGTTTCTTTTTGCACACTGAATTAAGTACTAAAGCTTACCACATTGTTTCCTATAACATATTGACGTAAATGTGATGGTGAACTCTTAGAAACTCCTTGACAATATGAATCCACTATTGTTTAAATCTTGAAAACTTAAACCTTGACCAAACCATGCCCTAGTAGCTAGCCCTAAACCGTTTTACCATAATTCTTTTTGTAAATTGAATTATGTGTTAAACCTAACCCAAACCACTATAATTCCTTTTTATAAATTGAATTATTTTGTAAACCTTAAACTTGTTCATAAAAGACCAGACAATAACAACCTCATCATAATTCTTTTTGCATGTTGAACTATGCGTCAAAACCTTGTCCATGTTAACACCAATCAAGTTGAGTAACTTATTATGCTTCTATATTGTATATTTTGTTGTTTTTGTTTGTATGTTGGTGAATTGCTTGTTTATTGTTATTTATTTGTATTGTTTAGATTGTACGGAGAGCAACATTCTAATTGTAAAGAGTGTGTTTCTATACCAACTCCCACAAGGAAAGTGATACTTCATGTCCCACTTTTATATGCATTAGTGTTTTCTAGTAGTATGTATCATAGGTGATTTTATTTATTTTCCAAGTAAATGCTATGCTTAGAACACCTAGTAGCGTGTAGCCATCCTGAAACCCCTACTAGGTACTTGTTTAGCTGTATTTGGCTACCATCACAAATGTTGTTGCTTAGTTTTGGTTGTGGTATTTATGAAACTTTGAAATTAACAACCATAATGAACCACCTGGGTGGATTGATATTGAATGGTTTATGTTGAGTGGTGATGTCTACGCACGCTTCTATTCTTGTAGACAGTGTTGGGACTCCAAGTGCAGAGGTTTGTAGAACATCAGCAAGTTTCCCTTAAGTGGATCACCCAAGGTTTATCGAACTCAGGGAGGTAGAGGTCAAAGATATCCCTCTCAAGCAACCCTGCAATTAAGATACAAGAAGTCTCTTGTGTCCCCAACACACCCAATATACTTGCCAGGTATATAGGTGCACTAGTTCGGCGAAGAGATAGTGAAATGCGAGTAATATGGATGGTTATAAGTAATAATAGAAATCTGAAATAAATATGGAAACAAGCAAAAATGTAGCAGAACAGGCGGAAAATGGTGTTTCAATGCTTGGAAACAATGCCTAGGGATCCTACTTTTACTAGTGGACACTCTCAACAATGATCACATAATTGAATAACTAAATATCATCTCTTCACTATGCTACTGTTAACCCTCTCCGGTTGGATAACAAACACTAATCATTGCGTAGGGCTGCAAAAAGCATTCCTTAAAGTAAGCATTCCCATGTCTAGTTAGCCCCACATTATCAACTTGAATGCCCTAGAAGGCACTAGACAAACACCACAATTCATAGAGGAGACACACACGATGTGCACACTGTCACCTTCACACCGCAGGACAAGGTGACTCCAAAGTTCATATTAATAAAACACTTGAGTAGCACAAGATGAAGAGTAACATCTAATTATTCAGCTAGATTACAAATCTCACGATCACATATAGATCACACCATGGGAGAGAGAGATGAACCACATATCTACCGTAGAGCCCTCAGCCTCGGGGGAGAACTACTCCCTCCTCATCATAGGAGACAACAACGGCGATGGAGATGGCGATGGAGTCGATGGAGATGGGTTCCGGGGGCACTTCCCCATCCCAGCAGGGTGCCAGAACAGAGATCCGCCCACCAAAATTTGGGTTGACGATGATGGCGGTTGCGGAAGGTTTCGTGGAATTTCGCCGATTCTTTTAGGGTTTATGCCTCGGGGGGTATATATGGGCGAAAGGGCGATGCCAGGGGGTGGCCAGGGGGCCCACACCACCAGGTGGCGTGACCAGGGGGACCCGCCGCACCCTATGGTGTGGCCACCCTATGGCCCCCCTCCGGGGCTCTTCGGGACTTCTGGATGCTTCCGGGAAAAATAGGAACTTCGGGATTCGTGGGGTCCAATTCCGAGAATATTTATAGAACAACTTTTCTGGAATAAAAAACAGGAGAAAACAGGGAACTGGCACTTGGCATCTTGTTAATAGGTTAGTCCCGGAAAACGTAAGAAAACGTAGGAAAACATACGGAAAACATGTAGCAATTGGCATAATATCAACATGGAACATCAGAAATTATAGATACGTTGGAGACGTATCAAGCATCCCCAAGATTAGTTCCTACTTGTCCTCGAGTAGGTAAACGATAAAACAAAGTAATTTCTGAGGTGACATGCTACCACACAATCTTGATTATAATATGTAAAGCAGAGCATGTAAACTAGGAACAAATGAACTAAAGTTGTGATCTATATTTGATATCAACAAGTAATGCATAAACAAATAAGAAGAAAGAAGCAAAACTTTTAATGAATCAATACTAAAAGACTATCAACTGTGCAAAGTTTATTAGAGATGATTTTCGCTTTCAAGAACAACAATATCATGCACGTCAAACGATCTTCACAAACCCTGTTAGGATCAAGTCAAGCTTTCCACATGATGCAATGCTTGAATCTTAAACTATTTGCGCACTAAAAACAAGCAAGTGTTCTTTGTTGGTCCCTGGCACCGGGATGTTATGGCAAAGAGAACATTATGGGGGGTTTGGAAGGTCAATGGAAGAAAGGCTCACAAAGCTGAAAGTGGTCATTAGACAACAAAAAGTCTTACAACCGAAGCTATGCTAGGAGTAGGGATTGCCACACAACGGATGCACATAAAGCTATGTGTATGAAAGCTCTCCAATGGAACTAGTGGGGGTGCATCCAACTTGCTTGCTCACGAAGACCTAGAGCTCATTTGAGGAGGCTCATCATTGGAATATACAAGCCAAGTTCTATAACGTAAAGTTCCCCACATAGTTATGAATGAAGGATAATATGGAAATTTTATCCAAAATGAAGTATTGGTGCTAAACATGAAGCACAAGTGTGGTATATAAAGGATAGTGATGCGCCCCCTCTCTCTTTGACCCTTTTTTTCTTTTTGGGCTTTTTCAAAAAAAAAAAATATCCTCATCGGTAGGGGCAACATCCTATATTACAATGAATCATCACACTTTTAGTACTCATAACTCATAAAGAAATATCTCTGATGTCTCTAACTGCATGCTCCTGCCAGTGTAGCAGTATGCATAAATAACCATGGAGCTCATCATCAAGTAACATAATGGAGGTGGATGTTGTGCAGCAATATATCTCAGAATGGCTATTGAAATGCCATGATAGGTAGGTATGGTGGCTGTTTTGAGGAAGAATATATGGGCTTATGTGTAGGAGAGCAAAGTCCTCCCACGGGATTTGGATGCACTGGCGAAGTTTGCACCAACTCTCAATGTGAGAAAGGGCAATGCCCAGTACCGAAGAGGCTAACAAATATGGATGGTGGAAGTGCCAGGAACCGCAACATAGACTCACAAGTTAAAATATTACAGCAAGCAAATCATCTTACAAGGCATAGTGCAAATCACTCCAGGAGGGTCCGTGGCAGTGACAAGTCACTGTTAGCTACCCCGACCATAGCGCGTAACAAAAGGCCGATCAGAAATATATCACTCGTAGAAATCATATACCATTGTTTCTATCAGCTGGTAATTTAAGTGTGGCACAGCTTCAAGTTTCCAGTGTAGCAGTATGCATAAATAACCATGGAGCTCATCATCAAGTAACATAATGGAGGTGGATGTTGTGCAGCAATATATCTCAGAATGGCTATTGAAATGCCATGATAGGTAGGTATGGTGGCTGTTTTGAGGAAGAATATATGGGCTTATGTGTAGGAGAGCAAAGTCCTCCCACGGGATTTGGATGCACTGGCGAAGTTTGCACCAACTCTCAATGTGAGAAAGGGCAATGCCCAGTACCGAAGAGGCTAACAAATATGGATGGTGGAAGTGCCAGGAACCGCAACATAGACTCACAAGTTAAAATATTACAGCAAGCAAATCATCTTACAAGGCATAGTGCAAATCACTCCAGGAGGGTCCGTGGCAGTGACAAGTCACTGTTAGCTACCCCGACCATAGCGCGTAACAAAAGGCCGATCAGAAATATATCACTCGTAGAAATCATATACCATTGTTTCTATCAGCTGGTAATTTAAGTGTGGCACAACTTCAAGTTTCTTAGACCAACCACTAAAAGTTTCTACTTACTAGTCCTTCCCGTTTATCCATTAAGAAAATTAGTATCTCAAAACAACAACAGTGATTCAAGTGAAGCAGTTTAGTGATCTACAAGACCATGCGAATTTTTCCACTATACCAACTATCACATAAGCATTTCTATTCTCAAGAAAACACGCATATGAGAACCACCTAACTACAAAATCTAACAGCTCTGAATAAGATATGCATGAAAACAAAGGCTAAACGCAGTACTAGCAAAAATTGAACACTCACAGAACAATAAGAATGAAAACTAGAGTGTTCTAAGCAATGAAAACGGAGTGTGTCTCTCTCCCACACAAGTATAATAAGATCCAACCATAAACTATAGCAAAGAAAACTAAACAAACTGAAAGCAAAAATAAAAGACGCTCCAAGTAAAGCACATAAGATGTGACCGAATAAAAATATAGTTTCACTAGAAGTGACCTGATAATCTGTCGATGAAGAAGGGGATGCCTTGGGCATCCCCAAGCTTAGACGCTTGAGCCTTCTTGGAATTTGATGGGATGTACCTCTGGTGAATCCCCAAAATTAGGCTCTTCACTCTTCTTGATCAAGTCATATCATCCTCTTCTCTTGACCCTTGAAAACTTCCTTCACACCAAACTTCTCACAATCTTCATTAGCAACGTTAGTGCAAATCGAAATAATAAATTCACATGGTTCAGTTTCAACACAAGACTAACACTCATAAACACATTATCTACTGTCACAACTTCTTTTAAAACTCTTTTTCTCAAAAGAACACCAAAAGAAAAAGATTAAGAGGCAAATGCAATTATTAGCTGAAATCTGTCAAAACAGAACAGCAGGTAAAGATGATTTTTTTCGAAAATGTTCTGTTGCTCAAATAAAAAAGTGTTCAACTAAGAAAATTTCCGCATATAGCCCAGGATTACGCATAAAAAACTCAGGTCATTTTGAATTTTCTGTGATTTTATACGAATTTAACAGTGGACAGCTGAAATCTGTTTCCTGCGCAGAAATCCGAAATCTAGTCTCAACTTTCCACTAGAGGCTTTACTTGGCTCAAAAAAGACACAAAATAAAAGATACAACCGGGTTGCTAAGGAAATAGACAACACCCAGGTGCAAAGAAAACGAAAATAAACGACAGAAAACGGGTTGAAAACGGAGAAATAAAAAGGGTTGTCTCTCGGAAGCGCTTTTCTTTTAATGTCTTTCAGGTAGGCACAATGATTTTTAACAGATGCTCACATAATAATAAGAGTTGAAGAACAATAAGAGAGCATCAAGAAGGAAATATAAAACACATTTAAGTCTAAACCACTTCCTATGGAAAAGAATCTTGTAGAAAAACAAGTCAACGAAGCACAAAGTGACTAGCATAGGAACACAAAATAAGTGCAACATCAAAAAACTCAACATAAAGAGGGGAAACTTAATATTGTTGAGATGCATAAAACCATGTTTCCCTCTCTCATAATAACTTTCAGTAGCATCATGAATAAAATTAACAATATAACTATCACATAAAACATTCTTATCATGAGCCACATGCATAAAAGAATTAATACTCTCCACATAAGCATAGTCATTCTTATTAATAGTAGTGGGAGCAAATTCAACAAAATAGCTATCATTATTATTCTCACCACCATAATCATCAAATATAGTAGGCATATTATCATCAAAATAAATTTTCTCCTCAATAGTAGGTGGACTGAAAATATCATATTCATCACTGTACTCATTATATATAGGAAGAACAATATCATCATAAGCAATAGAATAGTTATCCTCCAAAATGTGTTCATTTGTAAACATATCATCATTAATACTAGGAGAAGATGTATCAAGCATATAATCATCAGTATCAAAAGGATTTTCAAACACATCATCCACAAGTTTAGAGCTTTCTATATCATCATTTTCAATATCAAAAGTAGTGTGCTTTTCCCAATCATGATCACTACTACATGTAACAGGCATAGGCTCATCATCAAAGCAAATTTTCTCCTCCGTGCTTGGGGAACTAAAAAGATCATTTTCATATAAACTAGCTTCCCCAAGCTTAGAATTTTCCATAGCATTAGCAATAATGGTGTTCAAAGAATTCATGCTAATAACATTGCTATTAGCATGCAAATAAATCTCCATAGGTTTTTTAATTTTCTCTTCAAACACTTCATGTCCTAACTCAAAATAAATATTATAAAGCTCTCTCATTTTGTTGTTGTTTTCCATTAATTCTAACTAATGAAAACAAGAAACAAAAAGATTTAATTGCGGAATCTAAAGAAAATAACTTCGAGCACTCACGCCCGAGGATGTGAGTACCTTTTACCTTACCTCCCCGGTAACGGCGCAAGAAAAGATCTTGATGTCTACGCACACTTCTATTCTTGTAGAAAGTGTTGGGCCTCCAAGTGTAGAGGTTTGTAGAGCAGCAGCAAGTTTCCCTTAAGTGGATCACCCAAGGTTTATCGAACTCAGAGAGGTAGAGGTCAAAGATATCCCTCTCAAGCAACCCTGCAATTAAGATACAAGAAGTCTCTTGTGTCCCCAACACACCCAATATACTTGTCAGGTATATAGATGCACTAGTTCGACGAGGACATAGTGAAATGCGAGTAATATGGATGGTTATAAGTAATAATAGCAATCTGAAATAAATATGGCAGCAAGCAAACATGTAGCAGAACAGGCGAAAAATGGTCTTTCAATGCTTGGAAACAAGGCCTAGGGATCCTACTTTCACTACTGGACACTCTCAACAATGATCACATAATTGAATAACTAAATATCATATCTTCACTATGCTACACTTAACCCTCTCCAGTTGGATAACGAACACTAATAATTGTGTAGGGCTGCAAAAAGCATTCCTTAAAGTAAGCATTCCCATGTCTAGTTAGCCCCACACTGTCAACTTGAGCGCCCTAGAAGGTACTAGACAAACACCACAATTCATAGAGGAGACACCCATGATGTGCACACTGTCACCTTCACACCGCAGGACAAGGTGACTCCAAAGTTCATATTAATAAAACACTTGAGTAGCACAAGATGAGGAGTAACATCTACTTATTCAACTAGATTACAAAGCTCACGATCACATATAGATCACACCATGGGAGAGAGATATGAACCACATAGCTACCGTAGAGCCCTCAGTCTTGGGGGAGAACTACTCCCTCCTCATCACAGGAGACATCAACGACGATGGAGATGGCGATGGAGTCGATGGAGATGGGTTCCGGGGGCACTTGCCCATCCCGGCAGGGTGCCAGAATAGAGATTTGTCCCCCGAAACTTGGGTTGATGATGGCGGCGGCTGCGGAAGGTTTCGTGGAATTTTGCCGATTCTTTTAGGATTTATGCCTCGGGGGGTATATATGTGCGAAAGGGCGATGCCAGGGGTGGCCAGGTGGCCCACACCACCAGCTGGCACGACCAGGGGGACCCGCGCCACCCTATGGTGTGGCCACCCTGTGGCCCCCCTCCGGGGCTCTTCGGGACTTCTAGATTCTTTCGGGGGAAATAGGAACTTCGGGATTCGTGGGGTCTAATTCCGAGAATATTTCCAGAACAACTTTTCTCAAACAAAAAAGGCAGAAAACAAGGAACTGGCACTTGGCATCTTGTTAATAGGTTAGTCCCGGAAAACGTAAGAAAACGTAGGAAAACATACGGAAAACATGTAGCAATTGGCATAATATCAACATGGAACATCAGAAATTATAGATACGTTGGAGACATATCAAGTGGCTCCTTGGGGCCATGTCTATGGTGTTTTTCACATGAGGAGTACACTTGTTGATTGCCACCCAGGAACAAAGAGATTTGTAGGTCTTCACTGTTTTAGTTAGCTTCCAGTGCATCCTTGTGGTATTATGGGCTCTGCCAAGATTGAGCAAGTTGTAGGGGTTCATCCTGTTGTAAGACATTGGGTGGTAGCAGAATTTTAGGAGTGTCGCGTTATACTGATATGGGTGAATGTCTCCTCCTAAAGATCTTGTCTCGTTATTCTGTCGGGTAGGATGATTCTTAAGGTGAAAGTGCACAACCTCTGCAGAGTTAAAAACTAAGATCTTAGCCGTGTCCCCGGTTATGGGCAATTTGAGCTTCTAGACAGGGAATGTACTAGAGAATCTTCTCATCTTTTCTGAACGAATTAAAATATGGTAGAAACCTTTTTAGGTTCAAATGGTGTGTCTACCCCTCTGTGCCCCCTTATCAAACTTCATGGTGTGTCTACCCATGATGATATTATCAAACTTCATGGTGTGTCTACCCATGATGATTTCCAAAAATTTAAAATGATTTATCAAATATAGGGCAAAATTAGCTTTATGCAAATAGCCCTAGACTCCACCAGTGAAATATCATGTAGTTAGTTTATTCCTCAAAACCGCCACCATAAAAGTGTCACTTGCTAGTACATTAAATTGTATTGACTCCCTTGTAGCTGCATATTCCATCCTGCAGATGAATCTGAAGATGAGTGAGGAATTCGTTTAGGATCTCGAGTCTATCGCCAACATGTTTTGCCTGTGGCGCACGAACATGAATATGAGGCTCAATGATGTTCTATGTTTCCATTGTAATAAATTGTTTTCTTCTAGTCTTCTAAGACTATGCATGCTTTAATGTTATTTTGTGTCCACTGGATCAACGATGTAGATTGATGCTATTGCAATGAATATTTCATTTTGTCATGTGTATGCTATCAGTGATCCCGGGAATAGCAGGTTACACAGATGTTCTATCTTTATTAAAAGGCAGGGCGCTACAAAACTAGGTGAACATAAAGGTAACCACTTGGTAATTCTAAAGGAGTATATTACCTCAATGTTCTGATATGGGAATTACTCCTCCATAAAAAGAGAGATACATGCCTAGGCCCACTTGGTATTCTTGATATCCACAAGTTCTGTAGACAATGCATGATGATGATACACCATGTGGGATATCATAATACAATAACGAGTAAAAGAAAACTAACCGGTTAACGAGACAAAACAAAGGTATAAGCGAACCAGAGATTGTTTCACGACAATATCGGAATCCATAGTCTCGGGTAAGTTCGGTATCGTGAGTAATGGGAGAATTGTATAATAACCAACATGTTCAACAATTTATTCGTATAGTATATGGGAGTCAATATGGGAGTCCATGACCCCGCTATTGATTATTGAAAAGGAAAGAGTTTCTATTTTCATGTCCACACGCTATCAAACCTGTAGGGGAAACACACTTAAGTGTGGGCTGATTTCTGTGTATATCGGTAGGTCCGGATCAAATAAGAGTATCATAAGAATGGTGTTTCTGCGTGATATATATTTTATATATCGTAAAGAATTTATAATGAGGGCATTGGATGTCCTAAGTAATAGAAACAATTTCTATTGCTACCGGAATTTATTCCGGAGTTGTTCGGAAAGAGAAATTGAGGCAACATGTGTAACATCCCAAGTATGAAAAACCACCCTAGAATGTTTGTTTCTTGTTTTATTAAAGTTTTGCATCATGTCATCATACTCATTACTTTGTTTGCATTTGTTTTGCATCTGTTTTCCTTTGTTTTCACAATTGAAATTCAAACAATATTTCAAATGCTTTGTTCATACTTGTTATGTTACAACTTTCCAAATAAAAGGTTCAAATAAAACATCCTTTTGTTTCCATGAAAAATAAAAAGCTCAACTATTAATTTGTTCTTTAATCTTCCACTTAATTCAAATGGCATTCAAAATTCAAATCACATAATTACAAACAGCACCCAATTTGAAATTATGAAAATTACCAAAACAATTCTAATCATTTGTTTCCATTTAAACTAAAGGTTCAAACTATTTAAATCTTGTTTTCAATATTTCACTTAATAATCAAATTCATTCAAATTTGAATCAAATTACAAACAGCACTTTTATTTTGAACTTTTTGGAAAACAAAAGTTGGCAATTTGTTGCTGTTGTAATAACTAACTTAACCAATTTTTTTCTAAATTTTTCTAACACCCAAAACTTATCTATTTCTTCCTATTTCTATTTGTGCAAAAAAAAAAGAAACAGCAGAGAAAAATAAAAAGAAAACGCCCAGCGAGGGGCAGTGGGCTGTGCCCCACGCAAGCCCAGCCCACCTCTTCTTTTCCCTGGCCCGTACCCCTTCGCCATCTTCTTCCCGCTGTACGGCAGCGCATCCACCGCAGCCACGTCGCCGGCAGCAACAATAGACGGCCAGCAGCGCGCCCTAGCCCCTATAAAACCTAGCCTAGCTAGCCCGAGCTGCCCTAGACCACATACCACCCTCCTCCCTCGCAGAGCGCCGCCATTCTCCTCTCTCTGCCACCTATCTCCTCCATTTCTGAACCACCACCCGAGCTCCACTTCTCTGAATCCATGGCAACCGCCGCGTATCCGCCGCTCCTCCTCGCTGACTGACACCGGGAATCAGCTCCCCGTATCCTCCTCGACCTTCTCAACACCTCCACTACGCCGGAGACCTGCTAGATCGCCGCCGCCGTCCTCGCAGCTGTCGCCACCGTCGTCCACCTCGCCGTCGAGCACCACCCTCCGTTCCCTCACAGTGAGCAGTCGATCTCCTCCCCCTCCTGTTCCTTCTACTGCTGCACGCACGAGCACATCACCCCCAGCACACCGCAGCGCAACAGCATCAGCACGGTAGCTCGCCGCCGGCGATTGTTCTCCGTCAGGTTCAGAAAGGCGCGTGTTTTCGTCAGTTTCAGTTAGCGAGCACGAACTGAATGTTAACCTCACCGCGCACCCTATACTGTCAAAACTGAAAACGCACCGTAGTGGTAACGCACCAATGCTCGCTTTCCGCAGCGCGGGTTCGAGCCCTGGCGCTCGCGATTAAAACCCAACATTTTGCGCGAGCCACTGACAGGCGTGGCCCACCTGTAAGTGACCACTGCTGCCACGTGAGCGCCACGCAGCCCAGGGGCCCTCTGTCAGTGGCAGTGGCTAGCCACTGCAGAGTGAAATTTGTTTTTCAGCTTTTCTTTTTCAAATTAAACCCTTTTTCATTACAGATTGGTCCCTGTTTTTAATTTGCTAATAACTTTTAAATTACAAATCGAAATAATAAACATAAAATATGTTTGTTGAACCAAATTTAATTCTCTACCTGCTTATAATATTTGTTTTCTGTTTTGAGTAATTAAAATGCATTCAAATTTCAAATTCAAAGAATTCATTTAAAATTTGATTAATTGCATAACTAATTCAAACTTAATTCAAATCACACAAATAAAATCTGTTTCCCATGCCATTTTGAACCACCTTTTCAAATATAAATTTTGTTTCATGTTTTGAATAATTAAAATTGCTTAAATAATTTAAACCTTGTTTAAATCATTGAAATTTGCTAAATTCATAACTTGCTCAAATTAAATTATTTTTGAACATGTAAAATATGTTTTCAAACTAGAAAAGTATAAACTTTTCAAATATGAATTTGAATTTATGTTTTGAACAAATAAAATTCAAATAATATTCATACTTGTTTTAAATTCATTTAAATCTTGTTTAAACTTGTTTAATTCATAATTAAATCATTGTAATTCCTTTTTCAATAATTGAAACATGTAATCCACCTAAAATTTTATGTTCTTTTCAAATATGAACTTTGTTATTTGTTTTGAACAATTTAAATTGCTGAAAACAACAAATGCTTGTGTAACACCTTTAAGGAACCAAAATTTCCTAACTTAATCAATAAAATTCCAAAATTGGTAAACCTTATTTCCAATTGATTCTATTGTTGTTATTTTTCTGTTTTCCTCATCCATGCATCATACTAATCCATCTTCACCTGTTGATTAGTTGTAAAACAATTATTCCAACCATAATTCATGGACCTCTCCATATGCAATCCAAGTTGCATGTGGGTCCATTTAATCATGTTGTTACCATGTCAACTAGTTTATTTTGATGCATCAATTAAGTGGTCATGCATCATCCCATGATTGTGCATTATGCCATGTTATTGGTTGTTTGTCTCTCTGCGTTGTTTGTTTGCTTCTTCTCGGATAGACGACGATGTTGAGCCAGACGATACTTACGACACCCCTTCTGAGGATCTAGCTCAGTACCAGGCTGCTGAGTTTGCAGGCAAGTATTCACTCACATGAACCATTGTGTTCCTTTCAACATTGGATACCGATATTTTCCGTTGTCTATTCTGCTAGCCCTATGAATCGTTGCTTCTGTTACGAACCTATCACATGTTATCCTTAACCCTGATATAGCCTCACCTCCACACCTATAACCCCATTGCTTGTTGCCCGTGTCTTACTAGCATGCTCAGGGTTGTTTCTGCTCGAGTCTGTTACCCGTTACATTCTGTTACTATATTTCTATTATGTTCCGGGGCTCGATGTTAAACAACAACCTGTTAATTTTGAGGTAATAATAATTTGCTGATAAGGCACCGGCAGGAGGCCCGGCGTGGTTTTGAGGCCGGCTAGTGTCGACCCTAATTAGGAAAAGGGTCTTGTCTACTGATCCATGATGAGCGCACTATCCGCATGTGGGAAGCGTGTATGGGCGCCCCCCTCAATTTGATTCGATTCGCATCTCGTCCAAATCGCCACACTTAGTTCGGGCTTTCCATTTGATGCACTCATATGTAGGTACGAACCCGAGGCCAGGGTGGAACTTTTGTAGTCGGCATTTAGGGCGGCGTGGTCTTCCAGTGCTATGAGGGTCCCCTTTTCTTCGTGGGGCTCGATTAGCCGCGCACACACAACACGTGGTTCTTTGGGCTTGATGCGAAGAAGAGTTGAGTTGTGTAGAGTGCCTCGCTTGGTGGGTTTGATTCCCGTCTGGCGGGATATTCTTACGTGTACGGCCAAATTGGTGCACCCCTGCAGGGATAAATCTTCTCGAGAAGCCGTGTTTTCCGCGGTTATGGTTGACTTGGTGAAAGTACTGGCTAACAAGTACTCAGAACAACTTACACCTAACTAATGATAACTTGACTAGTAATAGCCTTATTGACACAATAACTTGAACCATCACTAATCCAACTGTGTGAGTTATCCTCGGATTGCTTCTTTGGATAAGGGGCGAGATCCAGGATGGGTTTGTTTGGTGGTCAGTTATAGTTGGTTACTATACGCTATCTTACCCCCTTTCTGTTAGCCGGAAGTTGTAGCATGTTCTGTAGTTGGTTAGTGCAGCCAGATGCCGTATCTTTTACATCACCCTTTCTTCCGTTGAACTTAAAGCATCTGTGCTTGGTGTTGACTGGTTACACTTTGGTGAACTGTGAGTCTTGCTTGCCAGTACGTTTATGTACTGACCCCTTTGGGGATGTGGTTTCCGCAGACTACGCTTACGAGGATCCCCGTGATGGCTACTACGTGGAGTTTGACGAGGCTGCTGACGAGTAGATAGCGGACCTGGGCAGGATCCGAGACATCGTGGATGGGCTCCGTTTTCCTTTTCATTCCCGGCTTCTTAAGCCTATTTGGATTTTGTCTGTACTCAGACCTTGAATGCTTCCGCTGAGATGTAATGATGATATGTTGGGACATGTGTCCTCTGGATGATTGTATTTGCTATCTCTGTTCTAGTGAGAGCTATTTGCAACTTATTTCTATTTATTTGTGTCTTAGAGATATGTTGTGCTATCATTCTGTTAAACGTCGTTGACGTACCATGTGTGTATGGTATGAAGTACGTCAATGGTAGTATCCTGATTTCTATGGGATGGTTTACGTAGACGATGAACAGTAGGGGTTGGTTGTCACACATACGTGTTTTGGCCTACTCGTAAGAGATGCGGGTGCCGGTAAGCCCCGTAATCCAATCAACTACTGTTCAACAGAACTGCCAGTATCCTCTAGAAGTCCGGGTGCGACAAATGGTATCAGAGCCTGTCTGCCTGTAGGATCCCTTTTACTGGTCGCAGTTGAGTCTAGAAACTATTTTGTAGCTATATAGGAAAAATGAACGTGAGAGTAGGAATTCTGCCATTTTATTTCTTTCCCCACCCACCCTCCCTTTTCTGGTAAGGAAGTGCAACGTTGTTTTCTCTTCTCACCTAAACTTTCAAGTTAGGTTTTCACGAATCCTGGTTTCTCTAGGATAGTTATATCTACTAGCCCATAGGAATGGAGGTAGTTGTGACATGATTTATCATGTTGCCTACTCACGATTGAGAACGGAGGCGTGTAAGCCTCGGAAGCAAATCCTCTATTCCTTAAGCAGTAGATATTGATCCCTTAGAAGCCCGGATGGGTTTTCCGTAGTACCTCAGGAGTTTTTGGTCTCGTGTTTCCCGTTGTTGCTTCGATATCCTGTTCTTCTCAACATCCTTTCGTCCGTTGAAACCTTGTTGTTGCTTTCCACTTCAGTTCTTCTACCGGCGTCTAATCAAAACTTCCCCGATCATCTGCAGATGGATCTCAGGTTCTACCCGCATGTGGTTCGGATGACTCGTTGCGAGAGCACCGCCGGTTATCCGGAGATGCTGAGAGACATGGTCACTTTTCTGGGGTTCCGTTGGGCACCAGAGTACCAGGTCTACGAGCAGCAGCGAGAGTTTGACCAGACCTACTACCAGGCTATCGTCTACATCCTGTCAGATGATGGCATGAGCGTAGTTCACCGCTACGAGGCAGTGGGTTCCACAGTGGATATGGCCGTGCAGCAGCCAGCTTATGTGAGTCTCACCGTCCTTCGTGCTGACTACTGGGGATTTGACGATTCTATCTATCGCAACATCCCCCCGTGGTTACATCACCTCGGAGGGAGCTCACTTCACTCTCTACGACAACTTGGATGTCTACGAGCATGATAACTCCAGGCTGCACACCACCGCTCAGTTTGTGAGGCACAGTGACGCAGTTGCCAGCACACTATCTCAGGAGTTGGCTTCAGTCAGAGAGCAGCTCTACCTTGCTTTGACTCGTCTGGCGACGTACACCACAGACTTTGTTGGAGACGAGCGCTTTGCACGTTTCGATCAGCCAGTGGGTCGTCGTCTGCCAGATGCTGGAGGTTACGAGCCGATCAGAGGTCCACTCCTCAACCTCGGTGCTGGTTACACTGGGATTCCACGCTTTGGAGCACAGGGAGTCGACGCTATGTACTTCACCACACCTAGAGTCGCTCACAGACCACGTCAGGTCTATGTGGATCGTCGTTCTACCTACTTTCGTGGGCGTGCTCCTCACCGTACCTCTCGTCGTACTACTCACCGCCGTCCTGCGTGATGAGCATGGGAGTACCGATGTATCCATTCTTAGCTATGTTTAGTTATCCTTTGGCTTTCGAACCATTTATGGTGTGTTGGATATTCTGATGTATTTGAACATGTGATGATGTACCTGTTGGTTATCTATTCATGCGTCGGAATAATCTCTCTTTCGGTTTCCAAGTCTATCCTTTTCTATTGTTGTGCTAAAATGCATTTCCATTCAGGATGCCGGCAACAAGGAACAACCCGCCTGAGCCACCGCCAATCACGGAGCTGTTGACTCAAATGACCCAAGTCATGGCACAGATGGCCCAGTTCCAGACTAATCAGCACAACAACCAGAATGCTCCACGAGTCAGTATCAAGGAGTTTCTGAGTCTGGGCCCGAGAGCTTTCGTGGCAACACGTGAGCCTCTGGATGCTGATGACTGGATCCGTGAGATAGCTAGGGCTCTGGAGATTTCTCACGTTGCTGAGGAAGACAAGGTCAAGTATTCATCCTATCTCCTGAAGGGTCAGGTAGCTACTTGGTGGGAAAACTACCAGACCATGAGAGCTGGCTATCCAATCACCTGGGGTTGTTTCAAGGAAGCTTTACTGAAGCACCACGTCCCAGATGGTCTCATGGAAAGGATGCGTGAAGAGTTTTGCTCTCTCAAGCAGGGCAAGCTAGACGTCATTGGTTATCAGAGTGAGTTCAATCGCCTCGCTCGTTACGCTGGTGATGAGGTGTCCACTGAAGCTAAGAAGATGGCAAGGTTCCGCAGAGGTTTTAACCCGGAACTCAAGTACGCCCTCACCAACATCAAGGCCAACAACTTCGAGGAGCTCGTGAACACCGCGCTCAATGAAGAAAATGGCCGCAAGGCGTTCGAGGAGTCTCGAAAGCACTCGCGTGAGGGTGGTTCCTCCTCCAACATGACCACCCCTCCGCAGAAGCGCCGCATCTGGGTGCCAAATGGTGCTGTCACTCGGGCTCCATACGCCCAAGCTTCTCCAGGCTTCGCTCCCCGCCCACCCAACCCAGCTCAGATGCATGGTCAGAGGGTTTCAATGGGGCAGCCAAGGCCAGATCCTCCTCGTGTCGTCACTTGCTTCAAGTGCAAGCAGACGGGGCACTACGCTGACAAGTGCACGCAGAGGCAGCTACCTCCACCACCACCTCGTCCCAACACAAACCAGGCAATGGTGCGTGCTCCCCCGGCTAAAGCCTTCAACTCCAACAACAGGCCTGTCGGGAGGACCGCAAGGGTGAATCATGTCAAGATCGACAGAGCTGAGGAAGCTCCTGACGTCGTTCTCGGTACATTCCCCGTAAACTCTTTTCCAGCTAAAGTGTTGTTTGATACCGGGGCATCGCATTCTTTCGTCTTAAAGATCTTTGCGACAGCAGTTAAACTCCCTTTTGTTGGTTTGGGTTCCCCGCTAGTAGTAAACTCCCCTAGAGCAACCATGCAAACTTCCAAGATCAGTCACAGGAATCAAATTCTAATTGGAGGCCACATATTCCTAGCTTCTCTCATACTGCTTGGCAATTCTGACATTGATGTCATTCTTGGCATGGATTGGTTGAAGGCCAATAAAGCTACGATTGATTGTGCTCAGAAGTCAATAATTCTGTTCCACCCTTCTGGCCAGATAGTCTATTCTCCAAATGAATCAAGTTCTGTTCAGCTATACACCCTCGATGCAAAACCTCTTCCTGCAATTGAAAATGTTCCGGTGGTTTGTGAATTCGCTGACGTCTTTCCAGAAGAGTTGCCAGGGATGCCTCCGGACAGAGCAGTTGAGTTCGTGATCGAGCTTGAACCAGGTACTGCTCCAATCTCTAAGCATCCATACAAGATAGCTCCTCCTGAACTGAAACTGTTAAAGGAGCAAATCGATATGTACATGGAAAAAGGTTACATTCGACCTAGTTCGTCCGCTTGGGGTTGCCCAACTCTGTTCGTTGCGAAGAAGGATCAAACAAAGAGACTCGTTGTTGACTATCGTCCTCTTAACGAGAAAACCATCAAAAACAAGTATCCAATTCCTCGTATCGATGATCTTTTTGATCAACTTGCTGGAGCCTCAATATTCTCCAAGTTGGACTTGAGAATGGGTTACCATCAAATAAAGATCAGAAAGGAAGATATTCCAAAAACAGCTTTCACCACTCGGTACGGTCTATATGAATACACCGTCATGTCCTTTGGTCTCACCAATGCACCGGCGACATTCTCTAGACTCATGAATTCTGTCTTCCATGAATACCTCGACAAGTTCGTTGTTGTATATCTTGATGACATCCTTGTCTACTCCAAATCTGAGGAAGAGCATGGAGAAAACCTTCGTCTCACTCTCATGAAACTTCGCATGCATCGTCTTTATGCCAAATTCTCCAAATGTGAGTTCTGGATTCCAGAAGTTGCTTACCTTGGTCATGTTATCTCTGCCAAGGGCATAGCCATTGATCCAGAAAAGGTTAAAGCAATTGTTGATTGGAAACCTCCTAAGACGGTAAAGCAAGTACGAAGTTTTCTTGGCTTGGCTAGCTATTGCCGTCGTTTCGTCCAAAACTTTTCCAAGATTGCCAAACCTCTCACTGATCTCACAAAGAAGGACAAGAAGTTCGTTTGGTCTCCACAATGTGATGAAAGTTTCAATCTCCTGAAGACTAAACTCACTTCTACACCAGTTCTGGTTGGCCCAGATACTACCAAACCTTTCCAGATATTCTGTGATGCTTCTCTCCAAGGTCTAGGTGCAGTTCTTATGCAAGAACGTCAAGTTGTGGCTTATGCTTCACGACAGTTGAATGCACATGAGCAAAATTATCCCACACATGACCTTGAACTTGCAGCAGTTGTGTTTGCCCTCAAGAAATGGAGGCAATACTTGTTGGGTAATCACACTGAAATCTTTTCGGATCATAAGAGTCTGAAATACATCTTCACTCAACCAGATCTAAACCTCAGGCAAAGGAGATGGATTGAAAAGATTAAAGACTTTGATCTGACCATTTCTTACACTCCAGGCAAGGCTAATGTTATGGCCGATGCTCTCAGTCGCAAGTCATATTGCAACAATCTCATGATCATGGAAAGCCAACCTCCACTTCATGAAGAATTCCAGAAGCTGAACATTGGTCTTGTTCCTCAAGGTTATCTTGCAAGCTTGACAGCCAGTCCAACTCTCGAGGACAAGATTCGTTCTGAACAACTTCGTGATGCTGAAATCAAGAAGATGGTAGAACACATCAAAGAAGGCAAGGAGAAATTCAAGTCCTTCTCAATTGATGAAAAAGGAACTGTGTTCTTCGAAGGACGCATTGCAGTTCCTCAAGTTCAAAGTCTCAAAGATGTCAGTCTCAAGGAGGCTCATGAAACTCCTCTCTCCATCCACCCTGGAAGTACAAAGATGTACCAGGATCTTAAGACACTGTATTGGTGGCCTGGCATGAAACGTGAAATTGCTCAATACGTTTCTGAATGCGACGTTTGTCAACGTGTTAAGGCAGTCCATCAGAAAACAGCCGGTCTACTCCAACCTCTGAAAATTCCTGAGTGGAAGTGGGACAAGATTGAAATGGACTTTGTCACTGGTTTTCCAAAGTCCAAGAAGGGCAACGATGCAATCTTCGTTGTCATTGATCGTCTGACTAAAGTAGCTCACTTCCTTGCTGTCAAAGAAACAATCTCAGCTAGCCAGTTAGCAGAGCTCGACACAGCAAAGATTGTTCCTCTTCATGGTGTTCCATTGGAAATAAGCTCAGATCGTGGAAGCATATTCACTTCTCATTTCTGGAAAAGCTTTCAAGAAGCATTGGGCACCAAACTTCTGTTCAGCACAGCTTATCATCCTCAGTCTCAAGGGAAAGTCGAAAGAGTCAATCAAATTCTCGAGGATATGCTCAGAGCATGTGGTCTCTCCTTTGGCTTGAAATGGGAGGATTGCCTTCCATATGCTGAATTCTCCTACAACAACAGCTTCCAGGCAAGCCTAGGCATGGCACCATTTGAAGCACTCTATGGCCGCAGATGCAGGAGTCCAATCAATTGGTCTGGAGCTGGTGAACGTTCACTCTTAGGCCCTGACATTGTTAAGGAAGCCGAAGAGAAAGTTCGCATCATTCGTGACAATCTCAAGATTGCTCAGTCTCGTCAGAAAAGCTACTATGACAGCAAGCACAGGGATATGATCTATGCACCTGGTGACAAAGCATATCTCCGTGTAACTCCCCTCAGAGGCACTCATCGTTTCGGTGTCAAAGGAAAGCTTGCACCAAGATACATTGGTCCTTTAAACATTCTCTCAAGGCGTGCGGAAAATGCCTATCGTCTTGAACTTCCAGAAAAGCTATCCAAGGTGCACGATGTGTTTCACGTGTCACAGCTCAAGAGGTGTTTCAAGGATCCAGATCGTGCAATTGATCATGATTCCATTGAACTGCAAGATGATCTATCTTATGAGGAGCACCCTATTCGTATTCTCGATGAGACCGAGCGTAAGACTCACAACAAGAGCACCAAGTTCTTGAAAGTGCAGTGGTCCCATCATTCCGATAAAGAGGCAACGTGGGAGACCGAAGAGGATCTTCGCAAGAAGTATCCGGACCTTTTCCCTTCTCGGTAGGAATCTCGGGGCGCGATTCCTTCAAGGGGGGGCGTTTTGTAACATCCCAAGTATGAAAAACCACCCTAGAATGTTTGTTTCTTGTTTTATTAAAGTTTTGCATCATGTCATCATACTCATTACTTTGTTTGCATTTGTTTTGCATCTGTTTTCCTTTGTTTTCACAATTGAAATTCAAACAATATTTCAAATGCTTTGTTCATACTTGTTATGTTAGAACTTTCCAAATAAAAGGTTCAAATAAAACATCCTTTTGTTTCCATGAAAAATAAAAAGCTCAACCATTAATTTGTTCTTTAATCTTCGACTTAATTCAAATGGCATTCAAAATTCAAATCACATAATTACAAACAGCACCCAATTTGAAATTACGAAAATTACCAAAACAATTCTAATCATTTGTTTCCATTTAAACTAAAGGTTCAAACTATTTAAATCTTGTTTTCAATATTTCACTTAATAATCAAATTCATTCAAATTTGAATCAAATTACAAACAACACTTTTATTTTCAACTTTTTGGAAAACAAAAGTTGGCAATTTGTTGCTGTTGTAATAACTAACTTAACCAATTTTTTTCTAAAATTTTCTAACACCCAAAACTTATCTATTTCTTCCTATTTCTATTTCTGCAAAAAAAAAAAAACAGCAGAGAAAAATAAAAAGAAAACGCCCAGCGAGGGGCAGTGGGCTGTGCCCCACGCAAGCCCAGCCCACCTCATCTTTTCCCTGGCCCGTACCCCTTCGCCATCTTCTTCCCGCTATACGGCAGCGCATCCACCGCAGCCACATCGCAGGCAGCGACAGTAGACGGCCAGCAGCGCTCCCTAGCCCCTATAAAACCTAGCCTAGCTAGCCCGAGCTGCCCTAGACCACATACCACCCTTCTCCCTCGCAGAGCGCCGCCATTCTCCTCTCTCTGCCACCTATCTCCTCCGTTTCTGAACCACCACCCAAGCTCCACTTCTCTGAATCCATGGCAACCGCCGTGTATCCGCCGCTCCTCCTCGCTGACTGACACCGGGAATCAGCTCCCCGTATCCTCCTCGACCTTCTCGACACCTCCACTACGCCGGAGACCTGCTAGATCGCCGCCGCCGTCCTCGCAGCTGTCGCCACCGTCGTCCACCTCGCCGTCGAGCACCACCCTCCGTTCCCTCACGGTGAGCAGTCGATCTCCTCCCCCTCCTGTTCCTTCTACTGCTGCACGCACGAGCACATCACCCCCAGCACACCGCAGCGCAACAGCATCAGCACGGTAGCTCGCCGCCGGCGATTGTTCTCCGTCAGGTTCAGAAAGGCGCGTGTTTTCGTCAGTTTCAGTTAGCGAGCACGAACTGAATGTTAACCTCACCGCGCGCCCTATACTATCAAAACTGAAAACGCACCGTAGTGGTAACGCACCAATGCTCGCTTTCCGCAGCGCGGGTTCGAGCCCTGGCGCTCGCGATTAAAACCCAACATTTTGCGCGAGCCACTGACAGGCGTGGCCCACCTGTAAGTGACCACTGCTGCCACGTGAGCGCCACGCAGCCCAGGGGCCCTCTGTCAGTGGCAGTGGCTAGCCACTGCAGAGTGAAATTTGTTTTTCAGCTTTTCTTTTTCAAATTAAACCCTTTTTCATTACAGATTCGTCCTTGTTTTTAATTTGCTAATAACTTTTAAATTACAAATCCAAATAATAAACATAAAATATGTTTGTTGAACCAAATTTAATTCTCTACCTGTTTACAACATTTATTTTCTGTTTTGAGTAATTCAAATGCATTCAAATTTCAAATTCAAACAAGTCATTTTAAATTTGATTAATTGCATAACTAATTCAAACTTAACTCAAATCACACAAATAAAATCTGTTTCCCATGCCATTTTGAACCACCTTTTCAAATATAAATTTTGTTTCATGTTTTGAATAATTAAAATTGCTTAAATAATTTAAACCTTGTTTAAATCATTTAAATTTGCTAAATTCATATTTTGCTCAAATTAAATTATTTTTGAAGATGTAAAATATGTTTTCAAACTAGAAAAGTATAAACTTTTCAAATATGAATTTGAATTTATGTTTTGAACAAATAAAATTCAAATAATATTCATACTTGTTTTAAATTCATTTAAATCTTGTTTAAACTTGTTTAATTCATAATTAAATCATTGTAATTCCTTTTTCAATAATTGAAACATGTAATCCACCTAAAATTTTATGTTCTTTTCAAATATGAACTTTGTTATTTGTTTTGAAAAATTTAAATTGCTGAAAACAACAAATGCTTGTGTAACACCTTTAAGGAACCAAAATTTCCTAACTTAATCAATAAAATTCCAAAATTGGTAAACCTTATTTCCAATTGATTCTATTGTTGTTATTTTTCTGTTTTCCTCATCCATGCATCATACTAATCCACCTTCACCTGTTGATTAGTTGTAAAACAATTATTCCAACCATAATTCATGGACCTCTCCATATGCAATCCAAGTTGCATGTGGGTCCATTTAATCATGTTGCTACCATGTCAACTAGTTTATTTTGATGCATCAATTAAGTGGTCATGCATCATCCCATGATTGTGCATTATGCCATGTTATTGATTGTTTGTCTCTCTGCGTTGTTTGTTTGCTTCTTCTCGGATAGACGACGACGTTGAGCAGACGATACTTACGACACCCCTTCTGAGGATCTAGCTCAGTACCAGGCTGCTGAGTTTGCATGCAAGTATTCACTCACATGAACCATTGTGTTCCTTTCAACATTGGATACCGATACTTTCCGTTGTCTATTCTGCTAGCCCTATGAATCGTTGCTTCTGTTATGAACCTATCACATGTTATCCTTAACCCTGATATAGCCTCACCTCCACACCTATAACCCCATTGCTTGTTGCCCGTGTCTTACTAGCATGCTCAGGGTTGTTTCTGCTCGAGTCTGTTACCCGTTACATTCTGTTACTATATTTCTATTATGTTCTGGGGCTCGATGTTAAACAACAACCTGTTAATTTTGAGGTAATAATAATTTGCTGATAAGGCACCGGCAGGAGGCCCGGCGTGGTTTTGAGGCCTGCTAGTGTCGACCCTAATTAGGAAAAGGGTCTTGTCTACTGATCCATGATGAGCGCACTATCCGCATGTGGGAAGCGTGTATGGGCGCCCCCCTCAATTTGATTCGATTCGCATCTCGTCCAAATCGCCACACTTAGTTCGGGCTTTCCATTTGATGCACTCATATGCAGGTACGAACCCGAGGCCAGGGTGGAACTTTTGTAGTCGGCATTTAGGGCGGCGTGGTCTTCCAGTGCTATGAGGGTCCCCTTTTCTTCGTGGGGCTCGATTAGCCGCGCACGCACAGCACGTGGTTCTTTGGGCTTGATGCGAAGAAGAGTTGAGTTGTGTAGAGTTCCTCGCTTGGTGGGTTTGATTCCCGTCTGGCGGGATATTCTTACGTGTACGGCCAAATTGGTGCACCCCTGCAGGGATAAATCTTCTCGAGAAGCCATGTTTTCTGCGGTTATGGTTGACTTGGTGAAAGTACTGGCTAACAAGTACTCAGAACAACTTACACCTAACTAATGATAACTTGACTAGTAATAGCCTTATTGACACAATAACTTGAACCATCACTAATCCAACTGTGTGAGTTATCCTCGGATTGCTTCTTTGGATAAGGGGCGAGATCCAGGATGGGTTTGTTTGGTGGTCAGTTATAGTTGGTTACTATACGCTATCTTACCCCCTTTCTGTTAGCCGGAAGTTGTAGCATGTTCTGTAGTTGGTTAGTGCAGCCAGCTGCCGTATCTTTTACATCACCCTTTCTTCCGTTGAACCCAAAGCATCTGTGCTTGGTGTTGACTGGTTACACTTTGGTGAACTATGAGTCTTGCTTGCCAGTACGTTTATGTACTGACCCCTTTGGGGCTGTGGTTTCCGCAGACTACGCTTACGAGGATCCCCGTGATGGCAACTACGTGGAGTTTGACGAGGCTGCTGACGAGTAGATAGCAGACCTGGGCAGGATCCGAGACATCATGGATGGGCTCCGTTTTCCTTTTCATTCCCGGCTTCTTAAGCATATTTGGATTTTGTCTGTACTCAGACCTTGAATGCTTCCGCTGAGATGTAATGATGATATGTTGGGACATGTGTCCTCTGGATGATTGTATTTGCTATCTCTGTTCTAGTGAGAGCTATTTGCAACTTATTTCTATTTATTTGTGTCTTAGAGATATGTTGTGCTATCATTCTGTTAAACGCCGTTGACGTACCATGTGTGTATGGTATGAAGTACGTCAATGGTAGTATCCTGATTTCTATCGGATGGTTTACGTAGACGATGAACAGTAGGGGTTGGTTGTCACACATACGTGTGTTGGCCTACTCGTAAGAGATGCGGGTGCCGGTAAGACCCGTAATCCAATCAACTACTGTTCAACGGAACTGCGAGTATCCTCTAGAAGTCCGGGTGCGACAACAAGCTTTACGAAGGAAATGCAGGGAGCATGAATGTCTCGGGGTGTCGGAAATATATTTCTGACATCGTTACATAATATCGATGATTTTATTATATGGGTCATAGGGTTCGAGAGGAGTTTAGGGGAGTTTCCATATAAGGGGGGAGTACCAGAGTGGGGCATATTTCCCCCTCATGGATGCACCCTATTTTAGCGGGCTTCCAGGTGGGCCCCAATGGCTTCACATAATGGTACTTATAGTTCCGTTATATTTCCTAAATTAATTGGAGAGAAAAAAAAGAAAATAAAAAGGAGAAAAAAGAAAAGAGAAGGAGTGGGAGGTGGAGTTGGACAACTAGGACTCCTCTCCCTTTTGGCTAGTCTTCCCTCTTCTCCCACTATATAGAGGACCTTAAGTATCAAAGCAAAACACACAAATTGGATCTCAATCCTCTCTCTCTAGTAGAATTAGAGGGTCTAATTAGAGATTCTATTTAGAGCCCCTCTAATTAAATTAGAGCTTCCTCTAATTGGATTTTGAGGTGTCCTCTCCTGATTAGATCTACCTTCTAATTATGTTCTCTCTCTCATGTGTTGAGAACTCTACCTTCATATACACCTGCCGTGTCTAGTCCTGGACGGCGAAGCGTTGCAGAATTGACCCCGACGTATGTGTGCATACTCTCAGAGGGGTAACACATGAGACCCTCACTCTGCTGGATCAAGTTGCTGGATACAGGGAGTCGGCAACATCCTCACCCACAGACTTGTGCGTGAGGATATTCTACAAGCTTCATCAACATTGTCACCGAGATCTCTTCCGCTACTGTGGTGTGTGGTACACGATCTTAGGAACTATATCTTGGAATTTATATTCACTTGTATATACATAGCAAGGTTTTGGTTGTTGCGTAGCATGCATGGCGAAATTTTTAAATTCCGGTTGCGCAACCCAGCAGCTGTGTGAGGGGCCGAGAGCTTATATGATATAGCCTTTTGTCACTTTACTACTTTAACAATTTAAATTACAAAATTGTGTGCCTCCACCATTGGTACTTTTATGAAAACACCCTAAGTCTCTGTTGGTTGTTTCGCTTTATATTTTTCTCCAAAGTTTCACTTTAATTTAGGATTGAGATCATAAGAAGCAAGTTTTAAAAATAAATTTGAATAATTATGATTTTACACTTGCAGTTTTCTACACTGAATTTGTTCTAAAACTTGCACTTTTGTAAGAATGTAAGAATTTACTGAAGTTGTTCTAGAACTTGCAGTTTTCTAGAATATATTGTTATCTATATTCCTTGTTGTCATTTGAATGAAAATTTGATGTAAAAATCACTAATTTAGTTAATCTTGCATCAGAATCTTGAGTTATAAAACTTGTTACAACATGCATATATTTAGTACTAAAGGAATGCAAGATTGTGGATGCAACATTTTGGTGCATCTTCAGTTAACAAACTTGTTGTTACCTACAAGATGCAATGTTTCCAGTTTACAAACTTACAACTTTGTAAGTATCAATGTTTTTTTAAACATTGCACTTCTACAAAGTATTGGTTAAAGCTAGCTGCATATTTTATTTTGGAAAAGTAATTCAAACACTAAATGATTTAGCACTGTTGTAAACTGTATCCAAAAATTAAATCTTCCAGAGCAAGTTATTCTAGTGCATATACCAATATAAATAAGAGTGACATTTCACGAGATAGTAACCTAGTCACATTGCTTACCAACATAAATAGCAGTAGTTACAATAAACTTAGTCTTACACACATACTAGATAAGTAGATAGTAAATTTAGTCTTACACATAGTACCCAACATCAACATCATTACTGCAATACAAGAGTCTTGACTTCAACACTAGTTAAGCATAATACAACAACTAAATATTCGAAGGTACAACAGAATCTTGCATCCTTACTTTTGTTCTTCCTCCAAATTTTATTTATATGACCTCGACAAAATCGAGACCAATGGCATCCGCTGTCGAATCTCTGACTCTACAAATCCCTTAGGTGACCCTATCGGGTTTCGACTAGGAGAAGTCATGAGCGCTGGTGGAATCGTCGGCTAGACAGGGGGCGAGATTTACCCAGGTTCGGGGCCCTCGAAGAGGTAAAACCCTTACTCCTGCCTTCTGTCGATCTGTATTAGATGATTAGATCGGTTACAGGTTGCTCGAATCGAGAGTAGATCTCGAGCTTCAAGGCTTTTTGGTCGTGCGGTATTACTTGGTCCTCTCCTAGGGGGGCTCTCCTGGCCTTATATAGATGGCCAGGTCTCGAGTTCTACCCGGAGAGGACTCCAACCCTAGCTAGGTCGGTTACATGTTTTCTAACTTAACCCGCAAGTTTAGTGCAGGTGGGCTTCACGCGGGCCTTCTAGAGTACTTCGAAGGCGCCTCTTCTTGGGCTTTGTCCCTGGGCCTGAGAGGGGGTGTCCTTACCCGCAGGGTCCAGGATCCATATCTTCGTCAGTAGCCCCAGAGCGTTTGCTCGATTGGGATTTTTCTAGTCGAGTAGACGGTCAAATCTTTCTTGATCTTTTCTGGAGGACCAGCTCGACAGTTATTGTTTAGAGGGTGCGTTCCCTGTATCATAAGTCATCGTGCTCGAGCATTGAGCAACATAAGTGCCTGTTTGTACGGCTTTTTTCACAAAAGGATGTGGATCGGTAGCTTGGCTCTCCCGAGAGATCAGGGCCAATTAATTGCAACTAGGGCAAAAACATTCCTGGCCTACACAGATTCGAGACCTCCGACTCGAACCCGATGAGGTGATCGTTGCGACTGGGCCGTTGTGGACTTATCAAATCGAACTTAACCTATGGGGGTACCCGGCGCGTCCGCTAGGATTTTTCTTCGTGTTGTTGACACGGAATTACACCGGAGGACGCAGCTTTCGAGTGCGATTCCAGGCCCAAAAGAGAGATCTTTTCGGGTCTTACCTTCATATTCGAAGAATATGGCATCCGGATGTGCCTAGTCGGCTGAGCAATCCAGGTTTTTATGATGTAAATTTATCATGTGTAAGAGAGGTAGGTTCTTCCTACCCGATCGATTTGTTTGAGTTCTATACGAAAGAAATTTCGTGCTGGAAGAAAAGCTAAGCCCATATGAAAGAGTTTTCATGTTCGGAATGTCGTGCCCATACGAAAGAGTTTTCGTGTATAGGGTATTTTTCTCTTGTTCAAAGAGGTTTTGCTTCATGAATTGTTCACGGAAAAGTTGCTTTTATCCGAAGGAATTGATGTTCGTACGAAGATACTTTCGCGTTTGAACTTCCAATCGAAAAGATCTTGATTTTGAATGACGAATGCCATGACGTCATGGCGCACTCCTCTTCTCCCGATGGGACGTGACGGAGTGGCAGCAGATGGTGGCCCACCTGGTCAGCTTTTTGACCGGGAAACGAGACGTCGTTCCCGGTTTTTACGCGAGACGCGCAGTAAATGCGCACGATCTTCTGTTAAGATCGTGGCACGAAACAGCGCTGGCCGCCGCTTCGTTTCATCTTCACGCGTGGCGGCCGTGATAGGCGCCACGTAGCGCATCGTACGGCTGAGATCGTCTCGCTCCGTGTATAAGTACGGGTGTTAGCGCTACGGTAAAACTTTCCCAGCTCTCTGTCTTCATCTTCTTCCTCGCGCCCACCTTCGTCTTCCTCGCGCTCGAGCTCGTGCTGCAAGCAATGGCTGGCGGAAAAAGACGCGGTGTTGTCGGCTCTGCGTCCGGTGAACCTTCTGCGCAACCCGCGCCCCGCGCCGGCGACTGGCGCTCCCCCAACACCACCGCGAAAAGCATCAAGGAGATGCAGCGGGAAGGGTTGCTGCCGGCGGAGACGGAGAAGCGAGTCCGTCTCGGAAAAAAGGAAGAGGTACCCAATCCTCAATCGAACGAGCGCGTGGTCTTCGTGGACCACGTGACTCGGGGCCTTTCCTTTCCTCTTCATCCCTTCTTCCTCGGGTTGCTGTGTGTTTATGGCATACAGCTTCACGATCTTCCCCCGAACGCGGTGCAACACATTTCGTGCTTCATCGTGTTCTGCGAATGCTTTCTCGGCATTCGCCCGCACTGGGCGCTTTGGAAGGCGCTCTTCAAAGTCCGGATCTTCCGCGAGAGATCGCGGGTGGAGTCCGAGCTCGGCGAACCGCTTCGCACGGGCGGCTTCGGGATCCAAGCTCGACAAGAAGGCAGCTACTTCAACATGCATTTTGTCGACTCCGCTCAAAGCTGGCGTAAGAGGTGGTTCTACGTCACCGACAACAGCTCGGGTGGGATTGTGGAGTTCCACCCGTTCGCTGTTCTGACAAGGCGAAAGTCCTGGGGGCACAAGATGTCAGCCGAGGAGACTCAGACCGTCGCGCCCTTACTCGCAAGAGTAGCTGCTCTCCGGGATCAGACCGCGGGAGTCGTGCTCAACGGGATGCATCTGGCGAGCATCTTTAAGAAGCGCAGGATCCAGCCACTTCAACAAAGGCCCTCCGCTATGTGGGAGTATCAAGGCTCATAGGACCCCAGCCGAGTAAGCCGCGAGGAGCTTTCGAATGTGGAATTCGAGAAGAAAATCGCGGGTATCACTCGACTGAAGGTGGGGGAGAAATTCCCCGATTGTTCAGTTGAAGCCTTTGCCGCTTCAAATCCTCCTCCAGCCGAGGTTAGTTTCTTCCTTCTCGTCTTTGAGTTGTTCCCTTTTTGTTCTGAGTCCTAGTCGATAAGATTTTTCTCGTCTTCTTCTTGTCTTCGTAGAGCCTAGCTATGGCGGACTGCTACCCGCCAGCTGCGGGGGAGGCTGCCTCAGAGCAAGTGTCGAGTCATCAAGACGGCGCGGTTGACACCAGCGTCCCAACGCCTCTTCGAGTTCAGAACACGATTCTTCGGATGACGTTGAAGACTCGAATGGCGCCCCTACGAAACGTCGTCGGGTAGATGAGGACGAAGCTACTTCTAAAGATAAATCCTTGGAAGTATCGCCCAGTCAAGCCCCTATCCATGCGACTCCACTTCGCTCTCTTGCTCCTTCGCCTTCGTTCCCAGTGATGACGACCGCTTGGAACGCGGACTTGCTGGATGACGACGACGAGGATGACGAGTAAGTGCTTCTTCCTTATTCTTGGTCGAACATTTTCTGTGCTTCAATATTGATGTTTTCTATCTTTCGCTGCAGACTGCAGACGATCAGTCCTCGCAGGTACGCCGCTGCCGTTCCTCCCGAAAAGAGGAATAAGGCAAAGGATGCGGGTGAAACTCCCACCGCGGGCACCGTCCAAAATTCTCCCAGAGCAGCCCCCGAAGCTGCGACTGTGGAACGTGAAGCCCCCAGCTTTGCCGCCAGGACTTCAGCTTCTAAAGAAGTGACGGACAGTTCCGCGGATCCGCTCTCTCGCGCCACCGGCCAGGTAGACTTCGTCTTCTATCTTCAAATTTTTATCGGGTGCACGACATTGCTCCCGATGGGAGTAGCCCCCGAGGCTGTAGTCGATCGCATGCGATCGGCCACAGGCTCAAAGTCTGGTTTAATTCTTCTTCATGATTTCATTTTTATCGGGTGCACGGCAGTGCTCCCGATGGGAGTAGCCCCCGAGGCTGTAGTCGATTGTAAATAATCGGGTACAGACTCCAATTTAATCCTTTTAACTCTTCTGTCTTCGTGCTTTTGCAGTCGCTTATTGATTCTCTTACGGCGATTGGTCGCCGCGTCGTTCTCGCCGAGTCGGATTGCGAGTCACTTCGAACGGACCGTAGCCGACTTCAAACTGAAAACGACCTTCTCAAGGGTAAGCTTTATCATCTCCCTGTCTTCAGTATCCCGTACATTCTTGATTTTTGATAAGCATCTCTTTGCAGCTCGACTTGAATTTGCGGAATCCGAAAAGGTCAAACTCTCTGAGCAGGTAACTGCTCGGGAGGCTGACCTGACGGCCATTCGACAAGAGCTGGAGGCTTCCCGCATGCAATCGGAAGATTTTAGTCGACAGCTTGCGGATGCGCGGAAGGCCTTGAAGGAGTTAGAGGAAGCTGGCAGTAAGGCCGATAACGATGTTGTCGGGTTCCTCCGTCCCCTCGCTGAACGTTTCGCGGGTAAGTGTTTTGGACTTTTGCGACTTTGATCCTTCATTTTGCTGAACTTTGCTAAGTATTATTTTCTCCTTTCGCAGGTCTTCTGGATGTTCCTCTAGAGATCCCTGGGCTCCAGTGGGTGGATGTGGTAACCGACACACTTGCCCAGCTTAAAAGGCACGCTGATGGAGTTTTCTCCTTGATTAGTGATGCTACTCAAGTGCTGGTGCAACTGCACGGTTGCCTCATCGCCAACGCCACTCCTGCACCCGCGCTAGATGATCTGTTGAAGGTCTTCTCAGAAGGCAAACTTCTGGATGCCTTCGCGGTCGCTCAGTCGGAGTCTGGTGCGAAGACCGCGATCCAATTCGCTTTGGCGCATGGAGTCGAAGGTTTGGAGGAGGCCTACTCATCTCTTCCAGTCGACCCCTCCACGGGCAAAAAGGTACGGCTCTCTCGTTTTGGCGAGCAAGCCGCTATTCTTGCTCGGAAGCTGTCTGAGATTTTTGCTCGACTGCGAGGAGGGGAGACTGCCGCTAGCGGGAGCACCAATGTAGCCTCATAGTTTTTCTTTTTTCTCCTTGAATGTAATGAACCTTGGGATGTATTCCCGTACCTTTGTTGTCTTTAACTGAAGAATTCGTCTTGCAATTCATTCCCCTTGTTTGTGCGTTGTCTCCCGATGGGAGTAGCCCCCGAGCATTTGTCAGATATGCGACTAGAAATGACTCGAGTAGGGCATCTTACTTCTTTTGTTGTATTTTTCCAGGCTACTGGGTTTGCCGCGGAAACTTCGGGTGGACATGGTAATCCAGTAAATCCACTTGTGGCCGCTGTTGGCACTTTTGCGGGCCTTCGTGATAAGGTCCAGGAGGGTGAGCGCAAGCTAAAAGCTATGCGCGGGATAGCCGATGTGGCGAAGTCCAAGCAGAAATTGGCGGCTGAACGCGAACAATTTCTGATGGATGAGTTGGCTGTAGTCGCAAGGGACTTGCTTTGTAAGTAGTGCAGCCCCCGTGCCTGTTTCTTCCTCGTTTCCTTATCTGACTGAGTGTGTTTTTGCTCTTCAGTCGTTAATCCGGATGACAGGGAAGAAAAGCAGTGGGTAGAAAATCACATCCTTCAAGAGGCTAGTAGCTCAAAACCTCATGCAAACAATTTTTGGTCTGATCGCAGTCGGGGTTTTGTGATGGCCACCTTGAAATTCCGAGTCCTCCAAGCGAGAATTCTCGTGAGTTCTTTTCACGAGGTCTTGGTTGCGATGAACGCTGCATTTTACCCACTCGAAAAAGGTCCCGAAGACTGGAGCTATCTTCTCAGGTTGTTCGGACGTGAAGGAGAAGTTCACGCGTGTGTGCGCAATCAGATGACGTGCGGCGCGGTTGTAGCTCTCTCTTTTGTCCGCATATGGCATCCTGAGATAGACGTTAACTCCGTTGCTCGGCGCCCAGATTATGCAATCGAGGATATCTCGCCGTACTATGATGTTGTACGTCCTGCAGCGGAAAAAATTATCCGATTGACCTCTGAAGAGGTGGATAGAGTTTTAGCGACTGAGAATGCTCAGCGCTTTGATTGATTGTCGGATGTAAATATCCTGTAATCTGTTTATAGTTTGTAAGAACTGTTGTAAGGTGTGCAACCTTGTTTGTATGATGTTTTTCTCTAATGCTTAGTTGTAGGCGTAGCCCCCGTGTGTTTTATGGGGTGTGTACCTGTAACTTTTAGCATGTAAAGAACGAGAAGCTTCGAGTGAATATGATGAAGGAATCATGTCTTTATTGCAATGGCTGAGAAGCCATGTATTCGAGCTACAGGACTGGCTAGTATAGCCTTATTTTTGTTGTGATAACAAGTAAACCTATGGATAAAATTTGCGGAGGTGTGCAATGTTCCACGGATTGGAGTAGATCCCTCCGGTCGCCGGATTCTTTAGCCTGTAGGCTCCGCCTGGGATGACTTCGTGTATGATGAAGGTTCCTTCCCAAGGTGGTTCGAGCTTGTGTCCTTCCTTCTGTTTGAGCCGCAGCACCAGGTCCCCAACCGCGAATGCTCTGTGTCGTATGCGGCGACTATGATAGTTGCGCAAGGATTGCTGATATACTGCGGATCTTGCGAGTGCGATGTCTCGCATTTCGTCGAGTGCATCCATATCTTCTGCGAGTGCCTTGTTGGAAGTTTCTTCGCTGTAGGCTACAACTCGTGGGGCGCTGAATCGAACGTCCTCGGGAAGGACTGCTTCTGCCCCGTATACCATGAAGAATGGCGTGTACTTCGTCGATCGATTAGGAGTTGTGCGGAGACTCCAGAGTACGGAGGGTAGCTCTTCCGCCCAATGTCCTGCAGCGGGGTGTAGACGATCGAGTAGTCGCTTCTTGATGCCAGCCGAAACTAAGCCGTTGGATCTTTCGACTTGTCCGTTCGTTTGCGGGTGAGCGACTGAGGCAAACTTGAAATTGATGCCTTTTTCCTCGCAGAACTGTTGTGTTTCCTTTGCTGTGAAATTTGTACCATTATCTGTAATGATGTCATGTGGCACACCAAATCTGCATACAATGGAGTCGAGAAACTTGACGGCGCATTGGGCGCTAGCCGAAGTTACTGGCATAGCCTCGATCCATTTGGTGAACTTGTCGACTGCGACCAGCAAGTGTGTGTATCCACCTGGTGTGGACTTGCGTAGTGGCCCAACCATGTCTAGCCCCCATTGTGCAAAGGGTCAGGCTATTGGTATCATGTGTAATTCCGTAGCAGGTGCGTGTGGCCTTGGTGCGAATCGCTGGCAGGCGTCGCATCTTCGACCAGGCTTTTTGCATCGTTGGCTGCTGTTAGCCAGTAAAATCCAGCTCGGAAAGCTTTTCCCATTATTGTTTTCCAGCTAGCATGATGTCCGCAATCTCCTTGGTGTATGTCCTGGAGCAATTCCTTGCCATCTTCGGGTGCGATGCATCGTTGAAGTATTCCCGAGATGCTTTGCTTGTATAATTCTCCATTGACTACTCGAAAGGACTTGCTACGCCTGATTATCTGTCGAGCCTCACGTGGATCGGCCGGGAGCTGTCTATTGAGCAGGTAGTCGAGATATTTCTGCGTCCAGACTGGCTCGACCAGGAAGACCTGTCGTGATATATTATGAATAAGCTCGATAAGCGTGACCTGCGGGCTGACCTCTGTTTCTGGCGCTGCTGCAGCTTTCTTCACTTTGACCGAACGCTTGACCATCCGTTCGAAGTATATTCCTGGTGGTATGGGTGTATTCGTGGAACCCATGTTTGCCAGTCTATCTGCTTCTTCGTTGCTAGATCTTGCAATGTGCTTCAGCTCGCATCCTTTAAAGCTTCCTTCGAGTAGATTGTACATGTCACGATATGCGACCATGTTTTCAGCAATGGCGTCGCATTCTTTCATCGCCTGCTGCACTATGAGATTGGAATCACCGTAGATCATTAATCGGGTAGCCCCACAGGCGATTGCCATCTTTATCCCGTGCAACAGGGCTTCATATTCTGCATCGTTGTTTGATGCTGGATCATCTGGTGGAAAGTCCAGTCGCAGGACGTATTGCAGCTTGTCTCTACGAGGTGAAATAAGAACGATTCCAGCTCCTGCTCCTTCATTTCTCTTGGATCCATCGAAGTACATTATCCAATTGCTCGTGTACTCAGGCGGCCCGGGCGTTTGTAGCTCTCTCCATTCGCTGAGGAATTCCACGAGTACTTGAGATTTGACTGCGTTACGTCCTGCATAGGTGATGTCCCAGGCGCCCAACTCGATGCTCCATTTTGCTATTCTTCCGGATGCCATAGAGTTGTTCATGATTGTCCCGAGTGACGCATCATTAACCACTGTGATGGCGTGTTCCTGGAAATAATGTTTGAGCTTTCGGGCCGTGAGAACAACTCCATATGCGAGCTTCTGATAATGAGGGTATCGTTGCTTGCATGGCGAGAGCACTTCGCTGATGTAATATATTGGTCGTTGGACGCCGTATGCTTTGCCGTCTTCAGGTCGTTCGACCACGATTGCCGTGCTGATGACCTGCTTTGTAGCGGCTAGGTATAGTAGAAGTGGCTCCCTTTCTTGCGGTGTTGCAAGGACGCGCCTGCTTTGCAACGATCGCTTCAAATCTGCGAACGCTTGTTTAGCTTCGGGTGTCCACTCGAATTTGTCCGTCTTCTTTAGTAATTTGTAGAAGGGTAGCGCTTGCTCTCCCAATCGTGCGATGAACCTGCTTAGGGCGGCTAGTCGTCCTGCGAGCTGCTGGACTCCGCGTAGATTGGTTGGCTCCTTCATAGTCAAGATAGCTTGTATTTTCTCCGGGTTGGCTTCAATGCCTCTGGCGGATACCAGGTACCCGAGTAGTTTTCCTGCAGGGACGCCAAAAACGCATTTGGTCAGATTGAGCTTGATCCGATATGCATTAAGGGCGTCGAATGTTTCTCTGATGTCCTCGAGGAGTGTGTCCTCTACTCGAGTTTTGATGACAATGTCGTCAACGTACACCTGTACGTTTTTGCCATTGAGATTGGCGAGGCATCTTTGCATGCAGCGCTGATATGTTGCGCCTGCGTTCTTCAGCCCGAAAGGCATTGTCGTGTAGCAGTAGACACCGTGGGGTGTGATGAATGCCGTCTTCTCTTCGTCTTCCCTTTTCATTCGGATCTGATTATATCCCGAATAGGCGTCCAGGAAGGAGAGGCGTTGGCAGCCTGCCGTAGAGTCCACGATCTGATCGATTCGTGGTAGAGGAAAATTGTCCTTGGGGCAGTGCTTATTTAACGACGTGTAGTCGATGCACACCCGAAGGATATCCGTGTTCTTCTTGGGGACCAATACCGGGTTTGCTAACCAGGTGGATATCTTGATCTCCCTGATGAAATTTGCAGCTAGCAATCTGTTTACTTCTTCTCCAAGCGCCTTCTGTTTGGGTTCTGAAAATCGTCGAGTCGTCTGTTTGATGGGTTTGGCATTAGGAAAGACTTCGAGTGAGTGCTCGGCAAACTCCCTGGGTATTCCTGGCATATCTGAGGGCTGCCAGGCGAAAATCTCCTAGTACTCACGGAGGAGTTTGACGAGCGCGCCTTCCTATGCTGGCGAGAGGGTTGTTGAAACCATTGTTGTCTTCGCACAATCCGTCGGGTGCACTTGATGCTTGCGAGTGTCGCTGTTGGCGCTGAATTCTAGTTCAGGCGCGTTTTTCTTCGTGAGGGGCATAACGGAGTGATCCGTGGTTTTTGCCAGCTCTTGGAGTTCTTCTTGCATCCCGAAAGATTTTGCAATCTCATTAAATTCTATGTCGCACTTGTCCGATTTCTGGAAGTCTCCGTCGATGGTGATCACACCGTATTCGCCGGGTAGCTTGAGCTTCAAATACGCGTAATGTGGTACGGCCATGAATCTGGCGAACGTTGTTCGACCAAGAATGGCGTGGTACTGTGAGGGCCAGTCGACGACTTCGAACTCCAGGAATTCCCTTCTGTAGTTGCTTGGAGAGCCCAATACTACTTCTAGGTTGATTGTTCCGAGTGGACGGATTGCCTTGCCCGGAACTATCCCGTGGAAGGATGTTTCTGATTCCGTTAGGCCGTCCAGATTCTTGTTCATTTAACGACGTGTAGTCGATGCACACCCGAAGGATATCCGTGTTCTTCTTGGGGACCAATACCGGGTTTGCTAACCAGGTGGATATCTTGATCTCCCTGATGAAATTTGCAGCTAGCAATCTGTTTACTTCTTCTCCAAGCGCCTTCTGTTTGGGTTCTGAAAATCGTCGAGTCGTCTGTTTGATGGGTTTGGCATTAGGAAAGACTTCGAGTGAGTGCTCGGCAAACTCCCTGGGTATTCCTGGCATATCTGAGGGCTGCCAGGCGAAAATCTCCTAGTACTCACGGAGGAGTTTGACGAGCGCGCCTTCCTATGCTGGCGAGAGGGTTGTTGAAACCATTGCTGTCTTCGCACAATCCGTCGGGTGCACTTGATGCTTGCGAGTGTCGCTGTTGGCGCTGAATTCTAGTTCAGGCGCGTTTTTCTTCGTGAGGGGCATAACGGAGTGATCCGTGGTTTTTGCCAGCTCTTGGAGTTCTTCTTGCATCCCGAAAGATTTTGCAATCTCATTAAATTCTATGTCGCACTTGTCCGATTTCTGGAAGTCTCCGTCGATGGTGATCACACCGTATTCGCCGGGTAGCTTGAGCTTCAAATACGCGTAATGTGGTACGGCCATGAATCTGGCGAACGTTGTTCGACCAAGAATGGCGTGGTACTGTGAGGGCCAGTCGACGACTTCGAACTCCAGGAATTCCCTTCTGTAGTTGCTTGGAGAGCCCAATACTACTTCTAGGTTGATTGTTCCGAGTGGACGGATTGCCTTGCCCGGAACTATCCCGTGGAAGGATGTTTCTGATTCCGTTAGGCCGTCCAGATTCTTGTTCATTCGACGGAGTGTATCCGCGTAGATGATGTTAATGCCACTGCCACCGTCCATGAATACGCGGGCCAGGTCATAATTACCAATTTGAGTTGGATGACAAGGGCGGCGTGTCCTGGTCGATAGATTCGTGGCGGATGGTCTTTCATCGAGAACGTGATTGGCTGATCCGCCATTTTCAGGTACTCGGTTTTTGTCGGTGGTGTCTGCACTGCCATGCACAATTGCCTTGTGTTAGTCTTTTGAGCTCTGCGAGAGGGGCATACCTTCTGTATCATCGCGAGTTGTCCTGCCGGGTTCGGGTATGCATTGGCTCCATTGTTTTGTGGTGGTGGCGCAGGTAGTGCGGCTAGCACCATGTTTGGATTTGCTGGTGGAGGTGGTGGTGGAGGTGGCTGGAATTGTTGTCCTCCTCCTGGCAACGGCGGGTAGTTTTGGGTGGATGCAAATCTCTTCCTTGCGAGAGCATCTGAGATGTCAAGAAACTTTCGGCAATCCTTGAGGAGGTGTGTTGCCTTAGTTTTGCCCGTGCGCTTATCTGTAAACAGGTGTAGCGAGCAGTATGCATCAAGATCCTCCTCGGGGGATTTTTCTTCTGCTTTTGGTTTCCACTCGCGACTTCCACGGCGACCAGAGTCGCGGTTTCGCGTGAATTCTGCCGCCACTAATTCCTCCCTGTCATCGTGGTCGTAGTATTTCCTTCTCTTTCTTCGTCCATGGCGGTCGTCCTCGTGTGCGGGCGATGATGCTCTTTCATTGCGCACCGCGTCTTCTCCGTTAGCCCATTTTTCAGCTATGATCATTAGCTCCCCAATGGTTTTGGGCGCGGCTCTGCCTAGCTCTTCTCGAAACGCGGTTCTTCTCGCCCCTTTGGCGAAGGCCTCAATCGCCACCTCTCCCGAGATGGTTCATGCGGTGTTCCTGAGTGTGGTCCACCGCTGGATATATTCTCGTGTGGATTCGCCACTCTTCTGTTTGCATGCTCGTAGCTCTTCGATTGTGGTTGGCCTCTTGTAAGTCGACTGGAAATTTTTGCAGAAATCGCGGTGTAGGTCGTCCCACGATGCGTAGCAAGATTTGGGTCTTCTCTCCAGCCAACTACGGGCCGCGCCTGTAAGATGCAAATTGAGGTACTGCATGGCTGTGTTCTTGTTCCCACGTTGGCATTTTACTGCCGTGAGGTAGTCGCTTAACCACTGGGAGGGCTCGAGTGAGCCGTCGTATTTTGTCACCTCCGTGCTGAGCTTGAACCTCTTGGGTAGAGGTGCTTCACGGATGCTGCGAGCGAAACAGAGTGCTCCACAGGTTTCGTCGTCCGAGGACCTGGACGAGGAGCGCTCGCGATATCGTGAAGCTCTCGCCCTATCCACCTTCTTTTGGGCGAGATCTGATCGCGCATCGTATTCGGACCGGTCGCGGTCATTATCTTTCCTTGGTTCTTTGCTTCGCTTTCTCGAGCGGCTGCTGTGGTGCCGCGAGCTTTTGTCTCTCGGGCTGTCGTCGCTGCTGCTTCGACTATCGCCGCGGCGTCGGGCTTCTTTTCCTCGACCACGTCGTGGCGATTTGTCTTTTCTTGGGGATGAACTTCTGTGCCTGCGGGGCGTTTCTTTATCCTTGTCCTTCTCCTGTCGCTCCTTCTCCAATTGTTCTTCGGTCTTCTTGCGATCGTGAGAGGCGAGCCTTGCGGCCGCCAATCCTAGTCCTTTGCGAATTTGTTTGTACTGTTCCACCCGAGGGTCGCTTTCCGTCGGTTGGTTCATCAGCATGTAAGTTGCTGCGGCTAGGATCGCGGCAGCTGGGGTTTGCGGGTAGACGTTGCCGTCATCGTCGACCCTCATGAAGGAAGACGTGGTCGACCTGTCGGTCGCAGTCATGGATTCGTGGCCCCTTGACGATGTTGCGTGTCCCTTCCTCGCGGGTCGGGTACCAACCGAGGGTGCAAGGGACTGTTCGACTCGTCGCAGGCTTGATTCGTCCGCCGCTCTTCTGCGACGGGCTAGATCCGCCCGGGCTTCTTTGATGTTTGAGGCCGCTCTTACTAGGTGGTAGTGGTAGGCGGTTAGGTCCTCCTGTGAGGCTCCTGCCGCGGGTGGCTGACTCCGCCGCATGGCCTCCTTGGCCCTTTTCCAGGCCTCCCGCGAAACACCGATTATATCGCGCTCGGTTGCGCTGAATTCGATTTCTGAGGGCTGTTCCGATCCTGCCATGCAGACTTGGGCCAGTCGTGGCTCGTGCGTCCTAGGCGTAGATCGGAAAGCTTCCCGTACCCGAGATGGTTCCTCTGTCGAGAGGGCGTGATAGTCGACTGTGTTGAAGCGGATGGACTCGCCAGTTTTCTCCATAGGAAAGCGCGAGTTGACGGCTCCAGATTCAGGTTCAGATTCATCCGAGAAGTGGAGGATTCCGTATCTGTTCGCCATGAAGTTGAAGCTCCCGAACGTCAGGGTGACGCTCTTCTCCAGATCCTCGAACACCGGGCGTGATTCCGGCGAGTGAGGCGTGAATATGACGGATCCGATCCGTACAGGATTGTTCGGAGCCGTAGTCGATGGTTTCCAACGGGAGTTGGATGTCGATGAAGCCGAAGAAGCCGGTGATCCAGCGCCCGCGGTCCCCACGGTCGGCGCCAATTGTCGAATCTCTGACTCTACAAATCCCTTAGGTGACCCTATCGGGTTTCGACTAGGAGAAGTCATGAGCGCTGGTGGAATCGTCGGCTAGACAGGGGGCGAGTGTCGGATATATACCAAATAGGGGTATAGAAGATGGAGCCTTGAATTCATCCCAACCATCATTCTGTACAATGTAATTCAGTGCTTCCACCTTTGCAATCTGAATTGTGTACCACCCTTCAGTTGGTTCTTCCATCCTTTGTCTCCAGAACAGTGAATTCCCTCGGGTAGGGCACTTGTATCCCTCTATTGTTGTTACAGGAACAAACTACGAAAACAATGTAGATGAGTTAATTTAATCTATTAATTAATTGTTCATGTATGAAGCTAGTAAACAGGTACTTCTCAGTTCACTAAACAGTGTACATTTTAGGTGTCATAAAGTTGGAATAGCTTACCAAAGTGTGGAAATGTTCATTCTCATCATTTACCTTAAGAATCCAGAATTGCATGTCACTAACATACTCATAGAATCTTCCATCATCAAGGTCATTTACAAGATGTGCCACAATTGTCTTGTTGATTCTAAAGTTAATTGCATCCATTGCTTCTTCAGTTATGTCTCTGATGTTGGTGAATGCCATCTTCTCAACAGTCTCTCTAATTTTATGTACCATCTCATTCAGCATTGTTCACAATGAAAACAATCAATTTAGTTACCAACCTTACAACATATTCACAAACAACAAGTATTTTAGGATCTAGTTTCAAATCTTACCAGGTATTATAGTTTGAAGTTTCTCTTTCTTTCCATTTTCTCCAAATTGGTAAACAACGAGTTCAAATCCCTCATCCCTATTTGGATCATAGATTCATAGTCCTCATCTTCACCCAAATAGGTGAAGGATACCACATGTCGGATATATACCAAATAGGGGTATAGAAGATGGTAGGCCAAGTGCCGGATTACCAGGGTGGCCTAAGTGGTAGTGGGCTTAGGTCCATTAGGCGGCCCAGTAATCCGACGCGCAGAAGCCGGATTCTAGAAGAACCCGGATCACAGCCCATGTGATCTGGCTTGGGGGAGAAGACGGATTCCTTTCTTTCCAAGTTACAAGTTACCATAGTTTTCTAGGTTTCCTATTCTGTAAGCCCTAATCCGGCTATTATATAAAGCCGGACGGGAGATAAACAAGACAACCAATAAAGGAGAGATACAGAGAAGCTCTACGCCAACTCGCCGAGAAGCTCATCCTCGTCGAGTGGTTTAGATCTAAAACCCTCACATTGTAACCCTGTTTACGGGCTTTAGTCCCAATTAGTGAGAAGTGCAGGAGTAGGCACGTCGTACTGTCGCGACGTACCGAACCTGGGTAAAATCCTGTGTTCTGTGTAACTACGCTATCCCGTTACCCCACGTCTCTACCGTAGTCTCATGGCACCCCCGTCTATGAAAACTACTACGATGTCTCGATAGTTGGCGCCCACCGTGGGGCAAACGACGTCAGGCGTGAGATTCCGATCTGGGATACTTGGCGGAATCGGAAGATCAATCACTGTCGGAAGCTTGGAGTTCGACAACGATGTCGGGTGCTTCCTCGACAACGGATCCTACATACCGGCGCAAAACCACCTGGTAAGTGCCTGCGTGCTACCGATAGGATCTGCTAACATCTTTATCGGGCTAACTGCAGAAGCAATGGGGTTTTGCGGTGGAAGCAAATTTATCCCACCCGCCCTATACCCAGTCGAAGATGACTATGATGCCGGATTCTGCTCAGATCGCCGACAAAAAAGTGATACACACTTTATCGGCATGGTGCAATCCGAAATCGCCGAAAACACGGATGACGGAAATCCCGTGCAAGAGGCAGACAACAACGCACCCGTCATGGAGACGGAAGATCAAACACCCGTCACAGAGGCGGAAGATCCAACATCCGTCAACAAGACGATGAACTCGGAAGCAGAATCCGTGCTTGCCGCCATTGAGGCGAGGTTGGAGTCGGAAACCGGATCGGATAACTTCGACTCTGAAGACGAAGATGAGGACGCCTTCGTAAGAAAGGTTAAATCCTTTCAAGAGGGATTCCATGAAGTCTTAATGGCGAAACCGGCTGATACCATGGACGCCGGCAGCCAGGAAAGCCCTAAAACCCCTCCGCCAGAGGAAGAGAGAGAAGACGGAGAAACTTCTCCGATATTCCCCAGTATCAAGGAGATGACAGAAGATGAGCCTGTCAAAAAACCTCCCTCTTCCAAGAAAAAGCACCGTGCTGCTAAAAAACTCCAATACAAAATCCGGAAGAAAAAATCAGTTGATCTCGCTGATGAAAACCTAGAAGTTGGAGATGTTAGCGGAACAAAGCCTGCGGAGAAGAAATCTAAGGAAATCACTGCTCCGCCAATGACGGAACAGGAAGAGCAAGAGCTATTGCAAACACCAGTGGGACCAGATGAACCCCCTGAGATGCTGGAAGCCAGGAGACAAGCTTTCCAACGGCAACAACAACATCTACTTAGATCTTGGCAACATCTCCAACAAACCCATAATGACATCAAGGTCATGAAGGAAGAAATAGAGGAGTACGAGAGAAAGAATAGATCCGCGTTAAAACCTACTAGGTTACCCGGAATCGCAAGACCGGAAGAACTGCCGCCAAAAGAAAGGTTCCATAACCCGTCTTGGCAAAAGCAGGTAAACGGCAAAGATGCCAAGGGCGAACCAATATACAAGACCGCAGCAGAAAACGCGGAAGCAGCGTTCGCGATTCTTAACAACGATCTGTATTCCAACGGGGAAAAACTCCAAGGGGTGTATGCCTTCCTAGGAAAAGCATTGCAACAACAACAGCGCGCCCAAGAGCGATCAGGGAGGCTGCATGATAACTCCGCCCTATGCAAGACGGCTACTTGCGCTGCTGGAGCACCTGGACCGGAAGAACCTGGGGATTCAGACAACTCAAAAGATAAAAAAGAGGATCCGAGAAAAGACAAGAAAAACCCCGACAACCGGGATGCAGCGTCTAGGACCGGATCCCATCTCCCGAAAGATGGGTATAAACCCCATGATCGGGAAGACAAACACCGGAAGGACGGCAAAATAATGCCACCTCTGAAAAACCCAGCTGAGAAAGCTGGAAGATACGATATACCTCACAGGCGTGAGAGATCCCGGACACCGCCTAAGGACAAAGAAAGGCACAGGAGTAGAACTCCGCCTAATCCAAAAGGGCGTGATCACGGAAGAGATAGAAACAATCCCGGAAAAGCGCGTTCGCGCAACAATGGAAGAGAAAGGAGCAGATCCCCTTCTGTCCATTCAGCCGGAAGATATTCTGCACACATTGACAGAGCAGAAAAAGATGATCTATACTTTGGTCCTAAATGTTTTACCGACAGGATCCGAAGAATAACGCTGCATTCTGGCTTTGCCAAGGTCGGTCCAATGTACCAGAAATACACCGGCAGCACAAACCCGGATACCTGGCTCTCGGATTACTATACAGTCGTCCAGATCAACAACGGGACAGACTTGGAAGCTGTCAAGTTTCTTCCCCTAATGCTGCTGGACGGAGCCAGAGATTGGATCAATGGATTACCGTCACGAACAGTCGACAGCTGGGACGATATGGCTAGAGTATTTACTCAGCATTTCCGGGGAACATACAAACGCCCGAATAGCATCAACCAGCTAAACCGTTGCACGCAATTTGAGGATGAACCATACGTGGATTTCATCTCCAGATGGACAGCAATGAAGAATAGTTGCTCTGGAGTAACTGACGTACAAGCAATGCATGCTTTCGTCAATGGCCTAAAACCCGGACTCGTACCGTTCATGGTTGGTTCCAAAAAGCACAAGGATCTCGGATCCATGCTTACAACCGCCAATGAGCATGCCGCAGCCGAGGATGACATCAGAGCAAGAGGAGGCAATATTGAATCATTGATACTCGCCAAGAAAACCCCTCGTTCTGACAAAAAAGCCACTCCAGAAACAACGACGAAGCCCAAAGAGGTGAACATAGCCTTTGGAGGAGAAAAGGGAAACAAGTGGAAAGGACGCAACCCAGATCCAATCAATTACACTCCAGAGGAGTAGGAAAGGATTAAGTCGGAACCTTGCGTTCACCACTCGCAATTTGGGAAACCCACCCATACAAACGCGCAATGCCGGCTGAATAAGCACATGAAAGGCAGTGCAGGGTCCGGAAATAAAGGGAAGGGTTCCAAAAGGAAACCCGCCAAACAAAAGCCAGAAGCTGACAAAGAAGACAGTGAATCGGACACTGACGAAAAAATCCAGGAACAACAGCGTAAAGGCGAACCCAAGTTTCCGAGAGTTGATGGAGAAGCAATGCTAACTTTCTTAGCAACCCCGTCAGCAAAGGTGGCAAAAAGAACACTTCGAGAAATAAACGCGGTTGTTCCGGCAACCCCGAAATTCTTGAAGTACTCCAACACACCGATAATCTGGAATCAGTCTGATCATCCCGGAAATATCCCTGAACCCGGCACACAAGCTCTTGTTGTAAGTCCTATTGTTCAAAATACTAGGCTAAGAAGAGTGCTGATGGATGGAGGATCCAGCATTAACATAATGTACCTGGATACACTGAAGCACCTGAAGATTTCCGAGTCTCAGCTCAACTACAGCAACATACGCTTCCATGGTATCGTCCCTGGCAGGCAAGCACGATCCCTAGGAGAAATTTCCCTAGATGTCACCTTCGGAGATAAAGATCACTTCCGGCAGGAAAAAGTATCCTTCGAAGTAGTGCCGTTCGAAAGCGTGTATCACGCAATACTCGGACGTCCAGCTTTTGCCAAATTCATGGCAAGATCCTGTTATATTTATAACAAGCTGAAGATGCCAGGACCCAAAGGAGGAATAATCACTATAGCTGGTGATTTCAAGCTGGCAAATGAGTTGGAGAAAGAAAACGCCCTTTGCGCTCAGAGAGTTATAGCAAAGGAAGAACTGAAGGAATTAGCCAAGGAGGTATCGCCGTCAGAAATGCCGGCAGGAAAAGAAACTCGGAAGCCAACAGACAGCTTCAAGGCATCCGAGAATACAAGACAGGTAATCCTAGATCCCAAAGATCCGACAAAATTTGTCGTCGTAGGGACTGGGATGACTGACAAATAGGAAGGCGAGCTCATCAAGTTCCTCCGTGAGAACTGGGATATTTTTGCCTGGTGTCCAGCTGACATGCCAGGTGTACCCAGGGAACTTGCTGAGCACCAACTTAAGGTTATTCCCGGATCAAAACCCGTCAAACAAGGTCTCCGTCGATTTGACGGAAGAAGACGGAAGGCTATTGGCAAGGAAATTATCCGGCTTTTAGCAGCGGACTTCATCAAGGAAGTGATCCATACTGACTGGTCCGCAAATCCGGTATTAGTACCGAAGAAAGACAATACTGCTCTTAGAATATGTATAGATTACACAGGCTTGAACAAATTGTGTCCGAAAGATAGGTTCGCATTACCGCGAATCGATCAAATAATAGACGCCACAGCAGGCTCTGAGCTTTTGTGCTTTTTGGATGCATACTCCGGGTATCACCAAATACGCATGAAAAAGGAAGATCAAATTAAGACTTCTTTCATAACCCCATACGGGACGTATTATTACGTAACCATGCCGTTTGGCCTGAAGAACGCAGGTGCAACCTACCAGCGTTGCATGCAACGTTGTTTGCATAGTCAGATTGGAAAAAATGTCCATGTTTATGTGGACGATATTGCTGTCGTAACCAAGGAAAAAGATACACTCCGTGAGGATTTGCGAGAAACTTTCGAAAACTTACGCACCTACAAGATGAAGTTGAATCCATCTAAGTGCGTATTCGGGGTTCCCTCAGGAAAACTTATGGGTTTCATCGTTTCTCACAGAGGAATAGAAGTTAACCCGGAAAAAATCAAGGCAATCTTGAACATCACAAAACCTACCTGCGTCAAAGATGTCCAAAGATTGACGGGTTCCGCAGCTGCCGTTAGCAGATTTATTAGTCGGCTGGGGGCTAAAATCCTAACACTATACAAGTTGGTGAAGAAATCCGACAAAGTCAAGTGGATAGCAAAGCTTTGGAATACATAGCAGTTATGTCTCTTCTATACTTAGTTCAATATCTATGTAAACATCTTTTTGAGATCATGAAATAAAGTTGTTGGATTTCTGGTACCCATGTTTTTTACAAGTTCATTATAGTAAAAGCATGTTTCCACTTTCTCTATTTCCCAATGATCTTACAAAATACTCAATGTTAACCCGAATTGTGCCTGCGTACTCGGCGTTAAGAAACTGAATGTTTTTTCAGCCTGCTAACGGCTAAAGGAAACTTGAATTGCCTGCGTGCCCAAGTTTCGGTCAAAAAAAAATTTCCTTGTTTCTCTAAGCATTATCTGATTGCGTATGTGTTGGGTTACTGGAGCTAGTTAGTAAAAATGCCTTTAGCATGGTCCATGTTTCCGAGTTTAAACTGATTGGTTACGCCCAGTTACTCGGCATGACGATTCATATTGCTATTTGAGCCATTTCAAACACTAAGGACAGTTAAAACATATATGCCAGAGAACTTAGAAGATAAAGGAATAGTAACATCCGAAGAACCTTGCAAAAAATTTCATAATTAAAAATTGCAAAAGGCGGAATTGTTCATTCATACAAACAGAAGCATTACATTTTGAATTACATTGAAAGAACAGTAATGCTCCTATTGTCTATTTTTACTATCCAGGTCAAAGGTAGCCCTTCAAGCATCTGATTCCTCCTCGCTGCTGTCGTCCTCGGGGATGGGAGGGATCTCCTCTTCTGGATAATTGACGGAAATATTTACCATGGAGGCAATCTGGGTGGCGTGGCCTTTGATTTCATCAAAGATGGTATTTCGCTGAGTGTCCGTATATCCTTGAGGGACACCGGACGCCACGCGCCAGGATTTAGCACCGGGGTAGTGCATGCGCATAAGGCCGAGTGCCATACGCGCACCACCCCGTGCAGCGGAACGCAGGATAGAATCCCTGGATTCCGTCACCTCCATGATGGCTCCCGGAAGTTTTTCAACCTCCGAGAACTCCCCAGTCCTTGCGGGAAGAAACTTGTTCACCAGCTGCATTCCAGCAGCACGGATCGAAGTCCACATCTTCCCAAAGGCTTGGATCCCTTCAAGCCGGGTACCATCTGGGATATCTCCTGTTTTTTCCGACAAAACAATCAAAAGTGTTAGGCAAAAAACAGAGAAGAAAAACAAGATATGGAAAAATAAAAAAGGTAACGGAAAATTACCGATAAGCTTGTCGATCTCGGAGATTTCCTCCAGGCGAAGGTTCAGAGCATTTTCTAAATCCTGAATGGTGGATTTATCCTTCTCCGCCTGTTCAGAAGCCTTAGAGTTGGCAACTCCAAGGGCCAAGTTGCTGGCCTCCAGATCCTTTTGAGCCTTCACAAGATGCTTGTGAAGCTCCAAATTCTCCTTTCGGAGATTCTCGGCATTGCCGGCATCTTCAGCTATTTGCTTGGCCTTAGCCAAAGCAGCTGGAAAGCAAAGAAAATTCCGGGTTTAGAAAATTTCCGGAATAAGTACTTAGACAAAAAATTGAATCGCAAGCCTCAGAGGAAAAATGTGTACCTGATGTTTCCGACAAAGCGAGCTGAGACGATGCCAGTTCCGCCTCTCTCTCCTCAATAATAGAAAGGAGATTTCTAACCTCCTTATTCTTGATGGTGAGTTTGTTGAAAACTTCCATGTTTATGGTTTCGGCGGTTTGCTGCAACATAGCAAGGAAAAGAATGGTTACAAAAAGCATCAAAGCAAAACAGGCATGCAATTTTGTTTAATGCTTGGGGGCTAGAGTTACATACCTGGCTCATTCGGTGCAAACCCGCCAAGTTTTCCTTGAACTCCTTTGCGTATTCCGCAAAAGCAGTTCCGGCCGCGCTTAGGCCGTCATTGATAATCTTGAAGTCCTTGTCAAAGGTGGGAATTTCTTCGTCGAAAGTCCGAGAAAATTTCTCCACCTCTGGAGCCGCCCTTTCCCTCGTGTCCGTGTCCGACACAACGGGCTGGCTGGGCTCTGACGGCCTGGTCGTGGGGGCTGCAGCGTGCTCTTCCGCCATCGAGGACGGTGTGTCCGGGGCAACGGCGGAAGAAGGTTTGCTGCCTCGGCTGGAAACAACTTTGTGTTTCTTGAGCTTCTTTGGCTTTAGGCTGGAGGGAGGTAGGCTAAAAAACAAAAAACCCGGAAAAGTTAAAACACGGAAGAAGGATGAAAAGTTCTCATGAAAGGAAAATAACTCAGATGAAAGAACCTGGAAGTGGCGACTGGGATTCCGTCAAGGTCGATAATTTCCTCAGAGGAAATAATCTTCTTGCGCTTGCGTCCACCTGTAGCGGCGGTGCACAGCGCGTCCAGCTCAGCCTCGGAGAGCAATTCCGAATCTGGAAGATCCGCGAACTGTCGGACAAACAAGATCAGAATCAGAAACTAGAAAATCCGAGAAAAAATAAAACCATACCCAAATGACTGAAAAATTACCTTGGGAACCGGATTATCGGCCGTATACATTGGCCGACTCGCTTCGTATTGGTCGCGTGATGCGACCACCAATCTTTGGTGGTTGTCCGCATCGGATCCTTGACTCCCGTGTATTCGCACAGGAGACGGCCACTGTGGTTGGCCAATGGCTGAATTCGCCTAGTCAGCCAGCATAGAACCGTGTCCATGCCGGTTAGAGGCGGATCCAAGGAGGTGAGCTTGGCGATGCGCCGCTTGATCCTTAGTAGATCAGGCGGCAGGACTTCGACGGCTTCTGTTCCCCAATTCTCTTGGGGAACAACGGCGTTGTTGGCAAAAGGTGGAACCCCGATGGCCTTTTTTGGAAAAGGCACATCGGGATGATAAAAGAAAGAACCCGTCCAAAATTTGACGGATTCTGATGTCTTGATCTTGGGGAACCAATCCTCCCTAAACCTCCGAAGAGTAAAGGAGATGGTCCCGCAAGTCGGAAGTGCGCCCTCCGAGGAGTTCCGCTTAACTCCGAAACAGTACATCCAGAAGTCTAACCTAGGCTCTAAACCTAAGTAACCCTCGAAAAGGGCCTGGAACCCGGCCAAATAAAGAATGGAGTTGGGTGGCAGGTTGTGGGGTTGGATGTTGTAGTGATAAAGGACTTGGAGGAAAAAAGCGGAAGGGGGGAGCCCCATACCTCTTAGAAGGTGGGAAGAAAGGAGAACCCTTTCTCCATCCCTTGGCGCCGGCTCGTTCTCGTCTTCGGGGAGCCGCCATTTCCCTTGGAGGATCAGGCCCTCTTTCTCCAAGTTTGGAAGAAGAGCCGGGGGAATGCTGCAGGCAACCCAGTTGCCTGCAGATTCCGCCTCCTCATCTGCTCCGGTGGCGGAGGCGGTGGCTGCTTCTGCGGCGGCGAGCTCGTCACCGACGAGCTGGATCTTCTCCTCCGCCGTTTCAGGAGCGAACGGCGGGGAGGCGGCGGAGCTAGCGCCCGCAACGTCCGCGGCGGCGGAAAGATTGTCTCCGCCCGCCGCGGAGGCCGCGGATTTCTCCGGCTCGTCGCCGGCGTGCTTGGGTGACCCGACTTGGGGATCTAGGTCGCTGATGATGTCGTTGATGGCGGCGCGAGTGGGCGACGACGGTGAGCCTGCCATTTTCGGGCGGCGCGTTTCGTTTCCAGTGCTTGGAGGTGAGGAGTGCGCGGAACAGTGTGTCGCTTGAGAGCTTGTGCGCGTCAATGGCGAGAGCGGTGAGAGTGCGGAAGGTTTTCATTGAGGACGAGGATGGCTATTTATAGCTAGAAATCCGTCAAGATACGCGCCAACGGCTATTTTGACCGTTGGATGTTTGCCGCGTGTCACTCGCCGGAAAATCCGGGAAATGAAACGACGGGGTAATGATGGTTATCTCCTCGTTTCCCGCGAGAATCTGTCAGAGATATGTTTCTGGGTTTTTCCGAGTAAATCTCAAACGTCGCTTACGTCAGCATGGTTGAGTGCGCTGACGTAGGAAGTTTCTTCTCCGCGAAGTATCGTGAGAGAAAAGCCGGATTTTCAGGATTCCGAGTTCCATGCCACCATCTTTTTCAAAAGAAGAATAAGAAGAATCAAGACTGCTGAATCAATATTTCTCGGACAAAGAATATTTGGCGAACGGCGGAGAATCAGAGTTTTGATCCTTCTTGGGGGCTACTGTCGGATATATACCAAATAGGGGTATAGAAGATGGTAGGCCAAGTGCCGGATTACCAGGGTGGCCTAAGTGGTAGTGGGCTTAGGTCCATTAGGCGGCCCAGTAATCCGACGCGCAGAAGCCGGATTCTAGAAGAACCCGGGTCACAGCCCATGTGATCTGGCTTGGGGGAGAAGACGGATTCATTGCTTTCCAAGTTACAAGTTACCGTAGTTTTCTAGGTTTCCTATTCTGTAAGCCCTAATCCGGCTATTATATAAAGCCGGACGGGAGATAAACAAGACAACCAATAAAGGAGAGATACAGAGAAGCTCTACGCCAACTCGCCGAGAAGCTCATCCTCGTCGAGTGGTTTAGATCTAAAACCCTCACATTGTAACCCTGTTTACGGGCTTTAGTCCCAATTAGTGAGAAGTGCAGGAGTAGGCACGTCGTACTGTCGCGACGTACCGAACCTGGGTAAAATCCTGTGTTCTGTGTTACTACGCTATCCCGTTACCCCACGTCTCTACCGTAGTCTCATGGCACCCCCGTCTATGAAAACTATTACGATGTCTCGACACCACATCTCTAATCTGTATGTCATATACCCTTATAAGTGACCTCCAGTATGGTCCAGATAAACTTGTCTTTTTCTCAATTTTCTCTAGATAGATATGATAAGTGTAATCCCTCTATCATTTGGCATCAAGCCAATTCCCACAAACACTTTTCAAAATTTCCTTGAAAAAACAATGCACAACCTGCATCACATATATACTACAGTTAAACTTCAATCAATGTATTAGTAGTTGAAAACACTCAATAATAAAACCTTTCAGTAAGAGTAGGTGGTGTTAGATTCGTTGGTCTTATTGGCAGTTTGTGTGTAGCTCAAATAAAGTTTTTCGCCGATCTTTGGCGGGGCAATTTTTTCTCTCTTCTTTCGTTTGGATCTACGGTAAGCTATGGTTTCTCCAACCCTTTGATTGGTGCCGGTGAATCGCAAGCCTATGTTGTCGCTTAGGGCGTGTCCCGAGCCGATGTCCCATATGAGTTTATTCGATCTCGTTGTTCGCGACGAGTGGCTATTTTGGTTTTCAAAGACTTGGTTGGTGAGGCCGTTCGCACGTGGCCTAGTCTTTTGCTGTCTGTTCAGTGCATGTTTCAAGATTCGACAACTGACTAACAATTGGAGGAAGAAAACGAACGTATGATTTTCACTTTAATTTTATTTTGTATAGGTCGTCGAGCTTGATCAGATATATTATGTCATTGGGGCGTCTTTTCAAAAAGGGTAAAATAAAAGATAAACAAACCAAAGAGTAGAGAAAACGAAGTAATAACGTGAGAAACGGAGATTTACAATGACCAACCCAAGTCGATGAAAATCCTCCAACCTCTCCTTTTCTTTTTCTTCAAGGAAGCAAAAGCAAAACAAAACCGAAGTGCTCATCCACCTTTTCCCTTGTTTTCCTTGCTCGTTCCAATCCAATCCAGCCCTTGCCTTCCCTGACGTGCCACCGTCGCCTCCACACAAAAATTGGCCCCACGAGCCCCTGGCCCACCGGGCAGCCACCCAGGAAGACATATCCCTCTGCACGCTCTCGGCCGGCAATCATGGCAGGGCCCCACATTTGGCGGGGCCCGCCATGTGGCACCAACCCTACCCAGGCGGCGCACGTCACCCACTTTCCCCATTCGTCCCCCTCTCCTCTCATCTTCTTCCCCCCGAATCCCCAATCCGAAGCTCCCTCCTCCGCCTGGAACCTAGATCTCCTCCTCCCGCCCAGCCCACGGGAGCTCCCACCCCGTGCCGTCGACCCGTGGGCTCCACCGCATCCCGCTCCTCCGCTCATCCTCCGTCCCGCGAACCGTAGCCCCCCCACAGCTCGGAGGGTTCCAGGAAAGGAGAGGGGAGGAAAGCTCGAATCTTTGATGCGCGGAAGCCGATGACGACGCCGGTTGTAGAAAAGCCTGAAGGGGTCGAGATCCGCGAGGTGTGGGCGGAGAACCTTGAGGCCGAGTTCGCCGTGATCCGGGAGATCGTCGACGACTACCCGTACGTCGCCATGGACACGGAGTTCCCCGGCGTGGTCTGCCGCCCGCTCGGGACCTTCAAGTCCCCCGCCGACTTCAACTACGCCACGCTCAAGGCCAACGTCGACATGCTCAAGCTCATCCAGCTCGGCCTCACCTTCTCCGACGAGCGCGGCGGCCTCCCCGCCCTCGGCCCGGAGGGCCGCCCCTGCGTCTGGCAGTTCAACTTCCGGGGCTTCGATCCGCGCACCGACGTCGCCGCCGCGGACTCCATCGACCTGCTACGCCGCAGCGGGATCGACTTCGCCCGCCACGCTTCTGACGGCGCCGATGCACGCCGGTTCGCCGAGCTGCTCATGTCGTCGGGCGTCGTCCTGAACGCCGAGATCCACTGGGTTACCTTCCACAGTGGCTACGACTTCGGCTACTTGCTCAAGCTGCTCACCGGCTCCAACCTGCCAGACACGAGTTCCGGGTTCTTCGACCTCATCAAGATATACTTCCCCGTGGTCTACGACATCAAGCACCTCATGAGATTCTGCAATAGCCTCCACGGTGGGCTGAACAAGCTCGCTGAGCTGCTCGACGTCGAGCGGGTCGGAATCTGCCATCAGGCGGGCTCCGACTCTCTGCTGACCGCCCTCTCGTTCAACAAGCTCAAGGACTCGTACTTCGGTGGGTTAACTGAGAAATATGCCGGTGTGTTGTATGGTCTAGGCACAGAGGGTGGGGAAACCACATCTGTTCACTGAGTAATGGATAGTTAAATAAAGGATGAACTATTTATGAAAAAAGAAGGAGAAATCTGTCTGCTGAATGTGTGATGTCTGATTATATCCTTTTGCTTTGCTTGTTGAAGTCGATTGAACATTAAGTCTATGCTAACCTTTCACACCATCTATAGAGTTAAACACGTACTCCCTCTGCAGGCTTACATTGTGGAACAGAGGGAGTAAGGTCCCATCTTTTGTCATCTTTATAAGCTTATCCAAGAGTGATAAATACTCATTTTGTGCATCCCTTTTGAGGAATCACCTACTAGCTGGCACCGGCAGGTCCATGGCTAACTGTGGTAGATAAGGACAACATGATTAAATCTCTAGTTAGTCCAAGTTATCTATTATATTTTGACCTCTCAAATTAGTCATGCTTCCATATTTTTAGAACTCTGTTTAATTTCAAAAGTAGCAATGAACTGTATGATGTTAAGAGGGGCTTTCATGTATTACAATTTACAAGTCAAGAGGAAATAACCAAAGGAAATTTGCCAGACAGTGCCTCAGAGTCTCAGAGTCATTGAGTTACTCATCATCTTCTTTGTTCTCCTGTCTCTTTTAATAATAGCAATTATGTAACTTAAGAGCGAGCCCTTTAATTATGGTTATAAATGCATTTATGTCAACTTTATATTAATTTCTGAACTGGTACATTTTTTTATCTCTTTGGCCAGAGAATCCTTTTTCTGATGCAGCTTACACGTCCTTATAACTTTGTAGTTCCCATATCACACACTGATTTGCACTCACTCTTCTATGCCACTTTATGAGTTCCTTGGTCAAGATAGTACAGATTAAATAATATCGAACTGAACTAAACTGTGACAGAACAGAGGTAGGTTTGAAAACCGATCATGTATATCATATATGCTACATATGGAGTATGTTGTGCAATTGGCCAATTGATATGAGCTTTTGCCTCTGTGCATAACTGCTGAGGTAGGTTAGAGCAGGGTCTTTTCCCTGGTAATCTCTATGTGTATTGTATTTGCATTTGTTCTTTATGATCTGATGATTACTAATTTTATCATGTTCCCTTTGCTTCACTCGCTTACTGCAGATTGTCTGCCAATAGTGGCTCACTTAAAATCTTTATCATGGGAACATCTTTTGCCAATATATAGCTCTTTGATTTTTTTTTTTTTGGTATTGCTGTCTTGTGTAGTCAATGGTTTAGTGAGAGGTTTAGTCCCGAAGACAAGACTGCTTTACTATGCATCACTTATGACAAATCAGTCATTTTTGCTTTCTGGCAAGTAAATGTCTTCTTGATGTTTAATAATGCTCTCCTGATGTCAATAGCTCCAGTGTGCCAAGCATTTTACGTCTGTATATTGTGAATGTAGAGTGTGCACCTGAACATCTCAATTTAAATTTTGCAATGCAGGTCTGTGTGTTTTGTATGTAAACTCTCTTTCTTTTCTTCTCTTTTAAGAAATAGCTTCAAAATAAAAAAGTGCTGAACTGGAATCAACAATATTGTCTTGCAACTCTACCTTCAGATTGAACTTTCCCCTCGGATGTTCAGTAGTTATCTTTAGTTTTCTGTTCAGGCACTCTATTCTTTGTCAAAAGTCATTGCTTAGGTTTTGTTTAATTTCTTTGAAAGAGGTTTATAGCTTGATTTTGCATGGGTGTACACTATAGTATTGGTATTGGAGTTACCGCACCATTTACAGTATTCTCTGGTTTCAGCGTTTCTTGTAGGAGGTTTTGCTTTCTGTTTGTATATGAGTGAAATCATCTTCAATGCAAATATTTCATGTGGACATGATCACTTGTTCTGGTCGCAGTTGGTCCGTGAATTCTGTATATGAGACTAGCTTATCTCTACGGTGTCTGTAACTGATGGTTTACTGTGAAAATGCATCTTTACTTCATTTGACCACCTGCTTAACATTTCGGTTTCCATGCCTTATCGGAGAATTTCTTCTGCGCCTTTACGACTGTTTGTCGTACTGTGGCTTTCTGTTTTGAAGATGAGATGGACCTTCTGTTTCCGTTCACGCATGACCAGTTTCTTCATGGTCCAGTGTGTCTCAGACGTCAATTGTGTTTCTGAGATGCTCCCACATTTCTTGAGTTCCCTGATCAATAAACTGCAGATCAAACAATAGTGAATTGAACTAAATGTAACAGGATAGAAGTAGGCTTAAAATGTTAGTATTATATATATTAGTACATGCGCTGCATATGGACTTTGTTGGATGATTTCAACTGGCCAAGTTAGGGAACTATATGCCCTTTTAACTCGGCTCATAACCACTGAGGTAGGTTAGACAACATGTTCCTTTCCAGGTAATTTCTATGTGAATGTTCGTTAGAGTCGTTCTTTGCTTTGTCTACTCTTGTTATAGTGTCTTTGCTTATCGTAGATATTTAGTCATCCAAACTGAACATGACGACTGGACATCCTAGTCGAAAGTTCAGTTTGGATGACTGACATCTCTAAAGAACATGACAGGTTGTTTTCGTTCTGTGATAATTGGTTGTCCTTGTCCGACTGTTATTGGTCTTGCTAAACCACAGAGGGGTCCATGCTTCATTAAGCACGTTCCAGTACAGAGCTGTTCGTGATTGTGTTGGTATTGCTGCTGTCGTATAGCTCAATGGTTTGATGAGAGGCTTTAGGCCCGAGGGCAACCGTGCTTTACTGTGCATCACTCATGAGAAATTGTCGACTTTTTTGCCATTAGGAAACTAAATCTTGTGTCAATATAGTTCTTATTTTATAGTACGGTGATTATCCTGATTAATGGCTAGCCTTAGCGTGCCAGGTATTTCGCGTTGGTGAATGTCGCACCCGAAATCAGGTTTATGTTTTGTAGCTTGATGTTGCATGTCGTAGAGAATAACCTCTCCACCCACATCATCAGTATTCATGTTCTGCTTCTGTATGATGCCAGCCAGTCGTTGTTAGCATTTCTTTTCGGAGGTTTCGGCTTGTGTTTGTTTACAGGTGAGAACATGCATGTTCTTCGCAGCAGCAGATATATCGGATGGATAACTTCCTTGTGCATGGAGGACCTACCCGGTGCATCTAGTTTCTGTCCGTGGTGTGTCATGTGTGGAGCTGGTGTCACTTTGGTGACCAAAGTTTGGTCTGAGAGGTTTCGTTGCGTTTTCACGCGGTACCGGCCTTTGAGGAGTACAGTTTGAGCTTCCGCGCATGCCCGGCCGGTGTCTCATGCCGTCACTTGGCCTGTGTGCAGCATGGTGCTTCCTGTTCCTATTCCTGCCGCTGCCAAGTCTGAACCGCCGGTGCCTCTGCTCCCGCTCTCTCCGACATAGAATTGCACGATTGTTTGAGGCCCCTCTTTTTCTCTACAGATTTGTTTGGTTTGTGATGTTAGAAACCGTGGGAAGAAAATTCACAAATCGTTTCTGTTTACTGATGATAAATCAGGCGGCGACTGCGGTGGCGTCGCTCGCTGTGCCAGACAAGTTCAGGTCGCACCCACGCCACCCGGCCCCGGCTGAATAATGGCCTCCCGCCCGCGCTCGCTCGGCCACCGACGTCGCATTTACTGGATCTATCACGCGCGTGGGCTGCTCCTCCCCTCCCCGTTCGGCCACCCCGCGTTGCTCCCCGCGGCAGCAACATGGCACGCCAAGGGAAGATGCCCGTAGAACGGGTCGTCAACCTCCTCTCCGTCACGCACACGCGGTAAAACGGGCGGGGCAGAGGAGATCGATCGATCTGCCGTTTAATTCGGGGCGCGTCGAGGCAGGAGGGAGCAATGATTCCTGCTTAAACTCGCCGCGGCTCGTCGGTGCGGCCGTACGGTATCTATCGCCTCTTGCGTGGTGAGGTAGGTCGGCTTGGACTGGACCCTCGGGGCACAGTCGCACGTACTGCAGCAGCCAGCAAGTGTGGCTCTCGAGTCAAAACGCCCATCTGCCACCATACAAGGGCTGACTATCCTTGAATTCTGGGTCTGGGCAACCGCCAACCAGATACGCTGTGGTGATTCCTGCGAGACCAGGAGCCATTTTTGGTGTATGCGCCTTGACCCGTGACCTGATTTTGCATAACACGCACTGCTCTTAGAGACCCTAAACCCCTAAAAATAACTGCTTTTTTACAGTTTTCGACGAAAAATTTGCAAAGAGTAGAACCCCTAAACCCCTAAACCCGTAAAAAAAAATGCAGGCCGGACCCGGGAATCCTCTCCCAACCTCTAAACTTAAGGGTTGGAGGGGTCAACCCCTCACCAACCCGTAGCACCCGACCACGCACGCGCGGGAGGGAAAAATCCCAACCGACGCCGCCGCCCCTCGCCCCGCCGCCATGGCCGCCGTCCCCGGCGGCGCCGCGGTCGCCCCGGCCCCTCCCGCCCCGTCGCCGGCCCCCTCCGCTCCTCCCCCCGCCATCCCCGCCCCGTCCCCGCCCGCCTCCGCCGATCGCCGCGTCGCGGCCATGGTGGCGGCGACGAACCCCGTGGGGGCCAAGCGCAGGCGGGCCGGGACGCATCTCCTCGCGCCCGCGGCCGCGCCCGCGCCCGCCGCCGCCCCGCCCCTCGCCGCACCGGTCGCTCCTCGTGCTCGGGCCAAGGTGGCGTCGGGTGGCCCGCGTGCTGCTGCCGCGGCGGTGAAGCCGAGGAAGGCGCTGGCCAAACGCGGCGGTGAAATCCAGCAAGTCACCTGAGGGATTTGTGGAGTCAGAACTTCGACAATTGGCGCCGACCGTGGGGAGCGCGGGCGCTGGATCACCGGCATCTTCGGCTTCATCGACATCCAACTCCCGTTGGAAACCATCGACTACGGCTCCGAACAATCCCGTACGGATCGGATCCGTCATAGTCACGCCTCACTCGCCGGAATCACGCCCGGTGTTCGAGGATCTGGAGAAGAGCGCCACCCTGACGTTCGGAAGCTTCAACTTCATGGCGAACAGAGACGGAAGCCTCCACTTCTCGGATGAATCTGAACCTGAATCTGGAGCCGTCAACTCGCGCTTCCCTATGGAGAAAAGTGGCGAGTCCATCCGCTTCAACACAGTCGACTACCATGCCCTCTCGACAGAGGAACCATCTCGGGTAAGGGAAGCTTTCCGATCTGCGCCTAGGACGCACGAGCCACGACTGGCCCAAGTCTACATGGCAGGATCGGAACAACCCTCGGAAACCGAATACAGCGCAACCGAGCGCGATATAATCGGCGTTTCGCGGGAGGCCTGGAAGAGGGCCAAGGAGGCCATGCGGCGGAGTCAGCCACCCGCGGCAGGAGCCTCACAAGAAGACCTAACCGCCTACCACTACCACCTAGTAAGAGCGGCCTCAAACATCAAAGAAGCCCGGGCGGATCTAGCCCGTCGCAGAAGAGCGGCGGATGAATCAAGCCTGCGGCGAGTCGAACAGTCCCTTGCACCCTCAGTCGGTACCCGACTCGCGAGGAAGGGACACGCAACATCGTCGAGGGGCCACGAATCCGTGACTGCGACCGACAGGTCGACCACGTCTTCCTTCATGAGGGTCGACGATGACGGCAATGTCTATCCGCAAACCCCAGCTGCCGCGATCCTAGCCGCATCAACCTACATGCAGATGAACCAACCGACGGACATCGACCCTCGGGTGGAACAGTACAAACAAATTCGCAAAGGACTAGGATTGGCGGCCGCAAGGCTCGCTTCCCACGATCGCAAGAAGACCGAAGAAGAATTGGAGAAGGAGCGACAGGAGAAAAACAAGGATAAAGAAACGCCCCGCAGGCATAGAAGTTCATCCCCGAGAAAAGACAAATCGCCACGGCGTGGTCGAGGAAAAGAAGCCCGCCGTCGCGGCGACAGTCGAAGCAGCAGCGACGACAGCCCGAGAGACAAAAGCTCGCGGCGCCACAGCAGCCGCTCGAGAAAGCGAAGCAAAGAACCAAGGAAAGACAATGACCGCGACCGGTCCGAATACGACGCGCGATCAGATCTCGCCCAAAAGAAGGCGGATAGGGCGAGAGCTTCACGGTATCGCGAACGCTCCTCATCTAGGTCCTCAGACGACGAAACCTGTGGAGCGCTCTGTTTCGCTCGCAGCATCCGAGAAGCACCTCTACCCAAGAGGTTCAAGCTCAGCACGGAGGTGACTAAATACGACGGCTCACTCGAGCCCTCCCAGTGGTTAAGCGACTACCTCACGGCAGTAAAATGCCAACGTGGGAACAAGAACACAGCCATGCAATACCTCAATTTGCATCTTACAGGCGCGGCCCGTAGTTGGCTGGAAAGAAGGCCTAAATCTTGCTACGCATCATGGGACGACTTGCATCACGATTTCTGCAAAAATTTCCAGTCAACGTACAAGAGGCCAGCCACAATCGAAGAACTACGAGCGTGCAAACAGAAGAGTGGCGAATCCACACGAGAATATATCCAGCGGTGGACCACACTCAGGAACACCACAGGAACCATCTCGGAAGAGGTGGCGATTGAGGCCTTCGCCAAAGGAGCGAGAAGAACCGCGTTTCGAGAAGAGCTAGGCAGAGCTGCGCCCAAAACAATTGGGGAGCTAATGATCATAGCTGAAAAATGGGCTAACGAAGAAGACGCGGTACGCAATGAAAGAGCATCGTCGCCCGCACACGAAGAAGACCGTCATGGACGGAGAAAGAGAAGGAAATACTACGACCACGAGGACAGGGAGGAATTAGTGGCGGCAGAATTCACGCGAAACCGCGACTCTGGCCGCCGCGGAAGTCGCGAGTGGAAACCAAAGGCAGAAGAAAAGTCCCCCGAGGAGGATCTCGATGCATACTGCTCGCTACACCTATTTACAGATAAGCGTACGGGCAAAACTAAGGCAACACACCTTCTCAAGGATTGTCGAAAGTTTCTTGACATCTCAGATGCTCTCGCGAGGAAAAGATTCGCATCCACTCAAAACTACCCGCCGCTGCCAGGAGGGGGACAACAGTTCCAGCCGCCTCCACCACCTCCTCCACCAGCAAACCCAAACATGGCGCTAGCCGCACTACCTGCGCCACCTCCGCAAAACAATGGAGCCAATGCATACCCGAATCCGGCAGGACAACTCGCGATGATACAGAAGGTATGCCCCTCTCGCAGAGCTCAAAAGACTAACACAAGGAAACTATGCATGGCAGTGCAGACACCGCCAACAAAGACCGAGTACCTGAAGATGGCAGATCAGCCCATCACGTTCTCGAAACAAGACCATCCACCACAAGTCTATCGACCAGGACACGCCGCCCTCGTCATCCAGGCTCAAATCGGAAATTACGACCTGGCCCACGTGTTCATGGACGGCGGCAGTGGAATCAACATCATCTACGCGGATACACTCCGTCGAATGAACAAGAACCTGGACGGCCTAACGAAACCAGAAACATCCTTCCACGGGATAGTTCCGGGCAAGGCAATCCGTCCACTCGGAACAATCAACTTAGAAGTTGTACCGGGCTCTCCAAGCAATTACAGAAGGGAATTCCTGGACTTCGAAGTCGTCGACTGGCCCTCACAGTACCACGCCATCCTTGGCCGAACAGCGTTCGCCAGATTCATGGCAGTACCACATTACGCGTACCTGAAACTCAAGCTACCCCGCGAATACGGTGTGATCACCATCGACGGAGACTTCCAGAAGTCAGACAAGTGTGACATAGAATTCAATGAGATCGCGAAATCTTTCGGGATGCAAGAAGAACTTCAAGAGCTGGCAAAAACCATGGACCACTCCGTCATGCCCCTCACGAAGAAGAACGCGCCTGAACTGGAATTCAGCGCCAACAGCGACACCCGCAAGCACCAAGTGCACCCGACGGATTCCGCCAAGACCGCGATGGTTTCCACAACCCTCTCGCCAGCATAGGAAAGCGCGCTCGTCAAACTCCTCCGTGAGTACTGGGAAATTTTTGCCTGGCAGCCCTCAGATATGCCAGGAATACCCAGGGAGTTTGCCGAGCACTCACTCGAAGTCTTTCCCAATGCCAAACCCATCAAACAGACGACTCGACGATTCTCAGAACCCAAGCAGAAGGCGCTTGGAGAAGAAATAAACAGACTGCTAGCCGGCAACTTTATTAGGGAGATCAAGATATCCACCTGGTTGGCAAACCCGGTGCTGGTCCCCAAGAAGAACACGGACATCCTTCGGGTGTGCATCGACTACACATCGCTGAACAAGCACTGCCCCAAGGACAATTTTCCTCTACCACGAATCGACCAGATCGTGGACTCTACGGCAGGCTGCCAACGCCTCTCCTTCCTGGATGCCTATTCGGGATACAATCAGATCCGAATGAAAAAGGAAGACGAAGAGAAGACGGCATTCATCACACCCCACGGTGTCTACTGCTACACGACAATGCCCTTCGGGCTGAAGAACGCAGTCGCAACATATCAGCGCTGCATGCAAAGGTGCCTCGCCAATCTCATTGGCAAAAACGTACAAGTGTACGTCGACGACATCGTCATCAAAACTCGAGTAGAGGACACACTCCTCGAGGACATCAGAGAAACGTTCGACGCCCTTAATGCATATCGGATCAAGCTCAATCCGACCAAATGCGTTTTCGGCGTCCCTGCAGGAAAACTCCTCGGGTACCTGGTATCCGCCAGAGGCATTGAAGCCAACCCGGAAAAAATACAAGCCATCCTGACTATGAAGGAGCCAACCAATCTACGCGGAGTCCAGCAGCTCGCAGGACGACTAGCCGCCCTAAGCAGGTTCATTGCACGATTGGGAGAGCAAGCGTTACCCTTCTACAAATTATTAAAGAAGACGGACAAATTCGAGTGGACACCCGAAGCTAAACAAGCGTTCGCAGACCTGAAGCGATCGCTGCAAAGCAGGCGCGTACTTGCAACACCGCAAGAAAGGGAGCCGCTCCTCCTATACCTAGCCGCTACAAACCAGGTCATCAGCACAGCAATCGTGGTCGAACGACCTGAAGACGGAAAAGCATACGGAGTCCAACGACCAATATATTACATCAGCGAAGTGCTCTCGCCATGCAAGCAACGATACCCTCATTATCAGAAGCTGGCGTATGGAGTTGTTCTCACAGCCCGAAAGCTCAAACATTATTTCCAGGAACATACCATTACAGTGGTTAATGATGCGTCACTCGGGACAATCATGAACAACCCTATGGCATCCGGAAGAATAGCAAAATGGAGCATCGAGTTGGGTGCCTGGGACATCACCTATACAGAACGAAAAGCAGTCAAATCTCAAGTACTCGTGGAATTCCTCACCGAATGGACAGAGCTACAAACGCCCGGACCACCCGAGTACACGAGCAATTGGATAATGTACTTCGACGGATCCAAGAGAAACGAAGGAGCAGGAGCTGGAATCGTTCTTATTTCGCCTCGGGGAGACAAGCTGCAGTACGTCCTGCGACTGGACTTTCCATCAGACGATCCAGCCTCAAACAACGACGCAGAATATGAAGCCCTGTTGCACGGGATGAAGATGGCAATCGCCTGTGGAGCTACCCGATTAATGATCTACGGTGATTCCAATCTCATAGTGCAGCAGACGATGAAAGAATGCGACGCCATCGCTAAAAACATGGTCGCATATCGTGACATGTACAATCTACTCGAAGGAAGCTTTAAAGGCTGCGAGCTGAAACACATTGCAAGATCTAGCAACGAAGAAGCAGATAGACTGGCAAACATGGGTTCCACCAATACACCTATACCGCCAGGAATATACTTCGAACGGATGATCAAGCGATCAGTCAAAGTGAAGAAAGCTGCAGCAGCGCCAGAAACAGAGGTCAGCCCGCAGGTCGCGCTTATCGAGCTTATTCACAATATATCACGACAGGTTTTCATGGTCGAGCCAGTCTGGACGCAGAAATATCTCGACTACCTGCTCCACAGACAGCTCCCGGCCGATCCACGTGAGGCTCGACAGATAATCAGGCGTAGCAAATCCTTTCGAGTAGTCAACGGAGAATTATACAAGCAAAGTATCTCGGGAATACTTCAGCGTTGCATCGCACCCGAAGACGGCAAGGAATTGCTCCAGGACATACACCAAGGAGACTGCGGACATAACGCTAACTGGAAAACAATAATGGGAAAAGCTTTCCGAGCAGGATTTTACTGGCTAACAGCAGCCAACGATGCAAAAAGGCTGGTCGAACGATGCGACGCCTGCCAGCGATTCGCACCAAGGCCACACGCCCCTGCTACGGAACTACACATGATACCAATAGCCTGGCCCTTCGCACAATGGGGGCTAGATATGGTTGGGCCACTACGCAAGTCCACGCCAGGTGGATACACACACTTGCTGGTCGCAATCGACAAGTTCACCAAATGGATCGAGGCTATGCCAGTAACCTCAGCAAGCGCCCAATGCGCCGTCAAGTTTCTCGACTCCATTGTATGTCGGTTTGGTGTGCCACACGACATCATTACAGATAACGGTACAAATTTCACAGCAAAGGAGACACAACAATTCTGCGAGGAAAAAGGCATCAATTTCAAATTTGCCTCAGTCGCTCACCCGCAAACGAACGGACAAGTCGAAAGATCCAATGGCTTAGTTTCGATGGGCATCAAGAAGCGACTACTCGATCGTCTACACCCCGCCGCAGGACATTGGGCGGAAGAGCTACCCTCCGTACTCTGGAGTCTGCGCACAACTCCTAATCGATCAACAAAATACACGCCATTCTTCATGGTATACGGGGCAGAAGCAGTCCTTCCCGAGGACGTTCGATTCAGCGCCCCACGAGTTGTAGCCTACAGTGAAGAAACTTCCAACAAGGCGCTCGCAGAAGATATGGATGCACTCGACGAAATGCGCGACATCGCACTCGCAAGATCCGCAGTATATCAGCAATCCTTGCGCAACTATCACAGTCGCCACATACGCCACAAAGCATTCGCGGTTGGGGATCTGGTGCTGCGGCTCAAACAGAAGGAAGGACACAAGCTCGAGCCACCTTGGGAAGGACCCTTCATCATACATGAAGTCATCCCAGGCGGAGCCTACAGGCTAAAGAATCCAGCAACCGGAGGGGTGTACTCCAATCCGTGGAACATCGCACACCTCCGCAAATTTTATCCTTAGGTTTATTTGTTATCACAACAAAAATAAGGCTATACTAGCCAGTCCTGTAGTTCGAATACATGGCTTCTCAGTCATTGCAATAAAGACGCGATTCCTTCATCATATTCACTCGAAGCTTTCCATTCTTTACATGCTACAAGTTACAGGTACACACCCCCTAAAACACACGGGGGCTACCCTACAACTAAGCATCACAAAGAAACAACATCAAATACAAGGTTATACACCTTACAACAGTTTTTTACAAACTATAAACAGATTACAGGATATTTACATCCGAAAATCAGTCAAAGCGCTGAGCATTCTCAGTCGCCAAAACTCTATCTACCTCTTCAGAGGTCATTCGGATAATCTTCTCCGCCGCAGGACGTACAGAATCATAGTACGGCGAGATATCCTCGATTGCATAATCTGGACGCCGAGCAACGGAGTTAACATCTATCTCAGGATGCCATATGCGGACAAAAGAGAGAGCTACAATCGCGCCGCACGTCATCTGATTGCGTACACACGCGTGAACTTCTATTTCACGTCCAAACAAACTGAGAAGATAACCCCAGTCCTCGGGACCTTTTTCAAGTGGGTAAAATGCAGCGTTCATCGCAACCAATACCTCGTGAAAAGAACTCACGAGAATTCTCGTCTGGCGGACTCGAAATTTCAAGGCGGCCATCACAAAACCCCGACTGCGATCAGACCAAAAGTTGTTCGCATGAGGTTTGGAGCTACTAGCCCCTTGAAGGATGTGATTCTCTACCCACTGCTTTTCTTCCCTGTCATCCGGATTAACGACTGAAGATAAAAACACACTCAGTCAGATAGGGAAACAAGGAAGAAAAAGACACGGGGGCTGCACTACTTACAAAGCAAGTCCCTTGCGACTACAGCCAGTTCATCCATCAGAAATTGTTCGCGTTCAGCTGCCAATTTCTGCTTGGACTTCGCCACATCGGCTATCCCGCGCATAGCTTTTAGCTTGCGCTCACCCTCCTGGACCTTATCACGAAGGCCCGCAAAAGTGCCAACAGCGGCAACAAGTGGATTCACTGGAGTACCACATCCACCCGACGTTTCCGCGACAAACCCAGTAGCCTGGAAGCATAAAAACGAAAGAAGTAAGATATCCTACTCGAGTCAATTCTAATCGCATATCTGACAAACGCTCGGGGGCTACTCCCATCGGGAGACAATGCACAAACAAAGGGAACGGATTGCAAGATGAATTCTTCGATTAAAGACAACAAAGGTACGGGAATACATCCCAAGGTTCATTACATTCAAGGAGAAGAAAAAGGAAAAAAATCTATGAAGCTACATTGGTGCTCCCGCTGGCAGCAGTCGCCCCTCCCCGCAGCCGAGCAAAAATCTTAGACAGCTTCCGAGCAAGAATAGCGGCTTGCTCGCTAAAACGAGAGAGCCGTACCTTTTTGCCCGTGGAGGGGTCGACCGGAAGAGCTGTGTACGCCTCCTCCAAACCTTCGACTCCATGCGCCAAAGCGAATTGTATCGCGGTCTTCGCACCAGATTCCGCCTGTGCGACCGCGAAGGCATCCAGAAGTTTGCCTTCTGAGAGGACCTTCAACAGATCATCTAGCGCGGGTGCAGGAGTGGCGTTGGCGAGGAGGCGACCGTGCAGTTGCCCCAGCACTTGAGTGGCATCATTGATCATGGAGAGAACTCCATCAGCGTGCCTTTTAAGCTGGGCAAGTGTGTCGGTTACCACATCTACCCGCTGGAGTCCAGGGATTTCTAGAGGAACATCCAGAAGACCTGCAAAGGAAGGAAAGAATACTTAGCAAAGTACAGCGAAATGAGGAATCAAAGTCGCAAAATCCCAACACACTTACCCGCGAAGCGCTCAGCGAGGGGACGGAGGAACCCGACAATGTCGCTGTCGGCCTTACTGCCAGCTTTCTCTAACTCCTTCAAGGACTTCCGCGCATCTGCAAGCTGTCGACCAAAATCTTCTGACTGCATGCGGGAAGCCTCTAGCTCTTGTCGAATGGCCGTCAGGTCAGCCTCCCGAGCAGTTACCTGCTCAGAGAGTTTGACCTTTTCGGATTCTGCAAATTCAAGTCGAGCTGCAAAGAGATGCTTGTCAAAAACTCAAGAATGAACGGAGTGCGGAAGACAGGGAAACAATAAAGCTCACCCTTGAGAAGAACGTTTTCAGTCTGAAGTCGGCTACGGTCCGCTCGAAGCGACTCGCAATCCGACTCGGCGAGAACGACGCGGCGACCGATCGCCGCAAGAGAATCAATAAGCGACTGCAAAAGTACGAAGATAAAAGAGTTAAAAGGGATTAAAATAGAGTCCGTACCCGATTATTTACAATCGACTACAGCCTCGGGGGCTACTCCCATCGGGAGCACTGCCGTGCACCCGATAAAAATGAAATCATGAAGAGGAATTAAACTAGACTTTGAGCCTGTGACCGATCGCATGCGATCGACCACAACCTCGGGGGCTACTCCCATCGGGAGCACTGTCGTGCACCCGATAAAAATAAAAAATGGTTTGAAGACGGAAGATGAAGTTTACCTGGCCGGAGGTGCGAGACAGCGGATCCGCGGAGCTATCTGTCACATCCTTAGAAGCAGAAGCCCTGGCGGCAAAGCTGGGAGCTTCACGTACCATCGTCGCGGCTTCGGGGGTTGCTCTGGGGGAGTTTTGGACGGTGCCCGCAGTGGGAGTTTCACCCGCATCCTTGGCCTTATTCCTCTTCTCGGGAGGAACGGCAGCGGCGTACCTGCGAGGACTGATCGCTTGCAGACTGCGCCGAAAGATAGAAACAATCGATATTGAAGCACGGAAAATGTTCGACCAAGATTAAGGAAGAAGAACTTACTCGTCATCCTCGTCGTCATCCAGCAAGTCCGCGTTCCAAGCGGGCGTCATCACTGGGAACGAAGGCGAAGGAGCAAGGGAGCGAAGTGGAGTCGCATGGATAGGAGCTTGACTGGGCGATGCTTCCAAGGATTTATCCTTGGAAGTAGCTTCGTCCTCATCTACCCGACGACGTTTCGTCGGAGCGCCATTCGAGTCCGCAACGTCATCCGAAGAATCATGTTCTGAACTCGAAGAGGCGTTGGCGACGCTGGTGTCAATCGCGCCGTCTTGATGACTCGACACTTGCTCTGAGGCGGCTTCCCCCGTAGTTGGCGGGTAGCAGTCCGCCATAGCTAGGCTCTGCAAAGGCAAGAAGAAGACAAGAAAAACCTTATCGACTAGGACTCAGAACGAGAAAAAGGAACAACTCAAAGATGAAAAAAGAAAAAGAAACTAACCTCGGCTGGGGGAGGATTTGAAGCGGCGAAGGCTTCAACAGAGCAATCGGGGAATTTCTCCCCCACCTTCAGTCGGGTGATACCCGCGATTTTCTTCTCGAATTCTACATTCGAAAGTTCCTCGCGGCTTACTCGACTGGGATCCTCTGAGCCTTGATACTCCCACATGGCGGAGGGCCTTTGTTGAAGTGGCTGGATCCTGCGCTTCAAAAAGATGCTCGCCAGATGCATCCCGTTGAGCACAACTCCCGCGGTCTGATCCCAGAGAGCAGCTACTCTTGCGAGTAAAGGCGCGACGGTCTGATTCTCTTCGGATGACATCTTGTGCCCCCAAGACTTCCGCCTTGTCAGAACAGCGAACGGGTGGAATTCTACAATCCCACCCGAGCTGTTGTCGATGACGTAGAACCACCTTTTCCGCCAGCTTTGAGCGGAGTCGACGAAATGCATGTTGAAGTAGCTGCCTTCTTGTCGAGCTTGGATCCCGAAGCCGCCGGTGCGAAGCGGTTCGCCAAGCTCGGACTCCACCCGCGATCTCTCGCGGAAGATCCGGACCTTGAAGAGCGACTTCCACAGCGCCCAGTGCGGGCGAATGCCGAGATAGCATTCGCAGAACACGATGAAGCACGTAATGTGCTGCACCGCGTTCGGGGGGAGATCGTGAAGCTGTATGCCATAGACACACAGCAACCCGAGGAAGAAGGGATGAAGGGGAAAAGAAAGGCCTCGAGTCACGTGGTCCACAAAGACCACGCGCTCATTCGATTGAGGATTGGGTACCTCGTCCTTTTTCCCGAGACGGACTCGCTTCTCCGTCTCCGCCGGCAGCAACCCCTCCCGCTGCATCTCCTTGATGCTTTTCGCGGTGGTGTTGGGGGAGCGCCAGTCGCCGGCGCGGGGCGCGGGTTGCGCGGAAGGTTCACCAGATGCAGAGCCGGCAGCGCCGCGTCTTTTTCCGCCAGCCATTGCTTGCAGCACGAGCTCGAGCGCGGGGAAGACGAAGATGGGCGCGAGGAAGAAGATGAAGACAGAGAGCTGGGAAAGTTTTACCGCAGCGCTAACACCCGTATTTATACACGGGGCGAGGCGATCTCAGCCGTACGATGCGCTACGTGGCGCCTATCACGGCCGCCACGCGTGAGGATGAAACGAAGCGGCGGCCCAGCGTTGTTTCGTGCCACGATCTTAACAGAAGATCGTGCGCATTTACTGCGCGTCTCGCGTAAAAACCGGGAACGACGTCTCGTTTCCCGGTCAAAAAGCTGACAAGGTGGGCCACCTTCTGCTGCCACTCCGTCACGTCCCATCGGGAGAAGAGGAGTGCGTCATGACGTCATGGCATTCGTCATTCAAAACCAAGATCTTTTCGAGTGGAAGTTCAAACGCGAAATTATCTTCGTATGAATATCAATTCCTTCGGATAAAAGCAACTTTTCCATGAATAGTTCATAAAGCAAGACCTCTTCGAACAAGAGAAAAATACCCTATGCACGAAAACTCTTTCGTATGGGCACAGCATCCCGAACATGAAAACTCTTTCATACGGGCTTAGTTTCTTTTTCCAGCACGAAATTTCTTTCGTATGGAGATCAAACAAATCAATCGGGTAGGAAAAAACTACCTCTCCTACACATGATAATCTTACATCATAAAAACCTGGATTGTTCAGCCGACTAGGCACATCCGGATGCCGTATTCTTCGAATATGAAGGTAAGACCCGAAAAGATCTTTCTTTTGGGCCTGGAATCGCACTCAAAAGCTGCGTCCTCCGGTATAATTCCGTGTCAACAACACGAAGAAAAATCCTAGCGGACGCGCCGGGTACCCCCATAGGTTAAGTTCGACTCGATAAGTCCACAACGGCCTAGTCGCAACAATCACCTTATCGGGTTCGAGTCGGAGGTCTCGAATCTGAGTAGGCCAGGAATGCTTTTGCCCTAGTCGCAATTAATTGGCCCCGATCTCTCGGGAGAGCCAAGCTACTGTGCCACATCCTTCTGCGAAAAAAGCCGTAAAAACAGGCACTTATATTGCTCGATACTCGAGCATGATGACCCATGATACAGGGAACACACCCTTTGGAAAAACAATGACTGTCAAAGCAATCTTCCATAAAAATAAGGAGAGTTTGACCGCCTACTCGACTGGAAAAGCCCCAGTCAAGCACGCGCTCGGGGGCTACTGACGAAGATATGGATCCTGGACCCTGCGAGTAAGGACACCCCCTCTCAGACCTTCTGGTCAAGGCCCAAAAGGAAGCGCCCTTGGAGTACTCTAGAAGGCCCATGTGAAGCCCACCCGCATCAACTTGCGGGTTAAGTTAGGGAATTTGTAACCGACCCAGCTAGGGTTTGAGTCCTCTCCGGGTAGAACTCGAGACCTGGCCATCTATATAAGGCCAGGAGAGCCCCCAAGGAGAGGACCAAGTAATACCGCACGACCAAAAAGCCTCAGAACTCGAGATCTACTCTCGATTCGAGCAACCTGTAACCGATCTAATCATCCAATACAGATCAGCAGAAGGCAGGAGTAAGGGTTTTACCTCTTCGAGGGCCCCGAACCTGGGTAAATCTCGCCCCCTGTCAAGCCGACGATTTCACCAGCGCTCATGACTTCTCCTAGTCGAAACCCGATAGGGTCACCTGAGGGATTTGTGGAGTCAGAACTTCGACACGCCTCGAGGAAGAAAGATGTGGCCGCCGCGCCCGTCGCCGCCGCCCCGGAGGTGCTCGATGAAACGTCCACCCCGGACATATCCTTCATGGATTTGCTCAATGATGCGGAGGTGGACATCACCGCTCCACCGCTTGATCCCTACATGGAGGAGGATGATTTCGACGGAGATGATGCGGAGGAGGAAGGGGATGATGGTGATGAGGACATCACCGAGATAGGGGAGGATGCGTTCGCCGCCGTTGCTCGCCCCGCCGTCCGCTCGGCGAACTACACCGAGGCGGAGGATGTGCTCTTGGTTCGAGCTTGGGCATCGGTGGGGATGGATGCGGCCACCGGTACCGACCAAACCAATAAACGGTATTGGCAACGCATCGAGGACGCCTATCTACGGATGAAGCCGAAGAGGAGTGGGTTCGCCTCTCGCTCATTCCGGTCGCTTCAAGGCCGGTGGGACTTGATGAAGCCGGCATGTGCGCGTTGGAGTGCGGCCATGGAGCAAGTGTTGGATGCGCCTCCGAGTGGCACCGTGGAGAGTTACTACGTAAGTTTGCAAACCTACAACTTTCAATTTGTTTCTCATGTTTGTTGTGTGGTTTCTCATGTGTGTTGTGTGGTTTCTTATGTGTGTTGTGTGGTTTGTAGGAAACCATTGCCGGCTTGAGGTACAAGGAGATGGCGGCTTCCAAGGGTAAAACATTCCCATTCAAGCATGTTTGGTCAATTCTTCAAACATTTGACAAGTGGAAGTTGCGGGATCAAGAAACCGCACCGAAGAAGAAGGAAATGCTTGACATGGATGATCCAGATGTTGAGGAGAGGAACTTGAACAAGCCCGAGGGAACCAAGAAGGCCAAGCTTAGAGTGAAGATGGAAGGAGAGGCGTCTAGCCTAAGGGAGAAGATGGATCACATGATGAAGGCAAGGGAGGCTATGACAACCAAGACATTGGAGGCAAAGCTGGCCATCACCCATGTCAAGAAGGAGGTGAAGATGGCACGGATTGAAGCAAAACGTGAGGAGGCAAAGCGCAAGGCCGACTTGGAGGAGAGGATGGTCAAGGTGAAAGAAGCCAAGGTATGGAAGGAGCTCATGATGGAAAGAGAAAGAGCACATGATGATGTCCAAGAAGGACATGGATGAAGATCAGCTGCAGTGGTGGAAGGAGTGCAAGGATGACATCGCGGAGAGAAAGAGGATGTTCCGACAGTCCTCCTCTACCTTTCGAGTTGACACTCCCATGAGCGATGGCGGCGTTGACAACTCGCATGATGGTGAGGTTTGATAGTGGTTGAGTGTCCTAGTAGTTGGCGCCGAGGTGCAATTTTTTGGTGGTGCCAATGAGATGAGCAAGATGATGATTATGTGATGTAAAAACTTTGAAACCATGCATCCATTATTGTTATTTTGTAGTATGTTTGATGGTTCATTATGTTTTTGTGGCATATTGTGATGTATATGTGACAGTTTTAGAGGTTGGGGTTGAGGCAAAGACTAGAACCCTCAAACCCAACCCTTAAAACGGAATATTCCGTTTTAAGGGTTGGTTTTGAGGGTTCTAGTCTTTGCCCCTGTTTTTCAACCCGTAAAAGTGCACGAAAACAACGTTTCTCAACCCTTAAAACTGCTATAAGGGTTTAAGGGTTTGAGGGGACTACTAGACATGCTCTTACACAGTTGCTGCTCTTTTTGGAAGGAACCTTCGCCTGATTAGGGCATCTTTAATGGGTTTTTAATGGGTTGTAAGATAAACCTGTAGGATAGTAGTCCAACTCATCAGCCAACAACATATCATACAATTATCTCAATGGTTTGTTGGTAGAGTTGTTGGTAAAGTAGTACAATCTATCCAATCAAATAGTCAATTTAGTGTGACCAAAGAAAAAAGTGTCTTGGCATCCGTGCTACCTTGTCGGTTGCATATCATACAACTCATAGTCTCTCACCTCATTATTACTATGTCATGTAGGATTTTAGCTGAGTTGTCATCCTATCTTACAGTGACATATACATTGTTGAAGTTGCCCTTACAAGCGTAGAGGGAGTAAGGCAGGGAAACCGATAATGTCACGTGTATATGCTGATTTTGCGCATGCACCTGTATGACATGCTGTAAAATAGCTTTAATAGAAAAAAAACTAGAAAAAATGCAGGTACATCCTCTCGGCACGATAAAACTCAAGTGCTTCGCCCGAACCATTTCCCAACTAACAGCAGATTTGATTTTGCTAATGATCATGATTAACATGGAGTTCACGTTCCTAGACAAACATGCATTCTGCTCGCTCCAAATCACCCGAAGATATTAACAGCAACTGCATGGCCTATAGCCTTCAAGAATTTACCGTTGTGTTTTTTTCAGGAACGGGCGAGAGAGCACGCCATAGAAGGGGGTGGGGTGGGTGGGGGGGAGGGGGACCCAGAAGTTTTACAAACCACAACAAACATAAACACATGCAGAAGATGACAATCTCACAAAAAGGCTACAGCGTTCCACCTCGTGGCTTCGGGCCATGATCGCATCGAGAGGAACCAACTCCGATCTGGACGTCCTATTGAAGACACGGTTGTTCCTCCCCACCAAAATAAAGCGCAAGACTAGGAGCACAAGGGACCTAATCTTGGGGGCCTCCTTGACAGGCCGGTGCGAAGCAACAGAGGCCCACCAACCTTCCAAATCCTGAGAAGGCGAAGGAGCAAGGTGAGGTCTCCCAAGGCCGGAGAAGGTCTCGAACCAAACCACCCGAGCGAAGGGGCAGTTGAGAAGAAGATGCTGGATGGACTCGGGCTCCGGCAATCACATAGGACAAGTGTCATCGTCAGCAAGGTCATGTCGCTGGCGTCTCTCGCCCGTCCAACATCGATCCCACCTGACTTTCCACGCAAAGAACTTGTACTTCAAGGGGGGCTTACATTTCTAGATGGGGGCATAGAGGGCCCAAAAGGTCCTTCTTTCGAAGAAATCCATATAGGCAGAGGGAGTCGAGAAGTTCTTATTGGCCGTCCATATCAACTCAAAGGTATCCAGTGAGTCCACCAAGATAACAGATTGGAGCAGATTCCAAAGGGAGAGGAACTGCCCCAGCGCCACCACCGATAGTCCCCCCCGAGATGTCCTGGAGCCAAGCACTATCTGTGAGACCCTTGATGACCGTCCGGGAAACGCGATGTTTTGGCTCCACAAAGTTCAAAAGATCTGGTGCAACCATGCGTACAACTCTGCTTCCAGTCCACTTGTCACTCCAGAACAGGCATCTGTTACCGTTGCCAACCACAATCCTAATCGAAGCGTCAAACATGGGCCTAAAGTTATCAGAATCCGAGATGGAGATCCCGGCCCAGCCCAAGGCCTGTCCTGATCCGCTCTTCACAGCCAAAGCCACCGCATCGTCGTTGAGGATGTGGAGGTTTCGAATACCAAGGCCGCCCAGTCAAGGAGGAAGGCACACATTTTTCAACACAATTGGACAAGACTCACCTTTGGCTGAGTCCTTTCCACACCACAAAAACCCCCGACAGACTTTTTCGAACGCATCAATCACCCCCTTATTGTGTTGTTATTCCATTTAAATTCCTTTGCACATATTTGGCGGGAGCTAATATGTTTTGTGGTTGATTTTATTGCAAATCTGTGTGTTTTCATGTAACACCAAATAGGTGGAGATTAAAATAACATTTCTTGATCCCAAGTGTTTTGTGCGTTAGATAACAACACTAGTAATGTTTTAACATCATACCGAGTGGTGCAGGATTTATAGATAAAATCATACAAACTGTTGCCACCAAAAAGATGAGAGAAAAGTTCTCTGTCCAGGCCGGAATATTGGGGCCGAAATATTTGGCTTAGGCCGGATATTCCGGTGTCAAGTTTTCCAGGCCAAAATATTGGCTAGGACTAGTGTGGCACCCTTTCTGGAAATGCCGGAATATTGCCCCAGACTATTTTCCCAAGGCCGGCTATTCCGGTGTGATTTTCCTAGCTAAGAAATCGGCTAAGGACATGGGTGGTTCGCTCGTAGAAGCCACCCGGAATATTGGCCCAGAAATTTGCTCCGGGACGAATATTCCGGGTGGAAATTCTAGGGTGAAAAATGGCTAAGGACCTGGGTGGTTCACTCATAGAACCCACCCCGAATATTGGGCTGGAAATTTTCTCCGGGGCCAGATATTCCGGTGTGGATTTTCCCAGAGCAGAATTTTGACTAAGGACCTGGGTGGTTCTCTCACGGAACCTACCCGAAAACTTCAAGCCGGAATATTGGCAGGAGGCCGGATGTTTCGGGGTGTTGTTTGAAGATTGTAGAAATCGCTAAGTACTCGAGTGCTTTGCTCACTTAAGTGGCTCGGAAATTTGACCCGAAATATTTGGCAGGAAGCCGAATATTCTTCAGGGGGGGGGGGGGATATTCTGCCCCCAACTTAGGCCGGATATTCCGGCTCCCAAATCAACTCAAACGGCTACATTTTGAGGAGGGCTATAAGACCCCTCCTTCTCCTAGCTCCAGCTCGCTCGTCCAGCATTGAAGGCCACCATTAATTGAGCTCACCAAATCTCCAGATATCCCAATCCATCCACCCAAACTCGTTGATCTTCGGAGGATTGAAGAAGAAGACCCCGATCTACAACTTCACCAAACCGTTCTTCATTTCCTCCTCATTCACTTGAGGGGTGTGTTTGGGATTTGCTTGTGGAAAACCTAGATCTTATGGTACTCACTTGTTGCTTGTAACAGATTCTCGGTGTTCTTAAGAGCCCACAATTCAGTTATGGGTGTGTGCATCAAGCTCATTGTAAAGGCTCCGAATTCCGCCTTAAAAGACTCCAATAGTGGAAGGTAGACACCAACGAGTTTATAAGCGTGATAAGTCTGAATTGACGGATATCCATGGCCCCGACAACTTTCATGATCAAGGTAGCCACCAACAAGTTTTTAGGCCATTTTGTCAAAAAAAAAAGTTGCTGAAAATTCAGATACTCGGCCTTGGGTCTATGCACATATAGTACACAGGTAACCCCGTTACTGGCTCGGGTGAGGTCATGGCCGTCGTGTTTCGTCGGCGCGTGCCTTTGAACTGTCCGTTAATGCAGACGACCGACGAGACCAACAACTTGCAAGGACGTACGCATGCCTCGTGAGATCTCTTTCCTTGAGCTGTTCAACACTGACAACACATGCCGAACGGTCTGTTCCCTGTTCCAGTGTCCAGTTCAGACCAGCTATCCAGCGTTTTGTTTGTCCCACAGAAGTCTCGGCAGCAGGGACGTCACCGTTCAACAATAAACAAACTGAGCAAGAAACAAGCAAAGCAAACATATACTGTACAATGATCTGGTCGTATGGTCTGCCAGTCAGTAACGTTTCTCTTCCAGCCATTGCACAGAATTGGTACTCCCTCCGTCTCAAACTAGATACATCTATTTTTTTTCCAAGTTTGAGACAATTAATACGAGACGGAGGGAGTAGACTTTCTACATGGTCTAAGTGCTAGTATTACACTCAACGAATGGCACCAAATGCAGACCAAAACAGCAGAGCTTATACGGGTAAGATTTGTAGGAAGCACATCGTACACACTGTGCCCACGGATGTATTAATCATGCACCTGATAGAGTCGTATCAGGTGTATGATACCAATCAGCGAGAATAGGCTGGTGTATGATGCCCCACGACCACGAGGCGCGCTACAAAATCTTCTGCTGCGTCAACATGGGTGCGGACGTGTTTGGTTCAGATAGTGGTAACGCAAACGGCAAGGGAATCAGGTCACGGTGGAATTAGTTGTGTAGTCGACATTTTGCTACTCCCTCCGATCCATATTAATGGTCGCTAAATCGGATATATCTAGACATATTTTAGTGTTAGATACATCCGATTTAGCGACCATTAATATGGATCGGAGGGAGTATTTTGTTTGGTTAACATTGTAAAGGAATCCCATTACGTTATGAACCCTAACCTAGCATCAGATCTAGAGGGAGAGGCGGTGCTCGAGCTTTGCCAGAGAGAGAAGGCCGGCATGGGGATCCGAAGAAAGCAGACTAGGAACCGGATCGGCGGCGGCCGCCGCTAGCTCCTTAGGTGGCGCCGCCTATGCTGCTTCTCGTTTGCTGCTGCAGGTGCGGAAGATAGCGTCGACGGGAGGACGCCGACCTTCAGCGCGCCGGCGCCGGCGGTTGAGGGCTGACGGGGATATGAGACAATCGGGGACGGGAGCCGAGCGAGATGCTCTTTTTTTTTTTTGAGATTGAGCGAGATGCTCTCACCGGTATTGTAATTCGTTATCGCTGGGGCGAGGGTGGTATCGGACATATGCTGCCGCGGGACTTGATTACAGGGAAGCTGATTACGTGCGAAGTGAAACAAACTACTTTAACGGGATCGGATTACAGTGTAATGAGGTACCGGAGCAAAATGGACGAACCAAACACGTCCTGGTGTATTGTGTCAGAGCATATTCAACGCGCCAATGTATCTAGGGGGTAAAAAATAAGTTCCAACACGCGCAACCCATTTGGTTTTTCCGGACAGATTCCCGACCCAAATTTGGGATTGATTTGGGTCGCCACGGATGCAACGCGGACGCGCGCGGAACGGCTTCATGTCATGTCCCTGGCCCGCATGTCATCCTCTTCCAATGGCCATCATTTTCATTTAATGTGGGCGGTGGACCTTTTTATATAGCCACCGACGGGCCAAACTCTAGCTCCATCGAAACCCTACCCCCGGCCTTCATCTTTCAGCCATGGCCGTCATCGAAAACTGTTGATCTAGCAGCCAGAATGGATCCCGACAAAACCTCGTCGACTAGATCGACCGTGGATGGCACAACTCGAGGGGGCGGTACCGCGGCAGCTTCTCTCGGCGCATGGTCACGAGACCGGCGTGGGTCAAAATCATTCGGCAGCCGCCACGTCTCGGGATGCCGGAGCCGCTGCACCGAACCTTGCAGGCGGCGTACACAGTTGAGTACGACCCCGAGGAGGAAGGTTACGCCGCCGGGGTCACGACGGGTTTCGTCGAACCAGCGGCCGGCTCTTCCCTAGCCGCGCATACACCTTCCTCGCCCGAACCTGCTCCTGCACCGGCGCCAGCACCTCCTGCTACCTCGTCCGTCGCTGCGGCTGTACGGTTGGACGACATCAACTGGAGCAACAACGACGAGGAAAATTCACCTACGCCGAGAAGAGATCGGCTCAGAGGAGGCCGCTCTAGAGGCGGCCCACGTCTACCTGAACTCCTAGAGGGCGGCGCAGTTCATGGCTCTCCGTGGGGAGGGGGCCACCCGCAAACGCATGTGCGGCGGTAAGGAGGCCGGACCGAGCGGCGGAAACTGAGGTGTCATACCTCCGCCCGCGGCGCTGCCCATGGGAGGCCAATTTTCTAATATGGGGCGAGGAGGAGAAACCAACAAGTCCTTCTCTGACCTCGGCCATGGTGATGGAAGAGTTAGCAAGACCGTTGAAGAAATGACATGAGACTTCAAATTCATCAATGCCGCAGGCCCTCCACAACAGCTCCAACCAACTCCCTACTAGAACTAGAATTTAAATTGTAGCGTGTAATTTTATTTTCGAATGTAAAATCTTGAAGTTGTATGAAAAATATGTTTCCAAAATGCAAAATGGGGAATGGTCGGACCAAATGCGTCAGCGTGTTGGGTTCACTCGCCTGGAAAGTCCGGGCATTGGACGGATGACTGCCCGTTTGGCGACCCAAACAGATGAAAACGGGCCACACACGGACACCAAATGCGTCGGCGCGTTGGAGATGCTCTTACCCCCACAATTATATATGGCGGTTGGCCAAAATAAATCCCAGAGTGCACGGCCACCTTTTAGGAGTAACATAGTCCTTCTCGAAATAGGTTTTCGTCCCACTTTATAAATAAATCAATTGACCGTACAAGAGCTTACCAACACACGAAAATAAACTGTTGGGGTAACATCACATAAGATACAACTCTCAAACAATGCTAGGAGAATGACGGCGAAGCGAGGAAGCAGCCACCACGCCTGGCACTCCACACCTTGGATGAAGAGTGGCATTGCCCCAACACCAGACCATTAGACCCAAAGATCACCGAGCACACAAGAAGCACCTTTAAGAAGGGCGGCGACATCGATACACCGCTATTGCCCCAGCCAGTGGACTGGTCCTAGGGTTCCCCCGACACTCAACAGGTAGCAGAAGAGGGGTGGCCCGAACGTTGTCTAAGGAGGAATGACGACGCCCACGGGCCCCGCCGGCTCGGCACCGGACAAGCCGGCAAGGATTTCTTACAAGCCCCAAATCCGTCCCCTAAAAAATCTCGCACCAATGGTGTGTGGTAGAAAGCATCACCGTCTCCGCTGGGGTGGAGTGCATCCTATTTTCCCCGACACCGAGCTGCCCGTGGCGCTAGGGACAGACCCGCCTGGCCCGGTTCCAATCCGGGCGTATCCCTATAGAGACCTTGCGACGAGGAGGACGACCGCTGTAGCCGGCCACGCCCGCAGCCCCTAGGGCCCGGATCTAGGCACGCGTGGCCCAGTTCGCAGCCGCCGCCCTTGTCGTCTTGCCGTTGTCCGGCCACCCATGGACCTGCCCCGCGTACTCACAACACCATACCCCGTCGCCGACACGTATGGCAGCCGAATCCGGTTGAGATTGACCCGATGTCTGTCACCGAGACCCCAGCCGCCACAAGGCACCATCGCATCACCCGTAATCTGCGCCACCCCCGCCGTCCCCGTCATGCCTGCTTCATCCAAGGTCGCTCCGCAGAAACTACTGCCGCAGCACAGATCCAACCGTCCTTTTACCGCGAGAGGCCACACCACAAGATTCCCCGCATCCCTCGTCGGCAGCACGGGATAAGCCCGACTGCGTCCTCCACCGACGGCGAGGGGAGTGGGGGAGAGGAAAGGGGGGAGCCGGCGGCGGGAAGCTAGAGTTTCCCGTGTCGCCTCTAAGAGCATCTCCAGCCGCACCCCCAGGAGCCCCCCAGGGCGACTTTTTTAGCGTCGGTTCGCCGTTTTTCGCCCAGTCGTGCCCCCAGCGCGTCGAATAGCACCGGTTTGGACCATTTTAGCGCCCGACGAACCTAGGCCGAACCCAGCGCGTTGGGGGGCTGCTGGGGGCTCTGGCGGAAGCAAAATCGCGTATGTGGGCCAGCAAAGTCAGGCGAAGGGCGACTTTTCCACGCCCTCTTTTCCCTCCATCGCCCCATATCGCATCCTCGTTCTCTCCCTTGCCGATGTCGGCACCGCCCCTCAACCCCAAACCGCCGCGTCGATGCTAGAAGCCATTTCGCTGCCGCAGCTGCCTGCCGTAGACACGCCAACCTCCCTCACTTCTCTGGGCGAGCTCGCCGCTTCCAGGCGAGTCCACAGGCAGCCGGCTCTCCAGCACGCCCATGAGGTGTTCAGCGTTTTTCCTGTTCGGCAATGGACTCTGACAATGAGGAGATGATCGCCGCTCTGATGCACGAGGAAGCCGACGCAGCCGTCGACGACGCCGAGCACCTCATGCGCTCGCCGCTCTCACCGCTCTGTTTGCGCAGAACACGAAACCCCGGCGTGGTGGATCAAAGTTCGGTCGTTGGAAGGGCAAAGAGAGACAGGGAGTGGAGGGCTATTGTATCCTCTACGCCGACTATTTCGCCGATGCTCCATTGCACGACGAGGCAGTGTTTCGGCGCCGATTCTGCATGAGCCGAAAGTTGTTCCTCGACATTGTGCACGCTGTTCGTGTCACGACCCCGGACCCAGAGATTTACATACTGTTAAGTGCTCCTAGCCATGGACTCACAAGGGCTTCAGGGTTACCAGCCCCGGCCGCAACAAACAACGGCAGGCAGACCGGATTCATCGGCACGTAGTCCGGATCCCCGGTCTACTACTCCTTGTATCCATGCTAGTCATAACCAATTATGCATACCCAAGCGTCCACGAGTCGGATGAAACTGAAGGAACGGGACCAAAGTTATACAGATCTGCTATCTGTCCAGAAAGTGCAACAACAATCGAGGGTTACTGGGGTTACCTCGCCCCAGGCCGATCAAATCGACAGGCGGGCTCGGACATGGATCATCGGTCCACAACCCCTCGACTGCGACAACTATGCAGGCATAGCCAAAACTGTATAACAATGAGCTCGAAACCAACAACCGATCAAAGCAGTACTCTAAACATTGAAATTGTATTAAACAGGTGTTACTAGAGTATAGGTTACAAACAGAGGTCAGACGACCCAATATTACATCAGACAACAAAAGGCAAATTATATTGCTAATCAACAAGAACCAAAAGGCCTAAGAGGCCGCAACATAAGGCGACGTCCCAGCCCATAAATTCCAGGCTGCTACCTGGGAACCCCAAACTACTCGTCGATGTCCACGCTGAAACATCACTGAAGTGACGAACTCCACCTGAACCAAAATTAAGCAAACCTGAGTACGGGAGGTACTCAACAAGACTTAGTTAACCTATTAGATATCTGCTTATTTTCAGAAAGGTTTTATGAAGGCTGTTTTGCGTAAAGCAATCTTTGTTTTTCAAACTGAGGGAGGGATAGCACGTCTCATAGAATGTTTTCAAAACAGATGAGGAAGCTACTCAACTACTGAGATCATCATCTTTTCATCCACCGACATCATTTTCCAGCACCTCACATGCTACAAGGATCACCCCTCCTGTCGCGGGATAATCACGGCAGATGTTACCGGGGGTAACTGATCTAGGGGCAAGTCGACACAGGTATTTGGGAGAGGGTTTAGCTCGAAGGAAGACATGGCGGAAAGCAATCTAAGAGCCAGAAAACAACTCGCCGGATCTCGATATGATTATACTGGATACTCGATAATAGGTGTTACAGTTATGACTTGAATCTCCCTTAGGCGAAGCCCAGGGGTTGGTTTATATAGTACTCATATCCCCCTTGACTTGCCTTACAAAGCGCTTCTCGAGTCCTATTCGAACTCTTCATACGAACCCTAACTTTCTTTACCGTAACCCACAATCCGGGTTACGATCCTTACAAGTCCTGGGCCTTCTAGAAGCTTCTTTGTCCTTAGCCGGATTTGATCCATCCGTCGTTTGGGCCGGATCTCACCTGAGAGTCGGCATACCGGGTTACTATCCCCTCATCAGTAGTCCCCAGAATAGCCTGGGCTTCCAAGATTTACTCTTCGAAGCGCCGGCTATTCCCTACAGAAATATAAGACACAAACATATGAAAATCAGGGCGCAGCGCGCTGATGAATAGCCGTGACTGGTACCAAGGAAGCCAAGTAAAAGCCCGGCTCTCCCTCAAGGGTTCTCCTTTAATCTTCCAGACTCGAGCTTTAGTAAGGAACTCCATGACTTCGCACCGTCTTCGATAATTATTGCTAATACCAGGAAAGAGACTCCCCCCTTCTCTTTTCTCGGGACCATATCTAAGTGCACATAAAGCACGTCTTCAAATTTCAAAATGTCCAACTATTACTCCGCAACCCCCGGGTTTCGCCCGTTAGGATAAGCTTTTCCACCCGGTTTATTATAAATAAGCCCCAGGAGGCAAACTCAACCCTTAACGGCTCACTTTCCCCATTTCTCTTCTCCCCAAGTTCAAGCTCGCAGAGCGCCACCACGGGAACCCCACGCATCTCGCCGGAGCCCATCCGCCTTCGTTTGCGCTCCGCCGCCGCGCGAGCCGCACCGGCTCCCGAATCCACCGTCAAGCCTCCGATTCGCCGGCCAACGACCACGAAAGGACACGAATCTTGCGCCATCTGTCTCCGCAAGGCCTTACTCCAATCTCCTTCAGTAAGTCCCTTACATCCTCCAACTTACCCCCGCAATTTCTTAGTTCTTCCTCTAATTAGATCTGAATCGAGCGGTCCGCAATTTCTCGGGCTGCGCCGGATTAACTCACTGATACTTACCATAAACATTCCTATGAATAGGATTCATAGCTTATATTACTCCCCTAACTCCAGTAATCGTTAATCTGGTCACAATTTTAGAAATAGGATTCCCAATCTAAGCTCGGGCCATCTGAAATTTCCGCCCTTGTTCTCCTTCCTCAGAAAATCTTACTTCTCCGACTCATTCGCAGATGGTAAGCATATAAGCATCCCCCTAACTCCTCCAAACATTTGCTTTTACGGAAAGCTCCATGTATTTTGTAAGGTCACTTGATACCCGGATAAATCATTCTTGACCCAGCGAGGCAATAGCCGGGTTATGTTCAAATTGCGGGTAATTGCTTGCCTGCTAACTTCCAAGTTTTTGTTCCTTACGTCTTTTCCTTCGATGTTTTACCAGGTCAATCCCATGGCACCCAAGAGGCAGGGGAAACAGCCGAATAAGGCTAAATCCACAAGCTCCATATCGGCCAATTGGGGGAAGTCCTCCGTCACCAAGGCCAAGCTGGAGGAGTTGGTCGAGCTTGGAACCCTACCTCCACAGGAGTCTATCCACTGGCGAGTGCCAGGCAATGAAACCCGGCCTTCTCCAGCGACGAATGAGGTAATATGCTTCGTTGAACATGTGACCCGGGGCTTTAGGCCTCCGGGTCACCCCTTCTTCCGTGACGTCCTAGACCATTACAACCTCCGTATCTTCGATATAGGTCCAAACTCCATTTTGAACATCTCCCATTTTATTGTTCTTTCCGAATCTTACTTGTGCACACCGCCAAGTCTAGCCCTCTTCGTCGAACTTTTTCAGTGCAAGCCGTGTCGCGAAAGCGGCGACGGCGCACTTCTCACTTGCGGCGGGGTCTCTATCCAGCGCCGCAAGAACTCCCTGATGCCTCCTATTTCTCTCAATTCCCACGTAAAGCACTGGCAGCTTTCGTACTTCTACTGCCAGGATACCTCTCCACCCGGCGAAAAGAAGTTGCCGGGTTACTCGGAGGGTCAACTTGACATCTCCGAGAAATTCAACGCCTTCGCGTCTGAACCGGACAGGGAGACGATCTTGCCTTTATTAGCTAGGATCTCCATCTTGTCCGCCCGAGGCCTCATCGGGCTAAACCTGGTGAAGACCTGGGTTAGCTTCCGCATTCAGCCAAACTCCATTCGTGAGAAGCTGATGTGCGAATACTCGGGTCAAACCACGGACCCAATCCGATTCTCCACCCGCACCCTTGCTCCGGGTGACATTAACAAAACAATTAAGGGTTTCCTGACAGAGAAGCTCGAAGTAATCCGGAGCATAGCCGGACTAGAACCTTTTACCCTCGAGAATCCAACCCCTGGAGTAAGTTTTCTGCCTTTTGATTTTGACTTCTAACACTTACTTTTATTCGCTTCTCTTGACTCGATATTAATCACTATCCTGGCATCTTCTCCTCAGGCCGATGATGACTTTTGGACGGTCGACTCCACTCCTAATTCCGAAGACGGGGAGGAGGAAGACGATGTCGTTGACTCGAATGAAGGTACCTACTTGATTCCTTTGCACACGTTATATCCTGCCTTTTCTTCTTCTTTATGCTGTAACTCGGACATTTCTCAGAGCGAGAGGACCAAAGCGAAGAAGAAGAAACGGACAGCAGGGGCGGGTCCACCAGCGAGGAGGGAGAGCCGGAGCCAGCCACCAGAACCGGAACAAAGAGGAAATCCCAGAGGATAGCCCTCCAGGTTTTTACTTCATCCCCTTACACTTTTGGTTTTTTGCTCCCATAACGTCACTCCGGGGCTAACCCCATCTTCACCCCTTTTGATCATAACTGAAGGAGCCACCCATGACTAGGCGCCGAGTAACCCGGAATCATCCGGGCAACGAGACCCCTAACCCGGTTGCTTCGCCGCCCCCGGTTCAACACCCTGGTATTTGTTGTAAACAAAACTTCTTTCCAGTCATTCCTTTGTAACGTAATCCCAGACCTTTCTTGCCATTTCTCAGTCTCTTCCGGGTCTAGTGACGGCTTCCCCTCGGACTTCCCAGTAAACACCGGGTAAACGCCTTTTCCGGATATTATACCGAACTTTCATCCCCTTTCTTTCCATAACCAAAGATTAATTACGCCTTTGCACCTTCTTCAGAGCCACGGTTATTAGTAGCGACCAGGAGGACACCGAAGCTAAAGTCCGGGTCGAGGGCGAGTCGGCTGATGATGCCTTCACTACGGCTGGCGACGAGCAAATGTCGCCACCGGAGCCAGCTAGGCATGACGCCGAGTATCCAATCGCTTCGCACACGAGCGAGAAGGAGAAGGGGGCAGCTTCAAGCGCGGGAGGGGGACCAGACTCCGACATTCGGATGACCCGGGTGCCACCTCCTGTTACAAGAAATGCTCCTTTTCCCACTTTCCAGGTACCCGAGCCATCTAACTCGGATAACGCTGACTTTAACCAGCTGATGAGCGCTCTTCTTGCCATGAAAGCTTCAGAAGGGACTGTCTTAGAACGTATGGCTGCAGCACATCAGGTAATTTTTACTTGATACTCCTTATTATACATCCAGTCCCCAAGTCCCGAGTATAATTTTTTTTTAATTATCCTCGGTACTTCGCATAGTACTTGCCGGCAATCATTTCCTCAGATAAAATACTCTCGCGATATCCGGCTTACAGCTTCACCCGGCCTTTGCAGGCAGAGATTACTCGGTCAGATGAAGCGTTACTTAAGGCTGAACAGCTCTTGCTGGCTGAAGTTAAGCGTAGGGAGGCCCTTGAAGCGGAGATAAAGACTTTGAAAAAAGATGTCTCCTCATACAAGAAGAAGTACCATGCTGCCCAGTCCTCGCTGAATAACCTGTCGGCTCAGCTTACGGACACTTACCGTATCTTGCTAAGTAAGTTTGCTATTTGCGATTAATTTGCGTACCTCTATCTTGCCGCTGTAATAACCAACATGACTGATATGCTTTCACATGTTCGGATTGCAGGTGCTAACCTTGCTGCTCCGGAGGAGAATGCCATTACTCAAGTAAAAACTCTGAAAACTGTGCTCCGGACGTTTTTTGCCGGCACGAAACTTTTGCTGGATGCTATCAAGTGGCCTTCTGAGGTATACCCGGGCGAGGAGACCCTTATACAGGCCTTTTCCACAGCACCTGGATGGATTGAAATACTGAAGCGTTCGTCCTGCCGAATTGGGGTTACCCGGGCTTTAACGCTGGCGAAGGCTTATTTTCCAAAGCTTGACCCGGCAAAGATAGTATCCGGGTTCCCAGAATTTAAAGCTGACGGGTCCAAATTCAAGCCCCAGGATTTCAAAGCTATACAATCTGCGGTACGTCCTTCAGCCACAGCTTTGGCCGACAAGATGGATCTAAACACAATTATGAGCTCGTATGATTCTGAGGGCAAGGTTATCCTGGTGGAGGCGCCTCCCCCTATTGATATGTTGGACAAATGGTCGACTGATCTGGCTAGGAGGAAGGAAGAGGCTGCAAAGAGGGAAGCAGAACTGGGCGTAAAGCCGTCTACCTCTACCCCAGCCGTGCCTCCGCCTGTTCGTCCAGAAGTGAAGAGCCCGGGTAAAGCTGCTGGTAAGGCCAAGGAGCAAGTCCAAGATTCAGACCCGGAGGACCACTCTCAGGACGCCGAGTAGGACGCTACCCAACGCTTTGTGTTTCTCGAGACTGATTTGGTGGTGCGCTTGTGCACCATTGACGCTGATACTATGACTGTATGCTTATTAATCTTATGATAACTCTTTGCCTCCCCTGGCTTTTGATAATCTCGATCCTTGTGTTACTTATAAGCTTATTCTCGATACTTCGAACTCTTGTTTTCAGTTTCCTTTTGAGACTCGGCTAACCGAGTATCGTAGGTTTTGATAGAGGAACCTTTCTTTAAGTCCCCAATACTCGGAAATTAAGGTTTTCAGGCTTGGGTAGTTAAAACAGTTTGTTTCTGTTTCGAAGTCCCCAGTCCCCATGACCCAAAGTACGAGCTATAGGGGCGTGGCCTTTCTCAGATGACATACTGCTGTTTTACCAAGCTGAATACCAATATCTGTTTACATAAATACTGAAGTCATGCTTAATATTTGTTGAGTTTCCGGCTTTTTTAGCCTTATACTCTGCATGGACTTGTGGTTTAGATGACCCTTTTGATTATCTTGTACTATAAGCCGGCTTTCGCGTGGATACCATGTCGTTGCGTCTATACGAAAAACAAGATCAAGCAAGCCACACTGGGCTGCATAATTTGATTGTGATCGTACGCGAACAGATCATGCCACTTTAGTGCGAGTCACATCGAGCTTAAGTAAGAATAACCAAGAAATTTGGCTCCTTTGTCCAGTTATAGGATTGCAGCTGTACCCGTTTTTTCGAGTAATCAGCCCCCATAACTCATAGGCATCATGGCCGGGTCTCCGGGTCTTGTGATTACTTATTGAAGCAGATCACCCCCCGGAGACCTATATTCATGTAATGTATTTCGATGATACTGATGTATTGATAGTAACAATGTTACTTACTTGTAACTGAAGCAAAGACCATGATAAGACTCGAAACCATCTTCTTTTATTGATAAAAATTTCTTTTTCGATTCAGCAGGCCGCCTCATTAAAAACCTTCCAGTCCCCTTAGGTACCCTGGATAGGAAAAGAGTGCGTATGAAACCTGCCGCCCATTACACTGCTTTAGTTATTCTCGAGAATCGGCCTCGCGTTGATACGGCCGATGCACATTCTCCACTTGCTATGCCCTTTCGTAATGAGTACCGGATTTGCTAGCCAGTCCGGGTATATCTTCCTTGGAACGTGATCAGCTGCGGACGGTGGTACGCCTTCTTCTTCCCTGCTGAGAGTTTTGAAAGTATTGCTCCTGATGAAGCCTACCATCTTAGGGTTTTGTTCTGCCCTAACTTTTGCTTTGTCCCCCTCAGGGGTTGGCTTTTTTGACGTTGTCCTCTCTTCTAGGTCTACCTGAGAACGGTAATGTTTGAGCTCTTCCTTCCTGCAGGCTTGCTCGGCCATTGCCGCGTCTCCCTCATCGCACTCAGCTGCTATATCCCGGTTTCCGTGTATTGTAATGGTCTTCTTGGGACCCGGGATTTTCAGTTGTAGGTACACATAACACGGTCTTGCCATGAACTTGGCATAAGCCGGCCTTCCAAACAATGCATGATAAGGACTGCGCAACTTTACTACCTCAAAGGTAAGCCACTCGACTCGATAATTATCCTTTGACTCTCCAAAAGCTACTTCCAGTGCCACCTTTCCTTCAGGGCATGCTGAGTGACCCGGCACTATCCCGTGAAAACTGTTGTACTCTTTTGCAGCTGCGATTCCTTTAAGCCCATTCGCAGAAAAGTTTCCCAGTACAGGATATTGATACTACTTCCTCCATCCATCAGGACTTTTTTCAGCTCGTAGCCGTTGACCTGTGGTGCCACTACCAAAGCTAAGACTCCCGGGTGATCAACTCTATCCGGGTGATCCTTCCTGCTCCATGTTACCTCTTGTTCTGACCACCTCAAATACCTTGGAACAGCGGAAGAGACCGAATTAACTGCTTGTTTCAGTATCTTCTTATCCTTGTTAGAGCCTCCTGTAGTGTGCACATGATATTGACCCAGCTGTTTGGGGTTAGCTTGAAAACCTCCTGCTCCATTTTGATTGTTACCTTGATTTCCAGCTGGCGGATTGCCGGCTGGGGGCGGCCCATTACCCAAGTTTCCACCTAGACCCGGACCTCCTCCCCGGCCCGCACCTCGCATAGCTCTGTTCACTTCTTCGTTCTTCCACCTTTGTAAGTCGGCACATTGCTCTAGTGAATGATTGGCCGGCTTGCCATTCCTGCTATGCTTCGGGCACGCCATCCTAAATATGTCCCAACTGTTGCTTGGTCTTGGAGGTCCTTGGTAGTGTCCCCCATTGTGATTCCCAGTATTAAAATTCCCTTCGGATCTAGGTCTCGAAGACCCGGCCTCTGTATTGGCCACAAACTCGGAACTCCCCTCAAACGGGCGCTTGTTCTGGCTATTTCCATTGTTGTTTGGTGCCGATCCATTGCCGGTCTTCCCACTGCTACTTGCGTTTGCTTTTGCCTTCTTGTCATCAACTTCCTCTTCTGTAGTATCCGTTGCAGCGTGTTTGTTGCATGCATCCATTAACTCTCCCATCGTAACCTCCGCTGCATTTCTGCTGGATTTCATGCGGGTTAGCTTTTGTACTAAAGGAACATACTTACATGTTTTCGCCATAGCTTGTAGTGCGTCCTTTGGTTGGATATCTGTAGATGAGTGGAGTATCTCCATAACCCGGCGTACCCAGCTTCGTGCTGACTCTCCTTTCTTCTGGACGCACCTTTCTAAGTCATCAATAGTAAATAACTTCCTACAGGTCCCATGGAAGTGCTTGATAAATGCGGTTTTTAGCTCCTCCCACGACTTGATCGACTTTTCCGGTAAATTGGTGAACCATAACTTTGCTGCTCCCTCTGACATCATTAAGTACATGAACTTGGCTTGGAGATTCTCGGATGCGTTGCGAATTGACATTGCCATCTCGTAGCTGCTTAACCATGTTTCCGGATCCATCGTTGGCTCGTAATTCACTACTTTCCCCGGTTCTTTGAACTTTTCCGGGTAAGGTTCCGCTCTGATATCATCCGAGAGACACTTGGGTCCCGCAAGGGTGGTTGGGGCTGGTCTCGCCCGGGAAATGCGTGACCCGGCCGGGGGTGCCACGGGGTGAGGAGCCACCGGTGGATCGTGTGCTGCAGACCCGGCCCCGGCTCTTCTGGCCCTGGAGCTGTCCACTACTGCCTGTGCTGCTGATACTGCCGGTGCTGTCTGGACGCGCGGTGGGGGTGGCATCTGCTGTTGCTCTTCCCTTCGTCGTGCCGCGCTTGTTTGGACGTTGCCCTGTTGTTGACTCACGTATGGCGTCCCATGCATCCCACTTCTGTGATCTGGATAATTGACTTGCTGTGCTACCGCGGTGTGCAGCAGATCTATCGCTCGCCGGGTTTCTTCTGCGTGCGGCGAGTCTCTTACAGGAATCTGGTTTAATGCGAGTGTTGCTGCATACACGTTGTCCATGGGGTTGTTGTAGTGACCTGCTGGGGTACGGAATCGCGATGGTGGAGGCGGCATGATGTTGCCGGCTGCTGCCCCCGTCCGAGGCAAGGGTAACCCGGCTGGCGCGTTTACCGGCTGCACTCCCGTTGCTGGTTGCGGTATGGTCCCTTGGTTCGCCGGTGGGATTGGCTGATCTTGAGGCGTGAACACCAGGGCAGTCGGGTTGATTACCCCTCCTGTTGCCGGTAACATAGTTCGGTGCCTTTGGTGAATCCTCGTCGTTTCCTCCCGAAGCCGGGTCTCTAGGTCATCCAGTTCCCGCTGCCGCGCTGCCATCCCCTGCTTTTCTGCTTCTACCTGCCTTCTTTGCTGCTCCAATGCACGACGAGCCACGTCCAGATCTCTTACACGCTCTGCTGCGTTTTCTGGGGTGATAACTGTAGCTAGGACTGTGGGATCCAAGATCAAATTATTATCAAACAGAGCTGGGTGACGCGGATTCGAGGGGCCCGCCCCTGGTGTCCGGTTTGCTTGGAACCCAAACATATTCGCGTGTCGCTCCTCCTCCGCTGGGCGACTGGTGACTGATGCCGATTCTCCATCGACCTGGGCCAAAATCGGGCCAGCCGTACCTTGTTGCTGAGCCAGCACCTGCGCCGCCCCGACTGGCGCCGCGGCTGCGTTTCCTTGATTGGTATTGATTGCGGGGGCCGCATAAACTGCAACCCGGCGCATAATGCTTGGCGTAGATTCGTACCGTTCTTCCTCTTCGCTATTTTCCTTCTCGTATCGGTCCTCCGATAAATCCCGTATAGACTCGGCACCTTCCTCCCTCTCTGTCGGACCCGTTGTTCCGATCGATTCTTCTTTTTCCGATTGAACACGCGTGTCCTCCCCTGACACAGAATCAGATTCAAGATTATCACGGCTTGAATTGGAAGCACATACCATACCGATGAAGACGTTGATGCGGCCGACTGTCACGACGGATCCGGTTTCGAGGTGATCCGACTCTGGCCCCCAGCCAGAATCGTCTACCATCTTCTCTCCTTGGTTGTTGACGTAGATTTCTCCGACGACGAGGTTCCTCATGTTCTTCCGAGCTTCTCCCGTGATGTAAACACCTTTGGACGCAGGCCCCACGGTGGGCGCCAACTGTCGCGGGATAATCACGGCAGATGTTACCGGGGGTAACTGATCTAGGGGCAAGTCGACACAGGTATTTGGGAGAGGGTTTAGCTCGAAGGAAGACATGGCGGAAAGCAATCTAAGAGCCAGAAAACAACTCGCCGGATCTCGATATGATTATACTGGATACTCGATAATAGGTGTTACAGTTATGACTTGAATCTCCCTTAGGCGAAGCCCAGGGGTTGGTTTATATAGTACTCATATCCCCCTTGACTTGCCTTACAAAGCGCTTCTCGAGTCCTATTCGAACTCTTCATACGAACCCTAACTTTCTTTACCGTAACCCACAATCCGGGTTACGATCCTTACAAGTCCTGGGCCTTCTAGAAGCTTCTTTGTCCTTAGCCGGATTTGATCCATCCGTCGTTTGGGCCGGATCTCACCTGAGAGTCGGCATACCGGGTTACTATCCCCTCATCACCTCCCGACATCTCCGGGGAGGCACCCTTCATTCATTGCCAACATCTTTTACGCCACTTTCAAGTTATTTATGACCTCGTGACTTTCACCAAGTCGTCCATAACCGTGGACACGGCTTTCCGAAAGATTTATCCCTGCAGTGTGGTACACTTTACCCACACGTACCCTCCGACTCTTAGCGCCACATGTACGCTCTTCCATGGAGAGCAGCAGAGGGTGGATGGCTCCGACCTTTACCTTGCTCGACCCTATCCATGAGTCAACCCAAACAGGGCCACCCCGTCAACAGGGAGTTGGCCACCTCCTGACGGCACCTGTTCTGTGAGTCGGGATCAAGATCCGTGTACGTCCATCACTTGTCCCGGTCACGCCCTAAACACCTCCAAAAGGTTTTTGACTCACACGCAGATGGAACTCCCAAACTACGTGACTCACGGATAGAGCAAAACAAGTTAGTTAGTCGAGGGAGGTTCATCGGCTCGCGCGTGTGGTTGCACGCTCAGTCTTGGTTTCCGCGGCGAGACCTTAATCCTAGGGTTGGCAAGTACAGGACAAAGAACCACTTCCCAAGTGGCCTCCCGTCCTCGCCTTAGTCAAGTTAACCACACAGTTCTCATCTCACCACGTCATCATATCATACTAAGTTATCGCAGCTCTGATTCATCAACCGGATGGAGCAGAGGTAAACAAACATGCAAAGCTAAGCGAAGCAGATATGAGGCTTTGGCGATGCGCACAAGCAAATCTATGGCGGCTAGGAGCAGTGGATCAGGATATTGAGGCAATGCAGTATATAGGTGAACTATGTCTACTAGCATCAAATACTTTGGAATCGAATGCAAAATACGAGATTCAAATGTTGTTCGAAAGCATATATGAGCAGATAAGAGGTTATGCTTGCCTTGGTTATAAGAAAACCAGATAAGAATCTTCTGGTATAAGTGCTTGACTTGTCGGTTAATATCAAGTATTCACCATGGGATTGCTGGCCTTCTCTTCGGAGTCACGTTCTACCGAGGGGGAAACAACACCGAAGGAGAAATAACAATCAACACATGGCATCGATGCAATGCGCAATATGTATACATGATCAAGTTAATGCACTGAAACAAAGCCCTAAACATGATCGTTGGGTTGCTAGGGTTCATATGTCAGTTAGTCATTTTTATTGAAATTAACCCGAACTAGACCCCGGAGGGGGTTTCGGATGATTATGAACATGAGTACAAGTTAAAGTGCTCAATTGGGTGTGAAAACATCATAAACAGATTCCATTTGTCATTTTGAGCATTTTGGCATATAACTTTTAATTTTCTAAATTTATTGATTAAAAAGTTATTTTTCTATTTTTAATGATTAAACAATATTAAATAATGTCCAAAAATGAAATGTGTCAAACATGTATGAAAGTGACATTTTTGGGTTCCAAACAATTTTCTGAACATTACCATATTTTTACTTTATTTTTTTGAGTTATAGAACATTATTTATTGATTTTACAAAATTACTCATATTCTGTAATTATTAATCATTTTCTGGAAAAGAGAAAAACAGGGAAATGACGTCGTGCTGACGTCACTGCGACGTCAGCCATGGCCGGAAGCTGCCAAACGATCTTGCGATTGGGCGTGAATTGGGCAAAGCTGTTTGGGGCATTTGGAAGAGGGGAGCACGACGAACACGAGGGTGGCGGCGGAACGACCAAATGGTCGCCGGAGAGTCGCCGGCGGCGACCTTCCGCGGCGGCGGACGGCGGGACACGACGGGCGGGAGATGCAGAGGAGTAGGGAGCAAGCGGAAAGTACCGGGATGCTCACCGGAACGAGGAGGTTGCGATGGCGTGTACGGGGCAGTGCGGGGAGGCCGAAATCGACGCCGACGAGTAGAGGAGGCCGGCGGCCGGAGGCGAGGGAGAGGCAAGAAATTCGTCGCCCTGGGGCCTTGCCGGGATGCGTGACTCCACTGGCTCGATGCAGGGACCACGAGGGATCTCCAGGACAGCACGGCGGAGCTCCGGGGGGTCCAAAACGACGGCGCCATGGCAGCTAACCCTAGCTAGGGTTTCGGCCATGAGGGTAAGAGAGAGGGAGAGGGAGCTGTGGGGGCGAGGAAGAGGGCACTCGAGGGGGTTCTGCGAGGGAGAAGCGATCCATACGGCTCCTCGGCGTCCTGATCCTTCCCCTGCGGCGCTGGAAACAGGAGGTGGCGAAACCCCCGTTGGTTTTCCTTCTGGCACAAGGTTGAAGAAAGGAAAGAAAAGGGATTTCTCCATAACCCCCTGGAAGTTCCCGAAATTACAAAGGAGCCCTTTTCCATTATAAAACAGAACATAAACCACTGTTTTGAGGACCTTTTTGGAAACAGAAAAGTTGCCAAAAATAGGTTTTGGAAACCTTATCAAATTTCCAACCAAACCATGTTTTGTTTTGGTGTAAATAAAATACTTTTCAATACAAGATTTTGGGAACCATCTTAAGTACTTTTTGTGGGACTTTTCTCAAACCATTTAAATTCACAAATTAAATTGGTTGAAACATGATTTAAATTTTTGATTCATGCATGTATGAGATGAACACAACACCACACACTTTTGTTGGCAAAATTGGGGTGTTACAAATCTACCCCCTTACAAGAATCTCGTCCCGAGATTCCCGAAGGAGGAGAAAGAAGGAACACCGGTTTTGAACGACCTTCTTGAACCTTACGGTTCTTTTCTCGAAGAGGTTGATCCGTAGCATCTTGGAGTATTGAACGGATACACCTTAGGTAAGAGGGAAACTCTTAGGAAATGATCTTCACGAAGATCGAGTTTCTCATGGGTAACTCATGAAAGGATGTTCATAAAGAACTTTTGAGTTAGCAGGCATGAAACACATCAAGATAACGGAGGGAATAAAAGATGGTTTCAAGTTTACGGACGATGGTTCTTGAAAGGATTTAGAATACGAGCTTTGCACAGGACCTTAAATCCTTTTGGGGAAGAAAGGTTGGAAAACTTATCACCTCGAGGTTTCTTCGAAGCAAAACACCAAGATGGGAAGGATGGTCTTGAATATTACAATGTAATATCCGTAGACGAGGGAAAACACGAGAAAACACTGTAATCGTGCGTCAGAGAGAAATCGATACAAGATCATGTTCACTCTTAAGAGTGGACACGGAAGATAACGGAACTTTCACTCCGTCAAAACTTTGTCGAAAACTTTGTCAAAGATCGGGATGTTACTTCACAATAGAAGATGAGTAACCAAAAGATGTGGAAACACCGTAACAAAGGAGGAATTCTTGATCACACCATAAGGATGGGTAACCAATGAGGGTTGAAACACCGAAAGGAATAAGGAATCTCTTTCCTATTGTGGTTTGGACGTAGCAATACGTCTACTACATGGTTAAGACTCCATGGCTGAAGTGACTGACAAATTCACACAATGTGTGGGATGAACAGAACTTCAAGTAAAAACAACTTGAAAAAGGGAACTGCTCAATGGTGATTACAAAACACCAAGAGATGTTCTCCTCATGAACTTGTTTCCACTGAAACAAAGGTTTTGGAGGTTCAACGGAGAGATATTGGAAAGATCAACTTCCAGGTTCTCCTTGATGTTCTAGACACAGACAATAGGCTCACGGCAAGCCTTCTGTAGGTCATCAGGTGAAAGTAGAACTTCGGTCAGAAGAACGGTGAGGAAATCTTGTTAGAATGAGCCACACAAGAATTCTCACGGAGAGTGGTTGTTCTTAAGGATTCAAAGAGATATGACATTAGGCCTTCCGGCTAATTGTGTCAACCACAACAACAACCATGCCGGATTTCCGAGTGGACCTATTTTAATATTCTTGAGGAAAACACCAACCATCGTTGCCGCTTGAGATTCAGCTCTGGTTAGTGGATTTAAAAACAAGACTCGGTATGTATGATCAAAGAGATTGCACCGGTTATCAACGAGATACATATGCTAGATTCTCAAGACAAGGACTGCGATGCCACACTCAAGAGGATGAGTGATATTGCAGAACTCATGTATTAGCAACTTGCGAAAGGCAGTTGCACCTACATGAACTACTTGCAAAAGAATACATCGGAGTCCTTGTTGGGAAGATGATAACAAAGATCACCAAGATCTTGGACTTATTCTATCAAGGAAAATCAGTCTGTGGCTTAGCGTGGATTCAAACTTCTTTAAGTGAATGGAGGTAAAAACCAACCATCTCAAGAATACTCCACACATGCACGACCGACTTGGGATTATTCCCGAGGGAACAAGAAAACTTTACTTGGATCCGTGGCGGCAACTTTCACCAAAAGCACATGAACCCGAGAAAGTCACTTCGAACATCGAGAAAACAAACTTCGTATTGACACAAAGATGGTTCTCGGGACTTTCCAACATTAATGCCAAGTGTTCAACATGAACCTCTTGCAACTTGGGTAAATAGGAATGTCATCGATGGGCTCGAAAACACACTTATCAACACTCCAAGATGAGGTGTTCATATGATGCATGAACGAGGCAAGGTATTGGTTAGACTAGAGGACATGGAGGTGTTCTCGGGCAAAACACTATGAGTGAAAACACCGTCAAGATAGTCCTTGAATCTGGACTTGATCTGACGATAGCCCAAATCAAATCAAGGGTGGAATGACAGCATTTCCGCAAAGGGGATACTATCCTGCTTCAACACGAGGAAAACTAGACATCTCATTTCAAAGGAACAAGTTAGGATGAGCTTTTGTCTTTCAACTCTCCAAGTTGTTGTTTAAGCTCAACCAACTGGTCCAGGATATCCAGCATTGTTCTCTTGGAGGAAAGAGTAATTCAAATTACCCTTTGCTTAGACATTACGGTCAGGTAAAACCTGGTGATACTTCCAGAAAGACAACCAGAATATCTCAACCTACCGCTATGTCTCGAAGTTTGGAAGGGAACTTGCTTTTCAAAGCACCCGATAAGGTCTTGAGAGCTTTGGTATGGACCTAACTCTCTGACCAAAAATGTGCACCGGAATGAACGGATTTGGTAACACGGCCAACTTTAGTAGAGACCGGGTGACCAATAGTGCTAAGAAGGATACATATGTTTTCTTAGAGTTGCAAAGCAATAAGAATTGCTAGGAGTACCTGATACACATGTCAATGCATAGACCCATCATACTCAAGCATTCAAGCTTCGAGGAAGGGGGTGAAGATGTGTGAGAGCATCACTTCATGATTAAAGCCATGAAACTTAACACGGCCTCTTGATGCGAAAGAGTGCGATACTCGAAGGTAGAACATAACAGAAGCTAATGAAACTTCTTTGACCTGGTTCTAGAGATGAACGAGGTACTGAAGTTTGTTTCTCCTGACATTCCAGGGTGGAACGTTTTGACGGAAAACAGGAGCAAATGCGTTGGAAGTATCCAACACACATATGCAACTTGTATTCCAAAACAACGGATGAAGTTCGGGAAGCAACTGAAGAGTAGGAACGTTCTCTGGAAAGTCCTGAGATCACGTTGGATGCACAGGGTAATACTCATGTGTAGAACCCATGCCAAAAGGTTGGTATAGCTGAACCAAGAACAAAGATATGGGAATCATAGAGAACACTCTTGTTATGATTCCTTTTGATTTCAAAGGAAGCCTACGGCTATGAGAGTTGGAAGTTCCTAGCCACCCTGAGGTAAAACAGATTCCTCAGGATCCAAAGAAACATAACTTGGGTTAAAAGTCAGCATCCTGTACTGATAGAGTGAGCATCACATGGTTATGGAACCACATGGTTCAACCCACCACAATTCAGTACATTCCGGGACCTTCGGTTCGAGTCCAAGGTTAAAAACCTAAAGAAAGGAGTAACTACTATCTTAGTGCCTTAAAGGACACTATGAGTAGCAATCACGAGTTATCTTCCAAAAGACAACGGTAGCTCCGGAAGAATTGGAACGGAGGATAACGAATACATTCGAGATGGAAAGGAAATCTCGAGGTTCAGGATTTAGAACTTTGAAACATGTACGAATGTGGAATCCACATGGACATGAGAGATTATGATGAAAAGGAAATCTCCCAGTTTAAGAGATAACGGAAAATGGAACACACACGACTCTAGAAACTTAACACTAGGTCAACTTGGGTGAAAGAAACGTCTTGCCATAGAAGGCACCTAAGTTTTGAATAATCAGAACATTTTCAAATCCAAACAGGTAAGATGACCCAGAGTTAGAGCGATACCAGATAAGGAGTAAAAAGAATCCTAAGAAGGTTTTTCACAATCCATTTGGAGTTTCAAAGTAGTTTTCACAAACACTAGACTCGACATCGACCAAGCAATAAGGTTTTCCTACAGGCAGTCCTGCTCTGATACCATGACTTGTCACGACCCCGGACCCAGAGATATACATACTGTTATGTGCTCCTAGCCATGGACTCACAAGGGCTTCAGGGTTACCAGCCCCGGCCGCAACAAACAACGGCAGGCAGACCGGATTCATCGGCACGTAGTCCGGATCCCCGGTCTACTACTCCTTGTATCCATGCTAGTCATAACCAATTATGCATACCCAAGCGTCCACGAGTCGGATGAAACTGAAGGAACGGGACCAAAGTTATACAGAGCTGCTATGTGTCCAGAAAGTGCAACAACAATCGAGGGTTACTGGGGTTACCTCGCCCCAGGCCGATCAAATCGACAGGCGGGCTCGGACATGGATCATTGGCTCCACAACCCCTCGACTGCGACAACTATGCAGGCATAGCCAAAACTGTATAACAATGAGCTCGAAACCAACAACCGATCAAAGCAGTACTCTAAACATTGAAATTGTATTAAACATGTGTTACTAGAGTATAGGTTACAAACAGAGGTCACACGACCCAACATTACATCAGACAACGAAAGGCAAATTATGTTGCTAATCAACAAGAACCAAAAGGCCTAAGAGGCCGCAACATAAGGCGACGTCCTAGCCCATAGATTCCAGGCTGCTACCTGGGAACCCCAAACTACTCGTCGATGTCCACGCTGAAACATCACTGAAGTGACGAACTCCACCTGAACCAAAATTAAGTAAACCTGAGTACGGGAGGTACTCAACAAGACCTAGTTAACCTATTAGATATCTTCTTATTTTCAGAAAGGTTTTATGAAGGCTGTTTTGCGTAAAGCAATCTTTGTTTTTCAAATTGAGGGAGGGATAGCACGTCTCATAGAATGTTTTCAAAACAGATGAGGAAGCTACTCAACTACTGAGATCATCATCTTTTCATCCACCGACATCATTTTCCAGCACCTCACATGCTACAAGGATCACCCCTCCCGGCATCTCCGGGGAGGCACCCTTCATTCATTGCCAACATCTTTTACGCCACTTTCAAGTTATCTATGACCTCGTGACTTTCACCAAGTCGTCCATAACCGTGGACACGGCTTTCCGAAAGATTTATCCCTGCAAGGTGGTACACTTTACCCACACGTACCCTCCGACTCTTAGCGCCACATGTACGCTCTTCCATGGAGCGCGGCAGAGGGTGGATGGCTCCGACCTTTACCTTGCTCGACCCTATCCATGAGTCAACCCAAACAGGGCCACCCCGTCAACAGGGAGTTGGCCACCTCCTGACGGCACATGTTCTGTGAGTCGGGATCAAGATCCGTGTACGTCCATCACTTGTCTCGGTCACGCCCTAAACACCTCCAAAAGGTTTTTGACTCACACGCAGATGGAACTCCCAAACTACATGACTCACGGATAGAGAAAACAAGTTAGTTAGTCGAGCGAGGTTCATCGGCTCGCGCGTGTGGTTGCACGCTCAGTCTTGGTTTCCGCGGCGAGACCTTAATCCTAGGGTTGGCAAGTACAGGACAAAGAACCACTTCCCAAGTGGCCTCCCATCCTCGCCTTAGTCAAGTTAACCACACAGTTCTCATCTCACCACGTCATCATATCATACTAAGTTATCGCAGCTCTGATTCATCAACCGGATGGAGCAGAGATAAACAAACATGCAAAGCTAAGCGAAGCAGATATGAGGCTTTGGCGATGCGCACAAGAAAATCTATGGCGACTAGGAGCAGTGGATCAGGATATTGAGGCAATGCAGTATATAGGTGAACTATGTCTACTAGCATCAAATACTTTGGAATCGAATGCAAAATACGAGATTCAAATGTTGTTCGAAAGCATATATGAGCAGATAAGAGGTTATGCTTGCCTTGGTTATAAGAAAACCAGATAAGAATCTTCTGGAATAAGTGCTTGACTTGTCGGTTAAGATCAAGTATTCACCATGGGATTGCTGGCCTTCTCTTCGGAGTCACGTTCTACCGAGGGGGAAACAACACCGAAGGAGAAATAACAATCAACACATGGCATCGATGCAATGCGCAATATGTATGCATGATCAAGTTAATGCACTGAAACAAAGCCCTAAACATGATCGTTGGGTTGCTAGGGTTCATATGTCAGTTAGGCATTTTTATTGAATTTAACCCGAACTAGACCCCGGAGGGGGTTTCAGACGATTATGAACATGAGTACAAGTTAAAGTGCTCAATTGGGTTTGAAAACATCATAAACAGATTCCATTTGTCATTTTGAGCATTTTGGCATATAACTTTTAATTTTCTAAATTTATTGATTAAAAAGTTATTTTTCTATTTTTAATGATTAAACAATATTAAATAATGTCCAAAAATGAAATGTGTCAAACATGTATGAAAGTGACATTTTTGGGTTCCAAACAATTTTCTGAACATTACCACATTTTTACTTTATTTTTTTGAGTTATAAAACATTATTTATTGATTTTACAAAATTACTCATATTCTGTAATTATTAATCATTTTCTGGAAAAGAGAAAAACAGGGAAATGACGTCGTGCTGACGTCACTGCGACGTCAGCCATGGCCGGAATCCCTCTGCTGCCGAACGATCTTGCGATTGGGCGTGAATTGGGCAAAGCTGTTTGGGGCATTTGGAAGAGGGGAGCACGACGAACACGAGGGTGGCGGCGGAACGACCAAATGGTCGCCGGAGAGTCGCCAGCGGCGACCTTCCGCGGCGGCGGACGGCGGGACACGACGGGCGGGAGATGCAGAGGGGTAGGGAGCAAGCGGAAAGTACCGGGTTGCTCACCGGAACGAGGAGGTTGCGATGGCGTGTACGGGGCAATGCGGGGAGGCCGAAATCGACGCCGACGAGTAGAGGAGGCCGGCGGCCGGAGGCGAGGGAGAGGCAAGAAATTCGTCGCCCTGGGGCCTTGCCGGGATGCGTGACTCCACTGGCTCGATGCAGGGACCACGAGGGATCTCCAGGACAGCACGACGGAGCTCCGGGGGGTCCAAAACGACGACGCCATGGCAGCTAACCCTAGCTAGGGTTTCAGCCATGAGGGTAAGAGAGAGGGAGAGGGAGCTGTGGGGGCGAGGAAGAGGGCACTCGAGGGGGTTCTGCGAGGGAGAAGCGATCCATACGGCTCCTCGGCGTCCTGATCCTTCCCCTGCGGCGCTGGAAACAGGAGGTGGCGAAACCCCCGTTGGTTTTCCTTCTGGCACAAGGTTGAAGAAAGGAAAGAAAAGGGATTTCTCCATAACCCCCTGGAAGTTCCCGAAATTACAAAGGAGCCCTTTTCCATTATAAAACAGAACATAAACCATTGTTTTGAGGACCTTTTTGGAAATAGAAAAGTTGCCAAAAATAGGTTTTGGAAACCCTATCAAATTTCCAACCAAACCATGTTTTGTTTTGGTGTAAATGAAATACTTTTCAATACAAGATTTTGGGAACCATCTTAAGTACTTTTTGTGGGACTTTTCTCAAACCATTTAAATTCACAAATTAAATTGGTTGAAACATGATTTAAATTTTTGATTCATGCATGTATGAGATGAACACAACACCACACACTTTTGTTGGCAAAATTGGGGTGTTACAGTTCGGGAGTTCGATAGCTATTTCATTTGCAAGAAGGATTGCACCGGGACAGTTGGATTCACCTCGCTCCAGAAGTGCACTGTGGCTATGAGAATGCTTGCATACGGCGCTCCCGGTGATACTCAAGATGACTACATGCGCATGGCTGAGTCCAGTGCCTTTGAGTGTTTGAAGAGATTCTGCAAAGGAGTGGTGGCAGTGTTTGGCCCAAAATACTTGAGATCACCCAATGCCGAAGACACTGCTCGGATCCTAGCACAAAATGAAGCAAGAGGATTTCCGGGAATGCTTGGAAGCATCGACTGTATGCATTGGGCATGGAATAACTGCCCGTTTGCTTGGCAGGGGATGTACAAGGGCGTGAAAGGATCTTGTAGTGTGATACTTGAGGCAGTGGCTACAGATAACCTCTGGATTTGGCACGCCCTCTTTGGAATGTCTGGAACTCACAATGACATCAACGTCCTACAGTGCTCCCCGGTCTTTGGAAATCTTCTTGAAGGTCATGCCCCTCCGGTGAACTATGAGATCAATGACCACCAGTACAACAAGGGATACTACCTAGCGGATGGTATCTATCCAAGATGGTCAACATTTGTGAAGATTATCTCCAACCCAGTACTAGGAGGCAAGCAGTCTTGGTTTGCTCAGCGCCAAGAGGCTTGCAGGAAAGATGTCGAGCGAGCATTTGGTGTGCTTCAATCTCGGTTTGCTCTTGTCCGGTATCCTGCTCTGACTTGGTCCAAGGAGCATATGTGAGAGGTGATGAACTGCTATGTGATCTTGCACAACATGATCATCGATGACGAGCGTGACGACCTAGTGTTTGACACTGAACCATATTTCAGACAGAGTCCTCTTCCAACTGTCGATCGTCAGGTGCCGACAGAATAGAATGCATATCTAGCTAGACGATAGCAGATCTGAGACCCAGGTGCCCCAAGAGCTGCAGCGTGAACAAGTGGAGCAACTCTGGAGACTTAAAGGCAACACCTAGTTTCATGTGTTTTCATTTATGCTCAAAACTTGTTTAATTTATATTGAAATATTTGATTTTCTGTGATTTGTGTGACAAACTTTGTGATAAATATATGTTCTGTGTCGAAATCATGCCGAATTAGGTCGAATTTAATTGAATTTGGGCGAAAACAGACGAATTCAGTGTAAATTCGGGCGAAAATGAACTGTTCGACGAACTTTGCTGGGTACACGGCTGGGAAGCGGCGTCCTCAGGACGAAAAATAGCGCCGAACGCTCCCGATAAACGCTATTTAGCACCAAAAATCGCCCCTCGAGGGCGAACGGCGTGGGGGAGAGGAGGTGCGCTTTCTAACCAGACGCTTAGAACTCGGGGTAACATAGTACTAAGTCAACTTGCCTAAATTTAAATTTACTGTGGCAGGGTGTGAAAACGAATCAGGTCTGCTACACCATCCTGCACATCCTCCCCAGCACGAGGAAAATATACTTAAACTACACACTGATCGTCAGCTGCTGACCTGGTGCAGCTAAGCAGACAGCTTTCTACACAGTTTTTAATCACATCCTCCCATGGTCCTCCCACTGCAAAACCCAACTGTAAATCCAGCATTGATAGCGTTTGGTTTCTAGTAATTGTTCACTGGTGACATCCATTTCTTATACGGAGATAAAGTTCCACTGGCCACCTGGTCCCACCCTGTCAGTCTTCGGCCACCACACGTATAAACCCTCTGTCACCGCGCCGCGCCGCGCCACGGCTTCCTCTCCACGCCATTACCAAAAGCGCCTCTCCTTCGCCAAGTGTCCCGCTCCTCCCTCCGGCCAATGTGACTTGCGGTCAAAGCTGCAGGGGAACGAACGAACAATGGTGGCCAGGTGCGTGCACGCTGACGCCGCCGGCTTCCGGCTCTGGCCGATCTTCTCGGCCGCCACCCTACGGCGAAAGCTTCTCGTGGTCCTCACCTGCGGCGGCGGCGGCGGTGGAGGAGGTTCTTGCCGCGGCCGGGGACGGACGTCCTTCCGGTCGCCTCAGCCACGGACGCAGTCGCAGCCGAGGCCGCGGTCTGACCGGCTCGCGGAGCTGCTCAGAGCGGAGCCGTCGGAGTGCGGCGACGACGAGGGCGAGGCTGACGCGGTCGCCAGGAAGGCGGCGCTGCTGGAAGAGCTGAAGGTTGTCGTAGGCGCCCTTCAGGATGGAGACAGAGGCATTGCGGGCGGTGTCTCGTGGCGTGTTGAGGCCGCCACGGTTGTGCGGAGGAAGGCCAAGGACGACGCCATGGCGCGGGAGATGCTCGCCATGCTCGGCGCCATCCCGCCGCTCGTCGCCATGCTGGACGACAGCGGAGGCGGCGAGGAGCTCCTGGCAGCCGCGCTGTACGCGCTTCTTAACTTGGGGATCGGCAATGACACGTGAGTCTTTCTTCTGCCGCACCGCGCTCTTGTTTGTCCTGCTCTGTCTCTTGATCAGATCTGGGCGTTCGGTTTCTGATTCTGAGAGACTTCTTGCTTTGATTTGTGTAGGAACAAGGCGGCGATCGTCCAGGCCGGCGCCGTGCACAAGATGCTCCGCATTGCGGAGGGCGCTTCCGGCGCTTTGACGGACGCGCTCGTCGCCAACTTCCTCTGCCTCAGCGCGCTGGACGCGAACAAGCCCATCATCGGCGCCTCCGGGGCGGCCCCATTCCTCGTGCGCGCGTTCGAGGCCGCGGCCACCGAGCAGGTGCGGCACGACGCCCTGCGCGCGCTCCTGAACCTCTCCATCGCGGCGGCGAACGCGCCGCACCTGCTGGCCGCGGGGCTCGCGCCGTCGCTGCTCGCCGCCGTCGGGGACATGTCCGCGTCAGACCGCGCTCTCGCGGCGCTGTGCAACATCGTGGCCGCCTGCCCGGAGGGTCGCCGCGCGGTGAGCCGGGTCCCGGACGCGGTGCCCGTCCTGGTGGACGTGCTCAACTGGTCGGACGAGGCCGGCTGCCAGGAGAAGGCGGCGTACGTGCTGATGGTCCTGGCGCACCGGAGCTACGGCGATCGCGCGGCGATGGCCGAGGCCGGCGCCACGTCCGCGCTCCTGGAGCTCACGCTCGTGGGCACGGCGCTCGCGCAGAAGCGCGCGTCGAGGATCCTGGAGATCCTGCGCGCGGACAAGGGCAAGCAGGTCGCCGACGCGTCCAGCGTCGTGGCCACGGTGTCGGCGCCGCAGGAGCGCGGCGCCGGAGGTCCGTGCCGGGAGGAGGCGGTGGAGGCCGACGAGGCCTGCATGAGCAACGAGAAGCGCGCCGTGCGGCATCTGGTGCAGCAGAGCCTGCAGAGCAACATGCGGCGGATCGTGCGTCGGGCGCGGCTACCGCGGGAGCTCGCGCCGGCGTCGTCGGAGAATCTCAAGGCGCTCACCGGCTCCTCCACCTCCAAGAGCCTGCCGTTCTGAGGCGGCAGGCAAGACGACAGCCCCCGCAGAAACAGAGGTAAAAAACACAAAGCTCATCCACATTCCTTGCTTCGTTGCCACACAATGCCAGTAACTGAAGCAACACCGCAAGCTCATCGTACCAGTGGTTAGTTGATTATCTCCACTGTCATGTCAATGTTGTAGCATTCTGTCTTCTTGTCTGTCACCAGAATCCGTCAGTGTCTAGCAAACAACAATGGCTATACGAAGTTTAATCATGGCGATTTGTATCTTCTTTGCAAACACAGTGACACAGATGACAGAACGAACTACCGAACACACAATTTGATTCTTCAATCCGTGATGAATACTCTCAACCACCACTAAGAGCAAATAGTCCACATCCCACACTCCAGCCAGCACAGCGTCGGCAGCTGCAGCAACTTGTCAGGTTTTAAAACTTCAGCTACAGACTCGAAAATTCAACCGGTTCCGAGACCACAATGTCAGCCATTTCCCACTTGGGAGGGAGCAAGCAAGCCAGTCTGAACCTGGAACTGGGAATGCAGTCAACCCTATTCTTCTCCTTCCTACGATCTGGCCGGTGTCGCGCTTGCTTTGCTTTGCCTCGAGGGAGGCGACGGCCATTAATCAACCACGCACCTTTGTTGCTTTCCGGCAAAGTAAGCGCTCCCGCGCGAGTCCCAACAACAGTAATCGGTCCTAGCGAGCGAAGCCATTGTTCCTGGTCCAAAAGCTCCCCAAGGCCCCAACAGGCCATCATAGCGCTGGCGCTTGTACTAGTACGAGTACAGCTCGTATTTCCTTCTCCTGGATACGACCACTCGAGGCGACTACGACCACTCCTATTCTACACATCGAGTACTACTACTAGTGCTGTCTGCTGTACTGCACTGTACTGCTACCTTTGATGGCATTTTTTTTGGCAGATTAAAAATAATAATAACGCGACCTCTGAACCTGTTCTTGCAACAGGGAAGCAGAGAGCAAGGAGACTTTGTTGCATGGCGATCGATGGCAGCGCAAGCGTTGGAGACCGGGAATCTCTTTGGTGCCTGTGGATGATGGAGTGATGGGGGAGGCATGGGCCGGCTATGCTTGTTTAAGCTCCGGTGCTGATGGAGCCCACGTGCTTGGATGCATCGGCAGAAGCCTAGATGTTCTTTCTCCTAGTCGCTTTCGCTTTCTTCTTCCCTGCTTTTGTAAATGAGATAGTTCTAGTTAATTTAGTCATACTACACCTAGCGCCTAGGTCAGCGTCAGCCATGGTTTCTCTTTAGTTTTGCTGTTATGCACATGATCTTTCCTTGGAGAGTGTAACAGGGCAGTGCTCGAGAGAGAAAGTGTGTGTGTGTGTGTCTGTGTGTGTTAGAGAGTAGAAAAGAGGATGTAGAAGGTGATGCAGTTCTATCTTAATGCAGGTCCATTCATCATTTGGTCTTTGCCAGCCTGAAAAACCCCAATGGTCCACATGATCTAGCCTTTTTTGTTGCATGTTCTTCAGAGCAACTGCTTTGCTTCAAGGTGATATATTGATCTGAATCTAAACCACTACAAGATGGTCCTCCAGATTGGCGTGTCTTTGCTGAGATGGATGGAAAGCATTTAGACCGTTCGTGATCGCAGTCACATGGGGAGATCTTGGTAGAGATCGGTTTCTCGAGTACTGTACATACAGTTTCAGAACAGGTGTCGGATCTCAGGTATCGTGCACACTGGTACGACGTAGTATTATATGTATTCATTCGCGAGGAAAATTTGTGTGTACATACGGATCGGAGTACATACGTTGTCGATCTATGTACTTTTTTTTTTTTGAAACGGAAAGCCCAGTCTCTACATCTAGTCGATGCACACGGCTTATTATATTAATGAAGCGCTGAATATAGCGTAGCAAAAATCTCAAGATACAAATCAACGAAAACGAAGCGTGGCTGAATAAACCAGCCAACGAAAAACCCTCCACACATGTAAATTACACATGATGTAATCTCTTTGTGTGCAACCAGCCACCCTGGTTGAAAATAGCCCGGACGACCGCCATGAGCCGGGTGCATCCAGAATCCAAACGTCCTCGTTGGTCTTCTGGAAGCAGGAGAGACCATTGTTGGATCCAAAATGTAGCTTTGTGAACAATCTGAAGAAAATTATCAGAGTTCAAATTGTTAAAAATAACATCGTTTCTGCAATTCTAAATTGCCCAATAAAAGCACATACACCTGTGCGTATACTTGCTTTCGTACACTTATCCATCCTATTTAGCCAATTCTCAAAACAAATTAGAAACAGATAAAGGTGGTGTGATAGAAAAAGTAAAATAAACTAATCTCCAAATTTTACGAGCAAAATCACAGGAAATAAACAAATGATCAGTCTCGTCCTCCGCACAAAACACAAATTTCTTACACCCCCTCCACTTCCTTTTAACTAGATTATCTTTAGTCAATAGTTCCTTACAGTAAAGAAATCACATGAAAATTTTAATCTTGAGGGAGACCTTTGACCTCCAGAGATATTTGTGTAGAAAACGTGTATGTCCATTCATTTGGTGTTCATAGTAAGATTTAACCGAAAACACTCCTAACTGCGTTAACTTCCAATTAAATCTATCGAGCGTATCATCGAGAGATACGTCCATCAATTTTTCTACTAAGTTTAACCATCGCTCCCACTTATCACCTTATAGTGGTCTTCTAAAGGTAATATTAGGATGATCACCCAGTAGCACATGAGACACCGTGACATTTTTATGTGCAACCACATTATACAGAGAAGGATATTGAACTGATAACGACTTATCACCTAACCAAGTATCCTCCCAAAACCGTATACTAAGACCATCACCCACCGAACAAGAGATGTCGGAAAAGAAATCTACTTTCATCTTAATTACTCCCTTCCAAAAAGGAGAATCCGTTGGTTTTGACTCCACTTGAGCCAGCGGTAATCCCTAATATATTTATTGTGTAACAACTCATGCCAGACCCCCTCTTCAGTTAGGAGTTTAAACAACCATTTGCTTAGTAAACACCTGTTTTTGGCGTCCAACACTTCAATCTCCAGACCCCCTTGGTCTTTAGGACGACACACAATATTCCACTTAGTTAAATAATTTTTTTCTGCTGATCACTCTACCAAAAGAAACGAGATCTAAAGAAGTCCAGTCTTTTACGTACCCAACAGGCACCTCAAAGAAGGAAAATAAAAACATAGGTAAGATCGTTAACACTGAATTAATTAGAACTAGACGATCTCTACATGCAAGCATTTTCCCAATCCAAGAACTAAGTTTCTGCTCAAACTTATCCTCTATGAGTTTTTATTCTTTATTCAGCAACTTACGGTAATGTATAGGGATACCAAGATACTCAAACGGGAGGTGACCGACCTCACAACCAAATATTTGTCTATACTCCCGCTCATGATTCACTGCTTCACCAAAGCAAAAGATCTCGCTTTTGTGAAACCCAGACAGCTGATCAAACAATGATAACAACAGTTTCATATTAACTGCTTTCTCAATATCATGTTCAAGAAACAGAATCGTATCATCAGCATACTGAAGGTTAGAGACCCCTCCTACAACCAAATGAGGGACTAAACCTCCAACCAAAAGATCTATGTACTGTTTGGAAGCAATTTATATTGATCGTCTTTCGTTGTTGTACCAGCCGGGTTTATTTATGGCGGCCGGTCCTCGTACGTATGCGTACGTACACAGCGCAGCGCTCGTACAATTTTTTATTGGATTGTAATGACCGTCATGTGGCACAGCGGTTTTGATTAAGAGCTTGGTTAATGAAAAGTAGGTGGTCGGATTACGTCAAGCTTGATGATGGGTGAGGCAGGCTAATCTGCTAGTTTACAAATCAATATGGTGCACAGCTGTGATCCGAAGGGCGATTCCTGTTCCAAACTATTCTCACATGGTCTCTTCTCTCTTGCCGGAAAATTAGCAGAGCGCCCCTATGTCATTTTTTGTCAAATTTGATTTTTTCTAGGGATCCTGTGTTATAGTATGTTCTTAACGAACTTTAGTCAGTACATCTATTGTTTAAAAGATGTCTAAAGGTATTTTAGTCACAAGATATACTATAGAAAAGATGTCTAAATACCTCCAATGCACTTTGGTAGAGATATGTATATATGGAAAACAACGTAACGTCGTAGCAGTGCACGTAAACCAGAACTGAAAATTAATATTTTTCATAGATTGGACGGGAATACAGACGGATGAACTCGATGTTCCCCGCCGGATTTGCAGAATACACACTAATTTTATAAAAGGCGGTGATGAACTAGGATTCATCGCCGCACCTAGAGCTACTAGGGGCAAAATGCCCGGCTTCTTCTTCGTCGGGGCTTCTTCTTCTTCTCCGTGCAGTCCTCACTCCTCCCCGCTGGAGTCGCTGGAGGAGCAGCTGGAGGAGGCGGTTGGCTGGAACTGGGCCGTTGCAATGGCCTGCCACTCCCGCTTCTTTGCCTGCGTCTCCTCGTCCGCGCGGAGGCCGAGCTGGAGCTGACGGTCGTTGAAGTCGTCGACGTGCGCCTGGTAGCGGCCCTGTCGAATCGCCTGGCGGTGCGCGTGGTGGAGTCTCTTTTGGACCCCGAACTGGAGGAGGTCCTCGTCGGTTTCCACGAATTGGAGAGGGCCGTCCTCGTCGCCGTTGTCCTCCTCCAGGACGCTTGCTAGCGTCGCAGGCGACCGCGGGGGAGGGGGGGGGGAGGAGGACGACGTCATAGTAGGCCCGTGGAAGGCCCCCAACCACGCACTGGGGACAGCTTCCCGTGAATGAGGTCGTCCTCGTCCACGCGAGGCACGGCCTCACCCACGGTGGCCGTGGGTGGTGCGCGACGAGGAGGGAACGCAATCCTGCCGTTAGAGGCGCCGGCGTTGTTGGCATGTGGCTCCATCATGCGGGGGAGGCGGCGGTGGGGGGAGATCTAGCTAGGATCTACTGTAATCGCTCGACGGCAGGGGAGGCGGCGGTGAGAAATCGCGGTGGAGACGGCTAGGGTTCGGGAGGGGGTTGGACCCGAAAACAACTCGCAGTGCCGAATAAGTAGGGGATAGGAGGGGGATTCGGGGGGAAGGGGGCGCTATCGCGTTTTCAGGCCGGGCCGAGTTTTCGGGCTCTGCTACGGCCTCAGAACTGTACGCAACCCCTAAAAGCGTCGGAATTTCTCAGTTCCGGCCCTTTTAGGGGTACTGCTAGAGTTGCTTCTAACATTGACGTAATTTGGGCCATGGGCTTTCAAATTACCCCAAATTTTTGTACCTTCACCCCATGTTCATTGGTATCTATGTTTACATTTTGTCTAAAAAAAAGACTATGTTTACATCTACACAATTTTGTATATGTCACCAAAATCTATTCTAAACATTGATAGCTTGAATATAAACCAAGTGATATCTTTGTATAACAACGATCTCCTAGGTTTCGTTGTAGTGGTGTCTCGCCAGGAGTATAGTGTCATGCATCCACATGCTGCCACACCACCGCATCTTTATCTAATTGTTCACGTTGCTTGACGATCGACATAAGGAAACACATATGTGTACACATTATCTCAAACAGACAAAACATTCACTCTCACTAATGCGGTGCCCCATATTGTTCTTTCTGATTGCGTTTACGGTATTTAATTTTACAACGTCTTATACTTGTTTTGTGCAATCAAAATGGCGAACAACACCAGTGTGCTCGGGTGCAATTTTTTTTCATTTGAGATGGGAAAAAAAATTCAAGCCTTTTACGCAGGATGCACACACATGTTTTCTACTTGTGCAAATTTTAGGTGAAAAAACGTATTCTGGAAACAAAGGTTCTCTTGACAAAACTTTTGTCGTATGTACATAGTGTCTATATGTACTTGTATACCAAATTTCTGAATTTTTTTCCAGATCTAGCATGAGACCGAGTTTCTTGCCGCGAAACAAGAGGTGATTGCTGAACAATATCATGAACTTCATCATCAATTTCAGATTCCACATCATCCGCGTGCTCCACCTGCACGCTAACTTCTTGCTCATCATCAGAACTAACAGGGAAAACATATGTGGGTAAACTTTTAGTGAACATAACAGACTCATTGAACACAACGCTTCTGCTCATGTAAAACTTCTTAGACACAATATTCCACAACTTATATCCTTTTACGCTAGAACCATATCCAATAAATATACACTTAATAGCTCTAGGTTCTAGCATTCCATTATCAACCTGAGCATAAGCAGTGCAACCGAAAACTCTCAGCAATGAATAATCAGCAGGTGTACCAGACCATACCTCAATGGGAGTTTTCTTATCAAGTGGAATAGAAGGCGACCCATTTATCAAGTAGCACGCAGTGGAGGCTGCTTCAGCCAAAAAACGCTTACTCATATGAGCGTTGGATATCATGCAGCATGCTCTGGAGATGATGGTTCTGTTCGTGCGCTCAGCCACACTATTCTGCTGAGGTGTGTATGAGATGGTGTGGTGTCTCACGATTCCTTCTTCCATACAGAAATCATCAAAAGCATCTGAACAGAACTCTCCACCGTTGTCAGTACAAAGTAATCTAACCTTCCTTCCAGTTTGCCTCTCTATCATAGTTTTCCACTCTTTAAACAATCAAATGTTTCATCTTTAGTTTTCAGGAAATAAGGGAACACTTTTCTGGAGTAATCATCAATAATGGTAAGCATGCAGCGAGAACCACCATGAGAGGGATTACGGGGCGCCTCCCATAAATCAGCATGCACATAATAAAGTATACCTTTGGTGGTATGAACGAAAGTATTGAACTTTACTCTCTTGTGCTAACCAAACACGCAATACTCACAAAACGGTGTCTTACTCATTGTGCATCCCTTCAGCATGTTTCTCTTCATCAATCCTGCCATAACAAGTTCACTCATATGTCCAAGACGCATATGCCACAGGTTAGTATTACTTGGTTCATCATTAGAGACAGTAACAGCAACAACCGAACTAGGTAATGTACTACCTCTAAGAACATATAACTTAGCAGAATTCATGTCACCAACCATATGAATAAGAGAACCTTTTGATACCTTCAGCACATGGTGCGAACCGCTGTGCTTATACCCTCAACATCAAGAGTGCCAAGGGTGATCAGATTTCTGGTCATGGTAGGTATGTGATTCACATCCGTTAGTGGACGGATCATACCATCGTGCATCCTAATATGAACGGAGCCTCTGCCCATAATGTCACGTGGGTTATCATCTCCGATATGCACGACATCTCCACTTTGCATAGACTCATAAGAACTGAACAATCTCGGTTAATGCAAATATGAAACAAGAATGCAAAATCAAGAATACACTCATCACGTCCAACAACACAACCAGAAAACACAACAAGAGCATCACCGGAATCAGAATCAGCACCGCCTGCAACAGAGACCTTACCATCACCATCGGAGTTGTTTTTCGGTTTATACGTACCAGTTCTTTTCTCCTTATTCTGCAGCTTTCAACATTCATCAATGACATGATTGTTTTTCTTATAATACCCGCAGAATTTATCCTTGCCCCTAGACTTCGAACAACCTCCACCGTTCTGGCTCTTGTTATAGTTGTTGTTGTTGTAGGTTTTTAACTCGGGCCTGTCACGAAACGGCAAAGCTTCGCCCCTGGAGGATGATGCATCAGACTGAACCATACCTTTCATCTTCTCTCTCGTTTGGAGAGCCTCATATACTTCTGAAGTGTTATTTCATCATGAGCCAATAACAAAGTATCACACAGATTTGTAAAAGAATTTGGCAGCGAGCATAACAACAGAAGAGCTAGATCCTCATCATCATATTTTACCTCCATGGACACTAGGTCCGCAATGATCTCCTTAAAGACCGATATGTGGTTCATTACCGAACCACCCTCCTGCAGCTTGTGTGTGAAGAGCTTCATCTTCATGTGCATCTTGCTGGTTAGATACTTAGACATGCAGATCTCTTCCAGCCTCTCCTGAAGTCCTTTCGCGGATTCCTCCTTCAAAGCCTCTTGCAAAATTTTATAGATAGATGGAGTTGAAGCATAGACAAAGCCTTACGGTCTTTACGCTTGCCAGCATCTGTCCACTTCTTCGGATCCGCTTCCTTGAATCCATCCAGCGCACCATCAAGATCTCCAGAATTGGAGAGAATCGCCCTCATCTTGACTTTCCACAACGAGAATCTCGTCTTGTAGTTCAGCAACGGTAGATCAAACTTCAACGCAGCCATCGCAAAACCCTAATCTGCAAACCAGGGCTCTGATACCACTTGTTATAAACGATAGCACAAATAAGCAATGAAAGAAAGAGATCGACACACGGGGACAAGGGATTTTTGTGGACAACCCTTCCAATGAGGAAGAGAAAAACCACGGGGGCTAGCCAGCAGAACTTCATTATTTTCAGGTGTGTTACAAACGCCGGGGATTTGCAACTTGCGACTTATCCCAAACGACAATTTACATGAGGTATATGAAGGGGCAAACTCTAAACAAGGTAGAATCCTTATCCAACTCGTCAACAACTCGTACCGTCACCTAAGCCTCCCGACGACGGGCCTCGCTTCACTCCGTCCGAACTTTACTTTATCTTTATATGAATTTGGATCACCACAAAATAACATGCTCATATGTGCTCTTTCTTGATGCTCAACTAAGCTAAATCTCCGTTACAGAGGTTTACTCTCTGATGATATGGATCAAGAACGAGAGGATACTTTCATACAACTATGAAAATGTAGGTATAAGACCTGTAAATCTGTACCCTAACCCATGGTGTTTGAGTCTCTTAAATTGGCAAACAATAAAGTATAATTGTTGGTATGGAAGATTCTCTTTCCATTTGCACTGCCTCAAAACCGGTATATCTAGATTCAACCAGAACTCTGATGCCTCGGGGTGAACAACGACGGATCCTTTTCTCAAGATGATAGTTCTGAAATATAACACATGCACACCACGAATAATGATATGCTCCAAAGAGCCAGGGGAGAACCTTTTCTCGGTGATGCCGACTTAAGACTCGGTGCAACGGAGTTTTGAACTACGCAGCCGAACATCCCTCTTCGGCAAGTGTTTGGTTGCGTAATATGTGGATGGAAACCAACCATGCAAAGATTTGATGGCCAAAGGAACAAGATAGCGGTGGCCGCGTAGCACAAAACAGGAATTAGCGGAATAATGGATTTCCCACTTTATTAACCTATGACATATGATTCACACAGACATCTCTTCCTGACCACCTTGTGCTTCTCAAACTAAAATAGGATCATCTTAAGGAGATATCCTCCTTATCCCTCCAGTCTCTCCTTTGCTACAGTAGTTTGAGAGTCACATGTGAGATCCCGGTGAGCTCCTGCTCGTTCTCCGGCGGCGCTGCCGGCCGGCGTCGAGAGGGATGCTTCGCGCGGGTTGTACAGAGTAGTATTAGGGCTGTTTTCCTTCTCGTTGGATTGGATTTTGTTCGTTTTGACGTTATGTCGATGAGGTGGTGCTTGCTTCTGTGCCCGAGCCGCTCAAGCAAGCCTTTGATCGTGCTTCTTCCTCGAGTGAAGCTCCGGTGGGCGGAGATGCTGTAGAAGGAACACTGTGCGGCTTCCTTCCCTCATAAGCTCGACGGCTGGCTTCTGGTTCTAGAAACCAGAGTTTGCTACTCTGCATCGACATCGAGTCTGGTGGTGGATCTTCCTCTGACTGGCCGTGGAGGCGAGGGGTGGAGGAGAAGCTGTGAGTTCTCTTTTTCTTTTGCAGGGTGGCGCTGCTCGATGCAGCTCATCCCCGTACGTATCACGCTGAGTCCAGGACGGACTTTGCGATCTTCGACCGACATGGCGGCCCAATCAACTCCTCCTGTGTGGAGGTCTTGCGAGCGAGACGCCGGAGCTCGGTGACTCACAGCAGCCAAGTGGTTTGTCCCCGGCTGCTGTGTGGTTGCCGGCGTCTGTGGTTCTTCGCCGGAGGACTGGTTCCAAGAGAGACTCCGAGCAGCCCCCTCTTCGACCTTGGCGCTTCTTGCGCCTTGAGGTCGCCGGCGACCGGTGGCGGAGAAACCTTAGGACCTGATTGCTTTTTACCTAAAAGTTCTAAGGTGTTTTTTTTTTTGTAATAGCGGAGGCCCTTTCTTCAAATTCTAGATTTGTTAGGGCAAGTGATGACAAGGGGCCTCTTTGTACTTTTTTTCCTGCCACATGTTTAAAGAAATTGCAGCACCGGGGCCTAGACCCAATCCTTGTTCAAAAAAAATAAAGGAACATCCTACTTGGCTACTCATGGCAAAATCAGGATGATTCTATCCCATCCTCATCAACCCCTCTAAACAAACACATCCTTGATGTGCTACCCAGCACCTTGGTTCAAGTAGTTTAGGAGGAAAATGTGTTTTTTTTGTTCCTGACGAACATGAAACACAAGGAAATCTCAAGCGCCCCACTGGAGAGGCCTCCCCCATGGAAGTGGCGGTACCCCTCTCATGTATTTGAGGAGTACTATTGACCTCAAACCTGAACATTACGTAATAGTGCTGCTACTATTGACCTCAAATCTCAGTACCACTAAAGTAGTACTAGTAGCTGTCTGTAAAGTTGGTTTTCACCCGGCAGATCCTTGTGGCTGATGTGACATTCTGGTTGTACGTCGCAGGGTAGTCCCTGCCACTGGATCCATGACGCGGAGCGCAATCATGGAGCTGCGGCGCACCGGCGCGTAGGCTTTTCCGTCGGCCGGGCGGTGTGGTTGGTGGGGGTGTGGAGCCAGGCCAGAATCTCTGGCGCCGGGAGGAACAGCCCCAGGGGTAGGGGACACGGGCGACATGTGCTTGCGCAGTGAAGCTACGCAGGCGGGTCAGGTAGGTTCGATCCGGTGTATTTTTAGCCATGCGTCGGCACTGCGTGAGTGCGCATCGACCACGAGAGATCGTATCTATCCTGGCGGGGCTCAGCGGCTCGGTGTTCATCAGAGCCTGGATCTGGTCGCCTAGCTAGACTAGGCGTCGTTGATGGTACTACGGAGTAGCAGCGATGTGGCAACAGTGAAGTGAAGGACTAGCTAGCTGCTAGCTAGGCTGCACGTACGCTCAGGTTCAGATCACAAATTCCAGCAAGTACACGTACGCGTAACGCAATAATGCTTGGCAACTGTTAGACGATCGGCCACGGACACGATGAGTGCGCAACTGTCAATGCCTGGCACATAGGTAGAACAGATTATAGATTATATATGATGATATATACGGAACAATTATTGTGTCTTCATGTGCTCGGTTGGTTGCCCCTTTTTAGATCAGTTTTCGCCAATTCTTGCCCAACCCACCAGATAACATCTAGTTTACCATCGTTTTGTCGGACCATCTTCTAGTCATTATGCACGCAAGAAGCAGAAACTGGTTGGGAGGAGTGGATGTACAAACCCAACACCCAGGTTCAAGTCCTCACGGGCGCGAATATAGGTTCCTATTTATACTTGAGGACCAGGCCTTCCTGGTACTCATGCAATTTATCCTGAGGATCAGGTTTGATTTATAATCAAGAAAAAAATCCTGGTACTCATGCATATATGGCTGTGTGCATCCCTAGTTGGTGCAGAGGCCGGGGAAGTGAAATTCTCCCCCCCCCCCCAAAGTTAAAAGGAAGAATGGCGACTGAGGCGTTGCGGCGTCGTCGGCTTACGTTGCCACCGCAAGGGCTCTCGTCGTCGAGGGTGGGCGGCAGCTCGCCGGAGGGATCCTGTGCGGGTTCCATCTCTGGCCTTGTGGAGGAGTGCTCGTCGCAAGCTCCGTTCGAGGCGGCTCTGCAAGTTCTCGACGAGCGGGATGCGCCGATCTCGCCGGAGGAGGGCTGGACTACAGTCAAGCGCAAGGTTAGGAGGTCCGACGAGGAGATTGCCGACGCGTTCTGGCGGGACATCGGGTACCCTACACCGGCGTCAAGAGAGTGGGAGCGCCGTGGTCCATCGGCTAGGATGGCATCTGCCAGTCCAGCGGCGACAGCGGCACAGTTGCCACGGCAAACATCGGTGTCTCCGGTCAGATTCGAAGTGACGAAGCCGATCCGGCTGGGTTGGTGTGGTCCGCTCCCTCCACCCCGTGTTACGCCGGTGCCGGTCCTCGGTCAGTTCTTCCCGTCGTCGCCGGTGGCTGGATCGACCGTCGTTCATTCCGAGGCTGGGAAGTTGTCGGTGATCCCGGATCACGAGAATCACGCAGTAGCTGCGGGCCAGTCAAAGCGGGCCCAGGTGCAGGAGGAGCAGGGCCTGCCGAAGCCGTGGGCTTACCTGGGGCGTTGTTTTGCAAGCCTGTGGAGAACAAGGGTAGTTTCAGAAAAACAGATCGCCGAGTCAGAAGTTTCCGTCCATCGATCGCCGCCTCCTGGAACTTCCGAGCCGCCGCCAACATCGCCTGCTGTTTCATCGAGCAAGGAGCGGCCTTTGTTCCCGGTCTCATTCACGGAAGTGGTTGCGTCGCAGCCACGGACCAGGTCGGGGATGGTGCCGAACCGCGTGGATGGACGGGCGCAGGAGACACCGGCGGTTGCTGCTTCGGCTGGAGGTTCGGCGCCTTCCGGGTTGGCAACTGCGGTCACGTGCCCCGCGATGCTTTTTGGTCGTGCCGATGGACCTGGTTCGGTGCTTGCTGCAGCGCCGGTTGCGCAGCCGGTGGTGGCTGCTCCTGTTGTGGCTATGAATCAGAACCAGACGCCGGTGGTCACTGTTCCATTCACCTTGGGTGTCCCTGCTGCTACTGCTAAAAGTAACAAGAGAAAACCGAAAAAGAAGAAGGTCGCGCAGCCGGCTTCCGTGGTGGCGCAGTCTGGTGCTGTCAATTCGGAGGCATCGACTGGTCTGGTGGAGGTTACGTCGCCGGTCATTGCTGCTCATGCTGGGGTGAGTGCTGCCACGGGGGCTGTTCGGACTAAAAAGAAAAAATGTGTGTTTTGTAACGTGGACTCGCACGATACTAAGGAGTGCGCCGTGGATCACTACTGTCTTATTTGTGACAAGATCGTTCATCCAACTTCTCGATGTCCAGTTCTCCGGTTGCCTAAACCGTATGCTGGGTTGGGAGGTATAGGGAGTGAGGAGACGATGTTCAGCCACTTGCCAGATAGTCTGTTCAAAGCCCACCTGGCTCCGAGTTCGTCACCAATTGCTAGAGCTACAGTCACTGGGCCTAGTGTGTCTGCGGAGGTGATTCAGAGTCTGGTGGCTAGGCTGTGTCCGGTGCAGTCTGCATGGAGGTGGGAGGCCATCCCGCATGAAGAAAATTCTTTCTTGATTAACTTTCCGTCCATGTCTGATTTACTGAGTGTGGATGATTTTGAGTTGCGTGTGCCTAATAGCCAATCCAGGGTGACTTTTAAAGCTTGGAGGCAGGAGGAGGTCATGCACACTGATGAGCTTGGCACCACTTGGGTTCACGTGACTGGGGTTCCTCATACGCTGAGACATTTTCTTGGTCTTTGGGCGGTGGGGACTCTCATTGGCAAGACTCTTGATGTGGATCTTTTGGCGCTACATCGACGCAATGTTATTCGTATTCGCGTGGCTATGAGGGATGTTGGTATCTTCAACTCAAAGGTGGTGAAGTCGGATGCTTTTCTTCTCCTAAAAGGGTACACTTTCCGCTTTGATAAGGAGGCAGTGGATTACGTTCCCGAGCCAAATTTATCTCCGTTCATGTGGAGGCGGGATGATAAGGAGGATGATGCTCATGGGATGGAGGAGGATAACCGTGATGTCTCGGGTGTTCGTGAGTCAGCGGCTGTAGTGGATGGGGATATTCCCATGCCTCAGGCAGATTCTACAGGTCCGGGCACGTCTACGGTCAATTTGCTCTCGACGGTTCTGGTTCCTACTGGTTATGCTGTGACGCCTCTCAATCCCAACCCACAGACACCGAGGGGTAAAGAAATTGTGGCTATGGCGCGTGGTCTACAATCGTCGAGGGATAGCAATGTGGATCGGTCTGGATCTTCTCCAACAGTGTCCGCAGCTCCTGGTCCGGTAAAAAAGGGTACAAGCAATGTTTTGTTTCCTTCTCTTTCTGGGGGTGCTTCGGCGGACGCGGTTGCTGTTTCTGGTTGTACTGGTCGCGATACCCGGATCCAGTTGGGCCAGGAGGTGGTCACGAGTGGCCAGGTTTCTCCTCCAGCGGGCCGGGAGCGTTTGGCGCCTGTGTGGGAGCCTACTCCGTCGCCTGCAGCGGTGGCGAGCTCGCCGTCGCTTGCTTCAGCTGGCTCAGCGGGTGAGCTCCAGCGGTTGGGGGCGTCCACAGCCCAGCCCACTTCGGCTGGTGGGTTAGCTCCTCTCGCGGGCAGGCCGGCAACATCACACAGTACCGGTTGGGTGTCTTCCCGGTCGCCCGTCGCACTGGATAGCGGTGCACCGCTCAGTGTTGCCGGGCCGGTTGACGGGCCCCAGCGGACAGGTGCAGTGGCTGGCTCGATCGCTTTTGGAGGTGGATCGTCGGCTGCTAGCCACCAGGAGTTATGTGGGTACGGCAGTGCGGTCTCGGATTTTTCGACTTGTCCGACACCCGCGGAGTCGACACTACGGAGGAGCAAAAGGTATGCTATGGCCCCTGACGGATCCTCGTGCACTGATGAGGACGCGATGACGAGGGCCATGAGGCGGAAGGCCGAGATGTACAACGACTACGCAGGTACGGGAGTGCGAGATAAATCTTTTCTTGCTTTATCATCTGCTACTATTGAAAGATCATCGTCCGTTTTGGTAATTATATGACAACATAATTGTTGGATCTAATGTTTGTTCAAATGATGAAAATGCCCAGGTTATTAGGTTCACTATATCTATGGGGCTAATGCTTAATATATTCGAAAAGTGCTAAGAGAAAGGATCCCAGGAAGCCAAAATATGCAGGGGCGGAAGCTCCGGTGAATCCACCGGAGGCTCCGGTAAATCCACCGGAGGCTCCGGTGAATCCACCGGAGGCTCAGCCCGCTGCTGCCACTCAGCCTGTGTGCAAAAAGGATCCGGTGTGCATCCGGTGGTCCCTCCGCCCAAACACCCTTCTGTTGGAAAGTGGCGGAGGTTCCACCGGAGCCTCCGGTGGACATCCGGTGGCCCCCTGGCGCTAGGGCAAATGGCCTCCGGTGAAGGGTCCGGTGCTAGCTCCGCTCGGCACCCCTTCTGTTGGAAAGTGGCGGAGGTTCCACCGGAGCCTCCGGTGCGGGTCCGGTGGGCGGAACCTCCGCTCGGTCCACCGGAGCCTCCGGCCTCCTCTACAGCGCAAAAAGGATAAGGCACTGCGCAACTGCGCAGTGCAAAGAAGACCCACCGGAGCCTCCGGTGAAACCACCGGAGCCTCCGGTGCACTGGACTGCAAACGGCTACTTCGTGGCCAAGAGTATAAATACCCCTTCACCTACCTCATAAATGCCAAGCTTTTTCCACTCTCTCTCCTAGCCATTAATGAAAGCTTCAACCTCTTAGATCTCTCTCTCCGTCCACCCAATCACTCCCAAACTTGGTGGAGAGCTAGAGGAGACCTAGATCCACACTTCCACCAAAGGAATTTCAAATCCATCCACCACAACCTAGTAGATCTAGAATCCTACTTGAGGCCTAGAAACCTTAGTAGATCTCGTGCTTGTAGTTTCCACCTTGTTGCAAGAAGCTACGGATTGCTTGAGAGCCTCCATCCTTGTGGAGTGACCTCAAGCCCTTGTAAAGGTTTGGTCAACGCCTTCAAGTCGACCTCATAGTGGAAACGAGCATCTCCCTCACCGGAGAAGCTCAAGGAGAACAAGGTGTGCACAACCGTGCTATTGAGGAGCGCCTAGGTGGCTCCCCACCTCTCCAACGTAGACGTACTTCTCTTTGAGAAGGAACTACGGTGAAACATATCCTTGTCTCCTTGTTTACACTTGTTGTTTGCTTTACTACCTTACGCTTTACTTCCGTTGCGCATACTACTCTCTTCACATAGGTTGTTCACTTAGTTGCACATCTAGAGAATCGTATCTTATCTTACTAAGCCCCTTAAAAGGAAAAGAAAAGAAAAATTGGTAGTCAACCTATTCACCCCCCCCCCCCCTCTAGTTGACCATAGTGCACTTTCAATTGGTATCAGAGCCTCGGCTCTTACTAAGGGCTTAACCGCCTAAGAGTACAATGGTCGATGAAAATACCCCCGGTAGTTCCAGTGCGGAGATCTCCAAGATGTCCGACAGTATATCTAACCTACAAGACTCGGTTGGAATCCTCCAAGCCGAAATGTCTAAGGTTAGCTCTACTGTCAGTACGGAGGTTTCTAGCATCAAGAAAATGATGGAGGTATTGATGGGGAGAACCAAGGAGTCCGAGGAAGCACCTCTCACTACCAACGATGTTAGCTCGGATGAAGAATCCATTCCGGACATTGATGAAATGGAAGCTAACATCGTTTTAGCTAAGGCGAAAGCCAAAGCAAAAGCCGATAAAAAGGCTAAGAGTAGTGGGAACTCCGAGGGCTCCAAGTCTCAATCGGCTAACGGTTCGGGGTCTAACTCTAAAGTTCCACCACCTCCCAATTATGATTCTATCCACCCTATTGCTACAATACCACACATGGTTAATGTTGGAAATCCTCCCATGCTTAACACTAACGAATTCTCATCATGGAAGTTCGATATGGAGTCTCATATTTCAGGTTGTTGCACCGCTTTATGGAGAAGCGTTGTTCATGGATTCCACCCTCATGATCCAAACAACTTGACCCCAAGAGAAGACGTGGAATTCCAACTCAACAAGACCGCTATTGTGACTATTCAAAAGGCTCTCCCAAGAGAACATCTTGAGCACATTCGCGGCTTGAAGACCGCCAAGGAAGCATGGGATAAACTTGACTCCTTGTTCCAAGGAAATGCTAGCATTCAATCATCAAAATATGATGTTGCTCTCGACAAGTCCGAGAACTTCGTCATGCTTGAAGACGAGAGTCCCGAGGAGCTATATAGAAGAGTTGTCACTCTTGGCAATCAACTAAGAGATTTTGGGAAAGAAGAAATCTCGGATGAATGGATCAAGAGGAAGTTTGTCAAGGCCATAACTCCATTTGAGAAGAACCTCTCCACTAGCATTCGAACAAGATCCGACTACAACTCCCTTAACTCCATTGGAGTGCTTAGTGAGTTCATTGCTATATCCTTATCTCACAAAAGTGCGGATGATGCTCTTGCTCGCTCTAGAGGACTTGGAAAGTCTCCCAACCTTGCCTTGAAGTCTAGAGCAATGGCCAAGATTGAAGAAGTTGATGATGATGATGATGATGATGAGGACTATGAGGATACATACAAGGGTGCCCATAAATGTATTGCTCTTGCCATGCAAGGGTATTGGAAGAGATGGGAGGCTCACAAAGCCGGTGCCCCAAGACCTTCAAGGAACAAGATCTTTAGGAAGAAAGGGGAACGGCCAAGGACATGCTATAATTGTGGAAGTGCAAACCACTTCGTCAAAGAGTGTCCCTTTGAGCCAAGAGAAGAGAATGAAGGGAAGCTTGTTCGCAAGGACAAGAACAAAGCTCCACAAAACAAGAACCTCGCTAGAAGGGTTCCAAGGGCTCTATATGTTCAAGAAGGCCCCACATTGGAGACATACTACTCCGGAGATGAAGGAGAAGATGAAGTCGTAGGTGTTGCCCACGTTGCCATAGCTACCACTTCCTCTTCATCGGTCTCTCTATTTGAATCTCCCAATGAGAAGACATCGATCCGACCTACATGTCTCATGGCAAAAGCCACCGCGGTAATAACTTCCACCTCCAAGTCTATTAACACTACCACTCCCTCTTTATTGGATTGTGTTGAAAACATTGGTGAAGATGAGGAGGCCAAGAACCTAGGGTCTTGGTTGAATAGTCTTGAAGGTGAAACTAAAGAAAAAGTAAAAACTCTCCTAAGGCAACTTGATGATGCCAACTCTCTCATTGATGAGAAAGAGGAAATCATCATGACCTTGGAGAATCATGGTAGTACCAATGAGAATCATGATGGTGAACTAATTAAGGCTCTCGAAAAGGAGAGATCCATGAGAGCCTCTCTTGAAGAAAGACTATCTAGCTTACAAGACTCTTATGCTATTAGTGTTTCTAAGCTTAGGAAAGACAATGAAAAATCTCTTGCCAAACTTAAGAAAGAACATGCTAAATCTCTTGTTTTGCTTAAAGAATTTGAAGAGGAAGAGTTGAAGCTAGGAATAGCTCATGAAAAACTTGACAAGGAACATGACAAACTAAAAGAAGAGTTTAAATCTCTTAAGGAAATTCATGACAAACTTGCCAAGTCTCGAATTAAGCTTCTAGCTCAACAATCAAATAAGCATGTTGCATCTTCATCAAATAGTGTTGTTATTGCACCTACCTCTTCCTCTACGACTAACAATGTAGGGAAGCAAAGAATTCTCAACGATGCAATAAGCTCTCAAGGTGCCAAGAAAGGTAAAGAGGGACTTGGGTTCATTTCCAAGTCAAAGAAGACATCCAAGAATGTCACCTCTCCCCCTCAAAATGTTGTCTTTGTAAAAGAGGGTGAGGTGACCAAAGAAAAGGAGACCAACACCATTATGGGTGGTGATACCTCTAGGGGGAGCATCACTCATAATGATTTCGCCGGAAAATATAATCCATCTTATGTTCTTATGAAATCTAGGGATGGACATGTTTATGCTAAATACGTTGGTACTTCTTATGGTGATGATTATCATTGGACTATTTGGGTTCCTAAGACCCTTGTTACTAACAAAAGAGGACCCATTGAAGGATGGGTACCTAAATCAAGAAATTGATCTCTTGTAGGGAAATGCTTCCGGGTCTAACAAATGGACAGTGGATAGTGGTGCATCCCAACATATGACCGGAAGCCTTGACGCAATAAGCAATCTTGAACCTCCTCTACCTCATCTCAATTGCGTCACTATTGGTGATAAGTCCGAGCTTAAGGTATTGGGACGAGGCAAGGTAGCAATCTCGAATGATTTATCAATTGAGAATGTTCTCCTTGTTGAGTCCCTTGGCTATAATTTGATGTCCGTTCTTCAACTTGCAAATTGTGGTTTCACCTCGTTCTTTAATAAAGAGAGTGTGATTGTCACTTGGGAGACATCTCTTAAAGTAGCCTTTGTTGGGTTTGTCGAGAACGGCATGTATGTAGTGGACTTCTCTAAAGAAGACACGTGTGCCGCGACATGCCTAATGGCTAAAGTTGATGTGGGGTGGCTTTGGCATCGCCGACTAGCCCACACCAATATGAGAATGTTACATGATCTCCAAAGTGGCAATCACGTTCTAGGACTAACCAAAGCTAAATTTGCTAAAGATCGTGTGTGTAGCTCTTGCACCTTTGGGAAGCAACATGGAGAACAACACCCAACCAAGACATCTATCTCCACTACAAGAATTCTCGAGCTCATTCACTTAGATCTCTTTGGTCCACTATCCTATGATAGTCTCGGAGGAAAGAAGTATTGTTTGGTAATTGTGGATGACTATTCAAGATATTGTTGGGTGTATTTCTTCAAGAGGAAAAGTGAAACTCAAAGTAGAGTCATCGAGTTCATCACTCTAGTCGAGCGCCAACACAATGCTACCATATTGGCTATCCGGAGTGACAATGGCTCGGAGTTCAAGAACTACACCGTTGAGGGTTTTCTTAGTGAAGAGGGCATTGCTCATCAATACTCCACTCCTTATACCCCTCAACAAAATGGTGTTGCGGAGAGAAAGAATCGGACTTTGATGGATGCGGCTAGAACTATGATTGCGGAGTTCTCCTCTCCCTATAACTTTTGGGCCGAAGCCGTCTCCACCGCATGTCACGCCACCAACCGGTTATATCTTCGCAAGATCTTGAACAAGACCCCTTATGAGATTCTCACGGGTAAGAAACCGGATGTATCTTACTTCAAAGTCTTCGGTTGCAAGTGCTTCATTCGCAAGAAAGGTAAACGGTTGTCAAAATTTGAGACTAGATCTTATGAGGGCATTTTTGTTGGTTATGCCACAAACGCTCACGCCTATAGAGTCTACAACAAGTCCACCGGACAAGTTGAAGAAGCTATAGACGTGGTGTTTGATGAGGATAATGGCTCCCAAGGGGGGCGTATAGATCATGGTGTTGTAGGAGATGCAATTCCTCCCATCGTCATAAGAAGAATGGGGATTGGTGAAATAATTCCCATTGAGGGTTACCGGATGACGGAGGGAGAAGGACTATGCCCCACTCAAGTGGAGCCATTGACTACACCCATTGATGATCAAGCTATCCAACAAGATGCACCAAGCCCTCAAGCTAACGATCAAGGCCAAGCTAATGACCAAGGCCAAGCAACACACCTAAATCATGATCAAGATTCTACTATTGTTGAGAATGCTCAACCTAGTGGTGATTCATCACCCATTATTGATCAAGGGCAAAATGAAGATGGACATGTCTCCGATGAAGAAGGTGATTCTCAATCCATATCCAAGGAATCTTTGGAGGAGATATTGGCTCGAAGAGCAAAGAGAAGGCAAGAGAATCTTGAACGAGCGGGTCATACGGAGGACATGATTCTTGGTCAAGTTCGTGGAAGAGTGGTCACTAGAAGGCAATTGGCGGATTTTAGCAAGGCTCATGCATTCGTCTCCTTCATTGAACCCAAGAAGGTATATGAAGCTCTCGAAGATCAAGATTGGCTTGAAGCCATGCATGAGGAACTCAATAACTTCGAGCGCAACAAGGTGTGGAAATTAGTGCCAAGACCCAAGGATTGCAAAAATGTTATTGGTACCAAATGGGTGTTCAAGAACAAGCAAGACAAAGATGGTATTGTCATTCGCAACAAGGCAAGATTGGTGGCCCAAGGTTTTTCTCAAGTCGAAGGTATCGATTTCGGTGAAACTTTTGCCCCCGTAGCTCGCCTTGAATCCATTCGTATCTTACTTGCCTATGCATCTCATCATAACTTCAAATTACAACAAATGGATGTCAAAAGTGCTTTTCTTAATGGTCCCATTAATGAGTTAGTATATGTCAAGCAACCTCCGGGTTTCGAGGATCCCAACCACCCCGATCATGTCTATAAACTTGATAAGGCGCTCTATGGACTTAAACAAGCTCCACGTGCATGGTATGAGCACCTTAAAGAGTTTCTAGTAGATCGCGGGTTTAATGTTGGTTTAATCGATCCCACACTCTTTACGAAGACGGTTGGAGGTGACTTGTTCATATGCCAACTCTATGTGGATGACATCATTTTTGGGTCTACTAACACCTTGTTCAATGAGGAGTTTTGCAAGCTTATGACCGATAGGTTTGAGATGTCTATGATGGGAGAGTTGGAATTCTTTCTTGGCTTCGAAGTGAATCAATATTATGAAGGAACCTTCATCAAACAAGCCAAATATACTCAAGACATGCTCAAGAGATTTAATATGAATGATGCCAAACCTATGAAGACCCCTATGTCCACAACCACCGACTTGAAACCCGACCCTAATGGGAAAGAGGTAGATCAAAAGGTATACCGCTCCATGATTGGCTCTTTGCTTTACCTTTGTGCATCTAGACCCGATATCATGTATAGCGTAGGTAAATGTGCAAGGTTTCAAGCCTCTCCGAGGCAAAGTCATTTGGAAGCCGTGAAACGAATCTTTCGATATCTAGTTCATACCCCAAACTTCGGTCTTTGGTACCCCAAGGGTTCAAGCTTTCAGCTCATTGGTTACTCGGATGCGGATTATGCGGGAGAGAAGACGGATAGGAAGTCCACATCCGGGGGTTGCCAATTTCTTGGCCGCTCCTTGGTTTGTTGGTCTTCCAAGAAGCAAAATTGTATTGCTCTCTCCACCACCGAGGCCGAGTATATCTCCGCGGCAAGTTGTTGTGCCCAATTGCTATGGATGAGGCAAACCTTGAAGGATTATGGTATTCATTTTGACAAGGTGCCTCTTCTTTGTGACAATGAGAGTGCTATCAAGATCGCCTACAACCCGGTTCTTCACTCCAAGACGAAGCATATTGAGATTCGTCATCACTTTATTCGGGATCATGTTGAGAAAGGTGATATTGATCTCTCTTATGTCTCCACCACGGATCAACTTGCCGATATTTTCACGAAGGCCCTTGATGAACCAAGATTTCGAGCTTTGAGGAATGAACTAAATGTCATAGATTCCTCCAACTTCACTTGAAACCTTGCATATCTACCCTCATTATACTTGCTATCTCGTCTAGGTGTAGGCATGGATATAGGGGGAGCGCTACTCAACTCATGAGTATGCACTCCTTCTATTATGCGAAAATCAATCAATCATTGCATATCTAGTCAAGTTGTGACTCATTGTGCTTAATTGTGAGTAGTAATTTTGGACCCAAGATATATCTTCGCGGTGCCAAGTTACACACTCAAACATGGTGGCCTCGGCCACCAACCCTTGAGGTGTTTTTGATCATTTTCTCACTTTATATCCTCATCTTGACAACTCGTACGGGTTCGGTTTTTCACTTGTTTTATGGTTCTTGCGAACCCCGTCGAGCAATGTCTCTCGTATGACAGTAAAAAGTTTTTCAAACCCAAGCCCCACTTGCCCAAACCGTTGCTCTTATTGTATTGCTCGAGTTTTTCCAATCTCGGCGCGCTGAAATTCATTTGGGCGGAACCTCCGGTGAATCCACCGGAGGCTCCGCCGGGGCTGTCCACCGGTACCTCACCGGAGGCTCCGCTGGGTCCCTGTGGCTCAGCGGGCCAAAACTTAAAGTTTTGGGACAGGAGCGGAGGCTCCGGTGATCCCACCGGAGGCTCCGCTGGCGGGAGCGGAGGCTCCGGTGAAACCACCGGAGGTTCCGCCGGCGGAAAAATCACTGCGGTTAAAGATTGGGGCGCACGGGGGTAAGTGAGATCCAATCTCATTTTCCCCCCACGCCCCCATCTTCTTCCTCTCAACCGCCGCCGCCCCCAAGCTCACCGCCGCCGGATTTGGGTGCTCCACCGCGGGGAGACCTCCTCCTCGCCTCGGGACGCCCCGGGAACCTTCCCTCCTCCTTTCTCCACCATGGATGAAGCCGGTATGTGCTCTCTCTCTCTCTCATCTAGTTGATGGATGAGATGCATAGGAGTTCATGTTCTAGCATTCTAGATTTGTGGTTTGGAGTTTTAGGAGTGGATTTTCTCGAGTACTCACCCTAGCAACCTAGATAATCCATGTTAGGCTTGAATCGTTGCGGTTCCATGGGAAGTTGCCCTAACCCTAGATTATTCAACCCTAACACCATGAATATCTTGGTTCTTTGGTTTGTGCGTGCCTTATTTGACTCGAGCTTTACTTGTTTTTCTTGCTCTTCTCGATTTTTATGATAGATGCTTCCGGCTCCAAAGGGAAAGGAGTAAGGTACAAGTCCACGGGCCGCCGCAACCCACCTCCCGTGGATGAGATTCAAGAGGAACTTGACCGTACTCAAGGCAAGCGCAAGAGATTTCCGGCTCCCGAGAAGACCTTGCCAAGGAAGAACACCGCACCAACCGCATCCAAGATGTCCGATGGGACATTTATCAAGGAAAGAAGGGAAAATCCCTATGTCATTGCCCGTGACCGCCAAATGCCCCAATTCCGGGGCAAGGATCCGCGTTTCCACACCGCCTTCCAAGGACAGATATTCAAGGAGATCTTGATGAGGAAGCCCAAGGAAAATGTGGTCCCCCAACATGCTATAAGCATTGGTCACATGGAACGCAACCACAAGTACTTTGGGGAGGCCCTTGAGGTCATTGAGAAGTTTGGCCTCCGTCCCATTATCACCCTTCAACAAGACTTTGATGAAGAGCTCGTCTGTCAGTTCCTTGCCACAGTTCATCTTGGCAATGAGACCAACCGCCACCTCATTTGGATGACCAAGGACAAACAACTTGACATCACTTGGAAGGATGTTGGCACTCTGCTTGGTGGCTACCCAGATTTTGGTCCTTTTGCCAACGGAGAAGAATTTGCTAATGGGTGGTTTCGAGTTCACTCCGCTCAAGCTAATTCAAAGGATGACCTCACTCCCCTCTATCATTGGAAGAAATATGCCGTGGGCTTCGTCAAGGGTCTCTATCCCACCTATGACATCATGTTACGGGTCTATAGAGAGACTATCAATCCAAAGGCGGGCAATGTGGATGAGATTCAAGGTTTCATGAAGAACTTGTTGCTTCTCACTCATCAACACCGTATGGATGCCACTCCTCGCAAGCTTGATGTCCTTGACTACATTTGGAACGAGATGTGGCATGTCATTGCCAACCGAAGGAATGCTTGCTTTGGTCCTTTCATCATGAAAATTATATTGAAGGTGTGGAATGCTAGGTTTCCGGATGATCCTTTGGATGATTCTCTTTGGATCTCTCATACGGAAAAGAGGCTCCTCATGAAGAATCACACCGAGCCCGTTGTGCATCCCACTCCAGCTGTTCGCAAGCACAAGGCTCGGCCTCACATCATTGTGGATGAGGAAGCGGAACCCGAGGGTCCATTTCAACCCCCTCCTTCTAGCAATGCCTTCAAATGGATGGCTCGGGCTCTCAAGAAAGTATTTTGCTTGAACAAAAAGATTGAGCAACATCAATGGGAGGCACATTATGATGCGGAACTCAAGGCACGTAAAAAGGCTCAAGCATCTCGTGAACGTCTCCGTGAAGAGGGTCTCTCCATTGAATCCCCGGTTCTTGACAGCATCACAGATTGGGATGCTTGGCAAGCTAAGGACTCCAAGGGCAAGCTCATTGAATGGTCCGAGGAAGAAGGAGACGAAGCCACTAGTTCTCACCGTGTTCCCTCCCCGGCTCCGGAAGCATCTCCCACATCCTCCGAATGATTTGGGGCGTTAGCACTTGGCTCTCCCTCTTTTGGTATCTTGATGCCAAAGGGGGAGAAAGATATATTAGGCAACGGGCATTTGCATGGTCCCTCAAGCTCTCTTTGATTTGCATCTCTCTTTTGCTTGAGGGAATTTGATTTGAACTATTTGGAACTTCGGTTGTTTATCTTATTCGTATCTATCATGAACCTCGCTATATTGTGATCATGTGTGAACCTCGTTTCATATTATCTATGTGATATGTGTTATCATTGTCATATTATTATTAGTTTATATCATGTCTTAGTGATCTCAATATGAAAGGAGCATATCTTTAGGGGGAGCTCCGTTCATGTTGAGTCCGTAATCATGCAAATAATTATGTTGTCATCAATTACCAAAAAGGGGGAGATTGAAAGATCATCGTCCGTTTTGGTAATTATATGACAACATAATTGTTGGATCTAATGTTTGTTCAAATGATGAAAATGCCCAGGTTATTAGGTTCACTATATCTATGGGGCTAATGCTTAATATATTCGAAAAGTGCTAAGAGAAAGGATCCCAGGAAGCCAAAATATGCAGGGGCGGAAGCTCCGGTGAATCCACCGGAGGCTCCGGTAAATCCACCGGAGGCTCCGGTGAATCCACCGGAGGCTCAGCCCGCTGCTGCCACTCAGCCTGTGTGCAAAAAGGATCCGGTGTGCATCCGGTGGTCCCTCCGCCCAAACACCCTTCTGTTGGAAAGTGGCGGAGGTTCCACCGGAGCCTCCGGTGGACATCCGGTGGCCCCCTGGCGCTAGGGCAAATGGCCTCCGGTGAAGGGTCCGGTGCTAGCTCCGCTCGGCACCCCTTCTGTTGGAAAGTGGCGGAGGTTCCACCGGAGCCTCCGGTGCGGGTCCGGTGGGCGGAACCTCCGCTCGGTCCACCGGAGCCTCCGGCCTCCTCTACAGCGCAAAAAGGATAAGGCACTGCGCAACTGCGCAGTGCAAAGAAGACCCACCGGAGCCTCCGGTGAAACCACCGGAGCCTCCGGTGCACTGGACTGCAAACGGCTACTTCGTGGCCAAGAGTATAAATACCCCTTCACCTACCTCATAAATGCCAAGCTTTTTCCACTCTCTCTCCTAGCCATTAATGAAAGCTTCAACCTCTTAGATCTCTCTCTCCGTCCACCCAATCACTCCCAAACTTGGTGGAGAGCTAGAGGAGACCTAGATCCACACTTCCACCAAAGGAATTTCAAATCCATCCACCACAACCTAGTAGATCTAGAATCCTACTTGAGGCCTAGAAACCTTAGTAGATCTCGTGCTTGTAGTTTCCACCTTGTTGCAAGAAGCTACGGATTGCTTGAGAGCCTCCATCCTTGTGGAGTGACCTCAAGCCCTTGTAAAGGTTTGGTCAACGCCTTCAAGTCGACCTCATAGTGGAAACGAGCATCTCCCTCACCGGAGAAGCTCAAGGAGAACAAGGTGTGCACAACCGTGCTATTGAGGAGCGCCTAGGTGGCTCCCCACCTCTCCAACGTAGACGTACTTCTCTTTGAGAAGGAACTACGGTGAAACATATCCTTGTCTCCTTGTTTACACTTGTTGTTTGCTTTACTACCTTACGCTTTACTTCCGTTGCGCATACTACTCTCTTCACATAGGTTGTTCACTTAGTTGCACATCTAGAGAATCGTATCTTATCTTACTAAGCCCCTTAAAAGGAAAAGAAAAGAAAAATTGGTAGTCAACCTATTCACCCCCCCCCCTCTAGTTGACCATAGTGCACTTTCAACTATTTCTGCCAAGTTGTCTACTATCGGTTTTAGCCTAGGCAAAAATGTTGACAAAATAGATATCTCGACGAAGGCCTTGAAACGTATGGAATATGACCGGTTAACAGTCATACCAAAAGTTTCGGCTAAGTCTTCTTCTCCACAGTTGAATGAGGACGAGCTGCATGACACGATTGATGTCCAGCTTCTCGATCATTTGATTGGGGATGTTTCGGAGGGGGGATTGGACGAGGCGGTGCTAAGTTCAGCTTATGATCTAAAAGCATCAAGCCGTAAGTCTAAATCTGACTCTTTGAAAAAGAAAAAATCGCCTAAAAAAAAGGCAAATGTTCCCACATCTCCAATGATTTCCCGATGAATGGCATTTTCTCGAACAACAGAGGTCTTCGGGACTTGGCTAAACATGTTCGTATTGCGGATTCTATTCGGGATCATAACTTGGATTTTGTGGGTATTTTCGAGACTGGAAAACGTGATTTCTCGACGAGTCTACTTAACCGCCTATCTGGAGGTGTGGACTTTGCATGGGTTTCACGTCCACCTCGGGGACGTTCTGGGGGCATTTTACTTGGTGTTAGAAAGGATACCATGGAGGTGTTAGCTTCGTCGGAAGGGGACTTTCATATAAAGTTTCACATCCGTAACAAAGTTGATAACTTCAAATGGAGCCTTGTCACCGTGTATGGTGCTGCCCAGGATGAGCATAAGCCTGCTTTTTTTCGTGAGCTGGTGAATTTAGCAAAAGATAACCCTTATCCTATACTTATAGGTGGGGATTTCAATTTGTTAAGGTTCCCACACGAGAAGAGTAGAGGCAGATTTGATAATCATTGGCCCCTTTTATTCAACGCTGTAATTGACAGTCTTGATTTAAAAGAGGTAACAATGCCTGGGAGACAGTTCACTTGGGCTAATAGTCTACCAGAGCCGACATACGAGAAGTTGGACCGTGTACGGATGGACGCTGATTGGGAATCTAAATTCCCAATGGCCTCAGTAAGGGTTCTTGAACGTATTGAAGCATTATCAGATCATGCCCCCATACTATTAACCACTGGATCAAAAAACATCCACCGTTCTCATCAGTTCAAATTTGAACTGAGATGGTTAAATCGTGATGGTTTTGATGATATGGTTAAGATGGTATGGGCGCGTCCGGTCAATGGAGTCACCCCTTTGGATAGGTGGAATAATAAAATACGCGCTTTGCGTAAACACCTAAAGGGCTGGGCAAGACATTTGGTTGGACTTCTCAAAAAAGAGAAAATCCGGTCGTCAGCAATTATTGATGAGCTGGAGTCTCTTGCGGAATGGAGACCGCTCTCCACATATGAGATTGAATTAAAAAAACAATCTAATGCGGAGATGGTGGGGATCCTCCATGACGAGGAGATCAAGTGGTACCAAAGATCAAAGGCTCAATTCATACTGGAGGGAGATTCGAATACGAGATACTTCCATAGTCTTGCTAATAGCAGACATAGGAAAAAACTCATTCACTCTCTCGTTCAGGAGGAGGGCATGATTGAAGGCCATGACCGGTTAAAAAATTATATCACGAGATATTATAAAAATCTGTTCGGTGAGCCCGATGAGAGTGATTTCTCGCTGGACGAATCTCGGATAGAGGATATTCCTCAAGTTTCCGATGAGGAGAACGCTTATCTTGCCGCTCCGTATTCCGAGGAGGAGGTGAAAAAAGCGGTCTTCTTAATGGAACATAATAAATCTCCGGGTCCGGATGGATTCCCAGCTGAGTTTTATCAGCATTTTTGGGACATGATTAAAGGAGATTTGCTCGAGTTGTTCCATGACTTACATGCTGGACAATTGGAGCTGTTTCGAATTAATTTTGGGGAAATTATTTTGTTGCCAAAGGTTAATGAAGCGGAAAGGATTCAACAGTATAGACCTATCTGCCTTCTTAACGTTTGCTTCAAGATATTCACCAAGTCCGCGACAATAAGGCTTAATACGGTTGCAGATCATGTGGTCCGCCCGACTCAGACAGCTTTTATGCAAGGACGTAACATCCTGGATGGGGTGGTGGTCTTACATGAAACAGTCCATGAAATGCATCGTAAGAAGCTGAATGGAGTGATTCTTAAAATTGACTTCGAGAAGGCTTATGATAAAGTCAAGTGGTCATTTTTTCAACAAACTCTTAGGATGAAAGGATTCTCCAAGGAGTGGTGTTCATTGATACGTAACTTTGTTTCGGGGGGTAGTGTGGCTATCGAAGTCAATGATGACATTGGTCCATACTTCCAAACGAAAAAAGGGTTACGGCAAGGCGACCCATTATCACCCATATTATTTAATATTGTGGCTGATATGTTAGCCATAATCATTGAGCGAGCAAAACTTGAGGGTCAAATTGAAGGGGTAATACCTCATCTTGTGGATGGGGGGTTGTCTATCCTTCAATATGCAGACGACACAATTCTCTTTATGGATCATGACATGAAAAAAGCAAAAAACCTGAAACTGATTCTTTCAGCGTTTGAACAACTATCTGGTCTAAAGATCAATTATCATAAAAGTGAGTTATTTTGTTTCGGTGACGCTCAAGATGACGCTGACCTTTATGCCGAGCTTTTTGGATGTGGTCAGGGTCTTTTTCCTATTAGCTATCTAGGCATCCCGATTCATTTCAGGAGGCTAACGATTGCTCAATGGAAACATGTTGAGGAAAGAATCCAGGCAAGGTTGTGTAGTTGGAAAGGAAAACTACTATCCTTGGGTGGGCGGTTGGTTCTCATTAATTCAGTACCAAGTAATATGGTGTTGTATATGATTTCCTTCTTCCAACTACCAAAAGGGGTCTTGCATCGATTATATTATTTTCGATCAAGGTTTTTTTGGCAAGAGGATGTTGAGAAGAAAAACTATCGATTGGCCAAATGGAATGTAGTGTGCCGCCCTAAAGACCACGGTGGTTTGGGGATTCATGACCTCCAGGTCAAGAATAGGGCTCTTCTTGGTAAATGGTTGTTTAAGCTCCTTACTGAAGATGGGATATGGCAAACTATTCTTCGGAGAAAGTATATAGGCTCAAGAGCTCTTTCCCAGGTTTCATGGAAATCAGGTGATTCACACTTTTGGGCTGGTCTAATGGCAACAAAGAATTTTTTTCTTTCCATTAGGATCTTTCTCCATTAAAGATGGTTCTGAGATAAGGTTCTGGGAGGATAAGTGCTTAGGTTCTACCACACTCCGAGAACAATATCCAACTTTATACAACATAGTTCTCGGACGACACAAAAGCGATACAATTGCTACGGTGTTGGAAAATTTCCCACCAAGCGTGACGTTCAGGAGAGACCTGGTCGGGGTACGTCTGTTAGCATGGAATGAATTAGTTCATCGATTGTTGGCAGTCGAGCTGACAGAGGGTGTGGATGAGTTCAGATGAAATTTACACTCAAATGGTAAATTCACGGTGAGCTCGATGTATGAGGCGCTTTTACAACCAGATAGGCCAATGGATAATAATAAAAAAAAATTAGAAGATGAAGATACCATTAAAAAACAAGGTTTTTGCATGGTATCTTCGTCGCGGGGTCATATTAACTAAAGATAACCTTGCAAAACGTAATTGGTATGGTAGTACACAGTGTGTTTTCTGTCATAAAGACGAAACAATAAAACAATTGTTCTTCGATTGTACAGTTGCTAATTCTATATGGTCAATCATTCACATAGGTTCTACCTTATATCCACCATCCAGCATTGCCAATATTTTTGGGAGTTGGTTAAATGGTGTAGATAAAAGGTTTAAGACACTTATTAGGATGGCAGCGCTTGCCGTGATTTGGTCGTTGTGGCTTTGTAGAAATGACAAGATTTTCAATGATAAAAATTGTTTTTTGCTACAGATTATCTTCAGGACTACATCTATTCTCCATACTTGGATTCCGCTGCAGCGTATGGAGCACCGGGATCTTTTCTTGGAGGTGTGTACCAGGCTGGAGGATACGGCGAGGGCTTTTTTATCCCAGCATGGGTGGCAGCATAATTTGCGGATTGGTCCCCCAACATCTTAGGCGTTTTTGCTTTCTTTTGTAATTCGCCTTATTTCTAAATTTTGGATTGGTTTCGGCTGTGTGCATCTCGATATGCAGAGGCTAGGTGTAATATTACATTAAGTAATAAAATTCTCCCTTTATCAAAAAAAAAAAAAAAGCAGAAACATGAGCTTGCTTACTATCCTCCAACTGCCGAAGTATGGGGCACCAGTAACGACGGGTATCAGCAGGCTGCGAGGCTGGTCCTGGTGTGCATCCATGTCATAGATAGGAGTGGTTGCCTGGCGGGAGTACGGAATTTAGTGGCCACGTGTTCCGCGAAGAACTGCATGTGATCGACAGAAGGCCATGCATAGCGTCGTTGAAAAACGTGGCGCGGAAACCGCCGTTGAATTTCGGAACTGGAGGATTTGTTGGCACGCGGGAACAATCCAAAACTCCAAAGGTCGTCACGTAGGAACATGCTAGTACATTGTCACGCAGCTCTAATATAGGGTTGGAGAATCGAAAAACAAGAGGTGGCAGAGTTCGGTAGACGGTGCCAAACGTCTCTGCTTCCAGATTTTGGCAGGGAGCAAGCCAGCTGGATGATGACCGATCGAACTGTAAACTGAACTCCCGTGCAACACCGGCCGTGTGGTGTGTCTCTGGGACCGGACGGGAGCACGGGGGTGGTGCACGGGGCCGTGTCTCGATCGGCACAGCGCAACCTCAAGAACACATACTCTCATCTTGTTCCAACCTGTAATAACTGGCAGGGTTCGCGCTTTACCTCGAGTCTGATCGGATTATACGCGAACACGCACCTTTGCCCGGAAGATGAGCATGATCGCACTTTGGGTGTGCAGCTAGCTCTCTTGACTGCTTCGATCGAGGCAGAGCAAAAGGTCCTTTCTGCCTGGCCGGCCGCCATACCGACGCTAGCAGGGCGTGCGCGTGCGCTCCTTTTCCTTCCGTCTTGGATCTTCGCGCTCCTGCACAGTTGCATCGATTTCGCGCACCACCTTTCCTTCTTGCTCGTCCGTTGGACACATCGATGGCCACTGCGCCGACCACTACTACTACCAAGTACCAACGCCGTGCTCCAAGATTTCATTCAACCCTGCTGCTTCTTCTCGATGTCGAACGCAACTTTTGCCGCGTGCAGAGTTTAGTCCGAAGGGTTCATTCATCCCCGATCGATGTCACAGTAGCGGAGTCCGGTCTCCGTCAGAGTGCTGGATGTCTGAAACTTCATCGATCTTGACTTTGGCCAAACCTGCTTTTTTTTTTCTGGCACAGCTTTCTTTTCGTGACTATTGCAGATTAATTTTTGGGAGACACTATTGCAGATTATGCAGTGGCCTCCATAGCTCCATCGCTGTTTCGGCAGCAGCGGTTAGTTCTTTCTATGGTGAGACAGGGAAGACAGCCTTTGATGAGCTCACAAAATGGTGCCAAGACTGTTACAGTGGATTCAGGAGGATCGTCTGCCCAGAAATGTGGAGGTGACATCTTAATCCATGAGCTAATCCATTTTCTCTCTAAAAAAATATCATGTATGGGTAGTTTGTAACCTCCTGGGCCACACGATGCTGTATGGGCCTTAAAATGCCCGAGTAGTTTAGGAAACCAGCCCGTGATAAAATCTTGGGTTCCACTGCAATTTGATTAACCTTTTGCAGTGGACTTGATATCTGGACTTCACGTTATCCTGTTAGGCATTGGCTCGATCTGCAAATGATCTGGCCTTTCACGTTTGCGAACGAGTGATCCTCCAAGACACGAAGCCGAACTGATACGTTGTAAACGACAAAAGTATGTTTTATTTCCGGATTGGCCACCCGAGTTTGGTGTGTCAGGTTAATGGAATGAATGATTCGAGTTAAAATAAAGTTATTTACAACAGGCCCCGAGGAGTAAAGAAAAAGAGAAGCCGAGGCAAAAAAAAAAAAAAAAAAACACTAAGGCCTAGTTTGGCACCTCAGTATTTTTAAAACCAGAGTATTGCAAAACCATAGTATTTCCTTGCCAGGCTAAGCAATACTTCAGTTTAGAAAAAAGAGGGTGAGACCTCTTTCTCTAATACTTCAAAAAAACTGCATCTTTGGAGCATACTTCATTATTAAAACCACTTCTTTTAAAACATCCAAACATCTTAAAGTATTCAATACTTCACTATTTTCAGAAAACGAAGTATTCCATTTATACTTCAAAAATACTTTGATGCCAAACGGAGCCTAAGGGTAACTTCTTTTCAGTTTCTGCTAATGCATAAGTAAGTTTCTGAATTTTGGTGGGCAAAAACTGGGTGACCAGAAACCGATGAGAAACTTCTTTTAGGGTTATATTGTTTTGGCTTATTTGATGTGCCGAGTTGTGAGATGTCTGGTATGCCCCTAAATTTGATATGTGTTATTAATAAAGCTAGGCATCGCAATGGGCGGGTTTGGACGGGTTGACGTGATCCAAATCCATGCCCATACCCATGAGTTTGTTTGTTGCCCACTTGCAAAAATATCCATGGGTCCCAGATGCTACCCATGCGCATATCCATTGGATATCCAACTATCTGTGTATATCCATATCCATAAAGCAATAAAAACCCATCAATAACAATGTGTACATGAAAACATCAACTATCAAAATAAAATGTCACATAACACAAAACACCGTCCATAATAATGCATTAGTCCTTAGTACGTATATAATTAGGCCAATGGGCATTTTATGTTTTTTTAATTAATTGGACTTAGGCTTTAAGCCATATTATATTACATGTGTCACATACATGTGGGTCATACTTTTCAGATGGATATCCAATGGGTATCCATGGGTCTACTTTCTCATCCATGCCCAACCCATAAGTTAGTGGATATCCACCCGCGAAATTCATGGGTAGAAGATGCTCTCCAAACACTTACCCAACGGGTTGGATATCCATGGATATCCGGTTCCGTGGATAATTTTACCATCCCTAAATAAAGAGGTTTATGATATACAACTGCTAATTTTTATTTGCTTCCACCTCTTCGATGCACCAAAATTATCCACCAATTTTGTACTACATCCTCACATGCAGATCATTTTACATAACTGAAATCTAGAGTGTCAATGGTATGTATCATCAATTTACATAACTAAAATTAGCACTAATAATATCATTTTACATAACTGAAATTTAGAGAGGGGTGAGGATGTGGCTGCCGGCCGACTTGCTGGTATCGAGCGGATGAACTCAAAGTGGCCGACCTTGGTGCAGACTAGCTCGAGGTAGCCGACAGGAGGGTGCAGATGAGGTCAAGAGATGGTGGCAGTGACCGACATTAGGGGCAGAGCAATCTTTGGGGTGGGAGCAGAAGCGAGCAGGAGCTTCTGAATCCACCGACTCTAGACGAGATCTGGCGCTAGAGGTAAGGGCGACCAGCGGAGGTGGTATAAGAGCAGCGGCGGGGATGGCGAGCTGGGCGGAGTTCGGGGCAGCTGGGGATGGGAGGTCGGGGGTGACTCCCGAGTAGTACCGGTTCGAACCTGTTCCGCATGAAGAAGGCGTGGGGTAGAAATTGAAATCAATTTCACTGAACCGACATGTCTATTTTCCGATACCCTTAGCGAGCTGAGAAACTTGGAAAACTGCTCCCGAGCAGTTTTTTCCTTCCACGTACAAAACTGGCATCCACTGTGGGAAGAATATGGATATTTCTTTTTTTCTTCTTCTGATGTCTGAGGCCTAGAAACCATTCCATAAGCTCAAAAGAAGTCACCCTAAGTAGTCGTTCGGCCTCCTGGGTCGTCGGAGTAGGAGAGAACCTGTTGCTCGATCCCCAACTGATTGTTGGTGTGATCACACACCCGTTGGGAACCCCAAGAGGAAGGTATGATGTAGTCAGCAGAGAATTTTTTCCCAGTTATAGAACCATGGTGATTAATCCAGTAGGACTTCAACAAGCGTGGACCTGCACACAGACACAAACCTCCCTTGCTCCCAAATTTCCGAGAAGGCTGTCAATCTTCCCGTCTTGCCAAAAACTAGAGAATTAATTGTATCGAATGGTTGGAAAATATTGAATGAAAATGGAATATAGAGCAAGTGATGATGAAAGCAAGTAAACGAGATTGTAATAAATGAGGAAAATATGACCCGGGGGGGGGGTCATAGTTTCACTAGTGGTGTCTCCCCTAAGAACAATAACATGTTGGGCGAAGAAATTACAGCTGGGCAATTGACAAATCATGAACGTATAACAATACTATTATGACGAAATATAGTTCATGGGTTCTAACATTGTAGACATTACGTTAATATAAATAGACCGTCATCCGACAACATCTACTACTAAGAGTCCACCTTGAGACATCAATCCAGAAAATCTTGGTGGTATTAAGTTGCAGCAACGAAGTGATTGCTTGTGAGGAACAGAAAAATGTCTTAAGAACAATACATAATGTAAGCAATAATCCTTATCTGTAGGCAAGAACACCCTTTTTTTTCTCCCTAGTGGCAACAACACATTCTCCACCCGTCACATTTCTGTCACTCGAGCACTGATATAAAGGAGGCATGAACCCAATATCTAGCATATAAACCCTCTCTTGGAGGTGCATACAATAACTTGCCAAATAAATAATACACACCGGAGAGCATTGCAAGACAAGATTAAAAATCTCAAAAGATATAAGTGAAGAAACTCAACATGACATGAACAAAATAATTATAATCTCATGGTTCGTCGGATCCCAACAAACACAACATGTAGCAATTACATAACGGTGATCTTGATCATGTAGGGAAGCTCACAAGATCTAAACATGGTGGCACAAGGAGGATAGACCATCATCTATCTACTGCTATGGACCTGTAGTCCTGGAATGAAGTACCCACACATCTATCCGGAGGCAATCATGGAGATGTAGAGGCCTCCAGTGACGACCCCCCTCTTTGGCAGGGTGTCAAAGCAGGACTGCAGAATCCCTAGATTGCACTTTGGAGGTGACGGCACCTATATATATTTTCATTGTTTGATGCATTTTTGAAGTTCATCCTAAGTATGTTCAATAACCTGTCACCTCTAGGGGAGATGAGTATTACTCCTGCTCCTGCTCCGGATGCTCTTTTGGAGCCATCGAAGTACATTGTCGAGCTACTCGACATATCTGGCAGTCTTGTATGTTCTAGTTTGAGCCATTCCGATACGAAATCCATAAGGACCTTTGATTTAATTGCTTTCCATATCTTGTAGGGTATATCCCGTGGTCCAAACTTGATTCCCACTTTGCCACTCCTCCTGTTGCATTCTAATTGTTGAGTATATATCACGGTAATCGGGTGCTCCTAGAAGTAGTGCCTCAACTTTTTTGCTGTCATGTATACTCCGTACGCCACTTTCTGATAGTGCGGGTACCACTTCTTGGATACTGATAGTACCTCGTTGAGGTAATATACCAGTTGCTGCACCCTGTAGATGGACCCTTCCCGAGGTAGTTCGACTACTAGCACTGTGCTGACCACCTATCTTGTTGTTGAAATATATAGGTACATTGGCTCTTTTTCCTGAGGTGCCACTAAGAAGGGTGGAGTCAACAAAGTTTTCTTGAGGGTACGGAAGGCTTCCTGGGATTCAGGTGTCCACTCAAATTTGTCTGATTTCTTTAGTACTTTGTAGAAAGGGAGTGCTTTCTCTCCAAGCTTTGCCATAAATCTTTCGAGTGCTGCAATTGTCCCTGCGAGTTGTTGTACTCCTTTGATATTTACCGGTTCTTTCATTGACATGATAGCTTTGATTTTTACTGGGTTGGCCTTGATGCCTCTGGCGGACAAAAGACACCTGAGTAAATCTCCTTGATATACTCCAAACATGCACTTCTTCGGGTTTAGCTTGATCTGTTACTCGATGAGTGCTGCGAATGTCGCTCGAAGATCGTCGATAAGGGTTTCTTCCTTGTTCGACTTGACCATGATATCATCTACTTACACATGCGCGTTTCTGCCAATCTGCACTTTCAAGAAATTCTGCATCATGCGTCGGTATGTGGCACCCGCATTTTTCAACCCGAAAGGCATCATGGTTTAGCAGTATACACCGAACGGGGCGATGAATGCGGTTTTTTTCCTCATCCTCTCACTTCATGAAGATCTGGTTGTAGCCTAAGTATGCGTCAAGGAAGGATAGCCTCTCATAACCTGCGGTCAAGTCGATGATCTGGTCGATGTGCGGTAATGGAAACCAGTCCTTAGGGCAGTGTTTGTTCTGTGACGTGTAGTCTATGCGCATCCGAAGGATTTCGGTGTTTTCTTGGCTACCAACACTGAATTTGCGAGCCATGTTGCTCTTTTGATCTCCCGGATGAACTTTGCTGCGAGTAGCATGTTTATTTCCTCTCATATTTCTCTCTGCTTCGGCTCCGAGAAGTGGTGAGTGGACTGCTGAATTGATTGTGCGTCCTTGTAGATTTCTAGTGAGTGCTCGGCAAATTTCCTGGGTACTCCTGGCATGTCCGCTGGGGCCCATGCGAAGATTTTCAGTTCTCATGGAGAAATTCGACGAGCGCGCTTACCTAAGTGATAGAAAGCGTTTTGGACACGAGTACTGTCTTTGCTGGATCAATCGAGTGGACCTGGTGTTCCATTGCGTCCTTTTTCACATCGAATTTCAACTCGGGTGTTGTTTTCTTTGTCAGAGGAAGGATCGAGTGATCGGTCATAGCTGCTATATCTGCCTGTTCCTATTGCATTCCGAACGACTGTGATATTCTATTGAACTCGAGCTTGCAACTGTCAGATTTTTTGTAGTTCCCCCGCACTGTGATTACCCCTAGGTCCTCGCATTTTGATCATCAGGTACGCATAATGGGGTACTGCCATAAATATCACAAATGTTGTCTAGCCGAGTATCGTGTTGTATTGGGATGGCCAGTCGACTACTTCGAAGTCGAGTTTTTCCTCCCTATAGTTGTCACGTTCTTCGAAGACCACCTCGAATGCTATTGTACCCAAGAGTTTGACTGCCTTTCCTGGCCCAATGTCGTGCAATGGGTTTTCTGATTGCTTCAGGTTACTTACTGGTATATTCATCTCCTTCAATGTTTCTGTGTATATAATGTTGATACCACTCCCTCCGTCCATAAACACTCGATTTAGGTCATAGCCCCCGATTTGCGCTTCGAGTACCAGCGCTTCCTTTCCTGGGAAGGGGATTCGAAGCGGGCGCTCGGCTCTGGAAAAGGTGATATTTTCATCGGACCAGTCCAGGAACTCAGGCGTTGCAGGGGTGATATCTTTGCTAGAGTCACCTGCCTGGTAATGAGCTTTTGGATCCTTTTGGAGGGAGAGACCTTCTGTATCATGTATATTTTTTATTTCGGCTCCGGGTATCTGTCTTGTTCCGGGTAGCCCACCCTATACTGGTGGTGTACCGCCGCAGCTTGCTGCGCTCTAGGTCTAGGTGGTCCTCGCGCTGCGGGTTGTTGCTGAGGCTGGGCGACTGCTAGAGCTTGGGGAGGTGGTGGTGCACCCATTGCCAATGCTCCTCGGACAACCAGGAATCTTGCCTGATGTGCTTCCTTCTGTTTCCTAAAGGATGCTTCCATGAGTAGGTTGAATCTGCGGCAGTCCTTCAATTTTTGACTGGATCTGCGTATTCCTTTGTCATCATTATACATGTGGTTTGGGCACGACCCTTCGAGTTGCTCCTCGATTGACATGGGCGGTAACCCATATGCCCAGATCTTCTCTGGCTTCCACTCGTGCTACTGTTCCTGTCCCCGTTCACGCTCTTATTCGCATGGCTGCTCTCGCCCTTGCCTGCAATAGTCGTTACCTGCGACTGCCCAGGAACTCGGCTGCGAATAACTCGGGTTCCACTTCATCAATTTTTTTTGTGTTTTCTTCTTCTATTGTGGTCATTATTGTATCTTCTGTTTCCCTCGTGAGCATAGGAGGTCTCCATGCGATCTTCTTCGGGTGGTGGGTGTTGCGCGCTGATTCTTCTCCTTCTGCCCAGCTGTTTGCTACTTCCACAAGTTTTGTCACGGTTCTCACTCGAGTTCGGCCGATGTACTCCCTTAAGTCCATCCAGCGGAGTCCGTCTCTGAAGCCATCAATTGCTATTTCGTCTAAAATTTCCTCTGCGTTTTTTCAATGCAGTCCACCTCTGTGTCTACCCGAGAATATTCTCGTATGACCTTTGCCTGCATGCTTTCAGCTACCCGACTGTTACTGGTCGTTTGCAGGTGGATCTGAAGTTCTGGATGGAATCAGACTCGAATTCCACCCAACAACTATAATTGTTCTTGGGCCGGCTCTTCAGCCAATATCTCGCCACACCCACCAGCTAAAGTTGCATGTACTGTATTGTTGTCACTTTGCTCCTCTTTTGGAACCTTAACGCTGTCAGATAATTGTCTAACCATGCCTCAGGTTCCTGAAAGCCGTCGTAGTTGGGCGTTTTGGCTGTCAGTTTGAATAGTTTTGGCTTCCTGGCCTGGCGAATTTCTCGAGTGAAACAAGGAGTCCCGCAGAGCTCCTCGTCATCCGAGTCAGTCGAATCATATCTTTTCTTTTCTTCTCGAGTTCTAGATTTCCTTGGCGGTGGTAGTTCTGCCACCCTTTCCATTCACAACATGTCCATCTTGTTCTGCGTGAGCCGATTTCGCAGATCTTCTGGATCCTCCTCCTGACGTATTACCCGGATAGGTTTGGATTTTTTCTTTAGCGACTTTGTGGGTGCTTCCACTCGTGGGGCGGGTTTCTGCCAAACTGAGACCTCATAGCATTTCCTCGTGTACTTCTCCGCGGGGGTGACCCGACGTTGGTTTGATGGACATCAGATACGTCTGGACCTGCAGAAGCCTTTCCTGAGGCGTTTTGGGTGTCAGTTTCTCCGTTGGTTTGGATTCTTTCGGGTCCTGGTCAAGGTCCAATACCTTTTGGGTCCCCTTCATGTAGTCGGTCGACATATTAGTTAATCGTGACCGTCGTTTGGGAGCGGGTGGTTTCTGCATCCCGCTACCCGAACCTTCGGTTGAGCACATCTCTGGGAGACCCGTGTCATCTAGCTCTTTGTATATCCTGCTTAGTTTCTTCCTATGTTGTGCTAGTTTCCACTTGTAAGCCATCCGTTCCTCCGCGGTAGAGTCCGTTGGGGGAGGGAGACCCTGCTCAGCTAGTGATGTCACTGTTCCATTGTTTCCTTAGGCACGACGAGTTGAGGGCGCCCTTTTTTAGCCTTTTTTGCTTGTAGTCGCAGATCTGGAGTTGGTGGGTGGGGGCTGTTCTTCGTGTACACCATCATCGCCCTTTGAGTCTTCGTCCCCGGGCGGAGGGGATTTCGTCGGGTCCTCATCGGTTTCTTCGTCACCTCCGTCTTCCTCTTCTCCAGTTGCGTCCGTGTCAGTTGCGTGTGTTGCTCTTAGCGGATTGGTCACCTCATCTCCGTTGTCGCTTTCTGAGGACGACGGTTCGACGCATCTTGCCATCACAACGAAGTGTTTATAGGGGTTAGCCGGGTAAGAGTACTCGGGGCTTGCTTTTTCGAGCGAAAGTGACGAGTATTCCGGCACAGTCGCCTCCTCCGGTTGGACTCAGACGGAATCTTCCAGGTGTAACACTCCAGCGCGTCCTGCAGGAAACTTCAGGTCACCGATATTTATATCGATGATTGTGCCGAGGCAGTCGGATACCAGGCGTGATGCCGACGAGTGCTTGGTGAAGTCGATTGACCCGAAGCGGATTGAGTCCGCCCAGATCGGCGAGTCGTAGTTCGTTGATATTGAAGTCGAAGGAGCCACGGATCCAGCGCCCCAGATTCCCACATACGGCGCCAATGTCGAGGGGGTGACCTCAATAATCCCCATGGTGAGGGGCCTAGGATTTCGTAAGAGAGAAAGAGGCGCTGGTGGACTTCTCGACTTGACGGGTTACTGCCCGTCGGGATTTATTTCGATGGAGTCAAAGGTGTCGATTACAGGGGCTGTTGTTTACAGATTGAATCTAGTGCGGCTCTGAATCTAGGGTTATTCGTCTGTTCGTGAGCCCCTCTTGATGGGGGGATAGTAACCCGGTAGGCCCACTTCGAGATATAATCCGGCCCAAGGTGTGCTGAGCGATATCCGGTTAGGGGTAAAGAGATTACCGGAAGGCCCAAAGGCTTGTGAGATTCGTAACCCGGATTGTGGGCTGCGATAAGGAAAATTAGGGTTTGTATGTGGAGTTCGAGTAGGACTCAAGATGTGCCTTGAAGGGCAAGTTAGGGGTATACGGGTGCTTTATAAACCGGCCCCTAGGTTTAGTTTACCAGAGATTCAAGTCATAGTTGTAACACCTGTTATCGAGTATCCAGCATAATTCATATTGAGATCCGGCGAGTTATTTTCCGGTTCTTAGATTGCTTTCCGCCATGTTTTTCTTCGAGCTAAACCCTCTCCCGAATACCTGTGTCGACTTGCCCCAAGATCAGTTACCCCCGGTAACATCTGCCGTGATTATCCCACGACAGTTGGCGCCCACCGTGGGGCCTGCGTCCAAAGGTGTTTACATCACGGGAGAAGCTCGGAAGGGCATGAAGAACCTCATCGTCGGAGAAATCTACGTCAACAGCAAAGGAGAGAAGATGGTAGACGATTCTGGCTGGGGGCCAGAGTCGGATCACCTCGAAACCGGATCCATCGTGACAGTCGGCAGCATCAACGTCTTCGTCGGTATGGTATGTACTTCCAGTTCGAATTGTGATAATATTGGATCTGATTCTGTGTCAGGAGAAGACACGTATGTCCGATCGGAAAAAGAAGAGTCGATTGGAACAACGGGTCAGATAGAGAGGGAGGATGATACCGAGTCTATACGGGATTTGTCAGAGGATCGATATGAAAGGGAAAACAGCGAGGAAGAACAATACGAATCTACACCGGGCATCATGCGCCGGGTTGCAGTTTATGCGGCTCCCGCGACCAATCTCAATCAAGAAAACGCGGCCGCGGCGCCAGTCGGGGCGGCTCAGGCAGTGGCCCAGCAGCAAGGTGCAGTTGACCCGGTCTTGGTCCAGGTCGATGGAGAGTCGGCATCAGTCACCAGTCGCCCAGCAGACGAGGAGCGACACGCAAATATGTTTGGGTTCCAAGCAAACCGGACACCGGGGGCGGGCCCCTCGAATCCGCGCCACCCGGCTCTGTTTGATAATAATTTGATCTTGGACCCCACAGTCTTGGCCACAGTTATTACCCCAGAAAACGCGGCAGAGCGCGTAAGAGACCTGGACGTGGCTCGTCGTGCATTGGAGCAGCAAAGAAGGCAAGTGGAAGCAGAAAGGCAGGGGATGGTCGCGCGGCAGCGCGAATTGGATGACCGAGAGACCCGGCTCCGGGAGGAAACGACAAGGCTGCACCAAAGGCACCGAACTATGCTGCCGGCAACAGGAGGGGTTATTAACCCGACTGCCCTGGTGTTCACGCCTCAAGATCAGCCGATTCCACCGGCGAACCAAGGGACCATACCGCGACCGTCAACGGGAGCACATCCGGTAAACGCGCCAGCCGGGTTACCTTTGCCACAGACGGGGGTGACAGCCGGCAATACCATGCCGCCACCACCATCACGATTCCACACACCAGCAGGTCATTACAACAATCCCATGGACAACGTATACGCAGCGACGCTCGCATTAAACCAGATTCCTGTGGGAGATTCGCCTCATGCGGAAGGAACCCGACGAGCAATCGATCTGCTACACACCGCGGTAGCACAGCAAGCCAATTATCCGGATCATAGAAGCGGAATGCATGGGACGCCATACGCCAGTCAGCAACAGGGCAATGTCCAAGCAAGTGCGGCACGACGAAGGGAAGAGCAGCAGCAAATGCCGCCTCCACCGCGTATCCAGACAGTACCAGTAGTATCAGCAGCGCAGGCGGTGGTGGACAGTTCCAGGGCCAGAAGAGCCGGGGCCGGGTCTGCTGGGCACGAATTGCCGGTGGCGCCGCACCTCGAGGCACCCCCAGCCGGGTCACGCGCCTCCCGAGTAAGACCACCCCCAACCACCCTGGCGGGACCCAAGTGCCTCTCGGACGATATCAGAGCAGAACCTTACCCGGAGAAGTTCAAAGAACCGGGGAAAGTAGTAAATTATGAGCCAACAATGGATCCAGAAACGTGGCTGAGCAGCTACGAGATGGCGATGTCAATTCGCAACGCATCCGAGAACCTCCAAGCCAAATTCATGTACTTAATGATGTCAGAAGGAGCAGCAAAGTTATGGTTCACCAATTTACCGGAAAAGTCGATCAAATCGTGGGAGGAGTTAAAGACCGCGTTTATCAAGCACTTTCATGGGACATGCAGAAAGTTATTTACTATTGATGATTTAGAAAGATGCGTTCAGAAGAAAGGAGAGTCAGCACGCAGCTGGGTGCGCCGGGTTATGGAGATACTCCACTCGTCTACAGATATCCAGCCTAAGGACGCGCTACAAGCTATGGCAAAAACATGTAAGTATGTTCCTTTAGTGCAAAAGCTAACTCGCATGAAATCTAGTAGGAATGCAGCGGAGGTTACGATGGGAGAGTTAATGGATGCGTGCAACAAACACGCTGCAACGGATACCACAGAGGAGGAAGTTGATGACAAGAAGGCAAAAGCAAACACAAGTAGCAGTGGGAAAACCGGCAATGTATCGGCGCCAAACAATAATGGAAACAGCCAGAACAAACGACCGTTTGAAGGGAATTCCGAGTTTGTAGCCAACACGGAGGCCGGGTCTTCAAGACCTAGATCCGAAGGAAATTTTAATGCTGGAAATCACAATGGGGGACACTACCAAGGACCACCAAGACCAAGCAACAGTTGGGACATATTTAGGATGGCATGCCCGAAGCATAGCAGGAACGGCAAGCCGGCCAATCATTCATTGGAGCAATGTGCCGACTTACAAAGGTGGAAGAACGAGGAAGTGAACAGAGCCATGCGAGGTGCAGGCCGAGGAGGAGGCCCGGGCCTAGGTGGAAATTTGGGCAACGGACCGCCCCCAGCTGGCAACCCGCCAGCTGGAAATCAAGGTAACAATCAAGGAGGAGCGGGAGGTTTTCAAGCTAACCCCAAACAGCTGGGTCAGTATCATGTGCACACTACGGGAGGCTCTAACAAGGATAAGAAGATACTAAAACAAGCAGTTAATTCGGTCTCCTCCGCTGTTCCAAGATATTTGAGATGGTCAGAACAAGAGGTAACATGGAGCAGGAAGGATCACCCGGACAGAGTTGACCACCCGGGAGTCTTGGCTTTGGTAGTGGCACCACAGGTCAACGGATACGAGCTGAAGAAAGTCTTGATGGATGGAGGAAGTAGTATCAATATCCTGTACTGGGAAACCTTTTTGCGTATGGGCTTAAAGGAATCGCAGCTGCAAAAGAGTACAACAGTTTTTCACGGGATAGTGCCGGGCCATTCGGCATGCCCCGAAGGAAAGGTGGCACTGGAAGTAGCTTTTGGAGAGTCAAAGGACAATTACCGAGTCGAGTGGCTTACCTTTGAAGTAGTAAAGTTGCGCAGTCCTTATCATGCATTGTTTGGAAGGCCGGCTTATGCCAAGTTCATGGCGAGACCGTGTTATGTGTACCTACAGCTGAAAATCCCGGGTCCTAAGAAGACCATTACAATATACGGAAATCGAGATATAGCAGCTGAATGTGATGAGGGAGATGCGGCAATGGCCGAGCAAGCCTGCAGGAAGGAAGAACTCAAACATTACCGTTCTCAGGTAGACCTAGAAGAGAGGACAACGTCAAAAAAGCCAACTCCTGAGGGGGACAAAGCAAAGGTTAGGGCAGAACAAAACCCTAAGATGGTAAGCTTCATCAGGAGCGATCCTTCCAAAACTCCTAGCAGGGAAGAAGAAGACGTACCACCATCCGCAGCTGATCACGCTTTAAGGACGATATACCCGGATTGGCTAGCAAATCCGGTACTCATTATGAAAGGGCCTAGCAAGTGGAGAATGTGCATCGGCCGCACCAACGTGGGGCCGAATCTCGAGAATAACTAAAGCAGTGTAATGGGCGGCAGGTTTCATACGCACTCTTTTCCTATCCAGGGTACCTAAGGGGACTGGAAGGTTTTTAATGAGGCGGCCTGCTGATTCAAAAAAGAAATTTTTATCAATAAAAGAAGATGGTCTCGAGTCTTATCATGGTCTTTGCTTCAGTTACAAGTAAGTAATGCTTGTTATTATCAATACGTCAATATCATCAAAATACGTCACGTGCATATAGGTCTTCGGGGATTGGTGTGCTTAAATAAGTAATCACAAACCCGGAGACCCGGCCTCGATGCCTATGAGTTATGAGGGCTGATTACTCGAAAAAACGGGTACGGCTGCAATCTTATAACCGGACAAAGGAGCCAAATTTCTTGATTATTCTTACTTAAGCTCGATGTGACTCGCGCTAAAGTGGCATGCTCTGTTCACTTACGATTACAATCAAACTATGCAGCCCAATGGGACTTGCTTGACCCTGTTTTTCGTATAGATGTAACAGCATGGTATCCACGCGAAAGCCGGCTTACACTACAAGATAATCAAAAGGGTCATCTAAACCACAAGTCCATGCAGAGTATAAGGCTCAAATAGCCGGAAACTCAACAAGTATTAAGCATGACTTCAGTATTTATGTGAACAGCTATTGGTCTTCAGCTTGGTAAGGAGCAGTTTGTCATCTGAGAAAGGCCACGCCCCCTTAGCTCGTACTTTGGGTCATGGGGACTGGGGACTTCGAGACAGAAACAAACTACTTAACTACTAAAGCTCGTAAACCTTAGTTTCCGAGTCTTGGGGACTTAAAGAAAAGTCCGTCTATCAAAACCGACGATACTCGGTTAGCCGAGTCTCAAAAGGGAATCAAAAGCAAGAGTTCAAAGTATCGAGAATAAGCTTACATGTAACACAAGGATCGAGATTATCAAAAGCCGGGAGAGGCAAAGAGTTATCATAAATTAACAAGCGCAAAGTCATAATATCAGTATCAATGTTGCACAGGCGCACCGCTAAAAGTCATATCAGTCTCGAGAAACACAAAAGCATTAGGTATCATCCTACTCGGCATCCCGGGAGTGGTTCTCCGGGTCTTCGTCTTGGACTTGCTCCTTGGCTTTGCCAGCAGTTTTACTCGGACTCTTCACGTCAGGACGGACAGGCGGAGGAACGGCTGGTGTTGAGGTAGACGGCTTTACGCCTAGTTCGGTCTCTCTCTTCGCAGCCTCTTCTTTCCTCCTGGCCAGGTCAGTCGACCACTTTTCCAGCATATCAAAAGGAGGGGGTGCCTCCACCAGAATAACCTTGCCCTCAGAGTCATATGAGCTCATAATTGTGTTTAGATCCATTTTATCTGCCAAAGTTGTGGCCGAGTGACGTACCGAAGATTGTATAGCTTTGAAGTCCTGGGGTTTAAACTTAGACCCGTCAGCCTTGAATTCCGGGAACCCGGATACTACCTTGGCCGGGTCAAGCTTAGGAAAATAAGCCTTCGCCAGCGTCAAAGCCCGGGTCATCCCAATCCGGCAAGACGAACGCTTCAATATTTCAATCCATCCAGGCGCTGTGGACAAGGCCTGCATGAGATTTTCTTCGCCCGGGTATACCTCCGAAGGCCACTTTATAGCATCCAGCAAAAGTTTCGTGCCGGCAAAAAATGTCCGGAGCACAGTCTTCAGAGTTTTAGCCTGAGTAACGGTGTTCTCCTCCGGAGCAGCAAGGTTAGCACCTGCAATCGAAACACACAAAAGCATATCAGTAATATTGGTTATTACAGCGGCAAGATAGAGATACGCAAGTTAATCGCAAATAGCAAACTTACTTAGCAAGATACGGTAAGTGTCCGTAATTTGAGTCGACAGGTTATTCAGCGAGGATTGGGCAGCATTGTATTTGTTCTTGTATTTGGAGACATCTTTTTTCAAAGTCTTTATCTCCGCTTCAAGGGTTTCCCTGCGCTTTGTTTCCGCAAGCAAGAGCTGCTCAGTTTTAAGTAATGTTTCATCCGACTGAGTTATCTCCGCCTGCAAAGAATGAGTGCAACTGTAAGCCGGATATCGCGAGAATATTTTCTTCTGAGAAAACAATTACAGAAAATTATTATGCGAAGTACCGAGAATAATTACAGAAAATTATGCTCGGAACTTGGGGACTGGATGTATAGTAAGAAGTGTCAAATAAGATTACCTGATGTGCTGCAGCCATACGCTCTAGGACATTTCCTTCCGAAGCTTTCATGGCGAGAAGAGCGCTCATTAGCTGGTTAAAATCAGCGTTATCCGAGTTAGATGACTCGGGTACCTGGAAAGTGGGAAAAGGAGCTTTTCTTGTAACAGGAGGTGGCACCCGGGTCATCCGAATGTCGGAGTCTGGTCCCCCTCCCGCGCTCGAAGCTGCTCCCTTCTCCTTCTCGCCTGCGTGCGAAGCGATTGGATACCCGGCGTCATGCCTAGCTGGCTCCGGTGGCGACGCTTGCTCGTCGCCAGTTGTGGTGAAGGCATCATCAGCCGGCTCGTTCTCGACCCGGACCTTAGCCTCGGTGTCCTCCTGATCGCTAGTAACAACCGTGGCTCTGAAGAAGGTGCGAAGGCACAATTAATCTTTGGTTATGAAAAAAGGCGATAAAAGCTCGGTATAATATCAGGAAAAGGCGCTTACCCGGTGTTCACCGGGAAGTCCGAAGGAAAGCCGCTGCTAGATCCGGAAGATACTGAAAAATGCCAAGCAAGGTTTGAGATTATGTTGCGAAGGAATGTCCGGAAAGGGTTTTTATTTACGATATAAATACCAGAGTGTCGAACCGGGGGCGATGAAGTGCCCGGGTTAAGGCCCTCGTTGCCTGGATGGTTCCGGGTTACTCGGCGCCTAGTCGCGGGTGGCTCCTTCATTTATGATTAAAAGGGGTGAAGGTGGGGTTAGCCCCGAAATGACGTTATGGGAACAAAAATTAAAGTGCAAGGGAACGAAATAAAAACCTGGAGGGCGATCCTCTGGGATTTCCTTTTGGATCCAGCTTTGGTGGCTGGCTCCGGCTCGTCCTCCTCGCTGGCGGACTCTTCCCAGCCATCTGTCTCTTCTTCCTCGTCTTGGTCCTCTCGTTCTGAAAGGTATTGAAGATATAGCATAAGGAAATAGGGGAGACAGGATATAATGTGTGCAAGGGGGTTAAGTATGCACCTTCGTCCGAATTAACGGCGTCATCTTCATCCTCCGCGTCTCCAGAATTGGGAGGAGTATCGATTGTCCAAAAGTCATTATCGGCCTGAGGTAAAAATGCCAGGGTAATGGTTAATATTGAGTCATGAAAAGTGGATAAAGGTAAGCTTGTTAAAATCCAAAATCAAGAGGTAGAAAGCTTACAGCGGGGGCGGGGTTCTCGAGCGTGAAAGGTTCTAACCCGGCTATGTTCCGGATTACCTCGAGCTTCTCTGTTAAAAAACCCTTGATCGTTTTGTTCATGTCATTAGGGGCAAAGGTGCTGGCAGAGTATCGGATCGGGTCCGTGGTTTGACCCGAATATTCACACATCAGCTTCTCACGAATGGAGTTTGGCTGGATGCGGAAGTTAACCCAGGTCTTCACCAAGTTTAGCCCGATGAGGCCTCGGGCTGATAAGATGGGAATCTTAGCCAACGAAGGCAAGATTGCCTCCCTGTCCGAGTCAGAGGCGAAGGCATTGAAAGATTCGGAAATGTCAAGCTGACCCTCCGAGTAACCCGGCAACTTCTTCTCGCCGGGTGGGGAGGTGTCCTGGCAGTAGAAGTATGAGAGCTGCCAGTGCTTTACATGAGAATTGAGAGTGAGGGGAGGCATCAAGGAATTCTTGCGGCGCTGGATAGAAACCCCGCCGCAAGTAAGAAGTGCGCCGTCACCGCTTTCGCGGCACGGCTTGCACTGAAAGAGTTCAACAAAGAGAGCCAGACTTGGCGGAGTGCACAAGTAAGACTCGGAAAGAACAATAAAGTGGGTGATGTTCAGAACGGAGTTTGGGCCTATATCGAAAATACGGAGGTTGTAGTGATCTAGGACGTCACGAAAGAAAGGGTGACCCGGGGGCCTGAAGCCTCGGGTCACGTGTTCGACGAAACATATTACCTCATCCGTTGCTGGAGAAGGCCGGGTTTCGTTGCCTGGTACTCTCCAGTGGATAGATTCCTGGGGAGGAAGGATTCCAAGCTCGACCAACTCCTCCAGTTTGGCCTTGGTGACGGAGGATTTCCCCCAATTGGCTGAAATGGAGTTAGTGGATTTAGTTTTAGCCGGCTGTTTCCCCTGCCTCTTGGGTGCCATGGGGTTGACCTGTTAAAACATCAAAGGGAAGGAGGTGAGAAGCGAAAACTCGGAAATTAATGAATAGTCAGTTACCGGTAACTTAAAAATGATCCGGGTATTGCCTTGCCGGATCAAGTGCGATCTGTCCGGGTATCGCACGTCGTTACGGAAGCTGTGAAGTTTTTCCGTAAAGTAAGTGTCTGGGGAAGGTAGAAGGATACCCTTATGTCTATTATCAGCAAGTGAGCCGGAGAAGTGAGATTTTCCGGATGATAAGAACAAGGGCGGAAATTTTTGGTGGCCCGAGCCCAGACGGGAAATCCAATTTCTGTATTTAAGGCCAATCTAATGATACTTAGCGGTAGGGGAGTAAGATAAGCTGCGCATCCTATCTATGGGAGTGGTTATGGTAAACACTAGTAAGTCAATTCGGCAGGGCCCGAGGAATTGCAGGCGACCCGATTCAGATCTGATCTAAGGAAAAGCTAAGAGATTGCAAGGTTGGGCTGGAGGATATCAAGAGCTTACCGGAGGAGGTTGAAGTAGGGATTTGCGGAGACAGATGGCGCAAGATTGATGCCCTTTCGTGATTTCCGGCCGGCGAATCGGGGGCTTGGTGGTGGATTTGGGAGCTGGAGTGGGTTGCACGGTGGCGGAGCGCAAGCGACGTCGGATGGGCTCCGGCGATGTGCGTAGGGCTTCCGTGGTGGCACTCCGCGAACTCGAGCTTGAGGAGAAGAGGAGTGGGGGAAATGAGCCGTTAGGGTTGAGTTTGCTCCTTGGGGTCTATTTATAATAGCCCGGGTGGAAAAGCCTAACTTAACGGGCGAAACCCGGGAGGTGCGGAGTGATAGTTGGCTATTTTGAAATTTGAAAGACGCGCTTTATGCATAGATCGATATAATCCAGAGGAAAAGGAAGGGGAAATTTCTTTCCTAGTATCAGCGATAGTTATCGAGGAAGATGTGAAATCATCGAGTTTCCTATTAAGACCCAAGTCTGGAAGATTGAGGGAGAGCCTTTGAGGGAGAGCCGGGTTGCTACCTGATCCCCTTGGAGCTAATCCCAGCCATTTGTCAACATATTGTATCTTGATCTTCATGTGTTCTTGTATCCGATATTTCTGCAGGGAATAGCCAGCACTTCGAAGAGTAAATCTTGGAAGCCCAGGCTATTCTGGGGACTACTGATGGGGGGATAGTAACCCGGTAGGCCCACTTCGAGATATAATCCGGCCCAAGGTGTGCTGAGCGATATCCGGTTAGGGGTAAAGAGATTACCGGAAGGCCCAAAGGCTTGTGAGATTCGTAACCCGGATTGTGGGCTGCGATAAGGAAAATTAGGGTTTGTATGTGGAGTTCGAGTAGGACTCAAGATGTGCCTTGAAGGGCAAGTTAGGGGTATACGGGTGCTTTATAAACCGGCCCCTAGGTTTAGTTTACCAGAGATTCAAGTCATAGTTGTAACACCTGTTATCGAGTATCCAGCATAATTCATATTGAGATCCGGCGAGTTATTTTCCGGTTCTTAGATTGCTTTCCGCCATGTTTTTCTTCGAGCTAAACCCTCTCCCGAATACCTGTGTCGACTTGCCCCAAGATCAGTTACCCCCGGTAACATCTGCCGTGATTATCCCACGACACCTCTCGTGCTTTATATAGGTACTTCCTCCGTCCACTTTTATAAGGCACACTTCCTACCATTTTAATGCTAAGAAGTGTGCCTTATAAAAGTGGACGGAGGGAGTACTAGAGTCTCAGGGGGAGTACATAAGGTGGACTCGACCTTGAGTTGGTTACAGTTCTTTCCTATTCTTGTTGCTTATGTCTTTCCTTCCGCTCCGTACAAGTTTCTTCTATAGGCCTTCATGTAGTTACTCGCGGAGCCCGCCAAGGCACCCCTTAATGGTCCATACTTGGTATCCCAATTGTGGAGGGTCTTTCGGGTACCTCCATGTCAGGATGCCTTGCTGGTATCAGGACGTGATTATTCCTAACATGTCAGGAAATCATGTGAACCGGTTTTAACGGGTCTAAAGGGTCAGAACTTGAGATTGTCATAGACATATATAAACTTTGAGCCAAAAGCTTCAATAAAGCACGAGATTTCTGTGGCGCGACTGTCCTCTTGGGAGATTTCGGCAGCTACGAGGCTTTCGGTAGTTATGGGGAAGACCCGGTAAAGCGATGGCATGGCAGATGCTGCTTGTCACGAAAGCTCCATCCATAGTTGATGCGGCGGCGGTTCTTTCAAATCTATCGGCGGAAGGTTCACGGGCCAGACTGCCTTGGCATGCCGTTCTGCTAGCCAAGATCCACCACTCACTTTATGTAGTAGAAATGGAAATATGTTCCTGGAAAGCCCTGCTCAAATGCCATATGGGCCGACAACACTGACGTTTGTGGACGTGTTTACCTTGTTTGAGCCGTAGTCGATGTGGTTCTTGTATAGCTTTCATTGACACCCCCGGGCGAAATCCATGAAATGGAAGCCCCCAGATCATAATTTTTATAGTACCAAAAGTTGTAGTAGTATTTACCAGGAACATGTCATAATTTATCAGTCTCTTACATATGACTTAACTACTTCTTTGTATAATTCCACCGCTTCCCTCATAATCTTGGGCTTGGAGAGAAACTGAGATCTTTTCTTACTGCAGGGGTGAGTTGGGAGAACGAATCCTTGGTTTTCTGTTATCTTTCCAAACTTCTCCTCGACCAGCACCGATATGATCGGATCAACTCCTGCAGCAGCAAGCAACATCATTCCAATTTGATCAGCTTCTAACTCATGCCTGCATATATATGTATATGTTAGACATCTTGCAACATGAACTCGTATGCTTGATGACGCGATAAAAAAAGACAAACAAGTATACATTGCTAATTAGACAATGATTTTATGAATAATGTGATTAAGATGAAGCATAACCTTCTGCTGAGGATCAACATGAAGGGCAACAAGAAGAGGATCAAGATGGGCATCTTTTCGATAATTGGACCTAACCAGTTCAATACCCCTGATGAGTGCCTTCCAATAACGTGACCAACCTATAAAAAATTTGATCGGACGCGATTAATGCATTGGTAGCTTTGTATAGTTGAGCAACAACAACACAAGCAAGTACATTGTAATTTCTAGGTTGACACGGCTGGTCTCCATATTTATTTTTCGTTTACCTTCACTCGATTTTCCTGTGTATAAAGTTATGACTTGTTTTGTATTGCAAAATTCATTTATATACATAGAGGAAGATACGGATACCTCATGTGCGAGTGTGGAGGCGATCTCGACATCAGTCTTGAAATAGTTGAGCAATCCAGCATGGACTACGATCTTGCCTGCACCCGGGAAGCACAACGCGTTGGGGTCTAGATATCCAACCACGACAACCTCCCACTCGAGCCCATCCATCCAGTGTAGCCCATCCGTGTTGCTACGACCCCGCCTCGACGACGACATCGCTGCCATGCTGGTCTGCCTCATGGCGACGCCGTGGTGGGCGGCACGGACGATCGCGTCATTGATGCGGCGAACGCGGACGGTGTCTTGATGGTTGGGGGGCAGAATGAGGTAAGCGTTGTCCTCCTTGAACTTGGCGAACTCGGCCTCATCGCGCTCTCGTGCCTCCTTGTGGGAGAGCAGCGCAAGCTGTGTGCGGCCGGTGAAGGGCTCCGTCTCGCCGTACATGAAGCGTGCAACGGCGTACGAGCATCCAGCGCCGAGGGCGGTCACCACGGCGACCTTCCGTGGATCATCGTGCCACGGGGACGGTGCCTGCTGGCGGCGAGAGCCGAGCGGTGGTGGTGGCCGTTTGATGACGTGGCCGGACTCGGAGAAGAAGAGCCGTCGTCGTAGGAGGATGGTGGGCTTCGGCAGCCGCGGCGGCGGTTGCGAGCGACCTTCCAAGCAGAGTTGGAAGACGCGGGAGAGAACGGAGCGCGACTTGGCCCTCATCATCTTGTTCGATCTCGCAGAAGGCCATGGCCATGCATGCTATATTATGTGTTTGGTACGTAGTACCAGGAAACGGATCCCAACACAAAAGAAGGTGCGTAGCTTCTTGTCTTCTGTCCTTGTGGCGCACGACTTGTGCTTTGTTGTGTAGTCTCATCTCAGGTAGATCTACTACTCTAACGTGTACTCCTCGGTCCCAAATTAGTTGACACTAGAAAAATATTCGTGTGTTGCAACGGAAACATTACACATTAGCTCAAGGCACCCCTAGTTCCACGAGTTCTCTATTTGAACTCGACGATGGTGTCCATGTTGTGCACCCGATTTCCGATGACAGGTCAGTGTGGTTAATCGCAATCCGGTGAGCTTGGACACACCACAACAGACCTGTCATTGAACCGCACCAATGAGAAAATGTTTAAAACATACTTCCTTCGTCCTAAATTAGTTGTCATGGATTTATCAAAATATAGATATATCTAGACATATTTTTAGTGTATAGATACATCCATATTCGACAAATCCATGACACCTAATTTGGCACGGAGGGAGTTTAAGTTAATCTGATCGGGCCGGACACGACCGCAGTAGTGTCTATCTACATGCATGTATGAAAAATTGAATGTCATCTATTTTGGAACAAAGGGAGTATGTCTGAATTAACATCAGGTAAAGCAAGCGATATATATGCACATATGAAGCATCCATCATTTGTACTTTTGTACGCTCATTAGTTTAGTAGCAGTTGGACAAGTGACTGGAAATTCTTTAGCATGCTCCACGTAAATAACCACCAAGCATTTATTAATAGGAAAGACAGCTTCCATGAAGAAAGAAAAAAAGACAACTAGCTAAATGGTCATAGTTTTTTTGTTTTTTGTTTTGAGAAGATGTAGGTGCTCTTGTTTCTTACTCTGAGGCCTCAACTTTCCCTGCACACGTACCACACAGAGACATTCTTGTTAGGATCCCCTATACAGCGCCCGTAGCGAGCGCTACAAAGCCTCGCCTGCGTGCGCACGTTAATGGGCCGGCCCATTAGGACGAGGATGGGTTCGGTCCATCCTGTACTTGTGTTAGTTTTTTTTCAAATACAAACTATTTTTAATTTGAATAAATATTAAGTTTTAACAATTAAAAATAATAATTTCAAACATGAACAATTCTCAAATTTGAACAAATTTTAAATTTGAACAGTTTTTAATTTTGAACCGTTTTTATATTTGAACAATTTTTAAATTTGAACTGTTTTTATATTTGAACAGTTTTTAAATTTGAACGATTTTTAAATTTGAACAGTTTTTTATCCGAAAAAATTTCGAATTTGAACATTTTTAAAGTTTAAACAAAAAAATAAAGAATAAAACGGAAAAGAAAAAGAAACAAAAAAATAGAAAAAATAGAAACAGAAAAGAAAGACTATAAAAATGTTGAAAGAGCTCTAAGTGCAAAGACCTTCCTTCGCTTTGCTTCGTAAAAGGAGGTCGCTGGTTCGAATCCTTCCTCCACTTCTTTTCTCACTTTTTCCTGTCAAATAACTGGGCCAACAGCCGGCCCGCGTACAACTGCGTACGTGGGCGAGTCGGAGTACCGACTCACAATGAGCGTTGTACAGTGACTGCGTTCTTGTTAAGGATCGGGATGGGGCTCAGGAGATGGAGCTAGCCCGACATGGGCCACACATTTGGGCTGCTGGACCTAGCCACCGAAGGGAGTTTGGATTCGTCTCAGTTGTTTAACGGGCCCATCAAAGATAGGAACGCGTAACGTAACATAAATCATGTTTATAGTAGAGGTAATTGCATGGGGGTACATAAACTTGTCCGGGATGTGCATTTTCATACAAGAACTCACAAGATGCGATGCCGTGGAACATAAACTTGTCTGCGGGTGTGAAACTACTCGTTTTAATCCGAAATGGACATCCTGGCTTGGGGTCAGACTTTTTTCTTTGTAGTCCCTGGTTTGTTCCGAACTAGTATTTCCGCCCTTGGACGCCTCAAACACACATAGCCTCATAAATCTGTCCAGATCGCTTCGTCCAACGATCGCACATCCCGACGCTTTTGCACAGTTCGTCTAGAAAAGGAAAGGGCGACGGAGACGCCGTCGCCGCCGCCGACGCCGTGGATGGCGCATGACCCACACCTCCGTAGATGGGACGAAGAAGCTCCTAACTATGGTACGTTCCCTCCCCGGGCCTATTCTCGTTGCCGCCTCCCTGTTTTCTGCCTTTTCTCCTGCGGCAGCCATGGTTTTGGACAAGGGTTTAGCGAGGGTTCTTTGTTGGATGATCGACTCCTTCTTCTTCTTTTGTTGCGGAACACGGTTGATGATATCCCCCGGCGAACGATGTCTTGTTCTTGTCTGCGAAAATCAGGGGACAATTGCTTGTGAAAATCTGAAACACGGGACAATTGCTTGTGAAAATCTGAAACATGGGACAATTTTTCGAGTCAGAAACTGGGTAGAATGCTGTAGTAAATGTAGTGGCCATGATTTCTACAACTGATTTAGTAAATACATGCGATTTTGGCGAAAATATGTAGTGGTTATGATCGGTCCAGGATAAAAGCTTGTATCTTTGTACTGTTCTATATGTTGTACCAATGCTAACTGAATTTATGTGTTGTTTTATGGTATGTAGTGTTTCCGATTGATGCATTGTTACATTTTTTAACTGAATTTAGAGCAATTGTGCAGTTGTTATGGCTTAAAAAAATTTGTTGCGGGTGATGATGCAGATTTGTTCACATTCCAAGTGGAGCATAATGGTTTTTTCGGTGGATTGTATGGTGAGGATGATTTTAGCTATGATGATGGCAAAGTTGATTTCTTTGACAACTGCAATATGGACACCTTTTCACTTCTATGGATTCATGATTTTGTGGGGCAACTAGGACATGAGATCACCTCGAGGATGCAAGTGTACTGGTTGTTGCCTGGTCGACCTTTGGCAGATGGATTGTGTTGTATTCAACAGGACTCTCACATTTTGAGCATGATAGCAGTAGTTAAGGAGCATAAAAAAATCTGCATTTTTGTGGACCACACAAATTTTCTCAACATATTAAGAGAAGATTTAATAGTCAAAGAGTGGCGAGAAAGAACTGCAATGTATAGTGCTGAGAATATACATGTGGACATTGGCACATCATGTGGCAGCAGTGCACCAGTTTCAGAAATAATTGAGGGAGCATTAGGTAGCAACAGTGCAGCAGGTTCAGAGGGAATTGATGCAGAGGGAGAAGAGGACAACACATATTCAGAGTTCTGTGACAGTTAGTACAATTTTGTGGATGGAGATGATGATCTCTTTCTAGCCAATGTTGACAGGGATGTTGATGATCACTATGAGAAGCTTGAGGTACAAGAAGAAGAGGATGATGCCGCACTACAATATGGCGATATAATTCTCAAGACAGATGAAGAGGCTCTACTAAAATACAAGTTTGCAATGTTCAAAACAGATGTTTACTGGGAAAGCCCTACCTTCTTAGTTGGCATGGTGTTCTCTGACATGAAGGAGTTAAGGGCTGCAATCATTGCATGCAGCATTAGGAACAGAGTGAAGATTAGGAAGACTAGAAATGAAAGGACAGTGATACATGCTTTCTGCAAGCCTGACTGCCCTTGGTTCCCAAAGGCCTCGAAAGATTCCAGGACAGAAGCAATAGTTATCATACAATATAATGCAGTGCACAAATGTACCAAAGAAGGGGAGCTGAAGGCACTAACAACACCATTTCTCACTAGATAACCAGAAGTTGGATTTGCCTTCATTCAAGAACAAAGTACAAAAATAATTTAACATGGTGCCAAACAGATTTAAGCTAGGAAGAGCAAGGAAGGAAGAACTTGACATAATACATGGTGATGAGGCAGTCCAATTCAGCCTGCTATGGGACTATGGTGAAGAGCTTAGGAGGGCAAACCCTGGCTCTAAGTTTTTCCTATCCACCAACAAGATAAAGGAGGAATCTGATGTAGAACCAAAGGAGCACTTGGCACTGGTCATATGATGCTTGTAATATGGGGGTTTTTGGAGGGATGTAGGCCTCTAATTTGCATAGATGGTTGTCACATTAAAACTAGGTACAAGGGACAACTTCTTACAGCTGTTGGAATTGATCCAAATGATTGCATATTTCCCATTGCAATGGGATTGGTTGAGGTGGAGTGCACAAGCTCATGGGAGTGGTTTCTCACTAACTTAAGAAATGATCTCAAGATTACAAACACTTCCCCATTTACAATCATGAGTGACAAGCAGAAGGTGATATGTCTCTCAATTTTCAATTGTTACATAGCTATGTTATTTCCATTTTTATTTGCTTTGCTATAATTATTGTTACATAGCTATGTTATTTCCATTTTTATTTGCTTTGCTATAATTATTGTGACATAGCTATGCTATTTCCATTTTTATTTGCTTTGCTATAATTATTGTCACATAGCTATCCATTTTTATTTGCACTCACTTGGCTTCATTTAATTTTTAGGGGCTTATTAATGTTGTCCAAAAGGTTTTCCCAGATTCTGAACACGGATTTTGTGTTAGGCATATCTATGCAAATTTTATAAATTTCACAAAGGACAGACCCTGAAGAATGATCTATGGGCAATTGCTAGATCTACCAATGTTCCAACTTGGGAGAAAAATAAGGAGAGAATGAAATCTGATAGTGAAGCTGCATTTTAATGGATTGACCAGCTACAACCTAATACATGGATCAAAGCCTTTTTAGCGACTTCCCAAAATGTGACATGCTTCTAAATAACCACTCAGAAGTGTTCAACAGGTACTAACAATTGCCCATAGATTCAATATTTTCTTTGCCTTAGTCTTTCAATTTTTCCCTTCTCAATGTTTTCTTTGCCTTAGTGTCTGAATATTTCCGTTCTCAATGTTATAAATGCAACTACATTTTAGATTCCAGATAGGACCCTATTCTGTCCATGCTAGAAACAATATTCTACCAACTGATGAACAGGATGGTTTCCAAGCAGAATGAAGCACAAGGATGGACGGGAAGAATCTGCCCAAAAATCAAAAAGAAATTGGACAAACTGACAGAGTTTGCAGCTAGTTGTAGTGTGCATGTTGCAGGTGGAGGAATATTTCATGTGACACCAGGAGAAATGGAAAAAGAGTACAATGCGGATTTTAAGGCAAAGGCTTGTGATTGTAACAGATGGCAACTGACTGGCATCCCTTGCCATCATGCCGTTGCATGTTGCAGGAATGAGAGAATCGACCCTGAAATGCTTGTCCACGGCTGCTACACAGTAGAAACTTTCAAGAAAGCTTATGCCCACAACCTTGTGCCATTGAGGGGTAGAGTTCACTGGCAAAAAATGAATGGTGTTCTAGTCCATCCCCCTCTATATAGCAAAGTAATGGGAAGGCCTAAGAAATATCGAAGAAAAGGCCTAGAAGAAGAGGAGAAGAATGGGGCCAAGACAATTACAAAGCACGGGGTTGCTATGCATTGTGGAATTTGTGGAAAACCAAGTCATTACACGAAAGGGCATTACAAGTATGCAACAAGTGAGCAAGCAACTGAAATGTAAATGAAAAAAATGCAACTGTCAAGGAGGAAGAATATGACATTCCAGAAATCATACAAGTAAGAAAAACTTGTTTCCTTGATCAGTATGCATACTTCTTCCTAATATGTTCCTGCTTAATTTTGTACTTTTACTGAAGTTCCCTCATTATGATTATTGTAGCACATAGCTGTCCAACCGGTCCATCCTTCAACTGATCCAGGAAACCAACCAGAAATGATGGTATATAGAATGGGACTTGAGGTAATTTATAGCTGTCCAACTTGTCCTGCTTTGTCATTTAAAATTTCAATTTTCCCTACTTATTGTTGCTACATAATTACTTGCATTATTAGTACAAGAGTTTGACACTTTCTATTTGGGAGTGTACAGGAGAGAGCACATTGTGTCGTTCAAAGACCGGTGGTACCATTGCCAGATGAAATGGCATTTGTTGCAGCTGCAAGGGAATCAATCCCAGGTCCTAGACTAACTACTGCATTGGCCAGAGGCAATGTTAGAGGAATAGGCAGTTCTAGGGGCAAAGAACCGAGAAATACACAAACATGCAATTCTAGGGGAACAAAGAAGAGACAACATGCAAAAACTAGCAATACTGAACGGGCTATAGTCAGAGCAGGAAATACTGTGCCAGCAAGGGGAAGTGGTTGATACGTCCATTTTGCATCACTATTTTATATCATAATTTCCTGTTATTCATCGATATATTTCATGTTATGATGCATCACTTATGTTATTTTATCTTATTTTGCATGTTTTATAATTTTTGGAGAATAAACATCGGGACCAGGAATCTGATGGAAAAAGCACCGTCAGGATACCATATTTCAGAAGATCAGAAGAAGAAGTGGGACACCGGGGGTTTCCTAAAATTTCAGAGGAGGAAGCCAGCCAGAAGGAGATCCAGAGGGGGGCCACCAGGGGCCCACACCTTGAGGTGGCGCACCCCCCTTGGTCGCGCCACCTAGGGGTGTGGCCACCCTGGCCCACCTCTAGGAGGTATTTTTCGCATGCTTGGCCCCTAGGAAACCCTAAGCCTCATACCATCATCAAATAATTATTCCGCTGCCGCCTCGGGGCGGAAAACACCCGAGAGAGAAAAGCTCTCTGGCAGGGAGAAAACTGCCGGGGAAATTCCTCTCCGGAGAGGGAAAATCACCGCCATCGTCACCGTCATCGCTTCGGGCATCATGAAGATCGGCATCATCATCATCACCACCAGCACCATCACCCTCATCATCCACCGTCATCCCGCTGTAACAATTAGGGGCCTCTATCGTTGTTTTGCATTAGATCTCTCTCCTGGTGTGGATTACTTGTTAGTAGTTGATGCTTGTGAGATTTATCGGTGTTTGCACTTTATGACCAGATTGTTATCATCCATTATATCACCTCTGATTATGATCCATATGATGTCTCGTGAGTAGTTCGTGTTGTTCTTGAGTACATGGGATAAGTCAAGTTGTTAGTAGTGAAGTAATGTTGAATAATATTTAAAGTTTGATATTTAAGTTGTGGTGTTATTCTCCTAGTGGTGTCATGTGAATGTCGACTACATGATACTTCACCATTTATGGGCCTAGGGGGATGCATCGTGTATTTGACTACTAATTGTGGGGTTGCTAGAGTGACAGAAACCTAAACCCATGTTAGGAAACCATTACACGAGGGAGCGTAGGATCCCGAAATTTAAAGCTGTGGTTAGATTTATTTCTTAATTACTTTCTTGTAGTTGCGGATGCTTGCAAGGGGTATAATCACAAGTATGTATTAGTATTGTATGGGATGGTACATTAGCATAGGTTCACCCACACAACACTTATCAAAACACCTAACATTATTCAGCTGCATGGAACAAAAGCACTTAACCGAAACCTCCTGTGTGTCCTCGAGAACGTTTGTTAATCATAAGTAAACCTACCGGCTTGTCCTTTGCTGAAGAAAGGATTGGCCACTTGCTGCAGCTATCACTACTACATTTTATTTACCCGCACTTTATTTATCTGCAATATCAAAAAACCCTACAAATCTATCTTTCAGTATTTACAGCTATTCCTTCATTGAAACTGCTTGTCAACACCTTCTGCTCCTCGTTGGGTTCGACACTCTTATTTATCGAAAGTACTACGATACACCCCCTATACTTGTGGGTCATCAAGACTATTTTGTAGCGCCGTTGCCGGGGAGTGAAGTGCTATTGGGAAGTGGAATTGATAAAGGAACCTTCTGCTGTAAGTGTTGTTTTTATTACTGTCTACTGCTTTATTGCCCTATGTTTGGGTCTCCTTTTTAGTCCCTATTTGCGGGCACTGCTACCACTGCTAGGGTAGTAAGTGACCCACCGCCTGATGATTTGGATCCTTATAAAATACCTATAAAGATTGTTAAACATGTTAGGAATAACTCCTATTGAGGTGATGGAACTGTCCATCCTGGTGATCATTTGCTCTTTTTACATGAATTATGCGATTTGTTCAAGTGTGTAGGTATTACAATGAGCCAAGTGAAGACGAAATTATTCTCTATATCATTGATAGGCCGAGCCGCTGAATGGTTCAAACTGCTGAAAAATAGTCAAACTATTGGATGGGAGGAAATTGTGCCTCTCTTTTATTATAAATTTTATCCTCCCAGTGAAATTCATAGAGATCGGAATTATATATATAATTTTTGGCCTCATGACGGAGAGAGTATTGCCCAAGCATGGGGGAGATTGAAGTTACTAATTCTCAAATGCCCCGTTCATGAGCTCCCCAGTAATATTGATATTGATAATTTCTACGCAAGGATTTCTCTTCATGATAAGCATTTATTGGATGCTTCTTGTTCTGGATCATTTACACGTATGAAAGATGAAGCTAAATGGGATCTTCTTGACCGAATTCAAGAAAACACTGAAGGATTGGAGAATGACAAAGGTAGAAAGTCATGTATAAATTATGACTATGAATGCATTAAAACTTTTATTTCATCCGATGATTTTCATAATGTTAGTATTGTTTATGGTCTTGATTATCAAGTGGTTGCAAACTTATATAAGGATTTTGCTTCCTATTTCGATATTCCTAAAAAGGAATGGGACAAGTACCATGCACCTTATAAAGATATTGTTAATTGTGTTCCTGTTAGAGATATAGAAGTTCATACTGTTGATTCTATTGTGCTTGAACCTTATATTGAGAAAATGCCTTTCCCTGCTAAGGTAAAAGAACATCCTATGTTAGCTAGTGTGGTTAATAAAAGTGCAAGGAAACCTATAGAGCCCGGGGAACAAATAACCGTAGAACCTACAGTAGCAATAGTAAAGGACCTTGTTTCTAAAAATGTAGAAGAGGGACACATTATATTTTGTGAAGATGTTTTTAATATTATCTCTCACCCTGGTAAATCTAGGAAACCTAGTGTTCCTGTGCTATCTGTTAGGATAGGTGATCATTTCTATTATGGTTTGTGTGATATTGGTGTTAGTTCTAGTGCTATTCCTTATGATCTTTATAAAGAAATCATGCATGAAATTGGTTCTTGTGAACTTGAGGACATTGATGTGATTATTCAACTTGCTAATAGGGAAACTATTTCTCCAATTGGTATTGTTAGAGATGTGGAGGTCTTATGTGGTAAAACTAAATATCCTGCTGATTTTATAGTACTAGGCACTTCTGCTAGTAATACTTGTCCTATTATATTTGGTAGACCTTTCTTAAACATTTGTGGCGTTGTTATTGATTGTAAAAAGGAGAAAATCCTTACAAAGTTTGATGGAGAGTCTTATGAATTTAATTTCTCCAAATTTGCTAAAGCACCTTATGAAGTTGAATTACCTAATGAGAACTATAGAGTTGAACAATTGGCTGCTATTGCTCTTGCTCCTAACAATCCTTTGCAGCAATACATGGAAGACCACGAAAGTGAGGTCTTTAGAGAAGAAAGGAATGAAATTGGTGAGATTTTGTTACATCAGCCAGCGATGCTGAAACATAATTTACCGGTGGAAGACTTGGGCACCACTTTACCACCCAAGGAGGATCCTGTTTTTGATTTAAAACCCTTGCCTGACAATCTTAAATATGCCCATATTGATGATAAGAAATTATACCCTGTTATTATTAGTTCTAAACTTTATGGTAAAGAAGAGGAGAGATTATTGGGAATATTGAAGAAACACAGAGGTGCTATTGGTTATACTCTTGATGATTTGAAGGGGATTTCTCGTACTATATGTCAGCATGCTATTAATATTGAACCTGATACAAAGCCAGTTGTTGAACATCAGTGCCGTTTAAATCCTAAGATGAAGGATGTGGTAAGAAACGAGGTATTAAAACTCCTTGATGCTGGTATTATTTATCCTATTGCTGATAGTAGATGAGTTAGTCATGTGCATTGTGTCCCTAATAAAGGAGGGATGACTGTTGTGCCAAATGAAAATAATGAACTTATCCCTCAAAGATTAGTGGTTGGTTATAGGATGTGCATTGATTTTAGGAAAGTTAATAAGGTTACTAAGAAAGATCATTATCCTTTGCCTTTTATTGATCAAATGTTAGAGAGGTTGTCTAGGAAAACTCATTTCTGCTTTCTTGATGGTTATTCTCTCAAATTGCTGTTCGAAAGCCTGATCAAGAGAAAACAACTTTCACTTGTCCTTTTGGAACCTATGCTTATAGACGATGCCTTTTGATTTATGTAATTCTCCTGCTACTTTTCAAAGATGTATGTCTGCTATCTTTCATGGTTTTTGTGAATAAATTGTGGAAGTCTTCATGGACGATTTCTCCGTCTATGGAACTTCTTTTGATAATTGTTTGCAGAATCTTGATAAAGTTTTGTAGAGATGTGAGGAGACTAATCTTGTTCTTAATTGGGAGAAATGCCATTTTATGGTTAATGAAGGAATTGTACTTGGACATAAAATCTCTGAAAGAGGTATTGAAGTTGATAGAGCTAAAGTTGAAGCTATTGAGAAAATGACATGTCCTAGGGATGTTAAAGGTATTCGTAGTATTCTTGGTCATGCTGGTTTCTATAGAAGCTTTATTAAAGATTTCTCTAAAATATCAAAACCTCTTACTAATCTTCTTCAAAAATATGCACCTTTTGTTTTTGTTGAAGATTGTAAAGAAGCTTTTGAAAATTTAAAGAAGTCTTTAATATCTGCCCCTTTTGTTCAACCCCCTGATTGGAATTTACCGTTTGAAATTATGTGTGGTGTTAGTGATTATGCTGTAGGTGCTGTTCTTGGACAACGGATAGATAAGAAGTTAAATGTTATTCATTATGCTAGTAAAACTCTTGATTCTTCTCAAAAGAATTATGCTACCACTGAGAAAGAGTTTCTAGCCGTAGTTTTTGCTTGTGATTAATTTAGGCAGTATATTGTTGATTCTAAAGTTACTATTCATACTGATCATGCTGCTATTAAGTACCTTATGGAAAAGAAAGATGCTAAGCCTAGGCTTATTAGATGGACGCTTCTCTTACAAGAGTTTGATTTACATATTGTGGATAGGAAGGGTGCTGAAAATCATGTTGCTGATAATTTGTCTAGATTAGAAAATATCTATGATGACCCTATTCCAGTTAATGGTAGTTTTCCTAATGAACAGTTGGCTGCAATAAAAGTGAGCTCTCAAGAGAGTCCATGGTATGCTGATTATGATAAATTTATTGTTTCGAAGTATTTGCCTCCTACCTTTACAACTCAGCAAAGAAGAAAATTCTTCTATGATTTGAGGCATTATTTTTGGGATGACCCACACTTATATAAAGAAGGTGTTGATGGTATTATGCAAAGATGTGTTCCTGAAAATGAACAACAAGAGATATTGGAAAATGTCATAGTAGTGCTTATGGAGGACATCACGCTGGAGATAGAACTGCACATAAAGTTCTACAATCAGGTTTTTATTGCCTATTCTCTTTAAAGATGTTAGAAAGTTTGTTTTATCTTGTGATCAATGTCAAAGGGTTGGAAATATTTCTAGACGTAATGAAATTCCTATGAATTATTCTCTTGTTATTGAACCATTTGATTGTTGGGGATTTTACTTTATGGGTCCTTTTCCTCCTTCAAAAGGCTACACTCATATTCTTGTTGTTGTTGATTATGTTACTAAATGGGTAGAAGCTATACCTACTAAAAGTGCTGATGGTGAAACCTCGTTAAAAATGCTTAAAGACATAATTTTCCCTAGGTTTGGTGTACCTAGATATCTTATGACGAATGGGGGTTCTCATTTTATTCATGGTGGTTTTAGAAAGACTCTTGCTAAATATGATGTTAATCATAGAATTGCCTCAACCTATCATCCTCAAACTAGTGGGCAAGTAGAATTATCGAATAGAGAAATCAAATCTATCTTGCAAAAGACTGTTAACAAATCTAGAAAAAATTGGGCGAAGAAATTAAATGATGCTCTGTGGGCTTATAGAACTGCTTATAAAAATCCCATGTGCATGTCTCCTTATAAGATGGTTTATGGAAAAGCTTGTCACTTTCCCCTAGAACTAGAACACAAAGCTTATTGGGAAGTGAAAGACCTAAATAGAGATTTTAAACTTGCTGGTGAGAAAAGGTTGCTTGATTTAAGTTCTTTAGATGAATGGAGGAGTGAAGCATATGAAAATGCTAAGCTCTTTAAAGAGAAAGTTAAAAGGTGGCATGACAAGAGAATTATTAAAAGAGAATTTCATGTTGGTGAGAAACTGTTATTGTATAGGTCTCATCTCAGATTTTTTGTAGGAAAATTACTCTCGAGATGGGGCAGACCTTTTGTTATGGAAGAGGTATATCGTTCGGGGGCAATTAAAATTGTTTCCCTAGAAGACAACTCCTCACAAGTGGTGAATGGCCAAATACTCAAGCATTATATTTCTGGAGATCCTTATAATGAAAATGTTGATTGTATTCGAGCCATGATCCCGGAGGAGTTTATTAAGAAGCATTTTTCAAAAACTGCAGAGTCAGTTTTCGAATAGGTATCAGTTTTGGTAAGAAAACTTTAGTTAAACATCTTCCAACTTTTATTTTTATTTTTTTTGGAAAATATGAAAAACTATGACCCGGAAACGAGAGGGAGACGGAGCCTGGAGGCTCCACACCATGGGGTGGCAGGGGCCCACCACCTCGGATCCCCTCTCCGGCTCGTTTGCGACCTGGACTTTTCTTTCGCTATGAAACTTTTTGCAATATAATCCCCCGAACCCCCCGAGGTTCGTATATCGTTTTCTCGTCGTGTTTCTGTTTTGAGCTATTTCTGCCAGGATCTGTTTTCGGGTTTAGAAGCATCATGGTCTCCGCCGACGACAATAAGGGGAAGGGACCAAAGGAAGATGATACCCAAGACCTGAAGCCGGAGGAGGAGATCGAGAGTGGAGCTGAAGGAGATGTAGAAGGAAACCCACGAGTGCGTCCACGCGCCACCGTCGCAAGCACTAGAGTGGTGGCTAACCCCTTGAAGCTCAAGAGAAGCGAGTGGATGAGCACCGGAGGGAAGGTTCCACGTCACTCCCTAGCTTCGAGGACACCTGCTGCGGGAGTAAAGAACTATTTCCACACATTAATTCATGATTATCATAACAAAAAGTTGCCCCATAGGGATTTTCCCTCTATGTGGGATATGAATCATTCTAACCGTGCAGATGAAGGAACCTCTCAACCTAAGGAAGAGTGGGGGGAAAATCTTGGTGGGCGGGATTCACCGTCTGACAGGCATGCAAACTTTATTGATCGCAATACGGAGGTGATGCGTTTGCTTATGTTCACGATTGAAGATCTGAAGAAATCAATTGATAAGCTCATCGAGAAGGATTCACCACCACCACCGAAGAATTGATTCGTCATTGGTATTGGCATCCCATCGGCTTGTTCCAAGCTTGGGGGCAGTGCCGTGGTATCACATCACTATCTTTCATCTTTTTACTTTTTTTTCAGTAGAGTCATATCATGAGTAGAGAAGTTATCGTATAAGATGGTTTGCAGTATGGAAGTGTCTCTCCTTAGTTGGTTATCGTTATATCCGTTGGTGTGAGTTGCCGGTTTGAAATATTAATGAGAAGTTTCATCATTTAATTTATGCACACGTTATTTTCGTTTTCAATTTCTGTCATATGGTTGATCTTGTTGTTAGTATTTGGTATCACTCTAGAGATCATCAAGTTAATCTAGTTGGTTTTGGCAAACTTAGCTTGGGTCAGCAGAAATAATAATTTGAGATGCTAATATAAGAAAGAGAAATTTTACTTTTAGCTCATATACTTAGTATTCACAAGTTAAGATTGCTTGGGATTTCCTTGAAGATTGCATGATTGGTTTCATCATATGTATATTTATTTGTTTCCTTCAACTCTTATGCTTGCTACCCAGCCTTGCTAGCCAAAAACTCTGTACTGAGTATGAGGTCTACTCGTGCATCCAAACCCTGAACAAAAACCTTGCCATTTGTGTCCACCATACCTTCCTACATGTGGTATTTCACCGCCACTCCAAGTAAATTTCTCATGTGTTACCTTTAAAACTTTCAAACTATCCTTGTTTTGTGTTCCCGTTTTAGCTCATGAGGACGCAAACAGAGAATCTTTATCTCACTTGTTGATTGGACTCACACACCTGGACTAGTGGCTTCATCCTCTTATCCAAATGCTTGAAGAGCTGGCAGCGGGGTTCCCAGCCCCAAATAATTAGACAAATTCTCTTCACTCTTTTTGCCCCTGATTTATCAGTCAAAGCATAATTGTGTAAACAAAAGATAAAGAGGGATGACCTTCTATACCAGTTGCGTCCTTCTATGGGAGCCGCTCTTGTGAGTCTAGTTGGCTTGTGACGTACTATATTTTATGTTTGCCATTCGTTGACATAAACATACACCTCTCAAAATTTAGACACTCCTTCGCGGTTTGTGATTGTTGGAAGGCACCCGAGGATTCGGTTAGCCATGGTTTGTGTAAGATGGATGGGAGGAGTGGCATGCATTTTATACCTCTGTTTATTAAAATAAAAGGTCTAGCACATGAGTGGTAAATGCTTCCCTTTGCGGAGGGCCTTTCTTGTACATTTATGTTGAGTCAGTAAACCCATTTACTTCTGTCTCCAGCAAGCCTTTGAGGTGTTGTGATCTCATCATCTATATGTTGATTTATTGAATCATGTTTTCTATCCTTCTTTGTTTAGCACATGCTTTATTATCTGAATGAATATTACTTTGAAAGCTATGAATCAATGTAAAAGAGTTGTTATAATTAAACATGTTAAACTCTACAATATAAACCTTATTATAAATACTTCACCTAAGATAAGTATGATTTCATTAAATGTTCTCTGACCAAGAACTAAGTTTGCCATTACCAATTTTGATTCTCTCTTTTGCATCTTTGTTTGCGACTCCCTTTACTTGTTTCAAGTTAAGTTATATGAGAGAAAGTTGTTGTCTATAATGATTGGTGCATAGATAGATGTGATGCTTCTTGCCCGTATTTTATTTATCGACTCTTCACTCCATAAACCCGTGGTCATGTTTTCTGAGTTCAGTTTCGCTTGGGGACAAGCGAGGTCTAAGCTTGGGGGGAGTTGATACGTCCATTTTGCATCTCTATTTTATATCATAATTTTCTGTTATTCATCGATATATTTCATGTTATGATGCATCCCTTATGTTATTTTACATGTTTTATAATTTTTGGAGAATAAACACCGGGACCAGGAATCTGATGGAAAAAAGCACCGTCGGGATACCATATTTCAGAAGATCAGAAGAAGAAGTTGGACACCGGGGGTGTCCTAAAATTTTAGAGGAGGAACCCAGCCAGAATAAGAGTCCGAGGGGGGCCACTAGGGGCCCACACCATGAGGTGGCCCCCTTGGCCGCGCCACCTAGGGGTGTGTCCACCCTGGCCCACCTCTGGGGGGTATTTTTTGCGTGCTTGGCCCCGAGGAAACCCTAAGCCTCATACCATCATCAAAGAATTATTCCGCCGCCGCCTCGGGGCGGAAAACACCCGAGAGAGAAAAGCTCTGTGGCAGGGAGAAAACTGCCGGGGAAATTCCTCTCCAGAGAGGGGAAATCACCGCCATCGTCACCGTCATCGCTTCGGGCATCATCAAGATCGTCATCATCATCATCATCATCACCACCAGCACTATCACCCTCATCATCCACCGTCATCCCGCTGTAACAATTAGTGGCCTCTATCGTTGTTTTGCATTAGATCTCTCTCCCGGTGTGGATTACTTGTTAGTAGTTGATGCTTGTGAGATTTATCGGTGTTTGCACTTTATGACCAGATTATTATCATCCATTATATCACCTCTGATTATGATCCATATGATTTCTTGTGAGTAGTTCGTGTTGTTCTTGAGTACATGGGAGAAGTCAAGTTGTTAGTAGTGAAGTAATGTTGAATAATATTTAATGTTTGATATTTAAGTTGTGGTGTTATTATCCTAGTGGTGTCATGTGAACATCGACTACATGATACTTCACCATTTATGGGCCTAGGGGATGCATCGTGTATTTGGCTACTAATTGTGGGGCTGCCGGAGTGAGAGAAATCTAAACTCCCATTAGGAAACCATTACAGGAGGGAGCGTAGGATCCCGGAGTTTAAAGCTGTGGTTAGATTTATTTCTTAATTACTTTCTTGTAGTTGTGGATGCTTGCAAGGGGTATAATCACAAGTATGTATTAGTCTTGGATGGGATGGTACATTAGCATAGGTTCACCCACACAACACTTATCAAAACACCTAACATTATTCAGCTGCATGGAACAAAAGCACTTGATAGAAACCTCCCGTGGGTCCTCGAGAACGTTTGTTAATCATAAGTAAACCTACCGGCTTGTCCTTTGCTGAAGAAAGGATTGGGCCACTTGCTGCAATTATTACTACTGCATTTTATTTACTCGCACTTTATTTATCTGCAATATCAAAACCCCCTACAAATCTATCTTTCAATATTTACAGTTATTCCTTCATTGAAACTACTTGTCAACACCTTCTGCTCCTTGTTGCTTTCGACACTCTTATTTATTGAAAGTACTACGATACACTCCCTGTACTTGTGGGTCATCAGTGGTATGCCAGCAAGTAGAGCAACAACAATAGGAAGAGCAAGGACATCTTCATACAACATGGGAAGAGGATCTGCCTACTACATGCTTTTTGGAGATGACCAACAGAATGCTTCTCCTGTGCCTGTCCTGAATGAACTTGCCCCTGAGGATACTCAAGAGGTGGTGCAAAATTCAAAGAATGCCCCACATGATATTCCCAACTAGATGTCCTTGTAATTTATTTCCCAACTTTCTGTTATTTAGCCTAGAATTTTTGTTACACACAATATTTTCCTAGCTCTAAACTATAGGCAGCTATAGTTGCCAAATTGCTTGTAATTTCACATATCTATTTTGTTATGTATAGGAAACTTGTCTATATTGATAGCCCATGGGGCATACATATATTACATATGACTTGGGGAATAAGGAAATAACGTCTAGACTAATACAGACTCCTAGACCTATACTAATATTCTTAACACCCCCCTCAAATGCAAAGCGTATGCAATAGCATTGCATTTGAAGAAGTGTAACACTAGAAAAAAAAGATAATCCAGAATCCGCGTCTTGAAAGTGCCTTGTAGCATGAAGAGTCTTCAAAACCTGTAGAGTCAAGCCAGAACGAAGAGCGAATAGAGTCGATCAAACAATGAGACCGATATTCGATCAAGAGATGAGCATATCACAAATGATCATAGCACAAGAAGCCCATGACATAAGAAGTCCAACGACGAAAGAATGTGCATAGATCATGACAATGCGAAATGAGGCCACACAAATCCCATAGAAAGGACCAGGACCGAGAAAAGGAGGCCACAAAAGGACCAAGAATAGGAGGCCACAAAAGGACCAAGAAAATATACAAAAGGGCCGAGAATATGAGGCCACAAAAATCCTATAAAAGGACCAGGACCGGGATAAGGAGGCCATAAAAATCCTATAAAAATACCAGGGCCGGGATAAGGAAGGCTGACAAATAAAACATATGGTGGACTCTCATGACATAAGAAACACAAAAAGAAACAACGGATCTGGTGGACGCAGCGGAAATATAGAAAACTAGAAAAAAACAACGGAGAGACTAATGGTGGTGTGGCAGCGGAAGTGAATCATGGTGGCGAGGGCCAGAACCAACCAGAGTTCCCGTGTTGCGCTCCTGGCTGTGAAGAAGGTGGTTTCTGTGAGCTAGAAGAGTCGGTAGCAAGATCGGCAGAACCTGTCGAAGAAGAACCCGAAGCCATAAGTTGACGCAGGAGGCGCACAATATCCTGCTCAGTCACAGACACTGTTGGGGTCGGGGTAGGAGCACTAGTAGCTGAAGTCTCTGAATAAGTACCACGCGATATGTCCCGGATCTTCTTGAAACAGTTAGACTCAATGTGACCGGGCTTTCCACAGTAGTCGCAATGACGATGGGGACGGTCTCCACCATGGATGGGAGACGACATAAGAGTCGGATCACTAAGGTGGGAAGGAACTGGTGGAGTAGTGGACCGCAGAGGAGCTGGTGGTGTAGGCGACGGAGAATGACCACGGGGCGACGGGGCATGTCCACTGGCAACCAGCACAAAAGGAACATTAAGCATACCAACGCCATGGAGGCGAATCTCCTCAGCACAAAGCTCAGACAACACCTCCTACATAGGAATACGACCATGAGCAAGCAGCTGAGCATAACGAGGCTCAAACTCAGGACGAAGGCGCGACCAGAACTCGTAGATGCGTTGGAACTCCAAGTTAGAGCGCACGGTCTGACAGCACGGTGGGTCTGACAGCATGACGAGCCTCAAACTCAGGACGAAGGCGCGACAAGAACTCGTAGATGCGTTGGAACTCCAAGTTAGTGCGAAGAGAGTCGAGCTGACGCCAGATAGCAGAACTCTGTATGTAGAATTGATCAACGGTGGAGTCACCCTGCTGTAGAGCATGCTCCTGACGAACCACAGAAAGATAAAGAGCATCCCCGGATGGCTGATGGCGCTGACGAAGGTGAGCCCACATGGCAGCGGTAGTACTGAGTCCCATAAACTCCGAGGCAAACTGGGGTAGAACACTGGCAGTAAGAACAGCTGTAGCACGAGCATCATCATCCACCCACTGAGTGTACGCAGTCATGTCCTTCTGATAGGTCGCAAAAACGTCAGAGTACTCCTGGACCTTCTTCTCATACGCCGCAACAGCGACATTATCCGCACTCATAGCTGCATCCTTATCAGCCCGAGAAGCACCGGCAGCAAACTCTGGTGGCATCGGCGGAGTAGGAAGCGTAGGAGCAACGGGGCACGGCGGACATGGGACCTCGCCAGAAAGAACAAGCCACAAACGAAGACCACGCATATGAACACGCATAAAGGCAGCAAAATCCGGGTAGTTGGTACCATCGAAGATCAGGGAGCACCGAGGAATCGCGACAAAGCCAGCGACAGTCATAGTTTTTTGTTTACCAAAACTGGGCGGACAAGTCAATGAGCTGAACTAGTAAGAAACAGAGCAAGCCGAGCCGTGTAGAGGAGCCGAGCCGATCCGCGTAGAGGAGCCAAGCTGAGCCGAGCCGAGTAGATGAGCCGAGCCAAGCCACGTACAGGAGCCGATCTGAACTCGATCTGAAATCTGGGTTAAATCCCGATTTGTGATCAGCAGCAGCTGCAACCAGGCAAACAAAGATCCAGGAGTAGCAGAAGGATGGATCAGAGCAGCAACAAAAATCAAGAAACCAGTCAACGCTTCAGACGGCCGAGAATCTTCAGCGGAACGAGCCCGCGGTCAGAAAGCTTCAACACGGATTAGCGGAAGAACGAACGAGGGTGGCCGGCCGGGACGGCAATGGACCAGAGAGCAGCGACGGACGACCGGAGACGTCGGCGGGCGTCAAAGGATGACGACGGTATGTGTCAGGAGGTGACGAGAGACCAGAAATCGATCAAAAACAGAGGAGACCACCAACGGATCAGAAACAAAAAAATCGATTTAGATTGTATTCATAGCACGAGTTGCGCGTGCTGAGGAAAAAAAACTCTTAACCTGGGCTATGATACCATGTTATGAATAGGCAACTTGTCTATATTGATAGCCCATGGGGCATATATATATTACATATGACTTTGGGAATAAGGAAATAATGGCTAGACTAATACGGACTCCTAGACCTATACTAATACTCCTTAACATATTTGACACATTGCTCTTTGAGTCAAAGAAATGCTTTCACTTTTGTATTTGTCGGTTCTTTTATCAGAACATTGCTTCTCTCTCTACTGTTGACACATTCTGTTTGATTCAAAGAAATGCGCTCACTTTATTGCTGTGAAATCACATTACGAGATTTTTGGAGTCTGCCAATTCCCGCAGTACACTAACAGTACTACTTTGCATCACACAAATTTCTTTTCCCTCCAACTAAAGTGTGCACACAACCACACTGAATTTCACACAAAACCTGTGATAAACAAGGCAGAAATAGCATACAAAAGGCATCCTATAGAAACTAGCACAATCAACATTGCTTCTCTTCTATCCCTTGCTCTTATTTCTGCAATGTGCATCTGTGTACTAATCTTTCTCTCTCTCTCTTCGGCTTCACTACACTAGCTTTGAGGGCTTCACTTTCTTTCGACGCCCGGTCATCTACATCACAACTTGTACAACCACACTTCTTCTTCACCAAAGTCCCACGATCCACTAAATCTTCGACAAATTCCGCACTCTGATCACATACATTCTGCAATTCCAAACCAAAAGAAAAACAGAGAAACACATTCAGAGCATAACAGAGCAACTGGAGCAGAAGGTGATCGGACAAGATGTCGGAGAGATTAGCTTACTGGAGCAGAAGGTGGAGGCTGCCAGCACACTTCAGATGTCAACTTGGCACAGTCTTCGCCGGCGTCCATGTCGCCCAGCCCGTCGTCGTGGCGTGCTGAGCTCGACCCGCTGGAAGAGAGGGCACCTGCACCCAGCCAGCTCCCGGCTCCCCGCTTCCTCATGGCCTCCACACTCCCGCTCCTACCACGCATCTCCATCCCCGTTGCAGTCGTCGTGTGCGCCTCTACATCGCCGTTGCCACTGCAGGCGCTGTGTCCGCCGGAAGAGAGGGCACCTGCACCCAGCCAGCTCCCCGCTTCCTGATGGCCTCCACATGCCCGCTCCTACCACACTTCTCCATCCCCGTCGCAGTCGTTGTGTACGCATCTACGTCGCCATCGCCGCCGCAGCCACCTAGGGCTACGACTCGTAATTGGGAATTTGGATAAGAAGACTTGTCTATTTTTTTGAGTATCCTATATTCCGAGGGGGTTATTTGCTAAAGTTAACTCACTCTGGCGAGTGCCTACCGCCAGCGTGGAATGAAACGTGTCATCGTCGGAGCAGTTGCGTACGTATTCGAACCCGCATGACAAGTTTATGTACCGCTGCATCACGTCCTACGAGTTCTTGTATGAAATTGCACATCGCGAACAAGTTTATGTACCTCCCATGCAATTACCTCTTTATAGTACCGCTTGATTAATTATGGATCTGTTATAACCGCGGGACGAGGCGACACACGTAGGACGTACCAACCATCACCACTCGAAGAGAAATTATATAGTAGAGATAGAGATAGAGATAAAGATAGAGATGATACATTGGAAAAAACACAACAAACATATATTTTTAACCGAGAAGCTTTTATGAGAAGATTTACATTGTTTTCATAGGCATGAACACAAATGTTCAAGGTCGACCCCTATTTCATCAATGCTCAGCTTCTTAATCACTTCTCTTTTTGAAAACTTTTAGATAAAATAAAACTATTTTATTTATAATTCGTGTTCCCTACCAATAAAGGAGATACAAAACAACTCAAAACTGAATAAAAAAAAATTAAAACTAAAAAAAAATAGCAAGGGTTGTCTCCCAAGAGCTATTTCTTTATAGCCATTAAGATAGGCTCAACAATTTTAAAAAATGCTCACATAAGAAATATGAATTGAAACAAAAGAGAGCATCAAGAAGCAAATATTAAACACATTTAAATCTAACCCACTTCATATGCATAGGAATCTTGCAAAGAAATATATCAAAAAAGCACAAAAAAAAACTAGACTAGGAGGAAAAATAAGAACAATTTCAAAACTTTCAACATCAAGAGAGATGTTTTAGTAACATGAAAATTTTCACTCTCGTAATAATTTTCAGTAGCATCATGAGCAAACTCAACAATATAACTATCACACAAATCAAGTTTGTCATGATCTAAAAGCAAATAATTCATATTAAACTCCAAAATAGTGGGATCAAACTTTAAAATCATGAACTCTTCCAACCCACTTTTAGCAATATTATAACAAGATGATTGATCACTCTCAAAAGGTATAGGACTCCTTATAGCTAAAGTCAAGACCTCTTCGATCTCATTTTCAATAGCATTATAATTTATATTTTTAAGTAACATAAGACCAGCATCTAGATCATTCTCATATAAATTTTCCAAACTAACTTCCTCATTATCATGCATATCAATAGTAGGAATAAATAGATGATTATCATAGGATTTATCAAAGTAGAAAGGATTGTTATAAATAACAGTAGCAAGATCATTCTCACAAGTTTCATTCATAGAAGTATCAAAGTCACAAGTATAACAAGTATCAATTTCATAAAAAGGGGTATTTCAAGGATCGTCACATTCATCAATATAGTACTCATCCTCCCTTGGTAAGCATGGAGGGCAATCAAATAAGGTATGATTTAAAGAGTTAGTATCATTGGAAGATAGACATGGGTAGCTACTCCATTCTTCCTCCTTTTGATTATCACTCTCCTCCTTCTTTTCATCCAATGAGCTTCTAGTTTTAGCAATTTCTTCTTTCATAGGCTCCTGCAAGGCATTAGTCTCTTCCTTTTGAGAAGAGCATCATATCAAGATATCTATATCCATTAAAATCCTTGTAATTATCAAATGAATATTCAAGTAAATTATAAATCGCAAATTTATAAGGAGCATCATCAATATTTTCAAGCAAATAAGCGATTTTGAATGCACCCTTCCAAGCAATAAATTCTTCAATTTGTTCCACATCATAAAAGTCATAATTTCCTTTAACCTAAGAAGGTATGGTATCATTATCATTATACTCACATTCAAAAGGAAGGTGTTTATACCTCCTACAGCAGCAAGATTTATCAAAACAATAGGAAACATTATAAGTAGAGCACAAGTGTTTAGCATAATCGTTAATTTATTTATTTGTTCCCATAAGTGTATCCCTTTTTGTGACAAGCGGTGTTCCTTATAATATTTTTGTTTTTGCTCCGTGAACCCACCTTGCCAATAAGATCTAGTTTCAAAGAAATCAACTATTGATAGAAAAAATAATAAATCAAGTAAAAAAAGCAAGAGTGTACTTCCCAAGTGAACTGAAACATAGAGCTATGCTCCCCGACAACGGCAGCAGAAAATAGTCTTGATGACCCACACGTGTAGGGGATCGAAACAGTCTTCGAGGGTAAGTGTAACCCAATTTATTGATTCGACACATATGGAGCCAAACAATACCTATAAGACTTAGTAGTTGAGTTGTCAGTTCAGCCACACATGAGAAGCACTTAGCAAAAGATGTTAGTAACACAAGGTCCAAAAAAACAGTGGATGGAGTGGTGTTGTGATGTTTCTCTTGCATCCTCAACACACCTAATACAATGGCAATTGTATAGATGCACTGGTTCAGCAAAAAGATAGTTAATGTTGTGGAATACAAAGTTAAACAAGTGATATTTGTAATTTGTAATAAATGGACCAGCAAAGAAACAAGTGGTAAAAGCATGAAAAATAGTAGCAATAATAGTAAAAGATGGACCGGGGTTCACAGTTTCACTAGTGGTAACTCTCCAAACAATAGAACAAATGTTGGGTTAACGAATTACAGCTAGGCAATTGACAAATCATAGGGTCATAAAAATGCTATTATGAAGAGATATACTTCACGGGTTCTAACATGGTAGGCATTACGTCAAGGCATATATACCGCTATCCAGCATGCATCTATATCTAATAGTCCACCTCAAGAAAGCTATCCAGCAAATCTCTCTGGTATTAAGTTGCACCAATGATGTGATTTCTTTGTGTGCAACAGACAATTGCATTAAGAACAATACGTAATGTAAGAAATGGTTCTCGTCCTTAGACAAGAGCACCATTGTTTTCTCCCTAGTGGCAACATCACATCCCCCACCCATCATGTTTCTGTCACTCGAGCACACAGAGGCTCCGACCCTCTTCAATTTCTCGAAGTGGACAATGATAGATGCCCTCCCCAGAGCCAGGTGATGGTGCAGATCTTGCACTCGTTGGGAGACCCCAAGGGGAAGGTATGAAGAGCACAGCAGCAAGTTTTGCCTCAGAAAGAAACCAAGGTTGAATCGACCAGTAGGAGAAAGAAACAACTTCAAAAGGTTGATGAAGCTAAGGTGGTAGGGCGCACTACCGGTTCAGCAACAACGTGGAACCTACACAACACAATCAATTCACTTTTCCCCAACGAAGAAGTGAGGTTGTCAATCTCACCGGTTTTGCTGACCACAAAGAGGTTAAACGTATGGTGCGGAAAATGGTATGAAAACAACAGTAGCAGTGTGAAAACAGTGGAAGCAGTGTGTGTAATATCAGTATGAAAAAATGGACCGGGGTCAACAGTTCACTAGTGGTGTCTCTCCATAAAAGATAGCTAACATGCGTGGTGAAAAAATTACAGCTCGGCAATTGATAGATAATGAAACATGCATGACATAATGATTACTATGAGATTCATGCGGTCATTACAACAAGATACATAGACCGTCATCCAACTGCATCTATGACTAATAATCCACCCTTCGAATATCATCCGAACAAACGTTGGGTACTAAGTTGCAAGCAACAGATTATCGCAGTAAGCAAACTATGTAATGTAAACAATGCAAACAAAGTAAACATTGTTGTTTTCTCCGCAATGGCAACAACACATCCTCCATTCGTCACGTTTTTGTCACTCGAGCATAGATGCAAAGGAGGCATGAACCCACTATCGAGCATAAATACTCCCTCTTGGAGTCACTAGCATCTACTTGGCCAGAGCATCTACTAACAACAGAGAGCATGAAAGATCATAAATAACATACACATGAAGACAACATGATAGATTGATAATCAAGAGACATAGCATTCAATAATCATCCGATCCCAGCAAACACAACATGTAGCATTACAATAAGATGATCTAGATCATCTGAGGTAGCTCACGAGATCCAAACATGAGCGATGAAGAGGCGAGGACAACCATCTAGCTACTGCTATGGACCCGTAGTCCAAGGATGAACTACTCACGCATCACTCCGGAGGCGGGCATGGTGGTGTAGACCCCTCCGGTGATGATTTTCCCTCCCGGCAGGGTGCCGGGGAGAACTCCAGAACCCTCCCGATCTCGGGTTGACAATGACGGAAGTCTCAGGTGTTTTTCATGGAAATGTGGTATATCCTTAGGGTTAACTATCCGAGGGGAATATATAGGCGAAAGGGCGATGACGGTGGATGCCCGAGGGGCCCACACCACCCCTAGGCGCGGCGAGGGGGGCGCGCCGCCCTATGGCGTGCCCCCCCACTCCATGCCTCTTCAGGACTCCGTGGAACCTTCGGGAATTCTAAGACTTCCGGGCTTCGAATTTTCCAATTCCGAGAATATTTCCAGAATAACTTTTCTGAAACTAAATACAGCAGAAAACATGAACTGACTCTGTGGCATCTTGTCAATAGGTTAGTCCTAGGAAATCGATATAAAAGGCATAAAGTGTAAGGAAAACATGTACCATATGGCATGAAAACAACATGGAACATCATAAATTAAGGATACGTTTATGACCTATCAACATCCCCAAGTTTAGTTCCTACTCATCCTCGAGTAGGTAAACGATAAAAACACATAATTTCTGAGTTGACATGCTACCAACGTAAACTTGATCATCTAAATTGTAAAAGAATAAGCATATATCAGATCATAGAACTTTAACACAAGCATGATAAATATAATTCTAACAATAAAACATAGCAATCACTTTTCATCAAGAAAAGTAACACAAATAAAAGATCATGAATAATAATGCACTCGAAAGCTATACGTTTGTTTCAGGCATAGAGATAACATAGCAAAGTGATATTTTCGCTTGTCCTTAAGAGTGGGGAAAAACATAAATGCCAGGACACCTTCAAAGTTTATGAGGAAGACTAGAACAAATAAGTTGAGAACAAACAATAACACATCATGAATCAATTAATAATATTTCTGGGACAAATGCACATTAAACTCAGAATGGCAACCATGCTCTCTCAACTGTGCATAAAGTTAGAAGATGGAGACTCAACATAAAAGTAAAAGAAAGGCCCTTCGTAGAGGGAAGCAGGGATCATCTCATGTGCTAGAGCTTTTATTTTTTTAAACAGAGGTATTGAAAACATTTTTTAGAGAGGTGTATGCTTATGTCAACAAATAGTAAACATAACACAAAGTACGTCACAAGCCAACTAGACTTCACAAGAGGGGCTCCCATAGAAGAATACATCTGGGTAGAAGGTCATCCATCTTTCTCTTTTGTCTACACAATTATGCTCTGACTGATAAATCAGGGGCAAAAATAGTGAAGAGAATTTGTTATATTAATTTGGGGCTGGGCACCCCTTTGCCAGCTCTTCTATCAATTGGATAAGGGGATGAAGCCACTAGTCCAGGGTGTGAAAGTCGAATCAACAAGTGAGATAAAGATTCTCTATTTACGTCCTCATGAGCTAAAATAGGAGCACAAAACAGGAGTAATTTTGAAGGTTTTAAAGGTAACACATGAGCAATTTACTTTGGAGTGGCAGTTAAATACCACATGTAGGTAGGTATAGTGGACACATTTGGCAAACTTTGTTTTTTGGGAGTTGGATGCACGAGTAGAGCTCATACTCAATACAGGTGGAGGCTAGCAAAAGGCTGGGAGCGACAAATCAAGAGAGCAATATTGGCCATAATCATGCATAGAGACAAAAACATCATTAATAAAAACATAATTGGGACTACAAGTTCAAAAACTAAATGATCATAGAGTCTATAAGTGACTGATTTGTAGTCATAAACATGGTGTGAGCATGCGCCAAGTCAACCAAATAAAACATTCAAAGGAGAACACCACAAATTTATGCTTCAATATGACAAGAACAACTCATGATTCTTTCTAAGTCACATTAAACACTCTCAGCTATTTGAGACAAATCATGCTAAAAAAATAACGGCTAGGCTTTAGAATTAAAATAACATCTAGCACGACATGAAAAATTCTAGCCACAGTCTATACAAGCTTCTAATTGCACCGTTATAAGCACGAAAATTGTACTAGTGCTTTCTAACACCAAGCATTTCATAATAAACAAAAACTCTCCAAGAGATACAACAATGAAAAAAGAGATTACTAACACAACTCTACGAAAACTAACAGCTCTGAATAAGAGATGCAAGAAAAACAGGAGCTAAACAGGAATTTTTGCAGCAGCTAGAAGAAAAACTAAGAATACGAGCATAACGAGTATTCAAACAAAAAAGCGGAGCGTGTCTCTCCCCCACACAAAAAATTCTAGGTTCCAACTATATTATTACAACAAGGAAAACAAAATAAAACAAAGGAAAACAAAATAATAACAAACATACGCTCCAAGTAAATTTCATATGATGTGACTGAATAAAAATATAGTTTCACTAGAAGTGACCTGATAAATTCTTTATGAAGAACGGGATGCCTTGGGAATCCCCAAGCTTAGATGCTTGAGTCTTCTTAGAATTTACTGGGATGAAACATGGGGCATCCCCAATCTTTGACCTTGCACTCTTCTTGATCACATTATATCACCCTCTTCTATTGACCCTTGAAAACTTCCTTCACACCACACTCAAAGTAATTCGCATTAGAGGTTTAGTGCAACAATAAAAAATCCTTGGGTTCTGCATGGGCACAAGTGTTATTTATACTTTTAAACATTAGCTACAGACACTGATGTTTCGTGAAGCAAAGAAATCCACTTGACATCCTAAAAGAGCAAATGCAAGAAAAATGGCAGAATCTGGCAAAACCAGAATAGTCTCTAAAGATGATTTTTTCCGGGGCACTTACGTTGTTTAGATCGAAAAACATAAAGAACGAAAAAGTTTCGGAATTAGCTGCGAAATAAGCACAAAAATTTCAGGTCATTCTGATCTTTATGGAATTTATACGATTTTTTACGGTAGACAGCAGAAATCTGTTTCTCGCGTAGAAATCCAAAACCAACTCCAACTTTCGCTAGAAACTTTACTTGGCACAACTAAAACATTAAAATAAATATACAAAGGAGTTGCTACATAAGTATACAACCCCTTGACTCAAATAAAATAGAGAAAAACAAAGCAAAAATAAAACCATGGGTTATCTCCCAAGAAGTGCTTTTCTTTAACGCCTTTTAGCTAGGCCCAAAAAAGTGGATTAACGTGTTTTAAAGTGAAGAAGCATCAATTGTAATTTGTTCGAATAACAGAATCAAAAGGAAACTTCATTCTCTTTCTAGGACAGTGTTTCATACCTTTCTTGAGTGGGAATTGAAATTTAATATTTCCTTCTTTCATATCAATAACATCACCAACTGTTCTAAGAAAAGGTCTTCCCAAAACAATTGGACAAGAAGCATTGCATTCAATATTCATGACAACAAAATCAACGGGGACAAGGTTATTATTAACCATGATAATAACATGATCAACTCTCCCCAAAGGTTTCTTTCTAACATTATCAATAAGACGAATATCCAAATAACAGTGCTCCAAAGGTGGCAAATCAAGAATATCATAAAGTTTCTTCGGCATAACAGAGATACGAGCACCAAGATCACATAGAGCATTGCAATCAAAATCATTCACTTTCATTTTAATGATGGGTTCCCAACCATCATCTAGCTTCCTAGGGATAGAGGCTTCACATCTTAATTCATCCTCTCTAATTTGCATGAGAGCATTCGTTATATGTTTTGTGAAAGCCATATTCATAGTACTAGCATTAGGATAACTAGAAAGCTTTTGTAAGAACTTAATCACTTCAGTTATGATGCAATCATCAAAGTCAAGATCATTTTTATAAAAGTTAATGGGACCATTGTCTCCCATGTTTCAAAAAAATTAAGCACTTTTATCAGGAATTTTTTTAGCAGTTTCAGGCACTTTTGCATTTTTAATAGCAGAAGTGTGAGTATTGCCAACACCAATTACTTACCATTGACAGTAGAAGGTTTACTAGCATGAGAAGCTTCAGTTTTACTAGTGGTGGTGATGGTGCAAACATTAGCTATAATAATCTTTCTAACTATTTCATCTTCTCTTTTCCATCTCGCATGCAATTCAGCTAACATCCTAACATTGTCATCAATTCGAATTTGGATTGCATTTGTAGAAGCAAAAGGATTCTCATGTTTCAGTTTTAGCAGTCATTCTATTGATCAAAGAAGATTGAGCTTCACACATGGATGAAATAGAAGTTTCAGCACGCGCAATATAACTTGCAAACAAGATATTTCTCTTTTAAACTCTCAAGTTGATAACTGATATTTTTTAGCATAACAAATTGTTCCTCCGTGGTCTTAGTAAATATTTTATTTTGCTCATATTGCTTTTTCATAAAGTCTTTAGTGGCTCTTTCAACTTCTGAAATTCTTTCATTAGACATTCTAGTTCTACCATTATTACCACTATTAATAGGATAATGCCTATAATTGTTGCTACCAAAATTATTCCTATAAGCATTGGTGTTGTAATTATTATTTTTAATGAAGTTCACATCAACATGCTCTTCTTGAGAAACCAAAGAGGCTAAAGCAACTTTGTTTGGATCAATAGGAGCATGGCCATTCACAATCATAGACATAATAGCATCAAGTCTATCATTCAAAGAGGAGGTTTCTTCAACAGAATTCACCTTCTTACCTGTTGTAGCTCTCTCAGTATGCCATTCAGAATAATTTACCATCATATCATCAAGAAGCTTTGTTGCTGCCCCAAAGTAATGGACATAAAGGTTCCTCCAGCAGCTGAATCCAGAAGGTTTCTTGAAGAAAAATTCAGACCTGCATAAAAGGTTTGGATGATCATCCAAGTAGTCAGTCCATGAGTGGGAGAATTCTTTACTAAAGATTTCATTCTTTCCCAAGCTTTAGCAACATGATTATTATCAAGTTGCTTAAAATTCATAATGCTACTTCCTAAAGATATAATCTTAGCAGGAGGATAATATTTTCCAATGAAAGCATGTTTACACTTAGTCCAAGAATCAATACTATTTCTAGGAAAACATAGCAACCATTATTTAGCTCTTTCTCTCAAAGAGAAAGGAAAAAAATTCAGTTTAATAATATATCCATCTACATATTTATATTTTTGCACCTCACATAGTTCAACAAAATTATTAAGATGGGCACCAGCATCATCATTACTAACACCAGAAAATTGCTCTCTCATAACAAGATTTAAGACGGCAAGCTTTATCTCATAAAAATCAGCGGTAGGAGCAGGTGGAGCAATAGGTGTGCTAATGAAATCATTGTTGTTGGTGCTAGTAAAGTCACACAACTTAGTGTTCTCAGTGGTAGTCATTTTAGCAATACTAAAAATAGGATAAAACAACAACTAGAATAAGAACTTTTTTTTGTGTGTTTTTTATAAAGAGAAGCAAACAAGACAAAATAAAATAAACTAAGCCAAACAATAACAAAGTAAAGAGATTGGAAGTGAGAGACTCCCTTGTAGAAATTCTCTTCCTTCCCGGCAACGGCGCCAGAAAACTTGATGGTGCAAGAGTTGACGGGCAGAGTGGTTGCTTCTTGATGACTTTGAAGTCCCCGGCAACGGCGCCAGAAAAAGTGCTTGATGGTGCAGATCTTGCACTCGTTGGGACTTGGGAGACCCCAAGAGGAAGGTACAAAGAGCACAACATCAAGTTTTCCCTCAAAAAGAAACCAAGGTTGAATCGACTAGTAGGAGAAACAAGCAACTTCTGAAGGTTGATGCAGCTGAGGTGGCACGGCGCACTACCGGTTCAGCAACAACGTGGAACCTACACAACACAATAAATTCACTTTGCCCCAACGATGCAGTGAGGTTTTCAATCTCACCGGTTTTGCTGAACACAAACAGGTTAAACGTATGGTGTGGAAAATGGTATGAGAACAGTATGAAAACAACAGTAGCAGTGTGAAAACAGTGGAAGTGGTGTGTGTATTATCAGTATGAGAAAATGGACCGGGGTCCACAGTTCACTAGTGGTGTCTCTCCATAAAAGATAGCTAACATGCGTGGTGAACAAATTACAGCTGGAAATTTATAGATAATGAAACATGCATGACATAATGATTACTACCAGATTCATGTGGGCATTACAACAAGATACATAGACCATCATCCAACTGCATCTATGACTAATAATCCACCCTTCGAATATCATCCGAACAAAGGTTGGGTATTAAGTTACAAGCAACATATTATCGTAGTAAGAAAAGTATATAATGTAAACAATGTAAACAAAGTAAACATCGTTGTTTTCTCTGTAATCGAAACAACATATCCTCCATCCGTCATGTTTCTGTCACTCGAGCACATATGCAAAAGAGGCATGAACCCACTATCGAGCATAAATACTCCCTCTTGTAGTCACTAGCATCTACTTGGCCAGAGCAAGATCATAAATAACATACACATGAAGACAACATGATAGATTGATAATCAAGATACATAGCATTCAATAATCATCGGATCCTAGCAAAGACAACATGTAGAATTACAATAAGATGATCTCGATCATGTGAGGCAGCTCACGAGATCCAAACATGAGGCATAAATAGGAGAGGACAACCATCTAGCTACTGCTATGGACCCGTACTCCAAGGATGAACTACTCACGCATCACTCTAGAGGCGGGCATGGTGGTGTAGACCCCTCCGGTGATAATTTTCCCTCCCGGCAGGGTGCCGGAGAGAACTCCAGAACCCTCTCTATCTTAGGTTGACGATGACGGAGGCCTCGGGTGTTTTTCGTGGAAAAGTGGTGTATCCTTAGGGTTAACTATGCGAGGGGGATATATAGGAGAAAGGGCGATTGCGGTGGATGCCCGAGCGGCCCACACCACCCCCACGTGTGGCCAGGGGGCGCCGCCCTATGGTGTGGCCCCCCTCCGGGCTTCTTCGGGACTCCGTGGAACCTTCGAGAATTCTAAAACTTCCGGGCTTCGAATTTTCCAATTCCGAGCATATTTCCAGAACAACTTTTCTGAAACTAAAAACAGCAGAAATTAAGAACTGGCTCTATGGCATCTTGTCAATATGTTAGTCCCGTGAAACCTGTAAAAAACCATAAAGTGTAAGGAAAACATGTAGCATATGGCATGAAAACAACATGGAACATCATAAATTAAGGATACGTTTATGACGTATCACCAGGTCGGAGCAACCCCGGAGACTTGGAAGTCTCCGGCCCAGGCTAGAGACTCCAGGCCGGAGACTCCGGGGTAAGTTGCCCTACAACATCTAGAATTGGGAGAGGGGTATAAATACCCCGCCCCCCTTTTCTTCCCCAAGAAGTCAGCTCGTCAAATATTGAAGGCATAATTAATTGAGCTCACTAAAAGCTTGATTTCTCCCAATCCCTCCACCCAAACTCGTTGGTCTTTGGAGGATTGAAGGAGAAGGCCCCGATCTACAACTTCACCAAGTCGTTCTTCATTTCCCACTCATTCACTATAGGGATTTGTGTCTAGGGTTTCCTTGTGCAAAACCTAGACTTCATTGTTACTCACTTGTTGTTTGTAGCAGATTCTTGCTGTTCTTGAGAGCCCCCAATTCAGTTGTGGGTGTGTGCCTCAACCTCATCGTAAAGGCTCTTGTCTCCGCCTCGAAGGATTCCATAGTGGAAGGTGAACTAGACCTTTATGGTGAAGTTCATCGGAGAATAGGGTGAGGCCTTTGTGGTGTTGAGTAGGCCTTCGTGGCAAAACTCACACCCCTCCAACGAGACACACTCCCCTCAAATGGAGGAACTCGGGAATACATCCTTGTCTCTGTGTGCTTCCGCGATCGATTCCCTCTATCCTTTACCTTTACTTTGTGTTTGCATCTTGCTTAGTGTAGCTCTTTCCATATTGGTAAATTCACCATAGTTGCATATATATAGATAATTTACCTTTGTGTCAAGCCTAAATCGTAAAAGTATTAAAATTTGGAAGTAGCACCTATTCACCCCCTGACGAAGATATGGATTCTGGATCCTGCGGATAAGGACACCCCCTCTCAGGCCCAAGGTGAAGGCCCAAGAAGAGGAGCCCTTGGAGTAATCCAGAAGGCCCACGTGAAGCACACCCGCACTAAACTTGCGGGTTAAGTTAGAAAACATGTAACCGACCTAGCTAGGGTTGGAGTCCTCTCCGGGTAGAACTCGAGACCTGGCCGCCTATATAAGGCCAGGAGAGCCCCCGAGAGAGGACCAAGCAATACCGCACGACCAAAAGCCTTGAACTCGAAACCTACTCTCGATTCGAGCACAACCTTTGTAACCGATCTAATCATCAATACAGATCGACAAGAGGCAGGAGTAAGGGTTTTACCTCTTCGAGGGCCCCGAACCTGGGTAAATCTCGCCCCCTGTCTAGCCGACGATTCCACCAGCGCTCATGGATTCTCCTAATCGAAACCCGATAGGTTCATCGAAGGGATTTGTTGAATCCATATCTTTGCTTTGAATCCATATCCTGAGAGGGCCCGAGGTTAGTTTTATCCTTCCCGTTCGTCATTATTTTCTTCTTTGCTTTGAGTCTTTGGTCGACTGAAATTTTTCTTGCCTCCCTTCGCTCCTTCTCCTGCTGCTCTTCGGCCTTCTTGCGATCGTGCAGGATCCAGAATCCATATCTTTGCTTTGAATCCATATCCTGAGAGGGCCCGAGGTTAGTTTTATCCTTCCCGTTCGTCATTATTTTCTTCTTTGCTTTGAGTATTTGGTCGACTGAAATTTTTCTTGCCTCCCTTCGCTCCTTCTCCTGCTGCTCTTCGGCCTTCTTGCGATCGTGCGAGGCGAGCCTTCCGGCCGCCAATCCGAGTCCTTTTCGTATTTGCTTGTATTGCTCTGCCCGATGGTCGCTTTCCGTCGGTTGGTTCATCTGCATGTAGGTTGCCGTGGCTAGAACCGCAGCAGCGGGAGTTTGCGGGTAAACGTTGTCGTCGTCGTCGACTCGCATGAGAGAAGGAGTGGTTGATCTGTTTGTTTCGGGTATGGATTCATCGTTCGTAGACGTGGATGCGTGTCCTTTCCTCGCGGGTCGGGTTCCGACCGAGGGCGTTACGGATAGCCCAGCTCGTCTCTGGCTTGACTCGTCTGCCGCTCTTCTTCGGCGGGCCAGATCTACCCGAGCATCTTTGATAATCGTGGCTGCCCTCACCAGGTGATAGTGGTAGGCCACCATGTCTTCGTCTGAGGATCCGGCTGCGGGTGGCTTGCTTGTTCGCATAGCTTCCTTCGCCCGTTTCCAGGATTCCCGCGAAACGCCGATTATGTTGCGCTCAGTCGCGCTGTGTTCTGTTTCCGAGCCTTGTTCCGATCCTGCCATGCAGACTTGAGCTAGTCGAAGCTCGTGCGTCCTAGGCGTAGGTCGAAGGTTTCCTTGGAAATTTTTGATGGTTCCTCCGTCGAGAGGGTGTGATAGTCGTTGGTGTTGAAGCGGATGGACTCGCCACTTTTCTCCAGGTAATGGCGCGAGTCGACAGCTCCAGATTCAGTGTCCGATTCATCCGAGAAGTGGAGGATCCCGTCCCTGTTTGTCACGAATTTGAGGCTCCCGAACGTCAGAGTGACGCTCTCCTCCAGATCTTCGAATACCGGGCGCGATTCCGGCGAGTGCGGTGTGACCACGACAGATCCGATCCGTAAAGGATTGTTCGGAGCCGTAGTCATTGGATTCCAACGAGAGTTTGATGTCGATGAAGCCGAAGATGCCGGTGATCCAGGGCCCACCGTTCCCACAAACGGCGCCAATTGTCGAATCCCTGACTCAACAAATCCCTTCGATGAACCTATCGGGTTTCGATTAGGAGAACCCATGAGCGCTGGTGGAATCGTCGGCTAGACAGGGGGCGAGATTTACCCAGGTTCGGGGCCCTCGAAGAGGTAAAACCCTTACTCCTGCCTCTTGTCGATCTGTATTGATGATTAGATCGGTTACAAAGGTTGTGCTCGAATCGAGAGTAGGTCTCGAGTTCAAGGCTTTTGGTCGTGTGGTATTGCTTGGTCCTCTCTCGGGGGCTCTCCTGGCCTTATATAGGCGGCCAGGTCTCGAGTTCTACCCGGAGAGGACTCCAACCCTAGCTAGGTCGGTTACATGTTTTCTAACTTAACCCGCAAGTTTAGTGCGGGTAGGCTTCACGTGGGCCTTCTGGATTACTCCAAGGGCTCCTCTTCTTGGGCCTTCACCTTGGGCCTGAGAGGGGGTGTCCTTATCCGCAGGATCCAGAATCCATATCTTCGACAACGACTTAGCCCGCGTATTCATGGATGGGGGCAGCGGTCTCAACATTATCTACGCGGATACACTCCGTCGGATGAACAAGAACTTGGACGGCCTCCCGGAATCAGAAACATCCTTCCACGGGATAGTTCCAGGCAAGGCAGTCCGTCCACTCGGAACAATCAACCTAGAAGTTGTGCTAGGCACGCAGAGCAACTACAGGAGAGAGTTCCTCGACTTCGAAGTTGTCGACTGGCCTTCACAGTACCACGCCATCTTGGGTCGAACAGCGTTCGCCAGATTCATGGCAGTACATCACTACGCCTACTTGAATCTCAAATTACCTGGCGAACACGGTGTAATCACCATTGACGGGGACTTTCAGAAATCCAACAAATGCGACATTGAGTTCAACGAGATCGCAAAATCTTTCGGGATGCACGAAGAACTTCAAGAGCTGGCAAAAACCACGGATCACTCCGTGATGCCCCTCACGAAGAAAAATGCGCCTGAACTAGAATATAGCGCCAACAGCGACACCCGAAAGCATCAAGTGCACCCGACAGACCCTACGAAGACAGCGATGGTTTCAACAACCCTCTCGCAAGCATAGGAAAGCGCGCTCCTCAAACTCCTCCGTGAGTACTGGGAAATTTTCGCCTGGCAGCCCTCAGATATGCCAGGAATACCCAGGGAGTTTGCCGAGCACTCACTCGAAGTCTTTCCAGACGCTAAACCCATCAAACAGACCACGCGAAGATTTTCAGAACCCAAGCAAAAGACGCTTGGAGAAGAAGTAAACAGATTGCTAGCTGCGAAATTCATCAGGGAGATCAAGATATCCACTTGGTTAGCAAACCCGGTGTTGGTCCCCCAAAAAGAACACGGATATCCTTCGGGTGTGCATCGACTACACGTCGTTAAATAAGCATTGCCCCAAGGATAACTTTCCCCTCCCGCGAATCGACCAGATCGTGGATTCTACAGCAGGCTGCCAACGCCTCTCCTTCCTGGACGCCTATTCGGGATACAATCAGATCCGAATGAAAAAAGAGGATGAAGAAAAGACAGCATTCATCACACCTCACGGTGTCTACTGCTACACAACAATGCCCTTCGGGCTGAAGAACGCAGGCGCAACATATCAGCGCTGCATGCAAAGATGCCTCGCCAACCTCATTGGCAAGAACGTGCAAGTGTACGTTGACGACATTGTCATCAAGACTCGAGTTGAGGACACACTCCTTGAAGATATTAGAGAAACATTCGACGCCCTCAACGCGTACAGAATCAAGCTCAATCCGACCAAATGTGTCTTTGGCGTTCCGGCAGGAAAACTTCTCGGGTACCTGGTATCCGCCAGAGGCATTGAAGCCAAACCGGAGAAAATACAAACTATCTTAACCATGAAGGAGCCAACCAACCTGCGCGGAGTACAACAGCTCGCAGGGCGATTAGCCGCCCTAAGCAGATTCATCGCACGATTGGGGGAGCAAGCATTACCCTTCTACAAGTTGTTGAAGAAGACAGAAAAATTCGAGTGGACACCCGAAGCTAAGCAAGCATTCGCAGATTTGAAGCGGTCATTGCAAAGCAGGCGCATCCTCGCAACACCGCGAGAAGGGGAGCCACTTTTCTTGTACCTAGCCGCCACAAACCAGGTCATCAGCACAGCAATCGTGGTCGAACGACCTGAGGAAGGCAAAGCGTACGGAGTTCAACGTCCAATATATTACATCAGCGAAGTACTCTCACCATGCAAGCAACACTACCCTCACTACCAGAAGCTCGCGTACGGAGTTTTTCTTACCGCCCGCAAGCTCAAACATTATTTCCAGGAACACGCCATTACAGTGGCTAATGATGCGTCACTCGGGACGATCATGAACAACCCTATGTCATCCGGAAGAATAGCAAAATGGAACATCGAGTTGGGCGCTTGGGACATCACTTACGCAGGACGAAGCGCAATCAAATCCCAGGTACTTGTTGAATTCCTAAGCGAATGGATAGAATTGCAAACGCCAGGACCACCCGAGTACACGAGCAATTGGATAATGTACTTTGACGGGTCCAAGAGAAACGAAGGAGCAGGAGCTGGAATAGTCCTTATATCACCTCAGGGAGACAAGCTGCAATACGTCCTACGATTGGATTTTCCACCAGATGATCCGGCATCAAACAACGACGCAGAGTACGAAGCCTTGTTGCACGGGATGAAGATGGCAATCGCCTGTGGAGCTACTCGCCTAATGATCTACGGTGACTCCAATCTCATTGTGCAACAAACAATGAAAGAGTGTGACGCAATCGCCGAAAACATGATCGCGTATCGCGACATGTACAATCTACTCGAAGGAAGTTTTAAAGGATGCGAGCTAAAGCACATCGCAAGATCCAGCAACGAAGAATCAGATCGACTGGCAAACATGGGTTCCACAAATACACCCATACCACCAGGAATATATTTCGAACGAATGATCAAGCGATCGGTAAAAATCAAGAAAGCTGCAGAAGCAATAGCAGTGCTAGAAACAGAGGTCAGCCCGCAAGTCGCCCTTATCAAGCTCATTCATAACATATCGCGACAGGTTTTTCTGGTCGAGCCAGTCTGGAGCAGAAATATCTCGACTACCTGACCAACAGACAGCTCCCGGCTGACCCACGCGAAGCTCGACAAATAATCAGACGCAGCAAATCCTTTCGGGTAGTCAATGGGGAATTATACAAGCAAAGCATCTCGGGAATACTTCAGCGCTGCATCGCACCCGAAGATGGCAAAGAATTGCTCCATGACATCCACCAAGGAGACTGCGGACATCATGCTAGCTGGAAAACAATAATGGGGAAGGCCTTCCAAGCAGGATTCTACTGGCTGACAGCAGCTACCGACGCAAAGAACCTGGTCGAACGATGCGATGCCTGTCAGCGATTCGCACCAAGACCACATGCACCTGCTACGGAATTGCACATGATACCCATTGCCTGGCCCTTCGCACAATGGGGGCTAGACATGGTCGGACCACTACGCAAGTCCACCCCTGGAGGGTATACACACTTGCTGGTTGCAGTCGACAAATTCACCAAATGGATCGAGGCTACGCCAGTAACTTCAGCTAGTGCTCAATGCGCCGTCAAGTTCCTCGACTCCATCGTATGCAGATTTGGTGTGCCACACGACATCATTACAGACAATGGTACAAATTTCACAGCAAAGGAGACGCAACAGTTCTGCGAGGAAAAGGGTATCAACTTCAAGTTTGCTTCCGTTGCCCACCCGCAGACGAACGGACAAGTCGAGAGATCCAACGGCTTACTTTCGGCTGGCATCAAGAAACGCCTACTCGATCGTCTACATCCCGCCGCAGGACATTGGGCGGACGAATTACCCTCCGTCCTATGGAGTCTCCGCACAACTCCCAACCGATCTACAAAATACATGCCATTTTTCATGGTATACGGGGCAGAAGCAGTCCTCCCCGAGAACGTTCGATTCAGCGCCCCACGAGTTGTGGCCTACAGCGAAGAAACCTCTAACAGGGCACTCACGGAAGATATGGATGCACTCGACGAAATGCGGGACATCGCACTCGCCAGATCCGCAGTATATCAGCAATCCCTGCGAAACTATCATAGTCGCCGCATACGCCACAGAGCATTCGCGGTTGGAGACCTAGTGCTGCGACTCAAGCAGAAGGAAGGACATAAGCTCGAACCACCCTGGGAAGGACCCTTCATCATACATGAAGTAATCCCAGCCGGGGCCTACAGATTGAAGAATCCATCGACTGGAGGAATTTATTCCAATCCTTGGAATATTGCGCACCTCCGCAAATTCTATCCCTAGGTTTACTTGTTCTCACAACAAATAAGGCTATGCTAGCCACTCTTGTAGCTCGATTACATGGCTTCTCAGTCATCGCAATAAAAACATGGTTTCTCCATCATATTCATTCGCAACTTCCTATTTTTACGCGCTCAAAAGTTACAGGAACACACCCCATAAACACACGGGGGCTACGCCTACGACTAAGCATTACAGGAAAAAAGCATACATACAAGGTTATACACCTTACAACAGTTTTACAAACTATACAAGGATACAGGATATGCGCATCCGACAATCAATCAAAGCGCTGAGCATTCTCAGTCGCCAAAACTCTATCTACCTCCTCAGAGGACAATCGGATGATTTTCTCCGCTGCAAGGCGAACAACATCATAGAAGGGGGAAATATCATCGATTGGATCATCTGGGAGCCTAGCTACGGAGTTAAAATCTACTTCTGGATACCATATTCGGACAAAGGATAGAGCTACAACCGCGCCGCATGTCATTTGATTGCGCACACACGCGCGAACCTCTCCTTCACGTCCATACAATCTGAGAAGATAGCTCCAGTCTTCAGGACCCCTTTCGAGTGGGTAGAAAGCAGCGTTCATCGCAATCAGGACCTCGTGAAAAGAACTCACGAGAATTCTCGCTTGCAGAACACGGAACTTCAAGTTGGCCATCACAAATCCTCGACTGCGATCAGACCAGAAGTTACTCGCATGAGGATTTGAGCTACCAGCCCCCTGAACTATATGGTTTTCAACCCACTGCTTTTCTTCCTTGTCATCAGGTCTGACAACTGAAGAGCAAGCATGTTTAATCAGCTAAGGAAACAAAGCAAAAAGAAGACACGGGGGTTGTATTACTTACACAGCAAATCCCTCGCAACCAGCGATAATTCATCCATTAGGAACTGCTCACGTTCAGCCGCAAGTCTTTGCTTGGACTTCGCCACATCGTCTTAAGCTGACGCTCACCCTCCCGGACCTTATCACGAAGACCAGCATAGGTGCCAACCGCGGCAACAAGGGGATTTACTGGAGTAGCATGTCCACTCGAAGATTCTGCAACTACCCCGGTAGCCTGGAAGAATACAAGGAAAGAAGTAAGAAGCCCTATTCGAAGTATTTCTAGTCGCACATCTGACAAGAGTGCTCGGGGGCTACTCCCATCGCGAGAAAATACACAAACTACGGGAGGCAATTTCCAGAACGAACATTTCGATTAAAGACGATGAAAATACGGGAATACATCCAAAGGTTCATTACATTCACGAAGGAAAGAAAAAAAAACAAGACTAAGAAACTACAGTGGTGCTCCCACTAGTGGCAGTCGCCCCTCCTTTCAGTCGAGCAAAAAGCTCAGACAGCTTCCGAGCAAGAATGGTGGCCTGCTCGCCAAAACGAGAGAGCCGTACCTTTTTGCCCGTCGAGGGGTCGACTGGAAGAGCTGAGTAGGCCTCCTCCAAACCATTGACTCCGTGCGCCAGCGTGAACTGAATCGCAGTCTTCGCAGCAGACTCCGACTGGGCGACTGCGTAAGCATCCAGGAGATTACTCTCCGAGAAGATCTTCAGCAGGCCGTCTAGTGCGGATGGAGGAACAGCGTTGGCGAGGAAGCGACTGTGCAATTGCGACAACACTTGGGTGGCATCTCCAATCAAGGAGCACACTCCTTCAGCGTGCCTCTTGAGTTGAGCAAGTGTATCGGTTAACACATCTACTCGCTGGATCCCAGGGATCTCCAAAGGAACATCCAGAAGACCTGCAAAGGAAAAGAATGTCAAAATTTCGCAAGTTCACCAAGACAAAAGATACAATTGCGAGGGCCTAAGCCACTTACCCGCGAAACGCTCAGCAAGGGGACGGAGGAATGTGACAAGGTCAGAATCGGCCTTATTGCCAGCTTCCTGTTGATCCTTCAAAGCTTTTCTCACATCCGCGAGTTGCCTGTCAAGATCCTCCGACCGCATGCGGGAGGCCTCCAGCTCTTGTCGAACAGCTGCAAAATTAGCTTCCTGAGCGGTTGCCCGCTCAGAGAGCTTGACTCTCTCGGACTCCGAATGTTCGAGTTGAGCTGCGCAATAAACATTGGTTAGACATCAAGAATGGAGACGACAACAGAAACAAAAGAAGACAATGAGATTTACTCTTAAGGAGCTCGTTCTCGGTGTGGAATCGACTACAGTGTGACTGAAGCCTCTCGCACTCCGATTCGGCAAGAACAACACGGCGACCGATCGCCGCAAGCGAGTCAACAAGAGACTGCAGAAGTACAGAAGTAGAAGAATTAGAAGATATAAATTAGAGCCTGTACCCGATTGAATTCAATCGATTACAGCCTCGGGGGCTACTCCCATCGGGAGCACTGTCGTGCACCCGATAGAAATCAAGACGAAGAAAATAAAGCAAGATTTTGAGCCTGTAGCCGATCGCAAGCAATCGACTACAGCCTCGGGGGCTACTCCCATCGGGAGCACTGTCGTGCACCCGATACAAATTCAAAGACAAACTACAAAGTTTACCTGGCCCGTGGCGCGGGAGAGAGGATCTGCGGAGCTGTCCGTCGCTTCTTTCGAAGCTGAAGTCCTAGCGGCAAAGCTAGGAGCTTCACGTTCCGCAGTCGCCGCATTGGGGGCTGCGCTGGGAGAATTCTGGACGGTGCCAGCATTGGGAGCTCCACCCGCAGTTCCTGCTTTGTTCCTCTTTTCGGGAGGAACACAAGAAGCGTACCTGCGAGGGCTGATGGCCTGCACACTGCGGCAAAAAAGAACAAGGAATCAAACATAAAGCACAGAAGAAAGAACGTTCGACTAAGGACGGGATAAATAACTTACTCGTCATCTTCATCTTCATCCAGCAAGTCCGCGTTCCAAGCGGTTGCGATTACTGGGAATGAAGGCGAAGGGGCGAGGGAGCGAAGTGGAGTCGCGGAGATAGGGGCCTTCCCGGGCGATTCCTCTAAGGAATTATCCTTGGAAGTAGCCTCGTTATCGTCCTCTACCCGACGACGCTTGCAACGACGTAGGCCGCCATTCGAGCCCTCCGCGTCATCCGAAGAATCGTCCTCGGAGCTCGAGGAAGCATCGGCTACACTGGTATCGGCTAAGCCGTCCAGGTGACTCGCCAATAACTCCGAGGCGTCCTCTACACAACTGGCGGGTAGCAGTTCGCCACCGCTAAGCTCTACAAAGACGGAAGAGGGAGGCAAGAAAAATTTCAGTCGACAAAAGACTCAAAGCAAAGAAGAAAATAATGACGAACGGGAAGGATAAAACTAACCTCGGCTGGTGGAGGTTTCGAAGCGTCGAAGGCTTCGACTGAGCAGTCGGGGAACTTCTCCCCCACCTTCAAGCTGGTGACAGCCGCGATTTTCTTCTCGAACTCAGCGTTCGAGAGTTCCTCGCGGCTCACTCGGCTAGGATCTTCAGCGCCTTGGTATTCCCACATGTTGGAAGGCCTTTGCTGCAGCGGCTGGATCCTGCGCTTCAGAAAAATACTCGCCAGGTGCAGCCCGTTGAGTACCACTCCAGCGGTTTGATCTCGGAGAGCGGACACTCTTGCGAGTAGGGGCGTGACGACCTGGGTTTCTTCGGCTGACAGCTTGTGCGCCCAGGACTTCCGTCTCTTCAAAACAGCGAACGGGTGGAACTCCACGAGCCCACCCGAGCTGTTGTCGATGACGTAGAACCACTTTTTCCGCCAGCCTTGGGCGGAGTCGACGAAGTGCATGTTGAAGTAGCTGCTCTCCAGTCGCGCCTGGATCCCGAAGCCGCCTGTGCGCAGCGGCTCGCCAGACGATGAAGCACGAAATGTGCTGCACCGCATTCGGAGGAAGATCGTGAAGCTGTATGCCATAGACATACAGCAACCCGAGGAGAAAAGGATGGAGAGGGAAAGAAAGACCCCGAGACACGTGGTCCGCAAAGACCACGCGCTCGTTTGATTGCGGGTTTGGTACCTCTTCTTTCTTCCCGAGGCGCACCCGCTTCTCAGATTCAGCCGGCAGCAGCCCCTCCCGCTGCATCTCCTTGATGCTCTTCGCGGTGGTATTGGGGGAACGCCAGTCGCCGGCCCGAGGCGCCGGTTGCGCGGAAACGTCTCCGGATGCAGAAGCGGCAGCACCACGTCTTTTGCCTCCGGCCATGGCTAGCAGTGTGAGCTCGAGCGCAAGGAAGAAGATGAGCGCAAGGAAGAAGATGGTTGAAGGCAAAGGCTGGGAAAATTTTACCGCAGAGCTAAGTCCCGTATTTATACACGAAGGGGATCAATCTCAGCCACTCGATGTGCTACGTGGCACGTATCGCAGCCACCACGTGCGAAGATGAAACGAAGGGGCGGTGAACGTTGTTCCGTGCCACGATCTTAACAGAAGATCGTGCGCATTTACTGTGCAGTTCGCGTAAAAAACGGAGGCGGCGTCTCGTTTCCCGGTCAAAAAGCTGACTAGGTGGGCCAGCCCATCTGCTACCACTCCGTCACGTCCCATCGGGAGGAGAAGAGTGCGCCATGAAGTCATGACACGCATCATCAAATTCAAGAACTTTCGAATGGACAATTCAAACACGAAAATAGCTTCGTATGAAATTCCTTCGACTAAAGGCAATTCCTTTACGAATAAATCATGGAGCAAGACCTCTTTTAAACAAGAGAATCAGCCTATACACGAAAACTCTTTCGTATAGGGGCAACAATCCAAACATGAAAACTCTTTCATATGGGCACGACTATCTACAGTACGAAAACTCTTTCGACTGAGTCTTAAACAATCATTCGGGTAGAAAGAACCTACCTCCATTCACGCATGATATTTCTACATCATAAAAACCTGGATTGTTTAGCCGACTAGGCACATCCGGATGCCATATTCTTCGAATATGAAGGTAAGACCCAAAAAGATCTTTCTTAAGGGCCTGGAATCGCACTCGAAAGTTGCGTCCTCCAGTACAGTTCCGTGTCAACAACACGAAGAAAAATCCTAGCGGACGCACCGGGTACCCTCATAGGTTAAGTTCGACTCGATAAGTCCACAATGGCCCAGTCGCAACAATCACCTTATCGGGTTCGAGTCGGAGGTCTCGAATCCGTGTAGGCCAGGAATGTTTTTGCCCTAGTCGCAATTAATTGGCCCTGATCTCTCGGGAGAGCCAAGCTACTGTGCCGTATCCTTCTGCAAATAAAGCCGCAATAACAGGCACCTAAGTCGCTCGACACTCGAGCATAAGGACTCATTGCACAGGGAACACACCCTTCAAAACAGTAGGCAGCTAAGCTGTTTATTCAAGAGGAAAAGCCAGGCAAAAAAGGTTTGACCGTCTACTCGACTGGAAAATTCCCACTCGAGCAAACGCTCGGGGGCTACTGACGAAGATATGGATTCTGGATCCTGCGGATAAGGACACCCCCTCTCAGGCCCAAGGTGAAGGCCCAAGAAGAGGAGCCCTTGGAGTAATCCAGAAGGCCCACGTGAAGCCCACCCGCACTAAACTTGCGGGTTAAGTTAGAAAACATGTAACCGACCTAGCTAGGGTTGGAGTCCTCTCCGGGTAGAACTCGATACCTGGCCGCCTATATAAGGCCAGGAGAGCCCCCGAGAGAGGACCAAGCAATACCGCACGACCAAAAGCCTTGAACTCGAGACCTACTCTCGATTCGAGCATAACCTTTGTAACCGATCTAATCATCAATACAGATCGACAAGAGGCAGGAGTAAGGGTTTTACCTCTTCGAGGGCCCCGAACCTGGGTAAATCTCGCCCCCTGTCTAGCCGACGATTCCACCAGCGCTCATGGGTTCTCCTAATCGAAACCCGATAGGTCCATCGAAGGGATTTGTTGAGTCAGGGATTCGACACCCCTCCCCCTTCTAGGTGCCAATACTACCCGTTCAACTAGGATCCAACCAATTATGACCAGCAAGCGAACAAAACAAAATTGAAAGCAAAATAAAATGACGCTCCAAGAATAGCACATAGTATGTGAAGTAATAAAAATATAGTGTCTTGAAAGATGACATGATAATTTAGTTGATGAAGAAGGGGATGCCCAAGGCATCCCCAAGTTTTGACGCTTGTAATTCTTGGATATTTCTTGGGGGTGAGATGGGTATCCTCAAGCTTGAGCTTTTGTCCATCCTTCTTCTCATATCACCGTCGTCTCCTTACATTTGAAAACTTCCTTCACACAAAACTTTTCACAATCTTCATTAGCGGGGTTAGTGCATCAAATAAATAAATCCATTTGGTTCAGTTTCAACACAAGACAAATATTTAATTTAAAAATTGGCTACTGTCACAACTTCTTTTAAAGCTTTCCCATTAGAGAACACAAAAAAAAATTAAGAGGCAAAGCAAAGGAAGGAAGAATTTTTTATAAACAGAATTATCTGTAAAGATGAATTTTTTTCGAGACACTTCTGTATCTCAAATCACAAAGTGGTCAAGTAATGAAAGTTAGATAACAACATGGGGAAGACTCCTGATTTTGTTTAGAATTTTATCCCAATCTGGCTAAGAGATACAATTTTTTTGCCGAAGCATAAAAATCTAGTAAGAAAACATCAAATTGCACTTACTTTCAAATAGAGGTGGCTCTTGGCACGAAAACAAAATAAAAATGATAAAAAGCGGTTGTTATAGAGGTAACAACTTCAAAAAGAAAAGGGAAAACTAAAAGAAAAATAAAATCGGTTACCTCCCAAAAGCGCTATTCTTTAATGCCTTTTAGTTAGGCAAGAAATAAGAACTGAAGCAGAACAGAGCATCGAGAAGCAAATATGTAACATATTTAAGTCTAATCCACTTCCTATACATGGGAATCTTGTAAAGAGTAAGTCAAAGAAGCATATAGTAGCAAGCATAGGAATGTAAAACAAAAGCAACTTCAAAACTTTCAACAAAAAAAGAGATGTTTTAGTAACATAAAAATTCCTACAAGTTTTCCTCTCTCATAATAATTTTCAGTAACATCATGGACAAACTTAACAATATGACTATCACACAAAGCATGTTTTTCTTGATATACAAGCACATAATTCATATCAAACTCCAAAATAGTGGGATCAAAATTTAAATTTATGACCTCTTGAAACCCACTTCTGATAATATTGTAACAAGATGATTGATCACTCTCCAAAGGTATGTGACTTCTCCTAACTAAAGTCAAGACCTATCCAATCCAATTTCCAGTATCATTATAATTTATATCATCAAGAAACATATGACCATAATCTAGAGCACTATATTATAAACTTTCTAAGAAAAAAAATACTCATTATCATGCATATCAATAGTATGAACAAATAGAGGATTGTCATAAGTAACAGTAGGCAAAGTTTCAATTTGTTTTTCTCTGTTTTTCTTCTGTGAGTCTTCGAAGTTGTTACCTTCGAGGAGCGGCCGCCCTAGAAGGTGGAATGCACGGGCTTCTCTACGGCGAGTGACGTGAGAGTGGTGATGGCATCGCTCTTTAGGCTGCATGGATGGCGATGAGCGGGCGGCGGGGTTCCTGATGTTGGCGGCGGCAACTCCCAGATCGTGGTTTGGAGAGCATTCTAGGGGGTAGTCGGTTGTCCGAATGTACGGACGTTGTGTGAAGGTTTTTCCGAACGAAAGTTCTTCTCTCTGACGCCAATGGCAACAATGCATGCGGGTATGGTTACCCTCTTCTTGTGGGGCGTTGTTATGGCTACCTTCGTCGCGTTATGGCTCCGGGTGAAAACACTTGACTATACTGGTCTCGACGTTGGCGACGTTAACATGCTATGACATTAACATTTTAGGCGCATCGTTGTGGAGCCTCGTCCATCGGGGCTCGCTCCGGTCTTGGATTGCAAGTTTGGTTCGCCATGTCCTTCTTTTTTTCTATTTTTGACCTACTTTGTAAAATGTTTCTCTCGATTACTTTGTATCGTTTCGTCCGTCGGGTTTATTGTTTCGAGCTACACAGTGGTGGTGATAAAATCTGATAGGACTAGCAGTACACAGCAATGCAGTATTGCGGTCTGACTGGACACGCCCCAGTAACCAAAACTTGTACAAAAAAAAAAGTAACCAAAACGCAGTTAAGTAACTAGCCTAGTCACTCTTAGTAGCTAGTACCAGTAAAGAAAGGTGCTTAATTGCTTATGATAGTACAATAATACGGCCCACGCTAGCTAGGTTGACTTAATTACCATGCTTAATCATACTCCAATTAGGTAATCAAACCAGCTAGCTGGCTAGGGTTGGCCACGGCAAAACAAGTCAAAATTGACCTTGCTTAAACTAATACTAACACCGTGATGATGAGGCTAGGATGACAGCACACCTCTCAACCGAGAGAGAGCTTAGAGAGAGAGAGAGACCAGTGTGAAATAACGCTGGACCTCCTGGCGCGTCCTGGGTATCACCACTCACCAACCCTGGCGCCACTCGTGGCCCAAATGTTGGCATGCGGATCTCCCGGGAAGAAAGAAAGATCGCCAAGAGCGAGTGACGAATAAACAACAATTCCTCAAAGAGGCGCAAATGGTTTACTGAAAGGGTGAAAGCTGCCCGACGCTGCCACGCATCCTCGTCGCCGTCGCGGTCGCCATCATCATTTTCCCAGAAAGCTTCGACGGCCGGCCGGCGACGTCGAAAGCTGCCCCCCGCACTCCATTATTAGACTATCACACGACCCGTCCCGTCACCAACCAGAAGTAAAACCTTTCGCTCTGCTAACTGATTGTCTTGGCTGATTAGATAAAAAAAATGCACGCTGCCGGCCGGGGTTGACCTCTGCAAGCCACTCCAGGGGATCCGTATCCTCTACCATTAATTTGCAGTGGCAAATCACTCGTCTCGCTGGGTCAAAATGAGCATGGTTTACATTTCAATCTGTAGAACCCCTACATTCGCACGTCTCCTTGCAGAATCACGCGATCAAGCGAAGTCAATCACCCCCCGCACTAACCAATACAGGACGTACTTAGTCGCGCTGTCGATCGGAAATTCAGTTAAACCCCTGCAAATCTGTGATCACTAGTGTTGCTGTCGCGGCTAAGCTGTGTGTGTATTGACAGGAATGTCAAAAGGGAATGCTGATGTATGTTGACAGGGTGCAATGCAGAGTAGAGTACGGGTTACTCAAATCAAACCCCACTAGCAAACCGACCTTCTCCGCACTCCAGAGCGTAATGATTACGGCCTTTGAGATGACAGTCTTGGGCGGTGATCCTCCGTGGATACGCTGGCATGGTAGTCGTCTGGTCAACGGACACCGTAGGGTTCCTTCCTGTAAGCCTGTGCGCGTGTCAGCTTCAGCGACGGCCTACCGAACAACACTGTAACATTTGAAGTCTGAATCGTCGGGGGAGCTGAGAAATTTCAGAGGCCGCGTGCAGTCGTGCAGAGCAATGTACAGAACAGGAACAACACTGCGTTCATTCTTGGATACATCGCTAGAAACAAACAGTTCACCGTGTGTTACACGCTCAAGAAAATATCTCAAAGAATGTTCGCGAATGTGTAGTCTGCTTAATCACGCGAGCAAAGTCGAAGTGGACGTGCGGATCGACGACGCAGATCGTGCACGTGATTGCCTCCTCGAGTCAGCCCCACACGCGACTCGGTCGGTAGCTTTTCGCCGCCTGGTTTTCGTCAGTGTATCGATCTGCAAAATTTTCAACGTATGTAGAAAGGCTGGGTCACCTCACCTACGTCAATCAAGCAGCTAGCCGTGGTGCGCATACGTCGGCCAGATCCGGAGTCAACGTGCATGCAAGATATTTGTAACGTCAACGGTGTAAGCGTGCCGCGTGCGATCTCACAAATCCTAAACAAATCATCCACCAGCCGAAGCAAAGTCGCATCCGGTTTGAGTTTCATCGGATGAACATGGCGATGATCATTCTGAAATCAACTTTACGTGTCGACCTTCAGTAAGATAATTTTTTTTTGAAACAAGGCTTTAGTAAGATAATCATCCATTTTGATTTCAGTTCAGCTTGTCTGCATATAGTATAATGGGATTCTAAGAATGTGTATGCTCAAAATGAAGATAAAACCAGGGCTCTAAGTTCTTGTATAACTGTACAAGGAACTTTCTGAACTTCACGGAGCAGGGAACATAACTTCCGTTTTCTATGAACTGAACTTTCTGACGGAACGTTAGCAATATCGGGTTTCACGCACTACTTTTTAAATGCAATTTTCGGACCGTTTGTAGGCATGATGCATGGATATAAAGTTGGATAGTTACGGAAATTATGCAAAAAATATGTATTTTTTTCCAAATTATTTACTGTTTAAAGTAATTTTAAACATACTAAACTCTATTTTCGTCAACTTCTCCGTTTTCCTACTATTTTGAGCGTGTCATTTTTAAACCGCTCGCTGGATTAATGCAAATGATATGTCGTTAAAAATTTGTTGATATTGCGCATTTTTTGTATTGATAATTGTTCAGAAATTTGTTACAGTTTTGGAGCTGTTTCAAATATACGCTGCGTCGGTTTTCAAACTTCTACGTCTCACGCACTGTTTTTCATATTACTTTCAAACCGCTCATAAGAATGAAGCAAATGATATGATGCTAGAAAGATAATGCCTGTAGGTAACTTTTTCGATTGAACCGTTTTCCAAATTCCATGCAGTTTGAAACTAACTTAAAAAATACTAAAAGGCGGAGATGACCGCCAACACGATAACGACTTGAAATTGGTATGGAAAAATTCCTCTCGGTGTGCATGTGTCGGCATGATGATGTGATATTAGAGATATATTGTTGTCAGTCATACAAGCTTGCCGCTGAGTTGGGCAGCTAGGTGTCATAGGAGTGATTTCGATGCCTGTCGAGCAAAAACAGAGTAGTTGAACCACCTCAAATATGGCTCTGAACTTCTTTATGTTAGTGAAATTCTAGTCACATTATAGACGTTTTTGCTTGAGCATTATTTTTTCATAGTTTTCAAACCAGTTTTTGTTGCACGAGAATTTCAGTTGGTCCCAATATTTGGGTTCTTATCTTTATTAGTATCTTATCTTCGAAACACAGGGCGTGGCAAAATCTATCCACATATAAAATCCGACAACATTTATTCTAAAGATGCTTACGACACTAAAAAAAGGTGCATACTTCCTCGTTCAAAAATACATGACTTTCATTTATCCAAAGATGGATGTATTTAGACATGTTTTAGTGTCTACATATATCCATATCTAGACAAAATGAAGTCATCTATTGTTGAACGGAGGGAGTGAAAGTTAAGTGTAGTTACCACTCGAGTAACTTATCTTGGCATCACATGTCAATCATTTTCCCACGCTTATTTTGAGATATAACATTTCTCATGCACCTCTATCTTTCTCTTCAACTCCTGTAAGAGCTTCTAAGGATCAGGCTCATAGGTTGAGGTTGGTCTCAAGAATTACGAGTCGACTGGTCGTTCTGGAGTAGCGACCGGTAGATTAGTCGTGACTAGTCGCGACCCGTGTAGACTAGTCGACATGACTGAACAGTAATATATAGTATGAAACACCAAATTATATAGCTATTTAGTAGTATAATACAAGCAATCAAGTGTTCAAATTAAATATTGGGGACAGGGCAGCGGGTGAAAACCTGGGCAATTCCTTGCACGGGCCAATGGCCTCCTCTTTTCCATGAACCAGCAGCCTACAAATGACATAACCCAATCAGATTTGCATAAAAAATTAAGAAAGAAGTGCAGCACTACCATACAATAATACAATATCATACAATATCAAGAGAAGACAGTATATAAAGAAGTTCAACAATGGAATTAAACACAACCGGAGTACTGGTCTACCGGACCAAATTCAGTTTACATGCAACAAGCAGATCCAAATGAAACTAAGTAAGTTCAACACTCGAACATCAAAGCATGAATGGCAGATTTAGATCAAAGGTCCATGTATTCAAGCTGAAACTCAACATCTTTGTCCTTTCCAGAATCATCGTCGTCTTCATCTTCATCATTGCTCTCCAAGTGTTGGTCATATTCTTCCGCAAATAATTCAGCCTTCAACTCTTCATCATGCACCACCAGCTTTGCTCTTGAGTGGTTCCGAGTGTAGGTGAGAAAAAGGCCTAAGGGTCGTGCACTAGTCTCGTCAATATCGCCACGTGGCCTGCTAGATCAGCCGTGGCACCCAAGGCTTCATCAACCTGAGACCACAGTAGTGGTGTGCCACCATCTATGAGTTGTGCTTGATCTTCATGGACCATTTCAGCATTGATATCAACCCATTCGTTATCCCATTGAAATTCTTTCAAGATAAGTGGATTGGAATTCTTTGATTTGGAGCCTTGTGCATACAGCTTTTGGAACCTAGCTGCCATTTGCCGGTTGTAGGAGATATACGATAGCTTGTTTAATCTCTTGTACTCTAGACGGTTTGTCCCTTTGGTGTGGATCTGGAAGCACCAAACAGCCAAGCATATACATTTGTGAGAAGCTGGTGAAATAATCCCATAAAACTAGCTTGCAAACCAGCTAACAAATACTCCCTTTGTTCCTAAATGTAAGATGTTTTAGCCCTTTTCCATATTCACACATATCTACATGTGTCTATATAACTTTTAGTTATATGTTCACTCGTATTAGTATGTATCTAGACAACATGAACAATAGTTACAACATCTTATATTTAGGAATGGAGGGAGTAAGTACTTAGTTACTTACATGAGCAAATGTACTCCAACCGCGCTCGCATCCGGATGCCGAACAACATAAGCTAATGATTCTCTTTGCAAGAGTTTAGAGATCAAAAGCAAGGCCACCATAAGCACTCCACCAAAACCCAACAAAAGAAGCCACAATTGGAATAATTGAGTTGAACAAGAAGACACAAGCTGCCATAAATTTATACTTACGAGGACTCTTCTTCTCGCGGTCTTTAATTGACATTGGCTTTGTGAAACATTCACCTTCTGTCAGCTCATAGTCATCAGACTCCTTGCTTATAGTTGCTTGTAGATCATCATCGATCACCATCTTACATAGCAAATCATTGAAAATAGAGCGGAGCCGGGTAGCTAGTCTTTTGTTGGTCTCCCGAATGGAAAAGAATTTATTTGGGTTCAAGAATAGTGCAGCCCCATGTATCTTTTGTTCCATCTGATTGTCCCACCTCCTATCAATAATTGCTAGCACTTGACTTAAAAGGTTTTGCTTAGTTGATAAAGCTTCTTTTATGTGCTCCTTTGCAAAATCCATGGCTGCCCACATTTCACCCATAGCCGGAGTCTCATCACCATCAACAATCCCGAAAGCTCTAAGAATTGGTTGTGAAGCTCTCATGCAATGCTCCATGGATTGCCAAAACGACACAGAGAACACGGTTTTTCCAGCAGCCTTCCCTCCTTCGCTCATTTTTAGTTCCATGGGAATAGATGAATCTGGTTGTTCTCTTGGCTTTAGCAATGCATCGGCTGAAATCTTTGATCTTCCCAATGCCCTCTAGCATAAGATCCAAACAATGGGCAGCACAAGGTGTCCAATAAATGGTAGGATACTTCTCCATTAGAATTATGCCAGCTGCCTTGTAGTTGGAGCCATTGTCGCTAACTACTTGGACTTCCAATTCAGGGCCAAGTGCATCAATCTGTTGGATCAACAACCTTACTATTAACTTTGCATCCACCATTTCAGAAGAAATATTACATGTCCCTAAGAAGAAGGTACCTTCTGGACTGCTAAAGTTGAGCAAGTGATGCCCGCTCATGTCCGTCCAACCATCAGACATGAGTGAGCAGCCATATTCTCTCCATCCAGCTTCATGTCTCTCCCTCAAGTTGTCGGTCTTGACCTTGGCCTTCTCAAGCAAAGGTATCCTTACTTGATGATAACTAGAAGATTTATATTCAGAACCATAGTGCCCTACAGATTCCAACAGAATATGCCAACTCCTTGAATTGACTATGTTGATTGGAAGGCAATTCTCATACAAGAAGTCAGCTACATGATAATCTAAAATATCTTTTTGCTCTTGTGTCTTAATCAAATCTTTTATTGATGGCCGACTCTTTGACACGAGTCCCTCGGAAACCACCTCTTCCAGTGTCTTGCGAATCACATCTGCAATGGACTTACCTTGCTTCTTTGCTGCCATCGTCGTCAAATGAGAAGACCCCTTTGATTTCCTCTTCCCGAGCTTGGACTCGGGGTTGTAATTGGAAGCTTTTGAACTTGCTTCAGCCTTGTCCCCTTCTTCAGCTTCATCGCCTTCTTCTCCTCCCTCAATAGTATTGAACTTGTATGAGCGACTCTTCAAGTACGCGTGCCTCTCTTTTCTGATTTCATGTGTTGATTTGGGGCACATAGTCACAACTGTAAAGCCCCCAACAAGGTGCTTCTTCATGCATTGAGCTCCAGATGTAACTCTTTTGCCGCACAAATGACATTCCAGCAGGTTCGTGTTGTCAACATCTGGCGATGCTAGATCCTTGGACCTTGTTGGCCTCCTCTTAGGATCTTTGAATGCTTCTTATTTATTGTCAGCTTCAGCTGCATCTTGAGCTGAATGAATGACTTGGGATATCTCTGGCTGGGATATGGTGCTTGCTGTGATACATGAAAAATGCCACAAATTAGCTATTTTATTCAACTAATCGAGCTCCAATGATGCCCCAAACAGAAGCACGGGTTAAGAACAGAGCAAGGGAAGGAGTAGTTACTTGCAGTTGGAGCAGAGCAGCAGCTCACGTGGGAGAAGACCAGCAGCAACAACATGCTTGACTTGCTTGCAGTGGTGGTGGCGGCAGCCAAGGCAGAGAGAAGACCACGGCGGTGGAGGCCAAGCGAGAGAGAGCAGACCACGACAGCAACATCCAATGGAGAGAGCAGACCACGGCGGCGGCCAGGGGAGAGAGAAGAGCATGACGACGGCAGCAAGGGAGAGAGCAGGCCTCGGTGGCGCTGGCCGGAAGACTTGTGGCGGCGGCGGAGGCCAAGGGAGAGGAGCTCCAGGTGGGAGGGAGAAGGGGGGTGGTTCTGGGTTTCACGAGGAAATGCGCTCTATCTAGGTTTGGAGCTGGTTGATGCACCCAAAATGCATCTACTTTTCCAAGCACTTTGCATCGTATTTCTCTCCGGAGTCCCCCCATAATTGAATAAATCTGCAGAATCTGACGCTGTTTTTAGCAAAAGTCTTCTTTCCGTCTATTTTCGCAAGACTTTTCACAGGGGACGAAAACCACGTAACTTTTTATGGAAAAGAAGGGGAATGAGCACCAGATGGGGTCGGGGGGCCACCCGAGGGCCAAAAGGGGGCCCCACACGCGGCCAGATTCCTTGGCCGCGTGGGGTCACCCCTTTTGGGCCCAGATGGCCCACTCCGGCTAGGTCTTCGACGTACCCCTCCATATATACGAGAAACTGACGGGTTTCGAAGGGGAGGGCTGTTCGCGAAACGGAGCGCCGCCGCCACCACGATCTTCGATTTTGGAGTCAGATTGATCCGGGATTTCGCCCCCGGAGGTGGAATTCGAGGGTCTTCGTCACCATCATCATCACCACCATCATCTCCGTCAACCATGAGCTCCATCACCCCCTCCATGTGTGAGTAGTTGATGTAGCCATGTGAGGTGTGAGGGGTTTTGGATGAGATTGATCATGTAATTGCTACCCGGTATGCGGGATCTAGGGGTTTGTCTTGAGAATTCTTATGTCTTATGTTGATGCACTATTGCTAGGCTTAATGCTTGTTACTAGGGCCCAAGTGGCATGATTTCAGTACTGAACTTACATTGCTACATCATATATTTGAGTTTGGTATCTATCTGCAATGTGTATTACCTGCTATTATGTTGAACCTGCGAACCCTAAAGTGACAGCTAGGGAAAACAAGGGGGATATGTTCTAGTTTGAGGATTATGTGTGTTCATGGAGTATTAATGCGTTGGTCCGGGCTATTCGAAAGGGTGGACCTTAATTACCTGTAGTTCCAAATTGGCCCCGGTGAAATGGGCAGGTAGGACAATAGGCTTTGTGCAAATTCTCTTGGTTAGTACGCACAATAATTTACGGAACACACACCTACATAAAACTGAGATAGAGAAAGGACCCGCTGCTAGCAAAACATTATTACATGATCAATCTTATCCGTGCAACACCCCGCTGTCACCTCATGCCTGCGTTTTAGTCTCTGGTTTACTTTCACTCTTTTCCGGTGAAAACTGGGAAAACACTTGCTTTCCATTTACTTTCTGTTTGTATACTTTCACTGCATTATTACACTCACCACTCTCGCTGCAAGTTTGTTGATACACAGGTGTGGTTGGGAGTGACGTCCCAATTGCTAAAGTCTCACCGGTATTCTTGTGTTCCCACTGAGTCGAACTACAAATTTGGGTAATACTTCCCATCGAAGACTACGATTGATCTCCTGCACTTGGGAGCCATCACTGGTTCAAAGCAGCATCGGGCTTTTTTTTACCTGTGGGCCTCTTTTTCTGGTCGCTCAACCCAAAAACCGTGACTAGTCTCTATTACTCGAGACTAGTCGAACTAGTCGATCGACTAGCCCAACTGGTCGAGGTGAGAATTGGAGTCGGCCTCCAGGGAACGATTGGTCGACTAGTCATCGACTAATCGCGATTAGTCGCTCTCCTCGTAATCAGAGTTGGTCTTCAATTTGCAAGGCCGCAGACATAGACGAATTCTAGATGGACTTATCGATTCCCTGTTTGTCTAGGTATCTGGCCAAATCTTGATGCCTTGCGAGTGTACGGTTGTGGAACGATATCTGTTTGGTCGGGGAGTACGCTCATATTACCATAGGCTACAAGGCATGACTTCTACACATGTTAGGACTTTCTTGTGTTGGCAACAACACCTACTCTTATATTTGGTTGGTCTTATATCGGAACAAAGTATAATAGTGTTTATAAGAATGGACCTGACGAGTTAGGGGGGACTCAACGGGTGTATGGTGGAGAAACTAGGTGAAACGCTTTAGATCGAAATGGATTCGGTTTGTTTGATGAGCTTTGCTTCGGTGGATTTGAAGAACTTAGTCCTCTTGTGGAGTCTTGGGACATCCTTTATAGTTTTTGATAGGCAATGGGCTCCTGTTTTGTAAGATTTCTCTTGCCATACGACCAGGATTGTTTGGCATAAACGAGTAGTCTCATGGTCGTGTTTTTTGTCCCACGAGATTTTTTATGTGTAACTGGGGTACCTTCTATTTGGATTGGAGAAACTCGCCAGGGATCTCCTAAACTTGCATACGCTTAGACTTGCCTAGCCCGGATCTAAATTTGACTAAAATGCATGATCCTTATAGGTATCATTTTTCACAATACCTAAAAGGTGGAATAAGGATTTTTGAACTACATATTATAATATAATGATTTACATAACTTTATGCAATGGATTCACATATCAAATTATAGCTATTGTACTAAAAAACTAATAGAAGTCGAAGACATGGTAAAATACACATGGTTCTCGGATTTGGTAGTTCGACTACCCATGGTCATATGATACCCAATTGATTTTGTCAAAGGCAAACTTTGGATAATTGGATTCCATGATTTATGTAGGATTTAATGCTTACTATCTTTTTCTATAAATGTATTTTCACAAATTATATTAACCAAATTCATATACTACTATACGTGCCCCATTTTTTTACGAGGCAGAGAACACCCACCTAAATGCGCCTTATTCTGAGGACGAGGTGAAAATGGCGGTCTTTCAGATGGAACACAACAAGGCACCGGGTCCGGATGTTTTCCTAGAAGAGTTTTATCAAAACTACTAGAAAAAATCAGACAATACTTGTCAGAGTTATTCCAAGACTTGCATGCTAGACAACTTGAACTATTTCGTCTAAATTTCAGAGAGATAATTTTGTTGCCAAATGTCAATGAAGCAGAAAGGATTTAACAATATAGACCTATATGTCTTCTGATCGTAAGCTTCATAATATTCACGAAAGCTGCGACTATTATACTTAATATGGTGGCTGATAAGGTTGTGCGTTTGACTCCGACGGTTTTTATGGAGGGTCGCAATATCCTTGATGGGGTTGTGATCTTACATGAAACTGTGCATGAGTTACATCGGAAACATATGAATGGTGTGATATTAAAAATAGACCTCGAGAAGGACTATGATAAGGTCAAATGGTCTTTCATTCAACAAACTTTTAAAATGAAAGGATTTTCTCCTGAATGCGAGCGCTAGTCCATAATTTTGTTTCGTGTGGAAGTGTTGCAATAAAAGTCAACAATGATGTTGGTGCATACTTCCACATGGAAAAGGGGATTATGACAAGACGATCCATTATCACCTATATTATTTAATATATTTTTTGATATGTTAGCCATAATCATTGAGAGAGCAAAACTTGATGGCCAAATCGAAGAGGTTGTCCCACATCTAGTGGATGGCGGATTATCTATACTTCAATATGCTGATGATACGATTTTTTTTATAGAACATGACATTGAAAAAGCTAGAAACCTCAAATTAATATTATCAACGTTCGAGCAACTCTCGGGTCTAAAGATTAATTTCCATAAAAGTGAATTATTTTGCTTCGGTGAGGTTCAAGATGACGTTTCCCAATATGCTGAAATTTTTGGATGTGGGCAAGTCATTTTCCAGTTAACTATCTAGGCATCCTGATTCACTTCAGGAGGCTCACGATGGCTCATGGAATCAGCTTGAGGAAAGACTACAAAAACGTCTAAGTAGTTGGAAAGGTAAACTACTATCATTACGAGGGAGGTTGGTTCTCATTAATTCCGTACTAAGTAATATGGTATTGTATATGATTTCCTTCTTCCAAATACCAAAGAGAATGTTGCATCGATTGGATTACTTTCGATCAAGATTCTTTTGACAAGGTGATAGCGAGAAAAAAGAAGTATAGACTGGCCAAATGGAGTGTCTTGTGTCGACCCAAAGATTAAGGAGGACTCGGTATTCACGTCTTAGATGTCAAGAATAGAGCTCTCTTAGGCAAGTTGTTGTTTAAGTTTCTTACCGAAGATGGGGTTTGGCAGACAATACTAAAGAGAAAGTATATAGGTTCAAATGCGTTGTCACAGGTTTCTTGGAAACAAGGCGACTCACATTTTTTGGCTGGCTTAATAGAGACGAAGAAATTCTTCTTTCCATATGACTCTTACTCTATAAACGATTGCTCAGAGATAAAGTTTTGGGAGAATAAGCGGTTGGGTAATACTACACTTCGAGAACAATATCCTACCTTTGACAAGGTGATAGTGAGAAAAAAGAAGTATAGACTGGCCAAATGGAGTTTCTTGTGTCGACCCAAAGATTAAGGAGGACTCGGTATTCACGTCTTAGATGTCAAGAATAGAGCTCTCTTAGGCAAGTTGTTGTTTAAGTTTCTTACCGAAGATGGGGTTTGGCAGACAATACTAAAGAGAAAGTGTATTGGTTCAAATGCGTTGTCACAGGTTTCTTGGAAACAAGGCGACTCACATTTTTTGGCTGGCTTAATAGAGACGAAGAAATTCTTCTTTCCATATGGCTCTTTCTCTATAAATGATTGCTCAGAGATAAAGTTTTGGGAGAATAAGCGGTTGGGTAATACTACACTTCAAGAACAATATCCTGCCTTGTACAACATTGTCCTCGGACGTCACAAGAGTGATACGCTCGCACAGGTGTTAAAAAATAACACACCTAATGACGTTGGGAGGGGCCTTGTTGGTCCCCGCATGGCATCTTGTAATGAGTTGCTCTTGCGTCTGGGGTCGGTTCACCTGACCCAAGGGAAAGATGAGTTCCGATGGATCTTACATAATTCGGGTAAATTCTCGGTAGATTCATTATACAAGGCTCTAATATACCCGGATATGCCAGTCCAATTTTTTTTTGGAAGATGAGCATACCTCTAAAAAATAAAAAGTTTTTGCATGGTATCTTTGTCGAAGAGTGATCCTAACAAAGATAACCTTGCGAAACGCATCTGGCATGGGAGTAGAATGTGTGTCGTCTGTCATAAAGACAAGACGATTAAGCATTTATTTTTCGAATGTTCTTTTGCTAGTTCTATATGGTCGATCATCCAAATAGGTTCTGCCATATATCCACCTACTAGTATTGTCAATATTTTTGGCAATTGGCTGAATGGTGTAGACCATAGGTTTAAGAGACTTATCAGGGTGGGAGCGTTAGCCGTAATATGGTCGCTTTGGCTATGTAGAAATGACAAGGTTTTTGATAATAAAAATTCTTCTCTTATGCAGGTAATCTACAGGAGTACAACTACGCTCCATTTGTGGTCTACGTTGGAACGTGTTGCAGCATCAAGACCTATTTATGGAGGTGTGTACCAGATTGGAGGAGGCGGCGAGAGTCCTTTTATCCCGTCATCGATGACAGCGTAATTTGCGACTTGACCCTCCACCTGCTTAGACGTATTTACAATTTCTCATATTATGATATGTAATACGCTTTTCTTATTTTATTTTTTTTGCTCGAACTAGTTGGTTGTGTGCATCTTGTTATGCAGAGGCCGGGTATGTATCGCTTAAACCTTTAAGTAACAAAAACTCCCTTTATCAAAAAAAAAAGTGCCCCATTTTTTAATAGGAATTTCAATGCATTGGCTATTTTTTTTTTACACCCATCCACGTAAGAGTGATATTTTCTCATGTTTTTCTATGTACGTTTTATCTAGCGAACTATATTTGCAATTTCCTTGTCTCCAAATATCTATTTTTGTGCTTGCATATATGCTCCATTTATGCATATTTTCTTCTTCTCTGTTCCACGTTCCAATTATCTTTTTCTTGTGCTTACATATATGCTTACAGGAGGCCTGAAATAGTTTTCTGTACGAGAAAAGGTTACCATAATGCTAGTCAAAAGTGGTTTGGACCATTAGTACCTCCCCACACCTAAGAGACAGTTGATCTTCATCCAGATGAACCTGGTGTGCACTTTCTAATCGAATTGTATCATATATCATATGATATCCCACCCTCCCAAGGTGAAACTATAATAAAGCTTAAAATTGAGTAGCAGATCCTCTCTCATCCCCTTGGTCTCGTCATGCTTCTTTTAATTTATCTTCTTCCTTCCAAAAGGAATATGTCGCAGCACACAAAGCCAGCTTTAACGAAAGATAGACCACCTGCAACTGTTGCATCTCCAGACGCTGACCGGTTACGATTTCGAGTCCTCGTATAGTCACTCCACAAAAAAGAAGGCGTCCATTCTGAAAATAAAGAACACTCCAAAAGAAGAAGAAAAATTGCATCCCTTTGCTGTTGCCTAATTGCGTTCCTTTCACTCAACTAACCAAGCTATTAGTAGTAGAATAAACGAGGAAATCACAATGCATATCAGTCCATGAGCTGACAAGATAACAATGAGCAACCTAAGATTCCAAGCATCATACTCCCAATATAAGAATGGGAAAAAATTGCATGGAAACAGGAATAAAAATTGGATAAAGCAGGTTAGTATGTAAAGCATGGCGACCAAATTCCTCATCCAACCGCAAAGGACAAACTTGTGCGTGTAAACTAACCGGAAAGTAGGGCCGAGCAAAGGCAGGAGGAAAAAGAGGAGGCGGAAAAGCTGATGCAGATGGAGGGGAAAGAAAGGCTAAAGCTGGCGCAAAGCCAGGGAGTACCAGTCACTGATTGATATATTTACTTAAGTTAAACAACAAACATGACATTATAATAAACTTGCTACTAAAATAGAGAAAGGAAAAGAAAGAAAATAATAACGACATTTGGGAAAGGAAAAAAAAGGAGTGCCCGTGGGCTGCAGCCGCAGGAGTGGGGCCGGGGTCTGTGGCCTGGAGGGGAGCTGGTGGGCTCGCTGCGGAGCCCACGAGTCCACGGGGTCCAGGCAAATGCGACCGTGGAAGCGAGCGGAGACCGGATCGTTGATTCCGTGGACTCTGACGTCCGTCGTAGGTATGTCGATCGAGAGGTTTCGCCGTCACGGGCTCACGGCTTGGAGACGGACGCGGCGTCCTTGGGATGCGAGCCCTCGCCGCCGTTGGCCATCGCGGACTGCGCCGTGAGCACGGACATGCTCGGCGAGGCCGGCACGTGCCGGTGCCGTCGGAGGCGCCGCTCATGCCGCGCATGGCGGCGTTGAGCTGGTGCTGCGCGGCGGTGAAGGGAGGTCCGGCGGCGGCGGCCGGGGGGCGGAGCTGGCACGTGGCGGAGGAGATGGCGGAGGCGAGGGAGATGGGCATGAGGCAGAGGCCCTTCCCCTGCAGGTACTGCATGGCGGCGCCCATGTCGTCCTCCATCAGCTTGGCGACCTGCTGCTCCGTCACCGTGAGGCCCTCGCTGCCCGCCGCGGGGCCGCCGTTGGCCGCACCGCCTGATCGCCCCTGCACGCACACATGGACGACATGGTACGTATCGTCAGCAAGCGTACGGTGTACGATGAGGGAAGGTACGGAGGGTAGTCACGTCATTTCGCGCGGCTGCACGCGAGCCACTGTGGCGTGGCAGTAGCTATCGGCCGTGGCAGTACTGAAAAGCCCGGTCACATCCGGGTGATTCTTTCGAGCGGCGAGGAGAAAAGCCAGGGAGAGAAAGCGATCGAGAAGAAGACGAAGAGGGCAGGGGGTAGGACTGTACTGCTCATATGGGAGGGAGCGCGAGCCGAGAAAGAGGGCGAGCGAGGGTTTATTACCTCCGAGGACATGTCGGCCACGAGCGGCGCGACGGCAGCGGCGCCACCTAGCCGGCTCATGCTCAGCACCTGCGCGCGTGTGGTGGTAAACACCCAAGACGTCAGTAAAGCTTGCAACGAAACACACTACATCATGGACGATTTTCATGATAAGCACATTTTGTTAGAGAATCATTAGACTAGATAGTTGTGTGCATGCTTGCCTTGACTTGGAGCTGCAGGAACTTGACGTAGTCGATGATCTCGTCCAGCATCGACGCCTTGTCCGCCTGAAAAACACACACACACGCACCGAGGTTGAGGCCCTGAGCAAGCAGTGAGCAGCAACACCGAAAGGCAATACGGAGTACTATGGAAATGGGCATGCAGCAAACTCGAAAGAAAAGCGTCGTCCGTCAAGGCTCTCGGAACCGACGCCGGCGCGCGTCGACACGCGAGATGTCAAGCCGGAATTCCAGACGCGGAGCGGGGAAAGCCATGGCAGAGAGACCCCAGGCATGGAGCACGCGCGGTTGCCGAGACAGCACGGCGGTGGTCAAGTAGGCCTACGTGCGGGTAAATGTGCCCGCACGCGCGCGCCCACCTGTTCTGCTGCCTGCCCGTCATAAACTCGACGAAATGAAAATCCCAAATCTGATGGCTCCAACTTTTTTGTTCCATCAGCTAGGAGGCTACTGTACTGTTGAGAAGCCCCTATTTTAATCCACCCCACGCCGGCATTGAACTGATCTAGTAATAAAGCAGCTATACTCCCCAACGGAAACCCTAGTGGAAGCTTTCGTCTTCCCTTGGATCTCAAATTAAGACTGGAATCGAGCTCCTCCTCCGCTACACAAGCACAATCGTCAGCTTGTTACTCTCTAGTGTTGCTCACCTTGTTGGCGTTGGGTACCAGCTCCTGCAGGGCCTTCATTCTCTCGGCGATCCTCTCCCGGCGAAGCTGCCAAACATCGACGAGTTAATTAGGAGAAATCAAACATTAAGTTTAAGAAGGAAGAAGACTGGAGACAGAGCTAAATTAAGCTGCACAGGAGTAGAGAAGAACAAGAACAGTGGAATAGGAACGATGAAAAAGACAAAGGAATAATAATAGTAGTAGTTGGCGGAAGCCAGAACGATCCAAACCGAGGAAACAATATGTAATAACAAAACACGAGAACTGATTAGCGTTAACAGCTACCTTTGGTTCTACTATTCTCCGAGCTAATTGCGACAAAATAGCTAGTAACAACAGTAGTAGCTAGGATAGTGTCCCTGGACAACTTACTCGCTCCGCGATGCTGTGGGGGTCGGTGGCTTGGCCTCGCCTCGCACGCACCCGCTGCCTCGGCGGCGCCGGCGCGCCTCCGCCGGACCCGGCCTGCGGTTGCGCCCCGGCCGGGGGAGCACCTCCTCCTCCGCCGAAGGTCGGGCTCGGCATGGGCGCCGTTTGCTGCTGCGAGAAGCCAGATGCACGCCGCTTAGAGACGGGGGAAAGCGAGCGACGCCGACCGGCGGTAGGTCACAAGCAAAGCTATGTACGTTGCAAACCTGTGGATGTGGCTGGAAATGTTGCTGTTGCTGGAGCGATGCGCCGAAGCCGCCGTAGACGCCGGCGTCTCCTCCCTGAAACCAGCAGCGACGAATGGATGAAAACGCGAACTTTTCCGCAAAGGAGAAAAGATTCTCGATTCGTCCAGGGCGGGGAGAGGAGAGAAATAAAGCAGCAAGTGGATTAATTCGAGAAAAAGGAGATAGATTATCAGTACGGCGGAATTCGCGGCGGCTTTCAGCAGTGCGTGCACGTCGCCGCTCGATCCGCCGTTGCCGAGGGTGAGCGGGAGGAGCATGCCACCGTCCCCGCCGCCGACGGACGGCGAGCGGCCCATGCCCTGGAGCATCATGTTGTGGTGGTGGCCCTGCCTCAGATCGGCGAGCTGCTGCAGCACCATCTGCTTTGCCGCGGCCGCGCCGCCGCCAGGGCCGCCGCTAATCTGGTGCTGCCGGAGCCGCGACGCCAGCATCACCGACTCGTCGTACGGCCCGCCAAACTGCTGCATCCCCTCGCCCTGCGGGGCGTCCTCGGGCTTCGTCCCCGCAGCAAGGTCGTGCCACGCCGAGGGCGGCAGGCTGCCGAACATCTGGTCGAGGAAGTCATCGTGCACGCCGCCGCCGCCATTGGCAGCCCCCAAGTTGCCGTTGCGCAGGTCGTCCAGAGAGATCTGGCCGGCCATGGCTTGCATTTCCCGCGTTGTCGGCTGCATCGCGCGCTAGGGCTTGGGAGACGAGGCGAGGTAGGTTAGGGTTAGGATAAAACCGAAGTTTGCAGAGAAGGATGGAGACTTGGGATGATGGCGAGGTGGGAGCTAAGCTGCACGGAGTTGGTGTCGTCGGCTATTTATAACGGGGACGGGTCAGCCTCGCTGCGCGGCGACAATGGTTATCACTAATCAAATGTCTTGGCTTGGCTGATTCTGTGTGTTAGAGTAGAGAGTGATTACCGAATAGATTAGCAGTACTGATACCAGCTCTCGGTTATCCGTGCCGTGCTGCAGTTTCGGGGTGAAAGTAGTACTCCCTCCGATCCATATTAATAGGTGTTTAAGTGGATGTATCTAGCAATAAAACATGTCTAAATACATCCACTTCAGCACCTATTAATATGGATCGGAGGGAGTAGAAGAAGGGATGATGGTTTGGATCTCCTCAGAAAAGTAATTTTTTGCAGCCGCCGTCGTTTAAGCTTTAAACCAAACAGCCTACTTGCATCGAGCCCACTTGGATTGGAGAGAGCCAAAGTAAGCTCTAGTTCTAGCCCCATTAACATAACTGATAAACTCATGGATGTAACAGTCTTTAGTTTGTCTGGTTTTACTGTACCTCGTGCTCGTTTCTCACGTACGCATTATGGAATTAATTCTGCAACTCTCCAAGTTAAAAATGTGGATGTCGGAGATTTTTGTGTTAAGTTATATGTTAAATCTAAGAGTGATGGCTTCGAGTGGTTTTTAGTGTCCATTTATGGAGGTGCACAAGATGAGTTTAAACCCCCAATTCTTATCAGAGTTAGTTTGTAAATGTGAAAATGAAACACTACCGTTGATGGTGGGTGGAGATTTTAACATATACGAAAACCTGAAGAAAAGAATAATGGTAATTATAATCTGAGGTGGCCTATCATGTTCAATGCTACCTTACAAAGTTTAGATTTGAAGGAGATTGAGCTCCCGGGTCGTCAATACACTTGGGCTAGTAGAAGGGAAACTTCGACTTTCCAAAAATTAGACAAAGTTTTGGCAACGGTGGAGTTGGAACAAAAATATCCTCTAGTTACGGTGCACGCCTTAACTAGGGTGGGATTGGATCATACCCATCTCTTTGTGCATTCTGGGGTTCATGCTCACTTGGGTAACAAGGCTCGTTTTTCATTTGAACTTTCGTGTCTTAGGATGGAAGAGTTTTATGGGATGATTGCAGCGGAGTGTGCTGTTTATGTAAAGGGGGACTCACCTATAGAAGTTTGGCCGAACAAAATTTGGCATTTGAGACATTTTCCTAAGGGATGGGCTATGAACCTAAGCGGAAAATATAAGAAAGAGAAAGAGAGGTTATTAAAAATTATCGGTGATCTTGATATCAAAGATCAAAGTATCCCTCTTTTGGTGTCGGAGCGAGATACTTTAAGGGACGAAAATGATAGACTTTGTGTCTACTGCGAGATGAAGAGACTAAATTGGTGTAGAGAGCAAAAGGAATCCAGGTGGGTGGAAATAACACTAGATATTTTCATCTTAAAGCAAATAGGAAGTATAGGAAGAAATTGATCTTTTAGCTTGAGCAAGGGAAAGGAACCATAGTGGGGGATGAGAATTTAAAAACATATATAATGGAATATTATAAAAAGCTCTTTGGGGATTCGTTTCCCAATGATATCACTTTAGATGAATCCTTTAAGCATGATATACCGCAATTATCTCAAGATGAAAATGACATTCTTAGAGTTGATTTCTTAGTGAAAGAAGTGTATGAAGCTATTTCTCAGATGGAATTAAACAAAGCTCCGGGACCTGACGAGTTTCCAGCGGAGTTCTATAAAACATTTTGGGAGGTGATTAGAGACGATTTAATGACAATGTTTAATCAGCTAAACCAAGGTAATCTACCTTTGTTTAAACAGAATATTGGTGTCATTACTTTGTTACAAAAGGATAATGCGGTACAAATTCAACAATACAGACCAATCTGCCTTCTCAATGTCAGTTTTAAAATATTCACAAAAGTGGGTACTAATTGTATTACTTAAATTATGCGAAAAGTGGTTCGACCAATTCAATCGGCTTTTATGCTGGGAAGACACATTTTGGAGGGGGTAGTCATCCTTTACGAGACCATTCATGAACTGAAAAAGAAGTTGGATGGTGTCATTTTCAAAATTGACTTTGAAAAGACATATGGCAAAGTTAAATGGCCCTTCCTTCAACAAGCCTTACTCGTGAAAGGTTTTGCACAAGAGTGGTGCAATTGGATTATGCAGTTTTTTCAAGGAGGAAGTGTGGGCATTAGGGTAAATGATGACATACATCACTATTTCCAAAGAAGAAAAGGTCTCGGGTAGGGTGATTCTTTGTGTCATATTTTATTTAATATAGTACATGCTTGCCATTCTTATTGCTAGAGCAAAGGAAGATGGCCAAAATGGTGGTCTTATTCCTCACTTAGTGGAGGGGGATTGTCCATCTTGCGGTATGCATATGATACTATATTATTCGTGGAGCATGACCTTCAAAAAGAAGTTAATATGAAATTGATTCTTTCTATCTTTGAAAAATTATGAGGACTCAAGATTAATTTTCACAAAACGAGGTAGAGGATCAATATATAAACAAATGTTCAGTTGTGAATCTAGTTCCTTACCTCCTAAATACCTTGGGATTCCTATTCACAACAGAAAGCTTCAGAATGTTGAGTGGCATCCAGTGGAATGTCGTTTTGAGGGAAAGCTTGGATGTTGGAAAGGGACATTGTTATCCTATGAGGATCGTTTAGTCCTTGTTAATTCTATGTTTATTCTTTCCTTTTTTGGAAATACTTAAGGGTGTCAGGAAAAGACTTGATTTTTATAGGTCTCGTTTTTTTCTGGTAGAGTAATGAGAATAAGAGAAAATACACGTTAACTAAGTGGAACATCATATGTAGGCCAAAGGATCAAGGTGGTTTAGGTGTGGAAGTACTTGAGCTGAAAAATGTATGTTTGCTCAGTAAATGGTTGTTCAAACTTTTAAATGAGGAAGGTGTTTGGCAGAAATTGTTGGGCAAAAAAAATATCTTCATAGCAAAACCTTAGCTCAAGTAGAGGCACAACTTACAGACTCCCGTTTCTGGAAGGGACTCATAAGTGTTGAGGATGAGTTCTTTCATAGAGACTCATTTAGAGTGGGTAATGGGGAAACAACTCAATTTTGGGAGAATACTTGGTTAGGATGTACTCGGTTAAAGGACCAATATCTTGTTCTTTATAACATTGTGCAACATAAGAATGTTTCAGTCCATGGTGTGTTACAATGCTCCTCTAAATTTAGGATTTAGAAGAAACTTGGTTGGGAATAGATGGGAAATAAGGTCTCATCTATGCTTACGACTTATGCATATTTCCTTGAATAATGTTCCTGATGTTTTTAATTGGAATTTAACTCAAAATGGATTATTTACAGTTAAATCTATGTATGAGGATTTAATGAATGGGCATACTAGATTTCTTAGAAATCATCTATGAAAGTTAAAGATACCTTTGAAAATAAAAGTTTTTATGTGGTTTCTTGATAGAAAGGTATTACTCACTAAAGATAATCTTGCGAAAAAGAATTGAAAAGGTGATACTCATAGTTCCTTTTGTGGGAATGAAGAGATTGTGGATTATTTATTTATTGCTTGCCCATTTTCAAAACTCGTGTGGAATGTAGTTTTATGTACCTACAATATCCCTCCACCCTCCAATGTTACCAATATGTTTGGAAATTGGTTGAATGAGTTGGATAAAAAGACCAAGAATAGGGTTCGTATAGGCGTCTCAGCTATTTGTTGGTCTATATGGAATTGTAGAAATGACTTTATTTTTAACAGGAAGCAATCTTTTCATGTCTTGCAGATTGTCAACATGGTGATGCACTGGATTCAGCTATGGGATTTTCTTCTTCCTTCGGACCAACGAGAGCTTATGGTGGCGGGCTGCACAAAGCTCATCTCGGTGGCATAAGATTTTTTCTCCCGACATACGTGGCAGCATATTAATAGACTTTTGTAGATATTTTCGTGTTTCCACGCATGACTCTGTTGCTTTTTACTGTGGAGATGTAAACCTTTTTGCTACTACGAATACTTCAATAAGAAATAAGAAGCTTAGATGCAGAGGCTGGGGTTTTCCTGTTTCGAAAAAAAAGCGTATGCATTATGTTAGATACTCCGTACTTGCTCCGGCCACGAATAAATGTACTTCTATCTTTTGGTCTAAAATAAATTTTAACATTTTGACCAACTTTTTAGAAAAGATTGGTCACATATATGATATAAAATTGGTATATTATAAAACTACATTTTAACATGGATCTCGTGTTACTAATTTAGTATTATAAATATGAGCACGTTTTTCCGCATAGTTGGTTAATACTATATTTTTTGACTTTATCCAAGATCTAAAAGTACACTTATTTACAAACGGAAGGAGTATGTCGCAATGTTGCATTTGATAATGGGATGGTTCTTTATTTTGTTTCCGTGGGTATTTTTCACAACCGTTTACAGAAACACTTAATTTGACCTAATTAAGATCGAAAAATAAGTTTATTATCAGTTATCCGTGCGTCTAGATGATGCACATAACATAACTTTATTATGTTTGGAGTACGAGATGTGTCCACACCCAATATAACCGGCCATAGTTATAAAATACGAATACAAAAGTAAACACGAAAAAATGAAATTACGGAAAGTTTTATCTATCTATTAATCACATTTAACAGTAGTACAAAGACCCGTAGAAGAAACAAAAAAATGAAGTCCTTGGACCAACTGGCAACTATTACAAAAAATGGAGCGAGCAAAGGTGTCGTAGTCACCATCGCCCTCTCTCACCGGAACCAGACAAACCTTGTTGTAGAAGATAGTCATGAAGCCATCATGCTAAGTCCCCAAAGAACTTTCACGCGAGAGTAACAACCGTCGCCAACAATGAGAAATTGTAGATAAAAGGGACAAATCTCAATTGATTCAAGTAGTTAAGATCAGACAAAAATAGTATCTTGGGAAGCAATCACTATCTTATATCACAATGCATTTGACAAAGAGGTAAGGCACCGACACCGATGTTGCCTCATTCAACTAGTGAAAACCAAATTGTTGATTTTCTTCATCTTGGGTACAATGTACCAACCAACCGCATGATCACAAGACAGCGGCATACTGAGCTATAATATCGGTTCTACGCCACTTCAGTTATCTCTTATACATATATTTTCATCTTCTATTGAACATAGATAGCGTACCATGCCCTACCGGGCCATATTACACATCAATCTATGATTATGGATGACAATGGCAAGTAAGCTCAAAACACTCGAAACATGATGTGAGTTTTGATGTATACTGCACATTTCTCTTGCTAAGTGGCCTTATTCAATTATAGGTAGTTTGTTTTAATATTTTTTAGATGGGAATTTGTTGGGGTTAGTTCAATTTGTATTGGCCAATATATTATGGTCTTTGCGACACTCTCACCCTTATGCCTATGGCAATGCAAGTCTCTTAGCACAGTTTTATATGTATTTTGGTGAAGTTGCACATTTTGTATGTATGCCCAAAAGACAATAATGTTCATACATCTGTTTAATAATTATGATTCATGTTATTATGGTATAACTGACGTGGCTCCTGAATGTGAGATTCGGAGGAAAACTCAGGATCACATGTAGTAACATGGACAATTATTTCATACCCTAGTCTTATTTTTTAGACTAATTTGTTGTATGCTTGCTGACCGTGTTTTTCTGATCACGGAGATATATAGTTTATGTCAACATCAATGGATAGCATATTGTTGGTAGAGAACAAAATGGTGGGTAGACCCAATTAGTTAATATGCTAAGATATTCCGATGTCTATTGTTCTTAGTGACATATCATAGCAAGTTGTAGTACGACATATCCTTAGAACATGAGGTCATCGCGATCGTGCATTCTAGAAGTTTTATTTTGGTAAACTGGGTGAAAAAAGGTAGCCTCTTGCTTCTTATCTCTATCTCTAATTAGAGCTTCTTCTGGGGTTTTTAGGTGTCCTCTCTCGATTATATATAGCTCTAGTCTCTCTCTCTCTCTCTCTCTCTCTCTCACGTGTTGAGAAATCCACCTTCTTATACACCTGTGGAGTCATAGCTCTAGAAAGTGAAGCTCTGCTGAACCGGATTCGACGTATGTGTGCGGCCTCTCAGAGGGGTAACACGTGATACCCTCACTCTTTTGGATCGAGAAGCTAGATACAGGGATTCGGCAACATTCTCACCCATAGGTTTGTCCGTGAAATTCTTTCACAAGGTTCATCGATATCATCATCAACACCTATTCCGCTACAACGGTGTTGGTAAACGATCTCAAACTAGATATTTGAATTGCTATTCACTTGTATCTTTATAGATAGATCTTGGTGGTTGCATAGTTTGCATGGCAAAAAAATTAAATTCCCGTACACGCAACCAAGTAGCACAATATTAATAAAGAGATAATATGAGGTTATATCTTAGTTAACATACATCCCTTGCATGTGACCATGGGAAAAAAAGTGGCTAGACCATTCACATGTATGCATGAATCCCAAATCATTCAATTAAGACACAACTCATAAGTGACAATGCATTGTACTAGTTGTATCTTAATATTTTAATATTCCTATGAAAATGTGTTAAGATACAATTTATTGGAACATGCCATATGTAAAGCACAACATCTCCATTAAATTTGATGGTCCAAATATCAAGAGACCGTGTAATTAAATTCTCATCTAAAACATACACTCTCTTAGTCAAAACTATTAGGGCATCTATAGTAAGTCTAGGTCTTAAGAGATATACCATAGCACTAGTTTCCGGCCTTAAAAACCGTGAGGTTCGGTTTTAGAAAATTAAAAGACAAGGTGAAAGAGAATTTCTTGATCCCTGGTGTTTTGTGTGTTAGTTGAAAATACTAGTGATACTTTTAACCATGTGTTAAGTGATACAGGCTATTAAATACATTCATATGCATAAAACACCAAAAGGTGTGAAGGTAGATCAACTTTCTCTGTTTCAAAAGCCAACCGGAAATATCCGGTTGGTTCCAAGATTCTGAGAAAACGGCTAAGGACCGGAGGATTCCCGGACAGAAACGAGCCAAAAATTTCCAACCGTAAATTTCCTAGCTACCGGAATATCCAGTCAGGAAGAAGAGCTTGAAAAATGGCTAAGTCCCAGAGCTATTTGATATGTCCAAAACATATCTATTTTTCCGAACAGTTTTGCTGTTGTTTTTCCTCAAAACTTGTGAGTTCTGAATACAACTAACACGGGCTAACGTTGTTTTCAACAGAATTTCCCTGATGTCTTGTTTTTGTGTAGAAATTCAACTTTCATAAAAATTCCCGGAAAATATCGCAAAGTCCCTGTTTTACCCGAAGACTCACGGAGCCAGAAGACGAGACGGAGACAGACCACGAGGGGCCCACAACACGTGGCGGCGCGGGCACCACCTAGGCCACGTCGTGGCATGGTTTGGCCTCCTCGGCCATCCCCTCATGCCCCCTTTCGATTACTTAAGCCTCTTGACCTAAAACCACCGGGGGACAGACAATTTTTCCACGAAAAGTTCCATAGCTCCGCCGCCACCGAAAACCCCAATTCGGGGATCAGAAAGTCTGTTCTGGCACCCTGCCGGGACGGGGAATTGGAGGAGATCGCCGCCATCATTATCACTAACGCCTCTCCATCAACCATCCATGATTCCCCCATCCATGTGTGAGTAATCCCCGTTGTAGGATGAAGGGGATTGTAGAGATTGGATGAGATTATTCATGTAATAGATGCCAAGATTGTTAGATCATGGTGAATAGTATTCGTCATTAGTGTTTTTGACATTGTTGCAACTTGTTATGCTTAATGCTTGACACTAGGACCCAATTGCCATGATTTTAGATCTGAACATGTTATTGATTCATGTGGATAATTATTGTTTTTTATCTTACCTGCAAGTTGTATACACATATCATTGTACGAAACCCGAGGCCCAAAAGTGATAACAATTGGGATAACCGGTGGGGATGGCTGTGATGTGAGGATCGTATTTGTTCATGAAGTGTTAATGCTTTGCTCTGGTGCTTTATTAAAAGGAGCACCTTAATTAACAGTAGTTTCCCTTGAGGCACCGCTGCAAACGGGCTGATAGGGCAAAAGCTGTTGTGCAAGTTTCTCATTCCGACCACGTACGACTAAATACAGGACACATGCTTATGTTTAATTATTACTTGGTTGCTTTATCATTATTTACCTTTAATTGCCCATGTCTTGATTATTATATGCATTACCATATCCATGCAACGCCCGTTCATCCGTCCCTATGCCTACAGTATTTTAATTCTGTTGTCTACTACAATTATTGCTGTTGTCTTTATTTCATTCTTGCTATTATTTCACTACTGCTACTGCTATAAAACTGTTGCTACTGTAAACTGTTGCGAGCAAGTCTATTTCCAGGTGCAGCTGAACTGACAATTCGTCTGATAAGGCTTACAAATATTCTTTGACTCCCCTTGTGTCGAATAAATAAATTTGAGTTTTACTTCCCTCGAAGACTGTTGCGATCCCCTATACTTGTGGGTCATCACCAGTCTGGGATAGAAGTGAGACGGAAATTTCCAACCGGAAATTTCATGGCTACCGGAATATCCGGCTGGAGAAAAAGGACTCGAAAAATGGCTAAGTCTCCGAACCAGTTCGGGACAGAAGTGAGCCGGAAATTTTCAACTGGAAATTTCTAGCAACCGGAATATCAAGTTTGGTCAACTCTGCGAAGAATCCAGACCTGAAGCTGTCTAGCCAACCGAAATATCCGGTTCAAGTTTGAACCAAAAATTCAGGTTCATTCCTGCACTCCCAACGGCCACACTGTTTTGAGGGGGTACAAATACCCCTCCTTCCCCAAGAGAAATAGTTCGTCCAAGCATTTAAGATCCATTTATTGAGCTCACCAAAAGCTAGATTTATCTGAATCCCTCCTCCCAAACTCGTTGATCTTTCGAGGATTGAAGGAGAAAGCACTGATCTACAACTTCACTAAGCCGTTCTTTTTTTCCCCTCATTCACTTGAGGGATTCAAGTCTAGGGTTTCCCTGTGGAAAACCTAGACTCCACTATTGCTCACTTGTTGATTTTAGCTTGATTATAGGTGTTCTTGGGAGCCACCAATTTGGTTGTGGGTGTGTGCCTTAAGCTTATTGTAAAGGCACCGGTTTCCACCTCGAAGGGAGTCAATAGTGGAAGGTGAACTAGGCCTTTGTGGCGAAGTTCATTAGACAATAGGGTGAGGCCTTTGTGGCATTAAGTAGGCATTCATGGCGAAACTCACAGCCCTCCAACGAGACGTACTCCCCTCAAAACGAGGAACTTGGGAATACATCCTTATCTTCGCATGCTTCCGTTATCGGTTACCTCTATCCTTTACCTTGTGTTTGTATATTGCTTAGTGTTGCTATACCGGGAGAACAACCCCTCGCGTGGTGGAAGGCGGCCGACGGGTCCTCACCTCTTGAATCTTCGCGCGACAGTAGGACTCCAGCTTATTGCGTCTGTCGGCCCTGGACGGCTGGCGCGGCGGCAGAGCACGGACATCGGGACGATGGCACTGGGTTCCTTTTGTGGTGGTTGGTGTCCTTGGCTGTGTGGGCAGCCGGCGCTGGCCCGGCGGCGGTGTCGACGGTGCGACAGCTTTGTTCCTCGAGCTGGCGAGTTTATGGAGCAAGTTGGCTATCGCGTGCAGTGGGTTTAGGGTGTCCGACTTGTCAGCAGAGATGGGAGGTCGAGCGTGGCTGACCAGATGCAGGCACGCGAGAGATTCGGGTCCTTGGGCCAGGATCTAATGGTCGCAGCGGTGGGTGCCGTTGTATGGGCGACGATAACGGCTGACATACGGTGGGTGCTCTCTGTAGCACCCTTAGTTGGGGCGCTGGACCTTCTTCTTTGATGGTGGCGGACTCCGGGGTCATGTGGGCGACTTAGAGTCTAGATCTCGACGTGGTGACGGCCTTTCTGAGGCTGGCAGCGGTATGAGACATCCCCTCCATCGACATATTGGGTTCGATGCGGCTCGGCACATGATACATGCACATATTTCAGAGACGATGAGCAATGTCTGTTGCCGGCTAATGAAGCCTCCGACGGATGCTCCATGGAGAATTCTACGCACGGCGCCACATACGAAGGCGTCAAGACTTCTCTGCTACCGAGAGGAGGTGCATGGTGGGTCTGGCGGAGGTGTCATGTTTATCTTGTTGATGTTTAATCGAAGTGGTGCGACAGTGGCGAGAGGCAGGCGGTATGAGACGTCAGTTTCATGGTGTGTTCTCGAGAGGTATCCTGTTAACATGGATTCGGTAGCCGGAGAGGATGGTACGGATGGCTACAAGGACGACTTTATGCACTTAGGTAGAAACACAAGATGTCTGACCAGACTATATCGATATGCACATGCGTCGTATAGTAGATGAAGGTGGTGGACTCAAGCTTGGGGACGAGATTCCAGAGTTCAACCTTGTGTTGGAATCGTCACCATCCCCGCACGTGTGGCGATTCCTTGTTGAAAGCATGGCCTAGGAGTTGTGTATTTTTCAATTTGCTTTTGTTTTGTATCATAGGGTTAATGGCTATCTAGTAGAGTTACTGTCTCGAGGAATGCTTCCTCGGGTATTCTTTCTAGCTCAATGCTGTTCGGCTGCTAGATTTTGCATTCTTGAACTTGTTTTTAATAAATAGTCTTGTGCATCATTTCTGTGTAGATAGTGCGGCCCCATTTCACAAAAAGACTATAGCGCTATAGTCAGGTCACAAGGAATAAAGAATGGTATTTATCCTTGGTATGAGTTGTGTGAGGCGGAAATTCTAGCATATGGCGGGAGCAAAAGTGATATACACCAAATTGAAAAGTGGTGATTGAAGGGATTGGTCCGGATCTTCACGGCGTAGGACGAGGATACAAAGGGGATAACCAGCTCCAAGAAGCCAAAAGGAAACATAAGAGATTATTTGAGCTGAAACTCTTGCCTACATAACTTATGGAATTTCACACCGAACTGAAACTGATTGCAATTCTTTTACCGTTTGTCTTTTATTTATTTCTTTTTTCCTTTTTTAACAAGATATCCAAAAACACACTCTATCAAGAATACAGAACAAACCTCGTTGGATCTATTCGGTGCAAAAGTGAACAATAAAGGCACAAAATAAAGTACACGACTAGATCTCAGCACAAAATGGTTTTGGATGGTTTTGGGCTGTAGGATGGGTGAGATGAAACGAAAAGGATAGATCTAAACACTACGAATCAGATATAAAGATTTGATAAAGGAAATAAGGGGAACAACAGATCCTACCGTGTCAACGGAAGCTCAAATACCACATGATATGCACCAACTCAGGGATGTGGTGATGGAATTCATTGGTCCCGATCTTGACGGCATAGGAACGAGTATACAAAGGGGATAACTATCTGCAAGCAGCCAAAAGAAAAATAATAGATTATGACCCAGCGAAGAGGATGTCACCGTAGCTTGCAGTTCGATACAATCGCTTATCCACAATCCGCGAACTAGACCACACAACCACGCTCAAGTCATGGAGCATGAAATAGGTACAATTCACAAGGGAATCATGAACTCTAACCCACATAGCCACACTCAAGTCGTGGAGCATGATTTAGGTGCAAATAGCAGGAATCGCCAGAATAAGGGTAGCAAGGTCTCTCCAATTTTGGGATGAGCCTATCTCTTTGTCAAGATATCAAATGACTAAAAGTCCCCTACTAGTGGGAGAACTAGGTTGTTTATACTTAGGGATAACCCCCTTCTAGCTAAGCTGTGGAAATGTAATCAAATTGGTAGGTGGATAGATCAACGAATTAATGAGGTAGCCTTGGGAATTCTCTCGTAAGATACAACTTGTTGTTTGTGTGTAAAAACATTGTTTATTCGGAGTCAGGACATTGTTTTCTTCAACAGAAACTTGTTTCTCCAAGAACTCTGCAACTTTGTTTCCTTCGCGTAAAATATTATTTTGGCTCAGACTTGTTTTGCACTAGAAACTTGCTTCTCTGCGAACTGCTCACCTTTGTTTCCTTGGAGTAAGCTTATTTTTTCCTGCATTGTTCCTGATTATAATCAATAATAGAGGACTTGGAAGCGCAGACATGTTATCAAGATTATTTGGTAAACTCAAGTTAGTGTTTCACCTGATCATATAAACCTCTTGTGATTGGTTCGCCCATGGTCAATATTGCTTCTATGGTCGGGATGTACTCATAAAAAATCTGGCACATGGACCCGATCTTAAGATCCACCTTGATTCACTAACGGTGAAAATTTGGTTTGCTACATATATAGGGTAAAATATAGCTTGAAAAATAAGAATAGGAAATGCCTTACTAGACCTTATGGAATCATTGTTGCACTCACACTCGGAGGCAACTTTATCAACTCTCCTCTAGGTTGCACGACATCTAGGTAACTCTACAAGAAATGAAACAATGCACGCATGTCCGAGCAAGATCTCCTCTTGATAGTATGGTTTTCGTAAGGCTCAAATTAACAACAAAAAAGTCGAGCATTGTCTTTTTCTCTTTTCACTTTGAGGGCTATTCAACCATCTTGCGCCATCTTCAAATAAGTCTATTATGCTCAAGGACATGGTTAGTCCGCTTATCATGTTGTCATTACCGTCAAAACCCTTTAGGGAGGAAAATGTCCTTTCAATTTGCCTCTTCTACCATTGGTGGCGAGGCATCGATATGAAGATGCATTTATCAAACCTTTCCTTTAAGGGCCATGTTTACCCGTTTGGCACCGTTTAGCTAGCATATGGAGGCGGTTCTTCACCACCAGCCTTGACTTGGTATTTTATCATGAAATTCTCCACTTTCCGTTAATTGTTTAACGGAGATACAAAAGTCTCGATCGACAACAATTACATGAAGGCATGAAAAGAAAGGAACACTAGCTTTGGTAGGGAATCCTGCTCCATGAACTCGACATCGAGAACGGAGAGCCGTGAGAGGGACAGGGCAGGTCTGAGGATGTGTCTGACTCCTAGGCTCCCTATGATGACGGGCGACGCCCAGGGCGATAGGGTTCGCCCCCCCCCCCCCGCGCCGTCGCGCGCTGGGTCCAAGATTCGCCGGCGGGCAGGAAGTCGAAGCCGCGCGGTGCTCGAGACCATCAAGGAAGCTCGCTCGTGGGGAGCGGAAGCTCCATCTTCTCTGCCAGGCGACAGCGACTAAGATCTCACCTCGGTGGAGCCACGCGGGGTGGTTTCCATGGGATATATCGTTGAGGCGGTGTTTCGCGCGTCCCCTACTTCCAGGGGGCTGGGATCTATGGTGGCGCGTGGGGCGGCGCCGACATATGTGAAGGTGCTTCGCGCGGAGGTGCGGCGTGCTCCGCCGGTGGCGGTGGACTTCCCTCCACTAGGGGCCGCTCAGAGTTCGAGCACGGCGGTCGTTTGGGAGAGCACCGTCGTGTCGGCTGTGCTGATTGGATCGTTGGAGGTGCCTATTCGGGGGCGTGCTTCGGCGGTTGCACCATCACCGCCTGCGGGGCGGCGGCGGGGGAGCCCTACGTGCTAGGGTTCGCGGAAGCAAGGCAGTTGAGTGGGCTGGGGGGCCTGTGTGAATGATCTCGTCCAGGGGCCCAGCCCACCAGGACGAATGTCTCGGCTGGCCTTCTGGAGGTTGGGCGTGGTGTTGAAGATAGCGTTTCGCTGGCCCAAGTTAGGTCCGCTGGGACCATTCTAAGTGGGTATATATGGCGCTGGCTGCCCAACCCTAAATCGGCACTTAGGTTTCCCTGCCTCTGCCACAGACGTGTGGCGCCACCACCGAAGAGCCAAACGCCTCATCTCGTTCCAAGCATCTCCCTCGTGCGCTCTACGTCTGCATCTCGTGCGGATGGACCGCGACGGGACTGGAGGGGACATGAGAGGCAAACGAAGCTACGAGGAGAGGGATCTTGGCCGCAGTGGGGATCGTGTGGCCAAGGCGAAGATCTTCGAGTGAGGCTGGAACGGGAGTGGGAGCGAGATGCCTCCCGGCGGGCGCAGAAGGATCATGAGGTGGAGTCAAGCCAAAGGGCTGATGACCGGCGGGAGGAAGCACGCCTTAGGGATCAGATCAAACGCCCTCCGGCGCGGGGCCGTGACTTTGGCGGGCAGGCGTCTGCCCTCCTCCAAGGTTGACTGGATCTAACAACACACCGGTAAGGAGGGCTCCGCCGGTGCCGCCAGATGCATCCAAGGCCATTTTCTTCAAGTGAGGACAACAAGGCCACTTCCAGGCATCGTGCTTCGCGGATCCTTTCTGTGTCAACTGCGAGACAAAAGGACATTGGTCTGCCATATTCCCGGATCTGGGTGGGATTCGGCAACGAGGGCAGGGGCTTCTTCCACTTCTCGATCCCAGTGGGGAAGCTTCCCAAAACCTGCCTCAAACGCAGCTATGGTGGTCATTGATAAAGACAACTTCTCAGTGGAGGAGGTGGAAGAAGAGTTCAAGGAACTTGCAGATGAAAAGTAGAATTGGCAGGTGCATCAGTTGAGTCGAACGGAGTTCTCACTTGCTTTCCCTTTAAAAGAGCTCCTCCGTATGGCCACCCGTGGGGGGCGGGTTGGTGCTACCCCTCTCTGAATTTTGTGCCATAATTTCCGAGACTATCGGAGATCCTAGGGCGACTGAGACTCTGGAGCTTCTATGGGTTCGGCTGCTGGATGTTCCCCGCCCCTCCGGGATGAGCAATACCTGCTGGGAGCCACCCTGGAGCTGGGATTACCTATGGAAGTGGATCTCGACTCGCTGAGCAGTGACCGTGCTCGTGTCCGCATGAAGTTCGCGTGTCGCGCCCCGGTGAATCTGTAGGGGTACTGTATCAAGGTGGTGAGAGAGGAGGTCAGCAAGCCCAATGACCCTTCCCCTCCTCCGCCCAACCCACGAGCCGATGATGAGGATTGTGAGGACGACGACTCGCAGTCCTCAGACGACGAGGGATGATTGGGATAGCAGGAAATCAAGGGAGCACGAGAAGGCTTGGGTGAACTCCCTAGCAAGCAAAGTCTCCAAGGCAGGCCCTAGGGAGGGAGTCGGGTGCGATCTTCCTGCTGGGGGTGCGACGGTGTGTGGTGCAAGGGAGGTCACTTCCGTGCTACCTATCACGCTTCCAAAGATGACACTCTCGCAGTATGGCTCCAATCTAACTGAGGACATCGATATATTCAAGTCGCTGGGCGCGATTGTCTCGGTTGTGCAGCTTGAGCTCTCCTCTGAAGCTCCCGCACACTCCATGGCTAGTGAGTCTACGCTGCTTTCACCGGCTGCCACGATAGATGTTTCATGTACCAGGTCCGTGCTCTCAGTGGATAGGAGTGATCTAGCACAGTCGAAGGCGCGGCGGCTGGAGTTCTCCCCGACACCTGGCTTGGTTGGTGCTGGTACGGGAGGTGCCACGCTCAAGGAGAGGAGGTGCAAGGCGGACCATGATAGGCCCTCCCGGTTCCGTGACTTGGAGGTGGTGGCGACGGAGGATGTGGTGGCGGTGGTTGTGGACTCCCAGGACACTGAGCGCCCAGCTCCCTCACATGCGGTGATACTGGGTCCATTCTTGGCGTCACCGGTGGTCCCCGAGCTGACTGCCCCTGTGGCAAGATGGCTGGGGTCTAAGAAGGCGGCACTGGAACCTGCCAAGATGAGCAGGAGGATGGTGGTCGCGTCTTTGGAGCTAGTGATGGACCGTGTGACGCGTCTCACGGTGGAGAAGAAGGCTTTAGGGTCTGCCAAGCAGGCTTCAGGTAACTCTTCTGATCCTATATTCACTATTCTTTAGGACCTCCTAGATGGGCATCTTCTCTCGGTGGCCGCATACTGCGGGAGAGCGTTCCAGTTGGCAGCAGGCCCCCGGGCAAAGGCTCTGTCGGTGATTAGAGCTAATGAGCTGGCCCAGGACAACTTGGCTAGCGCTCGGATTGCGGCAGACAAAGAGGCGGCGGCTGCTAAGGAGGCAACACTTCACCCCACAGTGGGGGCCGGGAGGGTGACGGCGACTTCGAAGATGGATTGTCCTCTCCTGGTAGTCGACGCATGCGATGACCTTGAGATGACGGTGGCGAAGATTGCAGCGGACAAAGTGTCGGTAGGACATTGTAATATCCCAGTGTTTGGGAGGTTACAAGGATCTAAATTTAATATGTGCATTTGCAAAGCATGCATCTGAAAATACGGGAAATTTTGGCGCGAAAGTTTAACCGAATCAAAGTGACCAATGTTTCACTTGACATGATGAAATAGGTCTAGATCATCTAGTCAAGAGTACAATTGGAGTGATCTTTATAACATAGTATCTCTACAAACCAAATCATCTGATAAGGCAAACCATAGTTGGTTATGACCAACACTAACCATCAACAACCTTAACCACAAGTCTATAAGTGACTTTGGATAAATCACTAGGTATCTAGAGCTCAAAGAGGGGTGAGTATCCAGAGCACATAATTGATGATCATACTTTCACAAATGAGTAATGCATAAATGAGTAATGCATAATTGAACCATCTCATCAACAGAAATGCGATCTTCTATAAAACAACAACTCCCTAAATTATCAATTCATTTCCACAATATCTCTATAAATCATCTCATAACTATCAGGTGAACCATCACATGTAAATAACAAAGTTTCAATAGAACACAAGTGATACATACAAGTGTTAACTCAAAACCCACAAGTGGGAAATGATATAATAATTGTATTAACATATTTATCGAATATGTACATATCTCATCAACCATAAAAGAAGTACCTAAAAGAGGAAATAAATCTTCTTAAACTATTGTTAAACCTTGATCATTGCCTATGATCTTTCCAAACCTCCATGTCTGCATCATGAATACAAATGAAGAATATAAAATAACAACACGACACCCTGAGTAACCAATTAACTACCATGATCAAAGTCATTAAGCTCAATAACTTTCACATGCTCATTGTTTCAATCATCTTATACAAGTGAGCGTATGAAATCTCAACACCTCAATGAACCATTTGATCCACTTACTATTAAGTCATCATTCCATAAGCATTCCACACTTCTATTCAAATCAACCTTCAACAAATAAAGTATCTCTGGATACAAGTATTGAGTTACAACAAATTATAACCTCTAGTAGAGGAATTGAATTGAAAGCTAAGTAAAACCAAACATGTATGAAACAAGCACATATCTTAGGGGAAATAAAATAATAAGTATATGGAAGGATTATGAAAGCCTGAACTAACTTTTAATCCAGATCTTGTTATGTTGTCTAGACCATTGTATCTGGTTTCCAAATCTTCTTTGAATCATTCTGCAAGATAAGCAACCACAAGAAAGGAGGACTACCCCATGAAGATCTTCAAGAAGATTCTTTAGAGTGTTCTAGAAGTGATAACCCAATATATCATAAGAGTACTTAGAAAATCTTATATCTTGATCTGATCTTATTAACTCTCTTGAAATAGTGTGATATTCCAATGTTAGTGTTATATAGAAGTAGTTTGATAACAAGACTAGCTACCTTGTTAACTAAATCACTTTTGTATACTCAAACAATTGAGTGTCATACACAAACAAACAGAAGATTGAATAACCTGGTACATCTCAGCCTATTGTATATGAGTAGTAATTTGGAGGCAAGACTAGCTACCTTGTTTACAAATTCTTCTTATATGCATAAGTGCAACTGGATGTCGTAAAACAAACTTACATACTTTTACAAATCATCTAAGTAAAATCTTTGCTTGGAGTAATTGGTTGCCTCCACCACAAGGGTGAGACAATTGAAGATGGAATCCCAGAGATGATCTTACTTGCAAGTGACAAAAGGTGATAACAGAAGTCTAGTAGAAACTAGAGACAAGAACATCAAGCAACAGAAGACCTCAAGAAGCAACACTGCATCAGTAAGGGAGTTTAAGAAATTATTCAGTGAAGCATTAGGTAGTATTAGAAGATCTATAACTTCTATGCCTTGTCAAGCCCATCGGAAATGAGGAATCCATAATAATATCCTAAATGGAAACAATTATCAAGTATGAAATAATAACAAGCATGGAATAATATTCATACTTGGAACTTGGTGGAAAACAAACAAATAAGATTTCAAATCCACTCAAGCTTCCATTTAATCAAGTACTAAAAACAACAACCCTTTCTTTCACACACCTAAGTAAGATGTCAACCAAAAATGGATAAAAGTTACAACTATGAAAATAACAAAGCCTCATAAAGAGAAAACAAATCGATTCATTAACCAACACCATTTGGTTTGACAGGGAATATAATTCTCTATTAAACGATTTTCATAACAGTGCATAGAACATTACCAAGTAGTTTTACCAAATTACCTTCTGTAAGAAATTGTATCCAAAATTGTCCAATCAAGTTATACCACCTTGTTAAACCAGATGTTTGTTGTGTGTTCCTAATAATCTTGTCTATGATAATTTTTAAAGCCATTTAATAAATAAAATGAAGACAAAACAACAAAACCACTTAATCTAGCACCGTAAATAAATAAATATAAATATTATTCAAATTCACCAAAACAAAGCATGGTGAGATGTAAAATTTGATAAGGAATCCGAATACGATTTTTAATAATTTTTATGTTCACAAATAGACCCTTAAAACAAAGGTTTTCTTCTCAGTTTTAAGCCCAGAAGGACCTTTCTGCAAATTCCAAAAGCTTGTAGGGGGTTATGCGGAACATTTTCTTTTGTCTTCCTCTAGGACGGCAGAGACGTGGCCGAGCCACGGCCGCCGTCTGCCACCTCCCCACGGCCGCTCTTCCGTGCGGATAAGTAGGAGGAGGAGCCCTCCAACTTGCCCTCTTCCTCACTCTCACTCTCGCACTCGCTGCCTCTCTCTATGTACCAAACTCGAACCAAACCCTAACCCTAGCTTCCCATGGCCGCCGCCGTGCGTCGTCGTTTCCGGCCACCCATGGAAGAACGGAGACCATCACTGGGTTCGCCGTCGACCGATCCATCTCCTCGAGCAAACACATGGGTTGGGATGGCTTGAAGCCCCGGAATGGCACTGTCTTCCACAAGTCCGGCCGCCGGCCAATCTTGGACACCGCCAGTGATTGGGACCTCGCCGTGCTTCACCGCCTCTACCACCGCGTTCCTAGTGAGCTGATGCACCTCTGGGTGCTTTTGGTTTCGAATATGGTTCATGAATTCGTGGAGCCGCCGTGTACCGCCGTTCTCCGCCGCGCCGGTGGTCGCCGGAGCCACTCCGGTGACCATTCGGTCACTCCACGGCCACCCCCGCACTCGCCGTGAGCCCCTGAAGCTACTTGAGCAAATGAATCGAATCAATTCGCAACAAGTTGCGAGATTGCGTCAATCTGAGGAGAAATCCTCCACTGCTGATGCAGTCATGACGTTAGCATGACGTCATGAACGAATTTCTTTTTCTTTTTCTTTATTTTTCTTTTTAAAATTAGAACTAACAGGTGGGTCCCACCTGTCAATTTTAAATTGGCAGATAATCAAATAAATTTAATAAACCAATAACTTTAATTCTATTAATCAGAAAAATATAACTAATATACCAAATTGATTAGAAAAATATTATATAAATGATTATAAAATTTTCAAAAATATTTGATAAAGTTTAAAATTTAATATTTTCTTTAATTAAATTAAATCATTTAAAATTGAGAAAAATAAGAAATAATTCATAAAATCAGAAAAATACAAGTTATATACCAAAATGCTACAAATGAAAAATGCAACTCATCTATGATGTTTACAAAGCCATTTTCTCAAGTTTTCATGTGTGCAATATTTTGCCTAGTCATTTAATTCATTTAAAATTAATAAATTAAAAACTTATTCAAATATTTTCAGGAAACATAAAATGGTATATCAAATTAAAGAGAAAAGAATTTCCAATTCAAATATGTCAAACATAAATATTTTGTGTAACTTATAAACTTGTTTCTAAAGATATAATGGAATTCTATAATATTCCATTATAACCAGAACTAACTATCACATCATTATCTTCCTTACTAATAATCCTTAAATGTTCTCACACATACAAAACCTATCATCATGGTCATTAGCTAGTTAGGAGATGATAGAGTTAGTTGTATTAGTTCATAATTTTCAAATAAACACTTTGTCATTAGTTCTACACTTTTAAACATAAAACAAAATGTGTTCGTTATCTTTTCTATAGTTGTTTTTTATGTGTTGCTGTGTTGTTATCTAATCAAGTAATAAACACCTCTACCTAAACATGATCACAATTGTTTGTTAAGTAAAAGTGAAACACATGTAAGACCAAAAGAAGTAATAACAACATCACCACAAATAATGAAAACAATTAACCTAAAACCTATGTGATCTTAGTATCGTATAGATCGTTGCTTACACCTGTAAGCTGGGATATTTTACAGGGTATTCCGCGATAAATCTAATTATTATGCATGTATCATCTTGCCAGTGTTTTCTGTAGTCCTTACCGGGACTACTTTGTTATCTTTCAGATGTCAGGATTTTCTACGCGACCCTCGAACCCGATGACATGGATTATTATTGTCATTATTTCGATCTCAGGCAAGTTCATTACTTGCTCATATCTTTTGCAGTATTCCGTAACGAACTATTTGCAAACAAAACCCTATCGTATTACCACCTATGCTCAAAAGAATGCATGATCCTATTTTTATAATAATATGACTAATTAAATGACTACCCGAGTGGTAGTGTTCTATTTGGTGGGAGGATGAGACCATGGTAAGATGAATAGGTCAAAGAAAGGTTCCATCTGCATGGGAAAGTATTACCTAGGAATTAATCACAAATATCGTCAGTACTCGGTGCGCCGTAAATACCGCGTTGACCATGGGTCTTCTATGGGGGGAGTAAGTCAGCTGTGAACTTCTCTCGTTCGCATGTCAACGGGCTGCCAGAGACGTTCGATGTAGGTCTTGCGAGACTACATGCACCTGGGTGGGATCCCTTAATTCCCGCGGACTCTAGGGTCTATGATGGTCTGCCAGGGGCGCCTAGATATCCATCGTGAGGGGTGGAATCAGGGGTTCAACCTGCTGGCAGAAATGGGAGGGTATGCATTGTGCGGAAAAGCATGGTTTGTCTTGGACCAACAACCGGGCCCCACACCTGAGTGGGAGTGGACAGGATCTCGAGCCTGGTTGTGCAACATGGTCTTGGTCGCCCATGGGTAAAGTAACGCACCTCTGTAGAGTGTAAAAGGATGTGGAATGTTACCCCTGTTCCGGGAAGGAACTGCGAACGCTACAGGAAAGGTAACTCCATGAAGTTCTAGTCCTATGATGGTCTGGCGGGCATAGTTTTCAGAACTAAAAGCAACCTCTTGAAGAAATATTTACAAAAACCTTGAATTAGCTTATGACTCTTTCGAGTATAAAGCTGTAGTTAGTGCATCAAACTACCCACTATATATCATGAACTTGCTGAGTAACGCTTGTTACTCATTCGTTCCCGTTTGACCCCTGCTTAGAGTTGAAGCCTATGGAAGTCGTCATCGTGAAGCCATCGCTACCTCATGAAGCTAGGTAGAGTGATCTAATACTTAGTTGATAAAGCATCGTCATCAACAACGCTGGTGGAGGAGAAGCTATCAAGGTGTAGATGGAGTCCATTCATGGATTTAGTTTCATCGAAGCCATAGATTAGGGCTGACATCAGCCGTAGTAGATTAGGTTCTGAGCTAGAGTAATTCTCCAGCTTGGAACTTCGAATTGCTTCTTCTGATGTTTCATTTGCAGGAGATCTTCTTGATTCATCAAAGAGATTCTCAAGATTTTGCAATGAAGTTTGTATCCTATAGCTTTGCTTGGACCCGCTGTGTTTCTGTTGTACCACTCTAAGAGATGTAGTATTAACGGATAAGTCCTTCTGTGAGTATTATGTCACCGACTTGCGCACTACACATGCAGTGGTGTGCTGGGTCACCACAGACATTCCCCCAGGGAGGGGGCGCCCAGCCTACTCGACGGTGTAGAACCTCCTGGCCCTGTCGTGACACGTGGGGATGCCGTCTCGGTCCCCATGCCTCCCAAAAGGAGATCAAAATATGCGGTGCCTCTAGTTCGGTGCCTAGTGACCCGGCAAGCACGGGCCAATGAGACGGAGCTCTAATGCGGATCCTTTTCTGGAACATCTGAGGGTTTGGTCGCAAGGGGCGCTAGACCTTGATCAGAGAGTTGTTGTGGAAACATAGAATAGACATCATTGTTCTGCAGGAAACCATGAAACAAGACTTCACGAACTTTGAATTGCTAAACGTAGAAGTAGGACAGAAATTCTTCTGGTGCTAGCCACCAGCCTCCGTGCGTTCAGGGGGTATCCTGTTGGGTCCGCGAGATAGTGCCTTCGGCCTCGAGCGCATTGACAGGGGTCAATCCTTCATTAGTGTGAATTCTCTGATCCGGGCCCAAAACAAAATCATGACCTTCATAGGCATCTACGGTCCCGCCAACCATGCCGCCTCTCCTGCTTTTATGCCTGAGATCTCGGCAAAAGTGGAAGCATGCCACCACCCAATTCTCATGGGGTGGGGGCAGAGGACAAGAATAATAACCGGATCAACTGGCCACGCGTTGAAATGTTCAACAACTTCATTGCCGTCTGGGCCCTCACGAAAATTCCTCGCTTCGGGGCGAGGTACACCTGGACGAACCGGCAGCGCGACCCAGTTCGGTGTGTCCTAGACCATGTCTTCATAGCTCCAGAACTAGATGCCCTCTCCCCCCTCGCTTGTCTCTCAGCTGAACCTATTATGGGGTCGGACCATACTCCGTTAATCATGGACTCGAGAGGGGGCTCCATATTCCGGTCAAATCGTTTCTTCTTTGAGCTAGGGTGGTTTGAGATTACAGACTTGTCCGCAATGCTTAAAACGCAATGGCTTAGACTTATGTCGAACGCCAGGGGACGCGACACTGTGGACTGGTGGAAACACATGGTTGGGGGGCTACGTCAATACCTGAGGGGCTGGAGCTGTAATATTGGCAGAGAATCCAGAACCTGCAAAATCAACCTCCTCAGCCAGATCAAAACGCTTGACGACAAGGCTGATGTCGTGGGCCTTGACGAAGATGAGTGGGCCTTTAGGTATCATGTTGAAGATCAATTGCTCGACATCTATCGAGAAGAGGAGGAATATTGGCGCCAGCGTGGAAGGGTGCGCTGAGCTTTGCAAGGGGATGCAAATACTGCCTATTTCCATGCCGTGGCTAACGGGAAAAGAAGAAAGTGCATTATCACGATGCTCATCTCTCCTACAGGGACGATCAGCGACCCCGTCCTCATTTGGGAGCATGTGTACAATTTATATCGAGATCTGCTGGGCCCCGAGGCCCCCCGTCGTCTAGGCTTGTTCCATCTATCTGGCCTGTAGCGAGATGTGTGTCAGAAGCTGAGAACGAGCGATTAATCCTGACCTTCTCGGAAGCAGATTAAAGGCAGTGGTGAATGACAGGAAGACGAACACAACGTCAGGCTCAGATGGGTTTCCGGTGGCCTTTTAAGCGTTGTTGGCCTCTTTGCAAGCTGGGTGTACTGCATATCCTGACTGACTTCATATTGGGCCGTGTGGACATGTCCCGGCGTAACATTGGGGTCATATAGCTTATTCCAAAAGTCCAAGGTCTATAGCTTTGATCAACGCCATCTTCAAGATCATCTCCAAAGTAGTGGCTGCTAGTTTGGACCCAATCGCAAACAGAATCATCAGTCAAACTCAAACGGCCTTCCCCAAAGGTCGCTTCATCCTGGATGGTGCCGTGGCCCTTCATGAGATTGTCCAAAAGCTGAGGGTGAAAAAGCTGGGGGGAATTCTCCTCAAGTTAGACTTTGAAAAAGCTTACGGCCGTGTTAACAGGTCGTTCCTCTTGGAGGTCCTACGTCGAAGGGTTCGACCCAGTATTCATCCATAGAATTGAACAACTGATTTCTAGAAGACTAACAGAGATTTCTATTGACGGACAGATTTGTCCGTTCTTCCGCAATAAATGAGGGGTGCGTCAGGGAGACCCTCTCTCTCCATTTCTCTTCAACTTCATCGCCGAGGCCCTCTAAGCCATTTTGTCTGCTACCTGTGCTGCGGGCCACATCAGTGGGGTGGTTCCGCATCTTGTTCCCGGTGGCATCTCGCATCTCCAATATGCAGACGAGACAATCATATTGATTCAGAACAAGGACCTTGATATCGCAAACCTTAAGTTTTTGCTGCTCTGCTTCAAAGATATGTCAGGTCTTTAGATTGATTTTCATAAGTCCGAAGTGTTTGTGTTGGGACAACCAGAGAAAGAGCAGACTCGCATTGCCAACATTCTGAACTACAAACTTGGCCCGTTCCTGTTTCTGTACCTAGGTCTGCCGATCTCTGACAGGAAGCTGACCATCGAACAGTGGCACTACTTAATCAACAAGCTAGGGGCTAAGGTCGAAGTGCGAATGGGTAGACTGATCTCCTCGGGTGGAAGGCTGATTCTCTCAAATGCTTGTCTGGACGCGCTTCTCACTTATGCTATGGGACTATTCCTTCTGTAGGACGGGGTCCACGAGAAATTTGACTCTATTCGCGCCATGTTCGTTTTGGAAGGCGCGTGTCCTAAACGGAAATGCCATTTGGTCAACTGGCTGGCGGTTTGTCGCCCCAAGGACTGCGGGGTCTAGGGCTGACCAACACTGAGCTGATGAACAAAGCATTATTGCTTAAGTGGGTGTGGAGGTTGTTTCAGTCTGATTCTTCTATTTGGCGCAGTCTTATCCTCCCAAAATACCCTGAAGCACTCAACATTTTTTCCGCGGAACCCCCGGGGGGCTCCCAATTCTAGAATAACCTTCACTAAATCAAGAACTTGTTTTAGCGGGGTGCGAGGTACGAGGTCCGGGATGGATCTTGGACCCTCTTTTGGTCTGATTTGTGGATAGGGAACGCCCCCTTAAGGGACAGATTCCCGAGGCTCTTTGATATCTGCGAGCTGCCATCCATCTCCGTCGCCACAACTTTTGAGGTTGACGGGCTACATTTTCGCCGGGCTTTCTCTCCAGCCTGTGTTGCTCAATGGGCGGACCTGAATGTTGAACTGGCAGATGTGGGATTGTCCGCGGGACCGGACGTAATTTCCTGGACTCTTGAACCTTCGTGGAGATTCTCGATTGTCTCGATGTACAAGAAACTCTCGCAGGGAGCGAGTATTGCTAGGTGTTGGGATCTCTGGTCGGCCAAACTCCCTTTTAAAGTAAAACTCTTCACTTGGCAGTTGGCCATTGACAGGTTACCTACGCGCGAGAGGTTGTTCGGATGCTATGGGCCTGCAAACGGGCTATGTGCGTTGTGTGGGGAAAAGGAAGACGCCGCCCATATTTTCTTCCATTGCTCGCTTGCCAAGTTAGTGTGGAGCGTGGTCAGCTACTTGGGTATAATTGGTCTCCCGCCTCGTTTCCCTAGTTTTTTGCCATCCAACAATCTTTGTTAGAGCAACAACGCCGTACCAGCCGGGTGTTGTTTGCGGCACTAGGATGGGCTCTTTGGTTGACACACAACAAACTAGTTATTGAGGCGACTGTGCCTAAACGTCCGGCTGACGTTATTTTTAAAATGCTTCTTTTTGTGCAGGCGTAGACAAATCTCGCAAAGGAGCATGATAAGGAGGCACTCCTCTTGATGGCTAATGGGCTCAAGATCATCTTCCGCTCTCTCGTGTAGAAGCCGCAACATGTTTAGTATCTTTACCTGTCTGTTTCGGGGTGGCCGGCCCCTTGCATTTCCGTGTTTGCTTGGCGAAACTGTATGCCTCAGTATGCATTAGCGTCCGCGCTGTCAAATTGGATTACTTGCTTTATTAATTTAAAGTAGGGCATAAGTGATGGCCGGTTTCTATATGTGGCAAAATACCTACCCTACACTGCACTCAACGTTTATAAGGCCATAAAGTCCCAACAACAACCCTCAGGGAAGTGTTAGCAAATTTCGTGATGGTCACCTTGAATTTATCGGTGGCCTTGAACTTTTGTTCGTATTGTGCGTTGTTCCTTCTTTTCACTAAAATTTTGCCAGGATACAAAAGGAACTGGTTCATCAGTTGCTATATACTCCCTCCGTTCTATATTAGATGACTTTCAAATGGATATATCTAACACTAAAATATGACTAGATTATCCATTTCAAAGTCATCTAATATGGAACTGAGCGAGTATCATTTCATACTTACATTACATATGGAGACAAGGATTAATACTCAGTTTAATCGACAGATCCTTAAATTGCAGTTTGACTGGAAGTCTGGAGCTATTCTGCCACTGCTGCTAATTAGGCTAAATGTCCATTGTCCTTATCCCGGCAGCTAGGCACAAACCGTTCGCCAAACTACAGGTCCAAACAGGCGCACCTTATGCGTTAGTCAGCATCCTTTCATAGCAACGTCAACGTGGAATCATGTCAAAAGAAAAACGTCAACGTGGAATCCATTAGCACACCCCTGCGAGTTGACGTTGCGCCACACCGCGCCGCGTCCGGGAGCGCCACAAGTCAACCACGATGCTTCACGGGAAATATCTAGACAGCTCGTCAAACACATGATTGAAACACGACACGCGGAGGAAGAAAGGAGGAAGTGCTCTCCTTTTTTTCAGTCAGAAGAAAGGAAGTGCTGAAAAACTACGGATGAATTGACCTAAAAACTGTGCTCACTGCCTAGTCCGATCCTTGCAGGGTATCATTGGTTCAGGAGAAAAAACGCGGTGACATCAAAATGCGGTGTTAAGGGAAGGGCCGGCTCGCCGGCTGGGCTTGGTATGTGTCCTCTTCAGAGCTCAGACGCAATAGAAAGGGCTAGCATAAGGGCAAACTCAACGGGCCTCCTAAATAACACCAACTTTTTTTTTTTGATATGTTTAGTGTGGTTCACGGATCGAAGGTGGACCGGACCTCCGATTTAGAAGCGACTCATCTCAGCGCCCTCCACAAAAAAAAACCAGTTAACTAAATTTAACAAACTAAATATGCATTTGACTGAATTTAACCGAAATTTAGTTGTATTTGGCGCATATAGGCATAATTTACAATTTGGCCTATGCATATTAGGAAAAAAAACCCACTGGGAGCTTCGCCGCATGCGCCTCGCCGTGCCGCCGCTGTCACAGCCTGTGCCGCACGGCCTACTCGAGGATGATGGCATCCGGCGCTGCTTAAGGTGCGTCGGTGGCCCTCCAACGTGCACTATAGGCGCCGGCTGCTGCGGAGGCGCACATGATTCCACCGTGTGCGCCAGCTGCGGTCGGGCGGCTATGTGGCGGGGGGCATGGGCGGCTTGGGAGGAGTCGTGGAGGGCGGGTGCTAGGCCCTCCCACTGCCTGAGCTCGTGCAGCGCGGACTCCTCCATCGCGAGGCGCAGCTGCTCGGCCTCTTCCTCCTCCGCCTGTGGTGCCAGGAGGGGTTGCTCCTCCTCTGGCTCTGGGTACGCCTCTTCTGCCTGTGGCTCCGGGCCGTCCACCTCCCCTATCCCCTCATTGGACGCTGCAGGTGGTTCCCCACAAGCGGTGAAGAAGGAACGGAGGCCCGATGGGACCTCACCGGGGATGAACCACCGGTCCCAGAGGCCACTATCGACGGTGCATCGGGGGTCCACGCGGAGGTCGTCTGGGAGGAAGGCGCGCCTCCGCACGATTTCTATCCGCCGCGCCTGGCCGTACGCCGGCACCAGAGGCACGGGGACTCGCCGGGGGCTCAGATGCCAGTGGTCTGGCAGCTTGACATCCGGCCACGACACCGGCTTGTCGCGCTTCCGCAGGTACTAGGCATAGTCCCAGCTCACGCGTCGGCGCTCCCTTCTGCGACCGCTTGACGGCCCCGACTCCTGGTCGTGGTTCGCCTCCTTCTTGACCATTGCTCCGGCGAGTTAGGGTTTTGGTTGGTGGAGTGGGGGCGGGGAGTGGGGATGCCAACAATGGCATCGACGCGGTCCCCATTAAAAATGGCCGGTCAACCTGGCCTAGGGTCGCTGACAGGTGCGCCATAGGGGAGATGAGGGGCCGACGTGTGGCTGCCATGTTTGGTCCATGTTTGGGTGGGGGGGGTGGGGGGAGGGCAAGGCATGTCTCTCCTTGATCCGTTTGAGGGCTGTAGGGATGGGTTTTTTTTAACCCAAAACCAAAACAACCAAATAGGGGGGGGACGTTGAGCTCGCCCTAAACCTTTGCCCTTTTACATCCCTGCATCACTGGGGTTTGGTCCAAGGAAAAATGAGCGGAGTCATGTGTTACACGCAATAGCAAAACAACGATGAAATTAAGCAAGATCAAACCAACGGGGACACGAGATTTTAACGTGGAAAACCCTTCCAACAAGGAAGAGAAAAAACCACGGGCGCCAGCTGACGAAGGCATGGATCCTGGACCCCGCGGGTAAGGACACCCCATCTCAGGCCCAAGGTTAAGGCCCAAGAAGAGGAGCCCTTGGAGTATTCTAGAAGGCCCACGTGAAGCCCACCTGCACTAACTTGCGGGTTAAGTTTGGAAACTTGTAACCGACCTAGGGTTAGAATTCGAGTCCTCTCCGGGTAAGGTTTGAGACCTGGCCACCTATATAAGGCCAGGAGAGCCACCGGTAAAGGGCCAAGCAACACCTCACCATCGAAACCTTGAACTCGAGTCCTTACTCTCGATTCGAGTACCACCATTGTAACCGATCTTTTCATCAATACAGATCGACAAGAGGCAGGAGTAAGGGTTTTACCTCTACGAGGGCCCTGAACCTGGGTAAATCTCGCCCCCTGTCTAGCCGACGATTCCACCAGTGCTCATGGGTTCTTCTAGTCGAAACCCGATAGGTTCACCTAAGGGATTTGTAGAGTCAGAGATTCGACAATTGGCACCGACCGTGGGGAAGACGGGCGCTGGATCACCGGCATCTTCGGCTTCATCGACAACCCACTCCCGTTGGAAACCATCGACTACGGCTCCGAACAATCCTATACGGATCGGATCTGTCGTGGTCACACCTCACTCGCCGGAATCACGCCCGGTATTCGAGGATCTGGAGAAAAGCGTCACCTTGACGTTCGGGAGCCTGAAATTCGTGACCAACAGGGACGGGATCCTCCACTTCTCGGATGAATCAGAAACTGAATCTGGAGCTGTCGACTCGCGCCGTCATCTGGAGAAAAGCGGCGAGTCCATCCGCTTCAACGCCAACGACTATCATACCCTCTCTACAGAGGAACCATCAAGAATTCAAAGAAACTTTCGATCTACGCCTAGGACGCACGAGCCCCGACTGGCTCAAGTCTGCATGGCAGGATCGGAACAAGCCTCGGAAACGGAACATAGCGCGGCAGAGCGCAACATAATCGGCATCTCACGGGAATCTTGGAACCGAGCAAAGGAGGCTATGCGAACGAGCAAGCCACCCGCAGCCGGGGCCTCACACGAAGACATGGTTGCCTACCACTATCACCTAGTGAGAGCAGCCACGACCATTAAAGACGCTCGGATAGATCTGGCCCGCCGAAGAAGAGCGGCGGATGAGTCGAGCCAAAGGCGAGCCGGGCTGTCCATAACACCCTTGGTCGGAACCCGACCCGCGAGGAAGGGGCACGCATCTACATCCAGGAACAATGAGTCCCTAGCCGGAACCAGCAGATCGATCACTCCTTCTCTCATGCGAGTCGATGACGACGGCAATGTCTACCCGCAAACTCCTGCTGCCGCGTTCTAGCCGCAGCAACTTACATGCAGATGAATCAACCGACGGAAAGTGACCCTCGGGCGGAACAGTATAAACAAGTACGCAAGGGATTAGGGCTGGCAGCCGCAAGGCTCGCCGCCTATGATCGAAAGAAAGCCGCAGAGCAACTGGAGAAGGAACAGGAGAAGGAGAAAGAGAAGGATAGGGAGGCATCCCGCAAACGTAGGAGCTCTTCGCCAAGAAGGGACAGGTCTCCACGTCGTGGCCGAGGAAAAGAAGCGCGGCGCCGTGACGACAGTCGAAGCAGCAGCGAAGGCAGTCCGAGAGACAAAAGCTCGCGGCATCATAGCAGCCGCTCGCGAAAGCGAAGCAAGGAACCAAGGAAGGATGCCGACCGCGACCGGCCAGAATACGACGCGCGATCAGATCTCGCTCAAAAAAGGGTGGACAAGGCAAGGGCTTCGCGATATCGCGAGCGCTCTTCGTCCGGCTCCTCGGATGATGAAACCTGCGGCGCTCTCTGCTTTGCCCGCAGTATCCGCGAGGCACCTCTACCCAAAAGATTCAAGCTTAGCACGGAAGTGACGAAGTATAACGGCTCACTCGAGCCCTCTCAATGGCTAAGCGATTACCTCACGGCAGTAAAATGTCAACGTGCGAACAAAAACACGGCTATGCAATACCTCAATTTGCATCTCACCGGCGCGGCCCGCAGTTGGCTGGAAAGAAGACCAAAATATTGCTACGCATCATGGGATGACTTGCACCGCGATTTTTGCAAAAATTTCCAGTCGACTTACAAGAGGCCAGCCACCACTGAAGAACTGCGAGCATGCAAGCAGAAAAGCGGCGAATCCACCCGCGAGTACATCCAGCGATGGACTACGCTCAGGAATACCGCAGGAACTATCTCGGAAGATGTAGCGATTGAAGCCTTCGCAAAAGGCGCCTGAAGAACGACTTTCAGAGAAGAACTGGGCAGAGCCGCACCCAAAACTATTGGGGAGCTGATGAACATAGCCGAAAAATGGTCTAACGGAGAAGATGCGGTGCGCAATGAGAGAGCCTCATCACCTGCGCAAGATGAAGACCGTCATGGCCGGAGGAAAAGGAGGAAATATTACGATCATGAGGACCGAGAGGAGTTGGTAGCGGCGGAATTCACGCGAAGCCGCGACTCTGGTCGCCGCGGGAATCGCGAATGGAGACCAAAGGCTGAAGAAAAATCACCTGAGGAAGACCTCGATGGATACTGCTCGCTACATCTATTTACAGATAAGCACACGGGCAAAACTAAGGCAACGCACCTTCTTAAGGATTGCCGAAAGTTTATTGATATCTCAGAAGCACTCGCCAGAAAAAGATCTGCAGCCACCCAAAATTACCCACCGCTTCCAGGAGGAGGCCACCAAGGATTCCAACCGCCACAACCCCCACCTCCACCAGCAAATCCAAACATGGCATTAGCTGCGCTACCTGCACCACCAGCACAAAACTCCTGGGCTAATGCGTACCCGAATCCAGCAGGACAACTCGCGATGATCCAGAAGGTATGTCCATCCCGTAGAGCTCAAAAGACTAACACGAGGCAATTGTGCATGGCTGTGCAGACACCGCCAACAAAAACAGAGTACTTGAAGATGGCAGACCAGTCGATAACATTCTCGATGAAGGACCACCCGCCACGAGTCTATCGACCAGGACACGCCGCCCTTGTCATCCAACCACAAATTGGCAACTATGACTTGGCCCGCGTATTCATGGATGGTGGAAGTGGCATCAACATTATCTACGCGGATACACTCCGTCGCATGAACAGGAACTTGGACGGCCTCCAGGAATCAGAAACATCCTTCCACGGGATAGTTCCAAGAAAGGCAATCCGTCCACTCGGAACAATCAACCTAGAAGTTGTGCTGGGCACTAAGAGCAACTACAGAAGAGAATTCCTCGACTTCGAAGTCGTCGATTGGCCTTCACAGTACCACGCCATCCTTGGTCGAACAACATTCGCCAGATTCATGGCAGTACCGCACTACGCCTACCTGAAGCTCAAATTACCTGGAGAATATGGCGTAATCACCATTGACGGAGACTTTCAGAAATCCAACAAGTGCGACATTGAATTCAATGAGATCGCAAAATCTTTCGGGATGCAAGAAGAACTTCAAGAGCTGGCAAAAACCACGGATCACTCCGTGATGCCCCTCACGAAGAAAAACGCGCCTGAACTGGAGTTCAGCGCTAACAGTGACACCCGAAAGCATCAAGTGCACCCGACAGATTCTGCGAAGACAGCGATGGTCTCCACCACTCTTCCGCAAGCATAGGAAAGCGCGCTCGTCGAACTCCTCCGTGAGTACTGGGAAATTTTCGCCTGGCAGCCATCAGATATGCCAGGAATACCCAGGGAGTTTGCCGAGCACTCACTCGAAGTCTTTCCAGATGCCAAACCCATCAAAAAAAACTACTCGACGATTTTCAGAACCCAAGCAGAAGGCGTCTGGAGAAGAAGTAAACAGATTGCTAGCAGCAAAATTCATCAGGGAGATCAAGATATCTACTTGGTTAGCAAACCCGATGCTGATCCCAAAAAGAACACGGACATCCTTCGGGTATGCATCGACTACACGTCGTTAAACAAGCACTGTCCCAAGGATAACTTCCCCCTCCCGCGAATCGACCAGATCGTGGACGCTACGGCAGGCTGTCAACGCCTCTCCTTCCTGGATGCCTATTCGGGATATAACCAGATCCGGATGAAACGGGAGGACGAAGAAAAGACAGCATTCATCACACCACACGGTGTATACTGCTACACGACAATGCCCTTCGGGCTCAAGAACGCAGTCGCAACATACCAGCGCTGCATGCAAAAATGTCTCGCCAAGCTCATTGGCAAGAACGTACAAGTGTACGTTGACGACATAGTCATCAAGACTCGAGTTGAGAGCACACTCCTCGAGGATATTAGGGAAACATTCGACGCCCTCAACGCATACAGGATCAAGCTTAATCCGACAAAATGCGTCTTCGGCGTTCCAGCAGGGAAACTTCTCGGGTACCTGGTATCCGCCAGAGGCATCGAAGCCAACCCAGAGAAAATACAAGCAATCTTGACAATGAAGGAGCCAACCAATCTACGCGGAGTCCAACAGCTCACAGGACGACTAGCCGCCCTGAGAAGGTTCATCGCACGATTGGGAGAGCAAGCGTTACCCTTCTACAAGCTACTAAAGAAGACGGACAAATTCGAGTGGACACCAGAAGCCAAGCAAGCATTCGCGGACTTAAAGCGATCGCTGCAAAGCAGGCGAGTCCTTGCAACACCGCAAGAAAGGGAGCCACTCTACTTATACCTATCCGCCACAAACTAGGTCATCAGCACAACAATCGTAGTCGAACGACCTGAGGAGGGCAAAGCGTACGAAGTTCAGCGACCGATCTATTACATCAGCGAAGTGCTCTCGCCATGCAAGCAACGATATCCTCATTACCATAAGCTCGCATATGGAGTTGTTCTTACAGCCTGAAAGCTCAAGCACTACTTCCAGGAACACGCCATCACAGTGGTTAATGATGCGTCACTCGGGACAATCATGAACAACCCCATGGCATCCGGAAGAATAGCCAAATGGAGCATCGAGTTGGGCGCTTGGGACATCACTTATGCAGGACGCAACACAGTCAAATCCCAGGTACTCGTGGAATTCCTAAGCGAGTGGACAGAGCTACAAACGCCAGGACCGCCTGAGTACACGAGCAACTGGATAATGTACTTTGACGGGTCCAAACGAAACGAAGGAGCAGGAGCTGGAATTGTCCTCATATCGCCTAGGGGAGACAAGCTGCAATACATCTTACGATTGGACTTTCCACCCGATGATCTGGCATCAAACAACGACGCAGAATATGAAGCTTTGTTGCATGGGATGAAGATGGCAGTTGCCTGTGGAGCCACCCGACTAATGATCTACGGCGACTCCAATCTCATCGTACAACAAACAATGAAAGAATGCGACGCAGTTGCCGAAAACATGGTCGCATATCGCGACATGTACAACCTACTCGAAGGAAACTTCAAGGGATGCGAGCTGAAGCACATTGCGAGATCCAGCAATGAAGAAGCAGATAAATTGGCAAACATGGGTTCTACAAACACACCCATACCGCCAGGAATATATTTCGAGAGGATGACCAAGCGCTCTGTCAAAGTCAAAAAAGCTGCAGGAACACCCACAGCACAAGAAACAGAGGTCAGCCCGCAAGTTGCCATCATCGAGCTTATTCATAACATTTCACGACAGGTTTTTCTGGTCGAGCCAGTCTGGACGCAGAAATACCTCGACTATCTATCCACCAAACAGCTCCCGGCAGATCCTCGCGAGGCTCGACAGATAGTCAGACGCAGCAAATCCTTTCGAGTAATCAACGGAGAATTATACAAGCAAAGCATCTCAGGTATACTTCAGCGCTGCATCGCACCCGAAGATGGCAAAGAGTTACTCCAGGACATCCACCAAGGAGACTGCGAGCATCATGCTAGCTGGAAAGCAATCATGGGCAAAGCCTTTCGAGCGGGATTCTATTGGCTCACAGCAGCCACCGACGCAAAGGAGCTAGTCGAACGATGCGATGCTTGCCAGCGATTCGCGCCAAGACCACATGCACCTGCTACGGAACTGCACATGATACCCATCGCCCGGCTCTTTGCGCAATGGGGGATAGACATGGTAGGACCATTACGCAAGTCCACACCAGGTGGATATACACACTTGCTAGTCGCAGTCGACAAATTTACTAAATGGATCGAGGCCATGCCAGTAACTTCGGCTAGTGACCAATGCGCAGTCAAATTCCTCGACTCCATCGTATGCAGATTCGGGGTACCACATGACATCATTACAGACAATGACACAAACTTCACAGCAAAGGAAACACAACAGTTCTGCGAGGAAAAGGGCATCAACTTCAAGTTTGCTTCAGTTGCCCACCCGCAAATGAACGGACAAGTCGAAAGATCCAACGACTTAGTTTCAGCTGGAATCAAGAAACGTCTACTCGATCGTCTACACCCAGCAGCCGGACATTGGGCCGAAGAGTTACCCTCCGTGCTATGGAGTCTCCGCACGACTCCAAACCAATCCACAAACTACACGCCATTTTTCATGGTATACGGGGCAGAGGCAGTCCTTCCCGAGGATGTTCGGTTCAGCGCCCCACGAGTCGTGGCTTACAGCGAAGAAACCTCAAACAAGACACTCGCGGAAGATATGGATGCACTCGATGAGATGCGCGATATAGCGCTCGCAAGATCCGCAGTATATCAACAATCACTGCGAAACTATCATAGTCGCCGTATACGCCACAGAGCATTCGCGGCTGGAGATCTAGTGCTGCGACTCAAGCAGAAGGAAGGACACAAGCTCGAGCCACCATGGGAAGGACCCTTCATCATACACGAAGTCATCCCAGGTGGAGGCTACAGGCTGAAGAATCCATCGACTGGAGGAATCTATTCCAACCCTTGGAATATTGCACACCTCCGCAAATTTTATCCCTAGATTACATGTTCTCACAACAAATAAGGCCATACTAGCCACTCTTGTAGCCCGAATACATGACTTCTCAGTCATAGCAATAAAATACATGGTTTCTCAACCATATTTACTCGAAGATTATTCATTCTTACATGCTAAATAGTTACAGGTACACACCCCATAAACACACGGGGGCTACGCCTACAACTAAGCATCACAAGAAAATTTATACACACAAGGTTACACACCTTACAACAGTTTTTACAAACTATGCAGCATCACAGAATGTCCACATTCAACAATCAATCATGGCGATAAGCATTCTCAGTCGCCAACACTCTATCTACTTCCTCAGAGGTTAGTCGAATGATCTTCTCCGCTGCAGGACGAACATCATCGTAATGCGGAGAAATATCATCGATTGGACCATCTGGAAGCCTAGCTAGGGAGTTAAAATTTACTTCAGGATGCCATATTCGGACAAAGGAGAGAGCCACCACCGCGCCGCAAGTCATCTGATTGCGCACGCACTCGCGAATTTCTCCTTCTTGCCCGAAGAGCCCGAGGAGATAGCTCCAGTCTTCAGGATCCCTTTCAAGCGGGTAGAATGCAGCGTTCATCGCGATCAAGACCTCGTGAAAAGAACTCACGAGAACTTTTACCTGGGAGACACGGAACTTCAAAGTAGCCAACACAAAACCTCGGCTGCGATCAGACCATAAATTATTCGCATGAGGCCTTGAGCTGCCAGCTTCTTAAAGAATGTGGTTTTCTACCCACTGTTTTTCCTCCCTGTCATCCGGTTTAACAACTGAAGAACAAATATGCGTGATTAGGTAAGGAAACAAGACAAAGAAGACTTCGGGGCTGTATTACTTACACAGCAGTTCCCTAGCAAGGGAAGCCAACTCGTCCATCACAAACTGCTCGCGTTCAGTCGCCAGTTTTTGCTTGGACTTCGCCACATCGGCTACCCCACGCAACGCTTTCAGCCTGCGTTCACCATCGGCTACACGATCACGGAGACCCGCCAAAGTCCCAACAACGGCAACAAGCGGATCAGCTCGGGCAGCAGGTCCACTTGAGGGTTCTGCGACCACTTCGGCTACCTGAATATCAAAAAGAAGATTAAAGGAATAAGGTGCCCTACTCGAGATATATTCAACACCTATTCAACAGGTGCTCGGGGGCTACTCCCATCGGGAGAAGACAAACAATTGCAAGAAGCATTTTCAGAAGAACACCTCAATTAAAGACAGTGAAAATACGGGAATACATCCCAAGGTTCATTACAATCATAGCTGGTAAAGCAAAAGAAATACAAGCCTAAGAAGCTACAGTGGTGCTCCCACTCGCGGCAGTCGTCCCTCCCTTAAGTCGAGCAAACAGCTCAGACAGCTTCCGAGCAAGGATGGCGGCTGGCTCGCCAAAACGAGAGAGTCGTACCTTTTTGCCCGTGGAGGGGTCGACTGGGAGATCCGAATAAGCCTCCTCCAAGCCGCTAACTCCATGCGCCAGCGCGAACTGGATGGCCGTCTTTGCCCCAGACTCCGACTGAGCAACCGCGTAGGCATCCAGGAGATTGCTCCCCGAGAAGATCTTTAGCAGGTCACCTAGCGCGGATGGAGCGAGAAGGCGACCATGCAGCTGCGTCAACACTTGAGTGGCGTTGCCAACCAAGGAGCAAATTCCTTCGGCATGCCTCCTGAGCTGGGCGAGGGAATCCGTCAGAGCGTCCACCCGCTGGATCCCTGGAAGCTCCAGAGAAACACCAAGAAGACCTACAAAGAAGAAGAGCGTCAAAAATCAAGACAGCAGAAAATAAATTATAAACCCAAAATAACTCACCCGCAAAGCGCCCGGCAAGGGGACGGATAAAATCGACAAGATCAGCATCCGCCTTGGTGCTGGCCGTCTCCAACTTCTTCAAGGCCTCTTGGGCAGAAGCAAGTTTCCCTTCAAGGTCAGCCGAAGACATGCGGGAGGATTCGAGATCTTGGCGAACAGCCGCCAGCTCAGCCTCCAGAGCTATTGCCCGAGTAGAAGCATCGTCCTTCTCGGTCTTCGAAAACTCAAGTTGAGCTGCACGACAATATCTATTAGAATCAAAGAACTAATGGGAAAGGTGCAAACAGAAAAAGAAAGGGGGCTAAGCTTACTTCGAAGAAGCTCGTTTTCAGAAGTGAGTCGACTGCGCTCCGCTCGAAGGAACGAACAGTCAGATTCGGCGAGGACAACACGACGCCCAATCGCCGCAAGGGAGTCAATGAGCGACTGCAAGAAATTCAGAGATAGAAAAATTAGAAGAGGAGAATTGGAGCCTGTACCCGATTACAATCAATCGACTACAGCCTCGGGTGCTACTCCCATCGGGAGCACTGCCGTGCACCCGATAGAATAAAGAAGAAGGAAAAGACAAGTTTTTGAGCCTGTAGCTGATCACATGTGATCGACTACAGCCTCGGGGGCTACTCCCATCGGGAGCACTGTCGTGCACCCGATAAGCAAATTAAAGACGAGTAACAGAATTTACCTGGACCTTGGCACGGGAGAGGGGATCTGCGGAGCTACCGACACCTCCTTTGAAGCTGAAGCCCCGGCAGCTAAACTAGGAGTTTCATGTTCCATAGTCGCCGCCTTAGGGGCTACGCTAGGCGAATTCTAGACGGTGCCTGCAGTGGAGCCTCATCCGCAGCTCCCGCCTTACTCCTCCTTTCGGGAGGAAGAGAAGAGGCGTACCTGCGAGGACTAATGGTTTGCATTGTGCGACAAAAGACAAAGCGTCAACACAGATGCAAAGAAAAAAACGTTCGACTAAGAGCGAGGAGAAAACTTACTCATCGTCTTCATCCTCATCCAGCATATCCGCATTCCAGGCGGTCTGGATAACTGGGAATGAGGAAGAAGGGGCACGCGTTTGCAGAGGAGTAGCATGGATGGGCTCCTTCCCGGGCGACTCTTCCAAGGATTTGTCCTTAGAAGTGGCCTCATCGCCTTCTACCCGACGACGTTTATATCGATCGCCACCCGAGTCTCCTGCGTCATCCGAAGAATCTTGGTCGGAGCTCGAAGAAGCGTCGGCGACACTGGTGTCGGCTGGGGCATCCAAGTTACTCCCCAATAATTCTGAGGCTTCCGCCCCAGATACAGGAGGGTAGCAGGTGGCCATGGACAAACTCTATGGAAGAAGACAGAAGAACGCAAAGGAAAATTCAATCGACTGGAATTCAGAACAAGCAAGGAAATAAAGAAAATAAAAGAAGAGAAGAAAGATAAACTCACCGTGGCTGGCGGAGGCTTCGACGTGTCAAAGGCCGCGACTGTGCACTGGGAGAATTTCTCTCCCGCCTTCAGGCTAGTGATAGCCGCGATCTTCTTCTCGAACTCGACGTTCGAAATCTCTTCGCGACTCACTCGGCTAGGATCTTCAGAGCCTTGATACTCCCACATCGTGGAAGGCCTGAGCTGCAAAGGTTGAATCCTGCGCTTTAGAAAGGTACTCGCCAGGGGCAGCCCATTGAGTACAACTCCAGCAGCTTGATCGCGGAGGGCTGTCACTCTTGCGAGTAGAGGCGCGACGACCTGGGCTTCTTCGGATGACAACTTGTGCGACCAGGACTTCCGCCTCTTCAGAACAGCGAACGGGTGGAATTCTATGATCCCACCCGAGCTGTTGTCGATGACGTAGAACCATTTTCTCCTCCAGCCCTGCGCGGAGTCGATGAAGTACATGCTGAAGTAGCTGGTCTCCGATCTTGCTTGGATCCCAAAGCCACCCGTACGTAGCGGCTCGCCGGGCTCGGAGTCTACCCGCGACTTCTCGCGGAAGATCCGGACTTTGAAGAGGGCCTTCCAGAGCGCCCAATGTGGGCGAATGCCAAGGAAGCATTCGCAGAACACGATGAAGCACGATATGTGCTGCACCGCGTTCGGAGGAAGATCGTGAAGCTGTATGTCATAGACATACAGCAACCCGACAAGAAATGGATGGAGGGGAAAGGAAAGACCGCGAGACACGTGGTCCGCGAAGACCACGCGCTCGTTTGCTTGCGGATTGGGTACCTCTTCTTTCTTTCCGAGGCGCACCCGCTTTTCAGACTCCGCCGGCAGCAACCCCTCCCGCTGCATCTCCTTGATGCTCTTCGCGGTGGTGTTGGGCGAGCGCCAGTCGCCCGAGCGCGGCGCAGTTTGCATGGAAGCTTCCCCAGATGCGGAGATGGTGGCGCCACGTTTTTTGCCTCCAGCCATGACTGACAGCACGAGCTCGAGCGCGAGGAAGAAGACGAGCGCAAGGAAGAAGATGGATTTGAGATGGATGCTGGGAAAGTTATACCGCAGCACAAACACCCGTACTTATACACGGAGCGAATCAATCCTGGCCACTCGATGCACCACGTGTCGGTCATCGCCGCCACCACGTGTGAAGATGAAACGAAGAGGCGGTGAACGCTGTTTCCTGCCACGATCTCAACAGAGGATCGTGCGCATTTACTGCGCGGTTGGCGTAAAAACCGGGAACGCCGTCTCGTTTCCCGGTCAAAAAGCTGACCACGTGGGCCAACCCATCTGCTCGCACTCCGTCACGTCCCATCGGGAGGAGAAAAGTGCGCCATGACGTCATAGCGCGCATCATCAAGACAAAAAAGTTTCGAATGGAAAGTTCAAACACGAAAATAACTTCGTATGAACAAAATTCCTTCGAGTAGACACAATTCTTTCATAAGCAAAGAGACAAAATCTCTTTAAACGAGAGAAAGATACCCTACGCACGAAAACTCTTTCGTATGGGTGCAGCATCCCAAACATGAAAACTCTTTCATATGGGCGCAGAAATTCCTAACACGAAAACTCTTTCGTATGGATCTACTAACTCAAACAATTATTCGAGTAGGCGGAACCTACCTTTTCTCACACATGATATTCACACATCATAAAAACCTGGATTGTTCAGCCGACTAGGCACATCCGGATGCCATATTCTTCGAATATGAAGGTAAGACCCGAAAGATCTCTCTTGAGGGCCTGGAATCGCACTCAAAAGCTGCGTCCTCCGGTATGATTCCGTGTCAACAACACGAAGAAAAATCCTAGCGGACGCGCAGGGTACCCCCATAGGTTAAGTTCGACTCAATAAGACCACAACGGCCTAGTCGCAACAATCACCTTACCGGGTTCGAGTCGGAGGTCTCGAATCTGTGTAGGCCAGAAATGTTTTTGCCCTAGTCGCAATTAATTGGCCCTGATCTCTCGGGAGAGCCAAGCTGCTGCGCCGCATCCTTCTGCGATAAAAAGCCATAAAAACAGGCACTTGCTTTGCTCGATACTCGAGTATGAAAGCTTATTATACAGGGTACACGCCCTTTAAACAGGAAAACAACCAAGCTGATTACCCGCAGGAAAGAAAGGCCAAGATTTGACCGTCTACTCGACTAGAAAAAACCCACTCGAGCAAACGCTCGGGGGCTACTGACGAAGGCATGGATCCTGGACCCCGCGGGTAAGGACACCCCATCTCAGGCCCAAGGTTAAGGCCCAAGAAGAGGAGCCCTTGGAGTATTCTAGAAGGCCCACGTGAAGCCCACCTGCACTAACTTGCGGGTTAAGTTTGGAAACTTGTAACCGACCTAGAGTTAGAATTCGAGTCCTCTCCGAGTAAGGTTTGAGACCTGGCCACCTATATAAGGCCAGGAGAGCCACCGGTAAAGGGCCAAGCAACACCTCACCATCGAAACCTTGAACTCGAGTCCTTACTCTCGATTCGAGTACCACCATTGTAACCGATCTTTTCATCAATACAGATCGACAAGAGGCAGGAGTAAGGGTTTTACCTCTACGAGGGCCCTGAACCTGGGTAAATCTCGCCCCCTGTCTAGCCGACGATTCCACCAGTGCTCATGGGTTCTTCTAGTCGAAACCTGATAGGTTCACCTAAGGGATTTGTAGAGTCAGAGATTCGACACTAGCCAGCAATACTTCACTATTTCGGGGTGAGGTTACAATCGCGCCGGGATTTACAATGTATGGCTTATCCCGCGCGGCGGCTTACAAGAGGTATATAAAGGCGGTCCTGACCTAACTAGGTCGGTAACTGTGAATCCAACTCCAACTCGGTATCGACTCGTACCGTACCGCGGGGGGATGCCGCCCCCCGCACCCCCCTTCGTTGCGCCTCCGGCTCCACTTCGTCTGAAGTTCGGCCTTTATCAGTATATACGAATACGAATTTGGATCACCATAAAATAACATTGTGTTGGTGCAGTTCGTTTGCTTACCCATGATTTTTTAACCAGTTATGTACTCTTATCCAGATATGTTCGTATACCACTGCCGAAATAGAAAAAAATTACAACATGACATTTGTGCAGAATGTTAAGATAAACCTGCTCATAAGATGTATTTCAAACGGTCGGTCGTACACTACGAATTTGATAAAAAATCATCTAAAAATGTTTCGGACACCGGTTTAAAATTGGAAAGTTACAGCGGATGAAACTTGAAACCGAGGACGAGAATAAAACCTACTCGTCGACCGCCCATATTTTTTATGTATACTTCGTTTTTTTAATTAAACCATATGTAGAGTTGTTTAAGCGAGGTGAGCTAAACAAATTGACATAGACGCCGGCCATCCCACCTGGAATTTTTGGGTACGAAAAAGTTTATACTCTAAAAACAGCTGATTCAGACGTTTTTAGTGGGCCAAAATTTTAGGGGATTCAGTTGGGCAACCAAACGGCGTTTTCTTTTTCTTTTTCTTGCAATAGCCTGATTGAGTTGTGCCTGTGCAACCAAAACATGCGCAAAGTGATTCGAACGCTGGGTAAGTAGGCCATCGCCAGCTAGATTTGTGTCATATAGGGCTGGTTCCGGGATTTTGGGCCCAGAACGAAATCAGAATTTGGAGCTCGTTAGTGTAAATAAGTAAAAAAAAATGTACTCCCTCCATCACAAATTAATTGTCTCAAAGTTGGACAAAAGTGAGTGTATCTAGACATGTTTTAGTGTTACATATATCTATTTTTGTCCAACTTTAAGACAACTAATTTGGGACGGCGCGAGTATATGTAAAATGCTATCATTAAAGATTTAACCTCTCATGAGATATTGCAAAATCAAATGATTATTTAAAAATTTCAATTTGAAAATATTATTTCAGCTAAGGCGACGGTCACATGTATAATCAATTAGATCCGATAAGAGGTCTAAACATTAACATAACAATCTGCTTCTCTCACAAAATAAAAAACATCCATAGAAGACTTTTATTTATCTAACAAAGTCAACTTCATACCACTTAACTAAAAAGGTAAATCATTCAACTCGACATCAGATGAACCATTTCGAGAGAAAATTTTCACAAACTTAGTGCAACGGTCTTTTAGTTGAGAACCACCCAATGGTTTCGAGGCTGGGGAACTCATTAAAACCTCAAGTATACTATTGAATGGTTGGAGTTCTTCAAATTTGGTCGTCAATATGATGTGATTGCTATATCGACCAAAACAAAATTGTTGTTAAATTTAAAATCCTCCCCGGCTTGCAAGATTTCGTCCTTGAATTCAGCTTCATGAAATTGCTTCGTCTAGGTTGCTTTACTGGAAATAACGGCTCTACATTAAATTCAGATGCTTGGCCCTATTCAAACTACCTTTCATTTTTGTAGGTGCATCTTCAATAGCTGATGCAAAATAAGGCACCAAAAACGGCTTGATGTAAAATATACATCAATGAAAGTGTCTTTCTAGATCACCAAAAAGGTCTAACTCCAAGAGGTAATGTAAAATATGTCGGTGTATACGACATGAGTGCTCCAACAGCTGCCCTAAAATATGGCAGCCGCACCACATCGCATGATCGCCCACCCACTCGACCATCGTTTGGTGACTCTGACGTTCAATTTCGCTCCTCCACCACTCCAATCCGCCCTTGACTGCACCTCCGTGACCTTGTCGCTCCCCCACCACTCTGAACGGCCATCAAAGAAGTAGTGGCTGTCGACAAAGAAGCAACAACCGCAAGATTTGTCTTCTTCGACCGTGAAGAGGTCGGGGCGGTGGGGTTGTGAGGTAGCTTTGGCGTGCGTTGTAATAGGTGGGGGCGGCGGCGGGATGGAGGTGATGCCCGGGCAGGACAATATGGAGATGCTTTAGGGGAACCAACATCGGGAAATAACCGAAGTGATTTGACCGGCATGTGCTCTGGCGGGCGTCGGTACGCCAGGGATGGCGGCGGGGCCCGGTGAGGTCGGGATGGAGGCGGCGGAAGGGCGCCGGACGGCGTGGATGGCGACGATGCCTTCCGGTCATAGGCGGGAACCTTGCACCCGACGGTTGGGCTCTCGCGCGCGGCTATAACATGACCCAAGTGATCTATATTTAGATCACCATTGCCCTATTTTACATCGCGATTGAGCCCTTGCAGCAGGTTAATCAAACATAAAGTCAAACTGCAAGTGTCTTTGCGGCCTAGAACAATGATGTGTCCGATGTGCACAAGATATCCAAGAGTAACTTGCTTGCTTTAGTGTCTGGTTATGATGCCCAATCCGATAGATATAGTTTTGACGTTTTCCATCAGACACATTTCAAGGTTAGTTGTGAAGGCATGGTCTTGTTTGACTTGTTAATGTGCTCGTCCATACGAAGTGTGAAAAAACTAGAACCGGGAAGGGTCGTCCTCATTCTTCTGAAGATTTGTTCCACATACATAGATGATGATTGTCGCTTACAGCTGGTCATTCCCTATGTTATTGCCAGTGGTTATTGCAATGCTTTCAGATCCAACTACCAGTTCTCTTTTGTTTACTTAATAGATTGGGGCAAATCTTTTTTCCCTGTTTCAAGAAAAATAGGAAAAGATCCAGCTACCATAGTTCGATCTGCTGCTTTGGAAACCTTGTCTGACGTTCTTTGTCTTGTCCGTCTAATGTGAAGAATTTCATGGATGAGACTGAGAAAAATATGCAAGGACAACCACCGCAAGATAATGGAAGGGAGTGAGGAGGAGAAATTGAAGAAATAAGTGGAGGTGTTCAAGAATGAAGTTCTTCAGCTCAAGAATGTGTAGAGAACTCAAGCAGATGTGATGAAGGCCAAAGAGATCAAATGGGCTGAAGAAAAGGAGGCTATGAAGGAAGATAAGGAAAAACTTCAGGGTGAGGAGTAGAAACTGAAGACATAAGTGGAAGTGCTCAAGAATGAAGTTTTGCAGCTCAAGAATGTGCAGAGAACTCAAGCAGATGTGTTGAAAGCCAATGAGATAAAATAGGCAGAAAAAACGAGGCTATGAAAGAAGAGAAGAAAACACTTGAGTACATGTTCTTTGATTTGGTCAAGGTCAAGGAAGCTCACAAAGATAAGATGAAGAGAATCAAGGCAATGTGTGATGCTTGATATCTTAGAGTAGTATGCCTGTGTGTTAATTTGCTGGCAATTTATATTCTCATCTCTGAACTACTACTGTTGTTGCCCTACTGTTAATTTCCTAGCAATTTTAAACCAAGGTTAAACTATGATGTTGTTGTACTTTTAGTTTTCTGGCAACGTGTTAAGGTACTACTGTGTTGTTGTTGTACTGTTGTTTTTTGCTTCCACTATGTAAAACTACTACTGATGTTGTTGTACTGTTATTTTTGCTGGCAACAATAATTCAGTGCAAAGATACCAAGAGTGCATAAGCACAACCTTACATAGGTTGATGCTTAGATAGTCTTACATAGATAGTCTCATGCATAACACAAAGTCTTACATAGATAGTCTCATAGCTAGATAGGCTGACACAAAGTCTTAACAGATAACATAGATGAGCTGATACTAAGTCTTAACTAGGCTGTCACACTTCATTTCTTTAGAATTAACACAACACACATCACACAGAGAAAGCCAACAACAGCCAGCAACCATTTCATCAGAAGTAGCATTTCTCTTCCTAGGCCTAGAAGCATTGATGCTTGGATCTTTTTCATTGAGTGTGCTTTCCTTCCCTTACTGTATACACCAATATCTTCTGCCACTCTAGCTACTTTTTTCACCCTGCTGGTGGCAGTATACTTCTCCATTTGCTCTTTTGCTTCTTCTAGTTCCTCCCTGTTTTCTTTTGCTCTTCCAATGGCTTCAACAACGTCATCACCAACAAGGATATCATGTTCCAGCAGATAGGCAACATAGTATGACTCCCGGTGCCAGAAATCGCAGGTTTTCTAGCAACATAAAAGAATAATGGTTCAATTCGGCAAAATAACTGCAAAAACTAGGTCCGACTTACAACTCTGCAGGATCAATAATGTCGTGCACTCAGTACCACATGCAAATAGAAATGTGCCTAGAACAGTTAATCCCCATCACATGCAAACATGCATAAGATGAACCCTATGAGCTATGCCAGAGAACAGAGCAGAGCAGAGCAGAGCATTGCACCCTTTCTCCACATCCGAGGAATTTTCTACACAGGGAGCTACCTTCATTGTTTGAAACTGCTCTTCTTCGGTGTCTTAAGCCTCTAGTCTCGAAACTAGTCTTGTACCAACCACACAGTAGAGACATTTTACTGAAGGGTGGTGGTAAAATGGAACGGACATCGCATGGTGGAATTCATCCGGCTGCAACACAAGGTTTTCCCTCGACCACTCTATGGAAGACACTGTTTTTTTTAAACGGGAAACCCAGCCTCTGCATCTAGTTGATGCATACGACTTTTATATTAATAGAAATAATAGTATCAATCTCCAACAGAGTAGCACGCGGGCTCAAACATATCATGGGTCACAAAGAGTAGCTACATGAACCAGCCACCCGAAAATAGATGTAAACACAACACTACACATTCGTGAGACGTCTAGTGTGCAACCAACTACCCTTGTTGAAGATAGCCCGAACGACCGCCATCAACCGAGTACATCCAGACTTCAAATGCCCTCGCTGGTCCGGTGGGAGAAGATGAGACCACATGTTTACCCAGTATGTGGCCTGGTGAACAACCTACAAAAAATTCCCATCTCTCCCATTGTTAAAAATAACATCATTTCGATAATTCAAATTTCCCAAAGAAAAGCACATACGCCAATACGAATGGATGTTTTAGTACTCTTGTCAATTCCATCTAACCAATGCCCAAACATATTCGCAATACTACACGGGGGGCTAATACTAAAGGTAAAATGAACAAGTCTCAAAATTTTCTTAGCAAAATCAAAATTGATAAAAAGATGTTGAACTGATTCATCTGTGTCACAAAAGACACATTTTTTACTACATGTCCATCTTCTCTTAGCCAAATTATTTTTGTTATAAGTTCTTTTCTATAAAGGAACCACATAAAAATCTTAATTTTTAGCGGAACCTTTAATTTCCAGAAATATTTGCGTAAGAACCTAACATTTCCATTCATTAAACGCCCATACACAGATTTAACTGAAAACACACCCGATGATGTCAATTTCAACGTGAAAGAATATGGAGAGTTCGATATAGAAACTCCCATCAGTATCTCTACTAAATCTAACCAAGGAATCCATTTATCCCCCACTAAAGGGCGTCTAAATTTAAGGTTTGGATGTGCGCGACTAAGAACGTGAGATATCAAAACATTCTTCTGTCTAAGAATATTAAACAAAGCTGGATATTGAGATGAAAGAGGCCTATTCCCTAACCACGGATCCTCCCAAAATCTTATTCCTTGCCCATTTCCAAGAAAGAAAGGGATGTTATCAAAGAAAAGTCCTTTAACTCTCATAATCCCTTTCCAAAAATGGGAATCAGTAGGCTTTGCTTCAATCTGAGATAAAGGCATATCTTTAATATATTTATTATGCAACAACTCATGCCACACTCCTTCCCAGTTAGTAGTTTAAACAACCATTTACTGAGAAGACATTTATTTTTAATACCCATCACCTCAGTACCAAGCCCCCTGGTCTTTAGGTAGATAAATAATGTTCCACTTAGAAAGTCTATACTTCTTTTTGTGCTGGTCACTTTGCCAAAAAAACGAGATCTATAAAAGTCAAGTCTTTTCAGAACCCCAATAGGTACTTGAAAAAAAAAGATAAAAGAAATATCGGTAAACTCGTGAGAACTAAATTTATTAGAACAAGCCGGTCTCCATATGAGAGTAGCTTTCCGATCCACGAGCTTAGCTTATGCTCAAAACGGTTCTCAATAGGCTTTCATTCTCTATTGAGAAGTTTCCGATGTTGAATTGGAATTCCTAGATATTTAAATGGGAGACTACCAATATCACATCCAAAGATCTGACGGTATTCAGCCATAAAATCTCTAGACTTCCCCAAAAGATCTCACTCTTGTGGAAATTAATTTTTTACCCAGAAAACTTCTCAAATAAAGATAAAATTAATTTCATGTTTACCACCTTCTCCATATCATGCTCTAGAAAAAAAATAGTATCATCAGCATATTGGAGAATAGAGATTCCACCCTCAACTAGATGAGGAATAAGACCCCCAACTTGTCCATGCTCTTTTGACCGTGCAATAAGAATGGCCAACATATTAACAACAAGGTTAAAAAGAATCGGAGACAACAGATCCCCTTGTCTTAAACCTTTTAATGTCTGGAAAAGTGACCAATATCATCATTAACTCGGATCCCAACACTACCCCCTGGAACCTGGACACCCAATTGCACCACCTAGGAGTGGAACCTTTCATGCGAAGAGTTTGCTGTAGGAAAGACCAATTGACTTTATCATATGCCTTTTCAAAATCAATTTTGAAAAGAACCCCATCTATTTTCTTTCTATTAAGTTCATGGATAGTTTCATGCAAAATCACAACTCCTTCCAAAATATTCCTACTAGGTAAACAAGCAGACTGAGAAGGTCTAATCACCTTCTGAGCAATGTTAGAAATCCTATTTGTGCTAACTTTTGTGAAGATCTTAAAACTCGCATTAAGAAGGCATATTGGGCTGTATTGCTCAATTCTGCTAGCATCCTCCTTTTTAGGCAAAAGGGTAATGACACCATAGTTCAGTTTAAAAAGAGGTAAATTTCAAGAATGCAACTGATCAAACAGTCTCATCAAGTCTATCTTGATAACATCCCAAAACACCTGATAAAACTCAGCAGGAAAACCATCAGGACCGGGAGCTTTATTGTGTTCCATATGAGAAATAGCATCGCGCACCTCCTCTTCCGAAAAAGGAGCTGTTAGAAAATTGTTCTCAATAGATGAGACCTAAGGCATATCCTCGATCCTAGATTCACACATAGAAAAGTGGAAGGATCCGATGCTCCAAACAACTTTTTGTAATACTCTGAAATAAACACTTTAAGATTCTCTAGTCCTACAATGGTTCCTTCATCCTGCTCAAGCAGGAAAAAAAATTCTTTTTTCGATAATTTCCATTAGCTATAATGTGAAAATATCTGGTGTTATTCCCACCCTCCTGAATATGGCGAAGTTTCGCCCGCTGAGCCCACTTTGCCTCTTCCTCCGTACGGAGGTTAGCCAGGAAAACATTGGCTTTCTTCTTAGCAGCCGTCTCGGCTTTAGAAAGGGGAGCCGACTCAGCTTTAAGGTCTAAAGCCTCTATCAGGAGCAATAAGCGATCCTGTTGTTTCTTATATTCTCCACTGATGTTTTTAGCTCACCCCGTAAAAAGCTAAATTGTTATATTATGGCTACCCACAATATGCATCTTTTGCTACTAGTTCATTTTATAATGGATTGTCTACAGGAATGCCATCATATATTCGGTTACTACTGGTAAGCGTGGTTTAGGAGAAATATATATGCCTTGGGAATCCAACCGGCATCCAGGTATATCAATTTCAGTTCAAGGCCTCTAGAGTAGAGAGGATCATTTCAGTAGCAGTCATGGTGATTTAAGCGTCAGCGACTCGATGTGAGCAGCTCCTCTGTCAAGGAGATGGCGTTTCCAACTCTGAGACTGCAGTATCCACTGGTGGAGAACAGGGCATTAGCACCGGTTTGTAAGGGCCTTTGGACCCGGATACAAATCCGGTGCTACGTATCCGGGACTAAAGCCCCCCCCTTTAGAACCGGTCTGTCACCAACCGGTTCTAAAGGCCTCCAAGTGGGTGCCGAAGAGCGCGCGCAGACGGAGGACCTTTAGAACCGGTTGGTAACACCAACCGGTCCAAAAGCTTTTTTTTTCTTTTTTTTTTCCTTTTCTTTTCAGGGTTTCCGATTCTGTATTTAGGGTTTAGGGTTTAGGGCGTGTTCCGTATTTTCAGGGTTTCCGTTTACGTGTTTCCGTTTAGTCTTTCCGATTCCGTGTGTCCGTGTTTCGTTTTTTACGAACACGGAATCGGAAACACGTAATCGGAAATACGTATCCGGAAACACCGATTCCGTGTTTGCGGTTAAGTGTTTCCGATTCCGTGTTTGCGGTTAAATGTTGATGCACCAAATAAAAGTACATATATATACATGTAACACGAAGTACTCGACCGAGCATTACATAATAGATGTATACTTGCATAGAGAAGGGAGCTGGCTATTGGTTCATAGGATGGAAAAATTCTCCGCCTTCATCTATGACTTGCGTGAGGAGAAATCCTGCCAATTCCTCTGCAACTGCCTTGCAACGTTGGATTGGTTTGAGCATCGCCCGCTTTCGTTGCATCTTTAAAAGAAGTAGATGAAAACAATTAAGTTATGAACAAAACTAAACATAATTGATGGCAACATAAATAAAGTTGTGAAGATCCGGTTACGTACCTCTAGATTTCTGGAAGTACGGGATTTCTCATTGATAATCCTGTGAATGAACTCGCAAACGTAGTATCCACAATAATCAGTTCCCTGTGGTTGTTGCGGGACTTTCTATATACGAGAACATAATTCAGTCAAATTAATAATAATCAAGAGAATGGTAATGGTATTGAAACCAGGGTACGTAGTACTACTTACTTTGTTAATCTGAAAGTGGAGCTTGTCTGCCCATGTACCGGGTTCTTCCTTGATGAACATTTGCCAAACCCTGGCCGACAAAAGAAAAATGAATACAAGAGTTAATTATTACTTACTTGATATCAGGAAATGAACGAAAAAGAGGCCGATGAACGAAAGAGGCCGATATATATATACCTTTGAAGCATCTGACGCGCGCTCTTCCATGTGTCAGCGTCCCAGGTTAACGAGTCCCAGACTTCAACTTGTCCTTGATCGATTCTAATGATGAACAATATGAAGTGGGACCTGCGCACGTGTACACACGCAGTCATGCATACTCATCAATTACACTTAACATCAGGTAAGCAAAATGGAATGTCTACAAGACAGTAACACTCACTTGAATCCGTAGGGCCAAAGTATTTCTTTTTTGGTACTTTGTCGCTTCAAAAACCTTAGCAAATCATCCGGTGTATCCTTGTTGAACTTTTCTATTGTGTCTTGATGATACGAATACGGGTCAATGAACCCAAAGTCCCAGATTCCTGCCAGCCTGCATTCACGAATCTTTATTCTGCATAGTAGCGTACAAAAAGAATGTCGTGAGTGATAATTATACGGGCAATGAACGCGAGCTTAACTAAATAATTAAATTACACAAATAAATCACTTACAAACAGTAGCAGCTGAGGATAGACTTGTCGAGGGCACGTTGATTGTACATCTGGAAGAATTCATCGAACCCAAGCTCCACACCGTACTCTCTGAAGTAGTGTTGATCCTGAACTGCCGCCATGATACAGTCTCTCTTTTGCCTTGCGGCCTCCAAGTACCAATCATGTAAATTCCGTAGTTGGGTTGTTAGAGCAGTAGGATTTTCGACCAGAGGGTGCTCGGGCTTGTATTTATATACCACATCAGCAATAGCGTAACCCACGTCGCCCATGCGTGGACCGGACACTGAAGCCTGGTCAGATAACACCTTGAGCGGGGCAATTGACCGTGCTTCTTGTTGTCCGAGCTGGGGAACTTGTTTCCCGCATTTCGTCTGCTCCGCCTGCTTTATCTGTGCGGTGTGCATCTTTTCAATGTACCGTTCATAGTCTGAAAGGGGCGGCGGTGGCGGCGGTGCAGGATAATATAAGTTGTCGATGGTCCGCTCAATTTTCCACTTTGGGATGTTCTTCAGAGTTTCCTTCCAGACGTCTGGAGGGGGCTTCAGGGGAAACCGTGCGAACCATGCTTTGTTTTTGGCTTTCACGGCCTCGGCTAGTTCCTCCGGAGTCATCAGGCCTGGTAACGTCGGGGGAGTCTCGACTTTCTTGGCTTTCCTTGGTCTCTTCTTGGGAGGAGTCCCGTTTCTTCTGAACTGCAGCTTCCGCTTTGCCGTACCCGTAGTGGGCGCATCCGTCGGCTCACGGGAGTGCACGGGCGATGGACCCTCGGCCTCGGGCTCCCAATCTTCGTTGTGGGGTGGACTTGGAGGTGCGTTGGGGGGTGGACTTGGAGGTCGTGCATTCTCTGTACGAAAGTGAAAAAACTATTAAAAATAGGCTTACATGTGGTGCAACATTCAGTAATTGATGGAGGTGGTGCATTTGTACCTGGAGGAGTCGGTGGCCTTGGCGCCGCGTTAGGAAACACGATGTGTTTCTTATTCCACAAGATGATACCAAGCTCCATTTCTCCCAGTGTCTTCTCGCCTTCACCTCCAGGAATATGGAGCTCAATTGAATGGCATCCCGGCGTAATTGTTGACAACCCGACACGAGCATGGGATGCTGGAATCTGACCACCATGGTAGGTTGCTCCAGGTTGATTCGGTAAAGCATAGCCTGACGCCACCCTGAAGGATATGTTCCCCATTGGCATATGTATCTCACAGTTTGTCTTCTCCGTGATATCATCCACGGGGTAGTGAGGCGCCGACGGTTCGACTGCACGACCGTCTTCTAGCTGCAGCTGCGTGGAATCCACGCTGCTTCTATGCTGAGATGGGACGGCATCTGCTACAGGATCGTCTTCTATTTGCAGCTGATCAGGTGCAGGACGATGTTCTACCTCCTCTTCAGTGTCAGGTACAGGGTGTCCCCCTTTCTCCAAGAGAAACGCCACCTTCTCTTCTAATGTCGATATCCGTTCCAGCGCCTTCTTCTTGCTTCTACCACGGCTTCTGTAAGTGCCAAGGTCCGCTGGAAACCCTTGGCTCCACGGGGTAGTGGCTCCAAAGCCTCGTGTTCGTCCCCACTTTTCGGGGTTCCCGAGTGCCTTTGTCAGCTCGTCGTTCTCTCTATCGGGAACAAAAGTTCCTTTTCGAACAGCTTCTATTGCCTTCTCTAGTTCTGCTACGACATTTTTATTTTTTCCGACCATGGTCCCTCCGCAACAATCATCCCAGTCTCAGCGTCCAACGTTGCCCCATGCACGAACAACCAGAACTTGGACCTATCGGGCCAGTCATATGTCTGTGGAATGATACCTCTTTTCACAAGCGCATCTTCATAGCGTCGCCACCTAGGCAGGGCAGTCATGTAGCCACCTGACCCCAAAATATGGTGATATTTCTTCTTCTTCGCATTCTTTTTATTTGTGGCTGATCGGGATGCAAAGACACCCGATTTCTTGTACGCCTTAAAATCATCCCAAGCGTCTCTTATCTTCACTAGGTGCCCAGTGAAAACTGGATCTTCGTCCTTATATTTCTTCCACAGGTCTTTCTTCCACCTCTGGAATTGTGTGGCCATCTTCTTCAAAGCCCACTCCTCGACTTTCTTCTTCTTATCTTCCGCTACGCTGAAATTTAGCCATACCGTGTCGCAAAGAATTTTTTTCAATCTGTCATCGACATAAGTAGCTCCAACGTTGGCGCCGGTCTTCGGCTTATTCCATTCTATTAAGTTGATCGGGACCAGGTCTCTTACAACAACTCCGCACTGATTTACGAATTTGCGATAAGTTTCTGGGGGCTCCAGTGGTTTTCCATCAGCAGCAACGGTATCGATCGGGAACCTTGCGGTATCTTTCAACCTTGCGGCCGGGCCTCGTTTCGACTTTGTCTCAGTACTTGCGCTAGCTGTTCCGGAGGGCGCCTAAACGGGAAAATAATGATTCGTTAGTAAGTGCAATACAAATTAATTGTTGCGTCAACAGTGACTTGAGATATACATTGGCAGAGTTTGTTCTGGAGGGCACTTCTGCATCCTCGACGTTGTTGTCGTCATCATCTACTACATCTTCTATATTCTCATCTCCGTCACCGGAGTCGTTCGAAAATTGATTGCTAAACGCATGTCCACCGGCGTGATCATGATATATGGCCGTTGCATCTTCAAAAATCATCTGGCACATGTATCTTTCCTTCTCCGCCTCACCCATTTCTGCGAGCTGATCGACGTGGGGATCCATAGCTCAACACCTGCTAGTAAAATTTATAAAATGAAGAACACTTAGCAAAATTATTTCATCGGACACTTAGCGAAATTATTTCATCGGACACTTAGCAAAATTATTTTATCGGACACTTAGCAAAATTATTTCATCGGACTCTTAGCCAAATTATTTCATCGGACACTTAGCGAAATTATTTCATCGGACACTTAGCGAAATTATTTCATCGGACACTTAGCGAAATTTATATGTCCAAATATTTTTCTAATTCTAATTCTAGTTAGTATATTTTTCTAGCTAATTAAAATTACTAGCTAATTATAATTACTCTAATTATAATTACTACAAAATTCTAGCTAATTATAATTACTCTAATTATAATTATTACTCTAATTCTAGCTAATTCTAATTACTAGCTAATTATAATTATTAGCTAATTATAATTACTCTAATTATAATAATTACTCTAATTCTAGCTAATTATAGTTACTTGCTAATTATAATTACTCTAATTATAATACAAATAGAAAAAAAAACAAAAACAAAAACTCACCTCTATCTGCCTCTGTGACGTCACACCTACGTCACAAAGGGTGGCGCGGCGTCGGGCAGAGGGAGGCGGCGTCGGGCGGCGGCGTGGGCGTGGCGTCGGGGCAGAGGGGGACGCGCGGCGTCGGGCGGCGGCGTGGCGTCGGGGCGGCGGCGTCTCGTCGGGGGCGCGGGCGCGCGTGGCGTCGGGGGCGCGGGCGCGCGTGGCGTCGGGGGCGCGGGCGATCGAGGCGGACGTCGTCGGGGGTAGAGGGTGGCGGCGACGAAGCGGCGTCGAGGGCGCGCGGCGGGGCGACGGCGACGAGGAAGCGTACGGCAAGGCAGGGCTTCGCCCGGGAGGAAGAAGACACGCGAAGAAGTGAAGATGAAATTTTTTCGCTAAGTGTTGACACAGAGAACTGCCCCCTGTTTGGACCTTTAGTACCGGTTGCTGTTAACAACCGGTGCCAGCAACCGGTACTAAAGGTCCAAATCCGGTACTAAAGGTCCAAATCCAGGACCACATGCAGACTGCGCCCCTGTACAGGCCTTTGGTACCGGTTGCTGTTAACAACCGGTGCTAAAGACCCTTTAGCACCGGTTGTTAACAGCAACCGGTACCAAAGGCATGTACAGGGGGCGCGCATTTCTTTTTTCTTTTTTGTGTTTCCTTTTTCTTTTTCCTGTTTCTTCTTTTTTTTCCCTTTTTTGTTTTCTTTTACATTTATTTATAAAATCAAAGTAGACTCAAAAAATTGTAAAATCAAATATTTATAAAAACATATTTATATTTTCTTATATTTTGTGTAAAAATCGTCTAAATGTCTTTTAAAACAATTAAAAAATAAAAAATAAGGTATTTCTCAAACTAATTTGAAAATGTAAAGAAATTTTTTTGTTTCCTGTTTCTTCTTTTATTTTTCTTCTTTTATTTTTCTTTTTTGTTTGCCTTTTCTATTTTCTTTTACATTTATTTATAAAATCAAAGTAGACTCAAAAAATTGTAAAATCAAATATTATAACAACATATTTATATTTTCTCATGTTTTGTGTAAAAATTGTCTAAATGTCTTTTAAAACAATAAAGCATTAAGTTAAATGATGAGGATGCACGGCAGGACGTATGATGGCGAATCCGGATGTTTTGTATTTGCTCGATGAACTGAATATATGATGTATCAAACCTTAAAGGGGGTGTAGAACAAAACAAACGGTATCGCCATCATACAGCCCAACCGTGGCTACTGGGTGCATATATGCATACCAAATGAATGGCAGGACGTATGATGGCGAATCCGGATGTTTTGTATTTGCTCGATGAACTGAATATATGATGTATCAAACATTAAATGGGGGTGTAGAACAAAACAAACGGTATCGCCATCATACAACCCAACCGTGGCTACTGGGTGCATATATGCATACCAAATGCACGGCAGGACGTATAATGGCCCAACCGTATAGCTATATAGTTTTATTGCTATCAAAATATATGATAGCTATAATTAAAATGGTGTTCTAAAATAGTGTTCGATTTGCTAGCTAATGTATTTTGAACATGATTGATACATCACCAGTTTATTACTATCAAACATATCTCATTTCTTGCTTGCTTAGGAATGATTTAAAAAATTGTATATATCTCACTAGTTTGATGAAAAATTTCATGCAGCCTTTGATACCGAGGTGATTATCATCTGATGACATAGAAGTTGTCTGAATCAGATAGCTAGGATCATATGTTATTTATTTTTATTGTGTTGTGTACACTATCTATCTCTCCCCATGGCATAGATCATTGTGATAAGAGCTCATCTCATACTATGTAAATGTTGAATTTCTTCGTGTAGATTTGGAAGGTAGAACGAAGAACATTTGGAATATAGAATTTCTCCCCATGGCATAATATTGTAACATAGCAATTTGGAAGGTAGAACAAAGAACATTTTAGTCAATAAACAATATGGGAATACATCCTATAACTTGGTAGTTGATTTCTAAAATCATAAACAAAAATATAAAATATGGTGGAAAATGGGAAAAATCCGATCACTTACCCCAGGCGCACATTACACCGTATGCGCCTGCGGTACTGCTCTTATCCCAGGCGCATTTTATCATTGTGCGCCTGCGGTAAAGTTACCCCAGGCGCATTTTGGAGTTTATGCGCTTGTGGTAAGTTTTTGTGTTTGTAAGGGTGGGTAATGAGTAAGGCAACGAGAAGTGAGAGTGCAAGTGATACATCGAGCATATATATCGTGTATAAATATATATAGATTGATTTAGCGAGATACCATACATATAGATTGATTTAGCGATTGGTATACTAGCCCGCTGCTACTTTGTTTCTCACTTCAAAAAAGTACATACATATATCGCGAGTATTTCCCTCTCTCAACCTTTCGTCACAATCTTACTCTTGCCTTTCTTGGTCGATGTTGAATACGTGACTGCCATACCGTGACTTCTTCTGTCTGCCTCTGTGACAACCGGTCGTCACAATCTTACTCTTGCCTTTTTTGGTACCGGTTGCTGTTAACAACCGGTGCCAAAGGTACTAAAGGCCTGTACAGGGGCGCGCATTTCTTTTTTTTTCTTTTTCCAAATGCACGGCAGGACGTATGATGGCGAATCCGGATGTTTTGTATTTGCTCGATGAACTGAATATATGATGTATCAAACCTTAAAGGGGGGTGTAGAACAAAACAAACGGTATCGCCATCATACAGCCCAACCGTGGCTACTGGGTGCATATATGCATACCAAATGCACGGCTGGACGTATGATGGCGAATCCGGATGTTTTGTATTTGCTCGATGAACTGAATATATGATGTATCAAACCTTAAAGGGGGGTGTAGAACAAAACAAACGGTATCGCCAACATACAGCCCAACCGTGGCTACTGGGTGCATATATGCATACCAAATGCACGGCTGGACGTATGATGGCGAATCCGGATGTTTTGTATTTGCTCGATGAACTGAATATATGATGTATCAAACCTTAAAGGGGGGTGTAGAACAAAACAATCGGTACCGCCAGCATACAACCCTGCCGTGGCTACTGAGTGCATATATGCATACCAAATGCACGGCATGACGTATGCTGGCGAATCCGGATGTTTTGTATTTGGTCGATGAACTGACCGGTGTATGAAGCTGGGCTATATATAGGGTCCTCTGGCTCACAAAGTGTTGAGCTAGGGTTTTGATCCAACAGTTAAGAAACACCTCATCCAACGGCTCACAACAACTCGAAAGAAACACACCGTAGCCCTGATCGAACGGCTCACAACAGCTCGAAAGAAACACACCCCGGATCCAACGACTCACAAGCGCTTGAAAGAAACACACGATCCGTGTGATTCTATCTGATTGGTCCAAACGAAACCCTAACCCATTTAGTCCCGGTTGGTGTCCCCAACCGGGACTAAAGGGATGATCCGTTTCTATTTTTCTTCATGCCTTTCTTCTGATTGAGCCGTAACCATGGAACATCTTCATCATTTAACTGAATGCTTGGATCATCTTTGACTTTGAAGGGAGGAATTTCATCAAATTTATTGTAATCTTCTGACATGTCTGTCTTGTCCTCGACTCCCACGATGTTTCTTTTCCGTGAAAGAACTATGTGGCGCCTTGGCTCATCGTCTGATGTATTCGCTTCGTTATCTTTTCTTTTTCTCGGTCTGCTAGACATGTCCTTCACATAGAAAACCTGAGCCACATCATTGGCTAGGACGAATTGATCATTGCCGTACCCAAGATTTTTCTGATCCACTGTTGTCATTCCGTACTTCGGGTCTACCTTCACGCCTGACAGGTTGAACCATTTGCACCAGAACAAAGGGACCTTAAAGGAAGGTTCGTAGTCAAGTTCACATATCTGCTCTATGTAACCATAGTATGTGACCCTTTGCCCGTTGTCGTCTTTTGCATCAAACCGGACGCCACTGTTTTGGTTGGTGCTCTTTTTATCTTGGTCTGCCGTGTAAAATATGTTACCATTTATCTCGTACCCTTTAAAGGTCAATACAGTCGAACATGGTTGCTTGGCCAACAAGTATAGCTCATCTTCAACAATGTTGTCATTAATGAGACGTCTTTGCAACCAACCGCCAAAAGTCTTCGCGTGTTCTTTAGCAATGAAATCTTCAGGTTGCTCCGGGTATTCCGAGCGTAAAATATCCTTGTGTTCCTGGATATATGGAGCCGCCAAGCTGGAATTAACTAGAACTGTGTAGTGTGCTTGAGTGAAAGATTGCTCGTCCATACATGTTGTTGATTTCTTTCCTAGCGTGCCTTTTCCACGCAGTCTCCCCTCATGGCGTGACTGAGGAACACCGATCGGGTTCAGGTCAGGAATAAAGTCAACACAAAACTCAATGACCTCCTCTGTTCCATAGCCCTTGACCATGCTTCCTTCTGGCCTAGCACGGTTTTTAACATAATTCTTCAAGACTCCCATGAACCTATCAAAGGGGAACATATTGTGTAAGAATACAGGACCGAGAACGGAAATCTCTTGGACTAGGTGAACTATGAGGTGCGTCATAATATTGAAGAAGCTTGGTGGGAACACCAACTCGAAGCTGACAAGACATTGGACCACGTCCTTCTGTAAACTTGGTAGAGTTGCCGGATCGATTGCCTTTTGAGAAATTGCGTTGAGGAATGCACATAGCTTCACAATGGGTACTCGCACGTTTTCTGGCAGAAGCCCCCTCAATGCAATCGGAAGTAACTGGGTCATGATCACGTGGCAGTCATGAGACTTAAGGTTTTGGAACTTTTTCTCTTCCAGGTTTAGTATTCCTTTTATGTTCGATGAGTAGCCAGACGGGACCTTGATACTACTCAGGACTTGGAAAAAGATCTCCTTCTCTTACTTGGTAAGAGCGTAGCTGGCAAGACCTTTGAAATTCTCTGGATTCATCAGGTCGTCTCGTTCGTGCATACGTTGGTGGTGCAGCCGTGCTTTTGGTGTATCTCTCGACTTCTTCCCATGCACGCCCAATAAGTTTAGCAGGTTCACGCAAATATTTTTCGTCACGTGCATCACGTCGATCGCAGAGCGAACCTCTAGGAATTTCCAATAGGGTAGTTCCCAGAATATAGATTTATTCTTCCACATGGCTACGTGGTTGTCGGCGTCATTTGGAACAGATTGTGCGCTAGGACCCTTACCAAAGATTACTTTTATATCTTTGACCATGTCATATATATCAGTACCTTTAGGGAGGGTTGGCTTCCTCCGTGTATCTGCCTCGCCTTTGAAATGGTTTCCTTTCTTTCTTACGGGATGCATGTCTGGAAGAAATCAACGATGCCCCGGGTACACATTCTTGCCTAGATGTATACTTTGAGTCTCGCCTAAACAGTGTGTGCATGCGCTGTATCCCTTGTTTGACTGTCCTGAGATGTTACTAAGAGCGGGCCAATCATTGATGGTTACAAACAACAACCCTCGTAGGTCAAATTCCTCTTGTTTGTGCTCATCCCACACACGTACACCTTCGTCAGCCCACAACTCTAAAAGTTCATCAACCAGTGGCCTCAGGTACACATCAATGTTGTTGCCGGGTTGCGACGGGCCTGGGATAAGCACTGGCATCATAATGAACTTACGCTTCATGCATAACCAAGGAGGAAGGTGATAGATACATAGAGTCACGGGCCAGGTGCTATGACTGCTACTCTGCTCCCCAAACGGATTCAGGCCATCTGTACTCAGACCAAACCTTAAGTTTCTTGCGTCACGTGCAAAGTCCTCGTACTTATCGTCGATGTTTCTCCACTGTGACCCATCAGCGGGGTGTCTCATCATATCGTCTTCCTTACGGTCTTCTTTGTGCCATCGCAGCAACTTGGCATGCTCTTTGTTTCGGAACAAACGTTTCAACCGTGGTATTATAGGAGCATGCCACATCACCTTGGCAGGAACCCTCTTCCTGGGGCGATCGTCGCCCTCAACATCACCAGGGTCATCTCGCCTGATCTTATACCGAAATGCACCGCGTACCGGGCAGACATTTAAATTCTCGTGCTGGCCGCGGTAGAGGATGCAGTCATTGATGCATGCATGTATCTTATGCACTTCCAATCCTAGAGGGCAGACAACCTTCTTTGCTTCGTATGTACTGCAGGGCAGCACGTTATCTCTTGGAAGCATCTTCTTCATTATTTTCAGCAGCTTTTCAAATCCCTTGTCAGATAATCCATTCTCTGCCTTCCATTGCAGCAATTCCAGGGTGGTGCCCAGTTTTTTCTGGCCATCTTCGCAATTTGGGTACAACAATTTTTTGTGGTCTTCTAACATGCGCTCCAACTTCAACCTCTCGTTTTCACTTGCGCAGTTTATCTGTTCTTCACGAATGACCTGACGAAGATCATCATCAGACTCATCAACAATGTCCTCAAGTTCAGACTCGTCTTCCCCCATTTCAGTATCACCGTGTTCACCGAACATAGGATAATTATCATTATCCTCTTCTTCTTCTTCATTGTCTTCCATTACAAGCCCTCTTTCTCCGTGCTTGGTCCAACAAAAATAACTGGGCATGAAGCCTTCTTGCAACAGGTGGGTGTGTATGGTTCTTGAGCTAGGGAAATTCCTCTTATTGTGGCATTTTTTTACATGGACAAAAAATAAATCCATTCTGCCTGTTTTTCTCAGCCACATTGAGAAAACTATGCATGCCATTAAGGAATTCGGGACGACGTCGATCATTGTACATCCATTGCCGGTTCATCTGCATTATATAAATTTATCAACAACCATTATGCTAAATCATCATGACTAAATTAATTAATTAATACAAAAAGTTCATCACACGTTAAAACCAAACTAGCGTAGTGACCATACATATATAGTTCTCATAAAAATACACACTGAAACCATCCATAAAAACTCTCTCTAATTAATGCATTTAAAAACAACAACAAATGCGATCAAAATCGCAACAAAGGTAACAATTGACCCAACGGCATAATGATACCAAGCCTCTTTACTAATTGCATATTTTCTAATCTTTCTAATCTTCAGGCGCATTGCGTCCATCTCGCTCTTGTGACCATCGACGACACCGGCAAGAACCTTTTCCAAGGTCATCTTCTCTCTTTCGGTTTTTTCCAACCTTTCTTCAGTTTTTTTCAATCTTTCTTTCAAGCCAACATTTTCTTGTTCAACTAAGTATAACTTCTCAACAATAGGGTCGATTGACATTTCCGGTTCCACTACCTCCTAGATAAAAATATCTATGTCAAGTTGGTCGGCGTAATTAATTGTCATATAATCAGGAAATGAAAATATGTAGTTATAAAAGATAATATACCACATCCGAATTATAGACTGGACGAGGGCCAACGGGGAAGGATATCAAAACCATGGCGCTATATATATATAAAAAAAATCTTACACAATAAGAAAATTATATACAAGTAAATATGTAAATTATACAAATCAAAATTTGTTTTGGTAAATAAAAACAATAGGCTCACCAAGGTTGTGTCGGTGACGGGGCGATCGACGGCGGTGAGGAAGGGGACAAGGCGCGCGACACTAAAAAAATCACAAATCATAATTAATTTTGAGCTCAAATTGCATCAAATTGTATACATAACAAATGAATAACAAATTCTAGCTTAGGCATTTCATCAAACACCTAGCTAGCACAACAAAAATGAAATGAGCAACAAAACGAGCAAAACTTGCAATGTCGGAAGAGGGAATATTGATGCTAACCGTAGAACCGATGGGTACCAACAATCTTGACAAATGGTGGAGAAAAATGGGGATGGATTAGAGCTCACAAGAGGAAGGAGAGAGAGCAAAAATGGAGTTGAGCTCGAGCTGGAAAAAATGGAGCTGAGCTCGGGGTGGAATGTAGGGTTTAGGGGGGGGGGCTTTAGGACCGGTTTGTATTACAAACCGGTTCTAAAGGGTCTGACAGCGGGTCCCGCGGTTGTTGCAAAAAATGAGAAAACCTTTAGAACCGGTTTGTGATACAAACCGGTTCTAAAGGGTCTGTCCCCTGGGCCCCCTCCCTGCAGCAAATGGCCGCAAGGCCTTTAGGACCGGTTTGTGTTTTGTATCACATCCGGTTCCAATGTGCTTGGCTCAATGACCTGTTTTCTACTAGTGATCGCCCTCCTTCACCAGATCAGCAGTGGCTCAGGAGGCAGGTTGGAAGCCTCGTGGAGTTCTAGTCACATATGCAGGAACATCGTATGTCTGTCGATGATATTGCGGCGTCAGATAACAATGCATTTTTTGTAACGGCTTCAGATGACTCAAGTGTCAAGATATGGGATACAAGAAAGTTGCAAAAGGACGTGGCATTCAGATCTAGGATAATCTATAGCCTGGGTAGTAGCCGAGCTCTATGTACAATAATGATTTGTGGAAGTTCACAGGTTATTGTTGGTGCTACTAATGGCGCATTGCACTTGTTTTCTGTTGACAGAGCGCACGTGATGTTGGGAGTGTTGCAGAGAGGTATTCTGGTATCGTGAACGTAAAAAGGAAAGATCTGTGTTGTAAATTGTTCATAGGACATATTTATCCCAACCATTCTGTTCAGCACTAAACATTGTGAAATCCATAAATGGGATACAAAGACCAATTCAGAATCTGGGTCATTTAAATCATCACCGGAGGAGGGTTATATCTCGGCACTTGTGATGGGCGAGTGTGGAAATTGGTTCATTTCGGGGTCTTCCAGAGGCGTTCTTACATTGTGAGATCATAGATTTTTGCTGCCTTTTAACTCATGGAACTAGTCCACAGTAAGCCCCATAGAGAACTTATGCCTACTTATACCACCAGACAACTAAATATTCTTCTGCTGGAAGACCACTAGTTTTTGTGGCGGCAGGCTTCATCGAAGTTTTCCTTGGAATGCTGAGAATGGTAGCTGCCACCAGGTAATTAAAGGGTCATTTATCGAATTGCCCACAACGGACCACTTCTACTCAGTTTTACCCCTAGCGCCGAATGGTGCTCAGTTTTGCCCCTAGTCCGTGCGCAACTACTATGGAGAGGCCGGAACGGTAAGTTTGGAGTCGAATCCGTTCCGCGAAGTGGGTCCGAGGAGTCAGACTCCGTTTCGCGAAGTGGTTCCGGGTGGGACTGCCAAGTTCGTTGAAACCGTCCGGAGCTTACAGGTGGGGCCGTGCAGTTTGAATAGTCCACACCCAAGCTTCCCGCTGGGTAAAGCGACGCGTGGGAAAACCGCGGGCCCCGCGTCGGTCAAAGACCGCCGGAGTAACGTCATGCGCGGCGCAGCAAATGCCCCGCCAGGGCTACAAAAGGCCCCTCGCCTCTCTCCCCATTCTAGCCGTTAATCTCGCCTTCACCGCACTCGCTCTCATCGCTGCATTTCCACCTAGACACCCCGAGACGATGCCTCGCCGGCTCCGTGCAAACCGCAACTCGCCGTTGTACTGCCGCCCCGCGGCCGCGATGCGGGGCCACAGTGATGCCGATAGCGACAACGAGTTCTTCTACGAGGAGAACGAGCAACAGCCGCAGGAGGAGGCTGCGCCCGAGCAGGAGCCGCCGCAGGAGGCGCAGCGCTGGAGGAGGCTCAGGAGGAGGCAGCCTATCTGGCCCGAGCAGCACGCCTCCGTCTACTCGTTCGAAATATGGCGGAACGAGGAGGCGTTCCACACGGTCCGCTCTTGGCTCAAGGAGGCGGCGGCAGCGGCCGAGGCTGCCGCTGTTCGTGCATCCCTGGAGACCAACCAGAGGGAGCAGGCGGAGCGCCAGGTCTACCGGCAGCTCACCGCAACCGCGGCGCAGGATGAGCAGCAGGCGATCGTCGCGCTGTACGAGAGCGATCGGCGCAAGGCTGCCCTGCAGAGCGAGAGGCGGGACCGCCGCCATCCCTCCGAGCAGGCGCAGCTGCACCGGCTGCGGATCCGAGGCAGAGCGGAGCGGCATGCGCTCGCTACGGTGGCGAACCCATCGCCCTTAGCCAAGGATGACCACGAGGCGGGGCCCTCCAACATGCTGGCCTACGACGACAGCGATGAGGACGACGAGGAAGAGGACGACGTCTAGGAGGAGGGCGACGACCAGGCTGGGTGATCGTGGCGAGCCTCGGCCAACCGTAGTTTTTTTAAAAGTTTTTTCAATGTTTTTAGTTAAATTATGAATTTGAGCCTATTTCAACGAGTTCGCGTTTTTTTATTAATTTTGAGTATTTCTGAACAAATTCACGAGCCAGAATGTAGATTAAAAGCGAAAAGAATGTTTGAATAATGTTGTATGATGTTTAACTAAGTCATTCCAAAATTTTGGGCAAATGTGCTTCAAATGAGGTCTGGAGCTAGAGTAGACACCCCCGTTTCAAATTTCATGAAAAATTCGACCTGGCCAAAATTATCCAAATAAATTTGAGGAGCAACTATATCACATATAACAACATTGTGCGTTGGATTCATGTCATTTTGATTTTTTTTGAATAATTTATGCACATTTGAAACCATCGCTCTATTCTCATGAGAAATGTGCTTCAAATGAGGTCTGAAGCTAGGGTAAATACCCCCGTTTGGAATTTCATGAAAAATTCGACCTTGTGAAAATTATCCGATCCAAATCAATTTGAGGAGCAACTATATCACATATAACAACAGTGTGCGTTGGATTCATGTCATTTTGATATTTTTTGAATTATTTATGCTCATTTGAAACCATCGCTCTATTCTCATGAGAAATGTGCTCCAAATGAGGTCTGAACCTAGGGTAGACACCCCCGTTTGAAATTTCATGAAACAATCAACCTTGCCAAAATTAACCAAATAAATTTGAGGAGTAACTATATCACATATAACAACACTATGCGTTGGATTCATGTCAGTTTTATTTTGTTATGAATTATTTATGCTCATTTAAAACCATCGCTCTATTCTCGTGAGAAATGTGCTTCAAATGAGGTCCGAAGTTAGGGTAAATACCCCCGTTTATAATTTCATGAAAAATTCGACCTTGCCAAAATTATCCAAATAAATTTGAGGAGCAACTATATCACATATAACAACATTGTGTGTTGGATTCATGTCATTTTGAATTTTTTTGAATTATTTATGCTCATTTGCAACCATCGCTCTATTCTCGTGAGAAATGTGCTTCAAATGAGGTCCGAAGCTAGGGTAAATACCCCCGTTTATAATTTCATGAAAAAATCGACCTTGCCAAAATTAACCAAATAAATTTGAGGAGCAACTATATCACATATAATAACACTGTGCGTTGGATTCATGTCAGTTTATTTTTTTTTGAATTATTTATGCTCATTTGCAACCATCGCTCAATTCTCGTGAGAAATGTGCTTCAAATAAGGTCCGAAGCTAGAGTAAATACCCCCGTTTATAATTTCATGAAAAAATCGATCTTGCCAAAATTATCCAACGAAATTTGAGGAGCAACTATATCACATATAACAACGTTGTGCGTTGGATTCATGTCATTTTGATTTGTTTTGAATTATTTATGCTCATTTGCAACCATCGCTAAATTCTCGTGAGAAATGTGCTTCAAATGAGGTCCGAAGCTAGGGTAAATACCCTCATTTGGGCTTCAACATTTTTTGGCATATTTTCTAAATCAACCAAATGAATTTCCTAGACATCTATTCTACATGTATAGTGTAAATCTGAAGTTTCATTATGTTTTGAATAATTCTTCTATTTTTTATTTTTTATTTAAATAACATGGTTTAATAGAAAAATCATATGTAAAACTGATAAAAATCATCGTTGTAGTAAATCTGAAGTTTCATTGTATTTTTTTATTTAAATAACATGGTTTAATACTTAACAGCAAAGAAATCATATGTAGAACCATCGATCCCTGTGGCCAACGGACCAACCAATCAGAGCGCAGAACGAGCGTCTCGCGGATCGCTGTGGCTGCGAGCGCATCCGTCCGATGCACGATTCCTTCTAGAAGGCGTCGATCCAACAGCCCAGATCGAATCTCTGTGTTTCCTTCTAGAAGCTTTTCTGCTGGTCAAACAGAGGGTTGACCAAGCTTGAAATGAGCATACATAATTCAAAAAAAATCGGAAAAATATATAGCCGACGCACATAGTAGTGTTATGTCATATAGTAACGAGAAAAAAATATAAATCTGTATTATAAAGAATGGAACGAAAAAGCCTTGTGTAACAGGTGATATCTTGAACAGTCTAGTAGAAAGTTCAAGATAATGAGATGAGTTTCAAACCTTTGGAACTCAAATAAGGTCAAAATCTCACCAAAGCTTCATTTTAGTGTGACTAAGAAAGATCCAAAGTTATTTTTTCATTTTGATGTTTTAAACTTGTTTTATTTACGATTTTCGATTAAAACCATTATTATTCAGAAGAAAATAAATAATACGAATATTCATCCAATAAATTTTCCGGCTTGGGAATTGCATTATATAGGTCTAATACACGTCTAGGAAAAATATAAATATAATTTATAAACATTAGAACGAAAGCCATCACTAAAATGAGATTCCTCGAATAAAGGAGTAGAGATTTCAAAGAATATGAGGTGGAAACATTGTGAATCTTCCGAAGAGGTGGGTTCTACCTTTTTGTTTTGTGTTCCTATGGGCTATCCTAGCACAACCAAGCAAATAGTTCCATATTGCTACCCCTTTCGACGCCGTTAACGCGTGTTTCTGTATAAGTCCGGTATTTCTCCAGCGGGTAGGGTTTCACCGGGAGGGGGGGCTACGGAGCGTCTGGATCCCAACACAAGCTAGGGGGTTCCATACCATGATAGTATAGGTGTGTTGTGTTCTTTGGATGTCAAAGATTTCTCTCCGGGGTGTGACCCGCTTCACCGGCATCCACTTCTCTCTCGTGAGCGCTTATAGGGTGAAACTCCTGTATCGGACCAAACATCGTGAATTTTCCGAAGAGGTGGGTTCTACCTTTTTGGTTTGTGTTCCTATGGGCTATCCTAGCATAACCAAGCAAATAGTTCCACATTGCTACCCCCTTTCGACGCAGTTACCGCGTGTTTCCGTATAAGTCAGGTATTTCTCCAGCGGGGCTAGCGTTTCACCGGGACGGGGGCTACGGAGCGTATGGATCCCAACACAAGCTAGGGGGTGCCATACCATGTTAGTATAGGTGTGTTGTGTGCTTTGGATGTCAAAGATTTCTCTCGGGGGTGTGACCCGCTTCACCGGCATCCACTTCTTTCTCGTGAGTGCTTATAGGGTGAAACTCCTGTATCGGACCAAACATCGTGAATCTTCCGAAGAGGTGGGTTCTACCTTTTTGTTTTGTGTTCCTATGGTCTATCCTAGCACAACCAAGCAAATAGTTCCACATTGCTACCCCCTTTCGACGCAGTTACCGCGTGTTTCCGTATAAGTCAGGTATTTCTCCAGCGGGGCTAGGGTTTCACCGGGAGGGGGGCTACGGAGCGTCTGGATCCCAACACAAGCTAGGGGGTGCCATACCATGTTAGTATAGGTGTGTTGTGTGCTTTGGATGTCAAAGATTTCTCTTCGGGGTGTGACCCGCTTCATAGGCATCCACTTCTCTCTCGTGAGCGCTTATAGGGTAAAACTCATGTATCTGACCAAACATCGTGAATCTTCCGAAGAGGTGGGTGAACAGACAACGACGTCGCCTAGAGGGGGCGTGAATAGGCGATTAAAACTTTTCCGGTTAATGCTTGCTAAATGCGGAAATAAACTAGGTGTTTAAATTAACAAGCATACAACCTAAATATTCTATGGAAAACTAGATGCACCAACAACTTATGCTAAGCAAGACAAGTAACAAGGTGATAGCAAGATATATAACTTCAAGCTCGAAGGCTATCACAATGTAAATTGCATAAGTAAAAAGCTCGGGTATAGAAATAACCGAGGCACACGGAGACGAAGATGTATTCCCGAGTTCCTCCCACAAAGGGGAGTACGTCTCGTTGGAGGGGTGTGAGCTCACCACGAAGGCCTACTCAACGCCACAAAGGCCTCACCCTATTCTCCGATGAACCCCGCCACAAAGGCCTAGTTCACCTTCCACTATTGGCAACCTTCAAACCCGAGGCACGCATCCACAACTCAATTGGAGGCTCTCGGTGTCACCACAATCTTGGGGCACACATCCACAACTCAATTGGAGGCTCCCAAGAACACCACAAGTCGTCTAGGGTCGAAGACCCAAGAGTAACAAGCTCACAAACTTTCACTTCCACGAATCCTCGTAGAGAGAGCAAACCGATGCAACCGATGCAAATGGCAAGAGCACAAGTGCTCAAATCCTTCACTCTCAAATTCCAACAAAGCAACAAATGCTTATGGGGGAATAAGAGAGGAAGAACAATGGAGGAGAAACACCAAGAACTCCAAGATCAAGATCTACTAGGTTTCCCTCACTAAGAAGGAAGATGGATTGGTGGAAATGTAGATCTAGATCTCCTCTCTCTTTTCCCTCAAAGATATGCAAGAATCATGGGAGGAATTGAGAGAGGGGCAAGCTTTCCAAGGTCAACAATGGAGGAGAGAGGGGGAAAATTCGTGCTTGGAAGACCTAGCCCTTTGGGGAAGAAAGGGGGCCTATTTATAGGTCCCCACGAAAAAGAGCCGTTGGAGGAAAACTTACACCGGAGACTCCGGTAAGTCTCCGGTCTGAAGATTTTCGCACCGGAGACTCCGGTAAGTCTCCGGTAAGTCTCCGGTCTGAAGATTTTCGCAGACCGTTGGACCGGAGACTCCGGTCTTGACTTGCCGTCTGAGCCCAGACGGTGTCTGTGGTCGAGCGGGACCAACATCCACTAGCCATACCGGAGACTCCGGACACTCTCCGGACCCTATATAGAGAGAGACATCAAGGGAGCAACCCCTGGGGAAGTTTTTGGTCCGGAGACTCCGGACTGCGCACCGGAGACTCCGGACTACCGGAGATTCCGGCCCTAAGTCCGGAGACTCCGGACTGGCGAAAACTGCAGAGACACAATTACTAAAACACTCATAACTTTTTCGTCCGGACTCTGTTTTCGATAATCTTTGGCTCGTTGAGTTCGCAATGAAAAACTATACAAGATCATGCAGAGAAACATCACTGTCCAACAATGGAAACTAAAACCAAATGTAGAAAGGTTTAACCTCTCTAAAAGGAACAATCGGTAAAACCTCCATCACCGAGACGAACATAACTTTTGCGGATGAAGTTCGAAAGAGGTGAATCCAATAGGGTTGGAAAGATAACAGCAAGGAGTATACAAACAAAAACGAATGGAGAAGTTACCACACATGGAAGGTGTGGAAACATTCTCAAAGCTGAACCGGATATTTTCTCCACCGAAAACGCAACAAGTTTTTCTTATGAAATCCGTTTTCGAGAAACCAAGGCTTGTCATGAAGATCACGACAAGCACTAAAACCCAAAGGAGACAACGGCAAAATAAGAACCAAGAAAGATGATATGCAAAGTATGCAAAGGTTTGAGCTCTCCATAAGATTCGATCGAGTTATTCACTTGAGAGCCCCTCTTGATAGTACGACTATCTATCCTATAACCCGGTCTCCCAAAGACACGAGACCGGTAAAATAGAAAACCTATCAAGATTGTACCTTTGCCTTGAGCATTCCACTTGAGCTAGATGATGACGATCTTGACTCTCTCAAGTAGGATCTTCTTTCTTGATTGCGCTTGCTAGCACAAACTCCGCTTGATGAAGACTTGCAAGTTGCTCCCCCATACACCATTATGAGAGAGACTAGCTCCCCCATACACCATTATGGGAGAGACCCTTCTCGGCAAATCTTCACAAGGCCACAATCTCCAAGAGGGTGACAAGCATCAAGCATAGGATATCTTCTATATGCTTCACTTGAGCTTCTACATCAAGCAAGATGACGAACACCGCTTGACGACGACATAGACCATGGGCAATAAGAAATCTTCCTTTTGGTTCATGCCCATGGAAAGATACCTAACCACACATATAGATGCGACACACACATATCATGGGTTAGTTCACAAAGCTATATTGACAATTGCTTACCATACCATGAGATACACAATCCCACTTGGTACAAATTGTAGCTTTGTGTGTTGATCGCTTGCTTGATCAACCTTGTATCTTTGCTTCTCACTTCTAAAGATGATGTCTTGAAGACGATAATGAAAGATCACCTAATCCTTTTCTTCAAGACACACTAGCAATAAGCTCAACTCAAACCAAGACCATTCTTCATATAAATACTTGAATGTAACAATGGCCATCAAGGAAGCTAATAGAGTTCAACACATGAACTCCATTATTTCCTATGGACAAGATCTACAAAGATAACTCAATGCAAACATTAGTCCATAAGGATTGTCATTAATTACCAAAACCACATATGGGGGAACCATGCGCTTTCAATCTCCCCCATTTTGGTAATTGATGACAATCCCTTTTTACGAGGGTTTATATGATGAATAAAGCAAACATGCTTAACAAGAGCAAGGATGCAATAACATGGAAAGGCAAATGCTTAAGAACGAAACTAAAGCATAAACCAAATTCCCTTAAACCCTCTAAACTTCTCCCCCATTAGCATCCATTGCCGAAATGGGAAAAAGGATTAGAAGGCCAATATAGTAAGAGCTCCCCCATAGTGTATGCATTCCTCATGATATGAGTGAAACCAAGTGCATATCTCCAACTATGAATAGATGGAGGGAGATCAAACTATATTGAGGATCCAAAGATTTACAAGAAAAGTCAAATTGAAGGATACTTTCACAAGGAAGCAACCAACCAAAGGATCCGAAAAACCGATTGACCAAAATCAATATTTTGATGAGATCAACCAAGTGTTCTAGAAAATCAAGAGGGAACTCCCAAGGTACATGCACAATGTTAGATTTGAATTACTATATAGTGTGCACAACATGGAATCATCACTCCATTCTAGATAATTTTGAACACAAACAAGAGCAAGAGAATAGATTGGAAATGAAGCAAAGCAACTTGCAAACAAACAAAAGTTGAGCAATGAAGATCAAAAAGTGACAAATAAAAACTTACTCAACCGAAATAGATGCGTGTGACAAGGAAAAACATTTTTAGGAGACTAATAGGATGATAGAATCATCAACATAGTCTTTCAATATATAAGGCACATAGTGCATATCATGTCTTTCCCATACACACAAACCATCAAGTGATAAAACACATAGGTCCACAAGCTTATTAAGATGCAAAAGAGATACCAAAAGAAAAGCAAAGCTTGTGCCTTTTAGGAACCACCAAGGAATATAAAGCAATAAAATGTGGTCACTAAAGAAAAAGAATATCAATTAAAGATGTAACTATTATCGTGTGTATATGTTTCTAAGTGGACAACAATCACAAAGATATATATCCACAAAGAAACATGCACACACAAAATAGGTACAAAGGTGAAGAACATGATATCCAAGAGAGGTTCATAAATATACCAATAAGATTTTTTCTAGAAAGCAAAGCACTAAGCTTAATTTTGTCTTAAAGGGATATATATGAACAAACAACAAACTCATCAAAGCATCACAAATATCACAAGGGAAAAGTGATAGTTGGAATGCTTTGAGAAAGGTAACACGTATCACAAAAAAAATCAAATGGTTTTTGAGAATCCATCAATATTGCATATGAGAGACTTCAAGTAGAAGTTGCTAGATTAATATACTTGGGATTGGTGAATCATGAAAATGATTATAAATATCCCCTTAGTATGTAATCATCCCGGCTTACTCATGGTTGCAATAAAGATGTTTTTGATAAGACATTTGCAAGAACCAAAAGAAATGCAACAAAGGGAAATCATGCAAAGAAGCAACCTACACAAGGTTGAAAGCTAGAAATGTATGCATGAGATAGATACTAGTTACCGAGACGACATTGGTGATGAAGAGGATGCGAGTTTGATAATCATCGTAGCTTGACTCTTATAATACCATGGTGAGAACACCTTCCTTATGAATGGAGCAAGCAACCAATGTATCTCCATTGTACCTAAAAACAAAATTCAAGTACAAAATGGTACCCAAACTCATTGGGTCCGAAGTAGTTAGAACAACTACAATACATAGGACAAACTCCACATAAATATGTGCATATTGATATGAATTTGAATATCATGCACATCTTAGCCATTTAGGATTTGATGGAGTTTATCCTATATATTGGATCAACGAAAGTAAGCATGCCAAAAGATATATAGTAAATATGCATGCACAAAACTTTCAAGAACCAAAACAAGATACAAATTGGACAAAGAACTAATTAAACCAAGAAGCCACTCACAAGAGTGAAAAGAAAGAGAATTGTCCAAAATATATCAAGACCCAAATCAACACATGATTGAGGAAACCAACATAGAGAGGATACCAAAAAAAACATAAAAGAGTGAACAAACCCTCTACACTTTTTATGATAGCACACAAAGTACCAAGACGAAAAGTGTTTGTCTTCCAAAGAGACAAGTCATTGGGAAAACAAACAAATTTAAAGACAACAAGTGTTCAAACGCATATAGGATAGTTCTTCCAATAATAGTGCATTATTTATGATCTTGCATTTGAATACAAAATGCACACAATGGAATCATTACTCTCCATATATATTATTCAAACACTAGTCATGTTTAAATAAAATCAATTAGATGAAATACCAATTTACTGAATGGTGATCTACTCAATGTAGGATAGCTTCCCCAAGAATAGTGCAACCCAAAGAAGTATGACTTTGAACACAAGTGCACAAGTATGGGATCATTGCTTTTCCTAACTCAAGAGAGCATGAAACAAATTTTGAGTAGAGCAACGAAGACACAAAGTAGTTTGAACCAAACAAATCCTTGGCAAGAAACAAGGCAATATTAGAGCAATGGCCAAAGTAAATATGATCAATAAACTTACCACAAATTATTATAACTTGTCAAAGACAAGAGATGTATGGAGATATTTCTCGGTGGTAGATTTGTTCACAATCATATTCACAAAACATAAGCATGTGGTAAAAGATAGGAATAAAAACATGCTTAGATAGAGATTCTTGAAGGCTTCAAATAAAACTCGAAAAGCAAGGCAACAAGAAATTCTCTAACAAACAAGATACCAAAGAAGAGAGACACAAGATATTTTAAGTAAATATGGAACTTGTTTGAGAAACATGCCACTTAGGAACAAGATAACTAGAATATCAACTCTAGGTGGCAATACCTCACATGTTCACATTTTCTAGGCTTGTAATATGCACATAGCTTATTACTCCCCCATAATGTGATAATCCATTGAAATCAACAAGAGGCAAAAATAAATCCAACAAGAGAAAGTTAATGGACATTAGAATTTGAATTTCTCATGAGGAAGACATACCATATAGAGAATAGATAATATTGATATATCAACACTAAGTGGTATTCCTCATGTACACACATTTTAGGATAGTAAAGTGCAAAGCATATTACTCCCCCAAAATGGGATAGTCCATTAATCTCCCAAAGAGCCAACTAAGATAAGCAATGAAAGCAATGAAGGCTCAACACAAAGAACACAAGTACATGGAGTGCAAACCAACAAACATAACTAGATTACTCAAGATAGGTAAGTAGGAAGCACAACATATACAAACACATGCTAGAAACAAAACTAACATATGCAAGGGAGCAAGCAACTTTCAATGTATATAGAATTAAATACAAGTTACCGCTTGGAGGAACATTGGGTAACAGATATATATATAATCCAAGTGACTTGGCTTGAGGAAATATAATTGATGAAGATCCCTTAATTCTTCATAAAATACCCAAGCCTCCAATGCCCTCCAACTCCACCTATTGATCAAGTTTGAGCTTGTTGGTCCCCAACCAAGTTGGGTCCTAAGAGGTTAGTCACAATAGGTTTGGCAACCCAAATGGTTATTTTCTTGACACCACTTGGAGCACCAACATACTTGGCAAACACATTGCCCACATTATCCTTCCGAATGGAATAAGCATTATCAACAAGGATAGGGTTGGATAATGTACCATTAGTGCATGAAGAAGCAAAGTGTCCCTTCTTGCGACAAAGGTAGCAACATCGACTCTTTTCTTTCTTCTCAATAGGCTTCTCAACAAGAGGAGCATTGGCTTGAGTCTTCTTAGGAGGTTGCCGTTGTTCAACTCGTGGTTGAGCATGAGATTGAACAAGAGGCCTCTTCCCTAGTTGCTTCTCACTAAGAGGCTTCTTCTTCAAAGGGCAAGATCTAACATGGTGCCCTTCAATCTTGCACTTGAAGCAAATAATCTTGGCCGGATCTTTGACTTGTTCTTGGCCCTTCTTCTTGTCAATAATGGACTTGTTCTTGAGATGGGAGTTGAATCCAAGTCCACTCTTGTCATTGGGAAGTCTTCGCACTCTCAACATCTTGTCAAGTGTGGAACTCCCTTCATGACACGTTTCCAAGTCTTTCTTCAAACAAGTGACTTGGGCCTTGAGCTCTTTAATTTCCTCTACATGGTTAGAATCAACACAAGAGCTAGAGGAAGTAGATGCTTCATTGTTAGAGCAACAAGGCAAGGAAAGCAATTCATCACAAGATGTAGAAACATTATGGGAGGATGAATTACTAATACGAGCACAAGTCAATATAGCATTATTAGAAGATATTGTGCTAGTAACCACATGAGGCTCACAAGATGTTACCTTTGTAGTGATAGCCTCAAGAGCTAATTTTAGCTTGGTATGGGATTCTAGAAGATCCTCATGAGAGCTAGATAGCTTTTCATGACTTTCTTCCAATTTCCCATACTTGCTAGTCATTAGCTCAAGTTGAGCCCTTAGCTCAACATTCTCCTTCAAAATAGATGCTTCACAAGATGTGGAGTTAGTAGCACAAGCATCAATTGAAATAGAAGAAGATAACTTGGCAAGCTCATTATTTAACCTAGAGTTTTCCTCAATTAGATTAGCATTGCCAACAACAAATTGAACCTTTTCATTTTTAAGCACTTTATATTTAGCTTTGGTATGGTCACGTGCTTTAGTGAGATAGGCTATTTGTTCATTATAGAGCTCCTCGATAGATTCAAGTTTCTCCTCAAGAGTAACTCGGAGCTCATACTCTTCCTCAAGAGACGTAGTGAGGGATGCCTTTTCATCGGCATCACTTCTTTCAATCTCACCTTTAGTTTCAATTATTTTAGCGCTATAAATAGCAAAAGCCAATATTTCACTAAAAGGAGTGATAGCTTTACTACCTTTAGGGAGATCAAGAAGAACCAACTCACCCTTCTCCATTAAAGAGTCTTCGTCCTCAAACTCTCCATAAAATATATCCTCATCCTCATCATCACAAGATGTAGTGGGTTCCAAAGGTGGTGATACCTTTGAATCCCTAGCCATAAGGCACATATGAGAAATGGATGGCAATGATGAAGATATACTAGAAGAGCCATTAAGGTCCATGTCTTGTTCCACAAAAAAAATGGGATTTCTCTACATTGTTAGCCACACAAGTACTAGAGGAAATGGAAGCATTATTTTCATGAAAACAAGACATAGGAAGCATATCATCATGAGATTTAGTTAAACAACTATTACATGATATGCAAGGACTATCAACACTAGCATGTATGGAATTTTGAGTGCTAGAAAATATTAAGTCCAAAGATAGATCATTGCAATGGGATAGAGATGAAGTATAGTCAATAGCAAATTCACTATCCATAATGCAATTTCTATCACCACTCACCATATCATTACCTTGTGAAAAATCACATGTTGGTGGAGTGGAGAAAGATGTGAACTCATCACGGCCGGAAGTGGATGGAGAACAATCATCCTCAATAATATTGGACACATCATATATATCTTGAAGTTTTGTCCATAGCTCATGAGCGTTCCGAAAAGGCATGATTGATTTAATAACTACATCGCTCAAAATGCACAAGAGACCATTAGATACAAGAGTATCAAGATAAGAGTTTTCCTCATCCTCTAAAGATAAATCTTGAGAATCCTTTGGAGGAGGAAAATCCATATCTACAATTCTCTTAACATACTTTGGACCCATGTCCTCAAGAAAATTAAGAATGCGAATCTTCCAAACATCATAATTTCTACCATAGAATATAAAAGCGGGATCATGTTCTATTTCTCTAAACGACATCGTACTCTCTAGGATGTAAAGCCTAATAAAGAGAGACGAGGCTCTAATACCAATTGAACGGACAACGACGTCGCCTAGAGGGGGGGTGAATAGGCGATTAAAACTTTTCCGGTTAATGCTTGCTAAATGCGGAAATAAACTAGGTGTTTAAATTAACAAGCATACAACCTAAATATTCTATGGAAAACTAGATCCACCAACAACTTATGCTAAGCAAGACAAGTAACAAGGTGATAGCAAGATATATAACTTCAAGCTCGAAGGCTATCACAATGTAAATTGCATAAGTAAAAAGCTCGGGTATAGAAATAACCGAGGCACACGGAGACGAAGATGTATTCCCGAGTTCCTCCCACAAAGGGGAGTACGTCTCGTTGGAGGGGTGTGAGCTCACCACGAATGCCTACTCAACGCCACAAAGGCCTCACCCTATTCTCCGATGAACCCCGCCACAAAGGCCTAGTTCACCTTCCACTATTGGCAACCTTCAAACCCGAGGCACGCATCCACAACTCAATTGGAGGCTCTCGGTGTCACCACAATCTTGGGGCACACATCCACAACTCAATTGGAGGCTCCCAAGAACACCACAAGTCGTATAGGGTCCAAGACCCAAGAGTAACAAGCTCACAAACTTTCACTTCCACGAATCCTCATAGAGAGAGCAAACCGATGCAACCGATGCAAATGGCAAGAGCACAAGTGCTCAAATCCTTCACTCTCAAATTCCAACAAAGCAACAAATGCTTATGGGGGAATAAGAGAGGAAGAACAATGGAGGAGAAACACCAAGAACTCCAAGATCAAGATCTACTAGGTTTCCCTCACTAAGAAGGAAGATGGATTGGTGGAAATGTAGATCTAGATCTCCTCTCTCTTTTCCCTCAAAGATATGCAAGAATCATGGGAGGAATTGATAGAGGGTCAAGCTTTCCAAGGTCAACAATGGAGGAGAGAGAGGGGAAAAATTCGTGCTTGGAAGACCTAGCCCTTTGGGGAAGAAAGGGGGCCTATTTATAGGTCCCCACGAAAAAGAGCCGTTGCAGGAAAACTTACACGTAAGTCTCCGGTAAGTCTCCGGTCTGAAGATTTTCGCAGACCACTGGACCGGAGACTCCGGTCTTGACTTGCCGTCTGAGCCCAGACGGTGTCTGTGGTCGAGCGGGACCAACATCCACTAGCCATACCGGAGACTCCGGACACTCTCCGGACCCTATATAGAGAGAGACATCAAGGGAGCAACCCCTGGGGAAGTTTTTGGTCCGGAGACTCCGGACTGCGCACCGGAGACTCCGGACTACCGGAGATTCCGGCCCTAAGTCCGGAGACTCCGGACTGGCGAAAACTGCAGAGACACCAATACTAAAACACTCATAACTTTTTCGTCCGGACTCCGTTTTTGATGATCTTTGGCTCGTTGAGTTCGCAATGAAAAACTCCACAAGATCATGCAGAGAAACATCACTGTCCAACAATGGAAACTAAAACCAAATGTAGAAAGGTTTAACCTCTCTAAAAGGAACAACCGGTAAAACCTCCATCACCGAGACGAACATAACTTTTGCGGATGAACTTCGAAAGAGGTGAATCCAATAGGGTTGGAAAGATAACAGCAAGGAGTATACAAACAAAAATGAATGGAGAAGTTACCACACATGGAAGGTGTGGAAACATTCTCAAAGCTGAACCGGATATTTTCTCCACCGAAAACGCAACAAGTTTTTCTTACGAAATCCGTTTTCAAGAAACCAAGGCTTGTCATGAAGATCACGACAAGCACTAAAACCCAAAGGAGACAACGGAAAAATAAGAACCAAGAAAGATGATATGCAAAGTATGCAAAGGTTTGAGCTCTCCATAAGATTCGATCGAGTTATTCACTTGAGAGCCCCTCTTGATAGTACGACTATCTATCCTATAACCCGGTCTCCCAAAGACACGAGACCGGTAAAATAGAAAACCTATCAAGATTATACTTTTGCCTTGAGCATTCCACTTGAGCTAGATGATGACGATCTTGACTCTCTCAAGTAGGATCTTCTTTCTTGATTGCGCTTGCTAGCACAAACTCCGCTTGATGAAGACTTGCAAGTTGCTCCCCCATACACCATTATGAGAGAGACTAGCTCCCCCATACACCATTATGGGAGAGACCCTTCTCGGCAAATCTTCACAAGGCCACAATCTCCAAGAGGGTGGCAAGCATCAAGCATAGGATATCTTCTATATGCTTCACTTGAGCTTCCACATCAAGCAAGATGACGAACACCGCTTGACGACAACATAGACCATGGGCAATAAGAAATCTTCCTTTTGGTTCATGCCCATGGAAAGATACCTAACCACACATAGAGATGCGACACACACATATCATGGGTTAGTTCACAAAGCTATATTGACAATTGCTTACCATACCATGAGATACACAATCCCACTTGGTACAACTTGTAGCTTTGTGTGTTGATCGCTTGCTTGATCAACCTTGTATCTTTGCTTCTCACTTCTAAAGATGATGTCTTGAAGACGATAATGAAAGATCACCTAATCCTTTTCTTCAAGACACACTAGCAATAAGCTCAACTCAAACCAAGACCATTCTTCATATAAATCCTTGAATGTAACAATGGCCATCAAGGAAGCTAATAGAGTTCAACACATGAACTCCATTATTTCCTATGGACAAGATCTACAAAGATAACTCAATGCAAACATTAGTCCATAAGGATTGTCATTAATTACCAAAACCACATATGGGGGAACCATGCGCTTTCAGTGGGTTCTACCTTTTTGTTTTGTGTTTCTATGGGTTATCCTAGCACAACCAAGCAAATAGTTCCACATTGCTACCCCCTTTCGACGCAGTTACCGCGTGTTTCCGATAAGTGAGGTATTTTTCCAGCGGTGCTAGGGTTTCACCGGGAGGGGGGCTACGGAGCGTATGGATCCCAACACAAGCTAGGGGGTCACCACACTGTACCAACTATCTCTAAAAATGTCTAGAAATGACATGTGGCCGAGTAGTGCAGATAACACCCGTCTACACTATTGTACATGCCCTAAAAACAGAGGGAACCAGATCCTCTTACTTTGCCCACCTTATGTTCTCTGACTTTCTCCCATGACACGTGGGTCCGGTGTGTGATGGGCTCCATTTGTCAGTGACCTAAAGTCAGGGGATCGTGTTCCCGCATAGAGAAGCGCTCGTCTCAGCGTCTGCAGGCCGTTGCCGCCGTAGTTTGCGTGCATGGACTCGATCTGCACCGTTCCTTACGATCAAACGATTGAAAATGAAGCGGTGCATGGAATGGGTGTTTTTTCAGAGTAAACAACGTGGCAGAAGAAGAAAAGAGTAAACGTCGCGTCGCACTTGCAGCAGCCTTGCACGCCTCGTTTCAGAAACACGAGTCGCTTCGCATTTGCAGCAGCCCTGAACCCTCCACGCCTCGTTTTTAGAAGATACGCATCAATGCATATGCAGCGAGGCAGGATTTGGCGTGAGACTTTGGACTTTCTTCTCTTCACCTCTTTAATACACGCATGCAACGTCGAATCACTTGACTGCCTAATGCACACACGCTCGTACTCTGTATCACTAGTTGTCCTAAGCCTACGCCTACGCCTACGCCTGTTCTACACCGCTTTGACCATGCATCGACTCTTCTACACTGCACCCAACATTTTCACACTGTTTGCTTCATCTACCCAAATAAATTCATGTCTAATCGTGTCTTTAAATAATCCGTTTCACTCGTCCTCCATATTCTCATCCCTCTCCAGCCCTTTGCCCTTCTCTTCCTTCAAGCCCGAACAATGTCTTCCTACTCACTCCCTTCAAGCCCGGAGTCGGTCTCCGACGAGGACAACCACCCCAAGGCTCTGCCTTGTTACGAGGCCGAATGGCCCGAGGCGGAGTTGGACGTCCTGCCCATCGTGCTTCCCGTCGACGACTCTCCCAAACGAGAGCGATCGCCGACGCCTCCCTTCGTCCACCGCCCCGCCCCTTCCACCACCACCAAGATGTCGGACATCTCCCCCAAGACGGACCGCCGCCTCAAGAGACTGGAGCGGCTGGAGGCGAAGGAGTTGAAGACGCAGGAGAAGAAGGAGGCGAAGGAGGAGGCGAAGGCCCTCCGGGCCAGGATCAAGTGGTCCCGTGAGAGGCAGGAGGAGAGGATGCGGGCGGAGAACCGCCGCGCCCGCGTCAACAAGGAGATGGAGGACAAGGCGGCGGAATGGAAGTAGGGCGCCGGAGGGCGGCAAGGGCTCCCGGGCGCCGGAGGGCGGCAGTGGCTCTCGCATGCAGCGCGGGAGCAGTTAGGGCTCCCGCATGCAGAGCGGGAGCAGTTAGTTTTTTTTTAATTAGATGTAATGTCCCTCGGGCCCCACTGATTATATGTAAAGTGGGGCCAGTTATCGAATTATAAGTATGTTTAATTATATATAAAGTTATGTTCTTATATTTGTCCAAATATGTAACCACTGTTTAGAAGTTTTATCCTTTCTAATTATCGTTTTTTTTAATATTTCTAATTATTGCTTTAAAATATGCACATTGTAAACAAATTTATATATAAGAGATGTGATGCATTATGTTTTCTAAGATAATATACAAATTTCAGTTGATCACAGTATATATTTTATATTATTAATATGAATAATTTAATGGTTTAATAAATGGATAATGTGTAGTCTGCATGTAGGGATTAATAAATATAAATGGATAATGTGTAGTCTGCATGTTGACATTGGGCCTCGTCAACAGCTGGGGCCCACATGCAGTGCCAGCCGTCAACAGTGGGGCACACAAGCCGCGCCAACGCTCAACAGCTGGGGCCCACATGCCGCGCCAACGGTTCTATGATGGGTCCCACAGGTCAGCATCCTAACGGGGGCAGAAAATAACGGTGGGAGCAGCGAAAGGAGTCCTTGGCACAAACTAGGGGCAAAACTGAGGTCGATTCGGCGCTAGGGGTAAAACTCAGGTCGTGGTGCCAACTGAAGGCACCCTGTTAAATATCCCGTAATTAAATAGATTTCTTTCTCGTATTATTTTGATAGCATATCTCATCAGCTCAACTTTGAGACCTTACTGATGCCACAACCTCGTAAGTGTAGATTATTATTTCCTGATTTAGAAGCTCCTGATGCTACTTAACAGTATTGAGAATGTGAAATGTCTGCTCTCCTTTCAGTGCTATGATGAGCTTTATATCATCTTGTACAAGTATTAGCTGCCACCAGGTAATTAAATAGATTTCTTTCTAGTATTATTTTGATAGCATATCTCATCAGCTCAACTTTGAGACCTTACTGATGCCACAACCTCGTAAGTGTAGATTATTATTTCTTGATTTAGAAGCTCATGATGCTACTTAACAGTATTGAGAATGTGAAATGTCTACTCTCCTTTCAGTGCTATGATGCGTTCTTGGCCAGGAGGCACGCAGCCGCTGGCCGCCATCGCGGCTGAGAGGGAGACAGATGATGTTGGGCCGGGTGCTGCGACGTTTCCTGCCGCCCGGCAGCCCGCTGGGCTGGGCGGGGAGGTGCTGGCCGCTGACAGCGTCCATGCGCCAACGCGGGAGGAGGCGCCCAGTCCCGCTGGGCCGAGCGGTCGGCAACTGGCTGCCGCCAGCAGGAGCACGCCAGCGCGGGAGGAGGCGAGCTCGCCTGTTGGGCTGGGCGGTGGGCAGATATCTGCCGGCCGCGCACCGGCCAAGGAGGACGACAGAGCTGCTGGGCCGGGCGGTGGACAGTTATCTGTCGCTCGCGCGCCAGCCAAGGAAGACGACGGGGATGCTGGTGAGCAAGCCGTGGCTGGGACCCTGCTGGCTACTGCTCATTCGACTGAGCGGCTGCGGGGGCCTGACCGGCAATTTGCGACATCGGCACTGGCTCCGCGGGTGCTCGAGGAGGACTACATCGGTGAGGTGACTGTCTCGGCTACTTCAGGGGTCGGGGGGATATCTACATCACCATTGTCCCCCTCCGCCGCTGCTTTCGTGCCGTCTTCTACGACTACGAAAGTGTTGCGGCGCAGTGCACGTCACGTGGTGGCGCGAGACGGTTCGTCCTCGACCGATGAGGACGCCATGTCCAAGGCCATGCGCGGGAAGGCGGCCTTGTTTTCTTCTCCACCTATAGGTACGACAGTGATAAATAAGTCCTTTCTTTCTTTTCCAGATACCGCTATTTCGTCTAGATTAGGCAGTATTGGTGTTAAATTAGGAAGAAATGATGCTGAGATCACGTTGTCGACCAATGCGTTGAAGCATATGGAGTATGACCGTTTAACGGTTAAACCATGTGTTTCTTCAAAGGTGGACATACCTCACACGGATAATGATTTAGCGAATGCCTCTTCGGATGGATAACTTTTATCACATCTTGTGGGGGAGGTGACTGAGGTGGGTATGGATGAGGACGGACTTGGATCTCTCATTGATCTGTATGCATCCGGTCGGAAATCCAAATCCGCCAAGCAGAAGAGGAAATATTCGCCGCGAAATTCAGATAGACCGCCTAAGAACCCAATTGTTTCCCGATGAATGGCTTATTCACTAATAGCAGAGGTCTTGGAGACTTGGCTAAACATTTGAATATTGCTCAATACGTCAGGGATCATAACTTGGAGTTCGTGGCTATCTCCGAATCAGGGAGGAGAGACTTTCCAGTGAGTGTGTTGAACCGCCTTTCGGGGTGTCTAGACTTCACTTGGCATTCTATTCCTCCACGTGGTCGATCGGGGGGCATTTTACTAGGCGTTAAATCAGATTCCATAGATGTGTTAGCGAGGTCGGATGGTGATTTTCATATAAAATTGCATCTCCGTAACTGCGTGGACAACTTCGTATGGACTTTGGTTGCTGTGTATGGTGCTGCCCAAGAAGAATTTAAGGAGGCTTTTCTTCGAGAGTTGGTGAATCTGGCTAATGTTAATCCAGACCAGATTTTAATTGGTGGTGATTTTAATATGCTAAGATTTCCATACGAGAAGAGTCGTGGACGGTTCGATGGTCACTGGCCTTTCTTGTTCAATGCTGTAATTGATAGCTTGGATTTGAGAGAGGTCTACATGACGAGTCGACAGTTCACGTGGGCAAACAGTCTTCCTGAGCCTACGTACGAAAAACTAGACCGCGTACTGATGAGTACCGATTAGGAAGATAAGTTCCCATTGGTAACGGTGCGTGCTCCTGAGCGTATTGAGGCATTGTCGGACCATGCTCCCCTCCTCTCAACTGGTACAAAGAAACCTCATTCACAACCGCAATTTAAGTTTGAACTTGGCTGGTTATTACGTGATGGTTTTGATGAGCTAGTTAAGAAAGTGCGGAGCAAACCGTTCGTTGGTGATAACCCAATCCGGAGATGGAATAATAAAATGCGCAATGTGCGTAAATATCTCCGTGGATGGGCTAGACAAACGACTGGTATGCTGAAAAAAGAGAAAGAGCGTCTTTGTTCCATTATTGATGAGTTGGATCGGATCGCTGAGACGAGGTTGCTATCAACGCAAGAGATTGAACTTAAAAGTCAATCAAACGTAAAGATAGCACAAATGTTGCGAGAAGAGGAACTTAAATGGTATCAAAGATCAAAGGCCCAATTTATTCTAGAAGGAGACTCGAACACTCGTTATTTTCATAATGTCGCCAATGGCAGACATAGGAAAAAACGAATTCACTCTCTCCATCAGGATGAAGGGCTGATTGAGGGACAAGAGTGTCTCAAGGCGTACATAAAAAAGTTCTATAAAGGTCTGTTTGGGACTCCTGAAGTAAGTAATACTACTATGGACGAGACCCGAACAGATGATATTCCCCAAGTTTCCAATGAGAAAAACGTCTTTCTTAATGCTCCCTTCTCGGAAGAGGAGATAAAGAAGGCGATATTCCAAATGGAGCATAATAAGGCACCTGGCCCGGATGGTTGTCCCGCTGAGTTTTACCAGCATTTTTGGGAGGTTATTAAAGATGACCTAGTCGAAATATTTGGTTGCTTGCAGAGTGGACACATAGAGCTGTATCGTCTTAATTTTGGAGAAATCGTTTTGTTACCTAAGGTTTTGGAGGCTGAAAGGATACAACAGTATCGACCAATATGCCTACTTAACGTTAGTTTCAAAATCTTTACAAAGGTTGCAACCATGAGGTTGAATTCGGTGGCAGATCATGTGGTAAAACCTATGCAGACTGCATTTATGCAGGGTAGGAATATCCTTGATGGGGTCGTGATTTTTCACGAAACCGTACATGAGATGCACTCGAAAAAACTAAATGGTGTAATTCTTAAAATAGACTTTGAAAATGCCTACGATAAAGTGAATTGGGAGTTTCTCCAACAAACTCTGAGAATGAAAGAATTCTCAGAGGAATGGTGTGCTCTAGTTCGCAGTTTCGTGGAGGGAGTGTAGCTATCAAAGTCAATGACGATGTTGGCCGCTACTTCCAAACCAAGAAAGGCTTAAGGCAAGGTGATCCGCTATCGCCCATATTGTTTAATATTGTGGCATACATGTTAGCGATCATGATTGATAGGGCTAAAGAAAGCGGTCACATTGAGGGAGTAATTCCACACCTTGTCGATGAAGGATTATCTATTCTTCAGTATGTAGATGATACGATTCTTTTTATGGAACATGATTTGGAGAAAGCAAAGAACCTGAAACTAATCCTTTCGGTGTTCGAGGAATTATCTGGATTAAAAATTAATTTCCATAAAAGTGAATTGTTCTGCTTTGGCGAGGCCCAGGATGCTGCTGCACAATAAGCCGAGCTTTTCGACTGTGAGCAACGTCAATTTCCTATACAGTATTTGGGTATACCAATACATTACAGGAGGTTGACTAATGCAGAATGGGGCCATGTTGAAGAACGTTTGCAGAAGAGACTCGCTAGTTGGAAAGAGAAATTGTTGTCACTAGGTGGAAGACTGGTACTCATTAACTCGGTACTATCGAATATGGTACTGTATATGATATCTTTCTTTAAGTTGCCTAAAGGAGTCTTGAAAAAACTGGATTATTTCCGATCAAGATTTTTCTGTCAGGGTGACAGCGAGAAAAAGAAGTGTCGATTAGCCCGATGGGATGTAGTTTGTCGACCAAAAGATCAGGGGGGGCTAGGTATTCATGACCTTCAAGTCAAGAACTCCGCCCTACTTGGTAAATGGTTGTTCAAACTATTAACTGTCGATGGCGTGTGGCAAACCCTCCTTAAATGAAAATACATAGGCTTGAAAGCAGTCTCACAGGTTATGTGGAAACCTGGTGATTCACACTTTTGGGCTGGACTCATGGCGAATAAAAACTTATTTTTTTCGCTATGGGGTATTTAAGAATAAGGATGGATCGCAAATACGGATCTGGGAGGACAAGTGGTTAGGTAATACCACACTTCGAGAACAGTATCCGGCACTATACACTATAGCGCGAGATAAGGATGAAACGCTGGCTACGGTCATGCAAACATCACCTCCTAATGTTACGTTCAGACGAGATTTAATCGGGCCATGACTTGCTTCTTGGCACACCCTGGTTAATAGGCTAACTATGGCTACTCTAACACCGGGGACCGATAAATTTCGATGGAAACTCACTAAGGATGGACAGTTCTCGGTGGAGTCCATGTATAGAGCTATGATCCAATCGGATATGCCAGTCGATATTTTTAAAAATGTATGGCGTTTGAAGGTACCGCTAAAGATTAGGTAAATACTATATATCTTGATCCGATGGGAAGGGAAACACCGGACTAGCATCTCGTCGTACATTCTTAGCGCTCATCCAACGACTCATGAGTGGGCTATATATTGACCTACACGACACCGCACAACACCTCATCTAAACGCCGCCGCCGCCACTACTATCGTTCGTACCAGGTCTAGGCCGTGTCTGGCCCTCCCGGCGCTGCTCATGCTTCCAACAAGCTCGCCGATGCTGCGTGGTCCATGGCCCAGACCTCGAAAAGGGGCGCTTCGGCCCGACAAGGGAGAGGAGTGGACCATCAATGTCCGCATTGGCGTGCGGCGGTGAAGCATCACGGCGCGTGTCGCATCACCGTGAGGGTGAGCATGGCGAGGAAGCACTGCTTCATGGTTCTCGTCTGCAAGCTGGTGGGGCTTCATCTTGGATGAGTGCCGAGTGCAGGGACACCAAGTTCTCCGCCTAGATCGCGACGTGCTGTGACACCGGCTGCCGCCGCCTCTACTACGCATGGAGGCCCCATGATGCTTCTAAGCCCATTCGTAAATCATGCTGCAACAAAAATTACCAGTCCTTCTGACGTATGATCTGCATGCTTCTTCAATCAAAGGATGTGCTTCTGAAAGTCTAGTGTTGCTTCACTTCCGAGGCCATGGATTCTCAAAGCACCAGATGTGTGCTTCCTAGTACTAATTTAATTGCTCCCAAAGCAGAAAAATAAAGCATTGCAATATCCTAAATTATGAAGCTACTCATGTAAAAATGGTATGCTTCTTACATATTATTTTTTGCTTCAGATAAATTATCATGGAAGAATCAACCCTGGAGACTAAGAAAGGGAGGAAAGTTATAGCTATATATCTGATGGTATATTTGGAGAAGTTTTAGGGAAAATTACTCGGAGCAATTTTCCGGACGTAGTTAATTGGAACAGTTTTAGGAAATAGCAATTCAGTTGGTCCCTACAATCACGGCAAGAGATAAGAGACCTCGCGGGTCTGTTTGAAAATCCTACGGTCTACCTGCTTCTAATCCGACGGACAAAAAGAGGCCCGATGAGAAGCATAAAATCGGCGTCCGATTCCTAGTGGCTGCCTAAAGATTAAGGTCTTTGCGTGGTACCTTCGGAAGGGGGTCATACTTACTAAGGATAATCTTGTCAAACGTAATTGGCATGTGAGCACTAAGTGTGTTTCTTGTTCTCATGATGAGACGATTAAACACTTATTCTTTGATTGCACTTTTGCGCGTTCTATATGGTCCGCTATCCAAATGGCTTCGAACCTTTATCAGCCCACATCAGTTGCGAATATATTCGGTAACTGGTTGAATGATGTAGATAAACGATTCAAGTCTATTATTAGGATAGTAGCGCTTGTCGTTATTTGGTCGCCCTGGCTTTGTAGAAATGACAAGATATTCAACGATAAAAAATTTCTCTCGTATGCAGGTTCTATTCAGATGCACAGATATTCTCCGTTTGTGGTCCACATTACAGCGGGGGGAGTTTCGAGACCTTTTTATGGAGGCGTGTGCACGGCTGGAGCAGGTGACGAGAGATATTTTTATCCCACATGGATGGCCGCTTGATCTACGGACATGGGCGTAGCCAGGCTGATTCAAGGGTATGCGTTGCATACCCAATATATTTGGCTACCTGCATGCTTATAGGTATGTGTGCTAGCACCATTTTATGACTGCAGTGATGTTCCAGCAATTCGCACTCCTGGTTCCTTGTTGGGCGACCTACAAATCTTCTTGGGGCAACAACTTATATGCAACTAGATGAAACTCCGCGCGTTGCTGCGGAAGATTATGTTAGTAATGGTTATTTAAAAATTCAACTCTCAAGAGAAATACCAAAATAGCAATTGTGCCGTCAGAAATAATACAACCGTGTATGTATAGTACTCCGAACATTGAAAGGATTGTGGGTTATTTTTCATTGTGGGGAAAACCATTGTTCGATGCGTGACTACGGGGACAAAGCGAGTATGTAAGTTTTGCGAACAATCAATGTTAGAATTGTCGATGAAGTATGTATGTTTCTCTAACTGATAGATGAATTTCTTCTGTCAACCATTTCGGTGCCTGCTCCTTGCGGTCATATGATCGCTTAAACAGAATGACAATTCCTGAGAAGAGAGAACAGAATAGTTAATTGATGTGAAGGTGGACTTATTATAGATACGATCTTGCAAGTGAAGGGAAATATCATCTAGAATATCTTATACTCGGTATGTTCCAAACCGTAATACAAAATAAGGATGGGGATGGAGTATGTCCTATCTAATTTTATCATACCTGGATAGATGACACTTCCTTTATGACTATGTTGCCAAAACTTGAGATATAACATAATTCACGCAGACATGCTTGTAAGCATAGAAGCGTTACTGTTTTAAATCCCGGGCAAGCAGATATATAAATTGAGTCTCTCAAATTGGCATTAGAAAACTACCAAATTAAAGGTGCGCAACAGGACCTGCAACAGAAAGAAATTATTGTTTTCTAGGTTAATTTCACCTGTGCAAGATCTACAGTAACATTGTTACTCTGTAAGATTACACTATGAGAAAAGACTCGGAAGTGGGAACCTGGAATAGTGGCGCAAGCATCATGCGTGAGGGGAGTACAGGCTGCAGACTCCTGTGATTAGAGTGAGAGAGACGCGGTGTGCTCCATAGACAACGAATCAAGTTAGCTGCCATCCCGATCGCTGCGCTCATCCGTGCAACAGCTCAAAGAGACAGCGGGAGGAAACAGTAGAGAGCTGCTCGACGGGCGTGGCTGTTGGATTCATCGGATGAAGGCAGAACACGCGGCCGGCGTGGTGGTGCCTGAGCCGAGGACGGCGACACCGAGGCCAAAGAGGACGCACTTTTAGCAGATATAAAAGGGCCACCTTTAGAATCCGACGAGTCAGAGTGTTAAGGAAATTGATTTTTTAGTGGGAAGAGAGGGTCGAACTAAAGAGTCATCGGGCAAAATATTGACACATAAATATATAATTAAATGATGATGTGGCTTTAATTTTTTTTTTACCGAGGTGGCAGATTTGATGACACGTGGCGGGTTAGGATTGCTCAATGGTGCTTGATGAGGTGGATACCTTGCATGCTTAGAGAAATATAGTTAGTGGGGATGATCTACTTAGTTATATAGGATACGTACGGCATGTCTCACTCATTCTGATGTAGGTAGTGATGATCGTGTTCAAACTGGTAAACTAAATAAAAGGGGCTTATGCTGTAAAAACAAAACCAAGAACCTGGACATCAAACTGGTCAGCCGAAGCGATCGACCCGTAGACGTCCGATCTTATCCGTCCAAATTTACATTTTTTTATCGTTTCTACTAATTTGGGCTGCAAAGAATGATTAATTTATGTTCTATTGAGGATTTTTATATCTTACAAGAAGTAATTCTGTTTAACTTTGCATACCCAATCTTAAAATCCTAGCTCCGCCACTGTCTACGGATAGCAGCTCCATAGCACCGACTATGTACGTCCTATGTTTGATAGGATTTGTTTAGACTTGTCATATTTTGTTTTCACTTTCGGATTTCGGCTGTGTGCATTATAATGATGCATAGGCCGGGTGTAATGCTTAATTTTAAGTAATAAAAGCTCTTTATCAAAAAAAAATACCTTTAAAAGAAGGCTATATATCTAATACTACGGTCGGTATCTTGTTGAACACACTGTACAAATATTTAGGATAACAAGCACCACGAACGAGACCGTTATGCCAAAGACACCATGAAGACCTGTTAACAAGAAGACACAAAAGACAGTGAGGCGGCGAACAGGAAACTTCAAACACAGAATTGAGGAATTGGCTGATCCGACTCCACGCCTTACAGGTATCCGTTGCTTGCTTCCTTTGCCAGGGGGAGACGGAGGGAGTACCTTACAGTCTTTATTAATGCATTTCCTCCCTTCACCTCCTATACTATATTTTTTTTAATGATTTTGAAGAGCCGAGTAAAGCTTCTGCATCTCTGGTCCTTGAGTAAAAAGAGTTGGAAATGATGAGTGTTATGATATACGGTCCAGCTACGGAGTACAAGTTGTACAGGTAAGTTCGCCAAAACAGTATCACTGTTTTATTTCTGTTGTTTATCTGAAGTAACGCAGAACTATGTCAACTCAAGAACCTTTTAAATTCACTTGTCTGTCCATGTACCCTTCAATTCATGCGTAATTATTTGATTGCATTAGTCTAGTGGTGGTGTTGATTTGCTTGGAGGCAGTGGGGCAGTCTCTCTGTGGATCTCTGTTGACGCTAACAGAATACTACGTTGTGTGCAGGAAACGTGTAAACAGTCCACACCAGCGTCCAGGTTGACGTGCAAGACCCAGCTCGCGATGGCAGCCGCCGATTCTGCCGGCTGCCACCAGGAGGCCATCCTCGCATTGGCAGCTGTCAACCTGTCGAGCCAGAGGTGATATTGGCCAGCAGAGACGATGGCGTAAAATTGTAGAAGTAGCTTTCCACACTCCCATACACGACTCTCCTTCAATTCACATGCGAATTCAGCTAGTTGTGCGCCACCTGATTAGCATCCCTGGACAGTGTTGGAAAGAAACATTCTTCAACAAACTTGCTTTGAAAAAGCATTCTGCCATGATAACTGAATAAGGGGCTCCAAACCTCGATGATTCTGCTGCATGTTTGAATCAATTCAAGACTATCTGGTTCAATGATCACATTATCACACTCATAGAACTCCAAAAACTTCAGACCTTCAGAAGCGCAGGAGCTTCGGCTATGGCTGCACTTACAATATTTTCTACTCAACTAAATTCCAGCAATTGCTTCTCTTGTGTGATTCCTCAACATAGCTCCAACAGCTCCCGATCCATTGTTGGGAAAAGATGCATCAGTGTTCAGTTTGAAAATACCAGGCATATGCATCACCCATGATATATTTAGCTCTAGCATGTACTGACTGGGCCACACCAAAATTTATCACATACCGTTTATAGCAAAAGCTGAGCTAGAGGGAGACCTTACCTCGGTTCCTTTAACCATTTTGCACCTTTTGCCACCAAATATACCAACACCCGACAACGATTGATTCTTGGAGTCCCAGCTGACCTAGAACAGTGGATTTCCTGATCGAACTGCAGAACAAAACTTTCAGGACCGCTTAGCCCGATCAATCAGATCAAAATGTGAGGCTTGTTGATCATCGTTACATTGCGTACTGAATTTGTTCCTCGTCTTCAAATTGCATGGATCAAATCCTTGATTGGAATAATTGCTACTTCATTGACTTCTTGTGAAAGATTGAGCCCAAACTTTAGGATCATCTACTTGATCCTTACTATGGTGTTGTCCTTAAGGTCTTTTCCAGCGGGTAGCATCAAATCAGCAAAATCGCCACGCTTCTTCGCCATCTTCAAGTCTCGCCGCCTTGCCACACCACTTCCTCCCTCTCGGATAGCTGAACTTGATATGGTACTTGTGTCTCCTTTCTTCTCCATATACGGTTGAATTGGAGCGCCATCGCCATCTTCTTTGCAGCGCTTGATGGAGCCATGTTGACGTGCATCTTCTTCATACGACTTGCAAAACAGGAGTAATGCCCGGCCAACACAACCGACGAACACACCCATGTTTTCCTTTGTGTATACGCTCTGCTCCTCCAACTCTCCGCACATCTAGTCCAACAAATTTGCAGTCTAGGATCCCCGCCTCCGCATGCACATATTAGTTTCATGATGAGCTGTCAAAGTCCCATGGGTGGGGGGAAACACTTTGATCTGGTGCATGATCCAATGGCCACGGATGGAAATTTGCACATTTTCAGAACTCGTCTTGTTTTCACCCAATATGCCGTACCATCGCCTCTTCCTGCCTTCCTCTTTTCCCAAAACACTAAACCTTCCTTCTCCTTCTTCTACTCTCCATCTCGCTCCAGGCCAGGGGCGGATCTAGGCCCAGGGCAACAGGGGCCATGGCCCGGGGCGTAGAAAAAAATTCCGGCCTACTATCTACAGAAAACAAATAAATGTCCTAGGCGCATCCCAGTCTGGCCCAACTCGCTGGCCTCACACGAACCGAGTCGCCAGTCACATGCTAGAGAACCATCACAGCCCTCTGTCTCTCGTTCGTCCTGCTCCCCTCGGTCTCCTGGCGCCCCATATCCCAATCCTAGGCAGAGCCGCCACGCCCCCACGTCGAAGCGGCCACGCCGGTAGGCCGTAGGCCGGCGAGGCTCCGACCCCAACCCCGGTGTCCCAGGACCCCGCGAGACATGTTTCCTGCGGTACTTCAGCTCTTGCCCGCCCGGCCGCCCTTCTCTGCTTGTGGCAGCTCTGTCAGGGACACGAAGGGCCAGCTTGCTCCTCGGCCATGGACTCAATTGCACGTGGTTGTGGATCCCTTCGGCTTGGTATTTTCTTGAACATAATCGATTAGTGTGGCATGGAGCATGTATTGAAACGTTGATTAACAATTGTTTGTAATGGATTTCATATTTGAGGAACAAAATATGAAGGTACCTTTTCCATGGATCCTAATACCGGTGATTGGAGCAAGCTCGGATGAAGTAAACCACTCATTTGGTACTATCTTTTGTATCCCTGTGCTACTAATTTTAGTTTTTACTCATATTTATGTATTTTCTTTCACCATCAAAAAACATATTTGAAAATATATGTTCATATTTGCAAGTGTATAAAAAATTTGGCTATTACACGAGTTTTATTTAATAGTTTTTTTTGCACTAAGTTTTTGGCCCGGGGCTTGGTCCAATCCTGGATCCGCCACTGCTCCAGGCTGGTTGCATGTGGCATCGTAAAGCAAAATTTTGAACACCCGCGCTGTAAATTTTTCTTTATGTAAAACAAAAATAAAATAGAGGAAGAATACCCTTTTCCTTTCAGAAAAAGAAAAAAAAAGATGACCTTGGCAAGAAGATTGATTTTTACAAGTCTAAGACCAAACAGTCTCTTTCACCAGTCTTTATTTCAAATTTGCAATGGAATGATGAAACTGCGCATTCCGATGTATATGCACCATTATTTTCCTACACTACAGTTCTGATACTACTGAAATATCAAAAATGCAAATTCTGCGGTACAATTTGGGGAGACTAGGCCCTACTCTTCAGTGAAAAGTGCTACTGGAACTTATTTTCTGAAGCTGTACAAGAACATTTCACGGACGGAAGTTTCTGTAGGTCTCTATAGTTTCTACTCCAGTTCCTAATAGTCCGGCAGCTTCCGCAGGATCGCCGCGGCGAGCGCTTCGGTGAACTTCTGGTCTCTGGTGAGCTCGCGCGCCATCTCCTCCACCAGCGCCCTCTGGAACTCGGGCGACGCGACCTCTCTGCACACCTTCTTCAGGTCCGGCTGCGCGTCGACGACCTGGACGCCTCCCCCGTTCTTGGTGAGGTCGAGCGTGATGGTGGGGCCGGAGGAGTTGATGGAGATGGAGCACGGCACGGAGCCGTTGGGCGTGGCGCAGCTGGGCAGCTCGCTGGAGCGCGTTGGGTGCGGGTGGTTGTGCTCGCCCTCGTACGTCGCCTCCACCACCGAGCTGTCCTCGGCGCTTCTCTGAACCTTCTTCTTGACAGGGCAGGAGGGCGCGAAGGCGCACCGGAAGTAGGCTCTCGGGGACGGGTTGTCCCGCGTCACCTTCTGCCCGTACTTCCGCCATTGATACCCGTCCTTCACAACCTGCAGGCGCCACAGATTTCAGTATCAGTCAATATTAAAAGTTGCATTCAGTTGGCCATTGGTTTGATCAGCTGAGGACACACACATTGGGATTTTAGCTAGTATAGCTTTGATCGATTTGGCACTTACGAGGCTCGCGTCCGATGGGTCGACCCGGGTGCACACCCTCCTGACTTTGATTCTCTGGCAAGTGCCGTCGCTGACGGGACTATCGACGCCGACATGGTCGGCCTCGACTGTGCATGTCTTCTTGTTGCTGTTTGCTTCGCCGGAATTCGACGTGTCCATGCTCTCCCTGCTCCTCTTCCTGCTCGTCGGCGACGCGGCCTCGCCTTCGAGGCTCTGGCGCGCGACCTGGTTGCCGTACAGGTAGGCGATCATCTCGGTGAGCTTCCGGTTCTCCTCGCTCATCTGCGCGAGCTTCGCCTCAAGGATCTTGGACTGGAAATTCCCGGATCAGATCAGCAACCTCGATATAGCTAGGGGAAGCAAGAATGCAATCACAGCGGAGAGTAATTGGTCGGCTGCGTACCTCGTGGTTGGTCGTGGAAGCTGCTCTGCCACAGGCCGGGCTAGCAATGTCGGGCCCATTCCCGGTGCTCCTCGCCGGCGAGGGCTGGCTAACCATGGGAAGCCCGACCATGAGGTCGAGGCACACCGGCGAATACCGCGCCGTGTCCATCGACGAGCAGGCAAGAAGAAGTCAAGCAAGTTTCCTTCCTAGTACCTCCGCAGGTCCTATGCCTGAAGAATGGGCGACGAGAGAAGAGGCCACTTGAATGCTTGGGATAACCATGCACGCGGGTAAATATAGCGGGCGATGGGGAGACAGTCAGACAGGTCGGGTGGAGGCGGTGGCGCGGGGAGAATCGTCGCCCCTGGCTGCTTTGGCTTGGCAGTTTGACGTACGCTGATTCCTCTCTGGTGTCGTCACGGAGGGTGACGACACGCCGCTCTCGTCACTGCCTGACGGAGCAGTAACCAGTAAGCACCAAACGAAGGTGTTGCCGTCGCCTGTGGGTCACGCACGCGCACACGGAAATGGTAGAGTAGAAGGAAACTCGCCAAAATACGATCATTCTCGGCACCTGCTCATCTCATTTCGGTAATCTGGTGGCGTCATTATAATTCACAGAAATGTCTGTTCCGTTCAGACTCCAACCGGCATGTTTTTCACGGGACGGATGAGAAAGCTCAACGAGAAAGTACAGTCATAGCGTGCCTCTAAAACTTTAAGATTCATTCAGATTGTTTTTGTGCTGCCAAGATAGGAGGAAACTCGTGCGAAACTCAACAGTAACACGCGACCTGTAGCATGCATTTACTTCCGGAATTCCTTTATCACGAGTAGCATTTGCTTTGTCTTGTACGGCGTGACCCGGTGCACTACCGCAAAAGAAAACGAAGAGAACTGTCGCCCTCTCTCATCCGCCGCGCGCGCGTCACGGTTTCGTTATTTGTTTATGTAGAAGCTAGAGAAGATAGATTCGCACGGCACCTTGTCAATTCTCCATGGAAGAGTCTTTCTCTGAATTCTGAACGCTATTGACCCGGAACTTGATTCAAGTCCCGTCGTAGCTTCTTTATTTATAGGGAAAGAAAACTCGTCAGATTACTTTCCGATGAAGCAAATTTTACAGTAAGAAAGCTACTCCCTCCATCTCATATTAATTTCTCATATTAATTGTCTCAAAGTTGTACAAAAGTGGATGTATTTAACACTAAAACATGTCTAGATACATCTAATTTTGTCCAAGTTTGAGACAATTATTTTGAGACGGAGTGAGTACATCTTTTTCTTGCGGGCAAGATGGAAACCACACGGAATATTTTTCAAATAGCACTGTCTTTTCGAGTTCGCAGGATTTTGAAAACCATAGTGACGTAAAATCTAAAAATTACCAATATAAGAAATATAGGTCTCAGGAAAAAGATTCCCACTTCCCCTTGCATCGTCTCCTCGAAGGCGACTAGAGGGTCGAAACCCTAGCACGGCCTCTCCCTCCCACCCCTTCCTCTCCCCCAGCCGCCGCCCGAGGCAGCCAGCGGCTAAGCTTGTGCAGCCGCTGAGGAAGGTGGCGGCCAGGTTGTCGCTGCTCCATCCGCAGAGTGGGGAGCTCCAGATCTGAGGCGATTTCCTTGCGTGAAGAGAATGGTGTCGACCTGGCGGGTAGGTGGCGGCCGTCGATGATGCTGGTCGTTCTCCTTGGCTGTGTGGACATGCGGGTTACACCCTATGGTTGGGCCGACCTTCAAGGATTGGAGCGAGGGAGCGAAGAACACAAGAAGGAAAACACACACGAAAATAACCAATGAAACCAATTAGACTCCATACAGCACCCTCAAACGTAGCGTCCGCACCCGTGTCGTCCCCTAGGGCGGCACCGGGGCAAAACCCTAAGCTCCGCCAACAAGCCTGCCTCCGGCTGCTCCCTTGCCGCCGCTAACATCGGTGCGGGCCACGGTGGCGGCAGGCCCGACGACGAAGGCGCTCGGGTGGTGGATCTCACGGTGGAGGTCCCCTGGGCTGGCTCGGGTTGGGTCGGGCGGCGGCCTGCGCGCGGAGGCCGGGGCGGCGCCCCTGGTCGAGCGTCAGCGACTACCCTTCCTCTTGCTGCCATGCACGAGGGAGCCCCTGTCGTTGGTGATGGGTAGAGGCAGGGTGATGTGGATCTGGATCCCACCCAGATCCGTTCGGGAGCTCTTCATCTTCGACGGTTCCCCGACGCGAGGAGGGCGTGGTGCTGCTTGGGTTGGCGCGCGGTGGAGGTGGTGGTGCGGTGGTGTTGGGCTTGTGTGATGGAACAGTTGGAGGGTGAGGAGCGGGACAAGACCAAGCGAAAGCTTGCTCCTGCCTCGGTCGGAGCCAGTGGCGACGGCGCCCGTGGGCGTCGTTCCCTTCATGAGGGTGTTGCCGTGGTTCTTTACCCACCTCCCCCGTTCCATTATCCGGGGAAAACCCCAAATTCGGGTGTTCCGGATTGGACGATGTTGGCGGTTGCTATCATGTCCCTCGTGAGGGCATCGATCATGGAGATGGACCCAGCTAGAGGGACCAGTGGGGAGCTCGAGCTTCTACGGAGGGTTGGAGGCTCTCCTCAGAAGACGGTTGACGGCTCGGGCTAGTGCCGATGAACCTTCCCGGGCGTCGGCTCGGCTCTGCGATGCCCTTCGATTCCGCTGGCGGCTGGTGTGTGTAACCTCGGCAGCGCATGGCTCTTCGTCCGGGTGTGGACTCGGCGATGTGCTTCCCTTCGGCTGCTCCACACCACCTTAGTTTATCTCGGCTGAATGAAGCCCTTCGTCTACGAAGGTGAAGATTCTTGTGCTCTAGCGTCCAACGGTAATCGGAAGACGATGAGAGTTGATGGCCTTCCTGCGGGGTTCGACTTGTGTCATGTTTCTCTCTCTCTCTCTCTCTCTCTCTCTCTCTTTGTGGTTTCTAGCTTTGATAGCTTGTAATCTCCTCCCTGTAATTTCGCCGGCATTTGATCCGGTTCCCCCTTAATTGAAAATGGAGCAGTGCTCACTGTCCTCCGTAAAAAAAACGTAGCCTCTGGATCTCACGGACCAAATCCAGATCACCCTTTTTAAAACCGATTTCGCAGCACGACCGGTCCATCAAACCAGCAGAATCCACAAGGCAAAAGATTGGGGTTGCACTACCAAAATCGCAAGGTGAAAGCAGAGTAGAAACAAATATGGGGTATACAATCCTGTTAATGCAATCTATCGGAGTGTCATCCCAATCAAAGAGGTAGAAGAGCCTAGCTCAAGTATAATCTCAAGTATCATGTCTAACCCTAGATCTGGGATCCAAGTAGCATATATAGTCAAGAACCAAGTGGGGAACGTGAGGAGATAAGATTACAAGCGAGAGGCCTAGATTTGGCTCAAAAGTCGTGCACGAGTAGTTATACCGCTGGTGCTGGCGGTAGTGTCGCTACTAGTTCTGGTCATGGCTTCCCAAAGCCTGTTTTGGCGGTAGTGACGACAGTTGTACCGCTGCCTAGGGATCATAGCCGGTGGTGGAGATGTCGAGATTGATCATATTGACGATGAGTCGAGATAAATTATGTATTATTCACAAAATTAATTAGACATTAGTAAACCAATAAGAAATTTTCTTACTTCATATGCATAGTATGAATACTTAGCCTTTGTGTCGACTCGCGAGGCAGCGAAATTGGTTTCGGACCCAAATTCGCGAACTCGTCTAGATCTAAAACTCGATGCAGTGCGTGAGCCTCCTCCGACAGAGATCTAACCGTTGGAATTGGTCCAAAATTGACGGAGTGGTGCAGAATTGTATTGAGCATGTTTTCAACGGCGTGGTCTTCTAATTTATGCCCGAGTCGAACTCGATAATTATTTTTACAAATTCACGCGGAGTTCCATCAGGTTCTGACACGGATTTGATGTTTGAGTCGTCCAGAGAGATCTGACCGTTAGAACCTTGTGAAAATTTCACACATGGTAGAAAACTTGATTTCGCATCTTTTCACCGAAGGGATCGTCGATATGAATTTCAAGTCATCGTCGGTGATGCCCGCAATACAGACGTTCTTGCTATCGTGCAGTCTACGCGTGAAGGACGATGCCGATGTTGATGATGGAGTCGGCGAAAGTTAGATCTACGCTCCCATCGAGAGCGTCGAAGGCCAGGCGCAGTGCTGGAGGGTGCTTGGTGAAGTCTATGGACCCGAATTGAATCAAGACCGCCCAGATAGACGAGTTGTCGTTTGCAGTTGTTGATGCTGACGAAGTCTTGACTCTAGCGCTTAGATTCCCTCAAACGGCGCCAAATGTTGTGGTGTTTCCACGTCATATCCCATACTTTAGGGGTTAGGGTAGACTATTCAGATTGACAGGACACGAGGGCACGATTATCGAATTTCAGGGCCCTTACGAGAAGGTAAAACCACTTCTCCTCCATGGTTGTATTAACTCGGCGAAATCGTCTGGATTACAAAGGTTGCCACTTAGAGATTGGATCTGACGCAGGTATATGCGGTGTGTGTTCTAGTCTATGATTGCTCCTCCTCTTTCTGTCCTCCCCCTGCCTTTATATGGATAGCCAGTATGGTTTTACATGAGTTCTAGTCGACTATGTAGTGGAGTCCTTGTCTTGTGCTTCAAGAGATTTGCTCATAGCTTTCTGGACTTCAAGTGTATTTACGGGCCAGCCGGTGGGCCTTTGGTTAGTTCGCACCCGGTATACCAACAGTACGCACCCGATTAGGCATGCCCACATCAATATATATGAAAAAAATTGAGATAAATCGTGAATAAACTCAAAGAGGAAAAGATGGAGTTAGAGTTGCATGTGCAGATATCTGATGCGGACGTGATCACACGCTTGTTGGGTAACCCCAAGTGGAAGTTATGATATAGTCTAGCGGAAATTTTACTCCAATTAAGGAACCATAGTTTATCGACGATTAGGACTTCGAAGTCTTTGAGAAGTTTGCTTGTTGTTTGTCGCGTCAACAAGTATGGAACCTGCACACGACACACAAACTCTCTCTTGTCCCCAACTTTCAAGAAAGTTGTAAGTCTTCCCGTATTGTTGAAACCTAGAGAATTAAACATATAGAGTATTAAAAATTAATAAAAGTATAAACGGCACAACAAACAAACAATGATAAAAGTGATTTAAAGAAAGTTGCAATAATGAGGAAAATAGGACCTCCGAGCCGTAGTTTGACTAGTGGTGTCTTTCCAAAGAAAACAAACATGCTGGGTGAACAAATTACATATGGGCAATTGACAAATCTTGAACGTATAACAATAGTATTATGACGAGATATAGTTCACGGGTTCTAACATTGTAGGCATTATGTCAAGACATATGGACCGCTATCCAGCATGCGTCCATATCTAAAAGTCCACCTGAATAAAGCTATCCAGCAAATCTCTGTGGTATTAAGTTGCAACAACAAAGTGATTGCTTTGGGTGTAATAGACAAATGCATGAAGAACAATACATAATGTAAGCAGCGGTCCTCGTCCGTAAACATGAGCACCACTGTTTTCTCCCTTGTAGCAACAACACATACCCAATCTGTCACGTTTGTGTCACTCGAGCACAGATATAAGGGAGGCATGAACCCACTATCTAGCATATAAACCCTCTCTTGGAGGTGAAAATAACTACCTGGCCAAGATAATCATAAACACTGGAGAGCATTGCATGACAATATTAAAACTCTCTACAAATATAAGTGAAGCATCTCAGATTGACATGAACAAAATAATCACAATCTCATGGTTCATCGGATCCTAGCAAACACAACATGCTCGATGGTCCCGGTCATGTGAGGCAACTCACAACACTCTAAACATGGAGGCATAAGGGAGAGAACAATCATCTAGCTACTGCTATGTACCCGTAGTCCCGAGATGAACTACTCACACATCTGTCCGGAGGAGATCATGGCGATGAAGAGGCATCCGATGATGATTCCCCCTTCGGCAAGGTGCCGGAACAGGGCTACAGAAGCCCTAGATTAGACTTTCGAGGTGAGGACGGCTCTCTATATGTTTTCTGGAAAATAACTCCGTCCCCCAACATTTTAGGGTTGGGGGCAATGTATAGGCGAGGAGAAGAGGAGAGGCGGTGGCTGATACGTCTTAAACGCACCCCTAATTTCTGATGTTCCATGTTGTTTTCATGTTATTTCCCACATGTTTTCTATACACTTTATGTCATTTTTTGTCGATTTTCCGTACTAACCTATTGACAAGATGCCACAGAGTCAGTTCCCTGTTTTCTGTTGTTTTTAGTTTCAGAAAAGTTGTTCTAGAAATATTATCAGAATTGGAAAATTCAAAGCTCGGAAGTCTTAGAAATCCTGGAAGCATCTAGAAGTCCCGAAGAGCCCCGGAGGGGGGCCACAGAGTGGCCACACCATGGGGTGGCGCGAGTCCCCCCTGGTGGCACCACCTGGTGGTGTGGGACCCTTTGCCACCCCCAGCATCGCCCTTTCCCCTATATATATTCCCCCGAGGGAAAAGCCTAAAATGATCGACCTTTTCCACAAAATACAAGTTGCGGGGGACATATCTCTGTTCTGGCACCCTGCCGGGACGGAGAAGTGCCCCCGAAACCATCTCGATCGACACCACCGCCATCTCCATCGTCGTTGATGTCTCCTATTATGAGGAGGGAGTAGTTATCCCCCGAGGCTGAGGGCTCCACGGTAGCTATGTGGTTCATCTCTCTCTCTCCCATGGTGTGATCTATATGTGATCGTGAGCTTTGTAATCTAGTTGAATAAGTAGATGTTACTCTTCATCTTGTGCTACTCAGGTGTTTTATTAATATGAACTTTGGAGTCACCTTGTCCCGCGGTGTGAAGGTGACAGTGTGCACATCATGTGTGTCTCCTCTATGAATTGTGGTGTTTGTCTAGTACCTTCTAGGACGCTCATAGTGACAGCGTGGGGTTAACTAGACATGGGAATGCTTACTTTAAGGAATGCTTTTTGCAGCCCTACGCAATGATTAGTGTCCGTTATCCGACCGGAGAGGGTTAAGAGTAGCATAGTGAAGAGAAGATATTTAGTTATTCAATTATGTGATCATTGTTGTGAGTGTCCACTAGTGAAAGTAGAATTCCTAGGCCTTGTTTCCAAGCATTGAAACACCATTCTCCGTCTGTTATGCTACATGTTTGCTTGCTGCCATATTTATTTCAGATTGCTATTATTACTTATAACCATCCATATTACTCGCATTTCACTATCTCTTCGCCAAACTAATGAACCTATATACCTGACAAGTATATTGGGTGTGTTGGGGACACAAGAGACTTCTTGTATCTTGATTGCAGGGTTGATTGAGAGGGATATCTTTGACCTCTACCTCCCTGAGTTCGATAAACCTTGGGTAATCCACTTAAGGGAGACTTGCTGCTGTTCTACAAACCTCTGCACTTGGAGGCCCAACACTGTCTACAAGAATAGAAGCGTGCGTAGACATGAAGCTCTTTTCTGGCGCCATTGCCAGGGAGGTAAGGTAAAAGGTACTCACATCCTCGGGTGTGAGTGCTCGAAGTTATTTACTTTAGATTATGCAATTAAATCTTTTTGTTTCTTGTTTTCACTAGTTAGGCTAACTTTTACTCGCTTCTTGTTTTTATTTTTTTACTAGTAGTCTTAATGGAAAAGAACAAAAATATGATAGAACTTTATAATATTTATCTTGAATTAGGACACGATGCTTTTGAAGAGAAAAGTAAAAAACCTATGGACATAGTGATAACAATGTTATTAGCATTAATTCTTTGCACCACATCGTTCCTAAAGCTAGGGAAAAGTATAAGCTTGGGGAATCTAGTTTTTATGATCCTTTTAGTTTTCCAGCTTTAGAGGAGAAAATTTGCTCTGATGATACTTTATCTCCCATATGTGATAAACCTAATGATGCTTGTGATATTTTAAATCCTCTTACTAAAAGCATTCCTTTTAAAATACGCAAGAAAATTGTTGAACTTTTCATGGATAACCGTTATTCTGGAGATGGAACTGTCCATCCTAGCGATCATTTACACTTTATGCATGAATTATGCGATTTACTCAAGTGTGCAGGTATCTCAACGGACCAATTTAAGAGGAGGCTAAGGACAAATCAAGGGAGTGGTATGAACTACTAGATGATCCTCATCATTTGGAGTGGAAGGAACTTGAATCTCTCTTTTACTCTAAATTTTATCCTTCTCATGAACTATATTTAGATAGGAATTACATTTATAATTTTTGGCCTCATGATGGAGAAAGCATTACCCAAGCTTGGGGAAGACTGAAAACATTGTTACTAATTTTTGGCCTCCTGAGGAAATAATTGTTACTAATTTTTATGCAAGGCTTTCGGGACATTGGAAGGATTATCTAGATGCCTGTTCAGAGGGTTCTTTTTGTAGTAAGAAGTTTGAAGCTAAGTGGGATCTTCTTGAGAGAATTCGAATCAATAGTGAAGATTGTAATAACAACAAAGGTAAAGAATCAGGTATAAACTATGAGTATGATTGCATTAAGACTTTTGCTGAAACTGCTGATTTTCATGAGCTTAATGCTAAATATGGTCTTGATCCTCAAATAGCTGTCAGTTGGTATAGATCCTTTACTTCTTATATTAATCTTCCTAAAAAATGGGGACATATATCATGAACCTTTTAAAGACACTTGCATGAAAAATGAAATTGTTATTGATGATTACAATAAACATGCTCAAACTTCTGAAAGTACTATTTCTTATAAGCATGCTAATTTCTCTGGAGCACTTAGACCTTGTGAAAAGAATCAAATCGAAGAATAATATTTTATCCATCATAGGAATGAAAAAACTATAATGTGGTATAGGGCTCTAAATGATCGTGGTGAAAAAGTTTGCTGTAAAGTGGGTCATTTTAATTTTCAATGCTAAAGCCATGATAGTAGCCTTTTGAATCCTATGAGTACTGAAAGTTTGTATTGTGATGACATGATCACCCCTAATGAGCATGATGAACTTACATTATTTTTCGGGTGTGAAGAGTTATTAAGAAAAACTTCTTTGATTGATATGAGTGCTTTTGATATGAATAGTGTCTTGCATGAATGCCATCTTTATTGTGTTGAAAATTGCCATGCAAATACTTACATACAAAATATTCTAAAAGAGGACACTTTACCAAAATATGACAGGACTAATATGAGTTTTGTTCTTATTAATGAGGAGGAGGAATCCTCCAAAGTTCTTTCTATTGTTTCTGACAGTAAACCAGGGTATGTGGAGAAGCTCCCTTTTAAGCCTCTCCCTCCTAAAGAGGGGAAGAAGAAGAAGAAGAAGAAAACGAGGAGTAAAAGGAGAGAGGTAACGGTATCTCTCCCTAAGCATGTTGCTCATATTACAGCTTTTGCTGATGAGTCTGAACTCGATGATTTTCCTATGCATGTTATTTATGAAAGTGATCATGATTGGGAGAAACACACTACTTTTGATATTGAAAATCTGTTTGGTACCAATTCTGAAAACGATGATATTAATAATTGTTGTACTATTAGTACTATCCATGCTCCTTCCAATGATAATATAGAAAGCTCTAAACTTGTGGATGATGTGTTTAAAAATCCCTTTGCTATTAATGATTATATGCTTGATACATCTCCTCCTAGTAAAAATGATGATATGTTTACAAATGAACGTCTTTTGGAAGAAAACTATTTTATTTCTTGTGATGATACTATGCCTCCAATATATGATTATTGCAATGATGAATATGACATTTTTAGTCCACCTACTATTGAGGAGAAAATTAATTATGATTTCAATATGCCTCCAGTCTTTGCTAATTATTATAAAGAAAGTTATCACATAGGATATAATTACAATCATCCTCATGAAACTTGCCATAATTATGGTGGGATTACCCAAAACCATCTCTTTAATATGAAACTTGTCTATCATGTTCAAGTTCTTTATGATAATCCTACTCCCGTTGTTATTAACAAGAATGACTATGCTTATGTGGAGAGTATTAATTCTTTTATGCATGTGGCTCATGATAAGAATGTTTCTTATGATAGCTATATTTTTTAATTTTATTTATGATGCTACTGAAAGTTATTATGAGGGAGGGAAACATGGTTTTATTCATCTCAACAATATTAAGTTTATTTTGTCTTCCTATGCTAGTCACTTTGTGCTTCGTTGACTTGTTTTTCTACAAGATTATTTTTCGTAGGAAGTGGGTTAGAATTAAATGTGTTTTATATTTTCTTCTTGATGCTCTCTTATTGTTCTTCAACTCTTATTATTGTGTGACCATCTTTTAAAAATCATTGTGCCTAGCTGAAAGGCATTAAAAGTAAAGCGCTTCCGGGAGACAACCGTTTTATTTCTCCGTTCTCAACCCGTTTTCCATCGTTTTCTTTTGTTTTGTTTGCACCTGGGTGTTTTCTATTTCCTTAGCAACCCCTCTGTATATTTTCTTTTGTGTCTTTGTTGAGCCAAGTAAAGCCTCTAGTGGAAAGTTGAGACTATATTTCGGATTTCTGCGCAGGAAACAGATTTCTGCTGTCCACTGTTAAATTTGTATAAAACCACAGAAAATTCAAAATGACCTGAGTTTTTTGTGCGTAATTCTGGCCTATATACGAAACTTTTCTTAGTTGAATAATTTTTTATTTGAGCAACATAAGATTTTCGAAAAAAATCATCTTTACCTATTGTCCTGCTTTGACAGATTTCTGCCATTAATTGCATTTGCATCTTAATCTCTTTCTTTTGGTGTTATTTTGAGAAAAATAGTTTTAAAAGAAGTTGCAACAGTAGCTAATGTGTTTATGAGTGTTAGGCTTGTGTGGAAACTGAACCATGTGAATTTATTATTTCGATTTGCACTAACGTTGCTAATGAAGATTGTGAGAAGTTTGGTGTGAAGCAAGTTTTCAAGGGTCAAGAGAAGAGGATGATATGACGTGACCAAGAAGAGTGAAGAGCCTAAGCTTGAGGATGTGATGCATGTAAAATGCATAGATGAATTTTGCATATTTTGACATGGTTTTCTATTACATATTGCATCATATAAGGGTATAGTTCAATGTTTTATAGTATTTCGGGCTTAAATTACAAAGTCCCCCAACTTTAATGAAATTAACCCTGCCTGTTAGAAACCCCGTTTTCTATATTTTTGACGTTTCAGGGGGCAAACTTCCGCGAAATCACCTGAAAATCCACGGGGGTCATTTTTTTGGAAGGAGAAGACTTGCGGGCGAAGGATCCACGATAATTGGGCAAGGAGGCCCAAAAGAGGACCCTCCACGCGGCCAGATTCCTTGGCCGCGTGAGAGGCCCCTTTTGGCCCCTGTGGCCCCAATTCCTTCAATCTTCGACTTACCGACTCCGTCTTGACCTAAAACCGACTATAAAAAGGGACCCCCGTACCCTTACGGAGAGGAGCGCCGCCGAAACACCGAAACACCGAAATAGAGACCAGAAGTTCCAGATTGGAGGGGGGAAACTCCGGCGGGGCGCCGCCGGTGTGATCTCCTACCCTCCAACGTCATCTCCATCGTCATCTCCATGAAGAGGGAGTAGTCCACCCCAGGGCTATGGGTTTGTTTAAGTAGCACTTGTATCTCTCTCTCTCTCTATGTTCTTCACTAATTAGATCTGTATGAGCTGCCTCACATGATTACGGGCACCGTTGTAATTCCTATGTGGTGGATCTTTTCTATGAGTTATTGAATCTGAGATTGCAATTGTTTCTCTTGAGTTATTTGAGTAGATGTATCTTTGTACCCCGTTTTTATTTGCTAGCTTTGATCAATCTAGTTCTTGAGAGCGTGTGTGGGGTGATGGGTGCATTAGTTGGAGTAACGGGGGGTGGCTAGTTGAAAGTGCATTTCGTTTTCCCAGTGTTTTGTGTGTTAGTTAACAATACTAAGTACATTATTTATCGAGGTGTTTAGTGTGCAGGTGTTATACTTAACATCGGCATCGAGCACTGAAAAGTCGGTGAAGTTTGGCCTGAGGTTTTTGGGACAGAACTCAACCGGATTATTCGGACCGGATTATTCATCCTGGACCGGATATTCCGGTTGCTGAGAAAGGAGCTCAAAAATGGCTAAGGACTGAGGATTTTGCATACTGGAATCAACCGGATTATTCGGACCGGATATTTCATCCTGGACCGGATATTCCAGTTACTGCGAAAAATTGCTAAGGACTGAAGTTTTGAGCTACTGGAGTCAACCGGATTATTTGGACCGGATTATTCATCCCGGACCGGATATTCCGGTTGCTGCGAAAAACTGCTAAGGACTGGAAGTTTTGAGCTACTGGAGTCAACCGGATTATTTGTACCGGATATTTCATATCTACCGGATATTCCGGTTGCAGTTGAGGAAGTGGAAAAATGGCTAAGGACTAGAAGATTTGCGTACTGGCATCTACCGGATTATTTGTACCGGATTATTTCAAATCAACCGGATAATCCGGTCCAGCACTGCAGTTCGGCGTGGAGCAAACTAACCGGATATTCCGGTCCAAACTTGAACCGGATATTCCGGTACCTCTTTTCCTGCACAACGACTAGTTGTGAGGAGGGACTATAAATAGCCCTCCTCTTCTTCCTCAAGATCTAGTTCTTCCCCTTAGCATTGATGAGCATTTAAGAACTCACCAAATCCCTCATAACTCCCAATCCCTCCACCCTATCTTGAAGATCTTTGGAGGATTGAAGGAGAAGGCCCCGATCTACATCTTCACCGACCCGTTCTTCTTTTCCCCCTCTCTAGCTCGAGGGATCTTGCCTAGGGTTTCCTCTTGTGGAGAACCTAGGCATCTTGTTTCTAGTTGGTGATTCAAGAGTTGTTGGGAGCCCCCAATTAAGTTGTGGGTGTGTGCCCCAAGGTGTTTGTAAAGGATTTGATCCCCGCCTCAAAGGGGTTCTATAGTGGAAGGTGAACTAGGCCTTTGTGGCGAAGTTCATCGGAGAATAGGGTGAAGCCTTAGTGGCGTTGAGTAGGCCTTTGTGGCGAGCTCACACCCCTCCAACGAGACGTACTCCCCTAAAAAGGAGGAACTCGGAAATACATCGTGTCTCCGTGTGCTTCCATCGGTTACCTCGTTCCTCCCTCTCTTTACTTACTTGTACTTGTTGCATTGATTGCTTGTCTTGTCATATAGGTAAATTCATCACTAGTTGCACTATCTAGAGAATTTACCTTTCTTGTCAAGCCTAAATTTGAGAAAAATTAAAATTTGCCGTAGCACCTATTCACCCCCCCCCCTCTAGGTGCCCATACTATACTTTCAATTGGTATCAGAGCCTCGGCTCTTCTATCGGGCTTAACCGCCTAAGAGTTTAAGTATGGGTGATGAGGATGACGCTCCATCCGAAGGAAATGTGTCCATGAATGATCTCAATGCTTTGAGAGAATCATTGACCTCATCCATAGACACTAAATTTGAGGAGTTGCGTCTACTCATGACAACGCTCCTCAAAGCCAAGGAACCGGAGGTGGTCGACTCATCCCCTCCGGAAACGGAGGGTGCCAAGATTGGGGTTGATGGTGAACCACCTAAAACTGCTTCCGCCGAACAATCCGCTAAGAAGGGTGTGAATGGAAAGGAAGGATATCATGCCGTTGAAGGCCATTATTCTCCCGATCCTCCCATCCCTTTTCCTCATATAATTCCTAGGGGAGATCTACCTAAAATTGATGCATATTCTTTTCGTGAATGGCAATACTACATGGAGACTCACTTGAACTCTTCTTGTATAGATCTTTGGAGAATCACTCGTGATGGATACAAGCCATATGATCCCAAGAATCTCACAAGAAGAGAGGTTGTAGATTTCCAACTCAATTACACCGCTTTGTCCATCCTTCATCAAGCCGCGGGCCCCAATCACATGCCGCATCTTCAACACTTCTCCACCGCCAAAGAGACATGGGATGCCCTTGTCGTCATGTTTGTTGGGAATGAAAGCATGCAAAGAAATCGCTATGACACCTTGACCAATGAGGCCGAAGGATTCTTCATGCGTGATGGAGAAGATCACGTTGACATGTATCGGAGGCTCAAATCTCTTGCCACCGCCTTCTCTAATGCGGGTGCAACACATATTGATGATGCTTGGATCAAGAGGAAGTTCATAATTGCCGTGATGCCTTTCGAGGGCACGGATATGAAGAGCATTCAAGGGAGACATGATTTCTCCACCATGACCTCTACCCAAGTCATGCAAGAGTTGAGCTCCTACAAAGTGCAAACCAAGAATGCTCTTGACAACCGTGCTAGGGCCATTGGAATGCATCAAGGAGCTTCCGTTGCTTTGAAGGCCAAGGTGTTGACAAGAGAAGTTGAGAATGATGAAGATGGTGAAGAAGCATTGCCTCCATTGAAGGAACAAGAATATGATCCCGTTCTAAAGGATCTAATAGCTCTCACCGTGCAAAAGTTTTGGAACAATCCCCCTAAAGGCAAGAAGTTTGTTGAGGAGAAGACCAAGTCTCGTTATGGTAATGATGGGGCTCAAAAAGTGAGATCTTGCTTCAATTGCCAAGACAAGTACCACTTCATTGCGGAATGCCCATATGAGAATAGAGAAAACCATAGTGGCAAGCTCATCCGCAAGGACAAGTCCAAGGTTGAATACAAGAAACCTCATTTCAAGAAGAAACCTTTCAACAAGAAGACTCCTACCAAGTTTGTGCTCTTGACTCAAGAGGAGTATGATTCCGGGAGTGATGAAGAAGAAGAAACAACAAGTGAAGTGGCCGCTCTAGCTATTGCTTCCACTCCATCTTCGTCATCCCTCTTTGAATCTCCCAATGAAAATCTTCCTCAACGCGATGCCAAGTGCTTCATGGCTAAGGCCACGGAGGTATCATCTTCTCCTAACTCTAAGACCCCTAGTGAACTAGAACATATTGCTTGTCTTAGAGAAGAAGAGGAAAGAGCCTCCTTGGACCGTTTTATGTCTAACATGCAAGGGGAGACCAAGAAGTACTTTGAGCATCTCATGAGGCAATTGGGAGAGGCCCAAGAGGCCCTTGAGAAGAAAGGTGAGATTGAGAGAAGGGATGCGGATGAAATTGCATCTCTCTCAATGACTCTTGAAGAAGAGCATGATGGTAGAGTTTCTCTAGAGGATGAACTTGAAACTATTGAAACCACTCATAATGAACTTGTCTCTAAAATCATTAAGGAACGTGATCTTGCTATTGCTAAATATAAAAAGGCTAAAAAGGATAAAGTTGAGTTTGGGGTTGGTCATGGTAAACTAACCGAGGAGTTTGAAAAGCTAACCATTGCTCACAAAGCTTTGGAAAGCCAACACTCATCCCTCAAAGAGTTGCATGAACAACTTCAAACTCAACTTACTCAAGCTAACCATCCTAGCACTTCTACTTCTTCTTGTGATCATGCAAATATTATTGAAGAAAATGCTAGGTTGAAGGATGAGCTTGCAAGGCTCAAGGGAAAAAGCACACAAGGTGAAAAGGTGGTGCTTGCCAACCCACAAGTGGTTGCCTCAAGCACTAATGCGGTCATTTCTAGACCACAAGTGAGTGCTCCAAGGCAACAAGTGGGCAAGCAAGGACTTGGTTATGTAGCCAAGAAAAGGAACAAGAAGAAGAAGAACAAGAAGAAGAACAAACATGGTGCTTCGGGTGGTATTGTCATGAGGGACAACACTACTCGTAGCTCCTCCGCGGGAACTAACAACCCACACCATTTCTTATATGTTGATTATTATGGTGTTGTGCAAGCTAAATATGTTGGTCCTATTGAAGGTTTTGTTGACTACACTATATGGGTTCCCAAGACCCTTGTTGCTAACATGAAGGGACCCAACTCGGGTCCTAACTCTAGTCAATGATCTCTTGCAGGACTATGCTTCCGGTGGGACTAAATGGATTCTTGATAGTGGATGCACTAATCATATGACCGGAAGCAAAGAACTTGTGACGGAGTTGCAACCAAATGACATCCAAGCAACCGTCACCTATGGGGACTCGTCCAAGTCTAAGGTATCCGGATTTGGCAAGGTTGTGGTGGCTCCCGATATCACTATCGTGAACGTCATGCTTGTCGAATCCCTTGGTTACAATTTACTTTCCGTCCGTTCTCTTAGTAAGATGGGTCTTTCCGTCTTCTTTGATGGTGATATGGTGGTCCTTTTGAGGAGCAAGACTCTTGACGTCGTTCACGTGGGACATATTGAAAATGAGTTGTATGTGGTGGACTTTTCGAAGTCAACCAACACTCAAGCAATGTGTCTTTTCGGGAAGGCGGACTTGGGATGGTTGTGGCATCGCCGCCTATCCCATGTCAACATGAGAACTTTGCAAAGTCTTCACAAAAGTGGCCTTATTGTTGGACTAAAAGAAAATGTTTCCTTTGCAAAGGATCGCGTTTGTAGGTCATGTGTTGAGGGGAAGATGCATGACATTGTGCACAAGGCCAAGACTATTATCTCATCAAAGAGGATCTTGGAGCTTCTTCATGTTGATCTCTTTGGTGCCGTGCCCGAGGCAAGTCTTGGCGGCAAGAAGTATTGCTTGGTGATTGTCGATGATTATTCAAGATACACTTGGGTTTATTTCTTCAAGTGCAAGAGTGAGACTCAACAAACCATCATCGATTTCTCCAACGAAGTGCAACGTCAACACAATGTGCAAATCATGGCTATTAGGAGTGATAATGGGTCGGAGTTCAAGAACTATACATTGAATGAATTTCTTAGTGAAGAAGGCATTCGTCACCAATACTCCGCCACTTACACTCCTCAACAAAATGGTGTTGCCGAAAGGAAGAATCGCACTCTCTTGGATATGGCAAGGACCATGTTGGCGGAGTACTCTTCTCCCCAATATTTATGGGCCGAGGCCGTATCCACCGCATGCCACTCCTCCAACCGCCTCTACATCCGCAAAGGCTTGAGCAAGACCCCATATGAGATCCTCACCGGCAACAAGCCCAACGTATCCTACTTCCGTGTATTCGGTTGTAAGTGCTTTTATTTGATCAAGGGTATTAGGTTGTCGAAATTTCAATCCAAAACTATTGAGGGTATTTTTGTTGGTTACGGTGCCGAATCCCACACTTATAGAGTCTATGACAAAGCCTCACGGATTGTCATAGAATCTTGTAGTGTGGTGTTCGAGGAAAATGACGGCTCCCAAGTGGCGCAATTTCATGTTTCAAATGTAGATGTTGAAATGCCTCAAGAAGCCATAGGAAGGATGGGTGTGGGATTCTTCCGCCCCATCGAGGGACACCTTATGGCGACTCGAGAAGGACTATGCTCTACCCAAGTGGAGCCCTCCTCTACATTTGAAGATCAAGCCAAGGAGCCACCTACTACACCTAACCGAGAACATATTCAAGACCCTCCTCTCATTGATCAAGTGACTCCGCAAGTCGTACCCACTCCTCTCACTAATGCGAGTCAAGATCAAGGCCAAGATCATTCTTCCTCGTCATCCTCTTCTCAAGTTGAAGCTAGTGTTGAAGATATTGTTGATGACAATGTTGATGATCAAGGCCATGTTGGTCAAGATGGGGACCCAAATGATCAAGATGATCAAGTGATCCCTCCTCGCAATAATGAGGAGATCGAAGCCCGTCGCATCAAAAGGATAAGAAGAGCTTTGAAGCAAATTGATGCCCAAGATAACAAGGTCTTGGAGGATGTTCAAGCTAGAAGATCCACTAGAAGGCAATTGGCTCATTTTTGTGAGCATCAAGCTCATATCTCTATGGTGGAGCCTAAGAAAGTGTATGAAGCTCTTGAGGACTCCGATTGGGTTGAAGCTATGCATGATGAGCTCAATAACTTTGAGCGCAACAAGGTTTGGAGATTGGTTGAGAAACCCAAGGATTGCCACAATGTTATTGGCACCAAGTGGATATTCAAGAACAAGCAAGATGAGAATGGCATTGTCATTAGGAACAAGGCAAGATTGGTCGCTCAAGGTTACACCCAAGTTGAAGGCATTGACTTTGATGAAACCTATGCGCCCGTGGCTCGCCTTGAGTCCATCCGTATCCTCCTTGCTTATGCTTCCTCACATAATTTCAAGTTGCAACAAATGGATGTGAAAAGTGCTTTCTTGAATGGTCCACTAAAAGAGGAGGTATATGTTAAGCAACCTCCGGGGTTCGAGAATCTCAACTTTCCCAACCACGTTTACAAACTTGACAAGGCTCTCTATGGTCTCAAACAAGCACCTCGTGCTTGGTATGAGCACCTTAGGGAGTTGTTAGATGATCGTGGTTTCGAAGTTGGGAAGATTGACCCCACTCTCTTCACCAAGAGAGTAAAGGGAGAGCTTTTCATATGCCAACTCTATGTGGACGATATCATCTTTGGCTCAACTAACCAAGCTTTCAATAATGAGTTCTCTAAGCTTATGACTGACAAGTTCGAGATGTCTATGATGGGTGAGCTTAAATTCTTCCTTGGCTTTGAGATCAAGCAATTGGCCCGTGGTACCTTCATTTCTCAAGCCAAGTATACTCAAGACATGCTTAAGAGGTTTAACTTCCAAGAGGCAAAGATCAAAACCACTCCTATGCAAGTCAAGTGTCATCTATCACGCAATCCAAAAGGGAGTAAGGATGTGGACCAAAAGCTCTATCGTTCTATGATTGGTTCTTTGCTCTATCTTTGTGCATCTAGGCCCGATATCGTTTTGAGTGTAGGTGTGTGTGCAAGGTATCAAGCGGCTCCTAAGGATTGCCATCTAATGGCGGTTCATAGAATCTTTCGTTATTTGGTTCATACCTCAAGATTTGGTTTGTGGTACCCAAAGGGGGCACATTTTACTCTCAATGGATATACGGATTCCGATTGGGCGGGTGATCAAGATGATAGGAAGTCAACTTCGGGGGCTTGCCAATTTCTTGGTAGGTCCCTTGTAAGTTGGTCCTCGAAGAAACAAAATTGCATCTCTCTCTCCACCGCCGAAGCGGAATATGTTGCCGCCGCGAGTGCATGCACCCAATTGCTATGGATGAGGCAAACTCTCAAGGAATATGGAGTTCATTTGGACAAAGTACCTCTTCTATGTGACAATGAAAGTGATATCAAGATTGCATACAATCCGGTGCAACACACAAGGACGAAGCACATTGAGATTCGCCACCACTTCATCCGTGATCACGTGGCGAGAGGAGACATTGCACTCGGTTATGTGCCCACCAAGGACAATCTTGCGGATATTTTCACGAAGCCACTTGATGATGCAAGGTTCATGTTCTTGAGGAATGAGCTAAATGTGATTGATTCAAGGAGTTTGGCTTGACTATCTTGCGCACACCCCTATAGATGAAACGTGTTCGAGCTTAGATGTAGGCATGGACATAGGGGGAGTGCTATCCTAACACATTGGGTTCTCCCTCCCCCCATTATGCCCATAGCAAAAATTCATTGTAATCTCTTTTTCTAATGTTGAATTGTGAGCTTCAATGTTGAGTTTTGGCAATGCCCCCAAGATATATCTTCGCGGTTGCATACCAAGAACTCTTACATGGTGGCTTCGGCCACCAACCTCTTCATTGCGAAGAGTTGGATCTTAGTTGGGTTTGTCTACTTGTCATTTTATTGCATTTCGTGTGTTTTTCCCGGCTAAGTGTTTCTTCCTAGGAAAATCCCACTCAATTGTTTTTTTTGGTTGGTTGGTTGCTTCTTGCTCTTGAGAGGGATAAGTACTAGTCTCAGTTTGATAATTCTATCCTAAGCCTTTCTCTCAAAAAGCCTTTCTTTCTAAGCACTAGTGTCGTCCGTTGAAAACGAGGAAATTTCGAATCTGGAGGCAGTCGGAATTTCCGGTTCAGTTTTGAACCGGAATATCCGGCTGTACCGGAATATCCGGTTCAAACTTGAACCGGAATATCCGGTTCGGCGAAATCCATATAACCTGGAGCCCGACGGGGATGGGCAGTTCTTGCCCTATTTCCCGTCCGCTCCTCCCCACCAAATCGCCGCCGCCGTGGTTCTTGGCCTCCCGGGCCGTTTCCTCCGCAAGATCTTGGAGATTTGACCCGGATCTTGATCTCCTCGCATTTTGGATCGATTCTACCCAAGCTTTTCTCTCCATGGATCCCGGTATAGTTCAAATCTCTTGAATCTTGGTGCTATAAACTCACCTTCCATGGATGTGCGTTTTTGTTGGCTTGCTTGGTAGATTTCGTTCCGAAGAGGACTCCCCATACATGCTAGAAATCATAGAGTAGATCACTTGTTTGCAATCCTTGTGGAAATCTGAGATCTAGGTTGATTTTGTGCTGTTCCGAAATTTACCGGAATATCCGGTCCACGACTGAACCGGAATATCCGGGTAACCGGAATATCCGGTTCAGTTTTGAACCGGAATATCCGGCTGAGTCCAGTACTGTTTTAAGGGCAGCCCCAAATGAATCTTTCCCAGATTTCCACCTCGATTGTTTCCTGTCATCTTCTCTATCGTTTCTATGTATGATTGTATCCGTTGTATGACACTAGTGTACTCATCTTGTGCTTTTCCTACTATATCTTGTTTCACAGATGGTGACCACGATCGAAGCGTTCCAAAGCGCAAGAAGCTTGTCTCTACCCGTAACAAGAGGAAACCTCGGCTCAACTATAAGACCGACATTCCGATTCAGGAGTTCAATGAGCTCAGAAAGAAGGATGCCTATCTGTCTCCAAGGGTTGCCAACATTGATCCTCGTTTCTGGAATCTGCAGCAGTCCTACATTTACACTGACATCTATTGTGACTTCCGCTATCCGTGCCGCCCTATGCATCCATATGACCATGCCGCTCTCAAGGCCAAGGATGAGTTTGCTGATGCTGCCAGTATTGTTGAGCGCTTCGGTTTGGTGAAGCTGATGGAGACCCAGTGCAACTACAACACGCAGCTGGTGATGCAGTTTATGTCCACCCTCGTGTACTCCACTGGTGATATTGTGACCCGTCTTAAGTGGATGTCTGGAGATACACCTTGTGAGGCATCCTTTGAGAGATTTGCTCGGCGTCTTGGCTACTCTTACAGCGAGCACCCTCCTCTTGGTCACCGCGTCCATGAGGTTGATAGGCCGAGGAGGGAGGTGTCCATGGCTGAGCTTTACGCCCCTGGTTTCACTGTTGGGGGGCTTGAGGGACTGCTTCCTCTTTATGATCAGCTGGTGCGTATCTTCAGAGCTTTCCTTGTGCCGAGTGGAGGTAACAACGATGCTCTCACCACTCCTCTGTGCAACCTTCTGATTCTGGCTAAGGAGTGTATGGAGGAAGAGGACCCGGTTGTCTCATATACTGTGGATGTGATGGACATCATCTTTCACGAGCTCTATGCTGCGATGATTGGTGGCTACACCATACCCTATGCTCCCTACATCATGATGCTTATCAAGTATGAGATGCGGAAGGAGTACACCGAGCTTCCCATGGTTGAGCACAAGGTGAGGAAGCTGTACGTCAAGAGGAAGGTGAAGACTGCGGCTGCTTCTCGGAGTGCTCCATTTGAGGGTGGTTCCTCTATGGGTGGTCCTTCTAGCTCTCAGTCTGCTCCCAGGGTGCCTGTGTCTGATCTCACCACTTTGCGCAACGTCAGGAAGCTATCCTGGTTTCAGCGCAACATGCTCTGCATGAAGCTGGACATTCACAAGGAACAGTACAGGGCATATCGCAGGGACACTGATTTGGCCAGCTCTCAGCGTCAGATTCTCCATCACGTGAGTGGTGGCACTGGTGATGTTCCTGCTCCTCTTGATGCTCAGTCCTACTCTGCTTGGTCTGCTGAGGATTCCACTCCTTGGGAGAGCATTGAGGCTGCCCTCAGGTCTACTCGGGAGACTGCTTCACGAGCTCATGATGCTGCTGCTGATGAGGAGGAGTCTGATGATGAGCAGGGATCTGGAGACGAGTCGGATGCTTAGACCGTGTCTGGGGCGTTAGTTAGCTATTTCCCTCCTTTTTGGTGTCTCGATGCCAAAGGGGGAGAAGTAGCTATTATAGACTACGGGATTTGCATGGGTTCGGGCACAAGCATTTGCTTTTATCCTTCCTTGAGAGCTTGTGTCCATTTTATCTTCATTTGTCGTGCTTGTGAACTTGTCGTTTATTGTCGTTTAAAACTATGTGTGCTACTATGTGTGACTATTGGTTATCTGGATACTATCATGGTTATCTATTTATGGTATGTTGGTTATCTATCGGATATGTTGAGGAGATTATCTATGATTGTGCTTGGTTATTCTTGGATATATCGTTCTCGCACAAGGTATATACTTCTTTACACTCAACATATCGGTGATGTTGTCTCATTGTCGTGTTTGCTACTTGTTGAAAATCTCTTCCTATACATCATTGCATCTATTTGTGTTTGAGGCAAACAAAAGATATGCATAGAGATAGGGGGAGAGATTTTCATCTTGTTTCAAGCATGCTTACTGTCAAGGTTTATTGCAAATCTTAGTATTGTCATCTAACACCAAAAAGGGGGAGATTGAAAGTGCATTTCGTTTTCCCAGTGTTTTGTGTGTTAGTTAACAATACTAAGTACATTATTTATCGAGGTGTTTAGTGTGCAGGTGTTATACTTAACATCGGCATCGAGCACTGAAAAGTCGGTGAAGTTTGGCCTGAGGTTTTTGGGACAGAACTCAACCGGATTATTCGGACCGGATTATTCATCCTGGACCGGATATTCCGGTTGCTGAGAAAGGAGCTCAAAAATGGCTAAGGACTGAGGATTTTGCATACTGGAATCAACCGGATTATTCGGACCGGATATTTCATCCTGGACCGGATATTCCGGTTACTGCGAAAAATTGCTAAGGACTGAAGTTTTGAGCTACTGGAGTCAACTGGATTATTTGGACCGGATTATTCATCCCGGACCGGATATTCCGGTTGCTGCGAAAAACTGCTAAGGACTGGAAGTTTTGAGCTACTGGAGTCAACCGGATTATTTGTACCGGATATTTCATATCTACCGGATATTCCGGTTGCAGTTGAGGAAGTGGAAAAATGGCTAAGGACTAGAAGATTTGCGTACTGGCATCTACCGGATTATTTGTACCGGATTATTTCAAATCAACCGGATAATCCGGTCCAGCACTGCAGTTCAGCGTGGAGCAAACTAACCGGATATTCCGGTCCAAACTTGAACCGGATATTCCGGTACCTCTTTTCCTGCACAACGACTAGTTGTGAGGAGGGACTATAAATAGCCCTCCTCTTCTTCCTCAAGATCTAGTTCTTCCCCTTAGCATTGATGAGCATTTAAGAACTCACCAAATCCCTCATAACTCCCAATCCCTCCACCCTATCTTGAAGATCTTTGGAGGATTGAAGGAGAAGGCCCCGATCTACATCTTCACCGACCCGTTCTTCTTTTCCCCCTCTCTAGCTCGAGGGATCTTGCCTAGGGTTTCCTCTTGTGGAGAACCTAGGCATCTTGTTTCTAGTTGGTGATTCAAGAGTTGTTGGGAGCCCCCAATTAAGTTGTGGGTGTGTGCCCCAAGGTGTTTGTAAAGGATTTGATCCCCGCCTCAAAGGGGTTCTATAGTGGAAGGTGAACTAGGCCTTTGTGGCGAAGTTCATCGGAGAATAGGGTGAAGCCTTAGTGGCGTTGAGTAGGCCTTTGTGGCGAGCTCACACCCCTCCAACGAGACGTACTCCCCTAAAAAGGAGGAACTCGGAAATACATCGTGTCTCCGTGTGCTTCCATCGGTTACCTCGTTCCTCCCTCTCTTTACTTACTTGTACTTGTTGCATTGATTGCTTGTCTTGTCATATAGGTAAATTCATCACTAGTTGCACTATCTAGAGAATTTACCTTTCTTGTCAAGCCTAAATTTGAGAAAAATTAAAATTTGCCGTAGCACCTATTCACCCCCCCCTCTAGGTGCCCATACTATACTTTCACTAGTGCTGTGAAAGTGACATAAGTTCAGCGATCCACTTAGGTTTTGTTAAACCTTTCTTAGTTACCTCACTAGGGATAAAAAGGAGTACCTTGTTACCGGGGATTTGAAGTGACACTAATCAATCTCCATGACTAGATCTAGCAAGTTCTTACTTCAACTTCATGTCACATTGCTTAAAGCCATACTCTGGTTTTTCCTTAATTATCGAGGTGTTATGATTTATTTCGCATCTTGGTGGAGTATAAGAGGGATCAATATGACCGTAGAGATCTCTATGCTAGGACGTGATGCCCATATGAAAGTACTCAATGTTAAACATGTTATTGTAATTTCACATGTAATTCTTTATGTCCACCGTCTACCATTTATTTGAGAGAATGCAAGTGTGAAACCATGAACCCCGGTCCTATTTTAATTATAAGAAAACACTCTAGTTACTTTGCTGCAATTTACTTTACTTGCATCTCCAATTCGAATTTACATTATCTCCATCACCACTTGCATCACAAAAATACAAAAACAATCCATTGCATATTTATTTTCTCATTTGCATTTAGTAGTAGATTTAATTATTGCACATTTACTTTCAGTTTTGCATTGCAATTTAGAAGTCTCACACCTTGTGCTTGACAACCACTTGGTGAGGTTGAGGGCACAAAACTCTCTATTTGTTTGCAGGATTCTGGAGGAAGCTTGGAAGACAACTGCTGAAATACTGGCTCCCCAAGAGTTCGATATAAACCCTCGAGTCACCCTCGTGGGGAAGAAGGCTTTCCACTAGCTACACACTCTGCACTTGGAGTCTCAACCTAGCCATGAAGCGTTTTTCTGGCGCCATTGCCGGGGAGCCATAGGTGAAGGAGTTGTCCAAGGGAGCTCACAAGAAGTCTTCATCACCAACAAGGTGTGCAAACACCTAAGCTTGGGGAGCTTGCACCTACGTGAGTACCGTCCTTTCTATCTCCACCTTCTTTCAAGTAGATTGTTTTGTTTCTTGTCTTGTTTTTGTTTTGTTTTTGTTCTTGTTTTTGTTTTGTCTTGCACATTTTATTTTAGTTTGGATTTTAGTTTTGCATTTAGTTATCTAGTTTATTTTAGTATTTCGAATTTGCCTAGTTACTTTACTTTTCAGTTTTGCATAAAAAATTAAAAACTACATAAAAACTGTTAAAATGGGTGATAGAACTAAATTAAGTGACTACACAAATACACCCAATGACCAATTCATTGCTAGGCCAATTACTACACCTGAAATACAAGCTGAAAGCTATGAAGTAAGTCCTAGTTTATTGAATTTAATTACTAGAGAGCAATTTGGTGGTAGTGCTATGGAGGATGCCTCTATGCATCTTCATGAGTTCATGGAAATATGTGATATGCAAAAATTTAAAAATGTGGAAAGTAGTGTTTTAAAACTGAAATTATTTCCTTTTTCACTTAGAGGAAAGGCTAAAGAATGGTTACTTTCACTACCTACAGCTAGTATAAAGTCTTGGGATGATTTAAAAGAAGCTTTCATTAAGAAATATTATCCTCTCGTTAAAATTTTGCAAAATAGGAATAATATCCTCTCATTTAGGCAAAATGATAATGAACATGTAGCCATGGAATGGGATAGAATTAAATTAATGATTAGAACATGCCCATCGCATGGAGTAAATGAATGGACCATACTACACTCTTTTTATAATGGTCTAAACTACATGTCTAGAAATATACTTGATTCTGCTGCTGGAGGTGCCTTTATGAGTAAAACTGTAGGTGAGGCTAAGAGCATATTAGAAAGCATATTGCAAAATTATAGTCAATGGAATACTGAAAGAGCACCCAATCCCACTAAGAAAATAACTCAATTGAAGAAACCAATGATTTGTCTTCTAAAATGGACACTATTCTTGCTTTTATTAATAAACAAAATATGGAGAATGTGCCTTTGCAGGAGCTAGTTGGTAGTAATTCTGAAAGTGTGGATGTTAATTTTGTTAGGAATTATGGTAGCAATGGTTTTGGTAATGCTTACAATTCATATAGTAAAGCTCCTTATGTGCCAAATAAACCTTTTATTCCATATCCTAATGCTAATGAAAATAAGTGGAAGCCTTCTAGTGAAATTTCTGAATCTAATAAATTGCTTATGGAACAAGTTGCTAGTCACAATGCTATGATACATGAGTTAAATAAGTATATTGCATCCATTAGTAGTGATATTAAAGTATTGCAACTTCAATCTTCGAATTTAGATAAAGCATTGTCAAAATTAGCTGATAATCAAGCAACTCTATTAAGCATGTCAGCAGGAAAGCCACGAGCACAACCTAGTGTAGGAATGAATTCTATTACTATTGCTGCTCCCATTATTCAAAATATTGATCATATTGCTGAGAATACAAGTGAGCATGTCCCTACTAGCTTAGAAGAAACTTTGAATGAAATAGTGAAGTACCTGAATATTTACTTCCATATATGTCTTATCTTGCTAGCAAAGATGAAATTAGTCCTCATGAATCAAGCATGCTAGCTAAATTAGAGAGTAAAGTAGACGAAATTATGATGCTTACTGAAATTAAGGATCCATTGCTTGATTTAGAAAAAAGTAGCTTGCAAGAACTTATTGCTACTCTACAAAAATTTGCTAGTGATCCCACTATAAATGTTAATCAACCTGGCTTTGGATCTTATATTGCTAACCATGTCTTGCAAGAAAAAATTGCTAGGTACAAGAATGAGGCCATGATACCTCTTAAGATTGGGGATGCATGGATCCCCAAGGTGCTAGTTTCAATTGGAAAAGAAATTCACCATGCTATGTTAGATCTAGGTTCTAGTGTATGAGTACTCTCTAAAGAATTATATGAATTGCTATAACTAGAAAATTTAGAAAAGTGCTCAAGTGAATTTGTCCTTGCTGATAACTCTACTAAACATGCTGTAGGACAAGTAAAAGATGTTATGATTGAATTGCACATGACTTTCGTACCCGTTGATTTCATTATTATGGATATGGGGGATGAATCCCCTAGTCCTATTATTTTGGGTAGATCTTTTCTTCGTACTACAGGTGCAATCATAGACTTCAAGGAAGGGAATGTCAAGTTTCAGTTCCCTCAAAACAAAAGCATGTAGCACTTCCCAAGGAATAGGGGCACGCTGAAGAACAAGCTCTCTCATGAGCTTTATCCCTCTTGATTATCAAGTAAAATGCATAGATGAATTTTTCATATTTTCACATGGTTTTCTATTACATATTGCATCATATAAGGGTATAATTCAATGTTTTATAGTATTTTGGGGTTAAATTACAAAGTCCCCCAACTTTTATGGAATTAACCCTGCCTGTCAGAAACCCCGTTTTCTATATTTTTGACGTTTCAGGGGGCAAACTTCCGCGAAATCACCTGAAAATCTGTGGGGGTCATTTTTTTGGAAGGAGAAGACTTGCGGGCGAAGGATCCACGAGAATTGGGCAAGGAGGCCCAAAAGAGGACCCTCCATGCGGCCAGATAACTTGGCCGCGTGAGAGGCCCCCTTTTGGCCCCTGTGGCCCCAATTCCTTCCATCTTCGACTTACCGACTCCGTCTTGACCTAAAACCGACTATAAAAAGGGTCCCCCGTACCCTTACGGAGAGGAGAGCCGCCGAAACACCGAAACAGAGACCAGAAGTTCCAGATTGGAGGGGGGGAAACTCCGGCGGGGCGCCTCCGGTGTGATTTGCTACCCCTCCAACGTCATCTCCATCGTCATCTCCATGAACAGGGAGTAGTCCACCCCAGGGCTATGGGTTTGTGGAATTATCACTTGTATCTCTCTCTCTCTCTATGTGCTTCACTAATTAGACCCGTATGAGCTTCCTCACATGATTACGGGCACCGTTGTAATTCCTATGTGGTGGATCTTTTCTATGAGTTATTGAATCTGAGATTGCAATTGTTTCTCTTGAGTTATTTGAGTAGATGTATCTTATGTACCATGTTCTTATTTGCTAGCTTTGATCAATCTAGTTCTTGAGAGCGTGTGTGGGGTGATGGGTGCATTAGTTGGAGTAACAAGGGGTGGCTAGTGCTGTGAAAGTGACAGAAGTTCAGCGATCCACTTAGGTTTTGTTAAACCTTTCTTAGTTACCTCACTAGGGATAAAAAGGAGTACCTTGTTACCGGGGATTTGAAGTGACACTAATCAATCTCCATGACTAGATCTAGCAAGTTCTTACTTCAAATTCATGTCACATTGCTTAAAGCTATACTCTGGTTTTTACTTAATTATCGAGGTGTTATGATTTATTTCGCATCTTGGTGGAGTATAAGAGGGATCAATATGACCGTAGAGATCTCTATGCTAGGACATGATGCCCATATGAAAGTACTCAATGTTAAACATGTTATTGTAATCTCACATGTAATTCTTTATGTCCACCATCTACCACTTTATTTGAGAGAATGCAAGTGTGAAACCATGAACACCGGTCCTATTTTAATTATAAGAAAACACTCTAGTTACTTTGCTGCAATTTACTTTACTTGCACTTTACTTAACTTGCATCTCCAATTCGAATTTACATTATCTCCATCACCACTTGCATCACAAAAACTACAAAAACAATCCATTGCATATTTATTTTCTCATTTGCATTTAGTAGTAGATTTAATTATTGCACATTTACTTTCAGTTTTGCATTGGAATTTAGAAGTCTCACACCTTGTGCTTGAAAACCACTTGGTGAGGTTGAGGGCACAAAACTCTCTATTTGTTTGCAGGATCCTAGAGGAAGCTTGGAAGAAAACTGCTGAAATACTGGCTCCCCAAGAGTTTGATATAAACCCTCGAGTCACCCTCGTGGGGAAGAAGGCTTCCCACTAGCTACACACTCTGCACTTGGAGTCTCAACCTAGCCATCAGGATGCCCCGAGGTACATCCCAGCAAATTCCAAGAATACTCAAGCGTCTAATCTTGAGGATGCCCAAGGCATCCCCTTCTTCATCGACAAATTATCATGTCACTTCTAGTGAAACTATATTTTTATTCGGTCACATCTTATGTGCTTTACTTGGAGCGTATTTTATTTTTGCTTTCAGTTTGTTTAGTTTTTTTGATGTAGTTTATGGTTGGATCTTAGCATACTTGTGTGGGAGAGAGACACACTTCGTTTTCATTGCTTAGAACACCCTAGTTTTCATTCTTATTGTTCTGTGAGTGTTCACTTTTTGTTAGTACTACGTTTAGCCTTTGTTTTCATGCATATCTTATCCAGAGCTGTTATTTTTAGTAGTGTTATGTGAGTACTCTCATATTTGCTTGCTGTATCATGTAGAGTATTTTTGTTAAAACATATCTTGTATGGTGCTTGTTGGGAAAAGAAACTGCTGCTTGAAGTAGAATTTTTAATGGTGCAAGTAGAAGCTTGTATAGACTGTGGCTAGAACTTTTTCATATCATGCTAGATGTTATTTTAGTTTTAAAGCCTTGTGGTTACTGTGTAGCATTATTAGCCTCAAATAGCTGAGAGTGTTTAATGTGTCATTGAAAGAATCATGAGTTGTTATTGTCATATTGAAGCATAAATTTGCGGTATTCTCCTTTGAATGTTTTATTTGGTTGACTTGGCGCATGCTCACACCATATTTATGACTATGAACCAGTCAGTAATAGCCTCTATGATCATTTAGTTTTTGAACTTGTGGTACCACTTATGCTTTGATTAATGATGTTTATGTCGCTATGCATGATTATGGCTCTTATGCTCTCTTGATTTGTCGCTCCCAGTCTTTTGCTAGCCTCCATCTGTACTGAGTATGAGCTCTACTCGTTCATCCAACTCCCTAAAACCAAAGTTTTACCATTGTGTCCACCATACCTACCTACATGTGGTATTTTTAACTGCCACTCCAAGTAAATTGCTCATGTGTTACCTTTAAAACCTTCAAAATTACACCTGCTTTGTGTTCCTGTTTTTTCTCATGAGGACGTTGATACGCCTCCAACGTATCTATAATTTATGATGCTCCATGATCATATTATGCCAATTGCTACATGTTTTCTCCATTATTTATAGCACTTTTATCGATTTTCTGGACTAACCTATTGACAAGATGCCATAGAGCTAGTTCCCTGATTTGTGTTGTTTTTAGTTTCAGAAAAGTTGTTCTGGAAATATTCTCGGAATTGGAAAGTTCGAAGCCCGTAAGTCCTATTTTCCCCGGAAGCATCCAGAAGACCGAAGGAGAGTCGAAGACGGGCATCAGGGGGGCCACACCATAGGGTGGTGCGCCCCCTGGCCGCGCCAGCTATGGGTGCGGCCCCCTGGAGCTCCACCGCCTTTGCCCTTACGCCTATTTATTCCCCCCGGATGGAAAACCCTAAACACCTGATAAAAAATCCCTGAAAAGTTCCGCAGCCGCGTCACCGTCTACCCTAGATCGGGGGGGGGGGGGTTCTGAAGCTGTTTCTGGCACCCTGCCGGAGAGGAAATCATCACCGGAGGCTTCTACATCACCATGCCTGCCTCCGGAGTGATGCATGAGTAGTTCATCCTTGGACTACGGGTTCGTAGTTGTAGCTCGATGGTTGTCTTCTCCTCATATGCCTCCATGTTTGATCTCGTGAGCTGCGTATCATGATCGAGATTGATCTTATGTAATTCTATATGCTGCGTTTGCTGGAATCCGATGAATATTGAACTTATGCCAACTTTATTATAGTTTTTATTGCATATGTTATTTGTGATCTTGCATGCTTTCCGTGGCTAGTGGTTGCTCTGGCCAAGTAGTTGCTAGTGACTCCAAGAGGGAGTATTTATGATTGATAGTGGGTTCATGCCTCCTCATCGCCTTGCTCGAGTGACAGAAACGTGAAGGGGGAGGATGTGTTGTTGCCATTAGGGAGAAAACATCGGTGAGAGTGCCCGCGTGCATAATCATTGCTTACATTACACACTTTGTTTAATGCAGTTATCGGTTGCTTGCAAATTAATACCTAAGGGGGTTCGGATGATAACCTGAGGGTGGATTATTAGTCATAGATGCAGATGGATTTTGGTCGATGTATTTTGTTGTAATGCCCGCACTAAATATCATAGTAGTCATCATGTTATAATGTGCACTACGGTGAAATCTCTATTTGTCAATTTCCCAGCTGTAATTTGTTCACCCAGCATGTTATATTTATGGAGAGACACCACTAGTGAACCTATGAACCCCGATCCATTTTCCACACTGTTAAACAAACCACAACAATTTCCTGGTTTCTTTACTTACTGCAAGCATACATCATTTTCCACACTATACATCTAATCTTTGTTTTCAGCAAGACCTATGAGATTGACAACCTCACTGTACCGTTGGGACAAAATATTTTGGTTGTCTTGTGTGCAGGTTCCATGTTGTTGCTGACACCGGTGAGGCGCCATCACCACCGTCAGTGGCATCAACCTTCCCGAGATCCTCTTCCTCCTACTGGATTGATAACCTTGTTTCTTAACTGAGGGAAATTCTTGCTGCTTGCTCATCACACCCTCCTCTTGGGGTTCCCAACACACCATCAAAGCAGTCAAAAAATTTCTGGCGCCGTTGCCGGGGAGGAAGAAGTCTTCTGGCAAGGGGAGTATCTCACTCTCAACCTCTTCATTTTGTTTATTGTCTTGTTTTTCTTCTCTTTATAAAAACACACAAAAAATAGTTTACTTTATAGTTGTTATTTATTTGCTTGCTTTTATTTCACTAGAATGAGTATTCCTGAAGTTGAGATTCGTTCTTTTAAGCAAAAGGGGGAGAGAGTTTAAAAGATGCTGGGTAGAATAAATGATGCTCATAATAAATGTACAAAAAAATATTCTACCCTGATACTCCTAAGGAATTTTTATGTTGGCATTTCTGGCTGGTATAGGCATGTGTTAGATACTCTTACGGGCCTGCCTTGGAAGCCTGCAATTTGATTGAAAGTTAAGTAGGAACACCCCCCATTACCACTGTTAAAACTGAGATCACTTTGGAGGATGTTATTAATAAACCAAACTCTTTGGAAATGAACTTACCAATTTTTCTTGATAATGCTAGCAAAGTTAATGAGTCAATAATTACTATTGATAAAAGAATCACTGCTCTAGAGGCTAGCAACATTCATGATAATCAAAATTTTAGGATTGGTAAACTAGAGGATGCTATGGAAACTTTAAGCTTAACTTTTTCATCTCTTAAATTCAAAAAGGAGAAATACTTTGTGGGAAAGGATCAAAGATTCATGTATGTTCCCAATATAACTAAACCTAAATCTCAATATGTGCTGAAAATTGCTAAAACAATTAATGAAACTAAGAGTGACCTTCATGTTGAATCTTCGGAAACACCTAGACTGCCTAATGTTGCAAATAATGATTTATAGGAAGTTATTGATGTTGATTCTTCTTCACTTGAAAATACTTGAGTTCCTTTTTATGCCTAGCCGAAAGGCGTTAAAGAAAAGCGCTACCGGGAGACAACCCGTTTTATTTCCCTGTTTTAAATCAGTTTTCCTTTGTTTTCTTTTGTGTGCTTTGCAACTAGGTGTTGTATATTTCCTTAGAAACCCTGATGTATCTTTTCTTTTGTGTTTTTGTTGAGCCAAGTAAAGTCTCTAGTGGAAAGTTGAGGCTATATTACGGATTTCTGCGCAGGAAACATATTTCTGTTGTCCATTGTTTATTCTGTATAAAATCACAGAAAATTCAAAATGACCTGAGTTTTTTTATGCGTAATCCTGGGTTATATACGCAACTTTTCTTAGTTGACCACTTTTTGATTTGAGAAACAGAAGATTTTCGAGAGAAAAAAATCATCTTTACCTGTTGTCCTGTTTTGACAGATTTCTTCCAATAATTGCATTTGCTTCTTAATCACTTTCTTTTGGTGTTCTTTTGAGAAAAAGAGTTCTAAAATAAGTTGTGAAAGAAGCTAATGTTTTTTTGAGTGCTAGTCTTGTTTTGAAACTGAACCATGTGAATTTATTATTTTGATTGCACTAATGTTGCTAATGAAGATTGTGAGAATTTTGGTGTGAAGGAAGTTTTCAAGGGTCAAGAGAAGAGGATGATATGATGTGATCAAGAAGAGTGAAAAGCCTAAGCTTGGGGATGCCCCGGTGGTACATCCCAGCAAATTCCAAGAAGACTCAAGCGTCTAAGCTTGGGGATGCCCAAGGCATCCCCTTCTTCATCAACAAATTATCAGGTCACTTCTAGTGAAATTATATTTTTATTCGGTCACACCTTATGTGCTTCACTTGGAGCGTATTTTGTTTTTTTTGCTTCCAGTTTGTTTTTATTTTTGCAATAAGCTTGGTTGTACCCCAACATTCTTTTATTGGAGAGTGACACGCTCCGCTTTTTCATGGGAATACGTTGTATTCTTAATCTCTGTCCGGTTGCTGCATTTATTTAGCTCTTGTTTTGCATGCTTCTCTTATTAGAGATGTTAGTTTTAGTGGTGTTATATGAATAATCTCATGTTTGCTTGCTGTATCATAAAGAGTATTTTTTAAAACATATCTTGTATGGTGCTTGTTGGGAAAAGAAAACTGCTGCTTGATGTAGAATTTATAACAGTACTAGTAGAAGCTTGTATAGACTGTGGCTAGAACTTTTTTATTCCATGCTAAATGTTATTTTAGTTTTAAAGCCTTGTGGTTATTGAGTAGCATGAATAGCCTTAAATAGCTGAGAGCGTTTAATATGTCTTGAAATATTCATGAGTTGTTCTTGTCATAGTAAAGCATCAATTTGTGGTATTCTCTTTCGAATGTTTTATTTGGTTGACTTGGCGCATGCTGACACCATGTTTATGACTACAAACCAGTCACGAATAGCCTCCATGACCACTTAGTTTTTTAACTTGTGATACTTCTTATGCTTTAATTAATGATTCTTATGTCTCTATGCATGATTATGGCTCTTATGCTCTCTTGATTTGTCGCTCCCAATCTTTTGCTAGCCTCCACCTGTACTGAGTATGAGCTCTACTCGTGCATCCAAACTCCCTTATACCGATTTTTTTCCCATTGTGTCCACCATACCTACCTACATTTAGTATTTAACTGCCACTCCAAGTAAATTGCTCATGTGTTACCTTTAAAACCTTCAAAATTATTCCTGTTTTGTGTTCTTGTTTTTGCTCATGAGGACGTTAATAGAGAATCTTTATCTCACTTGTTGATTGGATTTCACACCCTGGATTAGTGGCTTCATCCGCTTATCCAAATGACAGAAGAGCTGGCAGCGGGGTGCCCAGCCCCAAATTAATACAAAAAAAATTCTCTTCACTATTTCCCCCCCTGATTTATCAGTCAAAGCATAATTGCGTAAACAAAAGAGAAACAGGGATGACCTTCTACACCAGTTGCGTCCTTCACAATGGGAGCCACTCTTATGAATCCAGTTGGCTTGTGACGTACTGTATTGTCTGTTTAGCATTCGTTGACATTAACATACAACTCTCCTAAAATATAGACACTCAGTGTCAAACTTTTAATACCTCTGTTTAATAAAATAAAAATCTCTAGCACATGAGTGATCCCTGATTTCCTTTGCGAAGGGCCTTTCTTTTACTTTTATGTTGAGTCTCCATCTTCTAACTTTATGCACAGTTGAGAGAGCACTTTGCCATTCTGAGTTCTATGTGCATTTGTCCCATAAACATCAATAATTACTTCATGATGTGATATCATTTGTTCTTAAATTATTTGTTCTAGTCTTCCTCATGAACTTTGAAAGTGTCCTGGCATTTATGTTTTGTCCCACTCTTAAGGACTAGCGAAATACCGCTTTGCCATGCTTTCTCTATATCTGAAACAAACGTTTATCTTTCTTTGCACTATTATCCATGATCATGTATTTAAGATACTCTTCATGATGCAAAGTGATTGCTATTCTTTATTATTAAAGTTCTATTTATCATGTTTGTGTTTGAAGTTCTATGATCTCAGCATACATATGCTTTTACATTATAATGATCAAGTTTATGATAGTAGCATGTCACCTCATAAATTATTGTTTACCTACTCAAGGACGAGTAGGAACTAAGCTTGGGAATGCTTGATACGTCTCTAATGTATCTATAATTTTTGATGCTCCATGATCATGTTATGCCAATTGCTACATGTTTTCTCCCTTATTTATAGCATTTTTATCGATTTTCTGGACTAACCTATTACCAAGATGCCACTGAGCCAGTTCCCTATTTTCGGCTGTTTTTAGTTTCAGAAAGTTGTTCTGGAAATATTCTCGGAATTGGAAAGTTCGACGCCCGGAAGTCCTATTTTCCCCGGAAGCATCCAGAAGACCGAAGGAGAGTCGAAGACGGGCATCAGGGGGGCCACACCATAGGGTGGCGCGCCCCCTGGACACGCCAGCTATGGGTGTGGGGCCCCTGAAGATCCACCGCCTTTGCCCTTTCGCCTATTTATTCTCCCCGGATGGAAAAACCTAAACACCTGATAAAAAATCCCTGAAAAGTTCCACAGCCGCCGTCACCGTCAACCCTAGATCAGGGGGTTCTGAATATGTTTCCGGCACCCTGCCGGAGAGGAAATCATCACCGGAGGCTTCTACATCACCATGCCTGCCTCCGGAGTGATGGGTGAGTAGTTCATCCTTGGACTACGGGTTCGTAGCTGTAGCTAGATGGTTGTCTTCTCCTCATATGCCTCCATGTTTAGATCTCGTGAGCTGCCTATCATGATCGATATTGATCTTATGTAATTCTATATGCTGTGTTTGCTGGGATCCGATGAATATTGAACTTATACCAAGTTGATTATAGTTTTTATTGCATATGTTATTTGTGATCTTGCATGCTTTCCGTTGCTAGTGGTTGCTCTGGACAAGTAGTTGCTAGTGACTCCAAGAGGAAGTATTTATGCTTGATAGTGGGTTCATGCCTCCTCATCGCCTTGCTCGAGTGACAGAAACGTGAAGGGGGAGGATGTGATGTTGCCATTAGGGAGAAAACAGCGGTGAGAGTGCCCGCGTGCATAATCATTGCTTACATTACACACTTTGTTTATGCAGTTATCTGTTTCTTGCAACTTAATATCTAAGGGGGTTCGGATGATAACCTGGGGGTGGATTATTAGTCATAGATGCAGATGGATTTCGGTCTATGTATTTTGTTGTAATGCCCGACTAAATATCATAGTAATCATCATGTGATAATGTGCACTATGGTGCAACCTATATTTGTCAATTGCCCAGCTGTAATTTCCTCAACATGTTATCTTTATGGAGAGACACCACTAGTGAAGCTATGAACCCCGGTCCATTTTCCACACTGTTAAACAAACCACAACAATTTCCTGTTTTCTCTACTTACTGCAAGCATACATCATTGTCCACACTATACGTCTAATCTTTGTTTTCAGCAAGACCGGTGAGATTGACAACCTCACTGTACCGTTGGGACAAAGTATTTTGGTTGTCTTGTGTGCAGGTTCCACGTTGTTAATGACACCGGTGAGGCTCCATCACCACCGTCAGTGGCATCAACCTTCCCGAGATCCTTTTACTCCTACTGGATTGATAACCTTGGTTCTTAACTGAGGGAAATTTCTTGCTGATTGCTCATCGCACCCTCCTCTTGGGGTTTCCAACACACCATCAAAGCAGTCAGACGTAAATAGAGAATGTTTATCTCACTTGTTGACTGGATTTCATACCCTGGACTAGTGACTTCATCCGCTTATCCAATTGATAGAAGAGCTGGCAGTGGGGTGCCCAGCCCCAAATTAATACACACAAAATCTCTTCAATATTTTTGCCCTTGATTTATCAGTCAAAGCTTAATTGTGTAAACAAAAGAGAAAGAGGGCTGACCTTCTATACCAGTTGCGTCCTTCATATGGGGGCCGCTCTTGTGGAATCTAGTTGGCTTGTTACGTACTGTATTTTCTGTTTACCATTCGTTGACATTAGCATACATCTCCCAAAATATAGACACTCAGTGTCAAACTTTTAATACCTTTGTTTAATAAAATAAAATCTCTAGCACATGAGTGATCCCTGATTCCCTCTGCGAAGGGCCTTTCTTTTACTTTTATGTTGAGTCTCCATATTCTAACTTTATGCACAGTTGAGAGAGCATTTTTTGCCATTCTGAGTTTTATGTGCATTTGTCCCAGAAATATTATTAATTGATTCATGATGTGTTATTGCTTGTTCTCAAATTATTTGCTCTAGTCTTCCTCATGAACTTTGAAGGTGTCCTGGCATTTATGTTTTGCCCCACTCTTAAGGACTAGCAAAATACCACTTTGCCATGCTTTCTCTATACTTGAAACAAACGTATATCCTTCTTTGCATTGTTATTCATGATGTTTTATTTGAGTTACTTCTCATGATGCAAAGTGATTTCTATGCTTTATTATTAAAGTTCTATTTATCATGTTTGTGTTTAAAGTTCTATGATCTCAGCTTACGTATGCGTTTACATTATTATGATCAAGATTGTGTGGTAGCATGTCACCTCAGAAATTATTTTGTTTTATCGTTTACCTACTCGAGGACGAGTAGGAACTAGTCTTGGGGATGCTTGATATGTCATACACGTATCCCTATTTCTGATGTTCCATGTTGTTTTCATGTTATTTCCCACATGTTTGCTATACACTTTATGTCATTTTTTATCGGCTTTCCGGACTAACCTATTGACAAGATGCCACAGAGCTAGTTTCCTGTTTTCTGCTGTTTTTAGTTTCGGAAAAGTTGTTCTGGAAATATTCTCGGAATTGGAAAATCCGAATCTCGGAAGTCATAGAAATCCCGGAAGCATCCAGAAGTCCTAAAGAGCCCTGGAGGGGGCCACATGGTGGCCACACCATGGGGTGGCGCGGGTCCCCCTTGGTGGTGCCACCTGGTGGTGTGGGCCCCCTGGCCACCCCCCGGCATCGCCCTTTTGCCTATATATACTCCCCCGAGGGAAAACCCTAAAAGGATCGACCTTTTTCACAAAATACATCCGTAGCTCCGCCGCCGTCGCCGACAAGTTTCGGGGGGCAGATCTCTGTTCTAGCACCCTGCCGGGACGGGGAAGTGCCCCGGGAACCATCTCCATCGACTCCACCACCATCTCCATGCCGTTGATGTCTCCTATGATGAGGAGGGAGTAGTTCTTCCCCGAGATGAGGGCTCTACGGTAGCTATGTGGTTCATCTCTCTCTCCCATGGTGTGATCTATATGTGATCCCGAGCTTTGTAATCTAGTTGAATAAGTAGATGTTACTCTTCATCTTGTGCTACTCAAGTGTTTTATTAATATGAACATTTGAGTCACATTGTCCCGCGGTGTGAAGGTGACAGTGTGCACATCGTGTGTGTCTCCTCTATGAATTGTGGTGTTTGTCTAGTACCTTCTAGGGCGCTCATAGTGACAGCATGGGGTTAACTAGACATGGAAATGGTTACTTTAAGGAATGCTTTTTGCAGCCCTACGCAATGATTAGTGTTCGTTATCCAACCGGAGAGGGTTAAGAGTAGCATAGTGAAGATAATATATTTAGTTATTCAATTATGTGATCATTGTTGAGAGTGTCCACTAGTGAAAGTAGGATCCCTAGGCCTTGTTTCTAAGCATTGAAACACCGTTTTCCGCCTGTTCTGCTACATGTTTGGTTGCTGCCATATTTATTTCAGATTGCTATTATTACTTATAACCATCCATATTACTCGCATTTCACTATCTCTTCGCCGAACTAGTGCACCTATAAACCTGACAAGTATATTGGGTGTGTTGGGGACACAAAAGACCTCTTGTATCTTAATTGCAGGGTTGCTTGAGAGGGATATCTTTGACCTCTACCTCCCCGAGTTCGGTAAACTTTGGGTGATCCACTTAAGGGAAACTTGCTGTTGTTCTACAAACCTCTGCACTTGGAGGTCACTGTCTACAAGAATAGAAGCGTGCGTAGACATCAGTGGCCGGGGCAGCCAGGGGGCCAGCAGGAGCGGCCTAGAGTGGGGCCATGCTTGGCACCCCTTGGGGCCCTCTCGGCCCCCCTCCGGCTCATCTTTGGACTCCGTCTTCGTTCAAGGTGAAAAACGATATCCGTGGATTTTCATCCCTTTCCGAGAAGATTTCTTTAAGAACTTTTCTGAAATAGAAAAACAGTAGAAAACAACAGCTGGCCTGGAGCATCTCGTTAATAGGTTAGTCAATGAAAACATCCGAAAAATGAGGAATACATGGGAAAACATGTGGAAAACAAAAGATATTGGGTATAAAACAAGCATGGATCATAAAAAAATTATAGATATGTTTCCAACGTATCAATATCGTCCATGATCATAAGATAAAGATAAATACAACCAGACCGAAGATTAGGAATATTACAATATATACTATTAATAAGGAAGTTTCGTTTCACTATGCAGTATGATCGACTATTACCTTAGTCGCAGTAGTAATCACCATGGTTTGCTCTATTTATATGCACTAGATAATTTCGTAGTGGTTGTTGTATAATTAAATATGTGTTAAACTATGAAATAAAATAAAATATGGTTTGGTAACTTGTTGCATAATTTCATGATACTTTTGAACAGTAATCTTCTTACAGAAGAAAAAAATGGTGTGCTCGACTGTTACTTCTCTTTTTGAATATCTGGACATGCAACATTCTAACGTAATAGGATAGATGGTGTACGAAATATGCCACTCCACATACGCGAGGGGATTGTTCATTGCATTATTATTCTGTATTCATCTGCGATAGAGACATCTTAATTTAGTGGTAATTAATCAACTATGGTCCATTTTTTTTTCGTGCACCTGTAAGTTGTGTTTTAATTTTACTGTCTAATTAAATTGTTTTTCTTTTTTTGTATAATTAATATATCGTGCAATCTTAGAATGTAGTAGGGTAACTAAAAGGAGCACCAAGACCCGTTTGCACGGCGAAGAATGGAAGCAACTCGTCGACCATATGAAACTCATCAACGGTGATATCCTATATTTTTCTATGGTATAACTACCATCCATCAAAACTATATATATGGAGTATGACATCTGTTGTGACGAGGAGGAGATTGATGAGTTTATGGGTGAGTCGGACGATCCATTGTGTTATGTGGACATCTTCTTAAGACCCAATCCGCAAGATCATGAGAGGAAGCGTCTTTGTGAGATTCTACCCCCGAGTGGGGTGATGTGAGTGGGGTTCTTTTCGTGCATCGTTTGGCAAGGACAAATATCTCCACGACACATATCATGTTATGTTTCTAAAGTTTACCATATTTCTAAACTTTATCATGCATGTATGGCGGGTATTTGACATAGTTAAAATCTTCAATTACGATACTATCTTGTCTCAGAAACTATATAAGTCGGTAGGGGAAAAGTGTGGGCATCCGGTATAAGTGCTATTTTGGAGTATGCCTTGGAGAAAAAGGAAGTGTAACCACCGTTCCATACTACGTCGATCCTAATGATGGTCGCGTCATCCTCGCCGCACAATTGTGGAGGGAGTTCCTTATAGAAGAAGATTTAGAGGTTGGCCAAACTATTCTCGTCGGCATGAAGAACACTCTGAGCCGCCACTTGGACATGACGTTGGTGATCAAGTACATCTCTATCTATTATATATCCAGTTTTTTCGGAGAATAAATATGTATACTTGACATTTAGCGCTTTCTAGGGCGTGACGCAGAGAGATCAAAACACTAATCCATAACATACTACCGACGTGGATTGTAACGCCACAAGTATGTTTTACACTACTGGTGTGGCAAAAAACACGGTACATTTTCCACTTTGAGTTTGCGTCATGAATTTATTTTCCACCTTATAACTTTAGTTGCCCAAGGGAAATATGTTACGGTAAAATTCTTAGAAAGTTCACTTGTGTAGTTAATCACATAATCTGATAGATCTGCAATCTCTATGTATAAATATTTGAAGAGTGTAGAGATGGGGAAGGAGGATGAGGGCCCGAAGGGTTACACAACGGGACATACCTCGTCATACAATCCTGCGAATTGTCTATATCATTCCTTGTAGTGCAGTAGAATCCTTTGCCGCATGAAATTTACGAGGTCATAATTATTACTTGCGGTCATTATTCACATGTGTTATATCCTTGTGTGGGAGTGAGACTGTGCATTAAAATATATATGAAAAATAATGTATTGCGCATTCACTTACCTGTTATATTTTAGAACGGTATTTCGAAAATGTGCCCTATTGGTGCTTGTGGATGCACGGCTTTGACATTTCTAGAACTAGAAGGATTACCCGCGTGTTGCTCTGGAGATCACCTAAAAATTTGCACTATATTGTAAACAAAATTTATAAGAGATGTGATACATTATATTTTCTAAGAGAATATACAAAGTTTAATTGATCATACTATACATTTTAAATTATTAATACGGATAATTGGATGGCTTAATAAATAGATAATGTGTAGCTTGCATGTAGTGATTAATAAATATAAATGGAGATGACATGCACAATTGATTGGCTAGAAGAACGGATGATGTGGATAGTTTGCATGTTGAGATAGAAAATTCATTAATGCATGTTAGTGGAGTTTTGCTTTATAAGAAATATAGGTAATAAACCCACAACGATCATATATGATGGGAGCAACATTAGCTAGATGGATAAAGCAAAAAAATAACTTTAAATTAACGAATTTATATGTTGTATTGTGTTTCCGTGGCAACGCACGGACATTCAACTAGTAACACTAGTGCAAACCCACTGTCGTGGGACTTCACCGCTGGTATAAAAAAAAGTATCGCCGGTGGTGTGTTACTACTTTTGTTTTTCTTCGAAAATGCTTCTGCAAAATATAATTTACATTATCTTGGATAATCTATTTGGGAAAAGTAAACCCAAAATGCTGGGCATGTGATAAACGGGGACGACGGCCGGTGGACGTATGAAAAGGATCTGTTGTTACTTGTTAGTATGTTGCTTTGCCGTGAAGTCATGACTAGTATATACCCGGTGAGCCAATCTCGTTGACGTCTCTGAGAACTAAGATTTTGGACCTGTTCGACATAGAAACTATGCAATTCCTATGAAATTCTACAGAATTAGCGTGTCCGAACTGGTAACTGGGGACTAGTAAGTGGGTGACATCTTTAAAATCCACCCTTAGCCAACGCCGAGGGGCGTGCTTGCTTTTGTCTCCATTTCTTTCTTTTGGAGAGCGAAAGATCGTTGATCATTTTAAAGTCGACAAATGGAGTCGTTAGATTGATACTCAAGTGCCAGCTGGAATAAGCATGTGCGGGAGCATCTTAATTAAGCTTGACTACAGCATGACCCGGACGTGACCCACACTTGTTTAACACGAATCAGCGACTTGTCTCCGCTTTCACGTCGGAGTGGCCGCTGTGGCGTATCGATGCGTACTGTCACCGATTTCTATGACGTAGCCATACGTACGTCATAAATGACATGGGCTCGATCTCTATGAAAAAAATATTCTTAATTCTGGTCGTGCAATGCAACCAGACAAACTTTGTTACCGATTCCTGCTTTTTTATTCCTATAAAACTTCACGTGTCATGATATTCTATTTCCATCTTTTTCTATTCATGTGTTTTTCAATTCCAGCGATTCTACTGTTTTATCAAGGTTGTATTCTTGGTCTCTTTAGAGCATCTCCACCTGTATTCATTTAATTTGTGTTCAACACCTTCAATGGTGTCCTCTTTGGAGAGCGCCGGATATGTGTCCGATAATTTGATGGATGTTACCCACAACAGCACCTCTTTAACAAAAATAATAATAAAATAAAATCTTTGAACACGAAAATATAAATAAAATTTGCAAATTTCATCTAAATTTCGAACTAGTTTAAATTAATTTGAAAATTGCAAATTGGGCCGCCCTAACCCTAACCCTAGCCTAATCCTCGTCATTGTTGGTGCCCCAGTCAAACTCTGAGTCGTCGTCGTCGCTCTCGTGGAGTACAACTACTTTGGAGGAGGAGGCGGCGCGACTTGTGGAGGCGCTGTATCGAGAGGCGGTTGCCGGAGGTGTGGATCGCCAACGAGTGCAACGCCTCCTCCTCTAGCGTGGTGACCAAATTGGCCATCGTCACAAGGAGGCCGGGGGAGTCGTCATCGGGCGGGTTGCGCAACTGTGACATAATGTTGTAGACATCGTCCTCCTGCGGCTCCTCCCTGACGGCACGGGGCTGCGGCGGCTCTAGGCGGCGCGGACGGAGGAACAGACCCCGCGCGGTGGGAAGTGACGTTGTGGGGTGTGGCGCGGTGGGTAGCGGCGCCGTGGGGCATCGCGGATGACGACGCCACGACCTCCACCTCCACGTGGCGGCAACCATCGCTGCTCCTGCTTCACCGAGCGGGGCGTGATGGAGTGCCGCACTAGAGGCAGTAGCCGGAGCGGCAACACGTTCCCCACGGCGGCTCGATCGCGCTGGCCACGATGTGGCAGTCGCATCCCACCAGCGATGGCATCCCTCGATATTGTACTTTGATAGGCGCACGTCATGGTGTTTTTTGATGGTTCCACCTACTCCCTTCGTACAACAAATAAGGGGCGTTTTTCATGGCCTTTGATGCACGACCTGACCATTAATATATACTAAATCATATGGATTGAGAATATATAAATGGCATTGTTGCATTTGTTTTGTATTTTTTTATACATCTTCGTACTAATGTTGTGGACATAATAGAAGTACGAATCATAATCAAAATTATACTCCCTCCGTATCAAAATATAAGATGTTTTAGCATTTTTGTAGATATAGTGTATCTAGACATGTTTTAGTGTGTAGATTCATATACATCTTACACTAAAACATGTCTAGGTACATATTGACAAGAAAATGCTAAAACATCTTATATTTTGATACGGAGGGAGTAAGTTTTTACCATGAAAATCAATAGAGTCTTACATTTTGGAATGGAGGGGGTATTATGCCCAGAATATAATTGCCCATGAGAGATTGAGGCCCCCTTAGTTTCCATAGTAACTATGTTGTTTTCACTAACATCTGACTAGGTGATGGTCATGTAGTACTAGGACGGACATTAAGCCGCTCAAAATGCAAGCGTCGTTGAGTAATTATCACACGCTATGGTAATAGAATTAAATGGTACTACCAAGATTTTTCTTTTAGCAATATTTAGACGATTTTTGTTAAATATTTTCTTAATATAAGTTTATAACATGATGCTACTACCATTTCCCCATTAGTTCCCATGTTTAGGATTCTAAATCCATAGAATCATTAAGACCAAGGAAATAATTAGCAGGGACTCGCAAATCACGAAGAATGGATGGTCTCAACTTTGCTTTCTTTCTCCCTCACACATTCCGTTGGTGGTTTTCATTCCCACAGATTGACCCTTTAATCTCCCATAGAGTATGATACTGGCATTTCGGAAGGCCTCTTACGAGATACGCGTTAAAGAAAACACCATATCATTTAGGGAACACTTTAGATTGTGCGATTTAGTGTGATTTAGACCGTCATATGTCAACTTGTTTAGAAAATAATACGTTGCTTGAAAACGGTTAGGGCCATAATGCATCTCATATTGAAACACGATGGATTAAATGTGTATTTTTCGTGTTGATGAACCAAGAGTGGACCGAGGGGTTCAATAAAACAGACATGCTTATCTTCTAAAAAACATAGGTTGATAGTCGATTGATTGATTGGAAAAATGTATCCCAATTCAAATAATGGCTACTCAAACCATCATCCTTATTTGTGCTTTAGTGGTGTCAGAAAGGCATTGGTGCAACTAGAATAGTGTCATAAATCTAATAGCCAGCTAACATTTTGCTAAAAAATGCGGTGATCACGGGCGATTGTAAGCGGTGATTAATACTTACGAACTCACGTGTTGCTTCTAACTCCCGCCTCGTTAGGACTAGCCGTTCCGAGGACGGAATAGGGAATTTTCCTACCATGTGAACTTCGAACTATTTACGGTCATATGTCATCCCTACAACCTTTTTTTGTTGTCGCAAACACTGATTACAGTGTACACACCTATACCCAGACAAACCACGACACAAACTCCCACAAAGTCGATTGCATACAGGAGGTGCAGAGTTCAAAATCTGGCAAGGTCACAAGAGACATCTCGTTATCAACGAAAACAATGTTTCACACTATAGAAGTTGTGTCTTACAAGCACACCGGGTACCAGGCCTAGATCGGGCCCTCCGAGGAGCACGTCTTGTCGGCCAGTACCGCGTCACCTGCCGCCATTCCTGGCCACGCCGCGCAGCACCCGGAGCTTGACCCCGCCGCCCGACAGCCACTGTCGTACCTAACCGCCACCAGAGTTGAGACCCGTACCACCCAGAGAGCACCACCGCCGACCACCCTTGCCCCGCAAAGGAAGGCGCGCACCCAGGTAGAGGAAGACTGTCACAGCCGACACCGTCCGGGCTTTGCCCGATGGCGGTGACATGTGAGGAGGGAGGAGGGGATAGGGGCTAGGAAGTTAGGGTGCGCCCTTAGTTCGCTCGCGAGGGAGGGACCAGGACCCCGCGTCTTAGGGCCTGCATTCCTTCCCACTTGTCGCTTCTAACTTGACCTCGTTCTGATTCTTTTGATGTTGTCACCGCCCATTTTCACACGCCATTCCTCCCGCCTCATTAGGAGTAGCCGTTCCGACGACGAAATAGAGAATTTTCCTACCATGGGAACTCGTAACTATTTATAGTCATGTGTCATCCCTACAATCTTTTTTCGTTATTGCAAACACTGATTACAGTGTACACACGTATACGCAAGCGAACCACGATACACGAATTCTCACACAGTCTATTTCAGAGAGGGGGTGGAGGGACCAAAAGTTGACAAGGTTGCAAGAAACGGCTCGCTATCGACTAAAACATCGTTTCACACTATAAAATTTGTGTCCTAGTAAGATGTTAGTGTATAATGTTAGAAGACATAGTTTGAAGCTAAAAATAGCTCACCAACCAGCCAACGATTAGTCTCCATGCTTTCGTTGTACTATTCCAACGGGAAATTGAGCGGCAATTTGAACAGCGTTTACTATTGTGCGTGCGCAGCAGAGTGGGGACAAGAATCATGTGTGCCGCTCAGGAAGGCTAGTGTGCGACGCGATGCGCGACCCACCTATGAAATAGACACGGACGGGCGTCCGTCAAGACTCGAGAATCGGAGGCGAGTCAACTAGCAATGCCAAGTCGTTATCCTCCGAGCACAAGAAAAAGCGAACGTGGCCACTTGGGACATCGACACTTCAATACCGCGGCCCAACCAACACCGAATCGATCTTTTTCATCCCAGCTGCGCTTCACTTGGCAAAGGATGACCCGACGGATGACGTACACGGTATGACGCGTCGAGAGGATGTCATCAGGAAGTCAGGATCCAGTCGGGCACTCGCAAGTCTTCAGGCTCCAAATAATAATAGCGATATCGACGCTGTCTGCTACTGTAGGCAGCAACTTGTCAACTACTCCTCGCTTGGTTCTGACGGATTCAGCATATATATCCATGCCGGTCAAGCGGGTCAATTCTTTCAGGTCATATTCTCCAAATTACCACCACGTGGAACCAACAAAGCGAAAATTAACGTCCTGTGTGAATCGATCCGCGCCTTGCGTGCGTCATGCGCTTACACATGCATGATGCATCCAGTCTAACGACGTCACCTTGCTTTGAAATTTTAGGGCAAAACTGTTTTCTTTAAAGTATTATTTAGAATAATGCGTGTTTTTTTAAAATACCATGGTTTTAAATAAATTGTGATGTTTGGCTTTATTAAAAAGTGTAGTTATATATACCATGGTATTTACGATACCTACTACACTATTTTTTTATGCATATAAAAAGAGAGTTCTTGACCTTTTTGTTTTTGTTTAAAAGGTGTAGTATCAGTTGCCTTGGCATGAAACAATGGATTTTATTTTGACTTTACAAAAACAACATTGCCAACTACAACGTCATTTTATCGTGTTGACACCTTCTATGTTGGTATATACATTATTATCACTGAGTTTGATCACCGCTTTATCCAGGCATCTTCAGAGGTTCTTTGGATCCGTTCTTGTCTTAGATCCAATAGATCCATTTGATAGGTTTAGTGTGAATAAGCTTGCTCGGCTAACCTAGATTTATCATGGGAATTTCTCCGATTATAAGTGTGAACATATACAAGATGATCTTAAGCTATCCGTTATTCATATGAGGAGAATTGAAGATTCCAGAGTTTGTCTTGATATTGTAATCCTAGCTAAAATAATGGTTAATTTGACGGACACATCATGTTTCCTCGGCTCATTGAGTTGGCAGTTGAAAGAGATTTCTCAGGTACGAAGATCATCAAGACCGGGTTGGCGCAAAAAAGATGTCCGATGGTTGGCTTAATGGTTCGATGGTGTGCTACATCAAGAGAGGGATATTCAAAACTCTTTGTATTGGTAAAATTAAAAAAAAAATGAACATAGAGTTTTGCCATTTCCTGGGACTTCTTGATGATATTAAAACGTCACGTATGTACTTTTCTTTAAATATATTACTATTATCATGGTATTAAGTGATTATGTTTAAAATATATAAAGTGTTGATGTCCACACGATTTTGTTTTTTGCATGAATATATTTTTGTTGCTTTAGATTTCGTCGAGACTAAAAAAAATCGTCCTTCACCATTGCTGCCAAATAGTTCCTAGTTATGAATGCTTGTAAACTCTATTAGGTAGGAATTCAACGAGAATTTCTAAGAGAGCTAAGATTACATACTAGTATATTACCTTTAAAGGCATATGTTGTTGCTTCTTTTTTTCTTTTGCGGAAAACATTGCTGCATCTTAAAAGGTGACTTGAATGAGAAAAAAGAGGAGGGGTGAGGTGGCCTCAACAATAATGTCCATCGAGAGTCGAGCATGTCGAGGGCGATTAGAGATGGTGTCGATGGGCACGATCATAACCTTGGGGGCCATAATTGGTGGATAAAAGAGAACAACCATGCATGGGTCATGGTGTGGTTGTTAACCTCTAGGGTGGCCCGTTGTTCACGATTTGACCAAGAGAGGGCGAAGAACGTGAAGAACACGAGGGACAAATCGAGGGAAAACAAGGGTAACCGATAAATACCAAACCTTACCAATTCAAGAACCCAACAAATAGCCCCGAGGGTGGCCTACGGATCTCTCGGATGACGTCAAATTTACTTTTGTTGAAACCACTTCACCTTCACAACGGGTTCGTCGAGCTAACAGAATCTCAAAAATTAGTTGAGAAAGATTGAGAAGTTGCTATTTGAACCACAAGATGAAAGGATAGCTAACTCAAGAAATTCTTGACACGATCGAAGATACGAGGTATGTTGGAGTAGTCTTGATATGGTTCTAGATTCATTAGAAGTAGTCTCACAAGAGGAGCAAAGGAGTAAAGCTCAGGGAGAAGAAGATTATTTATAGTATAGGGAGGGTATGTGGAGGAGGTACAGGGGATCAGCCTCTCTTGACACGCATGTCAAAGTTGTCAACTGCGTCGGGCGGTTGGTAAGTTGGTCGAACCGGTGCTAGGGCCGGTCTAGGCCGGCCTAGGCATGCGCTACGGCCGGTAACTCCTTCTGTAAGGCCGACGCGTTGTTCTGGCTGGTGCTGGGACCGGCCTTGGTCGGCTCCAACCGGCCTATGGGCCGGTATCCCCTTCGGTTAGGCCGACGCAGGAACCGGCCCGGGTCAGCTGGCAGGCCGGTCTGGCCGGTGCTGGAACCGTTCTGGGCCGGCTATGGCCGACACTGGGACTGATGCTCCTCTTCCTTGTCAACGGTTTTCTCTTCGTGTCCATCTTTTATGGCATCCAATCAAACATCTTTGACATTGTATAGGGTTCATTCCTGAGCACACATAGCACATCCGCACGAGGTAGCGAACCATTCACCAAGTCATCGAGACCATGGAGAGACAAAAGATAGTTCACCTTATATTATGCATAGCTTTGGCGCGTACTCTCGTCATTGCTCCATTGGGTGTTCTAGTAGTGCTTGGTGGAATGGGTTGGTCTGCATCAGGTCATGGGTAATGAGCTCCCATATATGCATAGAGTAGACCAAGGAGGTAGTGAGCTTAATTGGATGCGCATCGCGGGCAAGAGGATGGTGAGTGTGGATGCGGTTGGAACAGGTGGAGGTAGATAGGAAGGAGTAGGGTGTTGCACGAAAGAGGAAGAAGAGCGGTTGGCTGGGGAGGAGGACACGACAAGGCGTACTAGGTCTACAACTCACATAGACCGATGACAAAATTAGTACATAAGGTAAAGTGTTAGATCTCGTTTGGCACCCATCATTATATTTAATTTCATTTATGATAAAAGGACGTGTCATTTCAGTTTACTAGAAGAGTACCCCACGCGTTGCAGTGGGTATGTCTTTAAAAAAAATCTGTAAAAAAAATGGGTATAATATTTATAAAATTTTCCATTATAAAGATTCAATTGATCACATTATCGATATACTAAATTTAATTCGGATGAAATTGTTGTATATTTTGAGAAATAAGTATTAGTGACATGGATGATTATATGGTTGAAAAAATATGATATGGAACCATATGTGGCATGAAATATATAATATCACAATTATTAGTGGAAATGACATGGACAATTGATTGGCTAAAATGGTGTGTGATGTGGATATTTTGCATGTTGAGATAGAAAAATCATAAATGCATCTTAGTGGAGTTTTGTTTTATAAGAAGTATAGATTTGGTACTTATTAGCATACCAAGACATTAACCGAAATTCTAACCGAAACAAAGTTCCCGGTTCCATGACAGCAAATGTTGGGAATGGAATCTCAAATTAATCTTATGATTCCAGCATGAAATGATGGCTACCAAATGAGCTGTTATATTTTTTCTGATCTTGGGAAAAGAGCTGAATTGATATACCCGAGCACACTAAATTAAACGGTCTGGAATACTTAGTATTTTCTCAGCCACCGCGTTGGTGAGAGCCCGCATGAACTCCGGGTCATTCACGAGCCAATTCACCATCTCCACCACTAGACGCTTCTGAAACTCGGGCGTGACAACCTCCCTGGACACTGCGGTCTCCACGCTCGATCGCGGCCCCTGGCTCGTGGCATCGAGCGTGACCATCCGGCCCGATGAGCTGACGGAGATCGGGCATGGCAGGGAGCCAGCCTGAGCAGTGAACTCGTTGCCGACGGATTCTCCTGCCGGGGATTGAGCTTGAGCATGGTTGTGCTCGCCCTCGTAGGTCGCCACTACCATTGACGTGTCCTCCGCATCCCTCTGAACCTGCGCGCCGGACATTATCCAGATCATTCGAATCTCGTATTAAATATGCATGACAGTAAGCTGGGTGCTGCGACACGATCGAGTACCTTCTTCTTGACGGGGCAAGACGGAGCAAATGCGCAGCGGAAGTAGCCTCTGGGGTGCGGGTTGTCGCGCGTCACCTTCTGCCCGTACTTCCTCCACTGGTACCCGTCCTTCACGCTCTGCACGCCAAGAGTTAGTAAGCTATGGGTGATCATGGCAGTGCATTTGCCTTGCCGCCGAGGTGTTCGATCTACTCACGAGGTTGGAGTCAGAGTCCGACGGGTCCGCGCGCATGGAGACGGTCCTGATCTTGGGCTGGGGCTCCGCCGTCACGCCGACGACCTCCTCTCTCGCCACATTGACGGCGGAGGTGCCCGGTGCAGTTTTTGCGGCGGTGGCGGCAATGGCTGACGCGGGTGGCGTGGCGAGAGAACGCAGGTGGGGGTGATCGGCGAGTATGGCGCCGAGCGTGGCCGCGAGCCGCCGGTTCTCCTCGCGCACCCGCCTCAGCTTCTCCTCGAGACCGTCATCCTGCTCAGCGTTCAAGCGCGCAATGATTATCAGCTGCAGTTGCAAAATTAGAGAGATCGGCAATGAGGGAGGGAGCTAGGATCGTCGACCGACCGGCGCGGATAGGGCGAAGAGCGGCAGTAGGCTACCGTCGCCGTTGTCCATGGCCTCTCAGCAATCAGTCCGCCAGGCGTCCCTAGTACGGCCTTGCGCATGCACGTTGAGAAATGAGCGGAAACGTGATTTTTGTAAGGAAAACAACTGAACTGAAGGCGGTTCGGCCTTCCCCATTGACTTGACCTACATCCGTGCATCCATCATCAACCAATCTGCACGCGTGCGTGTGAGTCTACGTCATCGCCATGACGCCGTCGACGGCGTAAGTGCTTACCTCAGCGAGCGAATCGATCGTGAAAGACTCGTACAGAGTAAGAGTAGGCTCCAAAATATGACAAGAATCGATTTGTAGGAGTAGCTGATGGACCACGTCAAGGAAAAGACTCCGTTTAGATAAACAGTTACTCTCGTGTCGTCGCGTCCTTGACCTCGAGCAGCGGACTGCGGAGGAGGACGACGGCTAAGGCCAGAACTCAAAGCTTAGCCTGGTAGCCCACCTGGAGAGACCCAAACGAATCTGGTCCGCGCAGCGTCGAACAGACGGCCCATATTTCTAATTAGCAGATCGCATCACATCGCCATTTTAAGCCCAGATAGCTCCATAACAATAGACCTATCGGTCTCATAGCCATCACCGGAAACACTATATAGTGCTCATAGCACTCCGTAATACAGCACGCCCATGTAATTTTTTTAGGTGGGCCGGCCCATTTAAAGGAAATTAATCTACGAAAATAGAGGTAAATGTGCGTGGGAGAGGACTCGAACCCACGCCCTCACCTTGCGCCCAGCGTGGCGAAGCCACTAGGCCACACCGCGGCTTGTGTATAGTAACCTTTTTTACCTTTTTATAGTTTGTTTTTTCTATATTTTCTTTTACCATTTCTGTTTTCCTTTTTTCCGTTTTATTTTTTTTCTTTTCTGTTTTCTTTTTTCTTTTCCTTTCTATTCGGGATTTTTTCGTTTTGAAATATGTTCCAACAAAAATTTGATTTTGAACAAATTTCGAATGTGAACAAATTTCGAATGTGAACAATTTTCGAATTTGAACAAATTTACAATTTGAACAATTTTCGAATTTGAACAAATTTTCAATTTAAACAATTTTCGAATTTGAACAATTTTCGTATTTGAACAATTTTCAAGAAAAAGAAAAAAAAGGTAAATGGGCCGGCCCATTACGCGTAGGACATGAGTGATCCTTAATATGTAGTGCTATAAGCATTACATAGGGGAACCCGCCATCACAGCCTTCCTTGATCTCAGCCTAGCCCTTAACATCGCTGATTTATCTGGCCGCTTCTATGGGCCAAATCTGTAGCTTTAGATACCCATTACACTTCGCAGGAACAATGTAGGCTGCGCGAGCAACCGGCCCCACTACTTTCATCTTTTTTCTTTGATATTTCCCAAATTTTCCAAACGAAATACAGACAATCTGACATACTGGTACGACCATTTATGCACGTGCATAGAATATGTTTTAAATATATAGGAGCATATATATAATATAATATAGTGTGTCGACATCATAAATTTTGGATCACCCCTTCGGATTTGTTTCTTAACATGTTTTAACTTAGCACATCCCGGATGGTATTAAAGCCAAATGAAAAATCAGTTTTCCGGAGATGAACTCTGGTGCTCTCATCCAGCTGGACGGAAGGGCTAGGCAACACCCAACCGTACGTGTCGTCGTGGCAGCTAGCAAGGGTCGTGTTGGGCCACCGCACCGACGCCGTGGAGGGTTGCCGACCACGGCAGCTGCAATGGCACGCCAGCACGACTACACTCCACTCCACCGATCCGGCCGGAACAAGCAAAGCAAAGCAAAGCCGCGTGCGGCAACCAGAGCTATCACTGCAGCGGCACGCCAACTTGCATTGTCTTCTCCGAAGTGACCCCGCTGCCAGTCTGCGACCGCTGGTAGCTGCTTGCTTCCTGCTTGTCGTGCTCCACGTGTCCGACCCGCGTGTTGCACCCTCATCGCATCTCCAGGTGGGCGCCGCCGGTTGCTACGTTCCTGAAGGAAAATCGCGTGTCAAAGCGAAACGGAATCAGGCTGCGCTCGCGAGCGCAGGAAGGGCAATGAAAACGAGTGCCAGCCTAATTAACCATCTAACTTGACATTCCCGGCAGCGTGAGGCCGGCCGGTTGGTGCTCGCATCAGCGCTCAGCTTTGTTTAACCCTTCTTGGTCCAGATATTTTCCACGGCATCCGCGTACCTTATTCTTGGTGGAGGCGTCAGCTAGCAGCTGTGCCGCCGTTTCTGCAACAGAAAGGGTCGACCTCTCTCCTCTCCTTTCAGCAGCAAATGTTCATCTGTTTGATGCTATGTCTTTTGCACGGTGAAACCAACGCATGATTGCCAGCTCACCTTTACGCCTCGGATCCGTGTCCTAAACCATTGCCATCGTACACGCGCTCGCGCGCTGTCAACCAGGAATACATAGTGTAAACCATACTCTGGATAACGAGGTTATATGGATCGTCGGAGCCAGGCCGGTCCTGAGGTTTTTGGGGCCCGGGGCGGAAGTAGAGTGTGAATGTATGGCCCATAAGCATCAAATTTACAATATATATTGTATATGACTTGTAAGATCTTTGGTGCAAGATCGAAGAGGGGCGACCCATATCATCTTGACTTGATTTTGCTTCCCCTCTTTTTTTTAAGAATACCGAGTCGGGTTTTTCTCCTACCAGTATCGAATAGAACATGCTGAACAAGATCTTCTTCATGGAAACCTGCCCGATTTAGATCAGAAAAATCGTTCAGATTTTATGAAACCATGTGTGATGGCTCGAATCCATAGTCAATCCTACTTTCGGTAGGACCGGTTGACTTTGATCTCAATAAGCCACCGGCGATGGATCTGAATGGGCCACCCGTCGGTCCTTCCTTAGCTCCAGATACAGAAGAAAGGGGGCAAGCCCCCTCTGTTGGGCTAAACCTCGATCCATCCCAGAGTAGCCGGTATATGAAGTATTATTTATCGAAAAAATAATAATAATATTAGTGATGAACTCATAAAATGCATCTAACGATAATTCCTAAAATGTGCATAAAAGTAATATTGATGTGTACATATTGTTATAATGTTTTAGAATGCAGTGCACAGCACACATCCAATAAACGAACGCGTAATCAAAAGAAAAAATGAATGAATATTTAGTGGAAGAAAATCGAGTAGCAGTGCGAGTAGACTGTGTGTTGCATCACTGCATCAGTATTATTTCATGCACTGGTCTACACTCTACAATACGAGTAGATAGTGTGCCCCGCCCTGTTTTTTGTAACGACCCTACCCCAACAGTTTAATTAACTTGGGACCCACTTAAGCCCTTTAGAGGTAACCAAAGGAAAATAGAACAAGCCTACCGAACAAAAAGCCCAAGTGATTAGAAGGAGTAAAGGCCCAAATTCCCGTCCAGAGTTACACAACCTAAGTGCCTAACGCTTCGTTTTCCTCTGAATGAATCGAATCTGACAATAGTACAACACCCATGGCGCCGCCGCCAAATTCTTTTCGCCCCTACTGCGCATGCCTTAGAAACAGGGATTTGGAGGCCCTTAGAATTCGGGGGGCCGAGGCGGTTGCACACCCTGCCCCCCTCAGGGTCGGCCCTGGTCGGAGCGACGGATTAGGACGAACATGTGCTCATTTGGAGATAACCCTTCGGACTACAGGACACCCGCTATTGTGCTAGTCGCTGGATCAATTGGTAGCACCACGGTACAAAATGAAATATCATGCAAATGCGTCAAAATCTATTACATCACATGATCCAATCTTTACAAAAGTAACATTATAACTTGCATAGTCTTAGAAGACCAGCAGAAAACTTAGAATTCAAGCGGAAAACATAATACACCATCGAGCCTAATCTTCTTAATGTGCCACAGACAAAACATGTTGGCGATAGACTCGAGATACTGAACGAAATCCTCACTCGTCTTCAGATTCATCTACGGGATGGAATATGCAGCCACAAGGGGTCAATACAATTTAATGTATTGACACGTAACACTATGATGGATATAGGTGGCAAGACTAATGCTACATGTTTATTCCGCTGAGTGGAGTTTTGGCTAAGTTTGCGTAAAGCCAGTTTTCTCCTATCTCTTGTCATAAAACATTTTCATCTATAATATGTATCATTGATAGAAACAAGTGAACTAGAACTAAATTAAGGAGTACCACTGATAGAAATCAGGGAAAACTCCTACCCATGTTCACCCATCAAAATTTTATTATGAAGTTGGCATGATGAGATTCTTCCGTCATTCCTTGTTCAACTGCTCATAGCTGTCCATAACCGCGGACACGACTAAGATCTAAGTTTGTTGACTCTGTAGAGTTTATGCACTTTCACATTTAAACTCAAATTAGCCCAAACATGCTATACACTCCGATTATGTTAAGGAAAGGATAAAATTGAGACGAAATCTTTCAGAAAAAACCCACCATCGTCTGGTTTGACCCGTTCCAACCTACACCCTCTACATATGCTTGTCAAGCACTGGTGAGTTCATTCAATTTAGTTGATCAAGACAGAGCTCATATGACTAAAGGTTGCACGGGGAGCTACTAAACTTAGAAGTACATATTAATCTTTTTGTTCCTGGGTGGCCATCCGCAAGTGTACTCCTTCGGCGAAAAACACCATAGAAATGGCCTTAGGGAGAGACTCAACATCAACCAATCCTTTCACTTCCACCAGGTGTTTCATTAAACTTAATAGTTTTTATCATTAACATCTAAATACAACTTTTGAAGAGCATAGCAATTCTACTAAGTTCAATGTTTTCTATACTAGCAGGATATAAAAGGATGCCTACACACTACCTGGGATATTAGCATAGCATAATACTTAGATAAATTCCTATCATGCATACTACTCAAAACTTTAGTAATGCATAGAAAAATAATAGGTAGTTGATGGTGTGTTACTTGCCTGGTTGAAGTTGGTTAAGAAACCACACTCTCTTCACAAAAGATCGTTGCTCTCCGTACAATCTATACATTGAAAACACAATAACAAAATTAACAAGCATCCTAGCAATCAAACATACAAGTGAAGAGAATATACAAAGCATCAAACATATCAAAAGAGGTTTAACCAAGTTGGCTAGGACAAGGTCAAGGTTTGAGTGTAAAAGATTCATTCTCTATTGGTTCCATATTTGTTAAGGGGTTCCAAGAGTTCACTTGGGATGGTCTAGGTTGAGTTTGTAGTGATCAAACTTTACTGAAAACATATTTATCCAGGAAGTTCCAAGAGTTCACTTGGTAAGGACTAGGTTTTCCATTTGGGTCTTTGGTTGGACAAAAACAAGCTTGATACAGTGATATGGTTACTCCAAGACCTCACATTGTTGGTATTCTTGAAGATCATCTTCAGGCTCTCTTGTAGCTTCCTCCGTAGTGTAGTGACTTCATTGCTTCTTGTAGAAGTTCATGGTTTTGGGACATAAGTCCAAGCTCACTAACTTGTTTAGAATGTGATGGACACCTAGGGTCTGTATTGAGAAAATGTTGGGTAGTTTCTTATTGGAGAAAACAAGGAGTGATGGGGAGAAGAGATTGGAACAGCTATAGTGATCACTCCACTTGGATTTCTTCTTCTTCACCATCTCTGGATGAGTATTCTTCTTGTTCTTCCTTCACTTCCTTGAGTTTCTTCTGGTTGTGGTGATGTCTATGTCCTTTCTATAAGTGGTTCAATGATCTTCCATGTAGTGCTCCTTGTTGAGTTGAAGAATTTCATGGGAAGTACCCTCTAGTACATTAGGGACCTAGTCTTCTATAGAAAATAAGAAATTTTGAGAGGTAGATAGTTGATATGGGTACTTGGGTTCATGGTACTAGTTGGTCTTGTATATTATTGACACATACTAGTGACTTGTTCTTTGATCCAAAATGGCCACAATAACAATGGTAAAAAGATGGAAACAAATTATATGGCATAAACAACTAGGTGGACTACTATGATGGATTTTTTGCTAAAATTACATGGCCATTGTTCAAAGGCATCTATAAGGTTTAGGTATTGATGTCTCTGGTCCAAGGTTACCATATGGAGAATAATTATCTTCAGAAATCATTTTTGAATTATTTATATAAGTTAAATTAGGTCCAAATGCTCATATGTCCATCTAAAATCCAGAATAACTATAAAATAATTAAATCATGATTTTGGGTAGTGGGTACTCTTAGTACACATTATAAGGATCCCAAAAATATTTGGTTTGCTAAAAAAAATGGATTTCTAGAATTTAAACTATGCCAGATTTCATCAAACAATCACATTTGAATTTGAACAATTTTTAAATGGTCAAATTCAAATGTGCTTCTACACGTCAAGGGCTTTTCAAAAAAAATCCAAGATTGCTAAATTTGGCTAAGTGGATCAAAAGGCATGAGGTTTCTAAGGTGTAGGGGCTTTTCTGCGATTTTACAGAAGGTTTTCTAATTAAAACTTATTCCAGAAAATTTATGTGATCTGATTGGTTGAAAACGGTTCACATAAGTGATCTAATAATTGCAATTGGATCTAGATCTAAGGGTTGCGGACGAACCGGCTCGAGGCTAGGCTTGAGCTGCGGCTTGGCTTAAGCCGTGGCTCGGCTAAATTAAATCGTGCGCGTTCGTTTCAGATCCTACGGGCAAGAAAGAAAGGGCTCACAGGGCGGCAGGATCTCGCTGGAAATGGCGTGGGCGATGGCCGGCGTCTCGGGCATTGATGGCAGCGGGGCTCCGGCAGTCTCCCGGCCCGGAGAAGATGGCGACAAGATTCTCCACGACGAGGGGAGATCGATGGCCTGGATGGCGCCCTCCGATGGAGCTCCTATTGGCGGCACCGATGGAATCCCGACGCGGTGGCTCCGGCGAGCTCCTGTTGACCACGAAGCGATGGTTTGGGTACGAACAAAAACAAAATAGGCGCGCGAGGAGATGCAGGAGGTTGAGGGGGAGAGAGGGAGTCTAAAATCGGCGGCTGGGACCTGCTGCTTTGGCCGGAAATGAGGATTTTTGGCGACGGTCAAATGCAACTCCAGCGACCAATTTGCGCATCCGTGTGACGCAATTCGACTGGGAGACAAAGGGGAAATGCGGAGGGCAACGATCTCTTCTTAAAGGGAAGGATATGAGAATTAATTAGGGCGTTTCTGACCCGAATTGATTCGGAAAATCAATCGGCTGTTTCTACTGTGGGAGGGGTAACGGAAGGTTGATGACGAGGTTACGTCATCATGACGTCATCTCCTCCTTTTCTTTTCTTTCTATTTCTGTTTTTTATTGTTTGATTTAATAATCCAAATGACTCCAAATAAAATAAAAATTTCTAAAAATAATATCATTCTGTTTAGATATTTTTGTAAACATTTCAACACATTTCAATTTATATATTTTTTTAATTATAAATGAATTACTAATAGTACATACTATCATTTTTAGTAGAAAATAATAATTAATTTGAAATAGGGTTTTATAAAATTACAGAAACATTATAATAGTCAAATACTATTTTTGAAACCAATTTCAACCCATTTTCATATTTTTATAGTCTTAAAATATGAGTAGAATAGTAATAGCTACTTAATAATATTTTCTAAATTGGAAAATAATTAAATAATTGGTCAAAGAAAAATCAGAAGTTTTCTCATATGAAAATGTTGTTTTCCCAAAGTATTTTACTTGTTTTCATAACCAAATAATTTATATAATATTTTGTGATTATTACTTGATATAATGTTTGAATGGCAGTATGAAATATTTGTATTCATATGAAATATTTTTGGATGCATGAAGAAAATATTAAAGATAGTAATTTTCAGGTTTATGAATATCCTAAACATTTTGAAGATAATAATTGAGTTGAAAACATGTTTGGTAAAACATGTTTGCTAAGAAGAAATATTTTCTCTTCATAATGAAAACTTATTTTGAAATAGGTTTTAGGATTTAGGAAATAGAGGCATATTTGGATAACACTTCCAATTACATTGGAAAACATATATAATATTTGTTGTATGTTTTTTTCTTTGTTTTTGGTGGTTTGCATTATTAAGAAAACAAAAGTTTTATTTTTTAGTGATTTTTTCAATTTCCAAAAATCAGCGATGTTACAAGGAGGCACGTAGCAGCGGTGCATCGGGGTGGAGATGCATGGTGGCGGGCACGTGCGGTTGGTGGATGCTGGAGGAGAAGATGTTGGGGTGGAGGCGCTAGGTAGGGCAGCTCGGGCGTGGCGATGGTCCACAACGACGCCATTCGATGCTCTCGTGCAATGACGAGCAGTGGCGGCAGCGGTCCCGTCCTAAGTCCAATCTGGACTGACGGATTGCGGCAGGCACTACGAGCGGCTAAACATGCTATTGTCCCTAGGAGGCGATGGCGTGGACCTGTTCTGCATCGGATTCAACCGGGTTGGCAGCGATCTTGTTCGTGTTCTCCTCTTCAGCCGGCTGGGGGCGTGGGAGCTACTATCTTGGATTGAATAAAGGTGGATGGCTCTGATATTCTTCGAGTGCCAAATCGCCGATCTGGTTTATGCAAACCTCCATATCTGGCTGCCGACGAGTTCCGGTCTTTCCCTCGGAGATCACCACTATTTGACGCGTGGTGCCACCGGATATCTAAATCGGAATTGATCCGGTCGTGCGCGTCCTTATCTACGACCAGAGAGGCTTCATGAGGGCGAGGAGCGAAACTTCGTTGTCTTGCCGGTGTGATGGGACATGTCTAAGTAGATTTCCATGGCATTGAAGGTGGTGAAGAAAGTCATAGTAGCTGCGATCAAAAGTTTGTGATGGCGGAGAGGATTTTTGGTTGTGATGAAGACTTGCGGCATAGGTTTTCCTGTGTGTTGGGTGTTGGGCACTTGCAGCAGCGGTCTTGGCAGGAGGGGGCGGCAACACAGGTGGGCAACATTCTGGTGGTGCATCTCGAGTATCAAGACGTGAGTTTCAGGGTGAAAGCCCAAGGTCTGAAATTAATTGGTTGTGCCTGGCAATTGCCTTGCTTAAGACATTGTTTTGGATTCTCGGTCTTTCTCCTCGGTGAAAACTCAAGATCCTCGATCGGGCGGCGACAATTCTTCTGCATTGTTTTCTTCTTGGAGACGTCGGTTTCGTAGAACTTTTTTGCAGTCCAGGTGTTGTCTTCGGTGGTGGTTAGAGTATTGCTGTTGTGAGTGTTTCATCACTGCGACGAGGTCTTTATTTTTTCTTCTTTTAATTTTTTTGTTCTTAGCTATGTGCACCCTGATGTCTTTCGATATCGTGTTGGTGCAGAGACTGTGTGTAATTGGTATTTAATATATTCACTTTATAAAAAAAACAGTTGGATCATATTACCTATGACCCTTCGTATGATTCTGAACTTACAGTTCTTAATATGAATGATTTGAACTGCATTCTAAGTTAAAATAGAGGACATTCAAAGATTAATATTCAGGTCTGGAGCCCTTAAAATGTGTACGGAAACAATTCTATGGCAGCAAGCCAGCAACATGATGATCACTCAAGTTTTCTTTGCTGCATTGTCACAAGTAGGAAAAAAATATTGCTGGATACATACCGAGTGATTGAAATCCATCGTCATGATGAGAAGCTGAAATATAGATGTGATACGGTAGAAGGTGATGGTAAAGCAACATATTTCATAGGAACCGTCAACGTATTCGGGACGGAGCGTGAAAAATAACACAAAATATATATGATGTATCCCTTAACTTTCAGACTTCCAATAATATAAATCTTAGTGATGTATCCTTTAACTTTCAGACCGCAATCATATATGTGACTACTTTCGGAATATATATGAAAATGATCGGACGTTGACACCCAATATACTACATGAAAATTTTGGTAGTATACTTAAGCCCAAAGGGTGTTTCGGGCATTACACTGGAAAAACAAGAAAAGCGATATCGCGCCGTACACAACAGGGTTAGCGAGGCCCGCGCTTTTTTTTGAAATGGGTAGCCCCAGCCTCTGCATCAAAATGATGCACACAGTTGTTTTGATTATAATATCAAGTATCAAGTAGCAAGCGTATATCACTTATTACAACTCATGGATTAGAGAGAGTCGATAAATGAATAAGGCAACGAAACACTGAAAACAAAGATCGACTATGCATTCTCCAGTCTTGTAGTGAGCAACCAACTGATGTCTACGCACGCTTCTATTCTTGTAGACACTATTGAGCCTCCAAGTGCAGAGGTTTATAGAACAACAGCAAGTTTCCGTTAACTGGATCACCCAAGATTTATCGATCTCAGGGAGGTAGAGGTCAAATATATCCCTCTCAAGCAACCCTGCAATTAAGATACAAGAAGTCTCTTATATCCCCAACACACCCAATATACTTGTCAGGTATATAGGTGCACTAGTTCGGCGAAGAGATAGTGAAATGCGAGTAATATGGATGGTTATAAGTAATAATAGCAATCTGAAATAAATATGGCTGCAAGCAAACATGTAGCAGAACAGGCGGAAAACATTGTTTCAATGCTTGGAAACAAGGCCTAGGGATCCTACTTTCACTAGTGGACACTCTCAACAATGATCACATAATTGAATAACTAAATATCTTCTCTTCACTATGCTATTCTTAACCCTCTCCGGTTGGATAATGAACACTAATCATTGCGTAGGGCTGTAAAAAGCATTCCTTAAAGTAAGCATTCTCATGTCTAGTTAACCCCACGCTGTCACTATGAGCGCCCTAGAAGGTACTAGAAAAACACCACAATTCATAGCGGAGACACACACGGTGTGCACACTGTCACCTTCACGCTGCGGGACAAGGTGACTCCAAAGTTCATATTAATAGAACACTTGAGTAACACAAGATGAAGAGTAACATCTACTTATTCAACTAGATTACAAAGCTCACGATCACATATAGACCACACCATGGGAGAGAGATGAACCACATAGCTACCGGTAGAGCCCTCAGCCTCGGGGGAGAACTACTCCCTCCTCATCATAGGAGACAACAACGGCGATGGAAATGTCGGTGGACTCGATGGAGATGGTTCCGAGGGCACTTCCCTGTCCCGACAGGGTGCCAAAACAGAGATTTTTCCTCCGAAACTTGTCGGCGGTGGCGGAGCTACGGATGTATTTTGTGGAAAAGGTCGATCCTTTTAGGTTTTATGCATCGGGGAGTATATATAGGCGAAACGGCGATGCCGAGGGGTGGCCAGGGGGCCCACACCACCAGGTGGCGCGGCCAGGGGGTGGTGGCGCCACCCTATGGTGTGGCCATCCTGTGGCCCCCCTCCGGGGCTCTTCGGGACTTCTGGATGCTTCGGGACTTTTAAGACTTCTGGCTTTCGAATCGTCCAATTCCGAGAATATTTCCAAAACAACTTTTCTGAAACTAAAAACAGCAGAAAACGGGAACTGGCTCTATGACATCTTGTCAATAGGTTAGTCTCGGGAAATCGATAAAAATGACATAAAGTATAAGGAAAACATGTGGGAAACAACATGGAACATCAGAAATTAAGGATACATTTATGACGTATCAAGCATCCCCAAGCTTAGTTCCTACTCGTCCTCGAGTAGGTAAACGGTAAAACAAAATAATTTCTGAGATTACATGCTACCACACAATCTTGATCATAATATGTAAAAGCATATGTAAGCTGAGATCGTAGAACTTTAACACAAACATGATAAATAGAAATTTAATAATAAAGCATAGCAATCACATTTCATCATGAGAAGTATCTCAAATAAAAGGTCATGAATAACGATGCAAAGAAAGATATATGTTTTTTTCAAGTATAGAGAAAGCATGGCAAAGTGATATTTCGCTAGTCCTTAAGGGTGAGGCAAAACATACATGCCAGGACACCTTCAAAGTTCATGAGGAAGACTAGAACAAATAATTTGAGAACAAGTAATAACACATCATGAATCAATTACTAATATTTCTGGAAAAAATGCACATAAAACTCGGAATGGCAAAAATACTCTCTCAACTGTGCATAAAGTTAGAAGATGGAGACTCAACATCTATACCTAATAATAAAAGCACTAACGTTTCTTCCCCAAAATTTCGTACGTTTTTGGTTTGGTTTCGTCCGTCGTGATTTTTCACTTTTACCCTTCGTCCCGTCGAATCGAACAGGGTCCAGATTTGTTGGCCCAGGGGCAGGAGAACCAATTGGAATCAAATAGAGTCCAGATTTGTACCCCCTTCCCACGAAAATTCGTCCCAAATAAAGCCCGTATCATCTATGGGCGATGCTCACCGAATCCTAGAAAAATTACTAGCAAATCAATCGCATAAACTCGCCGCGGAAACATGGCGACGGCGATGGTCGGCACATCGTGCGGGCACACTAGAGATCACGGGAGAGATTATGGAGTGGGGCAGAAGAATCAGCGGCTCGCCAGGACGAAGATGGTGAGTTTATACATGCCTGAGGAGACGCGTGTGTGATGCCATGGTCGACGGGGGCATGGCCAAAGCTCACGGACGGGGCGAAGAGGCTTGGGGACGCACGAATTTGGTGCAGGTGCACACAGTGCACGAATCACTGAAAGTGTGTTCCGTTGGATCCATCATGGCGTGGGGAATGACTTTCGTGTGGATCAATTAGGGAGGGGTCAAGTACATGGTGTCGGCATTGCGGTGATGTGCTCTACAGCGAGGTGCTTCCGTGAAGAAGAAGAAAGGAGAGATGTGCTGGAAGGGCCGGCTGGTGGGCTGGGCTGTAGGCGTTTGTCCTGCCTCAATCAGATCCGACGAAGTAGTCTCCAAATTCTCAAAAAAAAAAAATCAAAGTAGTCTCCAGCAATAGTCAACGCCTCAGCGGAGGGACGAACAAAATAGTAGTCCTCACAGATCTATTCAGTTCTTAAGCTACCATAAAATCCATTACTGTTTGTACTCCCTTATCACGGAAAATAAACAAACAGCAAGTGGAAAATTAAAAGGTAACAACAAATAATATTTTTCCCATATGAAGTATTTCATAACAGTCCATATCTTTCCATATTTTCTGGTTGTTAACTTGGATAATTTTCCAACACTTAAAACTGAAACGAAATTGTTTTCACCCAGCATGTTGCACTAATATTTATGTTTGGGTTTCCATGTTATTGCAGGATGGAGAATTAACATATCTGATGCAATTTTCTTCAGTATGTACCGTACATGAGTTTAATGCAGTCCCAATTTGACCCAAAGCTGCTATTCTGCATTACAATTTTATACCATCAAACATTAGTTTAAATTACTCTGAGCTTTTTATTCAAGAAAAAAATATTTTCACGAGCCATTTCAATCTACGTATTGAGCAGAATTCTTTTACATTGAACCATTTTAATATGCTTCTAGTACTGCACATTCTTCTACAGCAGTGTGCCTACGATTAATTTGGAGCCATCCTTTTCAACGAACAAAGCTTGATACTACTATTAATTTGTTTTCCTCTTTTTATACTGCCGTTCTTTTTCCCTCAGTGAAACTAGAGTTACCATGATTACAATAATAAGGTATGCTACTGAGCTAAGCTTGCCCTTGGGTATGATTCAAAAGTTAACATTTTCTTCCTAGATTGGCAAGACATGTATGACAAACAAAAGCATATAAGGATGATTTGCTTTTATTTTCCTCTATCAGGAGACCTTTATGTATATGCCTAAATATGCTGGCTCCTAAACTTATTTGATGTTCCACCTTCTTCTATTTTGCATTGAATTATGACATTTTTAGTCCTTAGATCCATTTAATGCCTATTTATTGTTCGTATTTCCATTGGTTTGTACACACTTTACTTTCCGCAAAATATGTATTTATTGAGTTATATGTTCCTATAAGTACCTATATAACCTTATGAATAATATACTTAATTTTACTTAACTGATCACTTCAAAAAAAAACTCCGCATGTTTGTTGCATTATTAAATGTAGAACGCACATGCACATTTGCCATAATATTAAAGGAAATGACATATAAGATGTTTAAATTCTAAAAATTTAATCAACTGTTTTATAGATTTGTGAGCATATATTGAATTATTTTAGAACCGTTGCAACGCACGGGCAATTTTGCTAGTAAAAGTAAAAGAAAGGCGCTTCGCAGAGAGGGAAGCAGGGATCACTCATGTGCTAGAGCTTTTATTTTATTAAACGGAGGTATTAAAAGTTTGACACTCCCCCCATCCATCTCTCACAAACCATGGCTAACCGAATCCTCGGGTTCCTGCCAACAATCACATACCATGGAGGAGTGTCTATATTTTGGGAGATGTAGGCTAATGTCAACGAATGGTAAACAGAAAATACAGTACATCACAAGCGGGTAGAAGGTCATCCCTCTTTCTCTTTTTTTTACACAATTATGCTTTGACCAATAAATCAGGGGCAAAAATAATGAAGAGATTTGGTGTGTATTAATTTGGGGCTGGGCACCCCGTTGCCAGCTCTTCTATCATTTGGATAAGCGGATGAAGCCACTAGTCTGGGGTGTGAAATCCAATCAACAAGTGAGATAAATATTCTCTATTTACGTCCTCATGAGCAAAAATAGGAACATAAAGCAGGAGTAATTTTGAAGGTTTTAAAGGTAACACATGAGGCCCCGGTGTTCTATTAAAAGAAACACCTTAATTACCAGTAGTTCCTTGAGGCCCCGCTGAAAACGGGCTGGTAGGACAAAAGATGTTGTGAAGGTTCTCATTGCGAGCACGTACGACTATTTACAGAACACATGCCTATGTTTACTTAGTGCTTGGATGCTTTGACTTATTTATCTACAATGCCCATGTCTTGATTTTTATATGAACTATCTTATCCATGCAACGTCCGTTCATCTATCACTATGCCTACAGTGTTTAATCCCGCTGTTTACTTCAAACACTGATGCTGATGTTTTCATCTCATTGCTGCTATTATTTCACTACTGCTGCTACTATAAAATTGTTACTACTGATAAACCACTATGAACAAAAGTATTTTCAGGTGCAGGTGAATTGACAAATCACTTGTTAAGGCTCACAAATATTCTTTGGCTCCCGTTGTGTCGAATCAATAAATTTGGGTTTTACTTCCCTCGAAGACTGTTGCGATCCCCTATACTTGTGGGTCATCCACATCTCGGGACTTCCCTCGTGTTGCCTCTTCGCCTATTTATTGCACCTGATCTAAAAACGTCGGAGCTGGTATTTTTTTTCCAGAAAACATCTTAAGACCCTCCACGATCTTGAAACCATAGATTGGAGTTCCTAGAGTCCTATTTCGGCATCCCGTCGCAGGGGAAAATCGTCCGAAAGCCTCTTCATCGCCATGATTTCCTCCGAAGTGACGATTGAGTAGTTCATCCTTGGACTACGGGTACATAATAGTAGTTAGATGGTTGTATCCCCTCCTTGTGCTACCATGCATGTCATGGTATTTTGGGCTGCCTAACATGATCAAGATCTATATTATGTAATTTTTACATGTTATATTTGATGGGATCTGATGAATTGTGAAGTTATGATCAGATTGTTCATGTTTCTTATGCATGTATCTCCAAGAGAGGGTCCGTGCTAGATAGTGGGTTCATGCCTCCTCCGTGCCCTTGGAACAAGTGACGTAAACATCTCAGGACGAGGATGTGTTGTTGCTATTAAGGATAAAATCTATTTTTATGTCTACTTATTGATTATAAATATTGCCTACATTATGTATTGTGCTTAATGTAATTATTTGTTGCTTTGCAACATTATACCTCCGAGAGGCTAGCACAAAAACACTCTCAAGGTAGATTATTAGTTATAGATGCAGTTGTATTACGGTATATATATATATATGTTTGATGTAATTCCTATATGAATATTACAATGAAGTTTTCTTCTCATAATATTATTATTCAATTCTATCAATCGCCCAGCTGTAATTTGTTCACCCAACATGTTTGCTTCTTTATCTTTGAAGATACACCACTAGTGAAACTATGCCCCCCGGTCCATTTTTTTACATTGAATGCAACCTTGTTTACTTGATTTCAACCATTGCTTGCTCGTTGATCCGTTTTTTTACTTTTTATTGCTTTCATCACTTCTTTCCACACTGTACGTTCAACTCGTCTATCGATGGTCTCGTATAACCGTCTCAGAGTCAATTTGTGACACAGATTTTGCAACGGTTACCAGGACCATCGTTGTGAGGCACTTCCTACTGGTGTACGTTGCGGAATTTATTTATTTTGCCCTACATAACCGCCAAGATCACTATGGAGATAAAGATGACTGTCCAAAAATACATGGATCATGATCACGACTCATCGGGCAGCACAATCGATATAGTCGTAGAAGAGTTCTGAACAATCGCAGATCCTCACAGTTAGTCCTAGTTGCAAGGATGTCGCTAAGCTTCCCTCTCCAAGGATCACACATTTAATCCTCTTATGGTGTATGTCGTGTTGTTGTCATGGCAAGTGTCCTCATGGGAGAATTAGATTGTGAGGCCATAGATTGTAAGCTAGGTATCGAAAGGGTTATGGTGGGAACGAGCAAAACAAGTGTACCCTGGTTCGGACCTTCTATGGAGGGTAAAACCTACTCTTGCTTCTATAATATTGATGATTCGAGGTATCGATTATAAGGAGCGATTCCAGCTCTGATGTCTCGAGAGCTATGGCTATGAACTAAAACTTGGTCTTGTACGTCCCATGAACTCGCTTTATATAGCAGATGAGTTCCTTGGTTTACAGATGAATCCAGTTTACGCCCGTAGTCGGAGTCCTAGTGTGACACGGTAATACAAGTCTCTGCCGGTTTGTCCGGGAGAACTGACCTGCTCTGGCCGGTTCTGGAGTCCTCCGCCGGATCTAGATCTCTGCTAGGCCCGACCTCGTCTCAGAACCTTTCACCGACCCACCAGCTGGGTCTTCGAGTCTCCAAGGCCGGATCTCTAAGTTTCCTTGACGAAGCAAGCAAACCTCTTTTCCCTGATTGAAAATTCTGGAGTAAACCGGCACACTGTCCATAAACCGGCTTTTACCAAAGCCGGTTTAGCAACATGCTGGCTGGGGTACCCCCTTATTAATTCCTCCAACATTAGCCCCCAAGTTAATATGAACACCAAACCGTCATTTTCTCGTTCATGTTAAGCTCCTGAAAGAAAAACACAAACTAATATGATCTGGGAAATAATTCGGTTCTCATTCTTCACTTTAGAATGCTGAAATGGCAATTTCTTTTGGCACCCTTGATCTTGATTTGTTGGAGATTTGATCTCCCCTTTTCTTTGCTCTTTACTTACTTGTTTAAACCGATTTGGTCTATCCAGGTAGTTATGTTTGCGAGTATATCCCCAGGATTCAAGGAATTGAATTTTTCCTGGTTTATCTCGTAACTTGCTCCGTGCATTTAATGCTCCAAAATCCGAGATATTTTATCTCCATTTTTCGCTGATTTGAACTAGGACAAACTAGAAATGTCTTGATCTTCGGGGTCCTTTTTGCAAATTTAGCATGGTAAATTCTATGGTTTCACCCCCGCTTATAAATAGTGGGAAGGGGTAGCTCTTGGATCAATCCGTACCCTCGCTCCCCACTTTGTCTTCCACCTCCAGTGCCCCCCGGGAGCTCGAAGCAACCTCCAGCGCCACTGCTGCCAGAGCAGCGCCACCGACGCTGGAGCTTCACCACCGGTTGGGATGAAAGAGAAGACGATGGTCACCAAGGACGCAAGAACCGACAAAAAGGAGGAAGCCGGAGAAATTGCCGGTTCCACCGTCAGAAACAAGAAAGAGTTGATCGTGGACTGGTGTAAGTCCGAGAACACCCAGGAGAACGATGCATGCTCTGGTTTACTACCGGACAAGATATCCTGGCGCGCACCCGGAAATGAGACCCGACCCACTCCTGGGCCGGATAAGGTAATCATCTTCTCCGATCATGTGACCCAGGGCTTCCGTCCTCCCGGGTCACGTTTTTCTATAGGATTCTGGATCATTATAGAATTCACCACCAATATATACCTCCCAGTTCAGTTCTCAATGTTAGTAACTTCGTAGTTCTCTGTGAAGATTATCTCCAAATTGAACCCAATCTATACTTGTTTCTAGAATATTTTTACTATAACAAACACCGAGAAGTAGCCGTGGTGACCTGATTTGCTGCATGGGCATCTCTTTTCAGAGACACAAAGACATAGTTTATCCGACTGTAAACTTGGCTAGCCACCCCAAGTTATGGAAAAAAATCATTTTTCTATTGCAAAGACACTTCTACAACCGGCGAGCCTCATTTGCCGTTTTACCGCGCTGAGCGTCTAACTTATGGCGATAAGATGAAATCTTACGCCGAGCTGGCTGCCCGTGCCAATCTTATCCCACTTATCAAACGTGTCAAGTCTCTGATCGTTCATGGTTTAACCGGTTTAGATCTAACCTAGACGTGGGCCACTTGGCACATCCAACCCCTCAGTATTAGGAACCGTTTTTTCATGAGTATACCGGTTTAGAAACTGATCTGATGAGATATTCCATCAATATTCCCACCAAAGTTGAACTGACAAAAATGCTCAAGAACTTGGTGGGTTTGAAGAAGGATAGAGTACACGACGTTGGTCTCCCAGCATTTTCCGCGCTGAACCAGGCACCTCCAGTAAGTTACACTATATTTTCCGATGAACTATTTTATCCATAAATTCAAACATTCTTATGGCTAACCTGACATTTTTTTGGTTTATAGATTTCTAGTGCGTTCTGGGTTACAGCTGAGGAACCACCCACATCTCCAGAAGAAAACAAGGAACGGAAGCAGGGCGACGAAGAGGAAGAGGTTTTTGAACTTGACTCCCTTGGTCACCTGCATAACCAACTTGCTGACGCTGGTTCTTCGCAGGATGAGAAGGATGAAGCAGGTTTAGACCCGGGTCATCGAGGACCGCCTCAGGATGCGCCTGTCCAGGAGACGCTAGATTTTAACCCCACCACTCCATTTACTGGGTCCAACACTGATTTTGAGTAGGAATCTCCAGTCACCAAGAAGAGGACCCGACAGGCAGTTGCAAAGGTGCCACAATCTAGATTCTCAAAATCATATTTGAATCCATCCTCATGTCTGAAGGACATGCAGGAGCGTGAGGAGGCTAGCAAGAAGAGGAGGACCCGGAGCTCCGGATCTAGCGATTTGGATGCATGTTTGCCTTATAAACTTCCTCTTCGCTAGGTTATGGGGCCACCACAATCTTCTACAGGCTCGTGTCCTTTCACCAGGTGGATCCGTCCTGAACTTCGCCATTCCTATCACACAGATTCCCTTCACTCCGGATCTTCACACTTCAGTGTTGAGAGTGATTTCTCCATCAACTCTGGGTAAGCCGGATTTCATTTTTCTTATTTTGATTACAAACTTGTTCTTTCCAATTTCCACTATATTAGCTTTACATTTTCCTTTCTGCAGGGCTCAAGTTGTGACTAAGGCTGTACCAATTTCCATTGTTGATCCTGTTAGCAACCTGTAGAAGGAGATTGTGGATGAAGGAAAGGACGAACCGGCAACTTCATTGTCGGTTCAGAAAAATAACGATGAATCTGCGCGTGAGACGCGGATGGATGTGGATTCGGTGATTGTTAAACCGGTTCATACCTCTTCTGATCAAGACCCGGAGGTCCAAGTTACCGGTTCCCAATTTGTGGAACCAATTAGTACCTCCATAGTTCTGTCAAAACTTCTAGAGGATGTGAAGTCGGCTTCTAGCTCTAAACCTGCAACTCATGATATGGGTTCCCTTGAGGGACAGAATTTTGAGTCTCTGTTTCAAGAGTTTTCTCAGAACCGGATTTGCGAAGATGGCATTATAGCCATGTTGAAGAAGAAATATGAGGTAAGCTTGCTATAATCCATACTCATAACATGTAGCCCCCAATCTTTAGTTTGATATATGGATATAAATTTGGAGATTGTTTTCTCACACGATGAACTTGAAAGTGTAGCCCCCAAGTGTTGGGTTACCATTTTACTGTAAACCAGAACTTAGATCTTGTATCTGTGTAAACTTGATATGAATTGTGAACTTGTGTAGCCCCCAAGTGTCGGGTTGGGTGCTTGCAGTAACTTGGGACTTTAGACTTTACCAATAATTGGTTATGAACTCAAATAGTGTAGCCCCCAAATGTCGGGTTATCCTTTCCTGCGGTAACCTGGGACTTTCACATACTTATAAACTGTTTTTTTTTATCTGTAACCATGTATCTTCAAGAACTGAATAAGCTTTGTATATCCTTGCAGGTTATGGAAGCTAGCTCACAGAAAGAAATATTGAATTTGAAGAACTTGCTGTCCCGGGAGGCCTTGAAAACTGAAGAGTCTGAAAGCTCCAAGCAGAACGAGAGGAAAATGTTTTCTCTGCAACCCAGAATTTGTCCTCAATGCAACATGATTTTGAGGCTAGGGAAAGACTGCTTATTTCTAGAGCAGAAAAAGCTGAAAAGAAACTGGAGGAAATAGAGAGTAGCTTTGAGAATGTGAAGAAATTCCTAGGCGAGATTACTACCAGTGTATTTGGTAAGCCAGTATTTCTCCGGTTTATCTTCCTGTTTTACTTTTGTAAACCGGTTTCTCATTTATTTGTGCTTCTATTCTTCAGGTAGAATGCATTCAAACAATTTGCAGCTCCCAGATCTGAAGTTAAAGTCAATCTTCACCTTGATCCGACAATTATATGTCGGTGGGGGTGAATGTATCAAAGCTGTGAGGAACTGGGATAATGCCCCCAGAAGCTGCATAATTTCCTCATCGATCTCGCCAATGTAATGCAATGGATTGAGGAGCACAAAATATCATCCTGCCGCAAAGGGGCCGTCAAGGTTATGTCACTGGAGAACGCATATCACCCAGAATTAAATCCGGATCTGCTAGTTGGTGGATTCCCTCAGTATAGGGTTGATGGCACCAGGTATGAGAAGAAGGATTTCGCAAAGATTGAGAAGGAATGCCGGTTGCAAGCATGTAACATTGCTGAGAAGTTGAAGCTTAAGGAGCTTTGTGCCAGTTTCTCCCCTTCAGAGGAGCGTAAACCGACATTTAGACCCCGGGTCATGACCGCTATTCGCCAAGCGTCGCAGAAGAGCCGGCTCTCGGTGCAATCCACAGCTTCTCCTTCTAGGGCTCCTCAAACTGTAATTTTGGCGGTTTCTGCTCCTCCATGTCCATTATATGAACCAGATGATAGCTCTGGTGCATTGGCCAAATTGGAGTGGAAATATGTTTCCGAGTCTGATATGCCAGAACCAGCTGGGGCTACAGGTGATGCTGCTACTGATGATGCTGCCAAGGCCCAGGAGACAAAAGTCCTGGCCGCCGGAGATGCCGGTTTAGATGCCTCGGACCCTGGACAACAAAAAGGCAAATCTATTGTGTAAACAGAAAAACTTTTTCGGTGTGATAATAAATTATGCCCTATGGGCTTCTAATAGGCTAGTTAAACTGTTTTATTTCTAGTCCTATTCGTTTTGATAGTGCGAGTGTGCACTTATGCTACAATTTGGTTTGTAATAATATGGAGTTTTGCGAGTTCTGCAAAATTTCTGCTTTATGTTTTATCGAACCTTTTTCAGTTCTCAAAAGAACTTGTTCTGGCTTTGATGGCCCTTTTGGTTTGTCTTTGCATATCTTGCACAACCGGTTTATCGCGTGACTTGTTCTAGTGTGTGTTTAACTCTGATAATGTTCAGTCCGAGTATATCTTGTTTAGGAGTATAAACTGATTAACTTTCAGGTTCACATCTAGGTCACGTTTTTGCATATCACCGCTGACTGACATGCATGTTTAACCAAGAAATAAACTGTGGCATATTCCAGGTTCAAGGGATATCCCTTGGGAATCAGCCCCCCAAGTTACCTTATAGTCAATGATAAAAAAAATAAAGACTCTTCCAAACTATGATAAGTTGGTGAAATAACAGTGACCTGAACTACAAGGCCTGCCAGCTTTATTCCATTGATCATAATAAAAACATAGTGATTACAATGATCCTATGTGTAATATGACCGTAATAGAGCTATATTCCATGGTCTTGGGGTTTCCTCCTCAGATGTCCGTGACTGTCAATGTCACGTATGTCAATGAGGTAGTATGATCCGTTATGAAGATTTTTGCTAATCACAAACGGTCCTTCCCAAGGTGGGTTCAGTTTATGCATCCCGTCTTTTTTTCTGAATCAGACGAAGTACTAACTCTCCTTCCTGAAAATTACGAGTTTTGACTCTGCGACTATGATAACGACGCATCAACTGAGTTTTGACGAGCCATCTCATTTTCAGTTTCCATATATGCAGTAACCCTTGGTGAGTCATGGCAGATATCACTTGGCAATATAGCTTCTGCACCATAAACTAGAAAAACGGTATATAACTCATATATCTGTTGGGAGTAGTTCATATGCTCCGTAAAACATCACGCAGTTCTTCCACCCATAGCAACCTTCTGTACGTTCAAGAGGAAAATGGAGTGGGTTTAAGGACATATCCTACAGGGCTGCCTACTTGGCCCGGACAGCCCCAATCTGAGCAGTCAGGCCGAAAAGCAGGCCCCTACGGGGCTGCTCATCTCGCGGCCGAGTCCGTTTTTCGTCCGAGCCTGCTCAAATCCGGCCCAAATTTGGTCGGGAATTGAGCGGTTGCGCACACCACGCTCTCGCACGCGCGCGGTGGGTTGGCCCACCCGTCAGCGGCACGACGCTGGTTCAGCTGCCCAACCTGGCCTACTTAAGCTCCACACGTCCCTCCCATCCCACACGCCGCCCCACTTCCCCCACTCGCCACTCTCCCATCCTTCTCTCTCCCGCCCGCAAAACCAAGCACCGCCGCCGCTCTCTCTACCGCCGCTGGCGGCTTGGGGGCGGGAAGAACAACAAGGAGGACGGGTCCTCCTCCCATCGCAGCGTGCCCTCCAACACCCCGCCTCCTCCCCCACCCCTCCTCCTTTCCGAATCGTGCCGCCGGCCTTCGCGGACGGCCGTCGTCCGTACCTTAGAGCATCCAAGTGCCAACGGTGCTGGGACAATGCGTTCCTAGTGCCACACCCGGACGTCCACCTCGCGGACGGTTGGCATTTGAATCCCGAGAGGATTCCAGTGCCGCCGGTCCCCAAGGACAGGCTCGAGCGGGAGAATAAAATCCACCGCCGTCGCGAGGAGCTCCCGGACGACCTGCAGATGCACCCGGCGTTCGCGCTAGACTCGGCGTACTGGAACACCTGGTTCCAGGACGAACACGGCATCCGCCGTCGCAGGTACTTCGGTGCCCGCGCCCGCCTCCCCCATTACCCGCCTGCGGACCTCATCCCCCGCCGCCGCTCTCGCCGAGCTGCTCTAGGGACACTGTGCATCGGCAGCCCCGTGTGCGCTCCGGTGAAGAAGGAGGAGGAGACGAGCATGACCCCGACGAGGTCATGGAGTGGGAGGGCCTGGGCACGGCCCTCCACGACTCGGCCATGGAGGCCAAGGTGCGCCAGGACGAGGAAGAGCGCGAGATGGCCGCGGCCCTAGCAGCGGTGGAGGCTACGGAGGCGGCCGAGCAAGCCCTGGCACGGGCGGCGGCGGGGCGGGCGGCAAGAGCAGCTAGGAAGGCGGCGGCTCTAGCGGCGGAGGAGGCCAGGCTGGCGGCCCAGGAGGAGGAGGAGCGCGCGGAGGCGCTGCACTGCTGCTCGCGGTAGTTTTGGCCACTCGTCGGCATGCGATGACAGTGGGGCGGGCCGCTGCCAGAGCTGCCGCAGGCGCCCCCGTCCCCCGTCCCCCGTCCAGCCGGACACGCCGTGGCGCCCCTCGGGCTTGCCAGGCCACCTGTTCGAGGAGCAGGACTACATCATCCTGGACGGCGAGGACGAGTAGCTCCGGTGAGTGGCTGGCCGTAGCTAGGGTTAGCTTTTTTTCATGTAAAAATCGGCCGTTTGTGGCCTCCATCCCCTAAGTAAGCAGCCTCGTAGGACATATTTCAAATTTCCTGTGTCCTCTCTACCCGACCGCTGCTCAAATGGATGGATTTATCCGTGTTTTGTCCGTCGTTTGAGCAGCCTCGTAAAAGATCCCTAATACCTCACAACATCTCCTAGCTAGCTCGTTTTGCCTGTCCATTGGATTCCTATCTCCTGGGTTCGATGATGTCTCCATGTGCTCTTTTGTTCGTGTCCCGTACTCCTGCAACTTAAAATATACTACTCCTAGATGGTGGTTAGGAGCCGCATTAATAATTCCCGAGATCACTGACCGTATGGGCAAAGGATCTCATGGATAACCGGATAAGCAGGCCCGGACGAGACCTTTCTTTCGTTTGTTTCCCTAAACAAACCAATCTGATCGATCGGATCCACAAAAGCGAGCCGGCGATGCTGGATGGTTCCCCATCAAAATGCCCAAAGCCACTCGATCATCTTGATCTGATTCCTTCTGCGCGATTGCGAGACCCACCGGTTGCTTCTTGTCTGTCAGAAGCTCACACGACAGACATGCATGGAAGCTTGGCGTCCGGTTTAGGCTCACACCGAGTCAGGCAAAGATTCTTGATGCAGTAACGGCCACACACAACCGAGCGTTAGCCGTAATAACCCGCATTGGGGTTCATTTAGGCATCTCTCTCACTCGGTCTGAAAAGGAGACGCGCAGTTTCTCCCCTACAAGAAACGCCAGCCGAGGCTCCCTCTGCTGACGCTGGTGCTGCTCGGGAGCGCAAAAGGTCCCGGGCTCGCGCACATTTTTGCCCGAACTGCTCGATTCTTATCCGTAGCAGATGGCTGCGGCAGGCAGCAGCGATAATCACGTTGCTCATATTATACAATGCACCATATAGTGCAATGCATTAGGAAGACGTCGAGATCAACAACGCATTGCGCATGCGTTTCCTTCCCAGTATATACGCGAACAAGATCAGACGGCAGTAGTGTTTGGCCAATCTCGGCTGCAAATCGAGATTAACACTTATCCGGAGCAGAACATGCGGCTGAGGACTAGCGACAAAGTGAATCCCTGAAATCTTCTCTGAAGCGCAGCTGGATGCTGTGAGTGCAGAGTCAGCACCACCGCCGAGACCACGTAAGTGACAACGACACGACACACGAGGGAAGCTTCAGGAGCCGAAGCAGCACATGACTGCATCCAAGAAGAGTCCCGTGAATCTAAAACACATGCACGGGGACAGGGAGAGGACCATGTCCATTTACTCCTACATTTTCTTCGTGCTTTTTGGCTTTGTCAACACTGGTGTGCCGTTCAGGTACGTACGTGTTGATGCAGCATTTGGTGTTGGATACTGTGAGTGCGAGTGTTGGGAGTTTACCGGTGGCACGCAATGCGTCATAGTGGACTCAGTCGCCATTGGGCCTCGATCGGCTGGATATCCCTCCTCCTGCTTCCGCTAGAGAAAAAGCGAGGCATCTCCTGCGCGCACGCTGACTAGACGAACGCCGTGGGAGCCAATGATGAACAAGTAACTAATACATCGGACACACACGGAAATTTAAGGCCTTGGTTCAAAGAAATAGTATACGATTTTTGTAACATTAGACCATATAGAAACTTTTCCTACATAATTTGCTTGATTCATCAGAATGTATTCTATAGGAAATAATCTCATAAAGATCTTTTAGTGTATGGATACATGCAAATTTAGACAAAGTTGAGACATCCGGAGTAGAAAAATAACATTAGGTCTATCTGAGGAAAAAAAAACTCATTCACCAGAATCAAAGGGAATCACTCTCTTCCCATAAGATTTAATTAAACATGTCATCTCAATCATATAGGTTCCTATTACTACTATACTTTTTCTATCCTTCCATGGATTACTATGTAACTGAACATATCCTCGATGTCTTGACTAATCCTTGGTATTGTGTTATTAGAGACCAAGTCCATACTTAGTATCAGTTCCTTGAAAAAGACCGGGCCAAATAAGTTTTATCTGAAGAAGGAACTTTATAGCTCGAAGATGCAAAAAGTAGAACATCAATGTCTTCAACCGTGTGTGATCTTAGGGCATCTCCAGTCGCCCCCCCAGAGCCCCCTCAGGCGGTCTTTTTAGCGCCGGAAGCGGCGAATAGCGCCGTTTCCTCACCAGTCGCCCTCCCCCCCCCCCCAGAAGCCCAAATAGCGCCGTTTCGGTGCTATTTCGCGCCGCGGCACCCAGGCCAAACCCAGCCCGCTGGGTTCGGCCTGGGGGGCGAAACTGCGCGGCAGCACGCGCGGGCCAGCTCTGTCAGTCAAAGGCTGCCGGCGTTTATGGCGTGGCGGCCGCCCAGTGCATGCGCCCGTTCAAAGGCTGCCTGCGTAATGGCGTGGCGGGCGGCAGCGAGGAGACGCGCGCGCAGTAAATGCCCGGCAGGCTACAAAAGGCCCCCGCCGCTCGCCGCCCCGCCCCATTCTTCCACCTCGCTCTTCTCTCCTTCCTCGGCGCTTTTCTCTCCCCCGTGCTCTCATTCCTCCCCGCAGAAAATGGAGAACTACAACAACGACGCCGCAGCCAACGGCTGAACCCGCCGCCACCTTCGCCGGGACGAGGCGATGGCGCTGTACCGCGCGGGCTACCCGTGCCCGCCGGACAGCCGCCTCCCGAGCTCTGGCGTCGGGCAGCCGCGCTGGGCCCTCAGCGCGGGTGGGGTGCCCGTGCCTCCGCTCCCGGCAACGGACGCGGAGTTCCGGCGGGCCATCCGCGAGGTGCGCGAAGCCATGGAGGTGGCCGAACGCCTACCGGCGGACGGCTACGACGAGTTCTGGTGGCAGGAAATCACGTGCCGCCGCGACAGGGAGCTCGCCGCCGCGTCCCTCCCCCACCGCCGACGAAGGACCCCGTCTATGTCGTGCTCGACCCCGACTTCGACGAGGACGACGAGATCCAGCGAGCCCTCGCGGCGAGCGGGTGGGGCAACTCCGGCTGCGGCGACGCCGACTACAGCCAGGCCATCGCTGCGCGCCTAGGCCTTCAGTAGTTTAGGTTAAATTTAGTTTAAATTTGCGTTGAACTTGTACGAACTATGCTGAATTCAATAAAATGCGCCGAGTTTTCAAATCGAGTTTTTTTAGGCCGAAACTTGGGCTCGGGGAGCAACTGGGAAGCCTGCCCCCCCCTCCCGGTTCTAGATTAGCGCCGTTTGGCGCCGCGGCGGCCCCAAAACAGCGGCGTTTTGGGCCCTGGGGGACGCAACGGCTGGAGATGCCCTTAGACCTAGCTCATAATGAGATCGAGGTGGAGAACAGGCCAATTATTATGATTTACTTTGTTGCCTAATCTTACAAGGACCACGGCCGGCTCTATGATTTCAAAGGCTCAGGTGCAAACTCCAACAAATGGGCACAATAGCGAGCCATTTTTGGAAAAAAAAAATCTCTATTCAGTAATATATACATATTGTACACTTTATTCTGTCGCACCTCTCGCCCTGGGCCAAAGCCGGCCCTGACAAGGACTTGGTTGTTACTGTGACATATGTCAAGACCAGTATCATTGCAAGTGAGGTTACCGCAACACTATTACTCCCTCTGTTTTCCTACACAAGGTCACTATCTGAATTCCCATATACCAAGAAAACAAAAACAACTACTAAATAACACAAATAATTATGTGAAAATCTCTTGTATTCCGTGCTAACTAAACATATTGTATGTGGTGCCCCTTTCTCTATGTTTGCATGCAACATTCATATTAATGAGCACCACTCTACGAGTTAGAATTCTAATCAATTATTCTTGGAAGAGATAGTAGTGTTGTATATATACAAACTGTATTTTTGATAGTGGCTTTGTATACAGAAACAGAGGGAGTATCTCACGATCAAAGATAGAAGAAAAACTATCGATGAAGGTGCTTCTAATGAAGGTGATGGTGAGAAACAATAATAGTGAGAATATGACAAGTCTAAGAGAAAGAGAAACAAAGGGCCGCAGTGATGTCATTGTAAGGAGTGGTGTCATATCATGAGGCATTGTTCAAATTGAAGAATACTGACGGAGCCCCAAATATTTTTGTAAACTCTGCTACCAATGAGGATACTAAACTTATAGATTTGGAAAGTGAATTGTTCGATGCAGTATGAGTATTGGATACATGAAGCTCTTATCATATGACATCTAACAAAGAGTGGTTCTCTACATGCAACCCTGGTAATTTTTGGAGTTGTCAATCAAGTCGATGATGTGCCTCAATGCATTATAGGAATTGTTTGATGATCTCGTGCTCCAGGATGTTAGATATGTGCCAAGAGCTCGAAGAAACCAAATTTCACTTACCCCCGTTTGGACGTAGGAAAAATGAGCTGGAATTGGAAATTTGGAATTGCCTAAGTAATTCCGTTGTTTGGGATGGTCTAGGAATCGGGCCTGGAAAAATAAGTCCAATTCCACGCGACTTGAGCTCGCGCGTACGCCCATAGGGAAACGATTCCGAGCATACGAGCTCGGAAAGTCTCGGAAAATATCCCCGCCTCGCCCCGCTTACTCGTTCGCGACGGCCTCTGGCGACTGCCCCTCCCGCTCGAGACTCTGGAGGCCACCGGTGATGCATCTGCTCCGCCGCCGACGTAACCCGTCCGAGCACCTCCATCAGAACTTGCAGCCGGGAGATCCTCCTCGTGTCTCCTCCAGGCTGCCAGCGTCGCCTCCAACTTTGATTCCCCACCGAGCACGCATGGGGAGCTCCCCCGCAGGTCACAGGGCGCAGAGCCGCAACCCCGCTTCTCCGGCTGGCAAATCGGCGGCTCCGTCCACCTCTGACGGTCGGTCCCCTGTCACCACCACCCAAGTATTCCCTGTCTTTTATGCAGACGGGAGGTCCATGGCGGACAGATGGGGAGAGGACGGGCCAAGGGTAGTGGAGGGGCGGCGCTGTTCTACCAGGGTGGTGCGGCGGCGGGAGTTGGCACCGAAGAATCGTGGACGGACGGGGCCAGATGCCTGTGTGCATGTTCTTTGTTGGGCAATAGGCACTCTTTTTTTTATTATCTATTCCTATAGTTTCTAAAGTGAAATTTGTACGGAAAGTTGTAGCTTTTTTTACTGAAATTTGTAGTTTCTAAAGTTGTAGCTTTAAACTGAAAGTTGTAGTTATTCCAACTTATGCTCTTATTGTGACTTTATTCGAATTTTTTATATGTTGTTATGTGTGCAAAATAATATATGAACATTCAAATATAGACATACTAATTTTTTCATGCATGTACATATGTTTATATTTTCTAAACTAAAAAAATCCGAATTTCATGGTGTGTACATCCAAACAGGAATTGGAAATGTGTCACACCATTTGATTCCATCGGTAAATTCTATGTACAGGCAAACAACGGAATTAGAATTGCAATTTATTTCCTTTCCACCTTGGATTTGAAATTTACAGTCCAATTCAATTCCAAGCAGTTTTTTCTACATCCAAACAGAGCATTAGGAAACTTCATAGTAAAGGTATTTTTACCGTGTGGACCAAGACAAATGAACCACAAAGGCCAGTAAGAGCAAGAAGCTGGTGAAGAATGGCAGGAGGCCCAGGAATAACCTGTACAATGTGCATGTGTGTATCATTCTAGGTGCAGCTGAATAGGAGCAAGACGCATGTACATGGAGGGCAGCCGGGTCCATTGAGTATTTGGAAGCCAGCTCATGCGAGTGAGCAAAACAAAATTAAGTTCGGCATATATGGGCGCGTGAAGATGACGATTTTAAGTTGGCGATATGTTTGTTAAAGTGGAGTTTGTTAGAATATTTTCCCAATCTGTGTATAGGCTTGGATTTGGATGTGTGCTTTATATGTTTCATTTCGGGTGATTACGAGCTCAAATGGGAATCAAATGCATTGCATATTTATGATGTGAACGCGTGGCGCCAATGATACTGCTTCCTGGGACGAGTCAAACTTCGAGAGAGTTACTATGCTAAGCATGCATAATTTAGTTATTACTGTTAAAAATTAAGAGAGCATAACATTTCACCTAATCTCCAACCATAACTCCTTCTCTGGCCCTTCTTAAGTTGTTTAGATATAATCTTTTTTCTTTGCATTGCCAAATACTCCATAATCTAACATAAACAACAAATCATCACCTACTGGATCGATTGTATGTTAGTGCATTTTATATCTTCTACTCTATAATTATTTCTCCTGTGGACATAAAGCGAACAAGGGTGCCTTTTTTTTTCTTTTGCAAAAATACACAAGTACAATTATAAGGGCCCCTCTAAATTTAAAAAATTATAGCAACTAGGAACTCGGAATGACAAAAGGGCAAATAATTGAGACTTCATATTAGTTGTTGGGTATTTTCTTTTTGCCAACGTTTGTTGGGCATGCATCTTCATCAAATATAGAAAAAGAAGGTTAGTGTAGTGACCCATCTAGGGAAACAAAACTAATTGCAGCAGCCCGGGCTATCACAAAGTATAAACAAATCGCTTTCACTAGAAACCCTAGGTGCTTTGACCCAGAAAGAGGCGAAATGGCTCCCGGAAGCATCTGCTTCCGAGATGTAAGTAATAAGTTCCGCGAAGCATAGTATTTCTATGAAAACATTGTCCTGTAAAGAGAACCTAAACAAGGCTCAGTTCTGAAAACGTCCCGGTGTTAATCTCTATTCTCTAACATGCCCTCTATTTCTACCGTTCCTAAACTTTTTTCTTTTGCAGGTCGTTCCTAAACTTCTTAAAGCGCTCGACTTAGGTGGTGATAGAATTGACGCGGACTATGGTAAATTAGCTTATGCCTTCCATTTGGTTTCGCCAACCTCCAATGTTGGCGATTATTACTTTCCACAATGCATCATAAGAGAATTCAGCACAACACGGAGCAACCATACGAGCATCTTCAGCCGTTGCTTCCTCCGGCCCTTTTTTCGGCTGAAATTAGCGTCGCTGGGCCACCGGCGCTAATTTTGATGTCGGGGACGACGTTTTCCAGTCACGACCCCAACAACAGTAGACGAAATTCAAACAAATTTGACGAAATTCCGCTAATTTGAACAAAATTTAGACGATTCGACTACTATAGGCCGAATATAGTCGAGTTCATTACATAGCTAGGCGATTTAAACTTAAAACATATATAAAAATAACTACGCGTAGGTCATGCCAGGTGGCAGTAGAAGTCGGTATAATCGCAGCTGTCATCGTCGAAGTCGCTCGGCGGCTCGCCCTTCAGGGCGTAGCAGCAACCCTGGCCGTAGTCACCGCCGCGCCATAGCTTGCTCGGCCCTAGTGCATCTTCGTCGTTGTCATCGAGCATGATGATGCCGCCCTCATCTCGACCGCGGTCTCGCGCGGATATTTCTTCGAGAGCGCAGGTGAGGTGGTGCGAGGATGTGAGAGGAGAGAAGGCGAGCACGTCGGAGAAGGTTGGCGAGTGTGTTGTCGAGGAGTGGCTTTTATAGCGGTAAGGGGGCGAGGAGGTGGATGGGAGAGGTGTACACGCGGCGGGAAAGGACGAGGCAAAGCTGCGGCGGTGTGGTCCATTACTTGGCCATGTGGTCGATTGGACTGCTGGCCAGGCACTGAAAAGCTGACCGATGGCAGCGTTAAAGCGCATGGTAGTCGAGTCGAGGAGGACGAAAAATCTCTCTCTCGCCGACAGGGCGAATCCAAGCGACGGAAAAAATCGAGGGAGATGTTTTCGCGCGGCTCTCTTTCAGCCGATGCCCCCAAACACCCCCAACGGCCTAGTTTCCGCTCATCCATCGGGTGAAAAATCGGTGCAAACTAGGCTGTTGGGGACCAGGGAAAATTTTCTCGGACTCCTTCATTTCACCCGCTTGTATGGGGTACATGGTTGCCTACTTGTTGAACTGAGATCGGTGTCATAGATCGATTCCACTTTAACATAAAACACAGTCGCCTGATTCTTAGAACATCTCTAGCAGAGCTCTTAACCCGCGAAACTATAAATGCGGGATAGGAGTCGCAGAAAGCGCGTTCTGGGGGTTGGTCGGGTTTACAGGGACTGCTACGACGCAACAGTTTTCAACCCATAACCGAGAAAACTAAAACTATGAACTTTTTCATAATTTATCGCAATTTCGAGAAATGTTCGACAATAAAAGGAGTTTGAATGCTCAAGTATGACATATAGGATGTTCATGACGAATTTGCAGAACAATCTCAAACAAAAGCGCCAGGAATCACCAAATCAACCCACACCACCACCACCACCATCACCACCAGCAGAAGTTGCAAGCATAGCTTGCTTTCTTCGCGCGAGGACTTGTTGTCTTGCAATGTTGTGCCCCTCGAGGGTCACTTCATCAATTTTAGAACGGTTCATCATCATAATCTTCTTCTTCTCGGCAAGCAACTTGGCGAGTGCCTTGGTCTCTTCGGTATTGGCTCTTGCCTCGTTGATGACAGCTTTGTGCAACTCCTCCTCAACGACGACTTTGCGCAACCCCTCTTCCCGGAGCATTTCCCATTTCTTTTTCTTCTCTTGGACCCTTTTAACAGACAATTCCTTCTTTGCTTCTACACTCTTGGCCGTCAACAACTCATTGGATTTCACCATCATGTCTATTTAATCCCACAAGCTTGCAGCCTCGGCTTGCAACCCTAATCTCTCTTTGGCCTTCTTCCTGCCCTTAGGCCTCCCATAGTTTTTCCCCCTTTATCGTCCTTGTCGTCGATCAAGTTCACTTCACCCTTCTTTGGTTCCATCTCCCTCAACTTTCATTTCTTACTCTGTTGGAGCAAAGCCCAACAATGATCGAGTAGAAAGCATGTCTTTATACCTCTCTTTGGTAATTCGTTCCTACATAAATAAAAACCGTGTCGATGTGACAGCAATGACAAAGAAAACAACAATGTCGAGTCATGCAAACTCACATAATCACCATCATTAGTTCCGCTTGAAGGAGCATTCCGAACTTGCTACAAGCATCCACAGAACTAGCTCACTATGAGTTTGATCGTATCCCAACGACATTGGAGTGGCCGATAGGTGCATGCAGTTCTTTTTACCGCTTTGCCGTTTTGGTCATATTGAGGAATCATCTGGAAGAACTAATCCTCGACCCGTTGCCAGTACCGCTTGCCGGTTTGATCAGTGCCAGTAGTGGCATCGAGAGAAACGACCTCCTAAGTTTTTACCAAGGTCTCATCTTCCAACTGCGCTTAATTCATCGCCCTCGGATGTTTGCTCGCGGTGAACACCGACCCCCCGATCTCCTCGACGTCCTCATTATCCTCTTCGCTGGCACTCTCAACCCCTTCCTCGGCCTCATTGTAGACGAAACCACCAATGGTTGTTTCATCGATGTTGATGCTGACCTTGTTCAACATTTCCATGTATGCGACCGTAGAGACCCCACACGCGGTCAAGCTACACAATCGGTCCAATCATCCAGAAGAAACACATCGAAATTGTAGCAAAATCGAATCTTTGCATCAGTGTTGCGGTTCCGGCGGGAGGGGACGGCGATTTCTTCTTTTTCGGCAGCGGCATCGGTGGTTTCGCCGCCCCTGCTATGGCGGCCACGACCAGCGAGCCGACTACTCCTTCAGCGGCAGCAGCATCGGCTTTAGCAGCTTACTCGATGCCGAGCCACTTGCGCTTCACCGACGCGGGGCCGGGCCCAGGGGCCGCCGCGGCGGCTGCCGTAAGATCAGAACGACCCACGGGATTTGAGTTTGGCGCCGCGAAACGCGCACGCTGACGAGGGGAGACTGCTGATATTCCGTGGCGGCGCTAGGAACGAGAACGGCCAGAGCCGGAGAGGAAGGTCGGAGCAGTGCTGACGGCGACTGTTAGGGGGAGCTGAAATTTCCGTCCCGCCAAGTTTTTCCGCGCGATGGATTCAAAGGTTGGAGGAAAAAAAATTCTCCGTCGCCCCCAAAAAAAAACCTTTATGAGCCGGCCGAGTATTTTCAAAATTTTGCTGGAGATGCTCTTAAATCCAGCGGTTCATTCTTGGAAAAAGTCCAAAATGAACCTTGAACTCGTAGGGGCTAGTGAAATTGAACCTTGAACTTCAAACCCCCGAAGTTGGCACACCAAACTTACAATTCCCGGTCTATTTTGAACCTTGGATTTGTTTTTTGGCTAAGAAAAAAAACCAGCCTAGATAATGAGCTAGTCTCATTGACATCCATGGCCCACATGTCGGATTCATCTTCATCCTCTTATCTCAGTCCCAACTGAATATGTTTAGGTCGGACGCTACTCCTGTTCCTCCCCTTCGCCGAGCTACGAAGCGCAGCGGCGAGGCAACGTCACCACGTTCCTCGGGCTATGGCCGCTGGTAATATCTCCCCGGTTCACTGTGTTGCTCTGCGTTGCCACCGTCAAGAAATCTCCGCCATCAACGTCACCTGGTAGCTCCATGCGGCAGCCATCCACACGTTCCGCACCGGCGGGCGCCTCCTCTGCGTCGTCGCCCACTAGGATCCCCGTGCTACGACGATGCCCGCCCGCCAGCGAGCAGCTCTGGGCCGCGGGCAGCTTCCTCACCCTGCCTTGTGGGCTAGCGCTGGGCTCTCATGTCACCGTGGGGATCTCGCCGCGGCGGGTGCGATGTAATGGCCTGGCTCAGTTCGCGGTGGTGGCGGCGCCTTTTTGTTCACAGTCACGTGACGAAAATCGAGTTGTGATGAATTTGAGGGAGACGAGGATGGATTGGATGGATATGACATGTGGCCTGGATCGTCAGTGAGAGAAGCAGATTAGCCTAGCCGGGATTTGTAGGGTTCCCGGTTAGCCAAACAGATCTAGGGTTCAAAACATACCGGACAATTGCAAGTTCAGTGTGCCAATATTAGGGATTTGAAGTTTAGGGTTCAATTTCGCCGGCACCTACGAGTTTAAGGTTTATTTTTGACTTTTTCCTTCATTTTTCCCACCGCAAGTGAGAAACTGAAAAACAAAGAGAATCACACGATTAATTATGAATAGTTTCACGTGGAACCAAAACTGAATTGATCAGCGACAAAACTTTGTATATATGTACACATCGCCCCACACATACATATAGGCGCAGAAAATTCGCAGGGCCCGTGCCTCGACTCGACAAGTACAGACACCTCTCTTGTCCAGTTGACAAGCCGTTACAACGACACATGGCTTCCCGGAAGAAACTACTACAGTACTGAAATTTCACAGACCAAAGCTGGCCGTGGAAGTCCTAGACTGAGTTACTAAATTTTAGTTCGTATGCACAGAAAAAACGAACGACGGAGCGCGTTGAAGTTGAGCTCACACGACGACGCCGGGCCAGGTGGGCACGTCGCCCTGCCATGCGCAGACAATGTCGGCCAGCCGGGGCACACGTCCTCGGCACAGAACTTGTTGTGGTCGAGCGCGTCGCCAGCGTCGTGCGCGAACTCGACGACGGCCACGTCGACGGCCACCTCGAGAACAATGTGTGTCTTATCCCGTGCGGCGGGTTACAATAGGTATATAAAGACGATCCTAACATAACTAGATCGGTAACGGTGAATCTAACTCCAAATCGATAACAAGTCGTACCGTATCGCGGTGGGCTGTCGCCTCCCGCACCCCCTCGAGACAAAGTTCGATCTTTTATCGGTATAACTAAAAATAATAGTGCGCCACGCGAAATGGAATCAGGCTGCGCTCGCGCGCGCATGAAGGCCAATGGAAAACGAGTGCCAGCCTAACCATGCAACTCGACATTCCCAGCGTTAGGCCGGTTGGTGCTCGCGTCAGCGCTCAGCTTTGTTTAACCGTTCTTGGTCCAGATATTTTCCCGCGGCATCCGCGTATCTTATTCTGGGTGGAGGCATCAGCAGCTGCCGCCGTTTCTGTAACAGAAATCAAGGGTCGACGTCTTTCAGCTAGCATATGTTCATCCGTTGATCTGTCCTTTTGCACGGTGAAACCAACGCGTGACAGCCCACCTTTACGACTTGGACCCGTGTCCTAAAATATTGTTATCGTGCACGCGCTCTCGCACTGTCACCGGGAATACATGTAGTGTAAATCATACTCTGGACAACGAGGTTTTATGGATCATCGGCGTTGGTCCCCTCTCTCTCCGATTGCCGCTCCGGCGGCAGGAGGGAGGGGGGACCTCCACCCTCCGTTTTGTAGTTAGGGTTTGGTTTTGTAGGTTGTGGAGCGTCGTTGGGGTGGTGGGAGCGGCGCTTCGACGAATAAATCTGTCTCAACTCCACTCCCACACCGGCGGCGTCCTTCAAGACGGCGTCTCGGAGTTGATGGCATCGTGTGTTCGCCGATCTTTCAGATCGGTGGCGTTAGGGTTCATGGATGGTATCGGCGAGGTGGTGGCGGCGATCCCATCGGGTGTGTCTCTCCTTCTGTTCTGTCCCCGTTGCTGCGGCGTTGTTTCCGGCGTCATAGTGGAGCAGGGAGGATTTGTCATCCGGGAGTACGCGCAGACGGCTGCCTGCGCAGTTAATAGCTGGAAGATGGTGCATCTTGTGCTGGGTTTGTGGATGGAAGCTGGCAGTTCTGGTTTCTTCCTTCGACGTTGTAGTCGTGCGGGGATGTCAGTTCTGGAGTTCGATGGCGTGTCCGGGGACACGTTGCCCCGGTCTGATTCGTTCAACGACAATGGTTTTGCTTCTGGCAAACTATTTTGGAGGTCCGTAAAGCTGCAGATCAGCGATGGAGCCGCGTCGAGCTCGGATGAAGAGGTGATTTGTCTTCTCTCTCTTGGTGGTCACTTTGGTGGTGCTGAAGGAGATGGACAAGCGATGGTCTTTTGCATAGGATTATACTATTCTTCCAGTACTGTAATGTCGGTGTTTACGTGTCTTGTAACCGGATATTTATCTTATGAATGAGAACGTATTACCTTGCAAAAAAAAAAATGACGGATTAGGACGAACAGAGGTGCTCACGTGGAGATAACCCTTCGGACTACAGAACCAGGGCCGGCCCATATGGGTGGGCAAGCGGGGCGCCCGCCCTGGGCCCTCGAAAGGCAGGGGCCCATCCTATGTACTACTTCTGTAGTATTATTAGTGTAAATCTTGTTTTTTCTCTAATTATGTATAAAATCTAAAAGAATATACCAGAAGATTAGGAGTCTCAAGTCTAACGGACCAAGTCAAACCCACCAGGGCATCACACTCTATTCTCACGATGCAGGAACAAAAATGGTTTACATTTTATTTGTTGACCCTTGTCCTCCCAAAAATTCTCAATAGCCTTTTCTGGTAACAAGGTGGCTCCCTCCTCAATTCCGAGGTCACAGGCAGCCACTAATATAGATCAATGACGTAATCGAATCACCCTAATCAGCTCTCCTTTTATCCTCAACGTTTCGCTTATTCCCCATCAACAAGACGTTGGAAAGATGGTGTGAGTTCATCCTTCCCATTCCTCCATTCGGCTTTCAATGATATTATTTTTTCGTTTCCATGGCTCAAAATTTCCATAAGTACTGCTCTCTTCATCCATGGATTGACTTGATAAAAAACAGTTTGAGTTTTCAATTTTAGAGTTTAGAGATAATCTATTATATGTACTGTTTCATATTTCACTTTTGAAATATAACATATTTTGTCTCCGTATGTGCGTGCTAGGGCCCCGAGTTGTCGTCTTGCCCCTGGGCCCCGTAAATTTATGGACCGGCCCTGTACAGAACACACTAAAATCTTATCTCCTGGGAGGGCGATGTCGTTGCATGTGCTCTTTTGTTCGTGTCCCGTACTTGTGCAACGCAAAATATACTAGACTGATAGATGCGGTGGTTAGGAGCCGCATTAACAATTCCGGAGATCTCTGACCGTATGGGCAAAGGATCTCATGGATAACCGGATAAGCAGGCCCGGACGATCGTTTATTTCCCTTAACAAACCACACCAATCTGATCGGATCCACAAAGGCGAGCCCTTCCGGCGACGCTCGATGCTTCGCCATCAGAATGCCCAAAGCCACTCGATCATCTCGATCTGATCCCTGCCCCATTGCGAGACCCACCGGTTGCTTTTGCTTCCTGTCAGCCAGAAGCTCACATGAGAGACATGGAAAGCTTGGCGTCCGGTTTAGGCTCGCTCTTGTCAGACAAACCTAGCAAAAGATTCTTGATTCAGTAACGGCCACACACACACATAACCGAACGTTAACCGTGATAACCGCATTGGGGTTCATTTAGGCATCTCTCTCACTCGGTCTGGAAAGGAGACGCGCAGTTTCTCCCCTACGTACTCCCTACAAGAAAGGGCCAGCCGAGTCTCCCTCTCCTGACGGCTGACGCTGTAGCGCAAAAGGTCCCGGACTCGCGCACATTTTTTGCCCGAACTGCTCGATCCTTATCCGCAGCAGATGGCTGAGGCAGGCAGCAGCGATAATCACGTTGCACATTGTAAAACCTAAAGATTGGTTTGGTTGTGGTTGCACGTACTAGATTGTACGGCCCCCTGGACATATATATTGATCAATACAAGAGTTACAATTGTACACGGTTAGGTTAGGTAGAGTCCTATACAAACACAACTGTCTAACACCCTCCCTCAATCTTAGCCACTGTCAAGTAGTCTAAGATTGCGCCTACAAGCTTCGAACAAAGGCAAAGGCAACGGCTTGGTGAAGATGTCAGCAAGTTGTTCTTTGGAAGATATGAATCTTATCTGTAGAAGCTTCTGTGCAACTCGTTCTCTGACGAAGTGATAGTCAACTTCAATATGCTTTGTACGGGCATGGAACACAGGGTTAGAGGACAGGTAAGTGGCACCAATATTGTCACACCATAGAACAGGTGGACAACCCTGTGAGACTCCAAGCTCCCGAAGCAAAGACTGCACCCAGATAAGCTCAGCAGTGGCATTGGCAAGAGCCTTATACTCAGACTCCGTACTCGACCGAGACACTGTTTGCTGTTTCCGAGCACTCCAGGCGATCAAATTAGGACCATAGAAGATGGCATAGCCCCCCGTGGATCGCCGATCATCAGAATTACCAGCCCAATCTGCATCAGAAAATGCTGAGAGAAGACCAGTAGGAGCTCGCCGTAGGTGAACTCCATGTGAGATGGTCGCATGAACGTAGCGAAGAATACGTTTAACAGCAGACCAGTGTGGATGACGAGGAGTCTGCATATACTGGCAGACCTTGTTGACAGCAAAGGACAGATCAGGCCGAGTAACAAGTAAATACTGGAGGCCACCAACCATACTGCGATACAGAGTAGCATCATCAGAAGACAGCGGATCACCATCAGTGGCAGTGAGGCGCTCGGTGGTGGTCATAGGCGTGGCCGATCCTTTACACTTGAGCATCCCAGCCCGACGGAGAAGATCAAGTGCATATTTCTTCTGGGTAAGAACAAGACCCGAAGACAGAGTAGCAACCTCAAGACCCAAGAAATAATGGAGTGGGCCAAGATCCTTCACAGCAAACTCAGAACGCAATCCTGCCACAAGACGATCTGTAGCAGTGGAAGAAGAACTAACCACAATGATATCATCGACATATACCAAGAGATACATGGTGAGTCCCGGTCGACGAAGCATGAAGAGTGAAGTATCCGCTGTGGAGGGAATAAAGCCGTGGGCCTTGAGAGCACTCCCAAGACGTGCATGCCAAGCACGAGGAGCCTGTTTGAGGCCATAGAGAGCCTTCACAAGCCGACACAAATGCTGAGGCTGAGCTGAATCAACAAAACCTGGAGGCTGGCGCATATAAACCTCCTCCTCAAGAACACCATGGAGAAACGCATTCTGAACATCAAGCTGACGAAGATGCCAGCCATGAGTGACAGCCAAGGACAGCAGCAACCGAATAGTAGTGGGCTTGACAACCGGAGAGAAAGTGTCCTCATAGTCAAGTCCATAGCGCTGCTTGAATCCTTTCGCCACAAGACGCGCCTTATAGCGCTCAACAGATCCATCAGAACGACGTTTGACCTTGAACACCCATTTGCAATCGATGATGTTGATGCCTGGACGGGGTGGAACAAGAGACCAAGTCTCATTGCTGAGAAGAGCTCGGTACTCAGCCTCCATAGCCTCACGCCAGTGAGGAACACGAAGAGCATCCTGATGATTAGCAGGCTCGAGAGAGGTGTCAGAAACACCATGAGTAGTGCATGCAGCAAGCCAAGCCACAGAGCCGTCAGTCCAGACTTTGGGCCGCGAATTCCCAGTCAGACTGCGCGTAGTGGGCCGCACTGGCACATCAAACGGCTGCGCTGGCGGTGAAGAGCTGGTCGATGCCGAGGCGGGAGACGAACCAGGCGACGACGCGGGCGACACGCTATCCGCCGCACTGGGCGGAGACGTGCGAGCTGGAGAGGGCGACTCGGAGGAGTCAGCCGGCCCATGGGCCGACCGGGGCGTGGACGGGGAGGCCGGCCGATGCGGAGACGCACGCGGACCAGAAGAAGCCGGGCCGGGCGACGCTGGCCGATCCGGAGAGGCCCGTGCATGCTCCTGCATGGGGGCGCCGATCGACGTACTGCCCTGATCGACGTGATCAGGTGCAGCAGCATCATCCAAAACCTCGAGCCGTGCGCCGCGTCCAGTACCTGCACCATGGTTAGGAAGAAGAACAGGAGCATACGCAATATCTGCAAATTGGTCAAGAGAAGTGGTGGTGGAATTAACAGGAGTAGTGTTAGATGGAGATGGCAATTTGGCAAAGGGAAAAACACTCTCATCGAAGACAACATCCCTAGAGATATAGACTCGATTAGTTGGAACATGCAAGCACTTGTACCCCTTGTGAAGCGAACTATACCCAAGGAAAACACACTTTTTGGAACGAAACTCTAGTTTATGATTGTTGTAAGGGCGAAGATGAGGCCAACATGCACAACCAAAAACTTTAAGAAAGGTGTAATCAGGAGTTTCATGGAGTAATTTTTCTAGAGGGGTGTTCATCTCAAGAACACGTGTAGGCACTCTATTAATAAGAAAGCACGCTGTGGTAAACGCATCACTCCAAAAGTGAAAAGGTACAGAGGCATGTGCAAGGAGAGTAAGGCCAGTCTCAACTATATGACGGTGTTTACGTTCAGCAGCCCCATTTTGCTGGTGAGTATGGGGACACGCAACACGGTGAGAGATACCAAGTTTCTGAAAGAAAGTGTTGAGATTGCGATATTCGCCACCCCAATCTGTTTGAACATGCAAGATTTTATGCTGCAGTAATCGTTCCACATGTGTTTGAAATTGTACAAAGACATCAAAAACATCAGACTTGCGTTTGAGCAAATAAAGCCATGTGAAGCGACTAAAAGCATCAATAAAACTTACATAATAGTTATGACCACTAACAGAAGTTTGGGCAGGACCCCAGACATCAGAATAGATAAGCTCCAAAGGAGCTTTGATTACATGTGTAGACGATGAAAACGGCAACTGGTGACTTTTGCCTTGCTGACAGGCATCACACACATGAATATCTTTATTACTAGACTCAATAGGGAGAGCATGCTTATGAATAACATGCTGAACAACTGGAGCAGCAGGATGACCTAGACGACAGTGCCATTTGGAAGATGACACTCTAACACCAGTGTAGACTTGTTTATTTGAAGAAGCAGCAACAGGATAAAGACCACCATGCGCCCGACCTCTAAGAATTGTTGCCCTCGTAACGCGGTCCTTCACAAGACAATCAAAGGGATGAATTTCCACAAAAACATTATTATCTAATGCAAGCTTGTGAGCGGAAAGGAGATTACGCGTGACTTGGGGAACATATAGAACATTTTTAAGATGAAGTGGTCTATTGGAAGGAGTAGCAAGGGTAGATTGACCAATATGAGATATGCGCATACCTGTACCATTAGCAGTATGCACATGGTCTTTCCCTTGGTACGGTTCCTTGGTATGGAGCTTGTCGGCGTCGCCCGTGAGGTGGTCGGTGGCGCCTGAATCCATGTACCAGGCCGGGTCGATCTGGTACGACGTGGTGGGAGCATGACCGTGGTTGCCACCGTGGCTCACCATGGCCACCTGGCGCTCCATGTTGGCGCCGTCATTGCCGACGCCGAGAAAATCCTTGTCGAAGCGCTTCCAGCAGCGCGCCGCGACATGACCAACTGTGTTACACAGCTGGCAGATGGGACGGTTCCCATCTTGTGTGTTCCAGCGGCGGCCACCACCGCCACCAGACCCACCAGGAGGCGCGCCCCCACTGTTGTTGTTGGAGTGTGGGAGCTGCGCGGACGACGGCTTGGAGGTAGAAGCCGGCTTGGAGTAGCCAGGAGGAGCGCCGTAGACCGGCTTGGAGGGAGTACCACGTCCTGTGCCCTTGAACGCCGCATTGGCAGAAGAGTTTGGGAAGCCAGCACCAGCCTTGGCGCGTCGAGCCTCCACCCTTTGCTCGGTGAAGATGAGGCGGGAGTGCAGATCGCGAGCAGAGATGGGCGTCTCACGTCCATTGACGTTTTCGGCGAGGTTGTCGTAGTCCTCGTCGAGCCCCTTGAGCACGTACGCAGAGAATTCTTCTGGACGGAGGGGCTGTCCCAGCGCCGTAAGCTGGTCAGAGAGGTTCTTCACCTTGTTGAAGTAGGCGGAGACAGAGGAGTTGAGCTTCTGGACCTCGCCTAACTGAGTACGAATCTGCACAGATTGTGCAGTAGACTGCTGGGAGAAGCTCTCCGCCAGCGTAACCCATGCTTCTTCCGCAGTTGCGGCGAACATGATGAGGCCGCCAACCTGCGGCATTAAGGAGGAGACGATCCCGGAGAGAATCGCCTGGTCCTGCATCACCCACGAGCGATGCTCAGGGTTTGGGACGGAGATGACGCGGCCGCCTTCCATCTGCTGTTGGAGGCGCTCCGGTGGGCACGGGTATGACCCGTCGACGTACCCCATGAGGAAGCGAGAGCGGAGCAGCGGGAGGATCGCCGCACGCCAGAGGAGATAGTTCTCTCCTCCGCTCAGCTTGATGGTCATCAGGTTGCTGAAGTTGAAGGGATCTCCGCCATGGGTTGAGGACGACGAGGACGCCATGGGCGCAGAGAAGAGGCTCCCGACTTGGCGAGAGGTGGTCTGGCCCATGGTCGAGGCGGAGAACATGGATGCCGTGGACGCCAGCACCGTTGAGGCGGTAAGCGTGCCAGAGGTCGCGCTCGTGAGAGCTCCGATGGTGGCATCGGCGAGGGCGCCGAGAGTGGCGTCGGTGAGGGCGCCGAGAGTGGCGTCGAGAGAGGCAGCGGAAGTCGTCATGGAGAGGCGGCGGCGCTAGACGGCGCAGCAGCGACTTGGAGCGGCGGCGGCGGCACGAACCCTAGATGAGTTCGGCGGCGGCTGCGGGCTCTGATACCATGTAAAACCTAAAGATTGGTTTGGTTGTGGTTGCACGTACTAGATTGTACGGCCCCCTGGACATATATATTGATCAATACAAGAGTTACAATTGTACACGGTTAGGTTAGGTAGAGTCCTATACAAACACAACTGTCTAACACACATCTTATACAATGCACCATATACTGCAATTCATTAGGAAGACGTCAAGATCAGCAACGCATTGCACATGCGTTTCTTTCCCAGTATATACGAAAGATCAGACGGCAGATGAGTGTTTGGCCAATCTCGGCTGCAAATCGAGATTAACGCTAATCCGGAGCTAGAGCAGCTAAGGACTAGCGACAAAGTGAATCCCTGAAATCTCCTACGAAGCGCAGCTGGATAGTGTCAGTGCAGAGTCACCGCCACTGCCGAGACCACGTAAGTGAAAACGACAGGAGGGAAGCTTCAGGAGCTGAAACACCACATGGCTGCGTTCAAGAAGAGTCCTGTGAATCTAAAACACACGGGGACAGGGAGAGGACCAGATTCGTTTACATTTTCTTAGTACCTTATTTTCTTAGTACCTTTTCGCACTGTATCCTACGTCGGGCTTTGACAACACGCAGCATTTGGTGTTGCGAGTGTGGGGAGTTTACCGGTGGCATGAAATGGATCACGGTGGACTCGTCTCCTTCCTGCGCGCACGTGACTAACGAACGCCGTGGGAACCAATGAGATGAACAAGTACATCGGACACAATTCTAGGCCTTTTGAATGAAATGAATGAATAGTACTGTACATGATGCCATCTCCACTAGCAGCGCACATTTTCTGTCGGGCACCCTCGTACTTTTGTACAAGAATTTGAACAAACGGCGGCGGCCCTACCCATTGTCGTCGGAGAGGACAATGATGTCGGCCTTCTGCGTCGCACCACCACCGTCATGCTGGTACAAGACGCCGTCGAGGGGCTCCTCCTACACCGCGGGCTTCTTCTCCGTCTGCGGCGTCTCCTTGGATGCGCGCAGTGCGAGCATAAGGCCTAGGTTGTCAGTCGGGTCGAGTGGGCACTAGTAGAGAACACATCTTTTGTTCAGACCAAAAAACACCTTTAGCCCTGGTTCTACTACGAACTGGGGCTAAAGGCTGGGTTCCAGCGGCCGGGGTCGTGTATAGAAAGCACATGGGGCCTTTAGATCCGGTTCGTGTCTGGAACCAAAACTAGAGGTTCCTTCAGACCCGGTTCGTGTCTGGAACCGGAACTAGAAATTTCCTGGGCAGAGGCAGCAACCTTTAGCCCCGGTTCGTGTCTGGAACCGGGGCTAAAAGTCCCTGTCTGTGTATAAAACAACCAGCCGCACTCCCCTTCTTAGCCACTAACTCATTTTGGAGGGAGTAAGGTGTGAGAGGGTGTGTGCTAATTTTTTTTTGCCTCCTATGCATAGAAGGTGTTCGATAAAATGTCCGGGAGCACGATGTCACTTCAGTTCGCACAAAAAAACATGGTTTAAGTTGTCCGATCCACACTTAATTAAGCTTTGTCCTCGTTCTTTCCTCCTCCGTTGAGGTACCAACTTTATCCTTTCATTTGTTGATGTAGAGTGGTCATTTCTGTAATCACGATGTTTTGTAATGTTTTTGATAATAATTATATAATGCAGATGAACCGATAATGAATGTACGCTGACCGACGCTCTCCCGAGTTCATGAAAGGCGTGGGTTATTTTCTCGATGTGGCCCAGGCAAACAAACGGAATAATTTTATGTGTTGTCTATGTGATGTATGTCGGAATCAGAAGGAACACTCTTCCCACAGAGTCTTCCACATCCACCTCTTTCAGTCCGGTTTCATACCCGACTATAATTATTGGACCAAGCACGGAGAAAAAGGGGTTATGATGGAAGATAAGGAAGAAGAAGAGAATGATGACAACTATCATGATATGTTCCCTGAATACGGTACTGGTAATTGAATGGAAGAAAATGTTGAAGAAGAAGCAGAAGATTGGGGACCAGATGAGCTCATCGATGATCTTGGCCAAGCCATTATGGATGCAAAGGAAGAATGCAAAATTGAAAAGGTGAGGGTGACGTTCGACCAGATGTTAAAGGATCAATTGCGAAGATGGCCAGAAAAAACTGGGTAGCACACTGGAATTTCTGCAATGGAAGGCACTGATAGCGGATTTACAAAGTTGCTGCAAATAATGAAGAGGCAGCTTCCAAGAAAGAATGAATTGCCCGACAGTACATACCATGCAAAGAAGGTTGTATGTCCCATAGGATTAGAAGTGGAGAAGATACATGGCTGCATTAATGACTGCATCCTCTATCGCGGTGAGCAGTACGAAAATTTGGAAGCATGCCCTGTATGCACTGCATTGCGGTATAAGATCAGACGAGATGACCCTGGCGATGTTGAGGGTGAGCGCCCCAGAAAGAGGGTTCCTGCAAAGATGAAGTGGTATGCTCAAATAATACCACGATTAAAACGTTTGTTCAGAAACAAAGAGCATGCCAAACTGTTGCGATGACACATAGAAGACAGTAAGAAAGACGAGATGTTGAGACACCCCGATGATGGGTCGCAGTGGAGAAAAATCGAGAGAAAGTTCCCTCGATTTGCGGCTGATTAAAGGAACTTACGGTTTGCTCTAAGTACAGATGACATCAATCCATTTAGTGAGCAGAGGTGCAGCCATAGCACTTGGCTCGTGACTCTATGTATCGATAACATTTCTCCTTGGTTGTGCATGAAGCATAAGTTCATTATGATGCCAGTGCTCATCCAAGACCCAAAGCAACCCGGAAACGATATTGATATATACCTAAAGCCATTAGTTGATGAACTTTTGTAGTTATGGGACGAAAAAGGTGTTTGTGTGTGTGGGATGAACACAAGAAGAAGGAATTTGACCTACGAGCATTGTTGTTCGTAACCATCAATGATTGGCATGCTCTTAGTAACATTTCTGTACATACAAACAAGAGATACAATGCATGCACGCATTGTTTAGATGACACTAAAAGTCTGTACCTGGATAAATGTAAAAAGGTTGTGTGCCTGAGGTATCGTCGTTTTCTTCCGCGCAAGCATCCCTCAAGAAAAAAGGGCAAGCATTTCAATGGTGAGGCAGATACCCGGGAGACGCCAATCCTCCGACCTGGGGATGATGTATTTGATATGGTGAAGGATTTGAAATGAATCTTTGGAAAGGGTCCTGGCAGACAACATGTTCCAAATGACGTTGACGGACACGCACCAATGTGGAAGAAGAAATCCATATTTTGGGATCTACCCTATTGGAAGTCCTAGATGTTCGCTCTGCGATCGACGTGATGCACCTGACGAAGAATCATTGCGTGGATCTGCTAGGCTTCTTTGGGTTGTATGAGAAGTCAAAAGATACATCTGAAGCACGGCAGGACCAGCAACACACGAAAGGACGAGACGTCATGAATCCTGAGCGGTGTCAAGTTAGTCCTGCCAGCTACGTTCTTACCAAAGAAGAGAAGGAAATATTTTTTGAAGTACTAAGTAGTATCAAGGTACTGTCTGGTTTCTCGTTGAATATAAAGAGAATAATAAATATGGCGGAGAAAAAATTACAAAACCTAAAGTCTCATGACTGCCACGTGCTGATGATGCAATTTCTTCCGGTTGCGTTGAGGGGGATTCTACCGGAGAATGTTCGACTGCCCATTGTGAAGCTATGTGCATTCCTCAATGCGATTTCTCATAAGGTAATCGATCCAGAAAGTCTACCAACGTTACAGATAGATGTGGTCCAATGTCTTGTCAGCTTCGAGTTGGTGTTCGCACCATCCTTTTTCAATATTATGATGCACCTCTTAGTTCACCTAGTCAAAGAGATTACCATTCTCGGTCCTGTGTTTCTACACAATATGTTCCCCTTTGAGAGATTCATGGGAGTCTTAAAGAAATATGTTCATAACCGTGCTAGGCCAGAAGGAAGCATCTCCAAGGGTTTTTGAACAGAGGAGGCCATTGAGTTTTGTCTTGACTTTATTCCTGACCTTAAGTCGATTGGTGTTTCCGAATCGCGGCATGAGGGGAGAATGAGTGGAAAAGGCACGCTAGGAAGGAAAGCAATGATATGTATGGACGAGCATTCTTCCACTAAAGCACACTACACAGTTCTATAAATGTCCACCTTGGTGGCTCCTTATATCGAGGAAGACAAGTATTATACGGTCCAACAACCCGGGGCAGTCTGACGCCTTGATTAATCTTGAACACATGGCGACTTTCCGCGGCTGGTTGCAGACAGAACTCATGAATAACACCACTGTTGGAGATCAGTTTTACTTGTAGGCCAGGTCACCATCTTCGACTATACTGACTTTCCAAGGGTACGAGATAAATGAGAATACATTTTACACAATCGCCCAAGATAAAAAGAGCACCAACAAAAACAGTGGTGTCCGTTTCGATGCAACGGGATACAATGGAAAAAGGAGACATATTATGGTGTCTGTGGCTCAAGTTTTCTATGTGAACGATATGTCTACCCAACCGAAGAAAAGAAAAGATAAGAAAACGAATACATCATGCGGTGAGCCGAAGCGCCACATAGTTCTTTCAAGGAAAAGAAACACCGTGGGAGTCGAGGAAAAGATAGACATGACAGAAGATAATAATAACCTTGATGAGTCTACTATGTAATATTATGAGAGGGGTTCTCGTCCCGGCCTATTTTACCAACCAGGACAAAATGGTTAGGGTTTCGTCGGAGAGGGGTTCTCGTCCCGGCCTGTTTTACCAACCGGGACTAAATGGTTAGGGTTTCGTCGCAGAGGGGTTCTCGTCCCGGCCTGTTTTACCAACCGGGACTAAATGGTTACGGTTTCGTCAGAGAGGGGTTCTCGAGCGTCTGAATCCCGCCAGTCAGGAAGAATCGCACCGATCATGTGTTTCTTTCGAGCTCTTGTGAGTCGTTGGATCAGAGGTGTGTTTCTTTCGAGCTCTTGTAAGAAGTTGGATCGAAACTAGCACAATCACTTTGTGAGCCACACGGCCCTCTATATAGCACACCTCTCGATTCCCTGCATACATCTTTCAGTTCATCGACCGAATACAAATCATTCGGATTCGCCGTCATATGTCCAACAGTGCATTCGATATACATATATGGACTCACGAGCCGCGGTTGGGCTGTATGATGGCGATACCGATTTTTTTTGTTCTATCTCCTACATAAAAGGTTTGATACAACTTCTTCGATCATTTTGCTTTTTTTTGTTCTATCTCCGACATAAAAGGTTTTATATAACATGGAGATAGCTCTTTTTTGTGACCAAATTTTCAACGCAACTTGCCGTATTCCAAGTTTATTATTTTTGGGGGATACTAGGACATATGTAATGACACCACGCGGAGGTCTCACGTCATTTTGGTTTTTTTGAATTTTCTGCAATTTTCTCACCCGGTTTCAGGACAAAGTCAAGACGGCGGGCATGACCGTTCATAGCTAGGGGTTGAATATTGAGAGACTCTTGGCGTATCTCTGTTGAAATAGGTAGTTTGGTACCTAAAAATGATTTTTTACAAAAATCATGAGTAAAGTACGAGGCACTTGTAGTTCAAATTTGTCCCGTTTCCAACTGAATCGGTAGAAACTTGTCATTTTCAAAATAGGTGGATGGAAACCTTTTCTTGGGAAACAATTTGGTTATTTGTGCATATAACATGGTCTAGTATATTAAAAAAAAAATACAATTCCCAAGTTTTGCAACATATTTGTGGTAGGTCCTTCACAAAAAAAAACCTATTTTTTGGTACTCGAAAAAAGAAAATTTGTTTTTGATTCAATAAAAAGAAAATTTTCTATCGTCAAGCTTCCAAGATGTATGTTTGTGTGGAATATGGACACATTAAAATAAACTATGCCATGGAATTGGCCATAACACCCGTCATTTGGACCGAAACCCTAGAATGTTCGGAGGAGATAACTCCTTTTTGTGAACACATTTTCAACACAACTATCATATTCCAAGTTTATTATTTTTTCTGGATACTAGGACATATGAAATGACACCACGCGAAGGTCTCACGTCATTTTAGTTTTTTTTTCAATTTTCTGGAATTTTCTCAGCCGGTTTCAGGACAAAGTCAAGACGGCGGGTATGACCGCTCATAGCTAGGCGTTGAATATTGAGAAAATCTTGGCCTATCTCTATTGAAATAGGTAGTTGGGAACCTAAAAATGTTTTTTTCCAAAAAATAATGAGCAAAGTACGAGGCACTGGTAGTTCAAATTTGTCCCGTTTTCAACTGAATCGGCAGAATCTTGTGATTTTCAAAAGAGGTGGATGGAAACCTTTTATTAGGAAACAAATTGGTTATTTTTGCATATAACATGGTCTAGAATATTCAAAAAATTCAGCTCCCAAGTTTTGCAACATATTTGTGGTAAGTCCTTCACAAAAAACCCAATTTTTGGCACTCGAAAAATGAAAAATGGTTTTTTTTACTCAATAAAAAGAAAAACTCGAAAGTTTTCGAAAAGTGAAAATGTATTTGAACTATTTATGCAATTTTAAACACTTTTCATATTGACAGTTTTCCAAATTCGAAATAATGCAAAAACTAGATATTTCAAATGTTTGACAAGTTTAAACAATTAGGAGGGGGGAGAAAAGAAAAAATCGAAAAAAAAAATGTTGGCCCCGGTTCCAACCACCAACCGGGGATAAAGGTGGGGGTCTGCGTGTGAAAACAAACCACCCAAACCCCAAACCTTTAGCCCCAGGTGGTGGCTCGAACCGGGGCCAAAGACCCCACCAACCGGGACTAAAGGGGTGGGGGTATATTAGCCCAGTTTGTGTCCCCGCCCGGGGACTTAGCCATTTCGATGCGCCATGCAAACAAAGAAGATCGGAGGCCCGCACAGACGACGATGCTGTCCGGCTACCCAAATCCGACGTCGTCGCCCCGTCCATGCCCGCCGCGACGCCGCCCTCCTCTGCGCCCGTCTGTGCCCGCTGCGCCGCCCCCGTCCCTCCTCTCCGGCGTTGCCCTCTGATACGTCCATTTTGCATCACTATTTTATATTTTTATTTTATGTTATTGATCTATATATTTCATGTTATGATGCATCACTTATGTTATTTTATCTTATTTTGCATGTTTTATAATTTTTGGAGAATAAACACCGGGACAAGAAATCTGATGGAAAAAACATCGTCGAGATACCCTATTTCAGAAGATCGGAAGAGGAGGGAGGGTACCGGAGGAGTATTAGAAGATCTGAGGAGGAAGTCAGCCAGAAGAGCACCCGGAGGGGGCCCACCTGGGGCCCACACCACTAGGCGGCGCCCCCCTCTGGCCGCGCCTAGGGGTGGTCTGGCCCCCTGGCCCACTCATGGGTGCCCCTTTCGTGTACTTGACCCCGAGGGAACCCTAAGACCCATAAAATCATCAAAGAATTAGTCCGCCGCCGCCTCGGGGTGGAAAACAACAGAGAGAGAAAAGCTCTCTGGCAGGGAGAAATCTGTCGGGGAAATTTCTCCCCGGAGAGGGGGAATCATCCCATCGTCATCGTCATCGCTCCGGGCATCATCAAGATCGCCATCGTCATCATGATCACAACCAGCACCATCACCCTCATCATCCACCTTCATCCCGCTGTAACAATTAGGGGTCTTTATCGTTGCTCTTCACTAGATCTCTCTCCCGGTGTAGATTACTTGTTAGTAGTTGATGCTTGTGAGATTTATCGGTGTTTACACTTTATGACCAGATTGTTATTATCCATTATATCACCTCTGATTATGATCCATATGATGTCTTGTGAGTAGTTCATTTACTTCTTGAGGACATGGGAGAATTCATGATGTTAGTAGTTGAATTATGTTGAAGTAATATCTCGTGGTTCGGTATTTAAGTTGTGGTGCGATTCTTCTAGTGGTGTCATGTGAACATCGACTACATGATACTTCACCTTATTGGGCCTAGGAGGATGCATGGTGTATTTGGCTACTAATTGTGGGGTTGCCGGAGTGACAGAAACCTAAACCCCCGTTAGGAAACCAATGCACGAGGGAGTGTAGGATCTCGGAGTTTTAAGGCTGTGGTTAGATTTATCTTAATTACTTTCGTGTATTTGCGGGTGCTTACGAGGGGTATAATCACAAGTAGGTATTAGTCCTAGTTTAGGGGTGCATTAGCATAGGTTCACCCACACAACACTTCACGAACCAATAAATATTAATCAACTGTATGAAGTGCAAACACTTGACGAAATTCCCATGTGTCCTCGAGAACGTTTGGTAATCATAAGTTGAACAACCGGCTTGTCCTTTGCTCTCAAAAGGATTGGGACACTCGCTGCAATTATATTTATTGTCTTTTATTTACTCGCACTTTATTTATCTGCTATATCCAAAACCACCAAAAACCTGTTTGCTAGTGTTTACAGTGAATCCTCTATCTAACCTGCTTGTCAACACCTTCTGCTCCTCGTTGGGTTCGACACTCTTATTTATCGAAAGTACTATGATACACCCCCTGTACTTGTGGGTCATCAAGACTATTTTCTGGCGCCGTTGCCAAGGAGTGAAGTGCTATTGGTAAGTGGAATTGGTAAGAGAAACTTTTACTGTGAGTGTTGTTTTTATTTCTGCCTGCTACTTTATTTCATTATGGAGAATACTTTTGGTTCTCTGTTTAGGGGTACTTCTACCATTACTTCTAGGGTAGTAGGTGGCCCGTCTGAATTAGATAGTTGTAAAATACCTATGAAAATTGTTGGACATGTTATGGATAACTGCTATTATGGTGATGGAACTGTCCATCTCGGTGATCATTTACTCTTTATACATGAATTATGCGAGTTATTCAGGTGTGCAGGTATTACAATGGATCAAGTTAAAAGGAAATTACTATTTTTATCACTGAAAGGAAGAGCCGCTGAATGGTTCAAATTGCTAAAGAATGGTGAATCTATTGGATGGGAGGAAATTGTTCCTCTCTTTTATTATAAATTCTATCCTCCTAGTGAGATTCATAAAGACCGGAATCAAATATATAATTTTTAGCCTCACGATGGAGATAGTATTTCCCAAGCTTGGGGGAGAATGAAGTTATTCGTGCTCAAATGTCCCGTTCATGAGCTCCTGAGTAATATTGTTATCAATAATTTTTATGCAAGGCTTTCTCTTCATGATAAGGATTTATTGGATGCTTCTTGTTCTGGATCTTCTTGACCGTATTGAAGAAAACACTGAAGGATGGGAGAATGACAAAGGTTGAAAGTCAGGTATAAATTATGATTATGAATGCATTAAATATTTTATGGGAACTGATGATTTTTATAATGTTAGTGTTGTTTGTGGTCTTGATTCTCAAATCTTTGTAAACTTCCTTAAAGCGTTTGCCTCCTATCTTGATATTCCTAAAGGAATTCAGCAAGTACCATGCACCTTATAAAGATATTGTTCCTGCTCGTAATGTAGAAGTGCATGATGTTAATTAATCATGCTGTTCGTAAGCCTTATATTGAGAAAATGTCTTTCCCTGCTAAGGTGAAAGAACACTCTATTGTGGCTAGTGTGGTTAATACGAGCATTAAGAAATCTATTGAACCTGATGAAGAAATAACTGTTGAACCTATTGTAGCAATAGTGAAAGATTTAATGCATTAAGAGCATTAAGAAATCTATTGTGGCTAGTGTGGTTAATAAGAGCATTAAGAAATCTATTGAACCTGTTGTAGCAATAACTGTTGAACCTGTGGAGAATGACAAAGATTGACGATATTCTTATTCGTCAACCGGTGATACTGAAACATAATTTACCTGTGGAAGACTTGGGTACCACATTACCACCCAAGGAGGATCCTGTTTTTGATTTAAAATCTTTGCCTGATGATCTTAAATATGATTATATTGATGGTAAGAAAATATATCATGTTATTATTAGTGCTAAACTTTCAGGTAAAGAAGAGGAAAGATTATTGGGAATATTTAAGAAACACCATGGAGCTATTGGATATACTCTTGATGATTTGAAGGGGATTTCTCCCTCTATATGTCAGCATGTAATTAAGCATGTTATTAATTGAACCTGATGCAAAGGCAGTAGTTGAACATCAATGTCATTTAATTCCTAAGATCAAGGAAGTGGTAAGAAATGAGGTATTAAAACTTCTTGATGATGGTATTATTTTTCCTATTGCTGATAGTAGATGGGTGAGCCATGTACCTTGTGTCCCTAAGAAGGGAGGAATGACTGTTGTGCCTAATGAAAATAATGAGCTTATTCCTCAGAGAGTTGTATTTGGTTATATAATGTTCATTGATTTTAGGAAGGTTAACAAGGTTACTAAGAAAGATCAAAACTCACTTTTGCTTTTCTTGATGGTTATTCTGGGTTTTCTCAAATTGTTGTTAGGAAGCAAGATCCAGAGGGAAAAAACTTTACTTGTCCTTATGGTACTTATGCTTATAGATGTATGCCTTTTGGTTTGTGTAATGCTCCTGCCACTTTTCAAAGATGCATGTCTGCTATTTTTCATGGCTTTTGTGAAGAAATTGTGGAAGTATTCATGGACGATTTCTCCATCTATGGAACTTCTTTTGATAATTCTTGCACAACCTTGATAAAGTTTTGCAGAGATGTGAGGAAACTAATCTTGTTCTTAATTGGGAGAAATGCCACTTTATGGTAAATGAAGGAATTTTTCTTGGACATAAAATTTCTGAAACAGGTATTGAAGTTGATAGAGCTAAAGTGGAATCCATAGAGAAAATGCCTTGTCCCAGGGATGTTAAAGGTATTCGTAGTGTTCTTGGTCATGCTGGTTTTTATAGGAGGTTTATTAAAGATTTCTCTAAAATATCAAAGCCTCTTACTAATCTTCTTCAAATGGACGTACCTTTTGTTTTTTATGATGATTGTAAGGAAGCTTTTGAAACTTTAAAGAAGACTTTAACTACTGCTCCTATTGTTCAACCACCTGATTGAAATTTACCTTTCAAAATTATGTGTGGTGCTAGTGATTTTGCTGTAGGTGCTATTCTTGGACAGCGGGTAGATAAAAAGTTGAATGTTATTCATTATGCTAGTAAGACTCTTGATTCTTCTCAAAATAATTATGCTACTACTGAAAAAGAGTTCTTAGTTGTAGTCTTTGCATGTGATAGTTTAGACCTTATATTGTTGACTCGAAGGTTACTATTTATACTGATCATGCTGCTATTTGATACCTTATGGAAAAGAAAGATGCTAAGCCTAGGCTTATTAGATGGGTGTTGCTTTTGCAAGAGTTTGATTTGCATATTGTGGATAGGAAGGGTGCTGAAAATCCTGTTGCTGATAACTTGTCTAGATTGGAAAACATTGCTTTTGACCCTATTCCTGTTGATAGTTTTCCAAATCAACAGTTGGTTGCAATAAAGGTAAAATCCCAAGATAGTCCATGGTATGCTGATTATGCTAACTTTATTGTTTCAAAGTATTTGCCCCCAAAATTTACAACTCAACAAAGAAGAAAATTCTTCTATGATTTGAGGCATTATTTTTGGGATGACCCACATTTATATAAACAAAGAGTAGATGGTATTATGAGAAGATGTGTTCCAGATCATGAACAACGTGAAATATTGAAAAAGTGCCATGGTAGTGCTTATGGAGGACATCACGCTGGAGATAGAACCGCACAGAAGGTTCTACAATCAGGTTTCTGTTGGCCTACTCTCTTTAAAGATGCACGTAAATTTATTTTATCTTGTGATGAATGTCAAAGAGTTGGCAATATTTCTAAACATAATGAAATGCATATGAGTTATTCTCTTATTATTGAACCTTTCTATTGTTGGGGATTTGACTTTATGGGTCCTTTTTCTCCTTCGAATGGTTACACTCATATTCTTGTTGTTGTTGATTATGTTACTAAGTGGGTAGAAGCTATACCTACGAAAAGTGCTGATGGTGAGACCTCTTTAAAAATGCTTAAAGATGTTATTTTCCCTAGGTTTGGTGTGCCTAGATATCTTATGAATGATGGAGGTTCTCACTTTATTCATGGTGGTTTTAGAAAAAACCTTCCTAAATATGATGTTAATCATAGAATTGCCTAAGCTTGTGATCCTCAAACCAGAGGGCAAGTAGAACTATCAAATAGAGAAATTAAATCTATCTTCAAAAGACTGTTAATAAATCTAGGAAGAATTGTTCTGGTAAGTTGAATGATGCTTTATGGTCTTATAGATCTGCTTATAAAAATCCTATGGGTATGTCTCCTTATAAAATGGTTTATGGAAAAGCTTGTCACTTGCCTTTAGAATTAGAACACAAAGCTTATTAGGCAGTAAAAGAACTAAATAAAGATTTTAAACTTACCGGTAAGAAAAGAATGCTTAATTTGAATCATCTAGATGAATGGAGATGTGAAGCTTATGAAAATGTTAGACTCTTTAAAGAGAAAGTTAAACAATGGCATGATAGGAGAATTCTTAAAAGAGAGTTTCATATTGGTGAGAAAGTTCTATTGTATCGGTCTCATCTTAGATTTTTTGCAGGAAAAATACTCTCGAGATGGGAAGGCCCTTATTTTATTGAAGAGGTGTATCGTTCGGGCGCAATCAAAATTGCTTCCCTCAAAGATAACACTACACAAGTGGTAAATGGGCAAAGGCTCAAACATTATATTTTTGGGGATTCTTATGATGAAGATGTTGATTTTATTCAAGTAATGACTCTGGAGGATTTCATTAGAGGGAAGATTCTAGAATCTGTAGAGTCTGTTTTGGAATAGGTAACAGTTCTGTTAAGAAAAAGTTCACGGAATACCTTCCAAGTTATAATTTGTTGGTTTTTGGAAAATATGGAAAATATCGAGCCGAAGAAGAGTAGGAGGAGGTGCCCGAGGGCACCATACCATGCCTGGGCACAGGCCCACTCTTGATCGCGCATGGCTATGGTGTGGGCGCCCTGGAGCCCCTCTCTGACTCATTTTTGAGCTAGACTTTCCTTTCGTTTAGTATGTTTTTGATATTTAACACCCGGACCCCCCGAGGTCCCTACATCGTTTTCTCGTCGTGTTTCTGCTTCGACCTTTTTCTGCCACGATCTGTTTTCAGTTTTAGAAGCACCATGGTCTCCGCCAACAATAACAAGGGGAAGGGACCGAAGGAAGATGATCTCCAAGACCTGAAGCCGGAGGAGGAGATCGAGAGTGCAGATGAAGGAGATGTAGAAGAAAAACCACGAGTGCATACGCCACCATTGCAAGCATTGGAGTGGTTCCAAATCCTTTCAAGAAAACGGCGAGGATGAGCACTAGAGGAAGGCCCTATGTCACGGCTTCGCCCCAGGGATTCCACTTCCGCGTATTAAGAGACTTTTCCATACTTTAATTCATGAGTATCATTCTATGAGGGTACCCGAGGAAAAATTGCCTTCTTGCTGGGATATGGATCGTTCTAACCGTGCAGATAGAGAAAGTTCTCAACCTATGGAAGTGTGGGAGAAAAATCTTGATGGCTGGAATTCACGGTCTGACAAGAACGCAAACCGTATTGAGCACAATGCGGAGATGATGCGTATTCTTATGTTTGCAATTGAATATTTGAAGAAATCAATTGATAAGCTCATTGAGAAGGATTCACCACCACCACCAAATAATTGATTCGTCATTGGTATTGGCACCCCCTTGGCTTGTTCCAAGCTTGGGGGAGTGCCGCGGTATCACACCTTTATCTTTCACCTTTTTAACTTTTAGTAGAGTCATATCATGATTAGAAGAAATATCATATAGTATGATTTGCAGTATGGAAGTATCACTCTTTAGTTGGTTATCGTTGTATCCCTTGGTTTGAGTTGTCGTAATTTAATATTAATGAGAAGTTTGATAGTCTACTTGCTCTACTTTATTTTAGTTTGCAATTTTTGTTATATGGTTGATCTTGTTATTAGTATTGGTATCAATGTTGGATCTTCAAGTTAATCTAGTTGGTTTTGGCAAACTTAGCATTGGTCAGTAGCAACAATACGTTGAGACTTAAGTAGAAAAGATGGAGTTGCATGTACATATATTATTCCATAATCTTTCTTTCTTGTTAGCTCATAAGCTTAGTATTCTCAAGTAAGATTGTCTGTACCTTCAAAGAAGATTGCATGATTGGCTTTATCATATATGTATTTGTTTTTTTTACCTCAATTCTTATGCTTGCTAGCCAAAAGCCTGTACTGAGAGGGAATGCTTCTCGTGCATCCAAACCTTGAGCCCCAAAACCTTGCCATTTGTGTCCACCATACCTTCCTATATGTGGTATCTCACCGTACTCCAAGTAAATCGCTTGTGTGCTACCTTTAAAACCTTCAAAATTACACCTGTTTTGTGCCCCTGTTTTAGCTCACGAGGACGCAAATAGAGAATCTTTATCTCACTTGTTGATTGGATTTCACACCTTGGACTAGTGGCTCCATCCGCTTATCCAAATTCTAGAAGAGATGGTAGCGGGGTTCCCAGCCCCATATAATAATAAAAATTCTCTTCACTATTTTTGCCCCTGATTTATCAGTCAAAGAATAATTGTGTAAACAAAAGATAAAGAGGGATGACCTTCTATAACAGTTGCGTCCTTTAATGGGATCCACTCTTGTGAAGTCTAGTTGGCTTGTGACGTACTGTATTTTTTGTTTTCCATTCGTTGACATAAGCATACACATCCCTAAAAATTAGACACTCCTCCATGGTATGTGATTGTTGGCAGGAACCCGAGGATTCGATTAGATATGGTTTGTGTAATAAAGGTTTGGAGGAGTGTCAACTATTTTATGCTTCTGTTTAACAAAATAAAAGCTCTAGCACATGAGTGATCCATGCTTTCCTCTGCGAAGGGCCTATCTTTTACCTTTATGTTGAGTCACTAAACCTACTTCTTTCTGTATTAAGCAAGCATTTGAGTTGTTGTGATCCATTCATCTATATGTTGATTTACTCAATCATGTTCTCTATTCCTCCTTGTCTGTACAAATGCTTTTATCCGTTTGAATACCACTTTGAAAGTTACCAATGTCTGGAAAGAGACTATTATAATTGAGCATGATAAACTCTGCAATATAAGCTCTAGTATAATGACTCTGATCAAAAGATAAGTACACTGTTAATTGTTCTCTGACGAAGAACGAAGTTTTCCTTTACCAATTTTGATTTCCTTTTGCACCTTTATTGTGATTTCCTCTACTTGTTTCAAGTTTGATTATATGAGACGAAGTTGCTGTCTAAAATGACTTGTTCTTTGTTAGATGTGATGCCTCTTGTCCGTATTTTATTTATCAATACCTCACTCCATAAACATGTGGTCATGTTTACTAAGTTTAGTTTCGCTTGGGGACAAGCGAGGTCTAAACTTGGGGTGAGTTGATACGTCCATTTTGCATCACTATTTTATATTGTTATTTTCTGTTATTCATCGATATATTTCATGTTATGATGCATCACTTATGTTATTTTATCTTATTTTGCATGTTTTATAATTATTGGAGAATAAACACCGGGACCAGAAATCTGATGGAAAAAGCACCGTCGAGATACCCTATTTCAGAAGAACAGAAGAAGAGGGGTGATACTGGAGGAGTATTAGAAGTTCCAAGGAGGAAGTCAGCCAGAAGGGCACCCGGAGAGAGAAAAGCTCTCCGGCAGGGAGAAAAACAACAGAGGGAGAAAAGCTCTCCGGCAGGGAGAAATCTGTCGGGGAAATTCCTCCCTTTAGAGGGGGAATCATCGCCATCGTCATCGCCATCGCTCTGGGCATCACCGAGATCGTCATCGTCATCATCATCACCACCAGCACCATCACCCTCATCATCCACCTTCATCCCGCTGTAACAATTAGAGGTCTTTATCGTTGCTCTTCACTAGATCTCTCTCTCCCGGTGTGGATTACTTGTTAGTAGCTGATGCTTGTGAGATTTATCGGTGTTTAAACTTTATGACCAGATTTTTATTATCCATTATATCACCTCTGATTATGATCCATATGATGTCTTTTGAGTAGTTCGTTTAGTTCTTGAGGACATGGGAGAAGTCATGATGTTAGTAGTTGAATTATGTTGAAGTAGTATCTCCTGGTTCGATATTTAAGTTGTGGTGATATTCTTCTAGTGGTGTCATGTGAACGACGACTACATGATACTTCACCTTATTGGGTCTAGGAGGATGCATGGTGTATTTGGCTACCAATTATGGGGTTTCCGGAGTGACAGAAACCTAAACCCATATTAGGAAACCAATGCACGAGGGAGTGTAAGATCCCGGAGTTTTAAGACTGTGGTTAGATTTATCTTAATTATTTTCTTGTATTTGCGGATGCTTACGAGGGGTATAATCAAAAGTATGTATTAGTCCTAGTTGGGCGGTGCATTAGCATAGGTTCACCCACACAACACTTCACGAACCAATTGATATTAATAAACCGTATGAAGCGAAAGCACTTGACGAAATTCTCATGTGCCTCGAGAACGTTTGGTAGTCATAAGTAGAACAAGCGGCTTGTAGTTTGCTCTCAAAAGGATTGGGCCACTCGCTATAATTATTTTTACTATATTTTATTTACTCGCACTTTATTTATATGCTATATCCAAAACCACCAAAAACCTATATGCTACTGTTTATCGTGAATCCTTGATGACCCACAAGTATGGGGGATCGCAACAGTCTTCGAGGGAAGTAAAACCCAAATTTATTGATTCGACACAAGGGGAGCCAAAGAATATTTGTGAGCCTTAAAAAGTGAGTTGTCAATTCACCTGCACCTGAAAGTGGACTTGTTCGCAGTGGTTTATGAGGAGTAACAGTTTTATAGTAGCAGCAATGGTGAAATAATAGCATCAGTGAAATGAAAACAGCAGCAATATTGTTTGAAGTAAACAGCGGGATTAAATATTGTAGGCATAGGGATAGATGAACGGGCATTGCATGGATAAGATAGTTCATATAATAATCAAGACATGAGCATTGCAGATAAATAAGATAAAGCATCCAAGCACTAAGTAACCATAGGCATGTGTTCCGTAAATAGTCGTACGTGCTCGCAATGAGAACTTGCACAACATCTTTTGTCCTACCAGCCCGTTTTCAGAGGGGCCTCAAGGGAACTACTGGTAATTAAGGTTTAACTTTTAATAGAACACCGGAGCAAAGCATTAACACTCTGTGAACACATGTGATCCTCACATCACAGCCACCCCCTCCGGTTGTCAAAATTTCTGTCACTTCGGGGCCTCGGGTTCCGGACAACGATATGTGTAAACAACTCGCAGGTATGATCAAGAAACACTAATTATCAATGTTATTCAATAGCATGTTCAGATCTGAGACCATGGCACTCGGGCCGAAAGTTACAAGCATTAAGCATAACAAGTTGCAACAATGTCAATAGCACTAATAGAGGATACTAGGCACTATGCCCTAACAATCACGACATTATTACATGAACAATCTCATCCAATCCCTACCATCCCCTTCAGCCTATAGTAGGGGAATTACTCACACATGGATGGGGGAAACATGGATGGTCGATGGAGAGGCGTTGGTGATGACGATGGTGATAATCTCCTACAATTCCCCGTCCCGGCAGGGTGCCAGAACAGGAACTTCTGATCCCTGAATCGAGGTTCGGGGTGGCGGCGGCGCTCTATTGTGTTTCTGTGGAATATGACGAACCCCCTCGGATTTTAGGGTTGAAGGCAATATGTAGTCAAAAGGGGAGCCCGAGGGGGTCTCTGGGTGGCCCACACCACCAGGTGGCGCGGCCTAGGGGGGCGCCAGGGGGTGGTGTGGCCCCCCTATGGCCCCTCTCCTGGCCCTTCGGGCTCCCGGGGTCTTCTGGTGTTTTAAGACCAATGGGGTCTTTTCTGGGCAATTTACCGAAAGTTGATTTTTCTGCACAAAAACGAGACACCAAGGTAATTCTGCTGAAAACAGCGTTAGTCCGTATTAGTTGCATCCAAAACACACAAGTTTAGAGGAAAACAATAAGAAAAGTGTTCGGAAAAGGAGATACGTTTTCGACGTATCAACTCCCCCAAGCTTAGCTTATTGCTTGTCCTCAATCAATTCAGTGACAACTGAGTGCGATAAAAGGCTTTTACGAACATATTTGTTTCATATGATGTAGATATACTCACTATATGATCAAATACTTAATTGTGCTCATGATAAGATACATGCAAGATACTATCACTTAATAGCTACGCAAACCATGAAGAGATAACAACATATTAATAATAAACAACATGAAGCATAACTATTTGCAAGATTGTAATATTCATAATAGGATATGATAAAGTGGTATCTCTCTTGCGCTTATGTGTGGGGCAAAACATAAATGCCAGGGCACCTCTGAAGTTCAAGGGAAGACTAAAAGTAAAGATATCAAAGATACAAGTATCAAAGTTCTACCACAATTAGCCGTGTTCTAGGACAAGCACATTACACTAAGAATAACAGACATTGCTCTCAAGAAGGTGCATAAAGTAAGAATGTGAAGACTCAACATAAAAGTAAAATAAAGGCCCTTCGCAGAGGGAAGCATGAATCACTCATGTGCTAGAGCTTTTATTTTATTAAACAGAGGTATTGAAAACATTTTATGAGAGGTGTATGCTTATGTCAACGAATGGTAAACAGAAAATACAGTACGTCACAAGCCAACTTGAAGGATGCAACTGGTATAGAAGTTCATCCCTCTTTCTCTTTTGTTTACACAATTATGCTTTGACTGATAAATCAGGGGCAAAAATAGTGAAGAGATTTTGTGTGTATTAATTTGGGGCTGGGCACCCCGCTGTCAGCTCTTCTATCAATTGGATAAGCGGATAAAGCCACTAGTCCAGGCTGTGAAATCCAATCAACAAGTGAGATAAAGATTCTCCATTTACGTCCTCATTCTCCATTTACGTCCTCATGAGCTAAAACAGGGGCACAAAACATGAATTATTTTTAGAAGGTTTAAAGGTAGCACATGAGCAATTTACTTGGAGTGGCGGTTAAATACCACATATAGGTAGGTATGGTGGACACATTTGGCAAACTTTGGTTTTTTTGGGAGTTGGATGCACGAGTAGAGCTCATAGTCAGTACAGGTGAAGGCTAGCAATAGACAGGGAGCGACAATCAAGAGAGCAACAACTATCATAATCATGCTTGCGATAAAACAAAATTAACTGAGGCATAAAATTGATACTAGAACTCCGAGGCAAAATAAATCATCGAGGATTATTGACTTTTTGTTTTTAGTCTTAGCATGTGTGAGCATGTCCCAAGTCGATTCTAATGAAACAGTCAGAGGAGGCTACCACAATGTCATACCCTTCTATGAATAGAACAATGCGAACAAATATTTATACGATACGTCATTTACTATTAATAAATTGGAACAAAATATGAGAGAGCACGAACTATTAAGCAGCCATTAAATCACATATATCTTATATGAACAAAGTAAGCATGCTCACATGGATGGGTATATGTACAAAAATGAAAACAAATAGAGTTCATACCAGCCTCTCACGACAAGTTGAATTGTCATAGATCGTCATTATTGCTCTTCACTTGTGGCTCAAATAATATATAATAAAAACCAAACTCCAATGGAATCACGGACGACTGTTGAACTCTGCAGCAAACTTTACAAAACCAAAGAAGAACAACAAATATTTTTGGGTTTTTCAATTAAAACAAGAACAGAAAGAAACGAGCAAACAAAGCAAAATATTTTGGGTTTTTAAATATTAAACTGCAACTAAAGGACGAAGCAAACGAATTAAAGAAACAAATAAAGAGAAACAAGAGAAATATTTTTGGTATTTTTGTGTTTTGGAAAACAAGAGCAGACAATAAAATGAAGACAAATCAAACAAACAAAAGAAAACGAAAACAAATGAAAGAAACAGAAACATGGATATACAAAGAACCGATCGAACATGATATATAAATGTGTGATGTCGGTATACCTCCCCCCAAGCTTAGTCTTTTGGCCTAAGTGGAGATCAATCACCAAGGGGACCATGAGGTGGCGCCCCCGTAGTATGCTGAGGAGGAACCCTCCTCCTGATATGTGCTCGAGGATGCGCCGGTGTACTGCGTATTGTAGTCCTCTGGAGGCGCGTCTCGCCTCTCCTGCTGCCTGTGAAACCCCGTGGTACTCAGATACTCGTCTACCTGCTCCTTAGAGAGCGACCATGGTGACCTGTCAATCTTAAACAAAACAGGCTGCGGCAAAACAACTTTTCGCTCCTCTCCATCTATATATAAAAACCTATATACTAAACGTTCAGCTGTAGAGTTAGCAGTAACAAAGTGATGGGACTTCATGGCAGCAAGATTAAGCCTATATGGAGCAATTATTTCGTCATTAGGGGTAATGGAAACATTTAAAGCAGATGCTACACGTGTAGCGATAATGCCCCCCAAAATAGGCCGAGTAGCAGCAAGGCGGCGTGCAACAAGTGCACCAAGACTATACTTCGTGCTATGGTTCAGTGCAGCATCAATAAAAGCAAGATGATAACTAGAAATATTACTCATGTTTCCCTTACCAAGGATGCTAGTACAAAGGTAGTAAGTGCAATATCTAAGAGCAGGAAGTTGAATGTTCCTTATCTTCCCACACTGGGATGAACGACCGTCATCGTTGGTGATTTCTCGGTAGAGCCCCTGGAGATCTGCTGGTTTGTGTTGAATATTGCTTGCTGTCCCGGCGGCGTTGATACCTATAATAGCACAAAAATCTACCAAGGACAAAGAAACAGGACTATTATATAACTTGAAGGCAACAGTTGGACCAAAATGTGTGTTCTGAAATTTAAATCTCTCATCAAAAGCTTTTGTGAGAGTGGCATACTGAGGGCTTTCATCCTCCGTAAAGTTGGTTAGACCAACTCTCTCAATAAGCATATGAAAGTCATCTAATAAACCTGCACTTCTTAAAAATGTAATGCAAGGAAAGCTAGATGGGTTAACGATACCATCACCTCCCACATCATCAATACTTGGAGCAATAACCTCTTCATTGTACGATGGCCTCAGTGAAGTGGATGATCATGAGGGCCTTGTCCTTCTAGGAGCATCACTCCTAAATATCTCTCCAAAATTATAACTATCCATCTCTGAAATTTTTCAACAATCATCACAAAAATTAATTTCAAATAACTATAAGGTGGAAACTACCATAGGGACTTATATGAGAGCTAAACATTCAACAATACTACATTTTACCTACTCAAATCAAGCATGCAAACTCACATAAGTTGTCACCTACAGTACCAAAATACTCAAGAAATACTTCACTAAACAAAATTCTATTTGGATCATCAGAGGAGTCACATACCGGAGATCAAACACACCAAATCTCGGCACAACTGATGGGCTGAAGAAGGAGATCGAAAATTCAGAGGAAGAACAGCAACAACACGGGTTCCAGGAAATGTTTTCAGTTTGGGAGGTGAGAGAGAAGACTGGCAGGGAGAGAGTTAGTCGGGGGCCAGGGGCCCCACACCATGTGCTGGCGCCACCAGGGGCTGGCCGTGCCACCCTATGGTGTGCCTGACTGGTGGGTCCCCCTGGGGTCTCCCAGATGGCTCTCTGCCTCATTTTTGACGTAAAAAATTATTATAATTTTTCTGGAATTTTTCGAGAAAAATTATTTTTGCGGTATTTCCAGAATTTTAATAATTAATAAAAACCAGAAAACGAAAGTGAAAGGGTGGAAGAATATCCAAAGAATAAAAACCAAAAAACCAAAACCAACACTACAGAGGTTCTATGACACTCTAATGGAAGAATATCCAAATAAAACAAATGTGGAAGTGGTGAAAACAAGAGTATGGGTGGTGAAAACATGCATAACCGCAGTAATCAGGGTGAAAACATCAGGAAAACATGCATAAGGATGGTGGAAAACATGATTGTACTCAAGTAGCAATGTGAAAACAGAAGTAAACATGGTGAAAATATAATGGGGAAGGTGAAAACATAGCGAAAACATTCTCCTCTTCATTCAAAATCATTTTGTTAACAGGGGTGATCAAGTCTTGTTACTAGAACAATTTTCATATGAAGCAAAACTTTGCTAATCACTAAATAATTATGTTACCTCAACCTTGATAGATATAGTACAAATCATTATAGTCTCATATTCTTTGGGTGGCTTTGGAATAGGACAATACAATTCTCCAATCTTGATGGTCTCAATATTTTCAATTGAATTTAGATCATATTTCTTATCAATCTTCTTGAGAAAATAAATAGTGTGCTCTTTATCATTAATATTAAAAGTTACTTTTCCTTGATTGCAATCAATAATAGCCCCTGCAGTATTTAGAAAAGGTCTCCCAAGAATAATAGACTTATTATCATCTTCAGGCATTTCCAACACAACAAAGTCAATTAATATCAGACAATTATTAGCAACTTGAACAGGAACATCCTCACATATACCCATAGTAATAGCAGTAGACTTATCAGCCATTTGCAAAGATATATCAGTTGGTATCAATTTTCTAGGAGGAGTCTTTTATAGAGAGTAAAAGGAATGACACTAACTCCAGCTCCCAAATCACACAAAGCAGTTCTAACATACTTATTTTTAATAGAACGGGGAATAGTTGGTATACAAGGATCTCCAAGCTTCTTAGGAACCTTGACATTAAAAGAGTAATTAGAAAGCATAGTGGACATTTCCTCATTAGGAATCTTCCTTTTGTTAGAGACAATATCCTTCATATATTTTGCATAAGGAGGCAATTTAATAGCATTAGTTAAAGGAATTTGCAAGAACAAATGTTTCATCCATTCAGAAAATTTGTTGTAATGTTCTTCTTCTTTTGATTTGTGTTTCTTATTAGGATAAGGCATTGGTTTTTGTACCCAAGGTTCTCTCTCATTACCATGTTTATTAGCAATAAAATCTTCCTTAGTGTACTTTGTATTTTTAGTTTGCTTTTCAGGTTCCTCTTCAATTTCTTCTTTATCATAAGCATTTTTCTCTTCATTACCACTTTCAGTTTCAGCATCACAGATAGATATACTATTAGGATCTTTAGCAAGTTTAGAGGATTCTACAGCAGTTTTATGTTTCTTCTTCTTTTTCTTCTTAGTTTGAATAACATTATTATTAGTTTGCTGAGAATCTTGTTCAATTCTTTTAGGATTTCCCTCAGGATATAAAGGATCTTGTGTAGCAATACCACTTCTAGTTGTTATTTCATAAGCATATTTTTCTTTAGAAGCATTAACTAGCAAATCTTTTTGCACTTTAGCAAGTTGATCAATTTGAGTTTGAACCATTTGAAAGTGTTTAACAAGCATTTTAACATCATTAGAGGTTCTTTCTATAATACCTTGCAAATTATCAATAGCTCTAGAGTTTTCCATTAGGTGATCTTGCACTCTCATATTAAAATTATCTTGCTTAATAACATAATTACCAAATTCATCTAAACATTGATCAGGAGGTTTATTATAGGGAATATCTCTACTATCAAAATGTTGGAGAGAGTGTACCTCAATGGTGGATGAGTGAGGGATTGGCTTACATAATTCTTCTATAGGTGGAGGATTCTTCACATCTTCAGATTTAATACCCCTCTCTTTAAGAGATTTCTTGGCTTCTCTCATCACTTCATCATTTAATTCAATCATTCCCCTCTTCTTGGGTGTTGGTGTTGGTGTTGATACTGGAGTAGGGGTCGGCTCAGGCTCAACCATAGTCCAATCATCATGATTTTGGCTTATTTTAGCCATTAATTCCTCAGCTTCATCTGGAGTTCTTTGTCTGAAAACACAACCAACACAACTATCCAGGTATGTCCTAGATTCAACCGTTAGTCCATTATAGAATATATCAAGAAGTTCATTATTTTATAGCTTATGCCCACGTGTAGCCCTAACTAAAGAACATAACCTTGCCCAAGATACATGCAATTTCTCTCCTTCCAATTGCTTGAAATTAAATATATTTTGTAAAGCAGCATGTTGAGCACTAGCAGGAAAATATTTCTGAAAGAAAGCATTAACCAAACCAAGAGGACTATCAATAGATCCCAGAGACAAATTATTAAACCAAGTTTTAGCTTCATCTTTTAATGAGAAAGGGAATATTTTAGCAACAAAGTAGCTACGTTTCTTAAGATAATCAGAGAATAAACTACTCAAAGAGGAGAGCTCATTCATATGTTTCATAGCACTTTCATTTTCAGTACCACAAAAAGGTTCTTTCTCAACAATAGATATATAAGATAAATCAAGAGAGAAATCATAATCCTTATCCCTAATATTAATGGGAGAAGTGGCAAACTTAGCATCAAGAGATAATTTATATTTAACAGCACGACTTTCAATAAGACTTATAACAGCATCTATATCCTTCATAGCATGTATTTCATCAATAAGATCATCATTAAGTTCAATATAGGAATCATCAAAATCATCACTAGGATTTTCTCCAATCTCAGGTGAAACAGCAGGAGTAACAGGATTTTTATCAGGGTTCTCAGTGTTTGCAATATTTTTAGCTTTAGCAATAGTAGCATCTAAGAAAGGATCAAGAGAACCACTCTCATCAAGCACAATAGAAGCATCATCAAAAGTATCAGAAGTATTTTTAGATTCAACAGAAGTAGCACGTGTAGCATGTGTATGTGGTGGTGTAAGCAGCTTACTCATAACAGACGGTGAATCTAGAGAAATAAAGGGTTCAGAGTTGTACCTCTTCTTGTAGTGGATCGTAATATAGGAAACTTTCCATCACGAGTCTTACCCATGATGAATGATTGGCAGTAGATAACAGCACTCTCCGGTGAGCTCGCAAATAAAGCTATGCTCCCCGGCAACAGCGCCAGAAAATAGTCTTGATGACCCACAAGTATAGGGGATCGCAACATTCTTCGAGAGAAGTAAAACCCAAATTTATTGATTCGACACAAGGGGAGCCAAAGAATATTTGTGAGCCTTAACAAGTGAGTTGTCAATTCACCTGCACCTGAAAGTGGACTTGTTTGCAGCGGTTTATCAGTAGTAACAGTTTTATAGTAGCAGCAGTAGTGAAATAATAGCAGCAGTGAAATGAAAACAGCAGCAGTAGTGTTTGAACTAAACAGCGGGATTAAATACTGTAGGCATAGGGATAGATGAACGGGCGTTGCACGGATAATATAGTTCATAAAATAATCAAGACATGGGCATTGCAGATAAATAAGATAAAGCATCCAAGCACTAAGTAACCATAGACATGTGTTCCGTAAATAGTCGTACGTGCTCGCAATGAGAACTTGCACAACATCTTTTGTCCTACCAGCCCCTTTTCAGTGGGGCCTCAAGGGAACTACTGGTAATTAAGGTGTTCCTTTTAATAGAACGCCGGAGCAAAGCATTAACACTCTGTGAACACATGTGATCCTCGCATCACAGCCATCCCCTCCGGTTTTCCCAATTTCTGTCACTTCAGGGCCTCGGGTTCCGGACAACGATATGTGTAAACAACTAGCAGTTATGATCAAGAAACAATAATTATCATCGTGATTGAATAACATGTTCAGATCTGAGATCATGGCACTCAGGCCCAAAGTGACAAGCATTAAGCATAACAAGTTGCAACAATGTCAATAGCACTAATAGAGGATACTAGGCACTATGCCCTAACAATCATGGCATTATTACATGAACAATCTCATCCAATCCCTACCACCCCCTTCAGCCTACAGCGGGGGAATTACTCACACATGGATGGGGGAAACATGGATGGTCGATGGAGAGGCGTTGGTGATGACGATGGCGATGATCTCCTCCAATTCCCCGTCCCAGCAGGGTGTCAGAACAGAAACTTCTGATCCGCGAATCGAGGTTCAGGGTGGTGGCGGCGCTCTGTTGTGTTTCTGTGGAATATGACGAACCCCCTCGGGTTTTAGGGTTGAAGGCAATATGTAGTCGAAAGGGGAGCCCGAGGGGGTCTCTAGGTGGCCCACACCACCATGTGGCGCGGCCTAGGGGGACGCCAGGGGGTGGTGTGGCTCCCCTATGGTCCCTCTCCTGGCCCCCTTCTAGCTCCCGGGGTCTTCTGGTGTTTTAAGGCCAATGAGGTCTTCTCTGGGCAATTTCCCAAAAGTTGATTTTTTTTCACAAAAACGAGACACCAAGGTAATTCTGCTGAAAACAGCGTTAGTCCGTGTCAGTCGCATTCAAAACACACAAGTTTAGAGGAAACAATAAGAAAAGTGTTCGGAAAAGGAGATACGTTGTAACATCCCAAGTATGAAAACTCCCCTTTAGAATGTTTGTTTCATGTTTATTAAAGTATTTCATCATGTCATCATATTGTTTCCATTTGTTTTCATTTAGTTTGCATCTGTTTTTCCCTGTTTTCACAATTCAAATTTAAACTTTATTCAAACCTTTATTTCATACTTGCTCTGTTACAACATTTTAAATAAAAATCACAAATAAAAACAACCAATTTGTTTTCATTTTATTCCATAGTGCTCAACTATTAAAATTAGGGGTTACATCAATCAATTAAATTCCAAACCTTATTCAAAATTCAAATACATTTTACAAACAGCACCCAACTTGAATATATGAAAATTACCAAACAATTATAATCATTTAATCAAATTAAACATAGGGGTCACCCTATTTAAAAGCTTGTTTTTATTAATGATCATTTAATTCTAAAATTCATCCAAATTTGGTTTACATACAAACATCAAGCAAATTTCAAAATTTCTGAAAACAAACTTAGCATTTGTTTGCTAATGACCTAAATAGCTTACCCTATTTTTCCCAAAATTTTTACTAATTTGAAACCTATCAAATTCTTCCATTTCCTTTTTCAGCAAAAAAAAACAGGAGAAAGAATTTAAAAAAAAAAAAGTTTGGCGCCAAAGGGGAGTGGGCTGCGCCCAGCCCACCTCCTCCTATTTCTCCCGCGCGCGGCCGGCCTTTTCTTCCTCCCCGCGCGCAACTTAGCCCACAGCAGCCCGGTACCGGTTCGCGTTTCTAATCCCCGTCTTCCCCGCGTACGGCACCCCATCCGGCCGTGCCACGGCGGCACGGTCGCGAGCCGACGGCGATCCAAGCCCCCGCACCCTTATAAAATCCCCCTAGGGCAGCGCGCCACCAACCCTAGCCAAGCCTGCCCCTATTTCCCTCGAGGGCGCCGCCAATTTCTCGCTCCCCGCCATTCTCCCCTCTCGCTGTCACCTCGCCGGAGACGATCCTCTCTGAAACCCCGATGGCAGCCACCTCTCCCGTTCGCCTCCTTCCTCGCTGATCGCTGGAACTGCACGGCCACCTCTCCCTCGTCTGTTTAAACACCAGAGCCACCTCGGAGAGCTTCTGTAGCTGCGCCGCCGTCCACGGAGCTGTCGTCGTCGAGCCGTCGCCCCCGAGCCCCTGCTGCCCTCACAGTGAGCTCCACCGTGCTCTCTCCCCCTCCTGCTCCCTCTCTGTCACGAGCACACGCAAGCGCACGCATCCGTGCACACATCCAGCACACGTCTCACCGCGAGCAGCACGAGCACGGCCGCGTTGATCCCCGCCGGCGAGCAGCGTTTTGTTCTCTGACAGAGTTCAGCGCGCGCACGTTCAAAATTCAGTTAACGCGCCTGTCGAATCTTAACCTCACTGCCTAACTGAATCTGTCAAAACGAAGTCGAGTACTGCAGTGGCTTGCAGTGCAGCGCGCGCACCCACAGGTCGCTGGTTCGATCCCTCGCACCCGCGTGATAAAACCACATTTTTTGCGCGCATTACTGACAACCGTGCCCCACCCGTCAGCGGCCCTCGCTGCCACGCACGCGCAGGCACGCCACGCTGGCCCCAGGCCCACGGGCAGTGGCTGTGGTTGGTTTACTGCGCGGTAACAAAAGTTTTTCCAGCATGTTTCTTTTAAAACTAGTCCTTTTAAATTGCATATTAGTCCTCAAAATGAAAACCTTAATAACTTTTAATCTATAAATCCAAATAATAAAATCTAAATATGTGCAATGCTCTAAATTTAATAATCTATCTAATGGTAGCATTTGTTTTCTGTTTTGAATTTTCAAAATGCAATTCAAATTTGAATTCAAATAATTCAATTGTAATTTGCTAAATTGCATAACTAAATCATAATTAATCCAAATAATACAAATAAAATATGTTTTCCATACCATTTTGAACCACCTATTCAAATATAAATTTTGTTGCATGGTTTGAATAATTTAAATTGCTTAAAGAATTTAAACCTTGTTTAAATCATTTAAATTTGATAAAATCATAACTTGCTCAAATTAAATTATTTTTGAACATGCAAAATATGTTTTCAAACTAGAAAAACATAACCTTTTCAAATATGAGTTTGAATTTATGTGTTGAACAAATAAAATTCAAATAAAATTCATGCTTGTTTTAAATTCATTTAAAACTTGTTTAATTTTGTTTAAGTCATAATAAATTCATCCTAATTCCTTTTTCAATATTTGAAACATGTAATCCACCCAAAAGTTTATGATATTTTCAAATATGAATTTTGTTATTTATTTTGCACAAATTACCTTGGTGAAAACAACAAATACATGTGTGTCACCTTTAAGGAACCAAAAATTCTTTAACTTAATAAATAAAATTCCAAATTGGTAAACCTCATTTCCATTTGGTTCTAGGGTTGTTATTTTGTTGTTTTCCTCATCCATGCATCATACTAATCCACCTTCACCTGTTGATTAGTTGGAAAACAAATAATCCAACCAAAATTCATGGGCTTTTCATATGCAACCCAAAAATTGCATATGTGTCCATTTAAATTGTGTTACCATGTCAATTAGTTTATTTTGATGCATCTATTAACTTGACATGCATCATCCCATGATTGTGCACTATGCCATGATATTGATTGTTTATTTTCCTGTATTGTTTGTTTGCTTCTTCTCGGATAGACGACGACGTTGAGACAGACGATCTTTACGACACCCCTTCTGAGGATCTAGCCCAGTACCCGGCTACTGAGTTTGCAGGAAAGTTATCACTCACATGAACCATTGTGTTCCTTTTAACATTGGTTACCGATACTTTCCGTTGTCCATTTCTGCTAGCCATATGTATCGTGGTTTCTGTTACGAACCTATCACATGATACCCTGAACCCTGATATTGCCTCACCTCCAGTCCTATAACCCCGTTGCTTGGGCCCGTGTCTTACTAGCATGCTTAGGGTTGTTTTTGCTCGAGTCTGTTACCCGTTACTTTCTGTTATCATATTCTATTATATTCTGGGGCTCGATGTTAAACAACAACCTGTTAATTTGAGGTAATAATAATTTGCTGATAAGGCACCGGCAGGAGGCCCGGCGTGGTTTTGAGGCCTGCTAGTGTCGACCCTAATAGGAAAAGGGTCTTGTCTACTGATCCATGATGAGCGCACTATCCGCATGTGGGAAGCGTGTATGGGCGCCCCCCTCAATTTGATTCGATTCGCATCTCGTCCAAATCACCACACTTAGTTCGGGCTTTCCATTTGATGCACGCATATGCAGGTACGAACCCGAGGCCAGGGTGGAACTTTTGTAGTCGGCATTTAGGGCGGCGTGGTCTTCCAGTGCTATGAGGGTCCCCTTTTCTTCGTGGGGCTCGATTAGCCGCGCACGCACAGCACGTGGTGCTTTGGGCTTGATGCGAAGAAGAGTTGAGTTGTGTTGAGTGCCCCGCTTGGTGGGAAAGGCCTTCCCATCTGGCGGGTTATTCTTACGTGTACGGCCAAATTGGTGCACCCCTGCAGGGATAAATCTTCTCGAGAAGCCGTGTTTTCCGCGGTTATGGTTGACTTGGTGAAAGTACTGGCTAACAAGTACTCAGAACAACTTACACCTAACTAATGATAACTTGACTAGTAATAGGCTTATTGACACAACAATTGGATCCATCATTAATCCAACTGGGTGAGTTATCCTCGGATTGCTTCTTTGGATAAGGGGCGAGATCCAGGATGGGTTTGTTTGGTGGTTAGTTATAGTTGGTTACGATACGCTATCTTATCCCCTTTCTCATAGCCGGAAGTTGTAGTTTGTTCTGTAGTTGGTTAGTGCAGCCAGTTGCAGCATCTTTTATATCCCTTTCTTCCGTTGAACCCAAGGCATCTGTGCTTGGTGTTGACGGGCTACACTTTGGTGAACTGTGAGTCTTGCTTGCCAGTACGTTTATGTACTGACCCCTTTGGGGCTGTGGTTTCCGCAGACTACGCTTACGAGGATCCCCGTGACGGCTACTACGTGGAGTTTGACGAGGCTGCTGACGAGTAGGTAGCGGACCCGGGCAGGATCCAAGACATCGTGGATGGGCTCCGTTTTCTTTTCATTCCCGGCTTCTTAAGCCTAGTTGGATTTGTCTGTACTCAGACCCTTTGAATGCTTCCGCTGAGATGTAATGATGTTATGTTGGGACATGTGTCCTCTGGATGATTGTATTTGCTATTCTCTGCCCTAGTGAGGGCCAGTTGCAACTTATTTCCATCTTTTGTGTCCTAGAGATATGTTGTGTTATCATCTTGTTCGAAGCTGTTGACGTACCATGTGTGTATGGTATGAAGTACGTCAATGGTAGTGTCCTGATTTCTACGGGATAGTTTACATCGACGGTGAATAGTAAAGATTGGTTGTCACACATAAGTGTTGGCCTACTCGTAAGAGATGCGGGTGCCGGTAAGCCCCGTAATCCAATCAAAATACTGTTCAGTTCGTACGATGAGTATCCTCTAGAAGTCCGGGTGCGACAAATGGTATCAGAGCCTGTCTGCCTGTAGGATCCCTTTTACTGGTCGCAGTTGAGTCTAGAAACTATTTTTGTAGCTATATAGGAAAAATGAAACGTGAGAGTAGGAATTCTGCCATTTTTCTTCTTTCCCCACCCACCCACCCTTTTTCTGGTAAGGAAGTGCAACGTTGTTTTCCCTTCTCACCTAAACTTTCAAGTTAGGATTTCACGAATCCTGGTTTCTCTAGGATAGTTATATCTACTAGACCATAGGAATGGAGGTGGTTTTGACATGATTTATCATGTTGCCTACTCATGATTGAGAACGGAGGCGTGTAAGCCCCGGAAGCAAATCCTCTATTCCTTAAGCAGTAGATATTGATCCTTTAGAAGCCCGGATGGGGTTTTCCGTAGTACCTCAGGAGTTTTTGGTCTCGTGTTTCCCGTTGTTGCTTCGATATCCTGTTCTTCTCAACATCCTTTTCGTCCGTTGAAACCTTGTTGTTGCTTTCCACTTCAGTTCTCTACCGGCGTCTAATCAAAACTTCCCCGATCATCTGCAGATGGATCTCAGGTTCTTCCCGCAGGTGGTTCGGATGACTCGTTGCGAGAGCACTGCCGGTTATCCGGAGATGCTGAGAGACATGGTCACTTATCTGGGGTTCCGTTGGGCACCAGAGTACCAGGTCTACGAGCAGCAGCGAGAGTTTGACCAGACCTACTACCAGGCTATCGTCTACATTCTGTCAGATGATGGCATGAGCGTTGTCCACCGCTACGAGGCAGTAGGTTCCACAGTGGATATGGCCGTGCAGCAGGCAGCTTATGTGAGTCTCACCGTCCTTCGTGCTGACTACTGGGGATTTGACGATTCTATCTATCGCCACATCCCCCGTGGTTACATCACTTCGGAGGGAGCTCACTTCACTCTCTACGACAACCTGGATGTCTACGAGCATGATAACACCAGGCTGCACACCACCGCTCAGTTTGTGAGGCACAGTGACGCAGTTGCCACCACACTTTCTCAGGAGTTGGCTTCAGTCAGAGAGCAGCTCTACCTTGCTTTGACTTGTCTGGCGACGTACACCACAGACTTTGTTGGAGATGAGCGCTTTGCACGTTTTGATCAGCCAGTTGGACGTCGTCTGCCAGATGCTGGAGGTTACGAGCCGATCAGAGGTCCACTCCTCAACCTCGGTGCTGGTTACACTGGGATTCCACGCTTTGGAGCACAGGGAGCTGACGCTATGTACTTCACCACACCTAGAGTCGCTCTCAGGCCACGTCAGATCTATGTGGATCGTCGTTCTACCTACTTTCGTGGGCCTCCTCCTCATCGTACCCCTCGTCGTACTACTCACCGCCGTCCTGCGTGATGAGCATGGGAATACCGATGTATCCATTCATAGCTATGTTTAGTTATCCTTTGGCTTTCGAACCATGTAATGGTGTGTTGGATATTCTGATGTATTTGAACATGTGATGATGTACCTGTTGGTTATCTATTCATGTGTCGAAATAATCTCTCTTTCGGTTACCAAGTCTATCCTTTCCTATTGTTGTGCTAAAATGCATGTCTATTCAGGATGCCGCCAACAAGGAGCAACCCGCCTGAGCCACCTCCGATCACGGAGCTGTTGACTCAGATGACTCAGGTCGTGACGCAGATGGCCCAGATCCAGGCTAACCAGCACAACAACCAGAATGCTCCGCGAGTCAGCATCAAGGAGTTTCTGAGTCTGGGGCCGAGAGCTTTCGTGGCAACACGTGAGCCTCTGGATGCTGATGACTGGATCAGGGAGATGGCCAGGGCTCTGGACATTGCTCACGTTGCTGAGGAAGACAAAGTCAAGTATGCCACCTACCTACTGAAGGGTCAGGCAGCTACCTGGTGGGAGAATTACCAGACCATGAGAGCTGGATACCCAATCACCTGGGGCTGTTTCAAGGATGCCTTCCTGAAGCACCACATCCCAGATGGTCTCATGGAAAGGATGCGTGAAGAGTTCTGCTCTCTTAAGCAGGGCAAGCTGGACGTCATTGGCTACCAGAATGAGTTCAATCGCCTCGCTCGTTATGCTGGTGATGAGGTGTCCACTGAGGCCAAGAAGATGGCAAGGTTCCGCCGAGGTTTTAACCCGGAACTCAAGTACGCCCTCACCAAGATCAAGTGCAAAGACTTCGAGGAGCTCATGAACACCGCGCTCAATGAGGAAAATGGGCGCAAGGCGTTCGAAGAGTCGCGCAAGCACTCGCGTGAGGGTGGTTCCTCCTCCAACATGACCACCCCTCCGCAGAAGCGCCGCATCTGGGTGCCAAATGGTGCTGTCACTAGGGCTCCATATGCCCAAGCTTCTCAAGGCTTCGCTTCCCGCCCACCCAACCCAGCTCAGATGCAGGCTCAGAGGTTCTCAATGGGGCAGCCAAGGCCAGATGCACCTCGTGTCGTCACTTGCTACAAATGCAAGCAGACAGGGCACTATGCTGACAAGTGCACTCAGAGGCAGCTACCTCCACCACCTCCTCGCCCCAACACCAACCAGGCAATGGTTCGTGCTCCCCCGGCTAAAGCCTTCAACTCCAACAACAGGCCTGTCGGGAGGACCGCGAGGGTGAATCATATCAAGGCCGACAAAGCTAAGGAAGCTGCTGACGTCGTTCTCGGTACATTCCCCGTAAACTCTAACCCAGCTAAAGTGTTGTTTGATACCGGAGCATCGCATTCTTTCGTGTCAAAGATCTTTGCGACAGTAGTTAAACTACCTTTTGTTGGTTTGGGTTCCCCGCTAGTAGTAAACTCCCCTGGAGCAACTATGCAAACTTCCAAAATCAGTCATGAGAATCAGATTCTAATTGGAGGTCATATATTCCTTGCTTCCCTCATTCTGCTTGGCAATTCCGACATTGATGTCATTCTTGGCATGGATTGGTTGAAGGCCAATAAAGCTACGATTGATTGTGCTAAGAAGTCGATAACTCTGTTCCACCCTTCCGGCCAGATAGTCTATTCTCCAAATGAATCAAGTTATGTTCAGCTGTACACCCTCGATGCTAAACCTCTACCTCTACTTGAAAATGTTCCGGTGGTTTGTGAATTCCCTGACGTCTTTCCAGAAGAGTTGCCAGGGATGCCTCCGGACAGAGCAGTTGAGTTCGTGATCGAGCTTGAACCAGGTACTGCTCCAATCTCTAAGCATCCATACAAGATAGCTCCTCCTGAACTGAAATTGTTGAAGGAGCAAATCGATATGTACATGGAGAAAGGTTACATTCAGCCCAGTTCCTCCGCTTGGGGTTGCCCAACTCTGTTCGTTGCCAAGAAGGATCAAACAAAAAGACTCGTTGTTGACTATCGTCCTCTTAACGAGAAAACCATCAAGAACAAGTATCCAATTCCTCGTATCGATGATATTTTTGAAAAACTTGCTGGAGCCTCAATATTCTCAAAGTTGGACTTGAGGATGGGTTATCATCAAATAAAGATCAGAAAGGAAGATATTCCAAAAACAGCTTTCACCACTCGGTACGGTCTATATGAATACACCGTCATGTCCTTTGGTCTCACCAATGCACCGGCGACATTCTCAAGACTCATGAATTCTGTCTTCCATGAATACCTCGACAAGTTCGTTGTGGTATATCTCGATGACATCCTGGTCTACTCAAAATCTGAGGAAGAGCATGGAGAACACCTTCGTCTCACTCTCATGAAACTTCGCGAGCATCGTCTATATGCCAAGTTTTCCAAATGTGAGTTCTGGATTCCAGAAGTGGCTTACCTTGGTCATGTCATCTCCGCCAAGGGCATAGCCATTGATCCAGAAAAGGTTAAAGCAATTGTTGATTGGAAACCTCCTAAGACGGTAAAACAAGTTAGAAGCTTTCTAGGCTTGGCTAGCTATTGCCGTCGTTTCGTTCAAAACTTTTCCAAGATTGCCAAACCTCTCACTGATCTCACAAAGAAGGACAAGAAGTTCGTTTGGACTCCACAGTGTGATGAGAGTTTCAATCTCTTGAAGACTAAACTCACTTCTACCCCAGTTCTGGTTGGCCCAGATACTACCAAACCTTTCCAGATATTCTGTGATGCTTCTCTCCAAGGTCTAGGTGCAGTTCTTATGCAAGAACGTCAAGTTGTGGCTTATGCTTCACGTCAGTTGAATCCACATGAGCAAAACTATCCCACACATGATCTAGAACTTGCAGCAGTTGTGTTTGCCCTCAAGAAATGGAGGCAATACTTGTTGGGTAATCGCACTGAAATCTTTTCTGATCATAAGAGTCTGAAATACATCTTCACTCAGCCAGATCTAAACCTCAGGCAAAGGAGATGGATTGAAAAGATTAAAGACTTTGATCTCACCATTTCTTACACTCCAGGCAAGGCTAATGTTATGGCCGATGCTCTCAGTCGCAAGTCATATTGCAATAATCTCATGATCATGGAAAGCCAACCTCCACTTCATGAAGAATTCCAGAAGCTGAACCTTGGTCTTGTTCCTCAAGGTTATCTTGCGAGCTTGACAGCCAGTCCAACTCTTGAGGACAAGATTCGTTCTGAACAACTTCGTGATACTGAAATCAAGAAGATGGTAGAACACATCAAAGAAGGCAAGGAGAAATTTAAGTCCTTCTCAATTGATGACAAAGGAACTGTGTTCTTTGAAGGACGCATTGCAGTTCCTCAAGTTCAAAGTCTCAAAGATGTCATTCTCAAGGAGGCTCATGAAACTCCTCTTTCCATCCACCCTGGAAGTACAAAGATGTACCAGGATCTTAAGACACTGTATTGGTGGCCTGGCATGAAACGTGAAATTGCTCAATACGTTTCTGAATGCGACGTTTGTCAACGTGTTAAGGCAGTCCATCAGAAAACAGCCGGTCTACTCCAACCTCTGAAAATTCCTGAGTGGAAGTGGGACATGATTGAAATGTACTTCGTCACTGGTTTTCCAAAGTCCAAGAAGGGCAACGATGCAATCTTCGTTGTTATTGATCGTCTCACTAAAGTAGCTCACTTCTTTGCTGTCAAAGAAACAATCTCAGCTAGCCAGTTAGCAGAACTCTACACAGCAAAGATTGTTCCCCTTCATGGTGTTCCATTGGAAATAAGCTCAGACCGTGGAAGCATATTCACTTCTCATTTCTGGAAAAGCTTTCAAGAAGCATTGGGCACCAAACTTCTGTTCAGCACAGCTTATCACCCTCAGTCTCAGGGGCAAGTCGAAAGAGTCAATCAGATTCTCGAGGATATGCTCAGAGCATGTGGTATCTCCTTTGGCATGAAATGGGAGGATTGCCTTCCATATGCTGAATTCTCCTACAACAACAGCTACCAGGCAAGCCTAGGCATGGCACCATTTGAAGCACTCTATGGCCGCAGATGCAGGAGTCCAATCAATTGGTCTGGAGCTGGTGAACGTTCACTCTTAGGCCCTGACATTGTTAAGGAAGCCGAGGAGAAAGTTCGTATCATTCGTGACAATCTCAAGATTGCTCAGTCTCGTCAGAAAAGCTACTATGACAGCAAGCACAGGGATATGATCTATGCACCTGGTGACAAGGCATATCTCCGTGTAACTCCCCTCAGAGGCACTCATCGTTTCGGTGTGAAAGGAAAGCTTGCGCCAAGATACATTGGTCCTTTCAACATTCTCTCAAGGCGTGCGGAAAATGCCTATCGTCTTGAACTTCCAGAAAAACTATCCAAGGTGCACGATGTGTTCCACGTGTCACAGCTAAAGAGGTGTTTCAAAGATCCAGATCGTGCAGTTGATCATGATTCCATTGAACTGCAAGATGATCTATCTTATGAGGAGCACCATGTTCGTATTCTCGATGAGACCGAGCGTAAGACTCGCAACAAGAGCACCAAGTTCTTGAAAGTGCAGTGGTCGCATCATTCCGATAAAGAGGCAACGTGGGAGACCGAAGAGGATCTTCGCAAGAAGTATCCGGACCTTTTCCTTTCTCAGTAGGAATCTCGGGGCGCGATTCCTTCAAGGGGGGGCGTTTTGTAACATCCCAAGTATGAAAACTCCCCTTTAGAATGTTTGTTTCATGTTTATTAAAGTATTGCATCATGTCATCATATTGTTTCCATTTGTTTTCATTTAGTTTGCATCTGTTTTTCCCTGTTTTCACAATTCAAATTTAAACTTTATTCAAACCTTTATTTCATACTTGCTCTGTTACAACATTTTAAATAAAAATCACAAATAAAAACAACCAATTTGTTTTCATTTTATTCCATAGTGCTCAACTATTAAAATTAGGGGTTACATCAATCAATTAAATTCCAAACCTTATTCAAAATTCAAATACATTTTACAAACAGCACCCAACTTGAATATATGAAAATTACCAAACAATTATAATCATTTAATCAAATTAAACATAGGGGTCACCCTATTTAAAAGCTTGTTTTTATTAATGATCATTTAATATTAAAATTCATCCAAATTTGGTTTACATACAAACAGCAAGCAAATTTCAAAATTTCTGAAAACAAACTTAGCATTTGTTTTCTAATGACCTAAATAGCTTACCCTATTTTTTCCAAAATTTTTACTAATTTAAAACCTATCAAATTCTTCCATTTCCTTTTTCAGCAAAAAAAAAAACAGGAGAAAGAATTTAAAAAAAAAATAAAGTTTGGCGCCAAAGGGGAGTGGACTGCGCCCAGCCCACCTCCTCCTATTTCTCCCGCGCGCGGCCGGCCTTTTCTTCCTCCCCGCGCGCAACCCAGCCCACAGCAGCCCGGTACCGGTTCGCGTTTCTAATCCCCGTCTTCCCCGCGTACGGCACCCCATCCGGCCGTGCCACGGCGGCACGGTCGCGAGCCGACGGCGATCCAAGCCCCCGCACCCTTATAAAATCCCCCTAGGGCAGCGCGCCACCAACCCTAGCCAAGCCTGCCCCTATTTCCCTCGAGGGCGCCGCCAATTTCTCGCTCCTCGCCATTCTCCCCTCTCGCTGTCACCTCGCCGGAGACGATCCTCTCTGAAACCCCGATGGCAGCCACCTCTCCCGTTCGCCTCCTTCCTCGCTGATCGCTGGAACTGCACGGCCACCTCTCCCTCGTCTGTTTAAACACCAGAGCCACCTCGGAGAGCTTCTGTAGCTGCACCGCCGTCCACGGAGCTGTCGCCGTCGAGCCGTCGCCCCCGAGCCCCTGCTGCCCTCACGGTGAGCTCCACCGTGCTCTCTCCCACTCCTGCTCCCTCTCTGTCACGAGCACACGCACGCGCACGCATCCGTGCACACATCCAGCACACGTCTCACCGCGAGCAGCACGAGCACGGCCGCGTTGATCCCCGCCGGCGAGCAGCGTTTCGTTCTCTGACAGAGTTCAGCGCGCGCACGTTCAAAATTCAGTTAACGCGCCTGTCGAATCTTAACCTCACTGCCTAACTGAATCTGTCAAAACGAAGTCGAGTACTGCAGTGGCTTGCAGTGCAGCGCGCGCACCCACAGGTCGCTGGTTCGATCCCTCGCGCCCGCGTGATAAAACCACACTTTTTGCGCGCAGTACTGACAACCGTGCCCCACCCGTCAGCGGCCCTCGCTGCCACGCACGCGCAGGCACGCCACGCTGGCCCCAGGCCCACGGGCAGTGGCTGTGGTTGGTTTACTGCGCGGTAACAAAAGTTTTTCGAGCATGTTTCTTTTAAAACTAGTCCTTTTAAATTGCAGATTAGTCCTCAAAATGAAAACCTTAATAACTTTTAATCTATAACTCCAAATAATAAAATCTAAATATGTGCAATGCTCTAAATTTAATTCTCTATCTAATGGTTGCATTTGTTTTATGTTTTGAATTTTCAAAATGCAATTCAAATTTGAATTCAAATAATTCAATTGTAATTTGCTAAATTGCATAACTAAATCATAATTAATCCAAATAATACAAATAAAATATGTTTTCCATACCATTTTGAACCACCTATTCAAATATAAATTTTGTTGCATGGTTTGAATAATTTAAATTGCTTAAATAATTTAGACCTTGTTTAAATCATTTAAATTTGATAAAATCATAACTTGCTCAAATTAAATTATTTGTGAACATGCAAAATATGTTTTCAAACTAGAAAAACATAACCTTTTCAAATATGAGTTTGAATTTATGTGTTGAACAAATAAAATTCAAATAAAATTCATGCTTGTTTTAAATTCATTTAAAACTTGTTTAATTTTGTTTAAGTCATAATAAATTCATCCTAATTCCTTTTTCAATATTTGAAACATGTAATCCACCCAAAAGTTTATGATATTTTCAAATATGAATTTTGTTATTTATTTTGCACAAATTACCTTGGTGAAAACAACAAATACATGTGTGTCACCTTTAAGGAACCAAAAATTCTTTAACTTAATAAATAAAATTCCAAATTGGTAAACCTCATTTCCATTTGGTTCTAGGGTTGTTATTTTGTTGTTTTCCTCATCCATGCATCATACTAATCCACCATCACCTGTTGATTAGTTGGAAAACAAATAATCCAACCAAAATTCATGGGCTTTTCATATGCAACCCAAAAATTGCATATGTGTCCATTTAAATTGTGTTACCATGTCAATTAGTTTATTTTGATGCATCTATTAACTTGACATGCATCATCCCATGATTGTGCACTATCCCATGATATTGATTGTTTATTTTCCTGTATTGTTTGTTTGCTTCTTCTCGGATAGACGACGACGTTGAGACCGACGATCTTTACGACACCCCTTCTGAGGATCTAGCCCAGTACCCGGCTACTGAGTTTGCAGGCAAGTTATCACTCACATGAACCATTGTGTTCCTTTCAACATTGGTTACTGATACTTTCCGTTGTCTATTTCTGCTAGCCATATGTATCGTGGTTTCTGTTACGAACCTATCACATGATACCCTGAACCCTGATATTGCCTCACCTCCAGTCCTATAACCCCGTTGCTTGGGCCCGTGTCTTACTAGCATGCTTAGGGTTGTTTTTGCTCGAGTCTGTTACCCGTTACTTTCTGTTATCATATTCTATTATATTCTGGGGCTCGATGTTAAACAACAACCTGTTAATTTGAGGTAATAATAATTTGCTGATAAGGCACCGGCAGGAGGCCCGGCGTGGTTTTGAGGCCTGCTAGTGTCGACCCTAATAGGAAAAGGGTCTTGTCTACTGATCCATGATGAGCGCACTATCCGCATGTGGGAAGCGTGTATGGGCGCCCCCCTCAATTTGATTCGATTCGCATCTCGTCCAAATCACCACACTTAGTTCGGGCTTTCCATTTGATGCATGCATATGCAGGTACGAACCCGAGGCCAGGGTGGAACTTTTGTAGTCGGCATTTAGGGCGGCGTGGTCTTCCAGTGCTATGAGGGTCCCCTTTTCTTCGTGGGGCTCGATTAGCCGCGCACGCACAGCACGTGGTGCTTTGGGCTTGATGCGAAGAAGAGTTGAGTTGTGTTGAGTGCCCCGCTTGGTGGGAAAGGCCTTCCCATCTGGCGGGTTATTCTTACGTGTACGGCCAAATTGGTGCACCCCTGCAGGGATAAATCTTCTCGAGAAGCCGTGTTTTCCGCGGTTATGGTTGACTTGGTGAAAGTACTGGCTAACAAGTACTCAGAACAACTTACACCTAACTAATGATAACTTGACTAGTAATAGGCTTATTGACACAACAATTGGATCCATCATTAATCCAACTGGGTGAGTTATCCTCGGATTGCTTCTTTGGATAAGGGGCGAGATCCAGGATGGGTTTGTTTGGTGGTTAGTTATAGTTGGTTACGATACGCTATCTTATCCCCTTTCTCATAGCCGGAAGTTGTAGTTTGTTCTGTAGTTGGTTAGTGCAGCCAGTTGCAGCATCTTTTATATCCCTTTCTTCCGTTGAACCCAAGGCATCTGTGCTTGGTGTTGACGGGCTACACTTTGGTGAACTGTGAGTCTTGCTTGCCAGTACGTTTATGTACTAACCCCTTTGGGGATGTGGTTTCCGCAGACTACGCTTACGAGGATCCCCGTGACGGCTACTACGTGGAGTTTGACGAGGCTGCTGACGAGTAGGTAGCAGACCCGGGCAGGATCCAAGACATCGTGGATGGGCTCCATTTTCTTTTCATTCCCGGCTTCTTAAGCCTAGTTGGATTTGTCTGTACTCAGACCCTTTGAATGCTTCCGCTGAGATGTAATGATGTTATGTTGGGACATGTGTCCTCTGGATGATTGTATTTGCTATTCTCTGCCCTAGTGAGGGCCAGTTGCAACTTATTTCCATCTTTTGTGTCCTAGAGATATGTTGTGTTATCATCTTGTTCGAAGCCGTTGACGTACCATGTGTGTATGGTATGAAGTACGTCAATGGTAGTGTCCTGATTTCTACGGGATAGTTTACATCGACGGTGAATAGTAAAGATTGGTTGTCACACATAAGTGTTGGCCTACTCGTAAGAGATGCGGGTGCCGGTAAGCCCCGTAATCCAATCAAAATACTGTTCAGTTCGTACGATGAGTATCCTCTAGAAGTCCGGGTGCGACATACGTTTTCGACGTATCAATCCTCTATCCAACCTGCTTGTCAACACCTTCTGCTCCTTGTTGGGTTCGACACTCTTATTTATCGAAAGTACTACGATACACCCCCTATACTTATGGATCATCACCCTCCTCCGGCCATCCTCCCCGGTGTAAGGGAGAGATATTTCTCTTTTTTCTTGTTATTTTGTACTAATTATTTTTCTATATATAATTGAAATATTTAGTTATAGTTTAGATGTAGTTATTTAGTTATAGTTTAGAATTAGATTTAGTTATAGTGAATTTTTAGAAATAGATATTTAGCTGGTGATTTTAGTGACTTAGTGAATTTTTAGAAATAGATATTTAGCTAGTGTATAGTGACTTAATAAATTTTTAGTATAGATTTTTTTTTAGGATTAGATATAGAAATTTAGAAATAGATATCATGATTACATAATTTTAGTATAGAAATTTATATTTAGATATAATGATTATAACTTGTTATAAGAATTGGATATAGTGATTATAATTTGTTAAAGAAACTTAGATTATATATAGTGATATAATTTGTTATATATATGACTTGTTGAAATAGAATAATTGCTAAGTCTCTAAACCAAACTAATAATGCTATGTCCAATATCTTGTGTTTTTAGTTTATTTTTTGTGGCGATGATGTCCCTGTTGGACCCACCGGGCGATGTCCGGGACTAGACCCCGCCGGGCTGGCACTAGGAGGTTCTTCCTACCGGGACACACAGCTTGGTGAGAAATCCGGATGCTGTGGTCGACCTGGATCTTCTTTGGTGGCGATCGCGTGGGCCATGGTCGGTGCAGAGGGATGCGGCCCCCAAGGAGGTGGTACGTCAGCGTATCAGGGAGGAGGACGAGCACGTCTGTCGCTGCGTCTACTTGCTTTAAAGGGAGTATAATTATAACAATAGTTGGTCCATTATACGAAGAAAACTCTACCATGTGAGCTTTGACCCTGTTAGGGTTCCGTATCCGTGGACGCGCAACACCCGCAACTCAGCACCCCGCGGCTTAGTATACGGTCGAAATTAGTTCGATGTATTAGAGTTAAATAAAAATAGACCCGAGCTATATGTAACAGAATTATTATTCGTGATATCGACATATTAGTGATACCTTAAGTTATTATTCCGCTACTTTGACTTGTTGAAATATGAGATATCACTTAGTGTTTTCCACATTATTGAAACAAATTTCTTTCATTTGTATCAGTGATACTTTGAATTATTATTCTGCTAGATTGACTTGTTGAAATAGAGATATCACTTAGTCTTATCCACATTATTGAAATAATTTTCTTTCATTTGTATTAGTTGTGATATGGACGGCAGAGAGGGTGAAGAAGACCTATTCACGATAACAAAAGATGGCACACAACCCGGTGGACCCAATGACGTTGGAGATCAAGATGATGGTGGAGGTCAAGATGACGGCTCGTAGTACCTTAACGAGTCAGGTCAAGGAATGGAAAAAAGAGAGCAATCAGAAGGATTAGATGTGGCCACTGCAACAAGCAGCGATAATTGCGATGAACAAGCCTTAGTGAAGGCCAGGGAACCTACTGCTTCCAAGAAGACCTCCGCATCGACGTCCTCTACCAAGCAGTCGAAACGAGGCCCGGCTAAAGAGATGGCCTCTAGAGTGCATTTGATAATCAATGGTGTCTATCTGAATGGCGAACCAGCGGAGCCCGAAAAGATATCAGTTAAGTTCAGAAATCAGTGTGAAGTTATCGTTAGGGACCTCATCTCGATAAGTGTTCAAGAATGGAATAAGCCAGCACAAATACAAAATCGTCCTGGAGTTACTTTTGTCTCTGATAGGTCAAAAAACACTCTTTTCGCCAAGCTTATGACACATTTCGCCCTACCACACTGTGATAAAGAAGAGGATGATGCGTAAATGCTCAAGAAAGTCAAGCACTAGTCTCTTAAGAAGATGGATCAGGCTTTCAATGCTTACAAGAAAATATTATAGAAAGAATATCAGACTAAAAAAAGAGCTCCAATATTCGAGGGTCCGCTAGAGAAGAAGAGGCAATACTGGCCAGCATTTAAGGCGTACAAGGAATCACAAGAGGGTATGGAAAAGTCAGCAAAGAATAAGGCAAATGCGGCTAAGAAGAGATATCACGATACTATGGGTCCAGGCGGATACAGGGTTTCAATTCCTAAGTTCGATAAACTTGAGGCGGATCTGCGAGCTCAGGGGATCACTACACCTACAAAAGATTTTCCCAATCGATCTAGAAATTGGTTACTTGGGCATGGGGCAAAGTTTGACGCAAAGGGGGGGGTCTTATTGTCGATGCAAAAAATCGTGGTCCCTTTTGCGGCACTAGTTAGTGTATTCAAAGAGTTTAAAGAGGGAAAGTTCATGCCGGAACGAGAGAAAGACGAGTTGACGAAGGCCCTTGGTAATCCGGAACATCCCGGTTGGACACGAGGCTTCGGAGGATACTCATGGTCGACTGGGTTTACCACGGCAGAATCCAAATATGCATATAGAAGCCGAGAGAGAGGAAAGTAGTGGAAGGAGGCGGAGGTCTCAAACCGGATTGGGGAAATCGAACCCAAATATCAGCAGGTGCAAAAGCAGATTGACGAGCTTACAGGACGACTGCGCTCCCAGCCTCAAGACAATACACTCGATGGAGGCCCATCTCAACGCCGGAGCAGCATGGCTTCAACGGAGGTACCGGCTGACAATGCAGCGGTGATGCATAGTACACAAGTGATACATGATGCTGCTGCACCTATGGAGGCCATGGATTCAATCAAGGAGAAGACAAATTGTGAGCTCCATGTGTCCGTTTTGAACATATCCATGAAGGTGGCAGACGGCTATGCTTTACCTTGTGTAGATCGAGCGACCTACCATGGCCAGCCAATCCCACCTGGCTATGCTCGTGTCGGCGTGGATGGCTGCGGACACAAAACGTCAGATGGCTATGCGGGGAAAGAAACCCGCCTTGCCGCCAAAGGAGCCAATAGATCCGGCAGTACGGAAACACTTTAAGGGTCTGCTGGAAATGCCAACCCAAGTTCAGCTAAATCAAAATGATAACTATGTGCGCGGTTTATTAAAGAGTCATGCCAAAGCAAAGAAGAAGGGAAGCACAATTCCCCAGCTCGGTCAGCAGACAAAACAGTCGATCTCCCCGCTCAAGGTGGTACCCACTGCACACAAACCCTCCGAGCCAATTGATATGGATGAAGTTAAGAGGTTTGCGAGATCTTGTGGTGTCACCGTTGAGTAATTGCTAAGCGGTCGCGATGGGGGCTTCCAAGTTGCTGATACAGCATGGAAATATGAGTCAGGAAAGTCTCTCGTCAGACCTGACCTGCTCGGCTCTCTAACAACACATATGCGTCAACTGCATCAGTGGTACATGAAAGCCTCAACCCAAGGGCTGGATGCACTCATGATCAAAGTTGGACTTGCGCATTTCTACCGCGATGACTCGATCTCTCTTTATTTGGAAGATCTTTTTTATCTCTGTAATCTAGACGGCCTGGATAAATCGATCATCGGCACTTATTGCCTGTAAGTGATTAATTTATGTCTGTAATTAAGTCTCTACCTTACCTTGTTCTATCATTGCTTCTTATTATCCTCACTGTACTATATATGTTATGTAGATTGAATATTCATGAATGTCAAGGAACCGCTGGCATTGGGTTCATTGACCCATATATCATCAATGATATAATTCTAAAGCAATACCCCCGTGAAACGGAGAATAACATTTTTACGTTTTTGGAGAAACAATTTTACTGTAGTGAAATACTATTTCCTTGCAGACACGGGTGAGTCTTATTTTCTTCTGCATATTCCTGCATATTTCTATTTTGCTAACTCCATGTTAAGTGTAATTGATGAGTTATGCCTGACTGTGCATATAAACGTGTGCAGTTTTCACTGGATTCTTCTCAACATTCACGTTGACACCGGAGTAGTTGACCTCATGGACTCTATGAAAAAACACAATAGGAGTATGTGTCCGTGATTCCAGTGCTCAACAAGTAAGTTCAATCATTGTCGCAGTATATCGTAACCTTTTGTTCAATCATTGTCGTACGATGACCCCTTTATTCCTTTGCTTTGCCGGACAGTGCTTGGATGCGGTTCAGGAAGGACCAAGTCGGTCTTTCACAAACCAATATGCATGTTCATACAATCTATGTAAGTAGCACTTGCTAGATTCATGCATCTCTTTAATTGTGTGTGGATTAGTTGATTCAATTCTATTTCTCTTACAGTTCTCTCAGCAGCCAGCGGGAACAAACTTATGTGGGTTCTATGTCATGGAGAACATGAGGATCCTCGTGAATGAGCGGACGACTAGTATAAAGAATCTAACGATTCATGACAGGCGGAGGGAGCTCCTACTGCATGACCGCCTAGAAGCAATTCAAGAGAAATTGGCGGGGTTTTTGATTAACCACGTCATAAATCCAAATGGAGCATTTCATTATGGACAATGATCTCCAACCATTTAGATAGTCTTAGTGTACAAGTGAATCTCAATTAGTTCCATGTAATGATTTGTATACATGTTGTCAATGTGGAACTAATATAATATTACCTATATATATATATATATATATATATATATATATATATATATATATCATTAAAGCACATACCACTCCAGATTCTCCTACCGGGGCCAAAAAATAACCCAAAACGCTGCCGCGACACAAATAGCGCAAAACGCTGCCGCGGCAGAAAAACAAGGCAAAACGCTGCCGCGGCATGAAACAACCAAAATCAGCGAAAACCTTTAGCTCCGGTTCGTATTATAAACCGGGACTAAAGGTTGGCAGTCCCGCTCGCTGAGAAGCGCCCACGTGGTGCCACCTTTAGCCCCCGTTCGTAACCAAACCCGGGGTAAAGGGGGTCTTTAGTCGCGGTTTTGGAGCCCCGATTGGCCGGCCGGTGCGGTAGGGCCTCACCAACCGGGGCAATAGGCTTGTTTTCCACTAGTGGGGTGGCGCCGAGGCGGCTACTCCTGTATCGTGTCTCGGTCGCCATTGGGGTCGCGGAGCTCCTCCCGGGACACGTCATCCATCGACAGCCCCTTCGTCGGTTGCGAGGGCGTGTCAAGGCCGGGCTCCGTCTTCATGGCCAGCCTTTGCTTCTTCGGGGGCGGTGGGCCTCCGTGTTGTGGGCGTCCCTACGGCTGGGAGTGACACACGCACCTGTAGCGCGCTGCCGCACCCACGAGAGGACATAGTAGAGGTCGCGGTCCGCCCGCAACAGCTTGCGGCGCTCGACCACCCACCTCTCGTCCTCGTCCCATGTCTTAAGGGACGCCTCCCTCTCCTGCCGGAGCCGTCGGTGCCACGCCAAATAGTTGGTGGGGGCATACTCGGGGAGCTCGCGCTGCTCCGGCGTCAACTTCTCCCTCCGCTACAGGATGCAGAGGGAGAGCTCGTTGCCGTATGGCACCAGGCCTACGGCGCGACCACCGGCTCTCATCTTCCACTTCTTCGGCAAGTGGAAGTACGGCGGTACTGTGAGGTTGAACCTCTCGAACACTGCCACCTCGCAGACGGTGAGGCCTTTTCCCCTATGGGTGTCGTGGTTGTAGAAGCTCGCGGTAGAGCCCTGGCTTCGTCGTTGTGCATTATATGTTTAATTTTGTGTGATTACCAGCTCAAAACGGGGATCAAATTAATACATTGCATATTTATGAAGTGAACGGGTGGGCACCAACGATACTGCTTCCTGGGACGAGTCAAAGGTCGAGAGAGTTATGCTAAACATAATTTAGTTATTTGTCTTAAAAAAACTAAGCGAGCATAACATTTGACCTAATCTCCAACCATAACTGGAGAAGGAGTGTTTCTCCCCTTCTCCAGCCCTTCTTAAGTTGTTTAGATATGATTTTTTTTTTTTTTGCATTGCCAAATACTCCATAATCTAACATAAACAACAAATCATCACCTGCTGGACCGATTGTATGTTAGTGCATTTTATATCTTCTACCCTATAATTCTTTATGTTGTAGACACAAAGCGAACAAGGGTGCCTTTTTTTTCTTTTGATAAAATACACAAGTACAATTATTAGGGCCCCTCTATTTTCAAAATGATAGCAACTAGGAACTTGGAATGACAAAAGGGCAAAGAATTGAGACTTCATATAAGTGGTTGGGTATTTTCTTTTTGCCAAGGTTTGTTGGGCATGACCCATCTAGGGAAACAAAACTAATTCCAGCAGCCCTGCCTATCACAACGTATAAACAAATCGCTTTCACTAGAAAACCTAGGTGTTTTGACCCAGAAAGAGGCGAAATAGCTTCTAGAAGCATCTGCTTCCGAGATGAACTGTGAGGAATATAGTACCCCATCCGTCCATGTTATCTGTCTTAAAAATGGATATCTCTCTCACTTGTTGTAAAAATCGTCATGTAAAGAGAACCTAAACAAGGCCCAGTTCTGAAAACGTTTGAGCGACAATCTCAATTCTAACATTGCTTTTATTTCTTCCGTTCCTAAACCTATTTTCTTTGCGGGTCGTTCCTAAGAGCATCTCTACCAGATTTCTTAAAAAGGTTAAACCTGTAAAAAAAAATGACGTTACAGTTTTTGTCCAAAAAAGGGCGCTAGCAGATCTTGTAAAGTTCGGTCAACCCTTAAACTTTTTCACACTACATGGAGAATCCATCTGCGAGAACCTTACTTGTGTATTTTGGAAGGTTGTTTACACTCCACATGTAAAGTGGTCAAACCTCGTCGGAGCAGACGCACCACCGCGAAACTGCCCGGAATTTGCCTGGAACTCACCAGAATCCATCGCCGCACGCCGGAATCTACCACCGCCGGTCAGAATTCCGGCCAGCTCGAGCCCCGTTGCCGAGGCGAGGCCGGCCATGGACGGGGCAGACCAGGCGGGGAGGGGCCGAAGCAGGACGGGCGGCGTCGCAACATGGCTTGGGGGGGGGGGGGGGGGGGCGTCGGGAAACTCGCACGGCGCGGTAGCGGCGCCGAGAGCTCGCGCGCGCAGCGTGCAGGGCCGGAGAAGGGCGGGCGGGGCATGTCCGATGCGGCGGAGCAAGGCCGACGACAGTAGGGCTAGGCGGTTGGAGTTTTTTTTTTGGTTTACAATCTGTTTTATGGTGTCTGTTCTATCCGAGTTTAGCACTGCAAAACGGGTTTCGGGTGCCTGTAAACATGTTTTTAAGGGCTAATTTATAAGAAGTCTTCTACAGATGCTCAAAACTTCTTAAAGCACTCGACTTAGGTGGTGATAGAATTGAGGGTGGACTATGATAAATTAGCTTTTGCCTTCCATTTGGTTCAGCCAACCGATGTTGGTGATTATTATTTTCCACAACAGATCATAGAAAATTCAGCACATCACGAAGCAACCATAAACCGAGTCTTTCTCGAATGCTCCTTTTCACCCCTTGTATGGAGTACATGGTTGCCTACCTGATGAACGGATCAGTCTTATAGATCGATTCTACTTTAACAAAGAAAACAGTCTCCCGGAATAGGCTTTCACCCTGCTTTATAAATAAACGTCAACGGCCGAACCGATACATAGTGGTGAGCACAATCTCTTGGAAAGCAGATCAAAGATAGAAAAAGGAAAAAAATAAGAAGAACCAATCTTACGACCGAGGTCACTGTAACGAGCCCAAGAGATGAGGTTCCACAATGACGCCGCCAAGAGGGTAACGACGTAGCACGTCGCCATCGTCGAGACCGATATGGTCAAGGATTTTCACCCAGAGACCTAACACGCCGAAGGTAGCCACAACAGCGTTCCCGAGAGGGTAACGATATCCTCAGGCACGGCCACCATTGGGGTCGGACCATAGAGCTTTCGATCGGAAAAAACCTTCACGCAATGGCCGAAGCCTCGGACCGCCTCCTAATCCCGAGAATGGCCTACAGACCACGATATATGAGTTGTTGCCACCAACACCAGGAACCCCCCCTCCGCCCGTTCCTCGCCATCCACACAGGAAAGGAAAAAAGGCCATCACTGCCGCTACGTCGTTCGCCGTTGAGACACCTGCGCAGTCCACCTTCTAGGGTCGTCGCTCCGGCATCCCGACCTCGAGCCCCGTGAGCGTCAACAGAGCACCACGAGCCCAACGCATCGGTAGAGGTAGGTCAGCGACAAATCCAATCCCGCGTGAGTGGGAAGATGCGTAGTAGCCAATCGGAGGAGATCCGTCGTCGGGATGCAGCAGGCAGGGCCTGTCAGGCCTAGATCCGGTCCAGATCACTCTCATCCGCTCCAAATCAGGCCCTGCCACCGCGCTGCAGCGCCATGGATGCCGCCGTCGCCGTCCACCCATAGTTACACCGCCACCCCCAACCGTCTCCTATCTGCAGGAAACCGCCACCATGCCTCGTCTCCAAGCTAATGAGAGTCGAGCTCCGCCTTGGGCCCAGGGACACGCAGATCAGTCGCACCACCCCCCCAAGGCACCGGGGAGGGTTCTGGCCGCACGCTGCCGCGAAGGCAGACGAGAGAACAACCTCCCGGTCCGCACGGGACTAAATCGAGCCCGGAGGGGGCTAGATCTAGCGAGCGTGCTAGGCCATCCGTGCTGAAGCTCGCGCAGAAAGCAGCCACTGTCATGACCTGTTTGCCGCTGACCCCAAGTGGAGGCACACACCAGTCTGCACCGCCTCCGGCTAAGTAGCCCACGCGACGCTCGCCGCGCGGGGGTAAAGAACGACCCGCCATCGCTGCAACCTCCCGAGGTTTTCTCGGTGGGGCTCATCGGCTGTGGCAGCGGGAGAGGAGGAAAGATGGGAAGGTAGGAGGGCGGCGTTGGGTGCCGTCTCGATCGCTCGCGGGAGCGACGCGAGATGGGACGGGTCGGGTCGTTTTCACATAGAACACCGTGGCCCCAATTCTTAAATCCAGCGGTTAATGTTTCCCCCCGCAAGTGGAAAACTGAAAAACAAAGAGAATTGCATGATTAATTATGAATAGTTTTACCTGTAAAAAAATTATGTGTAGTTTCACGTGGAACCAACAGTGAATTGATCAGCGACAAAACTTTGTATATATGTACACATCGCCATACGCATACAATATAGGCACAGAAAATTCGCAAGGCCGTGCCTCGACTCGGCATGTACCATACACCTCTCTTGTCCAGTTGACTAGCCGTTACAACGACCCATGGCTGGCCGTGGAAGTCCTAGACTGAATTACTAAACTTTAGTTGGTATGCACAGAAAAACGAAGGACGGAACGCATTGAAGTTGAGCTCACACGGCGACGGCCGGCAAGGTGGGCACGTCGCCCTGCCATGCCCAGACAATGTCCTTGAGCCCGGGGCGCACGTCCTCGGCACAGAACTTGTTGAAGTCGAGCGCGTCGCCGGCGTCGTGCGCGAACTCGACGACGGCCACGTCCGCGGCCACCTCGAACACCTCCGCGGTGACCGCGAGCCTCCCGTTGGCTCCGGCGGCCTTGGCCTCCATTCTGATCCTCCACCCTTTCCCTCTTGTTGTAGTGTACCCCAGCGCCTGACCCACGGCCTCCAGCTTCTCGAACACGGTGGCCGCCGGCAAGTGGGACGTGAACACCGTGGCGGCCTTCTGCTCGCTCTCGAACAGCCCGGACAGGTCGAACCCGGAGGACATGGACGATATGAGCTGGAACGCGTTGCAGGTCCGCGGGGAGATGGTGCCGTCGATGCAGATGCCGGCGTCGTCGTCGTCCCACTTCCTAGGCGACAGCGCAGGGGAGGATGGGACGGGGGGCACGAAGCCCTTCTTGAACCAGGGCGTGAGCATGAGCTCGGGTAGGGTGACGCGCTTGGCGGGGTCGACGGCGAGCAGGCGGGCGATGAGGCGGCGCGCCTCGCCGGAGATCCAGGGCGGCATCTGGTACTCGCCCTTGAAGATCTTCTGGTACATCTTGGCGTAGTTCTCGTGCTGGAACGGGAGGAATCCGCAGAGGAGCACGTAGAGGACGACGCCGCAGGACCACATGTCGGCCTTGGTGCCGTCGTAGCCGCGCTTGCGCAGCACCTCGGGGGCGACGTAGGCCGGGGTGCCGCACTGCGTGTGGAGGAGCCCGTCCTGGCGCAGCTGCTCGGGCAGCGCGGCGAGGCCGAAGTCGGTGACCTTGAGCCGGCCGTCCTCGTCGAGGAGCAGGTTCTCGGGCTTGAGGTCCCGGTGCGCGACGCCGCGGCTGTGGCAGAAGGCGACGGCGGCGATGAGCTGCTGGAAGTAGCGCCGGGCGGCGTCCTCCGTGAGCCGGCCGCGGGCCACCTTGGCGAAGAGCTCCCCGCCGCGCGCGTACTCCATGACGACGAAGACCCGCGCGCGGCTGGCGAGCACCTCCTTGATGCCCACGACGTTGGGGTGGCGCACCATCCGCATGATGGAGATCTCGCGGCGCAGCTGCTCCACCATGCCCTCCGTCTTGCGGAGGCGGGCCTTGTCGATGACCTTGATGGCGACGCTCTGCCCGTCGCGCAGGTCGCGGGCGTAGTAGACCTTGGCGAAGGAGCCCTGGCCCAGCATCCGCCCCAGCTCGTACTGGCCCAGCACCAGCTTCCGGACCTCGCCTTCGCGCCCTCTCGCCATTGCCGCCAGCGCGGAAGAGAGGAGAGAATCGGTTCACTCGGTTCGTTTGGTGTTGACCGTCACTCCGGCTACGCGGTCTTAACTAGGCGGCGGGTGTGGCTGGCGTCATGGTGGCTAGCTACTGGCGGTGGGCACGTAGAATTGTTGCGCGATGGTGGTTTGACGGTAGCGTCGCTGGTTTGAGGAGGGCGGCACACTGGATCGGCGCCGTTGGAGCCCGACTGACGCTTATTTGTACTAGCACGGAGAGAGTGGGGCGCGCGGGCCAACGGGAGCCGTGCAGGCGGCACGGGCCAGGTGGGTTGAGGACGTGCTCAGTCACGTGGGGTCGGGCCGTGCGGTGCTGGCACGACTCACGAGGGGACGTGCTGGCGTTGATGACGGTGGAGGAAGAATAGCCCGGCCAGGGCAGGAGGTAGTGGCGTCAATCTTGGTTGTTGGCGTTGTCCGTCCAGGTTGCAGCAGGGAAGGGGCCTAGATTCTGGCGAATCTGCCGACTAGCTGGGCCGTTTGCTATGACACGTTCAGAGTTCAACGAGGCGGCGAAACCATGACCATGCGTCCATGTTGATTACCGCTTCCGCGGAAACATCCTGCAGACTTGCCTGATACCAGCACGCGTCCGCCGTCCAGTGAATCCTGCAGTGTTCAAATGGAATCTTCCCTTTGTTCGTCAATCCTGCAGCATCCCAACTCAGTAAAGTCCTTTCTCCTGACCGAATTGCATATTTCTAGATCCAAAGTTAGTACACAAGAAAGAATTAGGTGCATTTTTTGGGATTTTCGCACGTCTCTAATCACAAAATTCCACGAAAAGGATACGGATTCAACAAGTGTCAACCCAAAAACGTACCCTCCAAAAAAAAAAAAACACTGGCATTTTCATGCTTCAAAATGGTGCAATTACCCCCATTGCACATTCTTAAACCCAAATCCACAAAGGATAAGTGTAAATATACACAACTATAAAAATACATACATAACCAAGTAATAATCAAGACCCTTGCCAGTGCAAACTCAAGTAAATCATCAAATCCCGTTCAAATACAATTATAGAACTTCTTGGTTTCCCACATATCACGTCCAATGCCGTTAGGATAACACAACCGCCCCTGCTCCCCGCCGCTGGCCACTCCGGCCCCGGCGTCCACTCTAGCTCCGCCGCTAGCCTCTCTGGCTCCGGCGTCCCCCTCCCCTAGCCCCGACCCCCGTCGGTTGACGTGATGTTGGAACGTGGAACGTGGCTGATGTCGGCCACGACCCCCGTCGTGACTTCATGTTTGGAAACCGGCCAAGGCGGAGAGGCCGAGACGCCCCAACCGACGCGCCCAGCCGGGTGCAGCAGAAGCAAATTACGTCAAGTTGCTGGAGCCTTGACGGGAGACTTCTTTCTTATGATGACTTCGAAATATATTCATTATAACCAATGATCTTGGTAGCATCCAACCTTCAATCCAACACATGGAATTCAAGTGGTGCCAATGGAAAAATCTATAAGAATATCTCAATGCAAAAAATTAGTCCATAAGTGTCGTGGGATGATCACGGCAGATGTTACCAGGGGTAACTGATCTTGGGGCAAGTCGACACAGGCGTTTGGGAGAGGATTTAGCTCAGAGGAAAACATGATGGAATTCAATCTGGTAGCCGGCGATGAAGTCGCTGAGTCTCCGATCTCGCTTTATTAACTCGACCTCTTTGTGTGCAATGGATACTCGATATTCGGTGATATAATTACTACTTGGATCTCTGCAAAGCTAAGCATAGGGCCGGTTTATAAAGCACCCGTCCCCCTACCTGGCTTGCCCTCCAAGGCGCAGCTCGAGTCCTACCCGAACACCGCTTACAAACCCTGGCTGTCCTTACCGCAACCCACAATCCGGGTTACGAGGCCTACAAACTTTGGGCCTGCCAGAAGCGTCTTTATCCTTAGCCGGATCCTGCGCAGCGTCCTTTGGGCCGGGTTATACCTTGGAATTGGCCTACCGGGTTATTATCTCCCCGTCAGTAGTCCCCAGAATAGCTTGGGCTTCTCGAGATTTTCATTGAAGCGCACGCTATTCCCTGCAAAAATACCAAACTCACCACTTCACGGGGGCCGAGTTAGGTTGCTTTGATAAACAGCTAGGCCTAACTCCATGGTGGCCATATAGCAACCCGGCTTTTCTCCAAACCCATTACTCGTTTTTCCGATCCGGTAATCACGGAGAGATTTAGATCACATCTATCCCGGAAATCTCGTCTAACATTTAACGTATATCTCGAAAAATCCGGGGAGACACGTTTTATCCGTAATTCCCGGTTCTCGTCCATTGGCCTAGGCTTATCCTGCCGCACTCTATAAATAGGCACTTAGGGGTTAACCTAATCCCAACGGCTCATTTCTCCTCCTTCTTCTCTTCGCTTCCGTGCTCGAACTCACGGAGCACCTCCACAGAAACCCTGCGCTCGTCTTTGGATCCATCCTATTGCAGGCTGCGGTCCGCTGCAATTCGTCCCGCGCCGCCGTCGATCCTCACCGACGCATCTGCGAGTGTCCGGCCGGCAATCACAAAGGAGCATTCCTATCACGTTATTCGCCGCCGCCACGCGCTACTCCGATCTCCTCTGGTAAGCTTCTCGCACCCAGCAATTTGACCTTGCAATTTCTAGATTCACTCCAGATTGGATCTAGGTCAATCCGCGAGCCGTTGTTCTTACCGCGTTGAATTAAACCGCTTAGATACTTGCTAGCTCCTTCAATAACTTGTTGGATGATCTCATACCACCCCCCTACCGCCATTAATCTCCAATTTCTTCGTAAAATCACTCGCGAGTTCTCGTAACCTAGATTCATTTCGTCCAAACTTCCGCGCGTATCATTAACACCCGAAAAACCCTCCTTTTCCAGTTATTTTGCTTGCAGTAGAGACATGGGCAACCATCCGTGCGCCCCAAACTCACCTCAACACGTAAGTAACCAATGATTTCCACAGCCGTACTCGATACCCGGACACCTCGCAATCTTTGCTCCGGGATGCGTTACCCAGATATTTTTAGTCTTCACACTTTCCGAATATTTCAAACTCGGGTAATCCAACACTTCCGAGTCTTATTTCCTGCACCTCTTTCTCGCGTTTTGCAGGTTAACCCCATGGCTCCAAAAAGGCAAGGGAAACAGCCGGCTCCGGTAAAGACTACCCAAACCATATCGGCCAATTGGGGTCGATCTACAGTAACAAAGGCCAAGTTGGACGAGCTGGCCGAACTAGGAATCCTCCCCTCTCAAAAGGACATACACTGGAGGGCACCAGGCGACGAGACCCGTCCCACTCCTGCCGACGGTGAGGTAATTTGCTTCATTGAGCACGTGACCCGGGGATTCCGTCCTCCGGGTCACCCTTTCTTCCGAGAGGTCTTAAACTACTACGGTCTCCGGGTATTTGACATAGGGCCCAATTCCATGCTAAATATTACCCACTTCATCGTTCTATCGGAATCATACTTGTGCGTTCCGCCAAGTTTGACCCTTTTTATCGAACTATTCCAGTGCAAGCCGTGCTGCGAAAGCAGTAACGGAACACTTCTTACTTGCGGCAGGGTATCCATCCAACGCCGCAAGCATTCACCAATGCCAACCCTCAACTTAAACTCCCACGTCAAAAACTGGCAATTGTCTTTCTTTTATTGCCATGATACCTCCCCGGGCGGCGAAAGGAAGCTGCCGGGTTACTCGGAGAGTCTCCTCGAGCCTTCCGAATCTTTCAACGCCTTTGCCCCTGACTCGGACAGGGAGGCGATCCAGCCTTTGCTGGCTAAGTTGGCTGTTTTCTCGGCCCAAGGCCTTCTTGGGCTCAACTTGGTGAAGACCTGGGTGGATTTCCGGATCCAACCCAACTCCATCCGCTCCAAGTTGATGCACGAGTACTCTGGGCACACCACCGACGCGCTCCGATATTCCACTAAGAACTTCGCAACCGGCGACACCATCAAGACCATCAAAGGCTTCCTGACTGAGAAGTTAGAGGTGATAAGAAATATTGCCGGGTTACCCCCATTCACTCGAGAAAACCCGGCTCCAGCAGTAAGACCCGGTCCCCACAACTTATTTCAATACTTTAACTTGATACTGCCTCTGACTCTTACTTTCATTTCCTCGATCATAGGCTGAAGATCCCTTCTGGAGGATCGAAACCTCCCCCCCGTCCAAAGACCCGGAAGCGGAGGACGAACAGGTCGATGATGATGAAGGTGCTTTCCCAAATCTTACATTAGCCTTTTACCTATACTACTTTCCTATCACCCATCTTTCTTCTTGTCTGATACATACTCGACTTTCAGGGTTGGAGGACGAGGAATAAAAAGAAGAGGATGACCCGGAGGCCACCGAATCCGACCAGGAAGCCACAGTCGGAAACAAGAGGAAGGCCAGAGGGGTGATTGCAAAGGTTCCTTTCTCCTTCATGTCTTCTGAGCCTTACTCCTTCGAAACTATGCGCATCCTTAATGAACGGTTGTCACACTCACCACTCTTGAAGGATCTCCTCTCGGCTAAGCGCAGGGTAACCCGGAGTTCCCCGGGGGACGATCCCCTTAACCCGGGTATCCCCACTTCCCCTGCTCACCGAGCCAACATTCCTCCACCTCAGCGCCATCCATCTCCTAACCACCCACACGCTGGGCGATTCCGGGTACCGCAGCCGGTACCATTGACAACTTCGTCCGCCTCCAGCAGCGAGCTCCCGCCGGATTATGCCATAAACACCGGGTAAAGGTCCTTTACTTGATATCCTTTTACACTTATTAACTCTTTAATATGTACTACTAACCACTCTTTCCTTTTTCCCTTTTAGTGCCCAAGTGACCACCGATGACCCGGAAATTCCTGAGGCAAAAAGGCAAGGAGAGGAGGAGCCGCACATTAACACGGATGCTGCAGCTGATGATGAGGCTGAGGACGGGCAAGAACAAGACCCCTTCAAGGACCCAGCTAAGCCGAAGACCGCATCCCCCAAATCCTCTGAAGAGGTAGATGAGGACATTATCTTAGAGACCAAGCCGGGCTCTCCTAACCCGGATACCCAGACGATCCGGGTTTCGACCCCAAAAGTCGGAAAGCTCCTTCAACCAGAAGACCAATCTGCCGGTCCTTCACGAATTCGTCCTGAAGACATGACGTTTGCCCAAATGCTTGATGCCCTCTACACCTTGAGGTCCGACGAAGAAAATATTTTAGACGCCTTGATAACAAAGCACAAGGTAAGTCCGAGCAATATCATCTGCATCCTTGTATAGTCCCCAAGTTCCGAGTGAATTACTGATTGATTTGCTTGGAACTTTGTGCAATGGCTCCAATTAACCCTTTTTCCTTGTGCTATCCATCTAGGACTTTGCTGCGCAATCAGAGAAGAAACTGGCCAAAGCTGCCAAACGTATCGAGAAGGAGACCGCTCTGCGCGAAGCAGCGGAAGCTGAAGCGCGCAGAAGCGGAAAAATCACAAGGAAATACAGAAAAAGGGCTCATATAGCTGAAGATAGGCTGACGACTCTTTCAGTGCAGATTGCTGATATCTATCGCGTCGCAACTGGTACAATCTCTGAACTCTGGCGATTATGACCCATATTTCATTTGGTTTGGATAACCGGATTTCTTACTCGTTACTTTCCTTGCTTTTCAACAGGTCCGGGTGAAGCTGCCCCTGAAGAAGAAGATGATACCGCCAAACTGCAACTGATTAAAGATACTATCCGGCAACTTGGCGCCGGCGTTGGATGGATTCTTGATGAGCTACGACTGCCGTGCGCTGCGCCGGGTAGCATGAAAAAGTTGCTGGAGGCCTGCTCCACCATTCCTGAATGGATTTGGCATTGGAAGCGCTCATCCTGCCGTTTTGGGGTAACCTGGGGACTCGCCCTGGCTAAAGCTTATATTCCAAAGCTAGAACCGGCCAAGATGATAGCCGGGTTTCCGGAGTTCAATCAGGATGGGTCCAAGTTTTCGCCGAAGGATTTCAAAGCCATTCAAAAGGAAGTTCGTCACCCGGCCAGTGTGATCGCCGATAGCCTGATCATTGACACTATTCTTCCTGCATATGATGCTGACGACAAAGTCATTAAAGCAGATCGCCCCAAGCCATTCGATATGCTTGCCCGATGGAAGGAAGACGTTGCCAAGATGCGAGAAGAAGCTGCACAGAAGAAGGCTGAAGCCGACTCTGCGCCCGCTACCTCGACACCTGTCGTCCCTCCACCTGCGCGAGTCGGCGGTGCTGCTGATCCGAGTAGGGCTGCTACCCCAAGTGACGGCAAGGGTAAGGCCAAGATGGATCCGGCGGCCTAGAGTGCCGAGTAATATCTGCCACTTCGTACTCATTAGTCGGCCGATGTGCCGTTGAAACAACTATTATTTGAATGGCGCGCTTGTGCGCCTTTGATACTCTTTGGTGAAATTTTGTAATGCACTCTAAGCTCCAGATACACCTTGTGCCTCTTCTGGCTGAAATCTATCTACTTTTGAACTCGTTTGCTCTTGATATCCAACCTTCTTTACCCTTGATATGCAACTTTCTTTGTTCTTGATATCCGACATTCTTTTACTTTTGATATGCAACTTTCTTTGTTCTTGATATCCGACATTCTTTATTTTTCCTTTTATGAGACTCGGCATCCGGGTTATATGGGTGTTTGGCAAGCGGACTTGCTTCTAAGTCCCCAAGTCCCCAAGACCCGGATGTTTGGGTTTGTTGGAAATTAAACAACTAAGCAATTTTTCCCTTCCAAGACCCAAGTCCCCCTGACCCGGTCTTCCGGGTCTAGGGCACGTGACTTTTTAGAGGAGAACAAATTGCCTGCTGCTAAATTCGCAAAGGTCCCAGAGTCGTTTCACATGGGGTTTGAAGTTATGCTTAATAATCATTGAGTTTCCGGCTACTAGCCTTGTACTCTACATAACTTGTGGTTTAGATGACCCTTTTGACTATCTTGTACTGTAAGCCGGCTTTCGCGTGGATACCATGTTATTACATCTATACGAAAACGAGGTCAGGCAAGTCCCATTGGGCTTCATGGCTGCCTGTAATCGTAAGCGAACAAATCATGCCACTTTAGTGCGAGTCACATCGAGCTTAAGTAAGAATAGCCAAGAAATTTGGACTTCTTTGTTCGATTATAAGATTGCAGCCGTACTCGTTTGCGAGTAATCGGCCCTTATAACTCATAGGCATCGAGGCCGGGTCTTTTGAGTTTGCAACTGCGCTTATCCAAGCAATCAGCCCTCAAGACCTAAATATACGCGTCATGCTGAAAGTATAAGACTCAATTTATAATCACCTCTATTCTTGATAATCACCTCTTTATTTGATATGAAAAATTAGGTCAGCAAGCCGCCTCATTAAAAACCCGTCCAGTCCCCAAGGGTACCCTGGATAGGAAAAGAGTGCGTCTGAAACCTGCTGCCTGTTACATCGTTCAATTCCACGTGCCAACATAATCCTTGCTAAGTATAATTCCGGATGGCACCCACTGGGTTCGGGGCCGGGTCGGCGCCCCCCATACCCGCCCCATTTAATTTGTCGGGTATCATTTCTTACCATACCCACGACCCTACCGGGTCCGGGGCCCCAACGGGTACCCATTTAAGGAACGACGGCGACACATGTGGGGAATAAAACAATGAATATTGGAATGATGTTCGTGGGAATAGACACGTGTGTACGTGTGTTATCTTCGGGACACCAAATTTCAACGCTTCCATGTGATGTGTGTGGTTTGTGTTTCATAACTCGTGGACGTGTGGCTAGGCATAAGATCATTAGGGATATGATTAGGACTTAGAGCGGGTCTGCGGGTATGCGGGTACGGGTTTGCCACCCCCATACCCGCCCCATTAGACCTGGCGGGTCGAACATTTTACCAAACCCTCCCCATTTAAGGCGGGTACCCGTCGGGTTTTCGGGTTTCGGGGCCCCATTGCCATCCGTAAGTATAATACGGGCGTAGCTGGGCCACGTTCCACGGTCTGTCTCTTTCTTGCATAGACGAAGTGGTACGAGCGGTGTCATTAACCGTGGCCGATTCTTCCCTTGCGTCTACCAAGTAATATGATCCATTGTGCAAATTCTTGCTTATGATAAATGGTCCTTCCCATGGTGGTGATAACTTGTGTTTTCCTTCGTTGGACTGAACCAGCCGCAGAACTAGGTCTCCTTCCTGGAAGACCCGGGTTTTCACACGACGGCTATGATACCTCCGTAGATCCTGCTGATATATCGCTGATCTTTCCAGGGCTTGTTCCCTTTGTTCTTCTAACATATCCACGGCGTCCTGCCGGCTCTTTTCGTTCTCCACTTCAACGTAAGCTGACACTCGCGGTGAATCATGAATAATGTCACTCGGTAACACTGCCTCCGCGCCGTATACCATGAAGAACGGCGTCATCTGAGTGGATCTGTTAGGTGTTGTATTGATACCCCAAACCACAGCAGGAAGTTCTTCGACCCATGCACCAGCAGCCCTGATACAGGGGACTCGTAGACGTGGCTTTAGTCCGCGAAGCAGTTCTTGATTCGCCCTTTCTACTTGTCCATTGGCCTGTGGATGAGCTACCGATGCTACGTCAAGCCGGATTCCGTTGTTGCCACAGAACTTCTCCATCTCGCCAAGGGACATGTTGGTTCCGTTGTCGGTGATTATGCTGTGAGGGTACCCGAACCGATAGATAATTCTTTTCAGGAACTTGACTGCTGTAGCTGCTTCACAATTAGTAACTGGCATAACTTCTACCCACTTGGTAAACTTATCAATAGCTACCAGCAGGTGTGTCTTTTTGCAAGGTGACATATGAAAGGGGCCAACCATGTCCATACCCCAGACGGCGAACGGCCAAGTTAGCAGGATGGTCCGTAATTCCATAGCCGGCACGTGGATTTGGCGGGCGTACCTTTGACATCCGTCACACCTTGCTACCAATCGTTCCGCATCTGCCAGAGCCGTGAGCCAGAAAAACCCGTGTCGATAAGCCTTGGCCACAAGTGACCTTGTAGACGCGTGATGCCCACAATCACCTTCATGAATCTCCTTGAGGATCTGTCGGCCTTCCTCTGGTGCCACACAGCGCAAGAAGACCCCCGTGGCGCTTCTCTTATATAACTCCCCATTAATAATAGAATATCCCTTTGCTCGTCGCAAAATTTGCCTTGCTAATACCTCCTGCTGTGGCAACTCGCCTCGTGATAGGTAGGCCAAAAAAGGTTCTGTCCACTCGGGAATAGCGCGTACAGTGGCCACGAGCTCCAAGCCCGGGTCTTGATTTGCTAGCTCTTCCTCAGACTCTGTTTTAACTGATGGTCGCCATAATTCGTCCAAAAATACGTTAGGTGGAACCGGTTCTCTGCGTGAGCCGAGTCTGGCTAGGGCGTCGGCTGCCTCGTTCTTTCTCCTGTCTATATGCTCCACCTCATACCCGGAAAAACATCCGGCTACCCTATCGACCTCTCTGCGGTATGCCGCCATAGTTGCATCCTTTCTATCCCAAGTTCCTGATACCTGTTGTACCACAAGATCCGAATCTCCAAAGCATCGTATCCTCCTAATGTTCATCTCCTTAGCTATTTTTAAGCCATGCAATAGGGCCTCGTACTCGGCTACATTGTTGGAACAATCAAAGTGAATCTGTAATACATAACTCAACTTGTCTCCTTTGGGTGACGTTAGCACCACCCCAGCTCCTGAACCCTCGTACTGTTTCGATCCATCGAAATGCATGATCCACGACTCGGAGTTTGGAACTATGGTAGCCATGCCTGTGTGTGTCCAATCATTGACAAAGTCCACCAAGGCCTGTGATTTGATTGCCGACCTAGGCTCGTAGCTGATGTGATAATCCCCCATCTCTATCGCCCATTTGGCTATCCTTCCGGTTGCATCCGAGTTTCTGATGATATCCGCCATTGGTATTGAGCTGACTACTGTTATAGGGTGCTCCTGGAAGTACGGCTTTAGTTTCCGGCTGGCCATGAAGACCCCGAAAACCAGCTTCTGCCAATGCGGGTAACGCTGTTTTGCCTCAGACAATACTTCGCTGACATAATAAACCGGTCTCTGAACCGGGTAACCCTTTCCGTCCTCTTTGCGTTCCACGACCACTACTGCACTGACGGCTTTGGGGTCAGCTGCAACATATAACAACATAGGTTCTTTAGGGCCCGGGGCCGCTAATACTGGTGCTTCAGATAACTGCTTTTTTAGTGCCTCGAATGCCTCATCCGCCTCTTGATCCCATACGAATTTGTCGGATTTCCTCAAGAGCCGGTACAGGGGCATTGCCTTTTCTCCCAACCTGGATATAAACCGGCTCAAGGCTGCTACGCAGCCTGTAAGCTTTTGGACCTGTTTCAGATTTTCCGGCTTTCTTAGACTTTGGATAGCTTTGATTTTGTCCGGGTTCGCCTCAATTCCTCTCTCGGAAACGATAAAGCCGAGTAACTTCCCAGCTGGAACCCCAAATACGCATTTTGTCGGGTTGAGCTTCATCTGATATCTCCTTAGATTTTTGAACGTCTCCTTTAGATCGTCTATAAATGTCTCTGCCTTCCTGGTCTTGATAACCACGTCATCCACGTAAGCATGGACATTGCGTCCAATTTGGTCTTCGAAGCACTTCTGAATGCACCGTTGGTAGGTTGCGCCTGCGTTCTTCAGTCCAAACGTCATCGTTTTGTAGCAGAAGGCTCCAAAAGGGGTTATGAACGATGTTTTCTCCCAATTCTCCCTTTTGAGTTTAATCTGATGATATCCCGAATATGCGTCCAGGAAGCACAGCAAGTCGCTCCCAGCTACTGCGTCTATTATTTGGTCTATCCTTGGTAGTGCGAACGGATCCTTTGGGCAATGCTTGTTGAGACTTGTGAAATCGATGCACATCCTCCACTCGTTGGTCTTTTTCATTACTAGAACCGGATTTGCCAGCCAATCCGGGTGGAACACTTCCATAATGAAGCCTGCTGTTAATAGCCGCGCAATTTCTTCGCCTATTGCTTCCTTCTTTCCTCATTCATCTTTCTCAAGCCCTGCTTCACGGGCCTGGCCTTGGGATCCACATGCAAACTATGCTCTGCCAACTCCGTGGGGATACCCGGCATGTCGCTAGGTGTCCAAGCGAATACGTCCGCATTAGAACGAATAAACTCCACCAGCGCCTTTTCCTGCCCGCTTTTCAAATTAGACCCTATAGTAAACTGCCTGGTGGGATCACCTTCAACAAAATCTACTTTCTTGGTGTCCTGTGCCGCCTTGAATTTCACTCTTTCATCCTCAGAATCCGGCCTTCTCAATGCTGTTCCATCATCCGGATCCACCTGGGATCGGTAATACTTGAGTTCTTCTTTTCTGCAAGCTTGCTCAGCCATCACTGAATCTCCTTCATCACATTCAGCCGCTATATCCCTACTTCCTTGTATGGTGATGGTCTGCCTAGGACCCGGAATTTTAGCTGTAAATATACGTAACACGGTCTGGCCATGAACTTAGCGTAAGCCGGTCTTCCGAACAACGCATGGTAAGGACTACGCAACTTGACCACCTCAAACGTGAGCCACTCGACTCGATAATTATCCACTGATTCTCCAAAAGCAACCTCCAATGTGATCTTTCCCTCAGGGCGCGCTGAGTGACCCGGCACAATTCCGTGAAAAACTGTTGAACTTTTCTGCAGCTGGGATTCTTTGAGGTTCATGCGTAAGAAGGTTTCCCAATACAAGATGTTAATACTGCTTCCCCCATCCATCAAGACTTTTTTCAACTCGTAACCATTGACCTGCGGTGCAACCACCAACGCCAAGATTCCTGGGCGTTCTATTCCTTCCGGGTGATCCCTTCTGCTCCACGTTACTTCCTGTTCCGCCCATCTCAGGTATCCCGGAACGGCCGAGGAAACCGAATTTACCGTTTGCTTTGGTGTTTCTTTATCCCTGCTAGAAGTTCCTGTAACATGCACATGATATTGTACTTTTAAGTCAAACGTACGTACCATACCGACGAAGATGTTGACCTCGCCGATTGTCACGACAGATCCGGATTCGAGGTGATCCGATTCTGGCCCCCAGCCGGAGTCGTCCACCATCTTCTCTCCTTTGTGGTCGTCGTAGATCTCTCCGACGACGAGGTTCCTCATGCTTTTCCGAGCTTCTCCCGTGATGTAAACACCTTTGGACGCAGGCCCCACGGTGGGCGCCAACTGTCGTGGGATGATCACGGCAGATGTTACCAGGGGTAACTGATCTTGGGGCAAGTCGACACAGGCGTTTGGGAGAGGATTTAGCTCAGAGGAAAACATGATGGAATTCAATCTGGTAGCCGGCGATGAAGTCGCCGAGTCTCCGATCTGGCTTTATTAACTCGACCTCTTTGTGTGCAATGGATACTCGATATTCGGTGATATAATTACTACTTGGATCTCTGCAAAGCTAAGCATAGGGCCGGTTTATAAAGCACCCGTCCCCCTACCTGGCTTGCCCTCCAAGGCGCAGCTCGAGTCCTACCCGAACACCGCTTACAAACCCTAGCTTTCCTTACCGCAACCCACAATCCGGGTTACGAGGCCTACAAACTTTGGGCCTGCCAGAAGCGTCTTTATCCTTAGCCGGATCCTGCGCAGCGTCCTTTGGGCCGGGTTATACCTTGGAATTGGCCTACCGGGTTATTATCTCCCCGTCAATAAGGATTGTCATTAATTACCAAAACCACACATGGGGCATCATGCACTTTCAATCTCCCCCATTTTGGTAATTGATGACAATCTCTTTTACGAGGGTTTATATAATGAATTAAGCAAACATGCAAAGCAATACACATGGATGCATGAGCATGGAAGGTAAAAAATGCTTAAGAACAAAACCAAAACATTAAACCAAATTCCCTTAAACCCTCTAAATTTCTCCCCTATTGGCATCCATTGCTGATATGGGCGGAAAAATGTAGAAGGTCAATATAGTAAGAGCTCCTCTACAATTGTTGCATTTCTCATAATATGAGTGAAAACAAATGCATATTCAATGACGAATAGATGGAGGGAGATCAAACTATGCCGAGGATCCAAAGATTGCAAATAAGATTATATTCATTTAGCACTTCTTCCAAGAGGAGAAGCACAAACAAAGGATCCGAAAAACCAATGGAACACCATGAGACAAGGCTCAACCAAACATAAGGAAACCAACATGACCACCAAGGTAAGCATGAGATACAAAAAAACTCAAAAACAAATAAGTGCACAAGATGAAATAATATAAGACAAGCACTCATAAGAAAAATACTTTCCGGAGTCACCAAAAACGAAAAGGGTATAAGAAGGGTGGACTCCAAAGGAATAGGATACCAAAAAGAGATGTAACTCCTCTCATGTGTATAAGTTTCTAAGTGTACAAAAATCATGATAATATGTATCCACAAATAAGCATGTACACACAAAATAGTTATGAAAGTGAAGAACATGATATCTAAGAGAAAGTCATAAATATATTTTTTATTGAACGCATAGCACATAGCCAAATTTTATATTAAATGAATTTCCAACACAAACACACAAAAGACATCACAAATATCAATAAGGGAAAATAGGTAGTTGCAATGTTTTGATAGAAGTATCACAAAGGGAGAATAATTTTATAAATAAAGAATTTTAATGCCAAGATGCAACCTTTACAAGATTGAATACAAGAATAGTATGCATGAGGAGATACTTGTTACCGAGATCGCATTGGAGATATTGTTGTTGATAAGAATTAATCCATCATCCTAGCTTGGTTCTGATAAGCTCATGGTGACAACACCTTTATTGAGAATGAGGCAAGCATCCAATGCATCTCAAATGTACCTAAAACACATTTAAGCACGAAATGGTCCCCAAACGCATTGGGTCCAAAGTAGTTAAACAAACTTCAATACATAGGATAAGCTCCACATAAATATGTGCATATAGATATGAAATTGAATGTCATGCACATCTTAGCAGATTTAGGATTCAGTGGAGTTTACCCTATATATTGGAGGATATTTAATTATGTGCCCCTGATTTCTTAGTCTTGCTCGTTCTTCCCCACGCTCTAAAGTTTTTCTCACTTTTCCCCATTCTCTTAGCTGAAACTCTCGCAAAAGTTGAAAACTATCGTTTGCCGTCCAGTCAATGCATTGACCGTCAACTGATGAGTTCGTGCTGACGAGTGGGGCCGGGTCCTCCTTTGACCGTTGCGTGCCTAGTGGGACCGCAAGAAGACATGTAAGCGAGTTTGTCTGAAGTTGAAACAGATCGACACCGCCGCATCGTGCAGCCTCGTCCCCTCCGCCGCCGCCCCATCCCCTCTGCCACCGTTGTGTCGCGTTCGCCGCCGCCCCATCCCCTCCGCCGCGTTCTCCGGCACATCTACCCCACCTCACCATCAACCCCACCTCACCAGACCCCCATAATGCCCTCAGCCGTGGAGAGGATTGGGTTGAATCAACGTCAGATACTTCATGGATTAGACTCGAGTAAGCAAGTTCCCCTTGAATTGGTGTTCTAGCTTGTAAGTAAGGCCGTATTTGACATTTTTTAGCTTGAATCGTTCCAATTTCTCTCCTCCGTCCCGTGCCTAACTGCAGTCGTATGTTTGAACTAAATAGGATCGATCCTACGCTGGCTTTTCGGCTGACAGTTAGAATGGAAACTAGTGTGTTGCGTGGTACTAAACCGCATTTTATTCATTCGTTTTTCTATCCGGTTGTGATAGAAACAAATATTTGCTTCAGAGATTTTCTCACTACCCTACGTTCAGCCTATCCGTGGAGCAATGCCGATGTTGTTGAATTTTGTTACTTCGGCAGTACCGAGCAAAGATTTCTCCCACTAACTTGCGACGAGCATCTCGGGTTGTTTTTTACTCTGAATGCTGGCAGCCATTTAGGTAAACTTCATATCTACGTGCTTCAGCCACGCGCAGAACCAGTCAAGAGGAAGGGTGTTCGGCAATCATCTGTCTCTTCTAATAGCCAGCGTCCCAGGACTCCTTGTAGGTCGAGACCAAATAAAGTGAATGGTTCATGGAGCCACAACATGTCTGCCGCTGAATCTTCTGCCGGTAGTGTTGTTGCTTCTCCTGTATCTTCTATGGTCGTTGTAGAAGAAGATGCAGAACCTGACGAGCTAGTGCCTAGAAATGATGATGAAGACGAGATGATGTACCCTGAACTGGTAGATAGAGCCAGTCAGCAAGCAGTAGATGATGAATATCCGGAGGAGCCCATGAGATGAGCTAAGTTTGATGACACTGACGATGAAGAGGACGCGGAGAACAATGACAGCTTAATTTTGGATGAATACGATGGTGACGACGTGCCAACAATTGAGTGGAACAGGGAGAATCCTGAGCTTACCGAAGGCACCATATTCTAATCGATGGTGGACTGTCGGAATGGAGTAACTACATATTGCATTCTGAATGAAAATTCCTATAAGATTAATATAAGTGATCCAAGAAGGTTCACATTTTATTGTCCATATGATAGGTGTATGTGGAGGTTGCATGAATCCCTTATGCTAAAGAGCAAACTGATTCAGGTACTCCAAGTTGATTGATTATTTTATTTCAGATCATTGAGTAATGTTTCTTATTCCTTATTTTTTACCCTTTATTTTGTTTCAGATAAAGAAAAACCCACACCAGCACACATGTCCACCTGGAGGGGGAGGGAAGACAAAATTCAAACTAGAAAAAACCCGATGGGTCGCAGATGCAATATTGGATTGGCCGAGGGAAAAACCTGTTTTGGTCCGACAGCACTCCAAGGGAAGCTTTTTGAGAAGTATAAGACTGTAATTCCCTACAGGAGGATTTTAATGCTAAAGAAATGGCTCTTGACAGGATTAATGATCAATTGAATGAAAGTTTTCAGTTGCTTTACACCTTCAAAGCTGAAGTGGAGATGGCTAGTCCAGGTAGTGTTGTAGAAATTGACAAGTATACGGTTCCATTCAAAATAAAAAGGAAGTAATTTGAGAAGGAGTGCTTCAGAAGGGCTTTTGTATGTTTCAAGGCTTGTTGGCAGGGGTTTCTTGATGGATGCATGCCTTATTTGGCTGTAGATGCTACCCATTTGACTGAAAGATGGAGAGGACAACTAGTAGCAACTTCTGCAGTTGATGGACACAACTGGCTATTCCCAGTTGCATTTGGTATTTTGGAGGCAGAGTCCCAGGAAAGTTGGGTCTGGTTTCTGCAGCAGTTGCGCAACATTATAGGCACACCCCTATTGATGACTAACGTTGGTAAACCCCAAGCGCAAGGTGTGAAAAGTGCATCAGCAAGTTTTCCCTCAGAAAAGAAACCAAGGTTGAATCTCTGAAGGTTGACGAAGCTGAGGTGGCAGGGCGCACTACAGGTTCAACAGCAACATGGAACCTACACAACACAATAAAATCACTTTGTACCAACATAGCAGTGAGGTTGTCAATCTCACCGGTTTGGCTGAACACAAAGAGGTTAAACGTATGGTGTGGAAAACAGTATGAAAGCAGTGTGTGTATTATGAGTATGAGAAAATGGACCGGGGTCCACAGTTCACTAGTGGTGTCTCTCCGTGAAAGATAAATAACATGTGTAGTAAACAAATTACAGCTGGGCAATTGACATAAATGAAGGTTGCACCGTAGTGCATATGCAAGACATAAAGATTATTATGTGATTCATGCGGGCATTACAAAAAAATACATAGACCGTCATCCAACTGCATCTATGCCTAATAATCCACCCTCCGAATATCATCCGAACAAACGTTGGGTATTAAGTTGCTAGCAACAGATTATCGTAGTAAGCAAAGTGTGTAATGTAAACAATGTAAACTAGGTAAACACTTTTGCTTTCTCCCTAATGTCAACAACACATTCTCCATCCGTCGCGTTTCCATCACTCGAGCACAGATGGAAAGGAGGCATGAACCCACTATCGAGCATAAATACTCCCTCTTGGAATTACTAGCATCTACTTGGCCAGAGCATCTACTAATAACGGAGATCGTGCAAGATCATAAATAACATAAGCATGAATATAACATGATAGACTGATAATCAGAAGACATAGCATTCAATATTCATCAGAACCCAGCAAACACGACATGTAGCATTACATAAAGATGATCTCAATCATGTGAGGCATCCCACGAGATCTAAACATTAGGTACAAAATGGAGAGAAGAACCATCTAGCTACTGCTATGGACCCATAGTCAAGGTATGAACTACTCACGCATCACTTCGGAGGAGGGCATGGTGGTGTAGACCCCTCCAGTGATGAATTCCCCTCCCGGCAGGGTGCCGGGGAGAGCTCCAGAACCCTCTCGATTTCGGGATGACGATGACGGCGGACTCGGGTGTTTCTCGGGATGAAGTGGTATATTTTTAGGGTTAATATGTCGGAGGGTATAAATAGGCGAAAGGGCAAAGGCGGTGGAGGCCTGGGGGACCCACACCACCCCATGGCGCGGCCAGGGGCACACCGCCCTATGGTGTGGGCCCCCTGTGCCCCTCCCCCTCCGGGCCTCTTCGGGACTCCGTGGAACCTTCGGGAATTCTAGGACCTCCGGACTTCAAATTTTCTAATTCTGTGAATACTACCAGAACAACTTTTCTGAAACTAAAAACATAAGAAAACAGGGAGCTGGCTCTATGGCATATTGTCAATAGGTTAGTCCGTAAAATCGATAAAAATGACATAAAGCGTATAGAAAACAGGTGGGAAACAACATGAAAACAACATGGAACATCATAAATTAAGGATACGTTTATGACGTATCAACATCCCCAAGCTTAGCTCCTACTCTTCCTCGAGTAGGTAAACGATAAAAACACAAAATTTCTGAGGTGACATGCTACCAACATAAACTTGATCATCAATAATGTAAAAGCATAAGTAAGCTGAGATCATAGAACTTCAACACAAGCATGATAAATAGAATTTTAATAATAAAGCATAGCAATCACCTTGCATCATGAGAAGTAACACAAATAAAAGGTCATGAATAACAATGCAACGAAAGATATACGTTTGTTTCAAGCATAGAGATAACATGCCAAAGTGATATTTCGCTAGTCCTTAAGAGTGGGGCAAAACATAAATGCCAGGACACCTTCAAAGTTCATGAGGAAGACTAGGACAAATAATTAGAGAACAAGCAATAACACATCATGAATCAATTAATAATGTTTCTGGGACTAATGACATTAAAATCAGAATGACAACTATGCTCTCTCAACTATGCATAAAGTTAGAAGATGGAGACTCAACATAAAAGTAAAAGAAAGGCCCTTCGCAGAGGGAAGCATGGATCACTCATGTTCTCGGGGTTTTATTTTATTAAACAGAGGTATTGAAAACATTTTTTTAGAGAGGTGTATGCTTATGTCAACGAATGGTAAACAGAAAATACAGTACGTCACAAGCCAACTAGACTTCACAAGAGCGGCTCCCATAGAAGGACGCATCTGGGTAGAAGGTCATCCCTCTTTCTCTTTTGTTTACACAATTATGCTTTGACTGATAAATCAGGGGCAAAAATACTGAAGAGAATTTGTTGTTACTAATTTGGGGCTGGGCACCCCACTGCCATCTCTTCTATCATTGGATAAGCGGATGAAGCCACTAGTCCAGGGTGTGAAAGTCCAATCAACAAGTGAGATACAGATTCTCTATTTACGTCCTCATGAGCTAAAACAGGAGCACAAAACAGGAGTAATTTTGAAAGTTTTAGAGGTAACACATGAGCAATTTACTTTGGAGTGGCGGTTAAATACCACATGTAGGTAGGTATGGTGGACACAGTGGGAAAACTTTCGTTTTTTGAAGTTGGATGCATGAGTAGAGCTCATACTCAGTACAGGTGGAGGCTAGCAAAAGACTGGGAGCGAGAAATCAAGAAAGCATAAGAGCCATAATTATGCATAGCAACATAAACATCATTAGTCAAAGCAAGTTCAAAAACTAAATGATCATATAGGCTATAAGTGACTGGTTCATAGTCATAAACATGGTGTGAGCATGCGCCAAGTGAACCAAATAAAACATTCAAAGGAGAACACCACAAATTTGTGCTTCAATATGACAAAAATAACTCATGATTCTTTCAATGGAACATTAAACACTCTCAGCTATTTGAGGCTAATCATGCTACTAAATAACCACAAGGCTTTAGAATTAAAATAACATCTAGCATGATATGAAAAAGTCTAGCCAAAGTCTATACAAGCTTCTACGTGCAGCGTTATAAATTCTACTATAAGCAACCGTTTCTTTTCCCAACAAGCACCATACAAAACATGCTTTAAAAAAAACTCTTTAAATTCTACAGAAATCAAACATGAGAGTACTCACATAACAGTACTAAAACTAACAGCTCTGAACAAGAGATGAAATGGAAACAAGAGCTAAACAGGTTTTTTTGCAACAGCTAGAAGATAAACTAAGAATACTAGCATAGCAAGTATTCAAACAAAAAATCGGAGTGTGTCTCTCTCCCAAAAAAGGAATGATAGTGTCCAAATATATTATTGCAGCAAGGAAAACAAAAGAAAAACAAACCTACGCTCCAAGTAAACTTCATATGATGTGACCGAATAAAAATATAGTTTCACTAGAAGTGACCTGATAGATTGTTGATGAAGAAGGGGATGTCTTGGGCATCCCCAAGCTTAGATGCTTGAGTCTTCTAAAAATATGTTTGGATGAACCACGGGGGAATCCCCAAGATTTTACCTTGCATTCTTCTTGATCACATATATGACCCTCTTTTCTTGACCCTTGAAAACTTCCTTCATACCACACTCAAAGAGTAATTCGCATTAGAGGGTTAGTGAAACAATAAAAAATACATGGGTTCTATAAGGGAACAAGTTCTATTGATATTTTCAAACATTAGCTACATCCACTGATGTTTCGTGGAGCAAAGAAATCCACTTGATATCGTAAAAGAGCAAATGCAAGAAAAATGGCAGAATCTGTCAAAACCAAAATAGTTTGTAAAGACGATTTTTTTCGGGGAACTTACGTTGCTCAGATCGAAAAACTTAAAGAACTAACTTTTTTGGAATTAGCCGAGGAATAAGCACACAAACTTTCAGCTCATTCTGATTTTTCTGTGATTTATATGATTTTTTATGGTGGACAGAAGAAATATGTTTCCTGCGCAGAAATCCAAAACCAACTCCAACTTTCGCCAGAAACTTTACTTGGGACAACTAATACATGAAAATAAAGATATAAAGGAGTTGATAAGTATAAAACACCTTGAATGAAACAAAACAGAGAAAAACAAAGCAAAAATAAAACCATGAGTTATCTCCCAAGAAGTGCTTTTCTTTAAAGCCTTTTAGCTAGGCATGATAATTTGAGAAGATGCCCACATGAGAAATATGAATTGAAGCAAAAGAGAGCATCAAGAAGCAAATTTAAAACAAATTTAAGTCTAACCCACTTCCTATGAAAAATAATCTTGTACAAAAACAAGTCATGAAAGCACAAAGCAACAAGCATAGGAAAGCAAAACAAGTGCAACTTCAAAAATTTCAACATAAAGAGGGGAACTTGATATTGTTGAGATGCATAAAATTATGTTTACCTCTATCATAATAACTTTCAGTAGCTTCATGAACAAACTCAACAACATAATTATCACATAAAGCATGTTTGTCATGGTCTAAAAGCACACAATTCATATCAAGCTCCAAAACAGTGGGATCATAATTCAAAACCAGCTCCTCTTTTTCCCCACTTTTAGCAATAGAAAAACGAGGTGATTGGTCACTCTTAAAAGGTATAGGACACATTATAGCAACCCTATTTTCAGTATCATTATAATTTATAACATCAAGTAACATAGGACCATCATCAAGAGCATTATCATATAAATTTTCTAAACAAACTTCCTAATTATCATGCATATCAATAGTTGGAATAAATAGAGGATTACCATAAGATTTATCCAAGTAGCATGGATTATCATAAATAATAGTAGTAATATCATTCTCACAAGTTTCATTCATAGTAGTATCAAGTTCAAAAGTATAGCAAGTATCAATTTCATTAAAAAAAAGGATATTTCAAAAAATCAATAGGATCATCACTTTCGTCAAATAATGTATGAGTTAAAGAGTTACTCTCATTGGGAGGTAGACATGGGTAGCTCCATTCTTCCTCCTCTTCATCATTACTCTCCTCCTCTTTTTCATCCAATGTGTTTCCAGATTCAGCAGTTTCTTCTTCCATAGGTTCCTCTAAGGCATTAGTCTCTCCCTTTGGGGGAGAGAATTGATTAAGATATTGAAGTATGTAGTAATTAGAATCCTTGTAATTATCAAAGAAATATTCAATTATATCATAAATCTCATATTTATAAGGTGCATCATAAATACTTTCAAGCAAATAGGCAATTTCAAATGCACCCTTCCAAGCAATAAATTACTCAATTTGTTCCACATCATAAAATTCATAATTTCCCTTAACATAATAAGATATGGTAACATCATCATTATACTCACATTGAAAAGGGAGGTGTTTATACCTCCTACAGCAGCAAGCTTTATCAAAACAATAAGTAACATTATAAGTACAGCACAAGTTTTTAGCATAGTCATGCAATTTATTAATTTCCTCCCATAAGTGGTTCCCTTTTTGTGACAAGTGGTGTTCCTTATAATATTTTTGCTAATCTTCCGTGAACCCATCTTGCCAATAAGATCTAGTTTCAAAGACATCAAACATTAATAGCAAGCATGATAAAGCAAAAAATAACAACTAGAATAAGAACTAATATTTTTGTGTTTTTTGATAAAGAGAAGCAATCAAGACAAAATAAAATAAAATAAGCAAAACGAAAACAAAGTAAAGAGATTGGAAGTGAGAGACTCCCCTTGCAGAAATTCTCTTCCTCCCCGGCAACGACGCCAGGAAACTATGTTGATGACTAACGTTGGTAGACCCCAAGTGCAAGGTGTGAAGAGTGCAGCAGAAAGTTTTCCCTCAGAAAAGAAACCAAGTTTGAATCGACCAGTAGGAGTACAAGCAATCTCTGAAGGTTGATGCAGCTGAGGTGGCAGGACGCACTGCCGGTTCAGCAGCAACGTGGAACCTACACAACGCAATCAAATCACTTTGTCCCAACGTAGCAGTGAGGTTGTCAATCTCACCGGTTTTGCTGAACACAAAGAGGTTAAACTTATGGTGTGGAAAACAGTAGGAAAACAGTATGAACGCAGTAGCAGCAGTATGAAAGCAGTGTGTGTATTATCCTCTGTTCAAAATATCAGCCGATATTCCGATAAATCATCCTATTTACCGCTTATCAGTGTCTAGCCGATAAGATAATGGCCAATATTTTGGCCGATATTCTGATATTTCGGCCGATATTCCGATATTTCAACCGATATTCCGATAAATCGGCCGATTTACTACTTATCAGGGGTCGACCGGTAAGTTTCCGATAAGCTGGGCAATTGACAAAAATGAAGGTTGCACCGTAGTGCATATGCAAGACATAAAGATTACTATGTGATTCATGCGGGCATTGCAACAAAATACATAGACCGTCATACAACTGCATCTATGTCTAATAATCCACCCTCCGAATATCATCCGAACAAACGTTGGTTATTAAGTTGCTAGCAACAGATTATCGCAGTAAGCAAAGTGTGTAATGTAAACAATGTAAACTAGGTAAACACCGTTGTTTTCACCCTAATGGCAACAACACATCCTCCATCCGTCACGTTTCTGTCACTTAAGCAAAGATGCAAAGGAGGCATGAACCCACTATCGAGTATAAATACTCCCTCTTGGAGTTACTAGCATCTACTTGGCCAGAGCATCTACTAATAACGGAGAGCATGCAAGATCATAAATAACATAAGCATGAAGATAACATGATAGATTGATAATCAGAAGACATAGCATTCAACATTCATCAGATCCCAGCAAACACAACATGTAGCATTACATAAAGATGATCTCGATCATGTGAGGCAGCTCACGAGATCTAAACATGAGGTACGAAGTGGAGAGAACAACCATCTATCTACTGTTATGGACCCGTAGTCCACAGATGAACTACTCACGAATCACTTCGGAGGAGGGCATGGTGGTGTAGACCCCTCCGGTGATGAATTCCCCTTACGGCAGGGTGCCGGGGAGAGCTCCAGAACCCTCTCGATCTCGGGATGACGATGACGGCGGCCTCGGGTGTTTCTCGGGACGAAGTGGAATATTTTTAGGATTAATATGTCGGGGGTATAAATAGGCGAATGGGCAAAGGCGGTGGAGGCCTGGGGGCCCACACCACCCCGTGGCGCGTCCAGGGGCACGCCGCCCTATGGTGTGGGCCCCTGTGGCCCCCCTCTGGGTCTCTTCGGGACTCCGTGGAACCTTCGGGAATTCTAGGACCTCCGAACTTTGAATTTTCCAATTCCTAGAATATTTCCAGAACAACTTGTTTGAAACTAAAAACAACAGAAAACAGGGAACTAGCTCTGTGGCATCTTGTCAATAGGTTAGTCCGGAAAATCGATAAAAATGACATAAAGTTTATAGCAAACATGTGGGCAAACAACATGAAAACAACATGGAACATCAGACATTAAGGATAAGTTTATGAAGTATCAACCCCCAGGTTTAGCTATACATACAGATGCTTGCAAAGGTCTAGACACTGCGGTAGAAATTGTATTCTCTGGTGGAGCATGGGAATGTATGCGACACCTAGCGCAAAATTTTAAAAAGAAGTTCAAAGGAAAAGTTGTTGATGAGAACTTATTGCCAGCATCATACACATGCATCTAAAGGAAGCATGAGCACCATTTGAGAGTGTTGTATGCTCAGAAGCATCCAGAGGTGAAGGAGTATATGGATGCACATCATGGAAAGGTGTGGTCAAGAAGCAAATTCAACACCGTATGCAAAGTAGACTATGTGACCACTAATCTTGCAGAATGCTTCAATGCAAAGTTCAAGTCAGTGAAGTGTTATTTGGTTTGGCAAGCATTTGACAAGATGAGGCAGATGATCATGATAAAGATGGCTCTTCGCAAAAGAATTGCTGAAACACAATATGTTGGCCACGTTATACTCCCATCACTGATTAAGGCATTGCATCACAAGGCAAGAGGATTGAAGATGAGATGCATTCGATCGTCAACATACGAGGCTGAGGTAGCATACACTCACAACAAAAATAGGGAATGTAGGTATCTAGTGAACCTAGCTACTAGGGAATGCAGTTGTAGGCAATGGCAGATTCGTGGGAAGCCATGCATACATGCTCTACATCCGATGACTCTGATTCAAGGTGAAGATGGTGAAGTTGATCGGTATTTCTCTGAGTATTTTTCTGTTGCTAAATTTAAGGCTGCTTATGCTCACAATGTGTCTGCACTCATGGGAAAAGAACAATGGGACATAGTAGATCCAGGGTTCAAACTCAACTCTCCTTTACTGACTAGACCACTAGGAAGACCAAGAAAAAACAGGTACAGAGCAGGTGAAGAGGGTCGTGTACCAAAAAAGAGGGCGTGCAAAAAATGTAGAATTCTAGGGCACATTGCTATGCTTTGTTCCAATCCAGTGGATGCATCATTTGGAGAAGAGGACCGATAGACAACAGCAAATGCAGAGGAGAATGCATCAACAATGGATATTGAAGATGGAGGGGACCATGCAACAGCAATTGAGTCTAAAGATGCACTCCTCGTTGAAGCAGCACCTTGGTATGTGTGTGCATTCCCTTTGTTTAATGCATTGTGTTCTCTTTTCTCCATATGTCTTATAATTTTATATTTTAGCTCTAGAATAAATGGAGGCAGAGGGAATAAAATGTGTAGAGAGGAAGATATAAGAGAAGAACAGGATAGAGCCCAAGAAAATGAAATTCGGTCATTATCAGATGACTTAGAATTTGAATCCATGGCTCTTGATGGTTTTGAAGCTATAAAAGAAGAAGAGGACAGAGTAATTGTACCGGTTGTTCCTTTAAGTATTACTGAACGCATAGTGTCCGTCAACTTGTCGTCGAGTGCTCGCTGAGTGGAATTACTCCGTCACCACCTCCACGGCCACAACCCCAAGGGAATATCAGAAGGAACAAGATGATTCCAAAGAGTACTCCAGCTAGGGAAACCCGGAGAAATACGGTAAAGCCATCTTCTCACACAGGGAGCAGGTCAAAGATTTGAATTTGAACTACGAATTTGAATTTTATGGATTTGTAGTTAGGTGTTTGTGTTGTCAACTTGAGATCTTGTGATAACTTATAAGTCTTAATAATATTGTTTGTGCTTTGGTATCATATGTGAGGCAGAATGCATATTTGAAACAAAGATTGAATTTGAATCAATATTTGAGTTTGGAACAAAATTATAATTTGAGCCAAAGTTGAAGTTGTACAAAAATTTCAAGTATGTTGCTCTTTAGTACTTGTTTTGAGCTAAAGTTGAACTTTCACCAACATTTGAACCCCAATATTTTAAGGTGATCAATCCAAAGGGGAAATGTGCTACAAATGAGCTCTGAATCTGAGGTAAACAAACACATTTGTAATCAAGTTTTTTTTCCTTCTCTAAATAAGCCAATATCTTTTAGCTGACACATATTCCATCTAAATAGTGTCCAATCGAAGTCTCACTATTTATTGAGTTAATTTCCATATTATTTATTTATTTATTTGAAAAAAATGCTTTTAATTGAAAACGACCAAAACACACCGTTTGAGATATGAAAATGTAAAAGTAAGTTCCGAACCGTCTTATTCACTCCAAAAGGAAGCTTTGGTGATTTTTTTTTATTTATTTGAATTTTTCAAAACCAAAACGCTCCTTCACTCTCCATCGAACTTTCAACAGGTTTATACACGATTCCTCATTTGTGAGAAGCCTTTTTCATGAAAATGTTTTGATACCGAGTTTAGATTTTTTTTTCTCATAACCATGTCACATATGACTGCTATGTGAGCTTGTCGTGCATTTTTTTGATATTTTTAATTAGTTATGGTCATTTGAACCTGATTTTGATGGCTCGCTTGTGAAAATGATTTTTCTTGAAAATTTTCCTATAACATGTTTATATTTTTTCCTAGTAACTATATCTTATAAGCTGACAAACTACGCTTTGTTTCCATTTTTTGATTTTTTTTGAATTAGTTATGGTCATTTGAAGTTCTGTCATACCATAATAACCCCATAACCCCGATAACCTCGTAATCCCGAAGCCCTAGCGCCAAACGTCAGCCATCCGATCATACCCTACCGCCAATGCTAGCCGTAAGATTTGACCTTCTAAAAGGAATTCTGGGGACAGGCCGGCGCGCCATCTCCGCGCCGTTGGATGGAGTCGACGGTTGAGATCAGAGTGTTGTCTTCTAGAAGGGAGGGTGATCTGCATGAGACTGGTTCTAAATCATGATTAGCCGCGCCGTTGTATTCCACCTACACATTAACACAGTCTTACAGCAGCCCGTTCCCTCCTCCACCCATCGACACATTCACATAGCAGCTCGTGCTCGCCTCGCCTTTGGATCTCGGCGACAGAGCAGTTCTTCTTTCTCTCCGTCGAAATGTCGACCTCCACTTCATGCTCCCGCCCCTCGTGGCCTACGTATGGTTTAGTGCCGATGCATCGGTGTCCGGACTGCCCACGCACCACGCCACTGAAGCGGTGGACTTCAAAGGAGGAGAAAATGGCAACTTTGGGCACGAGTATGTGAGATGCAAGAGAAGGATGGAGGGGCAGGTAAATCTTGGTTCCTCTTGCATCCTTTAGCTCTGAATTTTTCGTTTCCAGATCTGGGTTCTCTTCTTGCATCCACAGAGTTGGGATTTATGCTTCATTATTTCGTTTTCAGATCGTGAAAAAATGCAATCATTTCGAGTGGATGGATGAGTATGTGGAGAGGCTTCAAAGGGAGGGCTTGATTGATTTAAATGGGGCTCCAACCCTCAATCTCAATCTGCCTCCATCTGTGAAGAACATGGGGAATGCAGAGTTGAAGGGTGCTCCGACAGTGGGGGATGCAGATCTGAAGGGTGAACTGAAGAAAATGAACAAGAACTTGAAGCAGATGATTCATGCAGCAAGCAAATATGATAGCTTTAGGATTTTATTTTTTCATTTTTGCTGTAGGATTTGTTTACCTGCTGGTCAACCCTTGCTAGAGATATTGTGTACTGTTAACTATCTATTAAGTCCATGTCATGAAATCTTAATGCGATGGATTTCAATGTGAATCTCTCGAGATCATCTAAGTTTGTTTGTTACCTAGTTTTTTAGTTGACCAAATGACAGTTAGCACTAATTGCGCAGCAAAAATACATCGAGATCATCTCTTCTTTAGAGGAACACTCTCTTTAGTTCAGTTTAGCTTCAGTTTGGTTACACCAAGTTCTAGGGAAAATCCACAAACACGCGATGCTATGATTTTTTTTCTTTCAATGATTCAAAGAGATTTCATTTATTTGAGGTTTGATTGCCCACCCTATTCTATTTGCTGGAGGTGGTAGTAAAATACAAAGTGTTCACAAAATGCAAAGGGTTTTAAGAATGCAAAAAAAAGAAGGGAAGGAATATTATTTTTCTTTTTTTTCACAAGTTAGTTGTCATGCACATGCAAAAAAATGAGTTCTTTTTTCGACTAGTTTGATATCTAACCTTATTTAGTTCACAAATATGTTTTGATTTTCTGTCTTTATCTCAGCATACACAGAACTAGTTCATAAATTTGTCTTTCTTACTTTTTAGTTTGGGTTCTTTTCTTTTTCACAAACTAGTGTAACTGCTAGTTCATAAATTTGCTTCACCGTGTACAACGCTAGCCTCTTGTAGACATGCATAGGAAACAAAAGATCTTAGCACCTCAGACTGGAAACTATTGTAATTGGCCGGATTTTAATCCTAGCGTCTACTCTAAAAGGCCTAAACTTGAGGCAAACCACTTGGAAATAATATGAATACAGATAAAAAAGAACTCATCACACACCAACGATAAATAACTTAGATATGAGATTCTTAGATCCGCATAGTACGGTACATAGTACAGGGAACACATGATATACATAGTACGGATGCCACACATGATATACATAGTACGGTACATAATAGGGATCCCTACATAATATGGGATTCTTAGATCCTTGCCCTCGTACTCATCGTCTCCACTGCTCTTCGAGGCCGTCATCGCCGAGATAGTAGGGGAGGGTGTGCATGTGGTTTTCCTCGGGGAAGATGCTCTCGAAGTCGGTGTACATGTTGTAGGTGGTTAATGCGATGAACTCACATCCACTCTAGAACACGCGACCGAGCAGGTAGTACGCATCAAACCTCTTTGTGAAGTAGGCGACGAGGCTTATCACCGGAGCATTAGAGTGGGTGCGGTGTTCCTCCAGACGGAACATGACTGGCCACCCCGTCGGGAGGTGGTCAAAGCCCGCACGGAGGAAGCCACGGGCAAACACCGTATCGTCCCTCCAGCGTGAGAACACCTAGATGCACAGCGCGGTCTCAACGACCCTGCTGGGTGGGTAGCGGACCTCCGGCACGGTGCGCGGGAAGCGGAAGGTGGGCGCGTTGAACTGCATCTTCACGTACGTCGAGTTGTTAGTTGTGCTTTGGCTCTAGTTGGAGAGAAGAGAATGGGGAGGAGGCGGAGATTGAAGATGTGGAGGAGGAGGTTACGAGACGCGGTTTAAGTAGCCAAGGGAGAGGAGGGGGTGGATGGAACCGCCGTTTTTCACACTGCATCGAGGCATCACGGTTGTACTTTTTTTTGCATGTTTTCACATCAGTCAGTCCGGCCGTGCCCCGATGCGTGGCTCAACGTGTGAAACGACGCGACAAATTAATCGAGCGTGCGACTGAATCAAGCTTCATGCGTCTTGGCTAGGTGGCGACCGAATCACACCCACGTGCGTGGCTAGGTGGCTGCGTGCATGACGTGCATGGCAGCGTTGCCACTGAATCACAGCCGTGCATGGCTAGATGGCGGCTGAATCGTGGCCTTTTAAGCCATGCATGCAAACTAGTCAACGTTGCGCTCATCAATGCCAACGTCGCGAGTATGCATAGCAGGCGGAAACGATGGCATTCATAAAATGCTGACCGCGCACGTGGGTATGCTAGCAGGCTGAATTTAATTATCAATAAACTTGGCTCGTTCTACGTACGAAGTATAAACCGGCCCAACAGACAATGCCACAGAAAAGCAGCCGCACTTGTGAGGACCACCGAGCAACACAGTCCCACACGGCCCCACGGCCCCACTAGTCAGAGTTAACGGAAGACACATCAACGTCGGGTGTGAGCATTCGTGAGAGTTTCACCTAAGGAGATGGGGAAAAGTGAGTAAAACTTTAAAGTGTGGGGAAGATTGAGCAGAACTAAGGAATCAGGGGCACATGAGTAATAATCCCATATATTGGATCAAATAAAGTAAGCATGCCATAACAAATACTTAAGTAAATATGCATGCAAAGATTTTCAAGAACCAAAATACAAGTGAAAACGAGATCGCAAAGAACCAATTGACACTTCAAACAAACCAATTAAAAGTTACATCAAGAAATGAGATATTGAACTCTCAAAAGAGATACCAAAAGAAAGATTCATTAACAAAAATAAGTCCAATATCCAAAATAGATCAATTTGAAAATAAAGCAATAAGCAAGAGAACCAACTCCCAAAAAGATCAAGGTTCCAACAACTAAACCAAAACCCTATACACTTTTCATGATGGAACAAAGTAACAAGACGAAAAGTTTTGTCTTCCCTAAAGACACGTCATCGGGATTAAATTCCAACTAAGAAAGATATAAAGACAAAAGAAGAAAACTAGTGTTCTAAATAATATAGGAAATCTCCCCCATGATTTGTGCATTATTTATAATTTTGAATTTTAATACAATATGCACACAAATGGGATCCTTGTTTTAGCTTTACTAATTAGAACACCAAACAAATACGAGTAAAACAAAGGGATTCTCAATAGGCAAGGAAGATAATGAGATTGAGCAAAAAGCAATTCCTTGGCAAGAAATATGGAAAATAAAAGCAATAGCCCAAGTAAAATATGATCAATAAATTCTACCACAAATAAGATTATCACTTGTCAAGGACAAGGAGTAAGAAGTTATTTATAGGTGGTATGTTGCATATATATTCATGATCATATTCACAAAATAAAAGCATATGAAAAGGATAGGAATTAAAACACCATGCTTAAAATAGATATTATTGGTGGCTTCAAAAGTCGAATGATTATGCAAAGCAATGATTAATATAACATAAAGCAACTGATTTCCGAGATAATACATACTAGTGCATATTTGAGGAAAACCGCACCAATAAACTCTATCACAAACAAGATCCAAAAGATGAGAAAATAAAAGCATTTAAGCAAATTGAAACTTGTTTGAGCACACATGCCACATAGGAACAAGATAATTGACAATATCAATTCTAGGTGGAAAAACCTCAAATATTCACATTCTTTAGGTTTGTAATATGCAAATCATTTTCTTCTTAACAAGAGGCAAACAAATACCAACTAGAGATAATTAATATACATTATAGAATTTGAATTTCTCATGAGCATAACATACCACATAGAGACTAGATACAACTGAAATATCAGCACTAAGTGCTATTCCTCGTGTACACACATTTTAGGATTGTGAAGTGCCAAAGGCATATTGCTCTTCCAAAATGGGATAGTCCATTAATCACTCAAAATCGCCAAATAAGATACAAACAAGACACAATAAGGCTCAAAGCAAACTCACACGTACATGTTGTGCAAACCGACAAACACATACTAGATTACTCAAGGATAAGTAAGTAGAGAGCACAACATATACGAAACACAAGCAAGGTACAAAACCAACACATGCAAAGGGGAAAGCAACTTTAAATGTATATATAAAATGTAAATACAAGTTACTGCAAGAAGGAACATGGACACTATAAGAAATATGTTGATACATGACCATTTTATAACGGCCGTGGATGAATTGGTCATAATTCTACGACCATTTCAAATCAATTGGTCGTTAGCTGTATGGGAGGGTCCAAAGCTGAAAACATAATGACTATTTTGGTGAGAAAAAGTCATGATTTCATTATACGAATTGGTCATAAGCCGGCAGCATTGTGATGTATCCCGCCACCTCATCAGTTTTGCTTATGTGTCGTCCTAGTTGTAACTGACAGCATTGCTCTCATCATTTTTGCTTATGTGTCGTCCTAGTTGTAGTGGTGAGCTGTCAATTTCGCATACGTATTAATTTTTATTGAGATTATGGAGCTACATGTAAGCAACTATAACACCTCCAAACTGAATTCCGGGCGAATCGTGCACGTAGGAACCTCCAAACTGAATTTTGGTTGCATGCACCGACCTCACAGGTGGGGACCAGGTCTGAACTGAAAATATTGACAAGGAAAGAAAATAAGCGCGTGGGGAGGGATCGAACCCAAGCCCTCGCGCAGTGACTCGACCGCAGCAACAAGTAGACCAAGTTATCCTTTGTGATTGTGTAAGACATTTAAGGCTTTTTAATATCGAAACTTTCCCTGGGCTGCTGGGCTGGGCTAGCCGCCCCTGGCACGGATCGGCCAGGCTGCTGGGTTGGGCCGTCCACGCTGGCGGGAATCGGCCACGTTGCTGGACTGGCTGGCTTGGCAGGATTTTTTTCTCTTTTAACTATTTTCTTTTTTGTCTTCTTTTATAACTTTTGCTTTTGAACTCCAATTTCAACCAAATAAGTTTCAATCTTTTTTTGAAATATGTCTTCTGTTATTATAGACTATTAAGTACCATTTTGAGTCAAAATAAAATAAAAATACCCCCAAGCTTTATATATTGCTACAATAAAGGGTTGTGAAGATTCTTAATTAAATTTTTGGATTACTCTTTTAAATTCAAATGCAAAATAAAAGTGCAAGGTTTTAAAATTATTTCAAGTTTATTTTTTTAAGGTTGGTCACATATGATGACACAATGCGAAGGTTATCCATTTCGTTTTGAATTTTTTTAAACCTTTTTAGCCGGTTTCAGAAAACGGTCAAAATGGGGGGGGCATGACCGTTAGTACCTAGGGGTTGAATCTTGATGAACTATTGGTGTATCTATGTTGAAATAGCTACTTGGGTACCTAAAAATGATTTTTTCAAAAAATAAAGAGAAAACTACGAGGCACCTGTAGTTCAAATTTGGCCCGGTTTTAACGGAATCGGTAGAAATTTGTCTTTTTCAAAAGAGGTGTATTTTAAGCTATTGAGAGGTATAAAATTTGTTATTTGTAGATAAAATATGACACAATATATTTAGAATTTTACTTTGTACATTTTTGCAACATATTTTGTGTATGTGCTTCACAAAAAAACTCAGTTTTGACACTCCGGAAATGGAAAATGGTATTTTTATTCAACAGAAAATAAAACTTTCTTCGTGAACATTGTTATTTGTACCAACATGGATCTTTGTGTGGAATATGGTCACATTTAAACAAACTATGCCATGGATGTGGCCATAACATCCGTCATTTGGCCCGAAAGCCATGAATCTTCGTAGGAGATAGCTCATTTCTGTGAACACTTTTTCAACCCAATTGTTGTATTCAAAGTTTATTATTTTTGGTGGATACTAGGACATGTATAATAACACCACGCGAAGGTCTTGCATCATTTCGAGTTTTTTGGAATTTTCTCGAATTTTCTAAGCCGGTTTCGGAAAACGGTCAAAACGGGGGACATGACCGTTCGTTGCTAGGGGTTGAATCTTGATGAAATCTTGGTGTATCTATGTTGAAATAGGTACTTGGGTACCTAAAAATATTTTTTTCAAAAAATAAAGAGAAAACTACGAGGCACCTGTAGTTCAAATTTGGCCTGCTTTCAACGGAATCGGCAGAAATTTGCCTTTTTCAAAAGCGATGTATTTTAAGCTATTGAGAGGTAGTAAATTTGTTATTTGTAGATAAAATATGACATAATATATTTAGAATTTTACTTTGTACATTTTTGCAACATATTTTGTGTATGTGCTTCACAAAAAAACCCAGTTTTGACACTCCGGAAATGTAAAATGGTATTTTGATTCAACAAAAAAATAAAACATTCTCCGTGAACATTGTTAGTTGTACCAACATGCATCTTTTTGTAGAATATGGTCACATTTAAACAAATTATGCCATGGATGTGGCCAAAACATCCGTCATTTCGCCCGAAAACCATGAATCTTCGTACGAGATAGCTCATTTATGTGAACACATTTTCCACCAAATTTTCGTATTCCAAGTTTATTATTTTTTATGGATACTAGGACATATATAATAACACCACGCGAAGATCTTGCATCGTTTCGAGGTTTTTTGAATTTGCTGGAATTTTCAAAGCCGGTTTCGGAAAACGGTCAAAACGGGGGACATGACCGTTCGTACCTAGGTGTTGAATCTTGATGAACACTTGGTGTATCTATGTTGAAATATCTACTTGGGTACCTAAAAATGATTTTTTCAAAAAATAAAGAGAAAACTACGAGGCACCTGTAGTTCAAATTTGGCCCGGTTTCAGCTGAATCGGTAGAAATTTGTCTTTTTTAAAGGATGTGTATTTTGAGCTATTGAGAGGTGGTAAGTTTTTTATTTTTAGATCAAACATGAGATAATATATTTAGAATTTTACTTTGTACATTCTTGCAACATATTTTGTGTATGTGCTTCACAAAAAAAAGCCAATTTTGACACTCCGGAAATGGAAAATGGTATTTTTATTCAACGAAAAATAAAACTTTCTTCGTGAACATTGTTAGTTGTACCAATATGCATCTTTGTGTTGAATATGGTAACAACTATGCCATGCATGTGGCCAAAACATCCGTCATTTCGCCCGAAAGCCATGAATCTTCGTACGAGATAGCTCATTTATGTGAACACATTTTCCACCAAATTGTCGTATACCAAGTTTATTATTTTTGGTGGATATTAGGACATATATAATAACACCACGCGAATATCTTGCATCATTTCGAGTTTTTTTGAATTTTCTGGAATTTTCAAAGCCGGTTTCGGAAAACGGTCAAAACGGGAGACATGACCGTTCGTACCTAGGTGTTGAATATTTATGAACTCTTGGTGTATCTATGTTGAAATAGCTACTTGGGTACCTAAAAATGATTTTTGCAAAAAATAAAGAGAAAACTACGAGGCACCTGTAGTTCAAATTTGGCCCGGTTTCAGCTGAATAGGCAGAAATTTTTCTTTTTCAAAGGAGGTGTATTTTGAGCTATTGAGAGGTTGTAAGTTTGTTATTTTTAGATAAAACATGACATAACATATTTAGAATTTTACTTTTTACATTTTTGCAACATATTTTGTGTATGTGCTTCACAAAAAAAGCCAGTTTTGACACTCCGGAAATGGAAAATGGTATTTTTATTCAACTAAAAATAAAATTTCTTCGTGAACATTGTTAGTTGTACCAATATGCATATTTGTGCGGAATATGGTCACATTTAAACAAACTATGCCATGGATGTGGCCAAAACATCCGTCATTTCGCCCGAAAGCCATGAATATTCGTACGAGATAGCTCATTTATTATTTTCCACCAAATTGTAGTATTCCAAGTTTATTATTTTTGGTGGATACTAGGACATATATAATAACACCACGCGAAGATATTGCATCGTTTCGATTTTTTTGAATTTTCTGGAATTTTCAAAGCCGGTTTCAGAAAACAGTCAAAACGGGGGACATGATCGTTCGTACCTAGGTGTTGAATCTTGATGAACTCTTGGTGTATCTATGTTGAAATGTCTACTTGGGTAGCTAAAAATGATTTTTGCAAAAAATAAAAAGAAAACTTGGAGGCACCTGTAGTTCAAATTTGGCCCGGTTTCAGCGGAATCGGCAGAAATTTGTCTTTTTCGAAAGAGGTGTATATGAATCTTTTTAGAGGATGCAATTTGCTTATTTGTAGATCAAATATGGTATAATAGCTTTATAATTTTACTTTGCACAATTTTGTGTCATATTTTGTGTATGTGCTTCACAAAAAAAACCATTTTTGACACTCCGAAAATGGAAAATGATGTTTTTATTCAAAGAAAAATAAAACTTTCTTAGGCAACATTGTTTGGTATGTGCTTCATAAAAGAAACTAGTTTTGTCACTCGGAAAATGATTTTTTTTGTGTTGTTTATGATTTATTAATGCATTTATGCCTATTTATCGGGATTACTTGTAATTCACATCGTTACAAACCAATTGGAAATTGCCAATTTATAATTGGCAATATTAATTTCCCACCAAAAATAAAACTGTCAATTATTAATTATAGGTACTGATTTTTTTTAGATAATATAGAGAAAATGAGTTATTTTTAACATATTGAAACTTCTCTTATTACTTCTAGTTGACGTAAATTGCCACTGTTCGGTGGGGTTCAGAACAGGCGGGTCCGAGCTGCAGCGGCTGTTGCGTGAAATGCGCGCGGTGAATTTTTTTTGGAAAGATTTGTGGTGGGAAAAACATGTTCTCCGCCGCTACCCTCACATGTTTCGCGGTGAAACTGAAGCGGGCAACCCTAATTTTCAGATCCCATCGACAACAAGCCGCCGCCCACCAAACCCCATCGACGCTCCTCTCTCCCGATCCAGATTCCCCCAGCCGCTCCGCTCTCCCGATCCAGATTCCCCCAGCCGCTCCGCTCTCCCGATCCAGATTCCCCCAGCCGTTCCTCTCTCCTCGCCGCGTACGCCATCGCCTCATCAGTCGGGAACCAGAACATCGACGGGATCCTCTTTGTACCGGCGGCCTCGCTGGATAGAGAGGCGCTACCACCAGCGACCACGGCGTCGCGGCTGGCTTGCTCGCCAGCGCGCGCGTGCATGCTTCGATGTGCGGTGCTCCATTGAGCTGGCCGGACCGCGGTGCGCACGTGGCCTGCCTATCTGCGCCGGGCCTCGTTCGCTCCGACGACCATATCCACTTCCAGGCGCTCGCCCCGCGTTGCGCCGCCGCCGTGTCCCACCTCGCCGACCAAGGCCTCGATGTCACGCTCGCCAAGGTCGACGCCACCGAGGACGCCGAGCTGGCGGAGCCGTACGCCGTGCAGGGTTTCCCCACGCTCCTCTTCTTTGTCGACGGCGTCCACAAGGAGTACCCGACGAGCGAACCAAGTGCGCGCGCTCACCTCAGCTCCCGGATCCGCTCCTCCCCGACAACCGTTTCATCGGAGACCACAGGGAGAGAGCTCCACCGATCCCTCATTCCGTCTGCCACGGATGGCTCAGTTTCTTGCCGCACTCCGCTGCGGTGGCCGGCATGCCTCTCGCGCTGGCACTCACCACATCGCTCCACCTTTCCTCTGTGCTGTTGTTAGGTGCCAAGGCGAAGGCAGCGTCCATGGCGGACGTGTACAACACCGAGCTGACGCTGCTGCAGCGGCACGTTGCCTTCTTCGACCGCAACAAGGACGGCGTCATCTACCCATCCGAGACATACCAAGGTGACGCACCCCGCACACAACCACCCACATTTATCTCTCACTCTACCACTCATTACGATCTCTCTGTGGCATCAAGGGCACACACACGTTCACTCTTGTTAGTACCAGTAGTATTCCTGGGCCCGAGTAGTTGCTTTCAATCATTAGTTTTCAAGATTTCAGTGCATCACACAGAGCACACACCAGTTGTACTACGAACAAGTAGATAATTTTAATACTAGTAGTATACCAGTAAATGACAAGTACTGAGACTCTTTAATACTAGTAGTATACCAGTGAAACATGATGCTGATTTGGTTCCTGCGTCCTCTAGATCATAATATGCATCTGAAGACCATAGTATGGATCGTAATATGCGTGGTGTCTGCATTCTCTCTCAGGGCCTGTGGCTGAAGATATATTCCATCGGCAGGCAACGATTATGGTTCCATCTGATAGCCCTTACAGTGACGGTGTCTTCTTGGTTACAATCCATTTCCCCCCAGACTATCCATTCAAGCCAGATGTTCATGGAGGCAAGCGGTGTTGTGCACTTACATTGGATAGGTAACTTTTATCTGTTCTTTGTATTTGGCAGACAGATGCTGCAAAGATATCAGTGTGTGTGCATTTGGCAATATCCAATCTGTGTGTGAATGTTGACCATATAGATTATGGTAGTGTTAATTTGGTGAGTTGAATGGGTGCTTGGTGTTGCTATTGTCTTCAAATGAACATTGTTTTGTCTTGTAACATATTGGTTTGATCCTTTCAAAATAAAGGAATGTGGGTTGGTAGTGTTGTTTCAGTTAGGAGTCCAATCTAATCTTTTAATTCTGTAAGGTTCTTTTTGATTTTGTGGCTAGTTGCAAGTGTATTGTGTTCTTTGGGAATCTGATGCTTCAAGATGACAAAATTTTAAACCATAACTATGGTAAATAAGCTTGCTACACAATCTGAGGAGTAACTATTATGGATATTCGAATAGGATACCTGGCACTGTGCTAAATGCTATTTCTCGATTCCTATTATGAATATCCGAATTAATTTTGTTGCTATGATTGCTTGAGTGATCTCAGTAATCACTGTGATGTTACATACATGTTCTGCTTGATATCCATCTCCATATAGTTAGTCAATCTGATTTAACCTTCTGGTTGTTTGATGCTATTCCTTTGGTAGTATTAATTCTTAATTCCTTATATCATATAATGCATGATCATTAGTACCTACACTCCTAAAAGTGATTTACATGTGCACCTCTTTACAACTACTTTCCTTTCCTGTCATGAATAAATCTATGGTGTTTGTCATTGATCCTTGCATAATATTTCTTTGGCCACGGGAGGGTGAGACAGCGGCGAGAGCTATGCATTGTTGTTTTCTCTGGCTGTTTGTCTGGCAGCGGCGGCGTCGAGGGCTATATGGATACACGCAATTTGCGTTGTCTCTAAGGATACATGCAAGTAGGGTTACCTTCAGGTGAGGCTTTATGGAGGTAGGACATATAGAGATTATGTTTTGCTGCTGGTCTCTATGAGTCTATCTTGGAAACTGAAGTAGGTTGGTGTCAGTGATAATTGGATTGTCTCTTTCTTTTCCGCACCACCTAGATTTGCATGCAAGATGAACATGCAGTGTTGGTTCGCTGTTACCCAATAAATAAGTCTTTGCATGAATAAGACCGACAACTTGTGAAATTTTGTTGTTTTCTTAGTTATCAAATTTTTGTGTGGCAATTGACATTTAAGCAGTCCGAATTATTCTTGTTAGCATGCTATTTCTAGTTGTCAATCCTGCTTTTTTTTCCACTTGTTGATAATGCTATTTTGTATGAGCTCATCAATCCTAGTTGAAAATTAGCTACATGAATGATTTTCTTACATAGCTTTGCTGTTTGCTTCCCTGTTTTGCATTCTACTATTTGGGTAGTTGTTAAATCTGGATTGATGATTCATTTCTCTACATTTAGCTGATTGGCTGATTGGCTATGTCAGGTACCTATAAACTGATTGCAGTTTGGTGTGTTCTTGGAACATCAGAGATCAAACTTGTACTAAGTTCATGTTCTTCCTATTTGTTTGGATTAATCTTTTACTTTTTCCCCTCATTGTCTAGTCATTACTAAAAGGATGGAGGAGAGTCAGTACCTGGAGGATGATCATGGGTTGCAGAAGTGGAACTTCATGCAGGAGATATGTGAGAACTGGTGCATTTCATTCATCCTGGAGTGAGTGAGTCATCAGGTGTGATTGGAGCGAGTCATCAGATATCATGTGATCGAAGCAGTAGCTAAATGATGTGTGAACCTGGACGTTTGAGGTCTTGACGATATAGTACTGTATGTGTGAATAGTACTGGATGTGATCTGAACGTGTCATGTAAAGTGATTGAAGTGACATGTACTGTTTATGATGAAATTAGATGAATTGTAACGATATTGAAATGAAAATTTATCTGCTATGTATTGTATGTTTCGTTTCCGATTGGAATGAAAATTTATCTATTATATATATTGTTTTTCCTAGACTGTTAAAAGGCTACGGACCTCAATAAAAGGCCAAAAGCCCAGCAAAAAAGAGCCTCAATAAAAGGCCAAAAGCCCAGGAAAGAACAAGCCTTAAAATATTTGGCCTATTTAACTGGAAAAAATAAGGAAGAAAAAAAATCGAAATGGGCCGAACTGTTGGGCTTGGCCTGTATAATGGAGCTGTTTGGATTGGGCTGATTTTGATGCATGACTTTCTCATTTAGTCATAATTTTGCCACGTAGGATTGACCACGTAGGATCTGGCGTGGCTATGCTAGGATAGCTCATGACCAAAACAATTGGTTGGTCATAGAGGAGTGTATAACTATTCCATTCAATTAGTCATTGACGATCAAATAAGACGATCGGTATGTGACTTTCACAATTTGGTCAAAAAGGGGTCATGAATGAAACTACGTGAGCTTCTAGTGACAAAAATTGAGGGTCACGTATCAACATATTTCTTGTAGTGGGAATATGAGATAGAGACATGATAATCCAAATGACTTGGCTTGAGGAAAATATAAGTGATGAAGATCCCTTAATTCTTCATGATATAGCCAAGTCTCCAATTCCCTCCAATAACACCTATTGACCAAGTTTGAGCTTGTTGATCCCCAACCAATTTGGGTCCTAAGAGGTTAGTCACAATAGACTTGGCAACCCAAATGGTTCTTTTCTTGACACCACTTTAATTACCAACATATTTGGCAAACACATTGCCCACATTATCCTTACGAATGGAATACACATCATCAATTATGATAGGGTTGGATAATGTACCATTAGTGCATGAAGAAGCAAGATGGTCCTTTTCGCGGCATAAATAGCAACAACGACTCCTGTTGGGGGGATACAAACCCGGTAGGCCCACAGGAAAGGGTAAAGACCCGGCTGGAACAAGGTTGGGCGAAGACCTCGTAAAGTGATGATGGGACGGGTCTCGTCGGTGGGCCAACGGCTGTGTTGATAATCTGGCTCAAGGGAACAAAGTTCTAGAAGGCCTGTTGTTGTTGCCTCTGTTGTTGTTGCGGTTGCGGTCGTTGTTGAAGTAGCGGTTGGCTCCTAAAGCCACCTGGTTCACATTCTCTCTTCTCGGGAAAACTGGAGGCCGGGCAGCGGGTGCGCGAGCAGGCTGCACGTTGGCGTTCGCAGCTGGCAGAGGAGGAGGAGGAGGCAGGCCCTCGTTCTTGATCCCTTCCCACCAACTGCACTGTCGAGTAGTGTGGTTGGCGGGTCTAGCGGGATGCCGAGTATGGAAGCTGCATGGGCCATCCTTCATGTCCTTGAAGACAAAGTTCTGAGCAGGACCCGAGTTGCCGCTACCCTGCTGGGGAGCGCTGTACGGCTTCTTGATGCCTTGGCCCTGATTCTGGTTCTGCCCGTACTGGGCTCCAGCAGTTTTTGGCCTCTGGCTACTCCCAGCTCCGGTAGCCACAACATTCACCTCCTCAGGATCGTACCGGGTATCAATCCGGTCACCTCTGCGATTGTTGCGGAACTCATTGCGCTTGTTGTTGTTGTAGTTCCTTCTCGGCTCAGCAGCATCAAGAAGAGGCTGAGTTGGGTCACCAAGTGCGTACTGATCCGCAATCCGGATGGTTTCAGCGAGAGTACTCGGCATCTCTCTCTGCAGCCTTTGCCACAACATGCTGCCATGCCTGCAGCCCTGCGCAAAACAAGTGATGGCCTAGGCCTCGTTCACACCTTCACAGGTGTTCCTCAGAGTACTCCACCGAGTAAGATACTCTCGGTCCGTCTCCTCTTCCCGCTGCCTGCAAGCGGATAGCTGCTGCGGTCTATTCGGCCTCTTGTAGGTGCTGGTGAAGTTGCTGACAAAGGCCTCCGCGAAGTCAAGCCAGCAGTTGATGATGTGCTTGGGCAGGTTGTTGAGCCAAGTTCTTGCTGGTCCTTCTAGCATCTGCGGGATGTACCGCATGGCCCATCTCCGGTTGCCGCCTGCAATGTGCAGGGCTGTGACATAGTCATTAAGCCAGTCTTCCGGTTTGGTGCTGCCGTTATAGCACTTGGTCCCCCTAGCGAGCTGGAACTGCTTCACAGATGGCTCTGTCATGATGCGTGGGCCAAAGCATTCTGGGCCAGGCGGCCCCTTGCTCTCGAGTTGCGCGGATAGGCTAATCCGGTCCAGCTTGTGCTTGGCATCACTAGGCTCCAGCACACGCTCGCCCACGCGATCCAGGATATCATAGCCAGCCAACCCCATAGCCGAGTACCCATCATCATATCTGTCCACCTGCACGACTGCAGGTTGCTCCACCAGGTTGGCGGCTGGCGCGATCGCATGCGGCTGCGGTCTCTGCCGAGTAGGCTGAGCAACCTGATGCTGAGAAGGGCCTGGGCGATCTCCATTTCGCGCCTGGCTATGAGCTTTATGGGCTTGATAGCCTGCTCCTGCAGTGTTGTGTTTTTGACCGGACTGTCGCGGCACAACGTGCTGTTTCGCGACGACAGTTGGGTCGTACACCTGCATCTGCCTGTCTCTGCCAGAGTGCCCACTCCGGTCCCTCTCACGGCTGGGATGCGGTGATGAGGCCTGATCGTTAGATCTAGCCGCATGCGAATGCACCACCTGAGAAGCTCCAGCACCCGGATTGGCTTTCCGGAACTCCTCGTTCTGCCTAGCAGCCTCTAGCACTAGCTCATTGAGCCTCTCCTGCTGCCTAACGCGCGCGTCGCCAGCGAGATGCGGCAACTCAGCAGCTACGGCCTCAGCAGCTCTAAGGGTTTTGGCGGGGGTGCTGTATTTGAGTCTGGTGGTGGCGGTGTTTTGGCTATCAGCTTGGCCAGCAGTTTCACCAACTGCTGCCATCTCGGTGCCTAGGTTGCGGCGCGTAGCGCCTGCCTTGGCAGGCCTCCTCACTACAGGCGTAAAGCCGTGAGCTCTGTTGTACTCGTTCAGGTCCAAGTTAAGCTCGAGCCTAACCTTTTCCAGCTCCAGCTGCTCGGCGAGCAGCGCCTGGCGCTGCTGGTCGAGTTGCGCCCTCATGGTCATAAGCTCGAGCTCGGTGGGAGGCGGCATGCCTACTCGCACGGCGGATGCCGGTATTGTCGATGTCGTGGAAGGAGGGATGTAGCCCGGGAGGTTCTGGGGCAACTCGTAGGGCTTGTGCGTTCTCGGGAGCTCGCTTGGGCCAGCAAGCTCCTCAACGACTGCCGTAGATGCAGCTGCACCCTTCCCGACAGCGATAGCCGGGCCGGTCATCAGCACTTCCACGCTGTCCGCAGAACAGCCAGTTGGCTTTCCGCGTGCAGTGATGACAGCAGGGGGATCTTCCGCGACGTGCACCTGCTCGGGGTACTCGCGGACGATGGTGGTGGCCACGTAGACGAGGTGCGAGCCGAAGGAGAGCACCGTGCCGCCCTCTGGCATGGCCCTGCCGCCGAAATCGCCGGCGTTGTCGATGACGAAGTCGAAGGAGCCGAATCTGTGGACAAGGCCACAGACCACACGCTCCCCAGTAGCAGAAATGGATCCCGTCCGAACGTGAACTCTAGCCAGCGCCGCTGGTTGCCCCATGGTGGGCGCCAACTGTCGTGGTGGTATCACGGCAGATGCTATAGGATGGCTAATTGTTTGGGGTCGATGGACGCTGGAGGTGCTCGGGGAGGGATCACGCAACGAGTAGCCGCGTGTGGGATGAATCAATCACTGCAAACAACAAGATCTACCCAGGTTCAGGGCCCTCGTGTGGAGGTAAAACCCCTACTCCTGCCTTTCTCTCTTTATATTTGTGTGTCACCGAGTAGCCATAGTACAGTTTTGGCCTACAGCCGAGTAGCCACCCTTCTCTCTATGTGATGATCTAGCTAGGTGTTCTCTCCAAAGACGCGACCGTGAACCTAGTGAGTCGACCCTCTCACAGGAGGAGGTAGGGCACCTTATATACTGGTGCCCAGCTGGATACATCCAAGGGGGGAAAGTACAAACAAATGTCGACATAGTGTGCACACTGCACACTTCCGGCTTCTCGCTGACAGCTTTGGCTTCCTAGTTTGTCTTGTGTGGAAAGTCGTTGTGCAAAACCAAGAAGCTGATCTGTTATCACTGTCACGGCCACAGGGTAGGCCCCCTAACCTGCACCGCCCTGCTGACACCCTGGCGCGGATAAGCACGCGCTCTGCAGATGAACAGTGCACCAGTACGGACCCAGGATACGCGGGATCCTGTGTCAGAACGGCTCCTTTGACTTCTGGCCCGAGTAGGAAACCGCCATTTCTACTCGGACCACTTCCTCTACTCGGAGGAGAATAACTTCCTTGATTCTTTCTCCTGGCCATCAGCGTGTATGGACGAATAGCAGTCGACCGGGTAGCGTGTACCGGGTAGCCAGCTACTCAGCCAAACCTCTCCTTTGATCTTGCCTTTATCACTTGCCTTAACCCTACTCGGGGGTAACCCCCCGACAAGGCCTGAGAGGCGGTATAGACCGCGGAATCCGAGTAGGACTCTAGCCATATCTTGTAAGGAAAGCCAGGAAGCCGGGTGTTATATAAGCCGGTTCTCCTGGCATTGATCTAGAGACTAAGAGATTTCGAGTAGAAACCCTAGATTCGAGGTACACGAGAGCTAGTATTTGTAACCCTAGATTTGGGGTCTCGGCGACATTGCAGTCCGAGCCTCTAGATCGATAGTTAATAAGATCCCAGCTGGAAGTAAGCCATTATCTCAAATGGAGAGGCTGAACCGGGATAATCCTTGCTTCCAATTCGAGCTAAACCCTCTCCCAAACACCAGAGTCGATTTGCCCCAAACTAAGTTACCCCCGGTAACGTCTGCCGTGGCTATCCCATGACAGTTGGCGCCCACCGTGGGGCCTATGTCCAAAGATGTTTATATCACGCGAGAAGCTCTGGAAAGCATGAAGAACCTTGTTGTCGGCGAGATCGTCACCAACCCTGAAGGAGAGAAGATCGTCAACGATTCTGGCTGGGGGCCAGAGTTGGACTCGCTGGAAACGGGATCTGTCATCATGATCGGCCGCGTCAACGTCTTCGTGGGTATGGTACATACGTCTGGTTTAATTGCTGACAATAATGAATATGATTCTGTGTCAGAGGCCGCCACTCGCGTTCAGTCGGATGGTGAAGAGTCGGCAGGCACGACAGATCCGGAGGAAGCACCCACCACGAAGAGGGAACAACCGGAGGAGCCGGCATGGACCCCGCGTGGCCGGGTTAATGGAGACGACGATACCGAATCTATCTTGCATCTTCTCGAAGATTGGTATGAGGAAGATAGCTGCGAGGAAGAGGAGTATGAATCATCACCAGGCATTGCGCGCCGAGTCGCGGTCTACACAGCCCCTGCGATAAATCTAAACCAGGGAGACGTGACCTTAGCCGCGGCTGGTGCGGCGCAAGCGCTAGCCCAACAACAGATGCCGGTTAATGGAGACCCGGCCGAAGCCCAGGTCGATGGCGAGCAAACGTCTGTCACCAGTGAAACAGGTGAAACTGCTCATCACAGGAACATGTTCGGATTCAGGGCGAACAGAACAGCCGGTGCGGGAACGTCACACCCACCAAATCCGGCTCTTTTCAGCAACAATTTGATCTTGGATCCCACAGTGTTACCAACGGTAATAACCCCGGAGAACGCAGCGGCCCGGGCCAGGGACCTGGATGTAGCCCGACGAGCGTTGGAACAGCAAAGGAGAGACGTAGAGGCCGAGAAATTACAGATGGCCGCGCGTCACCGTCAGTTGGATGAGTTAGGGGACCGTATACAGGCACAAACGACTAGGGCATATAATCAGAGGCATCAGACGAGACTGCCAGCACAGGCGGAGCCCTACAGTCGGCCGCATTATTTGTTACACCTCAAGATCAGCCGATCCCGATTGTGAACCCAGGAACCGGGTATGCAGGAGAGACGCTCGGAGGACAACCGGCGAACGCACCGACCGGGTCACCTTTGCTACCCGTTGGGGTGCCCGGAGGCAATACTGTGCAGCCACAACCGTCACGGTTCCATACCCCACCGGGTCACTTCAACAACCCTATGGACAACGTGTACGCCGCAACTTTAGCGCTCGACCGTATTCCACTGGGAGAATCGCCTCAAGCGATAGAGACCCGGCGGGCTATAGAGATGTTACGCACCGCAGTGGCTCAACAGGACAATTATCCGGACAACAGGAGCGAGATGCATGGGACGCCATATATCAGTCGGCAGGAAGGCAATACGAGGAACATTCAGTCGGCATCAGCACGACGGAGGGCAGAGCAGCAGCAAATGCCGCCACCTCCACTCAGGCCAGCGGCTCCAGCGGTTTCAGCGGCACAGGCTATTGTGGATAGTTCCCGGGCAAGGCATACGGACGGGTCTGCGGTACGAGATCCGGTAATTGGCGTGCCTCCCGCTGCGGCAGCCGAGGTTTCACACGTGTCGAGAGTAAGGCTGGTACTGACAAACTTAGCCGGACCCAAATGTTTATCAGACGCTATCAGGGCCGAGCCTTATCCGGATAAGTTGAAGGAGCCGGGTAAAGTTGTCAACTACGAGCCCACCATGGACCCTGAGACCTGGTTAAGCAGTTACGAGATGGCTATGTCTATTTGCAACACTTCAGAAAAGCTCCAAGCCAAGTTTATGTATCTCATGATGTCCGAAGGAGCAGCTAAATTATGGTTCAATAACTTGCCTGAGAAATCTATCAGTTCGTGGAGCGATCTCAAGTCGGCTTTCGTCAAGCACTTTCATGGAACTTGCAGGAAATTATACACGATTGATGACTTAGATCGGTGTGTGCAGAGAAAGGGAGAGTCGGCACGCAGCTGGGTGCGCCGAGTTATGGAGATACTCCACTCTTCCACTGATATCCATCCCAAAGGATGCGCTACAAGCTATGCGAAGACATGCAGATACACGCCCTTGGTGCAAAAATTAGTACGCATGAAATCCAGCAGGCACGTTTCGAAAATTACTATGGGAGAGTTGATGGACGCGTGCAACAAGCATTCCTCCACTGACACCACAGAAGAAGATATCGAGGACAAAAAGGGGAAGTCTAGTGCGAAAAATACCGGAAACGGGACTACACCGAATAATAATGGAGGTAGAAATGGTGGTAATGGGAACAATCAACATAAACGTCCGTATGAGGGAGTCTCAGAGTCAGTCGCCAGTGCCGAAGCCGGGTTTGCAAGACCCAGAGCGGATGGAAACTTTAACGGAGGAAACTTCAACGGAGGAAACAATTATCAAGGACCACCCCGGCCGGCTAATCACGTAGAAGCCTTCAAGATGCCTTGCCCGCGCCACAGCAAGAATGGCAGGCCGGCTAATCATTCACCAGAACAATGTGCAGATCTGCAGAGGTGGAAAAATGAAGAAATACAGAAGGCTCTGCAGGGTACAGGCCAGGGAGGAGGACCGGGTCTGGGTGGAAACCCGGGCAACGGACCACCCCCCGCAGGCAATGCAGGAGCTAGCAATCCGGGTCATAACCAAGGTGGGGCGGGTGGTTTCCAGGCCAACCCAAAGCAGTTAGGACAGTATCATGTTCACACTATCGGGACTTCCAAGAGAGAGAGGAAGATACTCAAAAGAGCTGTAAATTCGGTTTCTTCAGGTGTTCCAAGATACCTGAGGTGGTCAGATCAGGAAGTAACATGGAGTAGGAGGGATCACCCGGAAGCAATAGAACATGCAGGTGTGTTAGCTTTGGTGGTGGCGCCGCAGGTCAATGGCTACGAGCTAAAGAAAGTTCTGATGGATGGCGGGAGTAGTATCAATATCTTATACTGGGAAACCTTTTTACGTATGGGGCTCAAGGAGTCTCAGCCGCAGAAAAGCTCCATAGTTTTTCATGGAATTGTGCCAGGACACTCGGACTGCCCTGAGGGAAAGATAACGCTAGAGGTTGCTTTTGGAGAATCCAAGGATAATTACAGAGTGGAGTGGCTCACATTCGAGGTGGTGAAGTTGCATAGTCCTTATCATGCACTGTTTGGAAGGCCGGCTTACGCCAAATTCATGGCAAGGCCGTGTTACGTGTATTTACAGCTGAAGATTCCGGGTCCTAAACGAACCATCACTATACATGGGAACCGGGCTGTGGCAGCAGAGTCCGATGAGAGAGATGCGGCACTTGCAGAACAAGCTTGTGCAAAGGAGGAATTCAGGTATTACAGGTCTCAGGTAGACCCGAAAGATCGAACCGCTCTGAAGAAACCAAATATTGATGATGAGAGAGCTAAGTTCAAGGCAGCACAAGACACAGAGATGGTGGCCTTCATTGAGGGCGACTCTTCCAAGCAATTTGCAATAGGTTCAAACCTGGATAGCAAGGAGGAAGGCACGCTTATCGAGTTTTTTCGCGAGAATCAGGATGTCTTTGCTTGGACACCTAACGATATGCCGGGTATTCCAACTGAACTTGCTGAGCACAGCTTACACGTTGATCCCAAGTCCCGGCCAGTGAAGCAGGGTTTGAGGAAAATGAATGAGGAAAGAAGAAAAGCTATAGGAGCAGAGGTAGCCTGGCTCTTGGCAGCCGGATTTATCATGGAGGGTTTCCACCCCCAGTGGTTGGCGAACCCGGTTTTAGTGCTGAAAAAGAATAACGAGTGGAGAATGTGCGTAGATTACACGAGCCTCACAAGCATTGTCCAAAGGATCCGTTTGCCCTTCCAAGGATAGACCAGATCATAGATGCAGTGGCAGGAAGTGACCTGCTATGTTTTCTGGATGCCTATTCCGGGTATCATCAGATCAATCTCAAAGAGGAGGATTGGGAGAAGACGTCGTTCATAACCCCTTTTGGAGCCTTTTGTTACAAAACCATGAACTTTGGATTGAAAAACGCTGGCGCAACATATCAGCGATGCATCCAGAAGTGTTTCGAGGATCAGATTGGGCGCAATGTCCATGCTTATGTTGACGACGTGGTGATCAAAACAAGGAACACAGAAACATTCATTGATGACCTGAAAGAGACATTCAAAAACCCGAGGAGATATCAAATGAAGCTCAACCCAACAAAATGTGTGTTCGGAGTTCCTACGGGGAAATTACTCGGTTTCATCGTTTCTGAGCGTTGAATCGAGGCTAACCCGGAGAAGATCAAAGGTATTCAGAACCTGAAAAAGCCGGAAGAGTTGAAACATATCCAGAAGCTTATAGGATGCGGGGCAGCACTAAGCCGGTTCATATCTCGTCTTGGAGAAAAAGCAATACCCTTATACCGACTCTTGAAGAAAACAGACAAATTCGTATGGGATCAAGAGGCGGATGAGGCGTTCAAAGCTTTAAAGAAGTAGTTGTCTGAAGCACCGGTTCTGGCAGCACCGGGTCCCAAAGAGCCCATGTTGTTATATGTTGCGGCCAGGCCTCGGGCGGTTAGTGCAGTAGTCGTGGTTGAGCGCAAAGAGGATGGAAAGGATTACCTGGTGCAACAGCCGATTTATTATGTAAGCGAGGTCTTATCAGAAGCAAAACAGCGGTATCCACATTGGCAGAAGTTGGTTTTTGGGGTATTCATGGCCAGTCGGAAATTGAAGCCGTATTTTCAAGAACACCCCATTACGGTGGTAAGTTCCATACCCATGGCAGATATCATAAGAAACTCGGATGCTACAGGAAGGGTAGCCAAGTGGGCTATCGAGATGGGTGATTATCATATCAATTAGAGCCCCGATGTGCAATCAAGTCTCAGGCGCTGGTTGATTTTGTTAATGATTGGACTCAGACAAGCGTACCTTTGTTGGTGCCAAGTTCAGAATCCTGGGTTATGCATTTCGACGGCTCCAAGCAATATGAAGGATCAGGAGCTGGTGTTGTGCTCACATCGCCAAAAGGAGATAAGTTACGTTACGTCTTGCAAATTCACTTTGATTGTTCTAACAACGTAGATGAGTACGAGGCCTTGTTACATGGATTGCGTGTAGCAAAGGAGATGAACATTAAGCATATAATGTGCTACGGATACTCGGATCTTGTTGTACAACAGGTCTCGGGAACAAGGGACAGGAAGGATGCAACAATGGCAGCTTACCGCAGAGAGGTGGACAAAGTTGTCGGGTCTTTCTCAGGATACTAGATGGAGCACATCGACCGGCGAAAGAACGAAGCCGCAGATGCCCTGTCGAGACTCGGCTCCCGTCGAGAGCCGGTTCCGCCTAACGTTTTCTTGGATGAGTTCTGGCGGCCTTCCGTCAAAACCGAGTCAGAAGAAGAAATAGCTCACCAAGACCCGGATTTGGAATTTGTGGCTGATGTACGTACTATCCCAGAGTGGACTGAGCCGTTCTTGGCGTTTCTGTTGCGGGGCGAGTTACCACAGCAGGAAGTCGTAGCCCGGCAAATCCAGAGACGGGCAAAAGGTTATTATATCATCGGTGGTGAGCTTTACAAGAGAAGTGCTACATGCGCCTTTCTACGCTGCGTAGATCCAGAGGAAGGACGACAAATATTGAAGGAAATTCATGAAGGCGATTGTGGACACCATGCCTCCACAAGATCCCTTGTGGCCAAGGCATATCGGCACGGTTTCTTTTGGCTTACAGCTTTGGCAGATGCAGAGCGTTTGGTTGCAAGGTGTGATGGATGCCAGAGGTATGCTCGGCAAATCCATTTACCGGCTATGGAGCTGCGGACAATCCCATTGACCTGGCCATTTGCGGTTTGGGGTATGGATATGGTAGGCCCCTTCCATATGTCCCCGTGCAAAAAGACTCATTTATTGGTAGCCGTGGATAAGTTCACAAAGTGGGTTGAGGTTATGCCAGTGACGAACTGTGAGGCGGCCACAACTATGAAATTCTTGAAGAAGATCGTATATCGGTTTGGGTACCCCCACAGCATATTCACAGACAATGGAACCAACATGTCCTTGGGAGAGATGGAAAAGTTTTCTGGAAACAATGGTATCAGACTTGACGTAGCCTCGGTAGCTCATCCGCAAGCCAATGGTCAGGTGGAGAGAGCAAACCAAGAGCTACTGCGGGGGTTAAAACCACGACTACGAGTCCCGTGCCTCAGAGCTGCTTGGGCATGGGTGGAGGAGTTACTTTCTGTTGTTTGGGGCATCAATACTACACCTAATAGGTCTACTCAGATGACCCCGTTTTTTATGGTTTATGGTGCAGAGGCGGTTCTCCCAATTGATATTATCCATGATTCCCCACGAGTGTCGGCTTATGTTGAGGTAGAGAATGAGAAGACCCGACAAGATGCTGTGGATATGTTAGAAGAACAGAGAGAACAAGCATTGGAGCGGTCCGCAATATATCAACAAGATTTACGGCGATATCATAGCCGCCGGGTGAAGACGCGTGTTTTTCAAGAAGGAGACCTGGTGCTACGTTTGGCGCAGTCCAAGGAAGGAAAACACAAGTTATCTCCACCATGGGAGGGTCCGTTCATTATAAGCCGGAACCTGCACAATGGATCGTATTATCTGGTGGATGCAAGAGAAGAGTCGGATTATGTCAACGATACTGCTCATACCACCTCTGCCATGCAAGAGCGTTAACGAGCATGGAACGTGGCCCAGCTACGTCCTTACTATACTTAGCATAGACTCGGTTTTAAAAATTGTATTCCAGGATGTAACAGGCAGCAGGTTTCAGACGCACTATTTTCCTATCCAGGGTACCTAAGGGGACTGGAGGGTTTTTAATGAGGCGGCCTGCTGACCAAACATTTTCATCTCAATAAAGAAATGGTTAAATCATGTTAGTCATTTTTGTCCTTTGAATTTTGTCAATTTCTTACATATTTTTCCGTAAATAAATCATGCTCTGTATTTACTGATGAATTATTTCAGTTAAATATGATTTAGTGAGTTTAATTTGCACATTTTTTCCTTTCTAGTACCCAAGTTATCTGTAAGCCGGTAGAGCAGAAGGCCTACTGTTGCATAGTACATATATTTAGGTCTTGGGGGCTGATTGCTTGAATAGCACAGTTGTACACTAAGACCCGGCCATGATGCCAATCGGTTGTGGGGGACTGATTACTTGTAATAAGTACAGTTACAATCTCATAACCCGGACAATAGAGCCAAAATTTTTCTTGATCTCTTTCGTTTAAGCTTGATGTAACTCGCACCAAAATGGCGTGTTTGCTAACCTATAAATCCAATCAGTCATGATGCCCATAGGGACTTGCCTGGCCCTGTTTTTACTAGAGTTATAGCAACATTGAAATCCATGCGAAAACCGGCTTATAACCAAAAGGGTCAAAAGGGTCATCTAAACCATAAGTTACGCAGGGCAAAGGCAACAGCCGGAAGCTCATCGCATATTGCACGTAAACTTCAAAATATATAAGTATATAACAGCCCAAATTCGGGACTTGGGAACTTGAGAAACAAAAAATTCTCAAGCTAAGATTCCTAAGACCCAGAATCCGGGTCTTGGGGACTTGTGAGAATTTTTTTACAATCTTAAGACTAAGACTCAACATCATTCTCACAAAGCATATAATAGATAAGGCTATGCCAAAATGAGTTTGTAACGCACATATTAAAGCGATAACCAGAAGGGTCATCGAAACCACAAGAGTTTAAACGTATTACAAACCAGAGGAATAGTATCAAAAGTGCACATGCGCACTATCAAATAACAAGTATAAAAGGCATATTACAATGCCTATTGGCCGAATGATTGTTTGCTGGTAAAAAGGAGAACATTACTCGGCTGCTGTAGCCGAGTCATCATGAGTGGTCTTGGCGGCCGGGTCTTCGGTATTCTCCTCCGTTGCCTTCTCTGCCGCAATCTACGGGTCAACCGCGGATTCAGTTCGAGCTGGAGGAGGAATAACCGGAGTCGATGAAGTTGGCACAGAACCGGCCTCTGTTTTCTTCTTGGCGGTCTCTTCCTTGTATCGAGTCAATATATCAAAAGGATCAGGGAATTCGGAGGGCACCGGCTTATCCTCAGCATTATATGGGGGGGTAAGCTTGTTCACATCGAGGTTTTCGGCAATCAAGCTGGCCGAGTGAAGGATTTGGGCATTGATGGCCTTCAGGTCTTTTCCCGTGAACTTCGAACCATCAGTATTAAACTCGGGAAATCCATTCACAAGCTTTGTCGGCCCAATCTTTGGATAATAGGCTTTGGCCAGTGCAAGACCGCGTATCACTCCAACTCGGCACGCTGAGCGCTTCCAGATATCAATCCAGGCATGGATTGTCGAGTATGCTTCAAGCATTTGTGATACACCGGTGTAAGTGCCGGTCCACTTCACAGCTTCAAGGGTCCACTTTGTCCCTGCCGAAAATTGTCGAATGACAGTCTTGAGTATTTTCAGCTTTTTGAGATCATCATGCTCCCCAGCAACTTCACCCGGACCTGCAGCACAAAAAGAGAAGTAAGATAGTGAGATCCGGGTAAAAAACCTCTAAAATGGGAAATTTAGTTAGTAAGATAGTGATACAAGGCGATAGTCGGAAATTTAGATGTGCCTTACCTATGATGGAGTTATAAGTCTCGGCAATGAAAGTCGAGAGTTTCTTCAAAAGCTCCTCAGCGGTGTGTAGTCTCTTCTTATACTTCTTGCACTGCTTGGAAAGCTCCTCGACGTTGGCCTCCAGGTCTTCACGGAGTTTTGTTTCAGCTTGCAGGAGTTCATTGGTCTTTGCCAACAGTTCATCAGTCCGGGTAATGTAAGCGTGAAAAAGACAAAGAAACATTAGTCGACAATGAGATGAAGTTGTACAAGAAAGACTATATAGTTGTAAAGTACCGAATAACCGTTGACAGTTCATTCGAAACTTGGGGACTAGGACGAGTATATAAATAGTACTAGTTAAACTAACCTAATGCTCAGCTGCCAGAGACTCGATAATCTCCTCTTTAGTTGCCTTCAGGGAGCGATACTCCTTCAGCAGTTTTTCAAACTCATGGCCGCTGAGAGTCGGCCTGGAAGAGCTGGCGTTCTGATCACCCGGTGGTGGGGTTGCCTCCTGTTTCCCTGTGTCGACTCTGGTCGCCGCGGTATTGGGAGCAGGAGCCTCCCTTTGCGTCCCAAGATATTCAATGTCGGGATCGTCCGACTGATGCGCGGGTGGAGGAGACTCGGTCCTTGGGTTGGCCGTGTTATCCGGCTCTTGCTCTTCAGTAGGTGGTGGCTTAGCGGCGCTCTCCGGGTCTTCCGCCGTCGGATCGTCGATAGGGGTCTCAACTGGGTCGCTGAGTGTGACCTTAGCCCTGAAGGAAGGAAAAGAAAAGTGTTAGTGGATTATAAAAGTAACACCTACAAAGTATAGAGGTATTGACAAGCAAGGTATGAAAATTACCCGGTGTTCACGACAAAGTCGCTGGGGAGATCATTGCTAGACCCGGAGGGCACTGATAAAGAATTGGAAAGTGAGACTCGGAGTTGTCCGGCTAATGGATGATTCGGAGATGGACATTTTCGAGGAGTGTAGTCAGGATAAGTTGAAGGAGTACCTGCGCGGCGACAGAGAGATCCCGGGGTTGAGGGGCTCGTCACCCGGAGAGGTCCGGGTTGCCCGTCGCTTGGCTGGAGGAGACGTGGCCTTCATAGACGATACAGTGGTCATGGAGGAGTATGGCACCTTGAATGTGACCCCCCTGGGCTTCCTTTTCTTGCTTAACCCGGCTTCAGCTTGCTCGGGCTCGCTTTCTTCCGTTTCAGAATCGGCCTTGTCAGCCGGTGCTGGTGATGGTGGTGTATTGTCAGGAATAAAGGTGGGAGGAGAATCTTGATCCAGTAAGTTGACAAAGTACTTGTTCAGTAATTCGGAATCACCTTCTTCGCTGTCACTCGGCTCTTCCTCTTCCGAGTTTTCAGAGGGGGGAGGGGTGACAATCTTCCACCATTCGTCAGATTCCTGGGTAAAAAGTAGTGGAGATCAAAGATAGTATATATGAGTTAGAAAAATCAATCGGTACAAAAGGGATTAGCCGGTTCTTACTGGTGGAGCCGTGTTTGAGCGAGAGAAGCGGGAGAGCCCAGAGACGCTCTTGATGGCATCCATCTTCTCAGCCAGGAAATTTTTCATGACCTTGTTGACGTCTGCGGCCAGGTATGACTTCTCCGAGTATCGGAGAGAGTTGATCAGATGGCCCGAGTACTCGCAGAGCAGCTTTGGGCGGATGCTATTGGGCTGGATCCTACAGCTGATCCATGTCTTAATCAAGTTTAACCCACATAGACCGTGGGCAGCAAAGACGGCTAACTTGTGGAGGAGTGGTTGGATAGACTGTCTATCGGTTTCTGGAGCGAAAGCGCTTAGGTTATCGCTAAGAGAAAGGGTGTCTATGGAAAAACCCGGCAAAGGCTTTTCGCCGGGTCTAGATGTGTCCTTGCAATAAAATAACGTTTTCTGCCAGTGCTTCACGTGGGAGTGAAGACTGAGAGTCGGCATTAACGACTTCTTGCGCCTTTGGATGGACACGCCCCCACAAACAAGGAGGGGTCCGTCCGTGTTTTCACGACAAGGCTTGCATTGAAAAATCTCAAGGAACAAAGCAAGATTGGGGGCGATGCAAAGATAAGCCTCACAGAGAACAATGGAATGACAGATGTTCAAAATCGAGTTAGGGCCTATGTCGAAAACCCGGAGCTTATAATGATGGAGAACTTCGTGAAAGAAAGGATGACCCGGGGGCGGAAACCCCGGTTCACGTGCTCAAGAAAAACGACAACTTCACCTGATTGGGGTGAAGGCCGGCTCTCCTCCTCGGACGCTCTCCAGGAGATCTCCGACTGAGGGGGAAGGACACCAGACTCGGCCAGCTCTTCCAATTTCGCGAGCGTAACGGTCGACTTATCCCAGTTAGCCGAAATGGATTGACCCGGCTTTTGCTTCAAAGCCGGGGCCTTTCCCTTGGACTTGGAGGCGGCCTTGGGTGCCATTGAAATGGATCTAGAAGGAACCGAAAATTAAAAACAAAGCAATGGAAAAAATGAAGGCGAAAAGCATGATGAATACGAACTCAAGATCTAAAGGTGAAATCCTAGATCTAGAAATGCTTACCAGAGAACGGCGGTGGAGTAAGGTCCGGCGAGCACGGCGTGGAGCGGCGGCCCAGTTCTAGAGGGTGATGGCGGCGTGCGTGCGGATTCGTGTTCGGGCCTTGAGCTTGAGGTCCGGGCTCTAATGGCGTGACGGGATCTTGAACGTGAAATCCGTTGAGCGCAGCGGCGCGGAACGGCGACGCGGAGCAGCGGACCGGCAGTTGAGGTTGACGGGGCGCGCGGAGTCCGGTGGCTCAAGCTTTGAGCGCGGGCCTTTGGGCTCCAATGGTGCGCTCGGAGGAAGAAGAAGAGAGGGAGTGCGGTGGCGTTTGGGCTTAGGGTTTTTCCCGGGGCCCAGTATTTATAGGCGCAGTGAAACCCTAGGATGCCAAACGATAAAAAGGAGAAATTTGCGGAGAGATAAACTCGAACCGTTGATTACGGGAATGAGATCTTGGGAAGTTATTATCAGGCAGCCGATTTACAGATGACCGCCAAAAGAGCCGGACTCGAAATTGTTACTCGGACTTGCTTGTGAAGGATATGAAAGCCGGGTTATGAAATGTACGTCTTGAGGATTGATCCGAGAGACGATATACAGCTAGTATGATAGCAGGGTTATTGTATGGACCGCCGAAATAGCCGGCCTGGCTATAGTTAAAGCAATTTAACCTGTGGTATTGTATGTATAAATGTTTATTGTTTTGCAGGGAATAGCATGCGCTTCATGGTTGGCTCAAGGGTTTGAAGCTATAGGGAAAGCGCGCCAACCAAGATGCCCAAGCTATTATGGGGACTACTGTTGGGGGGATACAAACCCGGTAGGCCCACAGGAAAGGGTAAAGACCCAGCTGGAACAAGGTTGGGCGAAGACCTCGTAAAGTGATGATGGGCCGGGTCTCATCGATGGGCCAACGGCTGTGTTGATAATCTGGCTCAAGGGGAGAAAGTTCTAGAAGGCCTGAGAGGCGGTATAGACCACGAAATCCGAGTAGGACTCTAGCCATATCTTGTAAGGAAAGCCAGGAAACCGGGTGTTATATAAGCCGGTTCTCCTGGCATAGATCTAGAGACTAAGAGATTTTGAGTAGAAAACCTAGATTCGAGGTACACAAGTGCTAGTATTTGTAACCCTAGATTTGGGGTCTCCGCGACATTGCAGTCCGAGCCTCTAGATCGATAGTTAATAAGATCCCAGCTGGAAGTAAGCCATTATCTCCAATGGAGAGGCTGAACCAGGATAATCCTTGCTTCCAATTCGAGCTAAACCCTCTCCCAAACACCAGAGTTGATTTGCCCCAAACTAAGTTACCCCCGGTAACGTCTGCCGTGACTATCCCACGACAACTCCTTCCATTCTTCTTAGTTGATTTCTCAGCTTGAGAAGCATTAGCTTGAGTCTTCATGGGAAGAGGCCTTTCTTCAACTTGAAGTTGAGGTTGAGGTTGGACTTGTGACCGCTTCCCTTGTTGCTTCTCACTAAGTTGGTTATTCTTCAAAGGGCATGATCTAACATGATGCCCTTCAACCTTGCACTTGAAGCAAACAATCTTGGCCAAATTCTTGACTTGTTCATGGCCCTTCTTCTTGAAGACTTTGGACTTGTTCTTGTGATTGTAAATGAATCCAGGTCCTCTCTTTTCATTGGGGGATTTTTGGACACTCAACATATTGTCAAGTGTGGACTTCCCTTTATGACACTTCTCCAAGTCTTTCTTCAAATAAGTGACTTGGGCCTTGAGCTCATTGATTCCCTCTACAAGGTTAGTATCAACACAAGAGCTAGACGAAGTAGATGCATCATTTTTAGAGCAACAAGTCATGGAAAGCAATTCATCACAATATGTGGAAACATTATGAGAGGATGAATTACTAGGACTAGCACATGTAAATATAACATTTAGAGTAGAGGTTGTGCCTTTGTCCACATGAGGCTGACAATATGTTAACTTAGTTAAAATAGCCTCATGAGCTAATTTTAGCCTCTCATGGGAGACCAGAAGATCCTCATGAGAGCTTGAGAGCTTTTCATGAGTTTCTTCCAATTTTCCATAATTACTAGTTAGCAACTCAAGTTGAGCCCGTAGCTCAACATTCTTCTTTAATATGGATGCTTTACAAGAAATAGAGTTAGTAGCACAAGCATCATTATTTTTAGCTTTGAGGTCATTAGCAAGAGGAAGATATAATTCATTGTCCCTTCTAAGCTTAGAAACGCTAAGAGCATAGGTTTCTTCTAGACTAGATAGTTTCTCTTCAATAGAAGATCTAAGGGAACGCTCTTTCTCAAAAGCATTTTCAAGCTCTTTGTCCTTGATAGAATCACCACCATTATGACTTTTGAAAGTCACGATGATATCCTCCTTTTCATATATAATAGAGTTAGCATCATCAAGTTGTACTAGAAGATCATTCACATTTTTCTTGGTCTCACCATCAAGGCTAGCTAACTACAAAGCTATCGACTCATCTCTATCGGTTTCAAAGTAGAAGATACATTTGAATCCTTTGCCATGAGGAAAAATGTGGTAGATAATGATGGAACATTACTTGAGGCACCACTCAAGTCCACATCTTGTTCCATAGAGAGTTGGTTTTCCTTTACATTGTTAGCCATAAAAAGACTAGAGGAAACACAATCATTTTTATCATGGGAACAAGATAAAGAAAGAATATCATGATGAGATTTAGACACACAATGTTGACATGATATGCAAGGACTATCAACACAATCATGTAAAACATTTTTTGTGCTAGTTGTGTTTAAGTCCAAAGATGAAGAATGACAATAAGATAGAGATGAATGATCATCAATAATAAGCTCACTATCATTATTGCAAAACCTACCACTACTCACCATCTCATTACTTTGTGGCTTACCACATGTTGGTGAAGTAGAAGAAGTTGAGAACTCATCACGACCGGAGATGGAGGGATAACAATCATCCTCAACAATATTGTACACTCCATATTTATCTTGAAGCTTTGTCCATACCTCATGAGCATTACGGAGAGGAAAAAGTGGCTTAATAACTACAAGGCTCGCAAGAAGAAAAAACTCATTAATAGCAAGAGCATCGAGAGATAAGTTTTTCTCTTCCTATAAAGTTGGATTTTGAGGACGCTTTGGAGGAGAAAACCCATCTCTCCAATTTTCTCAATGTGTGAGTCCATGACCCGGAAATAAATGAGCATACGAAATTTCCAAACATCAGAGTTTGTGCCATCGAAATGAAATGTGGGATCATGCACTAATTCACTAAGAGACATCATTACTCTCAAGGCGGTGAAGCCTAACAATGAGAGCCCTTGCTCTGATACCAATTGAAAGTTCAAGGATCCGCCTAGAGGGGGGGGGTGAATAGGCGCTTTAAAACAATTACGGTTTAGGCTTGAATAAATGCGGAATAAAACCCATGTTTAATTTATCAAGCATAAAACCTAAACAAGCTATGTTTACCTATGTACACCAACAACTTATTCTAGGAAAGATATACAACCAAGTGATAGAAAGATAGATGACTTCAAGCATGATGGATATCACAAAGATAAATTCATAAGTAATGAGCTAAAGTATAGAAATAACCGAAGCACAAGGAGACACCGATGTGATTACTGAAGCTCGTTCCTTCCCAAGGGAAGTACACCACATAGGCGCTCCTCAATAGCACAAATGTGCACAAGTTATTCTCCTTGAGCTTCTCCGGTGAGGGAGATTCTCGTTTCCACTATGAGGTCGTCTTGAAGGCGCTGACCAAACCTTACACAATGTTGAGGATATCTCCACCACTCAATTGGAGGCTCTCAACGAAGCTTCTTGCAACAAGGTGGAAGCCCCAACCACTAACCGTCTAGGGTGCTCAAAACACCCAAGAGGAACAATCTCTCCGGTGACCAAACACCCAAGAGTAACAAGCTCACGAACTTCTCTTTCACGAATCCCGTAGGAACTCAAACCGATGCAAATAATGCAATGGTAAGAACACACAAAGTGGTAAGATCCTTATCTCTCAAATCCCACCAAAGCAACTAATGCTATGGAAGGAGGAAGGAGGAAGAACAAGGAAAAAAACTAATAAATCCCAAGATCTAGATCCAATGGATTCCCCTCACTAAGAGGAGAGATTGATTGGGAATAGTAGATCTAAATCCCCTCTGTCTTTTCCCTAAAAAGGGGCAAGAATCATTAGAGGGATTGAGAGAAACCCAAGCTTTTGAAGGTCAACAATGGAGGAGAGAGAAAATGGGTTGGGCCACCTCCTCTTGAGAAAAAGGAAGGCTATTTATAGCTTCACACAAAATATGGCCGTTATAGCTGTCCGCTTACCCCGGAAATTTCCGCCCTCCCCCCAAGGGCCGGAAATTTCAAATCTGGAAATTTCCGGACGACCCAAGACCCCCAGAAGTGCGAGTGCCCGTTCTTTGGTGCTGGGCCATTTATTTTCCCCGGAATATTCCGGCCCTAGACCGTAATTTCTGCGTGAATTTTTACATAAATAACCTTTTGGCGCACAAAATTCACACTCTAACCCCTGGAAACATAAAATTCGAAAAATAACCCATTTGCTTAACGCCTTCCACCAAGGCGTTATGCTCTATGCCTCAATGCCCCAGGTCCGCGCCGTTATTGACCGTGCCACCGTGGACAGGACCGCCTACGTGGCAGCAAGCATAACATCCCGAGACAAGGCGTTATGCGCCTTAACGACCTGCTCAGGGGCGTTATGCTCCTTAACGCCTCCGTCGGGGGGCGTTATACTCGTGAACTTAGCACGGGCTTGCCCTTCCGACCACTAACTTCCCCATCTCCTTCTCCCCCTCAAGAACTCGAAGAACACCCCGCCACCACCCCCTTCTCCCCCTCAAATCCCTCCTTTCTTGGCCAAATCGGAGCAAATCTTTGGGGGATATTGATCCCAAAGTAGTTGTGAAGGTATTCCCCCATTATCTTCCTCTTTTGGTTGGTTCAATAATCCACATTTGATTTTTTTTCTATGAATTCCCGATCCCTAGTTCATCTAGTTTTCTTAACTATTTAGCTTCTTAGTACTAGCTTGTTAGTGATGATTTAGTGGTGGCTATTAGTAGTAGTAACCCTAGAACTAGTTGAAACCCTAGAACTAGTGATAGTAACCCTAGATTTGTAGTGGAACCCTAACTTGTAAGTGATGTCTAGATTTAGTTGTAAAATTAGATTTGTTAGCAATATGTTGTAGATGCTATTATGATGTAAGCCCTAGATTTGTAGTGTTAGTCCTAAATTTCTAGTGGTAGTTTCTTATGAGGTATATGGTGATTTGGGGAATTTTAGTTCATTGTAAATAGGAATTGCATAGTACATTATGTTATTTTCTCGTTGCTTTATGCATGGTGTTGATTAACTAGTTAAAATAGATTTGTTATAAGTAGGTAGATAGATTTGTTATGAATAGAAACATTTTAATCATTATTTTGTGATCTTTTGAATCGTTGTTCTAATCGTGTTTTTTCTTTACTTTCTAGAGCTATGTCGCTTCTCAAAGATATATATACGATGCGGACCACTGTGGCCGCTATATGTCAGAGGATGATATTTTACCCACGCTGCACTTGAGGACCGGTAAAATTGAAGGTCCACCGGAAGACGCCAAAGGGGAATGGTCAATGCACTACGACGAGAGTTACACCCCCTACACCAGGAAAACCGGGATGCTTCCTTTCGTGAACATGCTCAAGAGTGGGACGCCCAAGTTCAACCCATGTTCCATCACCGCGCTGGTAGACCGGTGGCGGCCGGAGACGCACACCTTCCACCTGCCCTGTGGGGAGATGATGTGACGTTGAAGGATGTTGTGATGATTACGGCACTTCCCATAAGGGGGAACCTGTTTGTTTTAGCACTGACAGTAAGGGATGAAAGGCGGGAATGGTATCATTTCTCGGGAGGGAGCCGGGCACTCAGGGAAGAGCCGATGGTGCCACCTTTGGTTAGATAGCTCGACATTTTGGGAGATGCCCAGCTGATGCAAATGATGAGATGGTGAAATGGCATGCCAGGGCCTACATGTGGAATGTCCTTTCCCGAGCTATTTTTCCAGACGGCGGTGGCTCGATTGCGCCATATATGTGGCTCCAGCTGTTAGCCGTTTCGGACTACGGATTTAGCTGGGATTCTGCTGCACTGGCTTATCTGTATCGATAGGTAACCACTTTTCTATATCCTGGTCCATTCTCAATTGATGTATGAAATGTGAACCTTACTTAATTCTTTGTGCAGCTGGACGATGCGTGCCGAAGGGGCAAAGTCCCACAGGTTAAGATTGAGCAGGGTACAAACAAGGTTGATTGCAATATGGGTGGGTGCTTGGTGCTTCTCTCCGTATGGAGTTGGGAGCGTTTCTCGATTGGGAGGCCCATATCTGATACCAACCTGATTTGGGAGGATGGCGGTGATCTAGACCGTTGAGCTACATGGATTCTGCGATGGTTAAGGGTGAACCGTGACTAGGGTTCAACTATGAACCTATATCTCGACTACACCAATTAGTTCGACACCATTACCGCTGACATGGTAAGATTTGCATCCTAAATAGTTTAGACCACCACCCATTTGGCTCAGACTAACAATCTAAATTTTATTTTCCGTAGGTTACCTAGGAGCCATATGTCCAGGATGCCTCGTTTTCCTTGAACCCCGCGTGTCTAGCTGATCAGCCTCTTTGGCGGATGGAATGTCTGATGGTGTGTTTCTTTGAAGTGGAGTGGCATTTGCCAAATAGGGTAATGAGGCAATTTGGACTGTTGCAAAGAACCCCTCCCCCTTATAAGGACACTGAGGCATCGTTGCACCAGTAAGTGATTCTCATTTTTCTTACATAGTGATCATTGTAGTCAATTCTACTAGTCTAACGTACCTAAATTTTGGAATGTAGACTGGACAAGAAACAGGCGAGGTCCACGAAGGATTGGCCAAGGAAGTTTGACAAGTACATTACCGAGTTCCAGCGCATTGTTGATGACTTGACTTGGGCTCATGAAACTGGAGGAATCACATTTGAAGATCCTTCTCACAACACTGCTGCGTTCGACGTGTATCTGAGTTGGCTAGCACCTAGGACTCGTCCGAAACTTCTCACTCCTGCTTTCAACACTGAAAATATCTACGTTGCGGCAGAACCTGACAAGATCGATTTGTCAAAGATGGAGTACAACAAAAGCATTTGGTACACCTGTCGACGTCAGGAGTTGGCGCCAGTTGTCAACACAATTGTGCGTCATGACATATTCTATTCTGTTTAATTTATTTTACAAATTTGTCGGTTGTGAACTAACTTATATTTTATGTTTTCGTAAACAACGCAGTTGAGGAAGCACCATGAGGAGACTAAGCGTGCCCTCCGTTTCGCTCCTGGACATCCAGAGTCTGAGTCTACCCTTAGAACCATGGTTGAGGTATGATGTGGCAATATCCATTGCTGATTGTTAGTTTGAATTCTCCGAATATGTTAGCTAAGATAACTTTATTTGTTATTTGACAGAAAACCCATGATTTTACACGTGGCATTTGTGCTCTATTGGGTTGCCGTTTTACTGACGATGTAGTTCCCTCGAGGTCTAACTCTCGGTCAAGTGGGCATCACTCATCAGCGAGCGACGGACGGGGCTCACGGGGAAGGGCTGACTCTTCAAGCTGTCCCCACGGCGCCTCTTCAAGACGTGAGCGTTACGCAGACGATGACGAGGACGATGACGGCGGAGACGATGATGTCCCTGAAGAGATGAACACCTCGCAAATGCCAGATGGACCAAGGCCAACTCCTCGTCAGCAGTACCGCAGTCCTTTCGAGCTGAGGCAGCCCAATCGTCCAAGGAGGGTGCCAAGATTTACTCCTGATATGTACGCTAAGGGCACGAATCCAGCCACTCAGTCGCAACAGCACGAGGAGCAAGAAGGGAAGACATAGTTTGACGAGGAGGCTCCTGTCGTCTACAAGAGACAGAGGAAACTCACGAAGCTCTCTATCAAGAGGGGTAAACCCCGGCTACTGCTGATGATGATGATGCCTAGTGCCCCTTGTCGTAAACTTATGCTGTGATGATCTCGTTGTGGTTAAACTTCTTTCATGAACGTGTTTCATGAATATGGAATGTATTTTGTGAACTTATGACGTGAAGTATGGTCGTGGTGTTATCGAACTGATTTTATGCCGTGAATTTGTGATGTATTTGGGAATTTATTGTTGCCATGAATTTCGATCTACTTATTTCGAGCAAATTATTTGGAATGCAAAAAGTAGTTACTTCATATATTTCTTACTAGAAAAGTTATTCAATATGTGCTACGAAAGTATAGGAAAAATCAACCTAGCAAAGTTATTCAATATGTCCTAGAAAATTATAAGGAAAATCAATCTAGCAAAGTTTAGGAAAAAAACTTAGAAATGTGAGGAAAAAACAACCTACGAATGTTATTCAATTTTTCCTAAAAAAGTTAGCAAAAAAACTTACTAGCAAAGTTATTCAATATGTCCTAGAAAAGTTAGCAAAAAACAAGCTAAGAAAGTTATTCAATATGTCCTATAAAATTATAAGAAAAAATCAATCTAGCAAAGTTTAGGAAAAAACAACTTAGAAAAGTGAGGAAAAAACAACCTACGAATGTTATTCAATTTTTCCTAAAAAAGTTAGCGAAAAAACTTACTAGCAAAGTTATTCAATATGTCCTAGAAAAGTCAGCAAAAAAAAACCTAAGAAAGTTATTAAATATGTCCTAGAAAATTATAAGAAAATCAATCTAGCAAAGTTTAGGAAAAACAACTTAGAAAAGCGAGGAAAAACAACCTATGAATGTTATTCAATTTTTCCTAAAAAAGTTAGCAAAAAAACTTACTAGCAAAATTATTCAATATGTCCTACAAAAGTTAGCAAAAAACAAGCTAAGAAAGTTATTCAATATGTGGTAGAAAAGTTAGAAAAATCAGCCTAGGAAGTCTTGAAAAAATCATCCTGGAGCTTAACGCCTCGGCCTAGGGCGCTAAGTCCCCTGACGAGGAATTGGCGCGGATGTCCGCCCCTAAATCCGCCCCATGTCTGTTAGGTCGCGGAATTTTCACGGATTTGGCGGGAAAGTCCGTGTCCTGTTACCGCGTAACACACTCCGCGGAGGCGTTATGGATCCTGACGCGGATTTTGCTCGGATGTCCGTCCCAAAGTCCGTCCTGGGTTTGTTGGGTAGCGGACTTTGCGAGAACGTGGTCCGGAATTCCGTCAGTGCACCCCTTAACGCCCCTGTCGAGGGAGTTAAACTCTACACCGTAACACCCCTAGTAAAGGCGTTAAGTCATGTTTCCCTTTTTTTTGTTTTCCTACCATTTTTCTTGCTCACTGGTTATTCTATTTTCCTTTAACAATTGGCAACATTGTTAATTCTTTTTTCCTACCATTGCAACATTAAAAATTCAATGATCTTTCAAATAACAAACATTTATAATAAGAAAGATGACACGATGCAACAATAACACGATGCAAACCAACAATAACATAAATATAGTCTGGCACAAATACAAATATTGTTCGACACGAGGACATAAACATAGTACGACATTAAACTTAAAACATGGTCTGACGATATCCTTAACAAAAGCACACTGGATGGGAGCTAGACTCGTCGGAACTACAACTCTCCGTCGAAGGTATCCTCGCCGGAGCCAGACTCGCCGGAGCTAGACTCGTCAAACTCGGTGGCGGAGCTGCTCTCATCCAAGCTATCCTGGCAGCAAGGGGGGCGGACTACGGTGCCGTCGAAGATCTTCACCTCCAGCACGTCCACCCCGTCGTCGTTGATGTACCAGAATGTGAGCATGTTGCCCACATCCAGGTTGTGCATGCGCCGAAACTGCCCCCACCCTTGGTGCAGGTAGAGGTCCTCGCCACGCCGCTGCAGGAACGCCTCGATGTAGCCGTTGGTGCAGCCCCCAAACTGGAGGCAGAACCTAAAGGGCCCGTTGCCCTCGAGTACCTGCGAAATTCTCCTCGGCAGACGAAGTCTGTTCCGTAGTGGCTGGAACATCATGACGTAGAACTCGAGTATGAACTGACCCTCATCCTCCTCCGATGACTCCTCCTCTGCAGCAACAGCGCCGCGCCCACGCCCACGCGGTGCACGTCCACGTCCATGCCCTACACGTGCTCCCCGCCATGCTCCGCGTCCACTTGGACGTCCACGTCCGTGCCCACGTCCACGGGCTGGAGCCGCTTCTGTCTCCGCCTCCTCCTTGATGGCTACGCGACCACCACGTCCAGGGACTGCACGCGATCCACGTGGACGTCCACCTGGACGTCCACGGCCACGTGGTACAACTGCGGCCTCTTCGACGGGGACGACACGCCCACCGCCAAGACGTGCACCGCGTCGCCAGGGAGGTCTCGCCATTGCTATAAAAATTTAAAACATCGTAGTTAATATAATTAGTTCATATCACTACTCAATAATCAATAAGAAAATGCACTAAGTTTCAATATGATTTCAACCACAACAATCACTATATAAAAATGGGAACGTCTTAACAAAATTTAATATAACTAGTGGAAAGTATTTAAGATATACAACCTATAACAAAAATCAATATGAACTAGGGTTTCTAAATGCACTAGTCAATAATCAATAAGAAAATTAATATAACTAGTTTCAAAATTAATATGCACTAAGATTTTAAAATGCACAACCTATAACAAAAATCAATATGATTTCAACCACAACCTATAACAATCAATATGATTTCAACCACAACAATCAATATGATTTTAACCACAACCTATAACAAAAATCAACCACAACTATCAATATGATTTAAAAAATCAATATGATATGAATATGATTTCAACCACAACCTATAACAAAAATCAACCATAACAATCAATATGATTTTAATATGATTTCAAAAATCAAAGAGATTTTAATATGATTTCAAAAATCAATATGATAACAAAAACTACAACAAAGATAAACTAGGGTTTCAAATAGACTATTGTTAGATGAACTAGGGTTTCAAACGTACTATTGCTAGATAAACTAGTGTGGGGATTTCCATAATATGGTTTCAAATATGATTCCAAACACAATCAAACATAACATGGAACTATTTACATGCTAAATTGACCAAGATTAAACCCTAACATCCACTAGGGTGGGGATTTCCTAGATTTCATGTAAACTAGGGTTTGATGAACTAGGTTGTGATGACCTAGGGTTTCAAATACAAAAGGGATTGGGATGAACAACAATGGGGAAGATGGAGTAGGATGAACTAGGAGAGTGAATCAACTAGAATCACAAAAATCCATGATTTCAACCAAGGAAAATAGGAGAGAAGAGGGGGAAATACCTTTAGATTTCCAAATCTCAAGCCAAACTCGTCCGATCTAATCCGATCTACTCGATTTGGGGGTGGATATATTGGAGAGGGGATAGGGAGAAGAGAAGAGGAGGGAAGAGTAGTGTGGAGTGGAACCATTTTGGAAGTGGGAGGGGCGCGGGACGAAGCGTTTGACTTATTCAACCGTATAACGCCCCCCCCCCCCCCGACGGAGGCGTTAAGGAGCATAACGCCTCCGAGCAGGTCTTTAAGGCGCATAATGCCTTGTCTCGGGGCGTTATGCTTGCTGCCACGTAGGCGGTCCTGTCCACGGTGGCACGGTCAACAACGCTGCAGACCTGGGGTGTTGAGGCATAGGGCATAACGCCTTGGTGGAGGGAGTTAAGTAAATGGGTTATTTTCGAATTTTCTGTTTCCAGGGGTTAGAGTGTGAATTTTGTGCGCCAAAAGGTTATTTATGTAAAAATTCACAATTTCCGCCCCCTGAAAACTGCGAAAACACTGATACGAAAATGGTCATATCTTTTGCATCCGGACTCCGTTTTTGATGTTCTTGGGCTCGTTAAAATCGCAACGACGAGCATACAATAATATGCAGAGAAAAATCATAGTACAACAAGGGAGGATAAAACCAAATGGGCTAAGTCTAGACCTCTCTATAAGATAGAAACCGTCAAAAACTCCAATAACAAAAAACGCAATAAGTTTTCTATACCAAATCTGTTTTTGATGAACTTAAGCTTGACATGAAGAACAAGACAAGCTCTAAAACCATACATGGACAAAACTCAAATAAGAACCAAGAAATATGATGTCAATGATGCAAAGGTTTGAGCTCTCTACGAACGATACGATCAAGCAAGTCATTCGAGAGCCCCTCTTGATAGAATGGTTATCTATCCTATAACTCGGTCTCCCTACTAACATTATGAGACCGGTAAAATAGAAAACCTATCAAGGATTCAAGGTCATAGATTTGCCTTGCGCATTCCAATTGAGCTAGATGATGACGATCTTAGTCACCTGAAGTTGGACCACCTTTCTTGATTGTGCTTCGCTTCGTGAAGACTTGTAAATTACTTCCCCATAAGATAATATGGGAGAGCTTCTCACATGTCCATCTTCACTTGACAATAATCTCCATATGGATGGCAAGCATCAAGCATATGAAATCTTCTTGATGCTCATCTTGAACTTGCACTTCAACTTGATCAACCAACTATCTTCTCTTTATTCATGATGATGATGTCTTAAAGGTACACATGAATGTTCACACAATCTCCTTCTTCAAGACATACTTGCAATATGATCAATAGTAGCATGACAATTCTAGAACATATCAAATATATTCATTATAACCAATGATCTTGGTAGCATCCAACCTCCAATCCAACACATGGAGTTCAAGTGGTACCAATGGACAAACCTATAAGAATATCTCAATGCAAATATTAGTCCATAAGGATTGTCATTAAGTACCAAAACCACACATGGGGGCACCATGCACTTTCACTTTTCACCTTGAGGTGATGAAGAAGATGAGGTTCCGGGACGTCCTAATCACCATTTTTTGTGCCCTTCTATCCTCGACTTCCACAGAGGTGCTTTTAAACAGGTGGTATGGGGCGAGGATTTTCAACAGATGTTGGTTAAGACAAGGAGACCTGCTTTCCCTGCAGTTATTCATCATGGTTTTAGAGGTCCTACACCAGATGATTGAGAGGGCCACGACCTGTGGATTGCTTACGCGTCTGGCACAAACAGGGTTGAGGCACCGAACATCGATTTACGCAGATGATGTGGTTACCTTCCTGAGGCCGACAGAAAGGGACTTTAGGGTTTTCTCACAAATCCTGGATGTCTTTGGTGAGGCCTCGGGTCTACGTGCCAAACTAGAAAAGTGCTCGGCGCACCTGATCAGATGTGGAGAGGTCGAGGAAGACCTGGTGGCGCGGGAACTGCACTACCCTATAAAGCCTTTTCCGATGCGTTACCTTGGACTGCCACTCTCTTTTAGGAAGCTTCCGGCAGCTCAACTTCAGTATATCGTGGATAGTGTGGCAGAACATCTGCCAGGCTGGAGGGTGAACCTACTTAATAGACGTGGTCGGCTGGAGCTCATCAAAACCACGCTCATGGAAGTCTCTATCTTTGCTATGATGTCTCTAGACCTGCCCGCAGAGACTTTTGTGGATATTGAGAAGATCTTTGGAGGATTCTTGTGGAAGGACGGGAAGGACGTGCATGGAGGACACTGCCTGGTGGCATGGCAGAGGGTGTGTGTGCCCAAATACCTGGGAGGTCTCGGTATCCCTAACCTCTGGATGATGAATCACGCACTTAGGGCAAGGTGGCTTTGGCTTAGCAGGACTCAGCCATCAAAGCTGTGGAAGGAGTTTAACATCGAAGTACCTGTGGTGGTCACACACCTGTTTGAGGCGGTCACATCTAGTTTGCTTGGCAATGGGGCCACCACCTTCTATTGGAGTGATAGATGGTTGGCGCAGAGGGTGAAAGCCATTGCCCCTAACCTGTTAAAGAAAGTCCCCACGTGTGCCCGGTTAAATCGCCGGGTAAATGAAGGGCTTGCTTGGAGCTGGTTGGAAGATGTACCTCCAGATTTAGACGCTACCGATCGAGAGCTGCTGGCCCTAGCCGACAGAGTTGCCGGGGTGGCCCTTCAGGAGGAGGTGGAGGAAGAATTCCATTGGAACTGGAAGGCAAAAAATGGATACTCAGCATGATCAACCTATAATGCAATGTTTCAAGGTTTAGAAGGATTGGGCGGTACACAACAAGTGTGGAGATCCCGTGCGCCAAACAAATGCAAGTTCTTCATGTGGCTAGTTCTGAGAAACAGGTGTTGGATTGCGGATAGGTTGGGCCGCATAGATTTGCCACATCCGGCGGCTTTCCCTTTATGTGACCAGCAAGGAGAAGATATTGATCACCTCTTATTAGGGTGCGTCCTGTCAAGACAAGTGTGGACGGTTTTGTTCGGACTTTGGGTGCTGATTCATTCGACCCAAAGCCCACAGGATAGGGTGGTCCAGTGACTACCAGCCCGGACAATGGGTGGAGGTGGAGTGGATCGCTCGTCGTCTGGTGCCTTTGGAGGCACCACAATGGGGTGGTCTTTGAGGGACACTAACCATTGGTGGAGAGTGTGCTCGTGATGATTGAGGTAGAGACCGCTTTGTGGTGCACCGCGGGTCTTTTCAGAGGCAATCTTCGTCACGTTGATAAGTGGAGCGTTGGCGAGTAATCGGCCAAGTGTTTCGTGGGTTGCAGTCTGTGCGTCCGTGCCAGCCGCGTTGTAAGTGGCCGCTTGACCCCCTTCTATGAAACCGATACGTCTGGTCCTTTAAAAAAAGGACGTGCATATGCATATAATTGGCCGGAAAATACATGATATATGCAAAGTCTCCAACGTAAGTAACATCCAAGAGAAGAAGACATGACAACAATGTCCAACATATGCCTCTCCTTTCTTCTCCAAAGGCATCATCACATTCATCATCTACCCAAGCCGGAGATTCAGAACGTACGGTCAGGCCGACATGGCCACTCCCGAGCTCGAGCCATCCAAGAAATCGCAATGAGCATGAAAATCAAAAGATAACAAAGCGTCATCACGATGGAGACGTAGGGGCATTCCGGAATCCAACAGGTCGCCGCTAGCTCCCGTATGGGCATCACGTTCCACACCCGTGGCTCCGGCCGGTGCACCGCATCGCGACCAACACGGCGATGGATCGACAGGGCAGCCCCGAGGAAAGAAACAACAGAGACGCGGCGCTCGTCCTGCCGGCCCAAATAATTGAGCGAGGACACAGCGACCTCTCCTCCCCGCGACGGCGCAACACCCGGACGTCGCCGTTTGGAGCCTTGGAGAACGACACGCATTATTGCCTTAAACGACACGCATTATTGTCGGTCCCTGGCATACGTGGGTATCTCCGATGGGCCTGGCCGCTGCGGGGAATCCACGCTCCACGTTCCTGTGCCTGCTGGCCAGATGAACACGCAGTACAGGCCCTCTGGCCCCCTATCCGCTACGTGTCCGCGTCGTGCCACTTGGTTGGTGCACCGATACCATGGTCCGCTCCACAATCCATCTGGTATCGATTTGGGCTGTGTGGTGCGCGTGAGCTTTCGTTAGGGTGCCGCGGGTTTGCGTCGGGTCACCGTCATCTAGCTCTACAGTGCGCTGCTCCGATCGACTTCAGCTGCATCTGCAATCCTCTTGTGATTTTTGCCGTTTTGGCCCCATCCGGAATCTGGATCTCTAAAAGGGGCCAGCTCATCGGATGTCCCTCCAATCGGAAAGGAACTGATGGTTGCATTAGTTTCGAAAGGACACTGATTGTTGCATTATTGTAACTGGTTGATTGTACCATTTGCTCAAAGCTAACTTCAGATTCAATATTCGAAGGAAAGGGAAAATATAGGAATAGGAATCCTATAGGATTGAGATGCCATGTCTAATTGAACCCTATAGGATAGAGATTTCCTCTGATTATGGTGATTTTTTTTCCATAAGGTTGAACTTCATGTTATTTTCTACTCACTTCGTTCCTAAATGTAACATGTTTTACCTCTTTTCTACGTTCATACATATCTATATGTATCTAGACAAGTTTTAGTGTATATGTTCACTCATATTAGTCCGCATCTAGACAATATGAGCAATAGCTAGAACATCTTATATTTAGCAACGGATGGAGTATAAGATTTACACTACAAGATTCCTATGCGATTATTTCCTATATGATAGGATCCTATGAATTAGAGAAGTAATATAGGAAAATTTTCTATAGGAAGCAACCATACAAAATTCCTATACTATTTCTTTTGAATCAAAGGGACCCTAAAAAAGAGTAGTACAAAAAAAAGTGAAATTTACAATGGCATCCAAGCTCATATGCTCCTGTTACAATTATAAAAACATTTGAAGGTAGTAAAAAATTGAACTCTAGTAAATGGGGAGCAAGGGTTCTGAAGCTCCATTGTTGAGGAAGATTGAAAACCCAAACAAATATGAAAATATTTCAAAAAATTCTGAAAATATTGATGATGAACATACATAAATGTTATACATATGTAATAAAATTTGAGGTGAAATGACAATTAAGTTGTGTTGTACAAACAAACAAGCCAGCGACTAAAATAGATCTAATTTTTTTTAAGCACTGATTTTTTCCATAGAGCAATTCACATCACATGTCACTTCAGCATGAAATCTGGCACGTATGTATAAAAGTTGTATACATTCATCGCCATTTTTCAGAATTGTTTTAAAATATTTTACAGTTTTTTTATTCTACCAGGAGCATATATGTGAGCTCGGGAGGCAAAACAACCCTCCTGAAAATACTCTCTAGTTTGAGTGGTCCGTTGAATGTCCATAAGCTTATGCACGTCTGTATAAAGCATATGAGGATCCTAAGGAAGATGACATGGCTAGGAAATAGCATTTGGTTAGTTAGTTTCTTTTGTGAAACTAAGCTAGAATATTTGTCTCATCAATTAATTAAGAATTTAATTTGTGAAAACCCGGACAAAAGTTATATAAGTTTGGCCACGATAGGCAAGTAAGCCACAACTTCACGAGGCAAGAAAACTACTCAGAAAACACAGGCCAGACGGCCACAAAGACAGATAGAGAAACACTCAACACGCTACTCGTACAACACGCCGACGTAAGGGCCTCGACAACACAAAAGAACACCAGTAAAGGCAACAGAGATGAGGAAAACCATGATGAAGGGTCAAGAAACTTAGACCCATCTATCAAGCAACGGGTGACGCCTTTTCTGCAGAACCACTCTTTATGCTTCTACACCTGCCAAAGTTCTCCTTCAAGATGAGGGGTCTAGGGATAGCGCCACTTTTCTTTCTCTTATATATCCCTGATGGTCTTCTCCTTCAAGAGACAACCAAGTTAACTAGTTCGAAAAACATTGTAAGCCTAAGAACAATGGGTTTGGGAGTTATTGTTTTAGATTTTACATGAATTAATGTTTACTAAGTATATGACTTTGAAAACCGGAAAATCCAGGTTTATGGAGAGAAATAATTAGGAACAAATTAATTCATCAAGGAAAAATCTGCCTTAGTGTAAATTAAATTTGGGCAATCCTATTTTTGGTAAGTCCCGGTAAAAGTAAGCAAAGTCACATACGTCAATTCTCTAGGACATAGGTATTCATTCATTGGGAGTCAAATATTGCATGCATTGGTGGAGAGGGATGGAGAGAGTCAACCAACCAATAATTAGAAGAGAATTAATACAAATTGTGTCTAATAGGTGAGATTGCATGTTTTTGGGATTGTGCCCTATACACCAAGATGGAGGGAGTACTAGATTTTTGAAAGGATCTGCGTCGGAATATGCAACTTTAATGTCTATAAGTTTTCGAGGTGTGGAATGGAAAGTCGGGAGGAGATTTAGTGGTGGTGGGCTTTGGAGGACGGTGCGTAAACATGAGCCAAACCTTCATTTATAGGATTGTGTGATGAATATATTGGGTCGTCACCAAACGCTCACTCATGCTCTCCGAAATGAAATGACTCATGGTCTCGATTTCATTGCTTAGATCCATTAAATAAGATGCATGCATCATCGCCTTCTTCAATGTGTTTTCTCTTGTTTATCGGAGCAATTTTTTTGATGGAGCCATCATTGGTTGACTCTGGCAATATTGGTGTACACCACCTCCTTTTTTTCAACGTGTTGTGGTGGAAGATGGCAATCTGCTCGATCTAAGAAGTAGTGCATACATTAGTTTGACTCGGATTTGGCCCTTAGCATTCAAAGTATTTTAGTTTCTAATTTGCACACTACTATGGTTGGTTGGCACATGCATTTTAACATTTTGTTAATCCTCCACTCTTGTATCTCTTTTTTCACAACCCATTTTCTAGAATCCTTTAGACATCATAATCCCTTAAATATGAAAACCTTATCATCATGTCCAACCTTCTTTTTCTCAAAGCTAAAGCCACCATACTTCCTCACGACACGTACGGCATGACTACACTCATCGAAAATCCAGCGGCAACTCGACACATCTGCCAAGGTTGCTTCAAATCTACAAAACAATTGCAGACAAGAAGTAACAAGGACATCACCTTCCTCCCATGGCGTGAAACATGCTAGCTAGAAAGCCTACAAGCTCCACGGGATGAAGCAAGGGCCTAACATAGCATGTGATTTTAACCATGACTAGCTAATCGAGTGTGTAAGACATCTCAAGTTACTCTCGTCATGATTTCATGCGCATTCTCCCCCCCCCCCTCTGTGCATCAACATCTAAAGTTACTTTCTTTGTAACACGACGTGACAAATGCTAGCTAGCTATAGCTAGGATTGCAACCGGACATGTCCCCGGTCGCAGTCGCTCACGAGGTGCTGGGCCTGAGATGGCGAGCTTCTGCAACACCTGTCCGCGGCCCATTCGATCCGCATGCATGGCTGCGAAAAAAAGCCAACTGCGGTCGCCATCTGCTCTCCTACATCAGGCCAAACAACGGCCATAATGCTAGTAAATTAATCCAGATACAGTGAGCCAGCACACATTCTCGCTGCGATGATGCAGACCGACACCTTGCATAATTTGAGTGGCTGTGTTGAGGTGCTCTTAGATCCTGCGGAGGAGATCTGAAGAGTGAAGCCTGAGGACTCTGCTAATGACGACTGAGCGTCCGTCCGGATCGCCGGCCCCGTCAGAGGTTGCCAACCGTTGCATCAGATGCAGCTTCTCACCCGCGGTATCACCATCCCGTCGAAAAAAGAAAAGATAAAAGAACCTGCGGTGTCGACGTGCAATTCGCGATGTAGATTGGACAGTTATAAGACGTCAGCACAGGCCAATCCTACTTAGAGCAAGCCCAGCGTATGGATTGAGCTAAGGAAAAATGCAGAGTCGAGTCTAACAAAGCCAGCATGCTCCACCGGTTAGACTCAATCGGTGGGACCAGTAAACAGAGCATGCTCCACAGTTTCCGCCAATCAAAGCCTTGCCCAGATGAAAATAATGCTAGTTTATTATGTTGGTGGTGTGTCTAGTACTAGACTCAATGGAGGGAATCTTTGTCTTAGCACTACCCAGTCCACCGTTTAGACATAGGTCTAAGCCTTCTTAGACTCAAGAATTTCACCACGCTGCACATGCTCTTACCAGTCAACAATTCGAAGGTGAGAAGAGGACTGTTCTCACTGCGGGTGACTTCACGTCGCCGGTTGCATCTCGAACGCCATTGCTGGCAGCCAGCTGGTGTAGAACACCGGTTCTGGTTGATTAATTTGCCCGCACTTTTCTCCCAGACTTCAGTTAGTTTTCCTGGCTACGCGGTCAGCAGTGCTTTGCTGGGCGACCGGGTTGACGTTTGATGGGGACATGTTTCCACAAGATTTTGTACTGTACACAGGAAAAGTAGCACGGTTAGTCATGGTAACGCGGTGTTGCTGAAAGTCTATGCTGAAGATCGCATGAAGGCAGCAGAAGCAGAGCCCGCTTGCTTGTGTTCCATATTTTTTCCCCTCCAAGCAGGTTGAACTTGCGACCTCATAGACGCCACTTGCATGCACATATCAATTCGTCATCAGCTTAAGCTGAAGGAAATTAAAGGGCCGATCGTCAGTTTGTGGGAAGAATTATCAAAGCTAGCAGGTTAGTGATCACGGCTCAATGACATTTTGCACACCGGAACGTTTTTTCGCGTTAAGTTTTTTTTGCTCATGGGAGTTTTCATTCTCTTTGAAGTTTCAACACTATTTGATGAAAATGTCAGTAGTGTTGAATAATTAGGCATAATTTCCACGATTAATTCAAGAATATAAATCATGATGACAGCAGTTATTAACATGTGAAACTCGAACATACTAGATGCAGAAGACAACATGAATAATAGCAACACGATCTCTCTAAACATGTAAACAGCAGACATGTTAAACAGACAGATCAGGACGCAGATTCCGTACCGTTCGTTTGTAGTAACGTTGTTGATGACAACGTTGGCGATGACGGGTCGGAGTAGACGACGCTTGAGACGGCAGTACGCAGCACCGCCTGACTTGCTAGGCAGACGAGCCGTCTTGGAAACAGCGAGCAGTCGTGCGAAGCGCTTACCAAAAACCTAATTCGCCCTCTCCCGTACAGGATCACAAGGGCGACTGGTTCCGGAGACCTGCTCTCCCGTTCGCCGGTGGACGCCGACGCTCGGGATGGAGTAGACTACGTTGGCGGCGCAAGGAACGAGGTGTGGCAAAACCTAGATTGGTTCGGTGTGTGTACAGCGCCCACGGTGCGCGTCTTTTATAATGCGGTTCGGAAAACCCTAACGTGTGCGACGTGGGAGGCCCACGCCGCACGTCCGAGTCGGTTGCAGCACGCGATACGTGAGCGACCCGAACCGCCTCAGTTGTGACGCGTCCGTCACGACTACGAAATCGGTTTTCCAAAACAGCAAAATAAAGATAATTATTGTCTCGGCTCGAGACTCGATTCACGAAACGCGATCGCGACGTGACGTGACGTGACGTGTCGAGTCGAGACGAGCGAGCGGCGGAGGAGGAGGAGGAGGAGTGCGCGAGAGGCTCTCTTGTTCTCACTCACATACCATCCCTACAACACTCCACCTTATAAGGTGGTGTGCAACTCCTCAAACTTCCAATGTGGGACTAAACTTCCCACTCCCACCACTCACTTGTACACATGGGCCATTTTGAGATTTCAGGATTTGTCTATTGGGCTACCCACATATGGGCCCAAAATTTCAGCACACACAAGTGGGCCAAATATTCCAACAACCCCCCACCAGATCTCAAATGCCCATTTGAAGATTTGCCAATCCTCGCTACTTGTTTATATACCAGTGTTTCAGCAGAGACTGTTAAGTTGAACTTCCGCCTAGAGTCTTAAGCTACATCTATCAGCAACTTGAACAATGTACTATGCCTTGAATTGCAAGTTTTGTGCCAATAGACTTTACTCAAAGTCATAACTAGTACTTGGCTGCCAGTAGACTACCCCGCGGGTGGAGCATATGCGTCATACTCCGTGGTCTCTTCATGAGTTTACTAGAGATCACCCAAATCTCATAGACTGCGACGGTTACAGTCGGACTCACATAGGTGTGTTCTTTCAATAATGCTCTGTAGGACAGCATCTTTGCTATGAATAGCCAACATAAACACATTAAGGCATGTTGCCAACCTGCCTTACAGCTCTTTGAGAGTTATGCATCATCACCTAGAGAGGGTTTATCAAATACTCTCCTTAGTCAAACCACTAGCTTGTTCTTCCCAGGTCCTAATTCACGGGATCTCCGATCACATAGGTTGGGTTACCACTATGGTGTAACGCTCACGGGTCTCATACCCATCTCCCTCGATGCACTATCTATCACATTACGTGATAGTCCCTTCGTAAAGGGATCTGCCAGGTTTTTGTCTGTTTGAATATACGTAACAGTAATTACTCCGGAGTTTCTCAATTTCCTGACAGACTTCAAACATCTTTTGACGTGTCTTGATGACTTCGCATTATCCTTAGAACTGGTCACCTTGGCAATCACCGTTTGATTGTCACAGTTCATGAGGATAGCCGGTAGTGGTTTCTCAACCACCGGCAAGTCCATCAAGAGCTCACGCAGCCACTCTGCCTCAACAGTGGCTGTATCTAAAGCAGTAAGTTCTGCTTCCATGGTTGACCTCGTCAATATGGTCTGTTTACAAGACCTCCATGACACTGCGCCACCTCCAAGAAGAAATGCATATCCACTTGTGGCGTAGAGCTCATCTACATCTGAGATCCAGTTAGAGTCACTATATCCCTCAAGCACAGCAGGGTGCCCTGAATAATGAATCCCATAGCTCATGGTACCATTCAGATAGCGCATGACCCTTTCAAGTGCATGTCAATGATCATTACCCGGGTTTGACATGAACCTGCTCAATTTGCTCACAACAAAAGAGATGTCAGACCTCGTCGCGCTCGCAAGGTACATGAGTGAACCGATTATCTGAGAGTATCTCAATTGATCTTTCGTAATCCTCTTGTTCTTTTGAAGCGTCACACTAGGATCATAAGGTGTTGGAGAAGGCTTGCTATCAATAAAACCGAAACGGCTCAAGATCTTCTCAACATAGTGTGATTGCGTCAACGTAATCCCACTCTCATCCTTAATAAGCTTGATGTTCAGAATTACATCAGATTCTCCCAGATCTTTCATATCAAAACACTTTGATAGAAAAGACTTGACCTCATTGATCACAATTATGCTTGTACCGAAAATCAGTATGTCGTCAACATACAAGCATAATATAACACTATCGCCCCCACCATGGCGGTAGTATACACACCTGTCAGCCTCATTAATGACAAAGCCCGCAGAAGTTAAAGTTCTGTCGAACTTCTCATGCCATTGCTTAGGTGCTTGTTTCAGTCCATACAAAGATTTTAACAATTTGCACACCTTTCTCTCTTCACCTTTTACCACAAACCCATCAGGCTGATCCATATAAATTTCCTCTTCCAACTCTCCGTTAAGGAAAGCTGTCTTTACGTCCATTTGATGAACGATAAGACCATAAGAGGCAGCCATGGAAAGTAGTACACGAATGGTGGTCAGTCTAGCAACAGGTGAATATGTGTCAAAATAATCTTCGCCTTCTCGCTGAGTGTATCCCTTGGCTACAAGCCGTGCCTTGTACTTCTCAATAGTACTATCAGGCCTTAGCTTCTTCTTGAACACCCACTTACAGCCCACTGGCTTACAACCATAAGGTCGTTCAGATAACTCCCACGTCCCATTAGAAAGAATGGAGTCCATCTCGTTATGGACAGCTTCTTTCCAGTCATCTGCATCTGGAGATGCAAATGCCTCTGCAATAGTCGTAGGAGTATTGTCCACAAGGTACACAATGAAATCATCACCAAAGGATTTTTCAATCCTCTGTCTCTTACTCCGTTTAGGAGCTTCATTGTCATCCTTCTCAAGGACGTTCTCATCATGTGGTTGTTCAGTATGATCACTAGATGTACTAGATTCCGGAATTAATTCAGAAGAAAATTTAGCAAAGCTATGCATATCTTTCATAGGAAACATATTCTCAAAAAATGTTGCATCACGAGATTCCATAATAGTATCAACATGCATATCAGGCACCTCGGATTTAACCACTAGAAATCTATAACCAATGCTACGCTTAGCATAACCTAGAAAGATACAATCCACTGTTTTCGGTCCGAGTTTGCGTTTCTTTGGAATTGGAACGTTGACTTTTGCCAAGCATCCCCAAGTACGCAAATAAGAAAGTGATGGTTTTCTCCCAACCCACTCCTCATAAGGGGTTTTCTCTTTATTCTTGTTAGGAACTTTATTCAGGACATGACACGAAGTCAATAGAGCCTCCCCCCACCATGCCTTAGATAAACCAGCAGTGTCCAACATGGCATTCACCAAGTCAGTCAGCGTGCGGTTTTTCCTCTCAGCAATTCCGTTTGATTGTGGCGAATAGGGAGGCGTCCTCTCGTGAATAATACGGTGTTCCTCACAGAATTCATCAAACACTTTAGAGAAATACTCTCCACCACGATCCGACCTAAAACGCTTGATCTTTCTCTCTAATTGATTTTCAACTTCAGCCTTATAGATTTTAAAGTAGTCTAAAGCCTCATCTTTAGTTTGCAACAAATAAACATAGCAGAATCTAGTAGCATCATCAATGAGTGTCATGAAATATCTCTTTCCACCTTTTGTCAACACACCATTCATCTCGCATAGATCAGAATGTATGAGTTCTAGAGGTGCCAAGTGTCTCTCCTCAGCTGCCGTGTGAGGCTTCCGAGGTTGCTTAGATTGCACACAACTATGGCACTTAGAACCTTTGGCAATGGTGAAATTCGGAATTAAATTTAAACTGGATAGCCGCGACAGTAAACCAAAATTAACATGACATAAACGAGAGTGCCAAACACTAGCATCTGAATCAACGTTGCCACAAATATGGTTTACTGACTTATTGCAAAATTCGGAAAGAGAAAAGCGGAACAAACCTCCGCACTCATAGCCTTTACCAATACTTTAAACCCATCTTTGCAAAGAAGGGAGCCGCTGACGAGATTCTTATTCATAGAAAGGACATGCTGCACGTTCCTCAACTGCACGATCTTCCCCGAAGTAAACTTCAGATCTACCGTGCCAACACCACGAACAGAAGCATGTGACCCATTCCCAATTAGGACGGAAGAATCCCGTGCGACCTGATAAGAAGTGAACATAGAGATGTCAGCACACACATGAACATTAGCACCCGTATCAATCCACCAACATGGAGATTGAAGAACTGAAAGTACCATCGGTATATTACCGTACCCATCAGTGTTGCTAGCGGTCACCACGTTGACATTCTTGGAGCCTTTCTTCCCTTTCTTGTCTGCACGATCTGGGCAGTCCACAGAAAAGTGGCCGAGCGCTCCACACGTAAAGCACTCGAGCCCAGCTTTGTTCAGCACCTTCTTCTTCTTATTATTCTTAAAGGCAATAGTGTTCAAAGGACCATTGAATTGGGGCTTATAGTTCCCTTTGTTCTTGCTGTTATTCTTGACGTGATGATTTTTCTGCACCATATTGGCACTAGACTGCAAATCACCACCTCTCTCAGTTGTGTCCTTTGCCCGAGCTTTCTCCTCAACATCAAGAGACGCTATCAGATTTTCAACTGATATCTCCTGTCTCTTATGTTTGAGAGATGTGGCGAAACTCCTCCATGAAGAAGGCAGTTTTGCAATAATGCATCCAGCCACAAACTTATCAGGAATCACACACTTGAGCAGATCAAGCTCCTTCGCAATGCACTGTATCTCATGAGCCTGTTCGACTACAGAACGGTTATTCACCATCTTGTAGTCGTTAAAACTCTTCATGATATACAGCTCACTGCCAGCATCGGACGCACCGAATTTAGTGTTCAGTGCATCCCAGAGCTCCTTAGCGTCTTCGATGTGCATATACACATCGCACAGACGTCCCTCCAGGACACTCAGAATACAGCCTCTGAAATTATTATTGGCTTCCTTGAACTTATTCTGAACCTCGTCAGAAGCTCCTTCAGGAAGGCCACTCATAATAATGTCCCACACTTTCATGGACTGGAGCCACAGTTGGCTTCTCAGTTGCCATCTCTTAAAGGTGGTACCATTGAACTTTTCCGGTTTCATCGAATCACTTAAGTGGGCCATAGTCAGTTCAGGAAATTGCCTACAATTAGGTTTTTGGATTGTTGAATAATTAGGCATAATTTCCACGATTAATTCCAGAATATAACTCATGATGACAGCAGCTATTAACATGTGAAACTCGAACATACTAGATGCAGCAGGCAACATGAATAATAGCAACACGATCTTTCTAAACATGTAAACAGCAGACATGTTAAACAAACAGATCAGGACGTAGATTCCGTACCGTTCGTTTGTAGTAACGTTGTTGATGACAACGTTGGCGATGACGGGTCGGAGTAGACGACGCTTGAGACGGCGGTACGCAGCACCGCCTGACTTGCTAGGCAGACGAGCCGTCTTGGAAGCAGCGAGCAGTCGCGCGAAGCGCTTCCCAAAAACCTAATTCGCCCTCTCTCGTACAGGATCACAAGGGCGACTGGTTCCGGAGACCTGCTCTCCCGTTCGCCGGTGGACACCGGCGCTCGAGATGGAGTAGACTACGTTGGCGGCGCAAGGAACGAGGTGTGGCAAAACCTAGATTGGTTCGGTGTGTGTACAGCGCCCACGGTGCGCGTCTTTTATAATGCGATTCGGAAAACCCTAACGTGTGCGACGTGGGAGGCCCACGCCGCACGTCCGAGTCGGTTGTAGCACGCGATACGGGAGCGACCCGAACCGCCTCAGCTGTGACGCGTCCGTCACGACTACGAAATCGGTTTTCCAAAACAGCAAAATAAAGATAATTATTGTCTCGGCTCGAGGCTCGATTCACGAAACACGATCGCGACGTGTCGTGTCGTGTCGTGTCGTGTCGAGTCGAGACGAGCGAGCGGCAGAGGAGGAGGAGGAGTGCGCGAGAGGCTCTCTTGTTCTCACTCACATACCATCCCTATAACACTCCACCTTATAAGGTGGTGTGCAACTCCTCAAACTTCCAATGTGGGACTAAACTTCCCACTCCCACCACTCACTTGTACACATGGGCCATTTTGAGATTTCAGGATTTGTCTATTGGGCTACCCACATATGGGCCCAAAATTTCAGCACACACAAGTGGGACAAATATTCCAACAAGTAGCAGCCAACAATGGCATTTCAACCGTGCTGGGAGCCTGAGACTGAACAAATACTCCCGTAGCCTCTGACCGTTGCACCATGTCTCTTCGGACGCGAACTATCTAGCGATGCCTCCCGCCATTTGTGCCTGTTCCCTCTTGGCTTAGTTAGCTAGGACATGTCTGTTAGTCTGGATGCTCGCTGGAAGAGGATGGCACAGGGTAAGAGCATGTCTAACAGACCCCCTAAAGCGCGGGCACCCCGTATAATTCCGGCGGCATACGGGGTGCGGGCCAAAATGGCCATCTAGCAGCCCCCGTATGCGGCCCGACCCGTACGGGAAATTTAGGGGGCCTGCGAAATCGCCCCCGCCGCCCCCTACAAGTAGCGGGTGAGGGTCGGGGTGGGGGTCCAACCCCCCACCCGCAACCCTAGCTCCGCCGCGCGCCGCCCTAGCTCCGGCGAGCAATCCCGCCTCCCACGCCGCCGCATTTCTCCTCCTCTGCGTTTCCACGCGTCCGCCCCTAAAGCCTCCTCCTCCCGGCGATGAGTTCTCCCCGCGGATCGACCTCCTCCACCGCCGCATCGAAGCGCCGCCACGAGCCGGAGACGCTCGAGGAGGCGTGGCGCCTCCACTGCAAACACTCCTTCGCCGGGAGTCACCGCGCCGCGTGGAGGTACGTGGCGTTCCCCGAGACGATGCCGCCGTCGCTGGTCGACTTCGCGGAGGGCGGCCGGTACTACGCGGTCGACCCGCCGCCGAGGCCGATGCGCGGCCCCCAGTTCGAGCGGTGGCGCGCCGATTGGGAGCTGTTGCAGCAGTGCAAGCGGAGCCGCGGCGGTGCAAGCGGTGGCGGCAGTGCAAGCGGAGCCGCGGCGGTGCAGGCGGTGGCGGCGACAGCGGACGAGGACGAGGACGCCACGTTCTTGGCAGCCGTGGAGCTGTCCAAGAAGGACGCCGAGGATGCGGCGCGCGGAAGCGGAGGAGGAGGCGAAGGCCCTCGCCGACGTCGAGGCGTTCAAGGCCGGCGTCGTCTTCCTCGATTAGATTAGGCAGTAGCTAGATGGACGAGCTCGAGCAATGTAGCAACAATGGTGATGATCAAATGAAATCGAGCAATGTTTTCTCCCGGGAAGTTTCAATTCAAATATACAGGCCGGCTATAGGGGGTCTGCTAGATGGACGAGTTCATTCGAGCAAAAAATTTCAACGATTTCGTGTGCAGGGCCCTCTACACGCGATTTAGGGGACGAAAACGTAAGGGGTCTGTTAGACATGCTCTAAGCCTGTCTTGACGTTTTTTTAAGGCAAAGCTTGTCTTTGACGTTGTTTTTTTTCTTTTTTTTTTCTAAGTGGAGTCTTTGACGTTGATGATAAGGTTACCGAGTCCTGAGAAAAAAATATACTTGTACCAGAGCTCGTAAGGCCCATAGAGACATTTCCTGTAAAAAGGGCCCGTACAGACATTTCCTGTAAAATAAAGGCTCACCGAGAGATATCCTTGCGCAAGTTGCGCTACATGTCTGGGTAATTCAGAATCCAGGGAGACATGTCTGGCTTGGTCAGCCTCCAATTGATTTAAACATGGCTGTAAACATTGTTCCAATTTGAATACAGGTGTATAGATTACTCACTCGGGAGTAGAGAGTACCTAGGGTTTGACCTAGGGGAAAGGCGATTCCGACGGCGATCAGATCTCACCGGCGGAAATCCACCCGTCCTCGCCTCCGTTGATACCCTCGCCGTCATCGGGTTGACTCGGGCTGATCAAGGGGCTAGCCGGCTAGCTGCCCCACCTTGGGAAACTGATCTTGTTGGGGTTTAGAGGGCGACGGAACATCGATTGCCATGGAGGAGAGCTCGAAGGCGAGAGAAGGGAAGAAGAAGTACTATGACGTTGATGAGTTGTTGAAAATGCTGAAACTTCATGGGGAGGAACTCAAGGATGTTGTACTCGCACAGGAGTAAGTTCGACGTTGGCCGGCGGTGAAGTGGTTGGCGGTGGGGAAGGTGCCGACGAGGAGATATTTTAGTATGCAGCCGTTGAAGAACACTATGCACGATGCGTGGGGCCCTACAGACGAAGTAACCTTCCATTAAGTGGAGCCAAACACTAGTAGAAAAAACTCTATAGGTTTTTACCTCTAGTCCCCAATAACTTACGAACCGGGACCAGAGGGGGGCGGGGCAACCGTTCGCGTCGCCTCAAACACCCTTTTAGTCCCGCGTCGTAACACGGCCCGGGACTAAAAGTCGTCTGGCAACCGTTCACGTCACCTCGAACACTTTTAGTCCCGGGTCATAACACGACCCAGGACTAAAATTCGTCTGGCGACCCTTCGCCTAGCCTGAGAGCATTTAGTCCCGGGTCGTGATACGGCCCGGCACTAAATGCCCAAACCGTTTGCCTCCCGCTCTTCGGAAGTTGTTCCACCGTCGGGAGAGGAAAACTCTAATTGCTACAGTAACCGTGACCACTCTCTTCTTCCTCTTGCTCTCCTCTCTTCATCATTCCTCATTCTCCACCATGGAAATTGAGTTGTTGAATGTGACCACACATGGTAGGATTCTCGAAGTCGGCACGAATGAGAGCAAGAGGATTCCGGGTCTTCTTAACCTCTTGAAGCAATTGCTTCGCGAGGATGGTGGGGATTTTCTTGGTCTTGATCTCGAGTACACGACCAATCAAAAAGATGGGGCCGTCATCCAAATTTCTCACAAGAGGCGTGTCCTTGTCTTCCAATGGGCAAGATAAACACAAACTTCTCTCATCGATCTTCTCCTCTCTTTCTTTTCCCAATTTTCTCCTCGATCTTATTTTGATTCTATATATAGGATCGGAAATTGCATAGGATAGCAACATGTGTATCCATGTGTATTCATATATCAATGTATTGAAAATTGCATAGGATAGCAACATGTGTATCCATGTGTATTCATATATATAGCAATGCATTGGAAATTGCATAGGATAGCAACATGTACGTGTATCCATGTGTATGATCATATAGAATTGTATCGGAAATTCCATTTAATTTGTTCCCATTTGAATCCTATATGTGCATTGGAAATAATAAACTTGTTGCAGCGTTGTTTAACATTTGTTCCATTTATTGTTGCACTGAAACAATATACTTGTTGCAGCGTATTAACATTTGTTCCATTTGTTGTTGCATTTGGAACAATATACTTGTTGCAGCGGTATTAAGATTATTTGTTCCATTTGTCGTTGCATTTGAAACAATATATATGTCGGATATATACCAAATAGGGGTATATCAGATGGTAGTCTAAAGTGCCGGATTACCCGGGTGGCCCAAATGGTAGTGGGCTACGGTCCATTGGGCGGCCCAGTAAGCTGACGCACAAAAGCCGGATTCTAGAAGAACCCGGATCACGGCCCACGTGATCTGGCTTGGAGTAGAAGGCGGATTTCTTACTTTCCAAGTTAATAGTTGCCGTAGTCTTCTAGGTTTCCTACTCTGTATGCCCTAACCCGGCTATTATATAAAGCCGGACGGAAGATATGATAGATAGACAAGAAGCTACTAGCTAACTCGCCGAGAGGTTGATCCTCGACGAATAGCCAAACAGAACCTCACGCTGTACTTTGTATACACATGCTTTAGACCTGAATAGTGAGTTTGCAGGAGTAGGAACGTCGTATTATTACGACGTACCGAACCTGGGTAAAACCTGTGTTTTTGTCCTTAGCGCAACCACGTTTCCCCACGTCTCTACCCGTAGTCTCATGGCACCCCCGTCTATGAATTCTACTACGATGTCTCGACAGTTGGCGCCCACCGTGGGGCAAACGGCGTCAGGCGTTAAATTTCGATCTGGGATACTTGGCGGAATCGGCAGTTCCATAACTGTCGGAAGCCTGGAGTTCGACGACGATGTCGGACGCTTCCTCGACAATGGATCTTACATACCGGCGCAAAATCATCTGGTAAGTGCCTGCGTGTTACCGATTGGATCTACAAATATCTTTATCGGACTTACTGCAGAGGCCATGGGGTTTTGCGGTGGAAGCAAATTTTTCCCACCTGCCCTATACCCAGTCGAAGATGACTATGATACCGGGTTTTTCTCAGATCGCCGACAAATAAGTGATTCACACTTTATCGGTATGGTGCAATCCGAGGTCGCCGAAAACACGGATGAAAGTAATCCCGTGCAAAAGGCAGAAAACAGCAAACCCACTACAGAGGTGGAAGATCCGACATCCGCCAATATAGCGATGAACTCGGAAGCTGACTCTGTGCTAGCCGCCATTGAGGCGAGATTAGAGTCAGAAACCGGATCAGATGACTTTGATTCCGAAGACGAAGACGAGGACGCCTTCGAAAGAAAGGTTAAATCTTTTCAGGAGGGATTCCACGAAGTACTAATGGCAAAACCAGCTGAAAACACGGATGCCGTCAGTCAGGGAAGCCCTAGAACTCCTCCGCCAGAGGAAGAGAGAGAAGACGGAGAAACCTCTCCAATATTTCCCAATGTCAAAGAACTGACAGAGGAAGAACCTGTCAAAAAACCTCCCTCTTCCAAGAAAAAGCATAAAGCCGCTAAAAAAACTCCAATACAAACTCCGGAAGAAGAAGTCGGCTGATCCAGCTGATGAAAGCCCGGAAGTAGGAGATGCAAGCGGAATAAAACCTGCGGAGAAGAAAACCAAAGAAATCCTTGTTCTGCCAATGATGGAGCAAGAAGAACAGGAATTGCTACAAATACCAGTGGGATTGCATGAACCCCCTGAAGTGCTAGAAGCCAGGAGACAAGCTCTCCAAAGGCAACAGCAACATCTATTCAGAACTCGTGAACACCTCCAAAAAACCCAGGATGACATCAAACTCATGAAGAAAGAAATCGAGGAGTACGAGAAAAAGAATAGATCTGCCTTAAAACCTACAAGGTTACCCGGAATCGTAAGACCGGAAGTACTGCCGCCAAAAGAAAGGTTTCACAACCCATCTTGGCAAAAGCAGGTAAACGGCAAAGATGCCAGAGGCGAACCAATATACAAAACCGCAGCAGAAAACGCGGAAGCAACGTTCGCCATCCTCAACAACGATATGTACTCCAACGGTGAAAAACTTCAAGGGGTGTATGCTTTCCTCGGTAAAGCATTGCAACAACAACAGCGAGGGCAAGAGCGATCAGGGAGGCTGCATGACGACTCCTCCCTATGCAAAACAGCTACTTGCGCCGCTGGAGCACCTGGACCGGAGGAGCCGAGAAATTCAAACAACTCAAAAGAGAGGAAAACGGATCCAAGAAAAGACAAGAAAAATCCCGATAACAAGGATGAAGCGTCTAGAACCGGATCCCATCTCCCGAAAGGTGGACTTAGCCTCCACGATCGGGAAGAAAAACACCGAAATGACGGCAAAGCCATGCCACCTCCGAGAAACCCAGCTGAAAAAGCCGGAAGACAGGGTATACCTCACAGACGTGAGAGATATCGGACACCCCCCAAGGACAAGGAAAGATACAAGAGTAGAACTCCACCTCATCCAAAGGGGCGTGATACCGGAAGAAATAGAGATGATCCCGGAAAAGCGCGTCCGCGCAACAATGGAAAAGAAAGGAGTAGATCCCCTTCTGTCCATTCAGCCGGCAGGTACTCCGCACACATGGATAGGGAGGAAAGAGACGATCTATACTTTGGACCTAAGTGCTTCACAGATAGGATCCGAAGGATAACCCTGCATTCTGGTTTTGCCAAAGTTGGTCCAACGTACCAAAAATACACCGGTAGTACAAACCCGGATACCTGGCTCTCAGACTATTATACAGCCGTCCAGATTAACAATGGGACAGACCTGGAAGCTGTAAAGTTTCTTCCCCTAATGTTACTAGATGGAGCCAGAGATTGGATTAACGGATTACCTTCCAGAACTGTCGACAGCTGGGATGATATGGCTCGAGTATTTACTCAGCATTTCCGGGGAACTTACAAACGCCCGAATAGCATCAACCAGCTAAACCGTTGCACCCAATTTGAGGATGAACCATACGTGGATTTCATCTCAAGATGGACTGCAATGAAGAATAGCTGCTCTGGAGTAACTGACGTACAAGCAATGCATGCTTTCGTCAATGGCCTAAAACCCGGACTTGTACCGTTCATGGTTGGTTCCAAACAGCACAAAGATCTCAGATCTATGCTTACAACCGCCAATGAACACGCTGCAGCCGAAGACGACATCAGAGCTAGAGGAGGCAATATCGATACACTTATACAGGCCAAAAAGAATCCTCGCCCTGACAAAAAAGGAACTCCAGACGCAACACAAAAGCCCAAAGAAGTTAACATAGCCTTTGGAAGTGAAAAAGGGAATAGGTGGAAAGGACGCAGTTCAGAACCAATCAATTACACCAAGGAAGAATGGGAAAAGATTAAGTTGGAACCCTGCGTCCACCATTCGCAATTTGGGAAACCCACCCATACGAACGCACAATGCCGGCTGAACAAGCATATGAAAGGCAGTGCAGGATCCGGAAACAAGGGGAAGAATTCCAAAAGGAAATTTTCCAAGCAAAAGCCAGAAGCTGAAAAAGGAGACAGTAAATCGGACACTGATGAAAAAATCCAGGAACAACAGCGAAAAGGTGAGCCCAAGTTTTCGAGGGTTGATGGAGAGTGTGCCCTAACTTTCCTGGCAACTCCATCAGCAAAGGTGGCAAAAAGAACGCTCCGAGAAATAAACGCGGTTGTTCCGGCAACCCCGAAATTCTTGAAGTATTCAAACACACCAATCACCTGGGATCAGTCTGATCATCCCGGGAATATCCCCGAACCCGGCACGCAAGCTCTTGTTGTAAGCCCTATTGTCCAAAACACTAGGCTAAAAAGAGTGCTGATGGATGGAGGATCCAACATTAACATAATGTACCTGGATACACTGAGGCATCTGAAAATCTCCGAGTCCCACCTCAACCACAGCAACATACGTTTTCATGGCTGTTCCTGGCAGGCAAGCACGATCCCTAGGATAAATTTCCCTAGATGTCACTTTCGGAGAAAAAGATCACTTCCGTCAGGAAAAAGTATCCTTCGAAGTGGTGCCGTTCGAAAGCGTATACCACGCGATACTCGGACGTCCAGCTTTCGCCAAATTCATGGCAAGATCATGTTATATCTATAACAAGCTGAAGATGCCAGGGCCTAAAGGAGGAGTAATCACCATATCGGGAGACTTCAAGTTGGCAAACAAGCTGGAAAAAGAAAACGCCCTTTGCGCCGAGAAAATCATAGCAAAGGAAGAGTTGAAGGAGCTGGCCAAAGAGGTATCGCCGACAGAAATGCCGGCAGGAAAAGAAACCCGAAAGCCAGCAGATAGCTTCAAGGCCTCCGAGAACACAAGACAGGTAATCCTAGATCCCAAAGATCCGACAAAATTTGTCGTAGTGGGAACTGGGATGACCGACAAATAGGAAAGCGAGCTCATCAAGTTCCTCCGTGAGAACTGGGATATTTTCGTCTGGTGTCCAGCTGACATGCCAGGCGTACCCAGGGAACTTGCTGAGCATCAACTTAAGGTGATTCCAGGCTCCAAACCCGTCAAACAAGGTCTCCGTCGATTTGACGGAAGAAGACGGAAGGCTATCGGCAAGGAAATTATCCGGCTTTTAGCAGCAGACTTTATCGAGGAAGTTATACACACCGAATGGTCTGCAAATCTGGTATTAGTACTGAAGAAAGATACTACTGCCCTTAGGATGTGTATAGATTACACCGGCTTAAACAAACTGTGTCCAAAATATAGGTTCGCGTTACCGCGAATTGATCTAATAATAGATGCCACTGCAGGCTCGGAGCTCTTATGCTTTTGGATGCATATTCCGGGTACCATCAAATACGCATGAAAAAGGAAGATCAAATTAAGACTTCTTTTATAACCCCTTCTGGGACGTACTATTACATAACCATGCCATTTGGTCTGAAGAACGCAGGTGCAACCTACCAGCGTTGCATGCAACGTTGTTTGCATAGTCAGATTGGCAAAAATGTCCACGTTTATGTGGACGACATTGCTGTCGTAACCAAGGAAAAAGATACTCTCCTTGAGGATTTACGAGAAACCTTCGAAAATTTGCGCACTTACAAGATGAAGTTAAATCCATCAAAGTGCGTATTCAGGGTTCCCTCAGGAAAACTTCTGGGTTTCATCGTTTCTCATAGAGGAATAGAAGTAAACCCAGAAAAGATCAAAGCAATCTTAAACATCTCCAAACCCACGTGTGTAAAAGATGTCCAAAGATTGACGGGTTCCGCTGCAGCCGTCAGCAGATTTATTAGTCGGCTGGGGGATAAAGCCTTACCACTCTACAAGTTGCTGAAAAAATCCGACAAATTCGAGTGGACGGAAGAGGCAGATGCAGCGTTAACCCAGTTAAAGGAAACTTTGATGAAAGCTCCGATTTTGGCATCCCCAAAAGACGAAGAACCTATGTTATTGTACCTTACGGCTATAAACCGGGTTATCAGTGCAGTAAGTGTTGTGGAATGGAAGAAAGACGAACAGAGCATACCAGACCAGCATCCGGTATATTATATAAGCGAAGTTTTCTCCGACTCCAAACAAAGGTATCCACACTATCGAAAACTGGCATATGGCGTATTTTTCGCATCCAGAAAACTTCGCCATTACTTCCAAGGACATTCCATAACAGTGGTATGTAAAGCACCACTAGGGGATATAATAAACAATGCGGAGGCGACTGACCGAGTAGCCAAATGGGGCATCGAGCTAGCAGCCTTCGACATTAAGTACCAGCCCAGGACGACAATAAAATCCCAGGTTTTGGCAGATTTCGTCGCCGACTGGATGGAAGCAATGGAGAAAACACCAATGCCAGAGTCCGAGTACTGGATCATGCACTTTGACGGATCCAAGATGAAGGAGGGCACTGGAGCTGGTGTAGTTTTAAAATCCCCTAAAGGAGATATAATGGAGTATGTATTACAAATACACTTCAATGCCAGCAACAACGTGGCAGAATACGAAGCTCTGCTTCATGGCTTGCATATTGCAAAAGAAATAGGTGTCAAACGCATTTTATGCTACGGTGACTCAGATTTGGTACAGCACCAGCTCAACCAAACTTGGGACGCAAAAAGCCCTATAATGGCCTAATACCGGAGAACAGTGGACGAGTTCGCCATTTGTTTCTTCGGATTCGAAGTGCTCCATGTTAAAAGGGAAGAAAATTGGAACGCGGATGCGTTAGCCCGCATAGGATCGGAAAGGGTAAAAATCCTACCGCCAGGTGTTTTCGTCCAACACTTGTACGAACCATCGATAAAAGGTGGAGATGTTGATTATCCTCTGGCTTCCGAGTCAATTGAAGTTATGCTCGTTAACCCGGATTGGACTATCCCATATATAAACTTTTTAGTTAATCAGAAGTACCCGGAAGGAGCAGACGAAGTCTTGCAAAGACAGATTCAGCGTCGATGCAAAGGATACACGGTAATTAACAATTGCCTGTATAAACGCAGCACTACCGGAATTTTTCTGCGATGTATTTCACCAGAAGAAGGACGAGAAATCCTGCAAGAAATCCATGACGGAGATTGCGGACATCATGCTCAATCAAAAAGCATAGACAAAAAAGCATTCCGTGCCGGGTTTTTCTGGCTAACAGCCAAGACAGATGCTGAGCACATAGTAAATACATGTGCAGGATGTAAGTATTACGCCAAGCAGACTAATATGCCAGCGCAAGCACTCAAAACTATCCCCATTATATGGCCCTTTGCGGTCTGGGGGCTAGATATGATGGGACCATTCAAAACTGCACGAGGCGAACTCACACATCTACTTGTAGCTGTGGACAAATATACCAAGTGGGTGGAGGCTAAACCCATCAAAAAACTTGACGGTGTAACTGCCAGAAATTTCATCATTGACGTAGTCATGAGATACGGCGTTCCACACAGCATAATAACCGACAATGGGACAAATTTCTCCATTGGAGAGTTCGCAAAATATTGCCGACAAACGGGAATTCGCCTCGATCTCGCATCTGTGGCACACCCGCAATCCAATGGACAGGTTGAAAGAATGAATAGCTCAATCCTGCAAGGAATACGTCCAAGACTCGAATCTCCTCTTCATAGAGCAGCTGGAGCATGGGTAGAAGAGTTACCTTCCGTGCTTTGGAGTATTCGAACGACACCAAACAGGTCAACTGGGCAAACCCCGTTTTTCCTAGTTTATGGTGCGGAAGAAATCCTTCCAACGGACATGATCCATGATAGCCCAAGAGTGCAAGATTTCGACGACTCGGATGCCAAAAAAGCATGACAGGATGTCGTCGATCTCTTAGAAGAGGAACGAGAACTTGTGCTTTAAAGATCCACCATTTACCAGCAAGGTTTACGACGTTATCATAGTCGGAAAATCAGGCATCGTTCTTTTAAAGAAGGTGACCTAGTGCTAAGATTGGTGCAGCAAAGAAAGCACAAACTTGCCCCAGTATGGGAAGGACCATTTGTCATCAGTAAAGCCATGAATAATGGATCATATTATCTTGTCGACATTCGTGATACGGAAGATGATCCCGAGAAGCCGAATCGCAAAAGAAAGAGGAAGATAGATGATGAACTAGGAGAGACAAAAAGGCCCTGGAGTATCCAGCAGTTACGTCCCTTCTGTACTTAGTTCAATTCTATGTAAACATCTTTGAGATCATGAAATAAAGTAGTCGGAATTCTTATATCCATGTTTTTTACAATTTTATTATAGTTCAAAACATGATTCCACCTTATCTATTTCCCAATGATCTTACAAAATACTCAATGTTAACCCGAATTGTGCATGCGTGCTCGGTGTTTAAAAACCGAATGATTTTCAGCCTATTAAAGGCTAAAGGAAACTCGGATTGTGCCTGCGTGCCCGAGTTTCACTCAAACAATTCCTTACTATTCTCTAAGCATTATCTGATTGTTTATGTGTTGGGTCACTGGAGCTAGTTAGTAAAAATGCCCTTAGTATGATCCATGTTTCCGAGTTCAAACTGATTGGTTTTTACCCAGTAGCTCGGCATGAAGATTCATAGTACTATTGAGCCATTTCAAACACTAAGGACAGTTAAAGCACATAAGCCAGAGAACTTAGAAGACAAAGGAATATCAAACCCGGAAAACTTGCAAAGAATTAACTGCAAAAGGCGGAGTACTTGTTTATACAAAAGAATAGAAGCATTACAATATAAGGTTACATTGTAAAGTGCAGTAATGCTCCTATTTTCTACTTCCACCATCCAGGTTAAGAAGAATCCTTCAGGCATCCGAGTCTTCATCGCTGCTATCATTCTCGGGGGCTGCGGGGATCTCTTCTTCCGGATAGGTGATGGAGATGTTCACCATGGAGGCGATCTTGGTGGCGTGACCCTTGATCTCGTCGAAGATGGTGGTCCGCTGGGTCTCCGAGTATCCAAGGGGGATACCGGATGCCACGCGCCAAGATTTGGCACTAGGGTAATGCATCCGCATAAGGCCTAAGGCCATGCGTGCACCACCCCGTGCTGCGGAGCGCAAGGTGGACTCCTTGGATTCCGCCACCTCCATAATAGCTTCCGGAAGTTTCTCAACTTCCGAGAATTCCCTAGTTCTTGAGGGAAGGAACTTGTTGACCAGCTGCATGCCTGCAGCCCTAATCGCAGTCCATACCTTCCCAAAAGCTCGGATTTTCTCAATCCGAGTGAGATCTGGGTTATCTTCTGTTTTTTCATACAAACAACCAAAAGGTTAGAGAAAAAGCAGAGAAGGAAATCAAAACATGGAAAAACTGGTAAATGTTGACAACTTACCGAGAATCTTGTCCATCTCGGAGCCTTCCTCAAGGCGCAGGGTTAAGGCATTCTCCAAGTCCTGGATAGTGGCCTTGTCCTTCTCTGCCTGCTGAGAGGCCTTGGACTGAGCAATCCCAAGGGCCATGTTGCTGGCCTCCAGATCCTTCTGAGCCTTCATACGATCCTTATGAAGGTCCAAATTCTCCTGTCGGAGAATCGCGGCATTGCCGGCATCTTCAGCTATTTCCTTGGCCTTGGCCAAAGCAGCTGGAAAGCAAGGAACAAAATTCCGAGTTTACAAAAACTTGGGAAAGTACTTAGACAAAAAGCTGGATAAAGAACTTCAGAGAATCAAAATATACCTGTCGTTTCCGACAACTGTAGCTGAGATGATGCCAGCTCTGCTTCTTTCACGTCAAGAATAGAAAGAAGGTTTCTAACCTCCTTATTCTTGACGGAAAGTTTGTTGAAAACTTCCATGTTAATGGTTTCAGCGGTTTGCTGGAACACGGAAATGAAAAAATCATGATATTGAAAAGCATCAAGTGAAAAGTAGACATTTTACTTAATGCTTGGGGGCTAAGGATAATACCTGGCTCGTCCGATGTAACCTTGTTAAGTTCTCAGTGAACTCTTTTGCATACTCAGCAAAAAGAGTCCCGGCCGCGCTAAGGCCATCGCTGATGTTCTTGAAGTCCTTGTCAAAGGTGGGGATCTCCTCCTCAGTTATCCGAGAAGGACCTCCCACCTCAGGAGCCGCCCTTTCCCTCGTGTCCGTTTCCGGCACAATGGGCTGGCTGGTCTCCAGAGACTCGGTGGTGGGGGCTGCGGCATGCTCTTCTGTTACTGTGATTGGCGTGGTCGGAGCGGTGGCAGGGGAAGGATGAGGGCCTCTGCTGGACACAACCTTATGCCTCTTCAGCTTTTTTGGCTTTAGAGTAGATGGAGGTAGGCTAAAAACAAAGCAAAATGCCGGAAAAGTTAAAACTCCGAAAGTGAAAGAAAAACTCCGACAAACGAAAGTAACCCAGATGTTCAAACCTGGAGGTGGCGACGGGAATTCCGTCAAGGTCGATGACTTCCTGGGAAGAGGAGATCTTCTTGCGCTTTTGCCCACCGGCAAAGGTGGCACGCAATGCCTCCAGTTCAGCGTCGGAAGCAAGTTCCGACTCAGGAAGTTCAGCAATCTGTTAAAAAGAAAAAGCTGAGTTAAAAGCACAAAAACCGAGTAAACGAGAAAGAATTTAAACCCCAAAAGGCGAAGAATTATACCTTGGGAGCCGGATTCTCGGCCGTGTACATTGGCCGGCTTTCTTCATATTGTTCGCGTGATGAGACCAACTGATTCACACGCCGTCGCAAATCTTTTGCGGACCAGTCCTTGCTGGTTGTCCGCATTTCGTCATCGGCTCCCTTGTACTCGTAGAGAAGGCGAGCACCATGATTAGCTAAGGGCTGGATCCGCCTATTCAACCAGCAAAGGACTGTGTCCATGCCGGTTAGAGGCGGATCAGATGTGATGAGTTTTGCGATGCGCCGCTTGATCCTTAGAAGATCCGGCGGCAGGGTTTGAACTGCCTCAGTTCCCCAATTTTCTTGGGGAACAGCGGCGGTGTTCGAGAAAGGGGGAACCCCGAACGTTTTTCCAGGAAAGGAAACGTCGGGATGATAAAAGAAGGAACCCGTCTGTCGAGACATCGTAGTAGTTTTCATAGACTGGGGTGCCATGAGACTACGGTAGAGACGTGGGGTAACGGAACGGCGTAGTAACACAGAACACGGGATTTACCCAGGTTCGGTACGTCGCGACAGTACGGCGTACCTACTCCTGCCTTTCTCACTATAAGGGACTAAAGCCCGTAATTCTGGGTTTACAGTGTGAGGGAATAGATCTAGCTTTACTCGGCGAGGATCAGCTTCTCGGCGAGATAACCTAGAGCTTAGAGCTTATTCAACTTAGAACCTATCAAATCTATCCTCTGTCCGGCTTTATATAATAGCCGGACTAGGGCTTACAGATTAGGAAACCTAGAAGACTACGTTTAACTTGTAACTTGGACGGTAAGGAATCCGTCTTCTCCTCCAAGCCAGATCACGCGGGCCGTGATCCGGGTTCTTCTAGAATCCGGCTTCTGCGCGTCGGCCTACTGGGCCGCCCAATGGACCTAAGCCCACTACCGCTTGGGCCACCCTGGTAGTCCAGCACTTTGTCTACCATCTTCTATACCCCTATTCGGTATATATCCGACAGTAGCCCCCAGGAAGGATCAAAACTCTGAAACTCCGCCTTTCGCCAAATACATTTTGTCCGAGAAATCTTGGTTCAGCAGTCTTGATTCTTTCTTCTTTCCTTTCAAAGGAGATGGTAACATAAAACTCAGAACTATGAAAATCCGGCTTTTCTTCTCGCGATCCTTCGCGGAAAAAGGAACATATGACATCAGCGCTTTAATCATGCTGACGCAAGCGCCGCTTGGTTTCACGGGGGAAACCCTGCAACGTATCTCTGACAGATTCTCACGAGAAACGAGGAGATAACCATCATTCCTCTGTCGTTCCGTTTCCCGGATTTTCCGGCGAGCGACACGCGTCGAACATCCAACGGTCAAAAGAGCCGTTGGCGCGTATCTAGAGGGTTTTTAGGCTATAAATAGCCGTCTTCGTCCTCTCCGGCAATCTTCTTCACTTCCCTCACTGCCTTCACCATTGGTACGAACGCGAGCACGAGAGCGAAAGCTAGTTCCTGCCCCGACGAGCCCTTGCCACGCCGGAGCGCACCAGCACCACCAAGCACGATGGCGTCCCCGAAATCATCACCGGCCCGTGCCTCCATCGACGAACTCCTGGGCGATCTAGATCCCCAAGTTAGGTCGCCCAAGCACACCGGCGGCGAGCCGGAGAAGAACGTGGCGTCCGCGGCGGGCGGCGGAGGAAATGCTTCCGCCGCCGCAGATGTTGCGGGGTCCAGCACCAAATCGACTCCACCGTTCGCTCCCGAAACGGTGGAGGAGAAAGTAGAGCTCCTTGACGAGCAGCTCGCCGCCGCGAGGGCCGCATCCGCTGCCGCCGCCGGTGGAGACGAAGAAGAGGAAACTGCAGGCAACTGGAGTGCCTGCAGTATTCCTCCGGCTCTTCTTCCTAACTTAGAGAAGGAGGGCCTGGTGCTGAAGAAGAAGTGGCGGGTCCCAGAAGAGGAGACCGAGCCTACGCCCCAGGAGAACGAAAGAGTGCTCCTTACCTCCCACCTTCTGCGAGGTATGGGGCTTCCACCCTCTTCCTTTTTTCTCCAGGTTTTATCCCACTATAACATCCAACCACATAATCTCCCTCCCAACTCTATTCTGTACATGGCCGGCTTTCAGGCCTTGTTTGAGGGTTACCTAGGAATAGAGCCTAGGTTAGATTTTTGGTTGTACTGCTTTGGGGTTAAGCGTAACTCTTCGGAGGGCGCACTCCCAAATTGCGGAACCATTTCCTTTACTCTTCGGAGATTCCGAGAGGATTGGTTCCCCAAAATAAAAACCTCGGAATCCGTCAAATTCTGGACGGGTTCCTTCTTTTATCACCCCGACGTGCCTTTTCCTAAAAAAGCCGTCGGGGTTCCACCTTTCGTGAACTCCGCCGCTGTTCCCCAGGATAACTGGGTGACAGAGGCCGTCCAGGTTCTGCCTCCTGATCTACTAAGGATCAAAAGGCGCATCGCCAAGCTCACCTCCTCGAAGCCTCCTTTGACCGGTATGGACACGGTCTTTTGCTGGCTGATCAGGCGGATCCAGCCGTTGGCGAACCATGAAGGCCGCCTTTTGTGCGATTACTCGGGGGCCAAAGATCCTATGCGGACAACCGACAAGGATTGGGCCCCGAAAGAGCTTAAGCGGCGCATCAACCAATTGGTCGCATCTCGCGACCAGTACGCGGAGAGTCGGCCAATGTACACGGCCAACAACCCCGCTCCCAAGGTAAAATTTCCGTCATTTGGGTACAACTTCAATTCTTGGATTATCTACCTTTTGGTTTTAATTAGTTTTTTCCGACAGCTTGCGGATCTTCCAGACTCGGAGTTAGCCTCCGAGGCTGAGCTGGACGCGCTGCGTTCCGCTGCTGCCGGAGGTCGCAAGCGCAAGAAGATAATTTCTTCGGATGAAATTATCGACCTTGACGGCGTCCCCGTCGCCACGTCCAGGTTAGTTCTTCTGGGTTTTCCTTTTTATGGGAAATTTTTTCGTCCATCTTCGGTGTTTTGACTTTACCCGGATTTCCTGTTTTTAGCCTGCCGCCTTCCAATCTAAAGCCTAGGAAGCTGAAGAAACACAAGGTTTCTTCCGGCCGAGGCAGCCAACCTTCCCCCGCCGTTGCCCCGGACACGCCAACGACAATGGCGGAAGAGCATACTGCAGCCACCACGACCAAGCCCCCAGAGCCCAGCCAGCCCATTGTGTCCGAGTCGGACACGAGGGAAAGGGCGGCCCCGAAAGTGGGGGAATCTTCTCGGACTTTTGACGAGGAAATCCCCACCTTCGAAAAGGATTTCAAGGCGATCAACGAAGGCTTGGACGCAGCCGGGAACCATTTTGCAGAATACGCAAAAGGATTCCAAGAAAACTTGGCAGGTTTGCAGCGTTTGAGCCAGGTATGTAACTCTAGCCCCCAAGCATTAAACAAAATGCGTGCTTTTTTGCTTTGATGTTTTTATTAACCATACTTTTCCTTGCTATGTTTCAGCAAACCTCCGAGGCCATAAACCTTGAGGTTTTCAGGAAGCTCACTATCAAGAATAAAGAAGTTCGAAGCCTTCTTTCTATTCTTGAGGAGAGAGAGGCGGAGCTGGAATCATCTCAGCTCGCTTTGACGGAAACGAAAGGTAGGCTTTTTCGTTTTGAAATTTCCGACTTAAAACTTTGTTGTTGTTTTCTTCTCGAGGAAATTGATCAACTCGGATTTGCCCTTTGCTTTTTCAGCTGCTTTGGCTGAAGCTAAACAAGCAGCGGAAGATTCCGGCAACGCCGAGATTCTCCGCAATGAGAACATTGAGCTTCACAAGAATCTTGTGAAGGCTCAAAAAGACCTGGAAGCTAGCAATCTGGCCCTTGGAGTAGCTAACTCCAAGGCTTCCGAGCAGGCGGAGAAAGACAAATCCGCTATCCAGGATTTGACTGAAGCTCTGAACCTTCGCCTGGAGGAAGTTTCGGAAATCGACAAACTCATCGGTAAATTTTTACCCTTGTCTTCATCTTTCCATGTTTTGCTGTCTCTGTTTGTCTCCTTAACCCTTTTGTATGCTTTTATCGGATCAAACAGGAGACACCCCAGACGGCGCTCGGGCTGCAGGCATCCAAGCTTTCGGGGAAACATGGAACTTGATGAAGGCTGCTGCAACGCAGTTGGTAGGCAAGTTTCTTCCCGAAAAAACTGGGGAGTGCTCGGAAGTTGAAAAACTTCCGGGTATCATCATGGAGGTGGCGGAGTCCAAAGAGTCCGTTCTCCGCTCCGCTGCACGGGGTGGTGCGCGTATGGCCTTAGGCCTTATGCGCATGCACTACCCTAGTGCCAAATCCTGGCGTGTGGCCACCGGTGTCCCTCAGGGATACACGGATGCGCAACGATCCACCATCTTTGGTGAAGTTAAGGGCCACGCCACCCAGATTGCCGCCATGGTAAATGTCGGCGTCCACTATCCAGAAGAAGAAGCTCCTCCGATTCCCGACGAAGAAAGCAGCGAGGAGGAGTCGGATTCTTGAAGGGTTACCTGGAACTTGTAAGGCGCTTCCAAGCTTCTGTAATCCACTTGACTTTGTCGAATTTCTCCAGCAACTTGTAGATTTGCAGGGTTTTAGCCCCCAGCCGATTAATAGATCTTTTCACGGCTGTGGCATAACCCAGCAATTCTTGAACACCTTTTCCATGCGTAGGATTTGAAATGTCCGAGATTGCTTTGATCTTTTCCGAGTTTGTTTCTTTTCCTCTATGAGAAGTGATGAAACCCGGAAGTTTACTTGAGGGAACCCCGAATACACACTTAGATGGATTTAACTTCATCTGATAGGTGCGCAAGTTATCGAAAGTTTCTCGCAAATCCTCAAGGAGTGAATCTTTTTCCTTGGTTACGACAGCAATATCGTCCACGTAAACATGGACGTTTTTTCCAATCTGACTATGCAAACAACGTTGCATGCAATGCTGGTAGGTTGCACCTGCGTTCTTCAGGCCAAAAGGCATGGTTACGTAGTAATACGTCCCGTACGGGGTTATAAAAGAAGTCTTGATTTGATCTTCCTTTTTCATGCGTATTTGGTGGTACCCGGAGTATGCATCCAAAAAGCATAAAAGTTCAGAGCCTGCAGTGGCATCTATTATTTGATCGATTCGCGGCAGCGCAAACCTATCTTTCGGACATAACTTGTTCAATCCTGTGTAATCTATACACATTCTGAGGGCAGTTGTGTCTTTCTTCGGTACTAGTACCGGATTTGCGGACCAGTCAGTATGGATTACCTCCTTGATGAAATCCGCTGCTAAAAGCCGGATAATTTCCTTGCCAATAGCCTTCCGCCTTCTTCCGTCAAATCGACGGAGACCTTGTTTGACGGGTTTTGATCCGGGAATAACCTTGAGTTGGTGCTCAGCAAGTTCCCTGGGTACGCCTGGCATGTCAGCTGGACACCAAGCAAAAATATCCCAGTTCTCACGGAGGAACTTGATGAGCTCGCCTTCCTATTTGTCAGTCATCCCAGTCCCTACAACGACGAATTTTGTCGGATCTTTGGGATCTAGGATTACCTGTCTTGTATTCTCGGATGCCTTGAAGCTATCTGTTGGCTTCCGAGTTTCTTTTCCTGCCGGCATTTCTTTCGGCGATACCTCCTTGGCTAACTCCTTTAATTCTTCCTGAGCTATAACTCTTTGAGCGCAAAGGGCGTTTTGCTTCTCCAACTCGTTTGCCAGCTTGAAATCACCGGCAATGGTGATTACTCCTCCTTTGGGTCCTGGCATCTTCAGCTTGTTGTAGATATAGCAAGATCTTGCCATAAACTTAGCAAAAGCCGGACGTCCGAGTATTGCGTGATACACGCTCTCGAACGGCACTACCTCGAAGGATACTTTTTCCTGACGGAAGTGATCTTTATCTCCGAAGGTGACATCTAGGGAAATTTCTCCTAGGGAGCGTGCTTGCCTGCCAGGAACAATGCCATGGAAGCGTATATTGCTGTAATTGAGCTGGGACTCGGATATCTTCAAATGTTTCAATGTATCCAGGTACATTATGTTGATGCTGGATCCTCCGTCCATCAGCACTCTTCTTAGCCTAGTGTTTTGAACAATAGGGCTTACGACAAGAGCTTGTGTGCCGGGTTCCGGGATATTTCCAGGATGATCAGACTGATCCCAGACTATTGGTGTATTGGAGTACTTCAAGAATTTCGGGGTTGCAGGGATGACTGCGTTTATCTCCCGGAGTGTTCTTTTGGCCACCTTTGCTGATGGAGTTGCTAGGAAAGTTAACATTGCTTCTCCATCAACTCTCGGAAATTTGGGTTCGCCTTGCCGCTGTTGTTCCTGGATTTTGTTATCAGTGTCCGATTCACTGTCTTCTTTGTCAGCTTCTGGCTTTTGTCTGGCGGGCTTCCTCTTGGAACCCTTCCCCTTATTCCCGGATCCTGCATTGCCTTTCATATGCTTATTTAGCCGGCATTGCGCGTTTGTATGTGTAGGTTTGCCAAATTGGGAGTGGTGGACGCAGGGTTCCGACTTAATTCTCTCCCATTCTTCGGGAGTGTAATTGATTGGATCTGGACTGCGGCCTTTCCACTTGTTCCCTTTTTCTCCTCCAAAGGCTAAGTTAACCTCTTTGGGCTTTGTTGCTGACTCCGGAGTTCCTTTTTTATCAGAACGAGGTGTTTTCTTGGCCAGTATTAGTGACTCAATATTGCCTCCTCTTGCTCTGATATCGTCTTCGGCTGCAGCATGCTCATTAGCGGTTGTAAGCATAGATCCGAGATCTTTGTGCTTTTTAGAACCAACCATGAACGGTACAAGTCCGGGTTTTAGGCCATTGACGAAAGCATGCATTGCTTGTACGTCAGTTACTCCAGAGCAACTATTCTTCATTGCAGTCCATCTGGAGATGAAATCCACGTATGGTTCGTCTTCAAATTGGGTGCAACGGTTCAGCTGGTTGATGCTATTTGGGCGTTTGTATGTTCCTCGAAAATGCTGAGTGAATACTCTCGCCATATCATCCCAACTGTCGACAGTTCTTGATGGTAAACCATTAATCCAATCTCTGGCTCCGTCTAGCAACATTAGGGGAAGAAACTTGACAGCTTCCAGGTCTGTCCCGTTGTTGATTTGGACGGCTGTGTAATAATCTGAAAGCCAGGTATCCGGGTTTGTACTGCCGGTATATTTTTGGTAGGTTGGACCAACTTTGGCAAAGCCAGAATGCAGGGTTATCCTTCGGATCCTGTCAGTGAAACACTTAGGACCAAAGTATAGATCATCCTTTTCTGCTCTGTCAATATGCGCAGAATATCTCCCGGCTGAATGGACAGAAGGGGATCTACTCCTTTCTTTTCCATTGTTACGCGGACGCGTTTTTCCGAGGTTGTCTCTATCTCTTCCGTTGTCGCGCCCTCTGGGATTAGGTGGAGTCCTGCTCCTGTACCTTTCCTTATCTTTGGGCGGTGTCCGAGATCTTTCACGCCTGTGAGGTGTATCGTATCTTCCAGCTTTCTCAGCTGGGTTTCTCGGAGGTGGCATTATTTTGCCGTCATTCCGGTGTTTGTCTTCCCGATCGTGTGGTTTATATCCATCTTTCGGGAGATGAGGTCCGGTTCTAGACGCTGCGTCCCGGTTGTCGGGGTTTTTCTTGTCTTTTCTCGGATCCTCTTTTTTATCCGAATCTCCGGGTTCTTCCGGTCCAGGTGCTCCAGCAGCGCAGGTAACAGTTTTGCAGAGGGCGGAATTATCATGCAGCCTCCCTGATCGCTCTTGTCCTCGCTGTTGCTGCTGTAATGCTTTTCCTAGGAAAGCATACACCCCTTGGAGTTTTTCCCCGTTGGAGTACAGATCATTGTTCAGGATGGCGAACGCTGCTTCCGCGTTTTCAGCTGCGGTTTTGTATATTGGTTCGCCCTTGGCATCTTTGCCGTTTAACTGCTTTTGCCAAGATGGGTTATAGAACCTTTCTTTCGGCGGCAGTTCTTCCGGTTTTGTAATTCCGGGTAACCTTGTAGGTTTTAAGACAGATCTATGCTTTCTCTCGTACTCCTCAATTTCTTCCTTCATGATTTTGATGTCATTATGGGTTTGTTGGAGGTGTTGCCGAGATCTAAGCAGTTGTTGCTGTTGCCGTTGGAAAGCTTGTCTCCTGGCTTCCAGCATCTCAGGGGGTTCATTGGGTCCCACTGGAGTTTGTAATAGTTCTTGCTCTTCCAGTTCTGTCATTGGCGGAGCAGTGATTTCCTTAGATTTCTTTTCCGTAGGCTTTGTGCCACTAATATCTCCAACTTCCAGGTTTTCGTCAGCGAGATCAGCTAACTGTTTCTTCCGGAGTTTGTACTGGAGTTTTTTGGAAGCACGGTGCTTTTTCTTGGAGGATGGAGGTTTTTTGACAGGTTCATCCTCTGTCATCTCCTTAACATTAGGAAATATCGGAGAAGTTTCTCCGTCTTCCCTCTCTTCCTCTGGCGGAGGGGTTTTAGGGCTTTCCTGGCTGTCGGCACCCGTTGTATCAGCTGGTTTTGCCATTAGCACTTCATGGAATCCCTCTTGAAAGGACTTAACTTTTCTTACGAAGGCATCATCATCTTCGTCTTCGGAGAAGTTATCCGATCCGGTTTCCGACTCCAATCTCGCCTCAATGGCGGCGAGCACGGACTCTGTTTCCGAGTTCATCGTCTGATTGACGGATGTCGGATCTTCCGTCTCTGTGACGGGTATTGGTTCTTCCGTCTCTGTGACGGGTGTATTGTTGTCTGCCGCTTGCACGGGATTTTCGTCATCCGTGTTTTCGGCGATCTCGGATTGCACCATGCCGATAAAGTGTGTATCACTGTTTTGTCGGCGATCTGAGCAAAATCCGGCATCATAGTCGTCTTCGACTGGGTATAGGGCGGGTGGGAGATACTTGTTTTCCCCGCAAAACCCCATTGCTTCCGCGGTTAACCCGATAAAGATGTTAGCAGATCCAATCGGTAAAACGCAGGCACTTACCAGATGGTTTTGCGCCGGGATGTATGATCCATTGTCGAGGAAGCGCCCGACGTCGTTGTCGAATTCCAAGCTTCCGACAGTTATCGATCTTCCAATTCCGCCGAGTATCCCAGATCGGAATTTTACGCCTGACGTCGTTTGCCCCACGGTGGGCGCCAACTGTCGAGACATCGTAGTAGTTTTCATAGACTGGGGTGCCATGAGACTACGGTAGAGACGTGGGGTAACGGAACGGCGTAGTAACACAGAACACGGGATTTACCCAGGTTCGGTACGTCGCGACAGTACGGCGTACCTACTCCTGCCTTTCTCACTATAAGGGACTAAAGCCCGTAATTCTGGGTTTACAGTGTGAGGGAATAGATCTAGCTTTACTCGGCGAGGATCAGCTTCTCGGCGAGATAACCTAGAGCTTAGAGCTTATTCAACTTAGAACCTATCAAATCTATCCTCTGTCCGGCTTTATATAATAGCCGGACTAGGGCTTACAGATTAGGAAACCTAGAAGACTACGTTTAACTTGTAACTTGGACGGTAAGGAATCCGTCTTCTCCTCCAAGCCAGATCACGCGGGCCGTGATCCGGGTTCTTCTAGAATCCGGCTTCTGCGCGTCGGCCTACTGGGCCGCCCAATGGACCTAAGCCCACTACCGCTTGGGCCACCCTGGTAGTCCAGCACTTTGTCTACCATCTTCTATACCCCTATTCGGTATATATCCGACACCGTCCAAAACTTGACGGATTCCGATGTTTTTATCTTTGGGTACCAATCTTCCCTGAATCTCCGAAGAGTGAAATATATAGTCCCGCAGATCGGAAGAATGCCCTCTGCAGGGTTACGCTTCACTCCAAAGCAATATTGCCAAAAATCTAGTCTGGGAGCTATTCCTAAGTACCCTTCGAAAAGGGCTTGGAAACCGGCTAGACCCTTCGAAAAGGGCTTGGAAACCGGCTAGGTAGAGAATGGAGTTTGGTGGAAGATTATGTGGCTGAATGCCCGTAATGGTTAAGGACTTCCAAGAAAAAGGCGGAAGGTGGAAAACCCATACCTCTCGCAATATGAGAAGTAAGGAGGACGTGTTCCCCGTTTTTTGGCTTGGGTTCGGATTCGTCTTCCGGGTTCCGCCATTTATCTTTAACCAAAAGCCCCTCCTTTTCCATTGTCGGAAGGAGGGATGGCGGAATGTTGCTTGGGCTCCAATTGCCGGCAGCTTCCGTTTCTTCTTCGGCTCCGGCGGCGGCGGAGGCTGCGGCCTCCGCGACCGCGAGCTCGTCGCCGACGAGCGCAATCTTTTCCTCCACCGTCTCGGGAGCGAACGGTGGAGTGGGCGCGTATGAAGATCCCGCAAGATCCGCGGAGGCGAGAGAAGTTTCCTCGCCCTCCGCGCCGCCCGTGGCCTTCGTCAGCTCGTCGCCGGAGACCCGCGCCGGAGAATCCAGTTGCGGTTCCATTGTGTCGATGATTTCGTCGATATCTTTCGCGACGGTGCGGGCCGGGGAGGACGACGGTGATGCCATCGAGTGGCGGCGATCTGGTCTTTCCGGTGAGGTCTTGGACGTGGTGGTGCGCTCGGGAGCTGCTTGATGTGAGCTTGGGCGCTGGGAAATGGCGTGCGAAGTGAAGAGCGGAAGATTTTCACGATGGACGAAGACGACTATTTATAGCCGGAATTCCGTCACGATGCGTGCTAACGGCTCTTTTGACCGTTGGATGTCCAACGCGTGTCACTCGCCGAAAAATCCGAGAAATGAAACGACAGGATGATTATTGCTATCTCCTCGTTTCCCGCGAGAAACTATTAGAGATATGTTTCTGGGTTTCGCACCTGTAACCCAAACGTCCCTTACGCCAGCAAGTTTTAAGCGCTGACGTAGGAAGTTCCTTCTCCGCGAAGGATCGTGCGAGGAAAGCCGGATTTTATGGATTCCGAGTTTTACGTTACCACTTCCTTTAAGGAGAAAAAAGAAGAATCAAGACTGCAGGCCGATATTTCTCGGAAAAGATGCATTTGGCGAAAGACGGCGAAAACGGAGTCTCGATCCTTTTTGGGGGCTACTGTCGGATATATACCAAATAGGGGTATATCAGATGGTAGTCTAAAGTGCCGGATTACCCGGGTGGCCCAAATGGTAGTGGGCTACGGTCCATTGGGCGGCCCAGTAAGCTGACGCACAGAAGCCGGATTCTAGAAGAACCCGGATCACGGCCCACGTGATCTGGCTTGGAGTAGAAGGCGGATTTCTTACTTTCCAAGTTAATAGTTGCCGTAGTCTTCTAGGTTTCCTACTCTGTATGCCCTAACCCGGCTATTATATAAAGCCGGACGGGAGATATGATAGATAGACAAGAAGCTACTAGATAACTCGCCGAGAGGTTGATCCTCGACGAATAGCCAAACAGAACCTCACGCTATACTTTGTATACATAGGCTTTAGACCTGAATAGTGAGTTTGCAGGAGTAGGAACGTCGTATTATTACGATGTACCGAACCTAGGTAAAACCTGTGTTTTTGTCCTTAGCGCAACCACGTTTCCCGACGTCTCTACCCGTAGTCTCATGGCACCCCCGTCTATGAATTCTACTACAATGTCTCGACAATATACTTGTTGCACTGGTATTAACATTTATTCCTTTTTTTGTTGCAGTAGTGACAAAAATTGTCCAGAACTCCTGGATTTGCTTGTCAACAACGACATACGTTTTGCTAGCGTGGATATAAGGAATGGCAAGTCGAAGATGAGAAACACTGGGGTATTGAGATACATCTCAGTGCCATATTGATCTCCAGGACCTGTTCCAGTTTAAGTATGAAAGGACTTCGATGGCTGATATGGCAGCCGTATTGATCAACGAGAAATTCCGTGACATGAAGAAAGATTTCCCCAGTTGACAGCACAATTTTGGGAGAAGAGCCGACTTGACCACATCAACATTGATTATGCAACCATCAATGGGTACATTGCCTATGATTTGTACTGTATTATTAGTATCTTCAACTATGGGCAGCGTCACCTAGTGCCCCGGTCTCCTACTGTTTGGGATTTGGAGGACGAGCAGCTCGAGTAGATGGGAGCCTCTCGTGACGCCGTGTCACACCTAGTTCCATTATTACTAGTACCGTGTGTGTGTCGTTACTATATATATTATGTATTGCTTGGTGTCGAGCCTCTCGTGACATGCTGTTTAATTATATCTATATTTATATTCCCTACAAGACTTTATGTAGTACTATATATTATATATATATTAATTATGTCCCTGTTTAATTATATATGATCTGAGCAAGCTTAATGAAGCAATTGATTTATATGTGATAAAATTTCTAAAATTTAATTTGACACATGAGCTATGTTGAAATGTGGAGTAAAAGAAAAAATATCTATCTAAAGATATGTTGAAATGACTAACAATTTGGAGTAAATTTTGTACATATCGATCTATATATAATGATGGAAAATATGATATGGAAGGTCGATCATATATATTTTAACTTCTCTAATTTTTCTAATCTACTTAGACGATATCATTTGCCAATTTTTGATTTTACGGATATTCAATATTAAAAAAACAACAAAATTAATTATTATTCAAATTAATTAATGATTTTTGGAATTCAAGATTATTATTACTTATTTATTTTTGTTTAACTAAATAATTGTTTGGATTCACAAAATAAAGACGTGCGACATCATAGTTCAAAGGTTAATATGATTGACATTATACTATTGTCAGTAAAACATGATTTGTTTCTTGGAAGCTGAGAGGGAAGGAACTCAGAAGTTAAGCGTGCTAAGAATGGAGTAGTCTTAGGATGGGTGACCTACTGGAAAGTGTCAGTTCAGAGTGAAAGAAGAGTGGTTAGAGTTAAAAATAATTGAGACTAAGGGATAATTATTAGAGTTAGATATAATAAAGACTAAATGAAAAGAAAAATCGGGAAAAAAATTAAAAAAATTATCTAGTCCCGGGTTGTATTACCACCTGGGACTAAAAGTGGTGCACCGGGAGCAGCCCCGTGGGGTGCCCTATAGTTGCGGTTCGTGGTCCAGCGGGACAAAAGGGAGCCTCTAGTCCCGGTTGAGCAGTTCCGGATAGGAATCCGGGACTATAGCCCATTACGGCATGAGACTAGAGGCATGTTTTCTACCAGTGGAATCTCTTTGTGCTGCAAGCTCACTGCTTGGGGGATTGGAAGAAAATAACGGAGGAATGCCTTGGATCATTAGAGGTCGTTCCCTAATGGTGGTGTCGTTCGATGGGACGAAAATTAAGCCTCTGATCATCCCAAGTACGATGGAAACATGGATCCATATATAGAAATTCCACCCCTTTTTCGTAAAAAGGAAGTGATGAATCATCTTGCCAGTAGGGTGGGAGGGGTGGTGTTCATTGATCTTGATGTTGTTCAGACGTAGTCGAGTGTGTTCCTTCATGCATAGATGAAGCTAAACTTGGTGAAGCCATTGACAAGGTTTGTGCCGCTAGCCTTGGAAGGGAGCGATTGTGTGTTCTTGCAGATACAATATGAAAAACTTCCGAAGAATTGTGACCATTGTGGGATTATGGACCACATGTATCTCGAGTGTGGAAGAAGATAGTTTAAGTAGTGTGAACTACAACTTGTGCATTGGATGATCTCAGCATAGGCGTATTGGAAACCATGGACCACGGGATGCCGCAAGCACTTTACTGGGCATCCCATGGATGGTGCTTATGGACGCGGTATGAGAGGTGACCATGGAGGCAGGTGTGGGGGCGCATGGATGGTGGAGAGCGCAAGTTTTGTAAGTGGGTTCCTAGGGAGAACAAAAACAACCTTAAGAGTAATTCAGGTGACGCTGGACTAGGCGAGAAAACCGATGATGATGTAGATGATACGACACCCAGCCCGTTTAAAGAACCAGATGGTCAGGACGCCTTAGTGGATGGGGACTTAGGGGCGAAGAAGAAGATGGACTTGGAAAACGAACCAATACCTCAGGAGCAGGTTCCCCCTCCACCACCGCGCTACATAACACGCAAGAAAAAGAAAAAAATTGAAAAGGGCCAATGATGTAGTTGTGGGAAAGGGTGATAAGTTCTCAAACCAGTAGGTGGGAGGAGATCTGAAGGATAAGGGTGAATCCATGTGGAACAAGGTGTCCTTCGGCACGGAGGACCGCGAGGAGCAATGAGTTCCACGAGCTTCAATTGTCGTGGTTTCGGCGGGGTTGTGACAATAAGGGAACTTTGCGAGCTTGCAAAGATACACGAACCCATCGTGTTATTTGTTTTAAAAACCCAGTTGCATAAAACACGTGTGGAGATTCTAGAAAACACACTTGTCTTTGGTAGGTGTTTCTACTGCTCTACGCTATAGAATTTTAAAAAATTCCCTGCGTGGTCTGCCAAGATCACTATGCAGATAACGAGTCATGTCCATACATGCGAGGATTAGGATCACAACTCACCGGGTGTCGGAGAGTGGTATGTCAAAGGACACGAACTCTCTAGAGGTTCGAACACTGGGGGCTAACCGCACTTCCTACACCTCTCGAGTGGGCCTCACGAGGGAAGCTTAGGAGCAACGACAATGGAGAAACCGAGAGTTTACCCAGGTCCAGGACGCCGTTGCGGTGTAAAACCCAACTGCTGATTGCACTACTATGGTTACAGTAGAAATGCGAGCTTGTGTTCGGGTCAGACTAGGGAGGCTCTGAGTGAATTGAGCTCTCCTTCTACAAGGGCCGAAGTGCCCTTCTTATACCGGAGTTTGGATCTCCTTCACGCTCATTTGGCGGGAAAGGGCTCCAACAAGGCACCAAAGTGGAGACCACCTGTGATCTGCACCGCCTACTTGGTCTTGGTCATCTAGGATAGCGCCACTGTCTGTGGCAGGGCGGTGGAGGTGTTCAATGACATTTCCTCCGTCTTGTAGAATCTACTCGGTCTTCTTGCACCGAAGGGGAAATCCTGGGGACACACTTTGGCGCGAGCAGCGGTGGCCAACACTTTGTACACAGGAATGGATACTACAACCAAAGGGACTCTGCGGTGCCTTCGTCAGCATGCAGAGGGACGGATGTCAGCACCACATGGTCTGTCCCCTCTTGAGAGGGAACATTTCCTAGAGAGGAACGGGGGTGAGGTAGAGCTCCTCCCCAAGAATAAGCGGAGCAATTCCTCTAGAGGGGCTCCCTTTTCTGGCCGGCCCTGCCAGACATTGGGCCGCAGAAGAGAACTTCATTGGTACGGGCCACGCCTGCCAGGTCGCGAGAACTTACTGGGCTGGGCCACAACATTCGGACCGAGATACCTTGGTATCCCCGGGACCGACAGTAGCCCCGGGCCCGCGGCGGACACGTGTCCAGGGGTTACGAGGCGATGCGGGGCCAACTGCCGCGGAGCCAGTCATGGCGCGTGGCCGCGACCCATGATCTTCTTGAGGCGATGATAACGGCTCCCTGCGTCATGGCGGGGCCTTGCTCATAAAGCCTGAGTGGAGCGCCCAAGAATCTTTTCATTGTTCCCACTCGCCGTCTCCTTCCCAACTCCCCATCCTCCAAATCTTCCACTCCTTCAGAGAGCCTTCGTCCCCATGGCTAGCAACAAGGGAGCCTCGACAAACACGAGAGGCAAGACTACGGCGGCCGTCGCACCATCCTCCTCCCGAGCGAGCTTGGTACTGGAAGCCTCCTGTATCCATTACGGGCCATCCCTCGAGAAGGACAGGCTCATGGTGGGCTCCTCCACTAACAAGCACGGGGCCACCTCGCTCCATGCGGGCTCAGCACGACGAGGTGCGCTCCCGCCTCTGCGTACGCGTTCTTCTACCACACCTTATTCGCTGGCCTGGTTCCCCCTTCTCCACCTTCTTCACTGCAATCCAGGAGTGGTACCAGATCCACGCTCTGCACCTTCACCCCAACTACGTACTTACCTTGGCGATCTTATCCTTTTGGTGTGAGGCATTCCTGGGCGTCAGGCCCTCCGTTGCCTTTTTCGGTCCTTCTTAAGCCTCTGAGTGATAGAGAGAACCCGATGCGCTGGATGCATGTCCTTGTGTGTAGGCTTGGGTAGAGGGGCCCTCTTCCCTCACCTGGACTTCACAAAGAAAGTGGATGACATTACCTAGCGCTGGGTATAGATGGATGCGTGCGCCACTGGCATGCTCTTCGAGGTTCCCACTGCCGGACCAAGAAGCACGCTGGCTGGGGTCAGGAGGTACTTGAGAGCCAGGTCATGGCGCCCCTGGTGCAGCGAATGGAGGAGCAGGACGAGCGCAGACTTGTGGCCTCCATGGTCGTCCATGAGTTTGTTCATCAGCGGATGACGCCTCTCCAGAGGCACGGGCGCCTCATGTGCTATTGCAGCTACACGGAAGACCGCATGGGGCTCAGCGGATGCAGACCCTTCTCACCAAAGATTCTCCCTTGCCTCTTCCTCCATCAGTCGTCCTTCTATACAACCTTGAGGAGATGGTTTATGATGCCGTAGTCGACGCGATGCCGCGCTTCGATCGGTGGGGCCTCCTTGCGGAGGGGGAGGAGTCCAGACAGGACAATCCCTTTATCTAGCACCCTCTAGAGGGGAGCGAGGTGGACCCTGCTGAGACAGAGGACTCCGCTCCCACCGACGAGGCGCCAAGGAGGGCATCAAGGAAGCGCCCGCTCGAAGAGGTCCTATCCAGAAAGGACCAAGATGGGGAGAGCGAGTCGTCGGGGGATTCAAGCGCCTCTCCCTGCCATCCGCGTGCTTGGACACCGGCGATGCCCGTGAAGAGGCCAGAGATGAGGCATGCGTGGAGAAGAGGTCGCGCCCCAAGGTGGCCGATGTAGAAGCGGCGCTCCTCTAGCGGTCGGGGCTCCTGAAATGAGTGCTCGCGCTAGGAGGCGCATGCCCGAACCTGGGGCTATCGCATGCAGTAAGTTTGCCCGAGGCAGTCCTTTCTGCCTTAGATACCCCTTGTTGTTGATCTTCTTTCGCGATGTAGGTCCTCTCCCAAGAGAGTGAGAACTTCGGAGGGTCCCCTCCACCTCAAGAGGACATGGCGCACGCCATGGAGCCTGAAGAGAGGTGCGACCCTCCGCGCTCACTGGTCGCCGAGCAGCTTGCCGACCTCGTCGTGCTCCCTGCGGGAGTGAGGGAGGAAGCCGAGGCGTCGCGTCGACTACGGTTGTTGATGGACCCCCTCTGCCGGTTTCTGGCGCCTCGTTGAGGGGAAATGTTGAGGTCCGCTCCAAGACCCTGGCGATAATGGTCCTAGGCGCCACAGACTCCAAGCAAGCCCCCGAGCCTACGAGCGCGGGCACCGGCTCACATCACGTTGTGGTGGATGATGAGGTGGCAATCGTGACTCCCAGCGCTAAGGAGGCAGGTGCTGGGCCTTCCACTTTGCGGCCCTAATGCTCGGCAGGTCCTTCCAAAGGTCTGTTGCAGTAGTACTTCATTGTTGAGGTGGAAAATGGATCAAGGACATGCCTTCTGTGGGTCCCGATGGCTCGGTCCTGCCGAGCGACTTCTTGTGTGACTTGAAGGAGGGGTACCGTTGGTCCGCCCGCGTTTGCTCCGGGGCACCCCACGATCTTTAGTTCTTTACTCGTAAGGAGCTCAACGCGGATTTCAGCAGCCGGAAGCAGAGGGTGGCCTGGAGAAGCTAAACATGCGTTGCTTTTGGAGGCCAAAAGGCTCAAGGGAGAGCTCGGCCGGCTCCGCACGCAGCATGGAGAGGAGAAGGGCGCGAGGGAGCGCGCTGTTGCGGAGTCCGCGCGGTTCCACTCGAACCTATTCGTACAGCGAGAGCAGCTTTCTCCTCTTGCCGAGGGGGTGCCTGAGCGGGAGGATCTGACGGGGCCGACGCGGGAGCTTCAGCGCCAGCTTGGGGAGAATTTCGAGCACACCATTCTCTATGCTCGCGAGGTGGGCGAACAGCTGCGTCTCGAACTTCCCTCTCCCTCTGGCCGGTACGACGTGGTATGCGGCCTCCACTTCTTTGCTGGGTTTCTTGACTCGATGTAGGAGGACATCCAGAGTATGGACGCTATCATCGACGAGGAGTGACACCAGCTCCTGGCGGAGGTAGCGACCCATTTGTTCTCCAGTGTCCTTATAGTCCAGCCCGACTTCCAGCTTGGCTCTTTGGTTGGTGAGGTCCCTAAGGGGCTTGCCGCTTCTCTTGCGGCTCGTGTGAAGGATGCTTTAAGCGCCTTTGAGAAGGCATTCTCGCCAATTTCTCTAGGTGATGCAGGGCAAGCTCCCGGTGCTGGAGGAGAATCTAGGAAGGGTGCCCATGCTGCGTGATGTCCTTTTGCTCTTTGTGTGTCCTTATCTTTGATGCATGTGAACTTTTCAGTCTTGTAAAAGGATATTCCGTACTTCTTACTATCGTACCCTTATATTTTGTGTGATTTTTGTGTGAGAGTACTTAGCTTTTGTGTGGTGTGTCCTTCGAGACACTTTGCTCGTGTCCTCTTTGGAGGGTTTTCTATTGTTCCTTGTGAAAACCTCTACGGGCTCCTTGTGGCGAACTGCGCGCTTGTTTTCTAGGAGCGTGGCCAGCTACAATCATTTGTGTTTTCCGGAGGGGCGCAGGTTTGGCTGTTCCTTCGTGAGCATCTCGTGTGTGGTAGCGACCCGTACACATACACCATTCCATCCTCCGCTCGTGAGATGCTCTCGTGAGGAAAAGGGTACTACTCGCGCGCCTCTTAGAGAGGAAGGTATGCATGCTGAGATGAATACTTACGAGTGTGTTGGATGCAGAGATGCAAGCATGCAGACAAGCAAAAGATATGGGATTGCTCGGGAAAGTAACTTGTTTTGGTGCTAGGGTGATGCATTGTTCTCTTACAAAACGCTTGGGGATGTCGTGACCTTGTGGTCCCCCAAGAAGCACTTGACTTCACCGTTCGGACACTGGACTCCCATCGTCATGGGGCTGATACTCGCACGATTTAAGGTGCACAACTCGAGGATGTAGTGGCCTTGTGTCGCCCTCGAGTAACAAAAGTTTGCCCCGCCGGAACGGGGCTCCCACTTGTGTGGGTCTCTCGCGGCCATGCGGCCCTCCTAGAGAGAGCTCCATGAGACCCGCACGGAGAGAGGTCCTAGCGTCATTTTTAACGTGGCATCACGGGGTCCCCTCGCGGGTACGTCTCCACGGCCTTGTGGAGGCACGTGGAGCGAGAAGATGGTGACCGCTCCCTCCTAGTAGGGAGGCGCGCTCACATGGAGAGTGGCAGTATCCCCCGAGCCTCCAGCGCTCGGGGAGATGTTCTGGGTGGCTGCCACCTCTCGAGAGGATAGCAGCCGCTTCTTGGGAGCCTCATCGAGGTGTCCCAAGTTGTCTTCATCGGTCGGGTGTGAGGTTGCCACCTCCTTGTAGTATCGTTCGACGAAGCGCGTCACATCCTCCACCTCACCATGGATGGTGATGGTCCCGGTGGGCCCAGGTAGCTTGGCGATGTTGTGCGTGTGGTGCGTCACAACCATGAACTTGGCAAGGGCTGGGTACCAGAGGATGGCGTTGTAGGGGAGGACGATGTGCGCCATGTCTAAGTCGAGGGTCTCGGTGCGGTAGTTCTGGCGAGTGCCAAGCGTGATGGCAAGGCGCACCTGTCCCAGGGGAACCATTGTTCCGTCTGTGATTCCGGTGAACAGACTTGTGGGAGCCATATGTGATATGGAGGGTTAACTCCTAGGGTGGCCCGATGTTCACGAATTGACCAAGAACACGAAGAATGAACGATGAACACGAGAGGGGAACAAGGGAGAAATCGGGTGAAATCAAGGGGAAAACATGGGGAATCGAGGGGAGATAACGAGTAAGAACCGAAGAATCCCAAATCTCCCGTCAGTTAAACCCCAAGAGCCGCCTATGGAACGATCGATCCAACTGAACTCACCTTAATTGAAACCGCTTCACACCCGTGGCCGGTCCACCACGCCAATAGAACCTCAAGGATTAGTTGAGGAAGATTGGGAAGTCCCTAAATGAATCCCAAGGGGAAAGGATAGGTAACTTGGTGAATCTTGATACGGTCCTAGATACAAATCATTGGAGTAGCCTTGATACGGTACTAGGTACAACCATAGGAATAGCCTCACAAGAGGGATACAAGAGAAAAGCTCAAAGTTCTCAAATCATCTCTAACCTAGATATGACCATAGGGGGTTCCTTATATAGCCTAGGGGGTAGGTGGGGTGGAAAAAGGGGTTTTCACCCACTTTTGCAAGCTGGCAGGGAAGCCGGCCTGGAGGCCGGGCGGCTCGGGCAGGAGGCCGGCCTGGGGATGCAGAGAGGCCGACCTAGGCCGGGCTTGAGGCCGGGCGGCTCGGGAAGGTGGCCGGCCTGGGGTGCGCTGGAAGGCCGGCCTAGGCCCGACAGGAGGCTGGCCGCGTCTGTTAGGTCGCCGGCCTGGAGGCCGGCCTGGCCGGGATATAGTCCGGGTTTCCTGCACCCCGGGTCCACCTTCTTCTCTCCTTCTTCCTTGAAGGCTTCTTCTTGGGAATCTTCCATGGCTTCTTGGGCAACTTCTTGAGCACGTTCTTGGGCGTCTTGAGCATCGTCTTGGGGGTCCATGGTGGGGTCAAACCTGAGCACACAAAGGGCATTTCCATAAGTTAGCGCACCATTCACCAAGTCACCGAAAGCATGAAGAGAGAGGAGTGAGTTCACCTTGTCATGTATTGCTTTAGCTCATGATCTTGTCATTGGCCCACTTGGTGGAATGGGGTGTGCTGCATCATCCCCCCCCTTGAAAAAGAGTCGACCTCGACTCATGATCTTCCTCATCACTTGGGTACCCATGGAAAGGAGAGAGATCCTTGACGTTGAAGGAGTTGTGGACGAGGTACTTGGATTGCGGTGAGTCGAGCTTGTAAGCGTTGTTGTTGGTGCGCTTGATGATCTTGAAAGGGTTGTCGCCTCTTGGCTTGAACTTGGAGTTGCGCTCTTGTGGCAAACGGTCCTGGCGTAAGTGTAGCCAAACGAGGTCACCTTCTTGGAACACCATGGGATTCTTGTTCTTGTTCATGACGGAGGCTCGATGCTCGTAGTGCTTCTCAAGCGTAACTCTTGTGAAGTCATGTAGCTTCTTGATGTAGTCGGTGCGCTTGTCAATGTCCATGTTGACTTTCTCGCGTAGAGGCAATGGTAGTATGTCGAGAGCGGTGTTGGGGTTGAAGCCGTAGACGATCTCGAAGGGGATCTTCTTGGTAGCTTGGTGTAGGGCGCGGTTGTAGGCGAACTCGGCATGTGGGATGCATTCCTCCCAATTCTTGAGGTTGTGCTTGATCAATGCTCGTAGGAGTGAAGAGCGTGCGATTCACCACTTCGGTTTCGCCATCCGTTTGTGGGTGGTAGGCGGTGGAGAATAGTAGCTTGACGCCGAGCTTGGCCATCAATGTATTCCAAAAGTATGATGTGAACTTCACGTCTCGGTCCGACACAATTGATGTGGGAACACCATGTAGACGCACAATTTCCCTGAAAAACAAGGTGGCAACATGTGAACATCATCCGTTCTATTGCATGGGATGAAATGTGCCATCTTATAGAAACGATCAACAACAACAAATATTGAGTCCATGTTGGTTTTAGTGTGTGGGAGTACTAACACAAAGTCCATACTAATATCACTCCAAGGTGCATGTGGAATAGGTAACGGAAATTAAAGACCACGAGGGTTGGAAGTGGACTTAGCTTTGAGACATGTAGGACATCGCTTGACGAGGCGTTCAACTTGGTGCCTCATCTTGGGCCAATAGTATTGGTTGGAGAGCATGGCATAGGTCTTGTCCCGGCCAAAGTGTCCCATGATACCTCCTTCATGTGATTCCTTCAATAACAACAAACGAAGAGTGGACTCGGGAATACACAATTTGTTAGCCTTAAACTAGAAACCTTTGTGAAGATAGTAGTCATCAAAACCTCAATTGGGCAAGCATTTCTCAAAAATGGGTCCAAAGAAAGCATCCGAAGAGTATAAGTCTTTGATCTCATCCAAACCAATCACATTGATGTCAAGGAGGGTAAGAAGACACTCTTTTCTAGACAAAGCATACGCTACAACGTTTTCTTTACCTTTCTTGTACTTAATGACATAAGGAAAATATTCAATGAATTCTACCCATTTAGCATGCCTTTTGTTCAAATTAGCTTGACTTTTCAAATATTTCAATGATTCATGATCAGAATGAATGGAAAATTCTTTAGGCCAAAGATAGTGTTGCCAAACTTCTAAGACTCTAACCAAAGCAAATAGTTCCTTGTCATATATTGGATAATTGAGTCTAGCACCATGTAATTTCTCACTATGATAAGCAACGGGACGTCCATTTTGCATAAGAACGCCACCAATGCCTATGCCACTAGCATCACATTCAATCTCAAAGGTTTTCTCAAAATCTGGCAAGACAAGCAAAGATGCTTCGGTTAAGCATTTCTTGCGGGTCTCAAAAGCTTTTTGTTGCGCATTTCCCCAAACAAAAGGTACATTTTTCTTTGTAAGTTCATTCAAAGGGAAAGCACTTGTTGAAAAATCCTTCACGAAACGGCGATAGAAACCGGCAAGGCCATGAAAGCGCCTTATCTCACCCACGAAAGTAGGGTTAGGACAATTCCTAATTGCCTCGACTTTCTTGTTGTCGACTTCAATTCCATTTGAGGAAATCACAAATCCCAAGAAAACAAGCTTGTTGGTGCAAAAATTGCATTTTGAAAGATTGGCAAAAAGTTTTGCTTTGCGAAGAGCCAACAATACTTGTGAGATATGATCAATGTGATCCTCCAAAGACTTGATATAAATGAGGATGTCGTCAAAGTAAAACACGACAAATTTTCCAATAAAAGGATGCAAGACTTCATTCATAAGACGCATAAAAGTGGAAGGGGCATTCGAAAGACCAAAGGGCATGACAAGCCATTCATACAAACCAAGTTTTGTTTTGAAAGTTGTTTTCCATTCATCACCTATAGTCATGCGAATTTGGTGGTATCCACTTTTAAGATCGATTTTGGAAAAGATAGTAGCACCACTCAATTCATCAATCATATCGTGGAGCCTAGGGATGAGATGCCTATATCTAACGGTAATAGCATTGATAGGGCGAGAATCCATGCACATGCGAGAAGTATCATCTTTATTAGGGACAAGGATAACCGGGACGGCACAAGGGCTAAGAGATTTGCGGTTGAAACCTTTTTCAAGTAGTTCTTGTATTTTACGCTCGATCTCTTTAGTCTCCTCGGGGTTGGTGCGGTAGGATCACGGTTGGGAAGTGGAGCACCCGAAATGAGGTCGATGTGGTGCTCGATCCCACGCATGGGAGTAGACCCGGTGGTAGATCATCGGGAAACACGTCTTCAAATTCCTGCAACAAAGGCAACAAAGATGGAGATAAGCTTGTTATGTCGTTAGTTTCAAGTGCTTCTCCTTTGCACACGAGGACAAAGTGAAGGATGGATGGGCCATCTCGTAACTCTCGCATCTCTCTTTTGGTGGCAAGTAAGGCAAGGCCTTTGGGAGCACTCGAATTTTTTCCACTCATATTTGGCTTGTGGCTCTCACTCTCTTTGAGGTGGATCACTCTCTCACCACTCATCTCACGAGATTTGAGCTCTTCTTGTTTATGTGCAAGAGTCTTGGCATTGTCGGCAATCACTTGGCCAGGAGACATGGGACGAAGCACAAACGTCTTGTTATTCCACTTGAAGCTATAGTGGTTGGTACGCCCATCATGAATAACACTCTTGTCATATTTCCAAGGTAGTCCTAGACGAAGATGACACACGGTCATAGGCACAATGTCACATTCAACCGTGTCTTCATAGGGGCCAATCTTGAATTGCACGGAAACCATATGTTGAATCTTGAAGGTGCCGGAGTCACTAAGCCATTGGACATGGTATGGATGCGGATGTTTCTTATAGGGCAATTGTAGTTTGTCGCAAAGCTCTTTGCTAGCCAAGTTGTGTCAACTACCACCATCGATGATAACCTTGATTGATTTTCCATTGATGTCAGCTCTAGTTTGGAAGATATTGCAACGTTGGTCATGCTCATCTTGAGGAGAAGTAGTAAGGACTCTTGTCACCACTAGCGATGGATTCTTGTCCTCATCACAATAGACACTTTCTTCATCATCATTGGTCACGTCCAAGGAGTTGAGAGCAACTTGGTGCAAGGCATAGTATTCGCCTTCACTCATGGAATCACGTTCACCATCTTGGTTGACAATCATGATCATCTTGTTGGAACACTCAAAGGATTTGTATCCACTTCCACCACATTTTAAGCAAGTTATAGTGCTTGACTTGACTTGAGGAGTACTCGAAGAGGTGGTGGGAGGCCCTTGTTTCTTGAACGGTTGCGGAGACTTGTTGGTAGCATGAGAAGCTCGAGGTGTGGTATTGGAGTTGGTTGATGTAGTCACTTGTGTCATTGGAGACGAAGAAGAGGAAGGCCTTGAGGCGAAGAAGGCCTTTTGCTTGTTGTACTTGAGATCTTCCGCAATTTGGCGCTCGGCCTTGAGAGCTTGATGAACAAGGGCAACGATGTAACATCCCAAGTCTGAAAAATAGCCATTAGAATGTTTTCTCTCTGTTATTTTATGTTTTGCATCATGGCATCATGGCATCCTCTATTCCTTAAGCAGTAGATATTGATCCTTTAGAAGCCCGGATGGGTTTTCCGTAGTACCTCAGGAGTGTTTTGGTCTCGTTTTTCCCGGTGTTGCTTCGATATCCTGTTCTTATCAACATCCTTTTCGTCCGTTGAAATCTTGTTGTTGTTTTCCACTTCAATTCTTCTACCGGCGTCTAATCAAAACTTCCCAAATATCAAGTCTATCTGGCCAGAAAGGTTGTTGTTGTTGTTGATTCCAGGCTATGAGAGCTGGCATTCCTATCACCTGGGGTTGTTTCGAGGAAGCATTCCTGAATCACCACATTCCAGATAATCTATTCTATAAATTAATCAAGTTCTATCCAGCTATACACCATCCATACAAAACCTCTCCCTTTACTTGAAAATGTTCCGGTGGTTTCCAAAGTCCCTGACATCCTTCCAGAAGAGTTGCCAGGAATTCCTATCGTTTTGAACTTCCAGAAAAACTATCCAAGGTGCACGATGTGTTTCACGTGTCACAGCTTAAGTGGATCTTCGCAAGAAGTATCCGGACCTTTTCTTTTCTCAGTAGGAATCTCGGGGCGCGATTCCTTCAAGGGGGGGCGTTTTGTAACATCCCAAGTCTGAAAAATAGCCATTAGAATGTTTTCTCTCTGTTATTTTATGTTTTGCATCATGGAATCATGTTCATTGCAATTGTTTTGTTTGTTTTCCTTTTGTTTTCCTCTGTTTCATTTGTTTTCCAATTGTTTTCATTTGTTTTCCTTTGTTTTCTATTTGAATTTCAAACCAAAATTCAAACCTTTTGTTTCATCCTTGTGATGTTACAATTTCTAAAATCATATTTCAAAATAAAACAATCAATTGTTTCCATTAAAGTGAGATTCCAAAAACTGTTGTTTTGTTTCATCAAAAATTCCTTTAATAACCAAACCCTTGTCAAATTCAACTAATTTCCAAATCAACAACCCTTTTGAAAGTTATGAAAAATTGCAAAACAAATCAATCATTTGTTTCCAATTATTCCATAATGATCAACTTCTAAAATAGTGGCTTAAATCAATTCATTAATTCCAAATTGCATTCTAAGTCAAGTCAAAAACATCAAACAACACCCAATTTCAAATTACGAAAAACACCAAAAACAACTTTGATCATTTGTTCTATTTAAATCAATAGGGTTCACCCTATTAAAAATTGTTGTTTTCAATAATAATCACCTCATAAGCAAATTCTTTCAAAATTTGAATTAAATCACAAATCACAATTTAGATTTGAACTTTTGAAAAACCAAGTTGCCAAGTGGTTGTTTTTGACCAAATCAGCCCATACAATTTTTCTCAAAATTTCCCCTAACTCCCAAACCCTCATCCTCTTCCTAATTCATTGCAGCAAAAAAATAAATAGAACCAAAATATTAAACCTAACAGCTAACAAGAGGGAGAGAGAGCACCTAGGCCCAACCCAACCTTTTTCTCCACCCCAGCCCACTTCTTTTTCTCAGCCCATACCCCTTCCCACTTCTTCTTCCTTCGTACGGTTTGCATCCATGGTGTCCACGTGCATCAGAGCACACAGGCAACGGTTGTGCCTCCTCTCCCCCCTCCTTAAAACCCTAGGCCGAGCCCTAGGGTTCCCCTAGCTCCCTCCATCTCTTCTCCCCCGCCTCCACTCTTCCCTCTTTCTCCCACTCTCTCCTCTCCAATCTCTCTGTACTTCTTTCTCTGTACCACAACTGCAACCTCTGTACCTGAAGCTCCACCCGAAGTCCTCCGGTGATCGCCGCCCTACAGCCCCCCTCCGGCCGCGGTGAGCGCGGGAATGGAAAGCCCTCACCGCGGGCTACCGTCTCCCCCCCTCGGCTCGAGCCGGGAGGGCCCCCACCGCCGGCGCCGTCCCCTCCTTTCGCCGGTCGGCCTCCCTGCATCGCCCTGCTCCCTGCACTCGACCTGCTCCTCTCCTTCCGCTCGGGAGCCTCAAGGTGAGTCCGACCCCTCTCCTCGCTCTCCCCTCTCCTCTAACCGCCACCGCCCTCCACAGCCCCCACGGTTGGTTCCCTCCGGCAAGCGGCAGCCATCGCTGCCCTTCTGTTGTCCATGTCGTGGTACAGTTCGAGTTCAGTTCTGTAATTCAGTTAACATCCCGAGCCAACAGTACTTACCCCCCCGAGTCTCTTTTCTGTCACAACTAGAGCAGTAGCCCATCTGGTTCAGGTCCCCTTGCGCAGCCAGGAGGTGGGGGGATCGAATCCCACCTCCCACCAATAAAACCACCTTTTTTATTTTTGCAAGGTTTTGGTACAGCACATTCTCAGTAATCACACATAGGCCCTTCTAACTTATTTCTAGCCCTGCAAAATTATTTCTAAGCCCCTGGTTCCCTAAAAATGGCAGAATTGCACCCAATTTTGTAAATTGCATAAGAAATTCATCCCAACTCCAATTTTAACTTTTTAAACATGTTTTCTGTCCCAAATTAAATGTTCTATCCAAATATAAAATTTGTTTACTGTTTTGAATATTTTAAATTGGTAAAACAATTGAATTCTTGTTTAAATCACTTAAACTTGCAAAAATCATAACTTGTTCATAAAAATTCCAAATTCCACAAACTAAATATGTTTTCCAATCAACTTTTCATGTACTTTCCAAATATAAATTTTGTTTGCTATTTTGAATAATTTAAATTGCTGAAAACAACTGTTTCTTAATTATTGCATTTAAAATTGCCAAAATAATAACTTGCTCATTTTAAATCCAATTTCCACAAATGAAATATGTTTTCCATGCAAAATTAAACCCTCTTTCCAAATATAAAATTTGTTTCATGTTTTGAATAATTAAAATTGGTTAAATGACTTAAACCTTGTTTAAATCATTTAATATTGCTAAAATTATAACGTGATCAAAACAAATTCTTTTGGGACATATAAAATACGTTTTCAAACCATCAAAGCATAACCTTTTCAAATATGAACTTCACTCAATGTTTTGCACAAATAAAAACTCAAATAAGTTCATGTTTGAATTAAATTCATTTAATTCCTGCTTAAACTTGTTTAATTCATAAATAATTCATTTGAAATCCTTTTTCAACAAGTGAAACATGTAATCCACCCAAAATCTTGTGTTCTTTCCAAATATAAACTTTGTTACCTATTTTGAACAATTTAAACTTGGTGAAAACAACAAATGCTTGTGTGACACCTTTAAGTAACCAAAATTCCAAAACTTAATCAATGAATTTCTAAACTTGGTAACCCTTATTTCCAATTGCTTCTATTGTTGTTATTTTCCTCATCCATGCATCATGCTAATCAACTTTCACATGATGATTAGTTGTAAAACAATTAATTCAACCATAATTCATGGGCTTTCCATATGCAATCCAATTGCATGTGGGTCCATTTAATCATGTTGTTATCTTGTCAACTAGTTTATAGTGATGCACCCATTAATTTGACATGCATCATCCCATGTTTGTGCACTATGCCATGTTATTGATTGTTTATCTTTCTGCATTGTTTGTTTGCTTCTTCTCGGATAAACAACGACGTTGAGACCGACGATACTTACGACACCCCTTCTAAGGAGTTAGCTCAGTACCAGGCTACTGGGTTTGCAGGCAAGTTATCACTCACATGAACCACTGTGTTACTTTCAACATTGATTACCGATACTTTCCGTTGTTCTTTTCTGCTAGCCTTAGTAGTAGTTGTTTCTGTTACGAACCCATCACATGAATCCCTTAACCTTGATATTGCCTCACCTCCACTCCTATCACCCCTTTGATTGAGCCAGTGTCTTACTAGCATGCTTAGGTTGTTTTGCTCGAGTCTGTTACCCGTTACTTTCAGTTACTATATCGATATTATGTTCTGGGGGCTCGATGTTTAATCAATCAATCATGCTAATGTTATTGTTAATAATAATTTGATGATAAGGCACCGGCAGGAGGCCCTTTGTGGTTTTGAGGCCTGCTAGTGTAGACCCTAATAGGAAAAGGGTCTTGTCTACTGATCCATGATGAGCGCACTAACCGCATGTGGGAAGCGAGTATGGGCGCCCCCCTCAACTTGACTCGATTCGCATATCGTCCAAATCGCCTCATTTAGTTCGGGTTTTCCATTTGCTGCATGCATGATCTTGCGAGCCCTTGGATCCCGGGTGGAACTTTCGTAGTCGGCATATAGGGGGACACGGTCTTAGAGTGCTATGAGGGTCCCTTCTCTTTGGGGCTCGATTAGCCGTGCGCCCAAGGTTCTTTGGGCTTGATGCGAAGAAGAGTTGAGTTGTGTTGAGTGCCCCGCTTGGTAGAAGGGCCTTTCCATCTGGCGGGTTATTCATGCGTGTACGGCCAAATTGGTGCAACCCTGCAGGGATAATCTTCTCGAGAAGCCGTGTTTTCCGCGGTTATGGATTACTTGGTGAAAGTACTGGCTAACAAGTACTCAGGACAACTTAAACCTAATGATTAACAACCTTACACCCAATGATTAACAACTTGACTAGTAATAGGCTTATTGACACGATAATATGAACCATCATTAACTCAACTGTGTGAGTTATCCTCGGATTGCTTCTTTGGATAAGGGGCGAGATCCAGGATGGGTTTTGTTTGAAGTTATCTTTCAGTTGGTTACAATCCTCGATCTTATCTCCTTTCTGTTAGCCGGAAGTGTTAGAATCTTTGTAGTTGGTTAGCGCAGCCAGTTGCAGCATCTTTCATATCCCCTTGCTTCCGTTGAACCCAAGGCATCTGTGCTTGGTGTTGACGGTTACATTTTGGTGAACTGTGAGTCTTGCTTGCCAGTACGTTTATGTACTGACCCCTTTGGGGCTGTGGTTTCCGCAGACCGACGTTTTCGAGGATCTACATGGTGGCTACTACGTGGAGTATGACGAGACTGCTGACGAGTAGATAGCGGACCCGGGCAGGATCCGAGACTTCGTGGATGGGCTCCGTCTTTTCGTTTCCGGCCTCTAGGCCTATTTGGATCTTGTCTGTACTCAGACCTTTTGAATGCTTCCGCTGTGATGTAATGATGATATGTTGGGACATGTGTCCTCTGAATGATTGTATTTGCTATCTCTGCTCTAATGAGAGCTATTTGCAACTTATTTCAATCTTTTGTGTCGTAGAGATCTGTTGTGACATCACTTGTTCCAATGCCGTTGACGTACCATGTGTGTATGTTTTGAAGTACGTCAACGGAAGTATCTGGATTTCTATGGGATAGTTTGCGCAGACGATGAATAGTAAGAGAATGGTTGTCACACGTTTACGTGTTGGCCTGCTCATATTGAGATGCGGGTGCCGGTATGCCCCGTAAGCCATTTATCTACTGTTTAGCGGACTGTGAGTATCCCCTAGAAGTCCGGGTGCGACAAACGACGTTGTCATATAGTTGATACTTGACAATCTTCCTTATAGGATAGTTGAGGCCATTGAGGAAGTGGGCCATTGTTTGTTCTTGAGATTCCATCACATGAGCTCGAATCAATGCGGTTTCCATCTCCTTGTAGTACTCATCAACCGTCTTCAAACCTTGTCAAAGTTCTTGGAGCTTTTTGAAGAGATCACGCTTGTAGTGTGGAGGGACAAAGCGTGCGTTCATGAATTGCTTCATCTCATTCCAAGTGTCAATAGGAGCAATCCGGTTTCGAACTCTTTCCGCTTGGAGACGATCCCACCATAAGAGTGCATAGCCTTCGAACTCCATAGAGCAACCTTTTTCTTGTTGGTGAAGTTGTGAATGCCGAAGATCTTGTCTACCTTGAGAGCCCAAGCAAGATATTCTTTGGGATCATTCTCACCATTCAACTTTGGGACATTGAAACGAAGGGAACTCATGTTGTTATCTTCATTTTGTCGATGGGGTCGCTCATGTGGGTCTTCATCATAGATAGGAGGTGAAAGATCATATGGGTCATCCTCATTGTCTTGGCATTGGCGGTCTTGATGGGGAGCATGACGCTCGTGGTCATTAGGAGGAGGTTGTTGGTGGTGACGTAGTCGTGCTTCTCGGTGTTCACTATCATCATTGTCATGTTGTTGTTGTTGTTGTTGAGGACGTTCTTGTTCTCAGTGAGGGCATTGCAGAAGTTTTTGTTGTGGTTGTTGAGGACGTTCTTGATCTTGGCGGTCATTGTGGTTGGGACACGCATTGCGCCTAGGTGGCCTTCGATGTTGACGAGCACCTTCCACGAAGTCATTGTGACCATAGTCATGAGCATGGCCTTGTGGAGGTGGTGGATGATGTTGTCGAAGGTCCGGGAGTTGAGGTTGTTGTTGAAGAGGGTCACCACGGCCTTGGCGATGTTGAGGTGGTGGTGATGGCGAGATATCGTCATACCAATGTCGTCGAGGATCTTGTGGCGAAGGAGGAGGTGGTGGTGGTTGTTGTTGAGGTCCTTGTTAAGGTTGTCCACCATCCTCCATTTTGGGGTTTCGATCATGGCGACGAGCTTGGTGATGATCTTGAGTGTGGTGGCTTGAGCGTCGAGACCTTGAGGACGATGATGATCCACGACGGTTGGCAAGGTTTTCCAAGTTGATGTTGATGCGCGTCATTTGATCATTAAATCGAGCCTCTTGAGCTTGGAGTCGACGTTCATAGCGCTCCAATCCGTCCTTCACAAGTTGGCGGGGTTGGAAATGGTCATTATGGGTGACGAAGTTGTGGTAGGCGTTTTCGTTGTCGTTGAATAATGGGTTTCCTTCATCTTCCGAGCTCAGACTTGTGAACACTCCTTCCCTAGCCATCTCAAAAACACACAAGGGTGGTATGAAGAAATAGATGTCTCACTTACCCAACGTTACCTTTTTCAGTCGTATTGAGGCTAGTGGACGAGCCTAGGTGTAGGGAGGTATGTCAAAAGTGAGTCCAAAAAGATCGAAAGAAAACTGCAAACGACAACACACTTTATGTGGAAGGAAAATGGGCGAGCAAAGTGGCAAGGAAAAACAACAAATCCAAGGAAAAGTTTGTTGTAAAACGTGGAGAAGAACCGAAAAGAAAAGTTAGCGCGAAAACCAATCCAAGATGATATGGTGGAAACTAAAATGGAACACACACACACACACACACACACACACACACACACACACACACACACAAGGGATAAATGAGGTTAGTGCGGCCAATGGACGAGCGGAGACGGAATGGTCCTATCAAAGACTAAGCTCAATGCCACACCAATGCAAGGAGGACGCTAGCTCAAACCACAAGCTATAAAAGGCAACAAGATTCGCACCGTGGCAACCGGTCACTCTTTTCTCTTTTGTGACGCGAAGCTACACGTTCCTACAAGTGATAGCAATTGGCATTGATCTTTTGCTTCTTTTTCCTTTTTTCTATTTTATCTTTTTGATGATTCCAAAATGTCAAAGCCTACTCGAAACTATTCTATCACAAGTGCCAAACTCGCACGCTCGGTGCCACTAATGCGATGCCAAGCGATGTAAAAGAGCTAGTCCTAATGGGCAAGGTACACGAACAATGGGTTAGTTCAAACGGAAGCAAGTTATACCTATCTTGTTGATGATCTCGGACTTGCAGCCAGTGGATGTCGTTGATCCGTTCATATAGTTGCATAGATGATGTTGTGGGCTTCGCGTGGAAACTTGAATCACTCAAATCGGACTAACAACGACAAAGAAAAACACGTTTAAAAATCTGTCCAAGAATCGAAGAGCAGGATTTTTGTGTGATTTTTGCTCAAATTCGAAATTCCTTCCAAATCAAGAATTTTTTTGGACAAATTCGAGGAAAGTGGCTGAATAGAAAGGTGAGGAATGTTCTCAATCAAGCAACAAATCCACGGAACAAATCCACGAAAAACTCATCAAATCCACAGATCGGTTGAAATCCCTTTTTTGGCTATTTTTGGTGAAATTTTCGAATTTATGGTGGTAGAAGAAAAATTGGGTGGAAAAGACGGTAGTGGGGGTCGAATTCATGTCAATCTAGCTCGGGATACCAGATGATATGGAGGGTTAACTCCTATGGTGGCCTGATCCTCACGAATTGACCAAGAACACGAATAACAAACGATGAACACGAGAGGGGAACGAGGGCGAAATCGAGTGAAATCAAGGGGAAAATGTGGGGAATCAAGGGGAGATAACTAGTAAGAACCGAAGAATCCCAAATCTCCCGTCAACTAAACCCCGAGGGCCGCCTACAGAACGATCGATCCAACTGAACTCGCCTTAATTAAAACCGCTTCACACCCGTGGCTGGTCCACTACGCCAATAGAACCTCAAGGATTAGTTGATGAAGATTGGGAAGTCCCTAACTGAATCCCAAGGGGAAAAGATCGGTAACTCGGTGAATCTTGATATGGTCCTAGATACAAATCATAGGAGTAGCCTTGATACGGTCCTAGGTACAACCATAGGAGTAGCCTCACAAGAGGGATACAAGAGAAAAGCTCAAAGTTCTCAAATCATCTCTAACCTAGATCTGACCATAGGGGGTTCCATGTATAGCCTAGGGGGGTAGGTAGGGTGGAAAAAGGGGTTTTCACCCACTTTTGCGAGCTGGTAGGGAAGCCGGCCTGGAGGCGGGCCTGGCCGGGCTGAAGGCCGGGCGGCTCGGTCAGGTGGCCGGCCTGGAGACGCAGGGAGGCCGTCCTAGGCCGGGCGGCTCGGGCAGGTGGCCGGCCTGGGGTGTGTAGGAAGGCCGGCCTAGGCCGGGCAGGAGGCTGGCCACGTCTGTTAGGTCGTCGGCCTAGAGGCCGGCCTGGCCGGGCTGTAGGCCGGGTTTCCTGCACCCCGGCTCCACCTTCTTCTCTCCTTCTTCCTTGAGGGCTTCTTCTTGGGCATCTTCCATGGCTTCTTGGGCAACTTCTTGAGCATGTTCTTGGGCGTCTTGAGCATCATCTTGGGTCCATGGTGGGGTCAAACCTGAGCACACAAAGGGCATTTCCATGAGGTAGCGCACCATTCACCAAGTCACCGAAAGCATGAAGAGAGAGGAGTTAGTTCACCTTGTCATGTATTGCTTTAGCTCATGATCTTGTCATTGGTCCACTTGCTGGAATGGGGTGTGATGCATCAATACGCTCGTATGGCACTTGCAGCTTCTCGAACGTTGGCACCGAGATGACGTTGAGGCTTGTACCCCCATCGAGGAGTGTATTGTTGATGGCGATGTTGTTGATGGTTGGGGTGCAGACCAGGGGAATGGTTCCCACGGTCCTTGTTGACTTGGGGTGGTCGCGGGCGACGAAATAGACCTTGTGGTTAGACCACTTGAGTGGTTTGGCCGCCTCTGTCGCTGGGTGGACATCGTTGATCTCTCGTGAGATTTTCTTGAAGTGCCAAGGATGCATGGTATGCTGCCTGTGGGCTCTTGGTAGCCCCCGCAGTATTCATCGTCGTGGCCCTGATTCCTCTCAGGGTGGTGCTACGCGACATCATTCACCTAAGGAGGGGTTGGGTTGGGACACTGCTGTTGCTGCAGCTGTGGCTGCTGGGGAAACAACTGGTAGCCTCTGTCATTGTAGCCACCCGCGTTGGAGCTGTAGTTGCGTACCCGTTGTAGTGGTTCAGGCCGCGCTCCTCCCTGCGACTGCCAGCACGGCCGCCTCCTCGCCCAGGACTGCGCCAGCGCGACCGCCTCCTCCTCAAGAGTAGCCCTCATGTCCTCTCTGCATGAGGCGGTCGCCGCACATCCTTTCCAGCTAGAAACAATACTTTGTGGCGTGGGAGTGCATTCTGTGGAACTCGCAGAAGGGGCGGTTGTCCTCCGCGGGAGTAGTGTCGCTACGGCCTTGTTTGTGTTCTGGCTTGGCTGCTAGCACGGCCGGAGCCTTGCTCTTGGCGTCCCGTCGTTGATCCGCGTCTTGACTTTGGCCTTGGAAGCCGCTGGCTTAGATTCATCGGCATGGACGTTGTGCATGAAGAGCGGCCCTCCTCGTCCTTGGCGCACCTGTCGGCCATGTCCACGAGCTCGACGGCGGAGGTGAGGTCGTCCCTGATGCAGAGTTCTTTGAGCATGCGCTTGTTGGTAACTCCTTTGTGGAAGGCGGAGATGACGTTCGCATCGGCGATGCGGGAGATCTTGTTGCGCGTCTGGATGAAGCGTTGCAGGTACTGGTGAAGTGTTTCGCCAGGGCGCTGATGGATGCCATGGAGGTCGTTGTAGGTGAGGGGGCGCATGTAGGAGCCGTTGAATTTGGCGATGAAATGGAGGCAAAATTCCTCGTACGACCCGATGGATCCCTCCGGCAAGTTTGTGAGCCTGACGAGGGCTGGGCCCTTGAGGGCCATGGGCATCTAGTTGGCCATGCATTTGTCGTTCCCCTTTGCATGGCCCACGCTTAGGTTGTAGAGCTTCCGGCGTAGTGAGATGGCAGCGTCACGTTGAACTTCGGCGGCCATGCGACCGTGCTAAGCTGCTTGGTGAACGCGAGGGAGCGCCTGCGTCGAGGTCTGCCGGGCGGTTGGCGCGGCCGTCCTTGGCGAGGTTGCGGATGGTGCGTCGCTCGCGCTCGTGGCAGCGTTTGATCTGTACGCGAGCATCCCGTGGGGGAGGTGCGCAAGATCTGGCAATTTTTGCTGCTTTTGTCAGGCACCTTGGTGGTGGCGGCCTTGTCAGGGAACCTGATGCGGGGATCGCCTTGCACCATGGGAAGGGGGTGGCGCGTCATGAGCTGTCGGGCTCCTGGGTTGGCCAGTGCCGCCTCCCCACGACTGCTGCGGGGGCACGTTTGCAGCGGTGACGAGCTCCTGGAGGCGGGCGAATCATGTGGCGTGCCCTTCCGACGCGGGCGGGTGCGTGAGAAACTCCTGAGCCAACAGTAGAGCTGCTCGGTGTTGGGATGCTCCTGGCGTCCCTGCGTTCTGACGGCGGTGGTGGCAGTTGCTGAGACACATGCGCGTCTCGCTGCGACAGGTGGGAGGAGGCTTCAGCCTCGACGTAGGGTTCTCCACCAGCGCCAGTGGGTCGTGTCGCAACACGTCGTTCTTGTTGTCGTTGTCGGTCGGATCAGTCTGGCCCCTGTGACTAGCATGCTCGGATTGGCTGAGGCGAGGGCTGCTCCGGACGGCGGGTGCCATGGCGACGAGGAAGTGAAGGAGTTCCTTAGCCCCCCTAGCATGCCAAATGTCAGAGAGTGGTCTGTCAAAGGACAGGAACTCTCTAGATGTTCGAACACTAGGGGCTAACCACACTTCCTACACCTCTCGAGAGGGCCTCACGAGGGAAGCTTAGGAACAACGACAATGACGACATAGAAAATTTACCTAGGTTCGGGCCACCGTTGCAGTACAAATGCGAGGTTGTGCTCGGGTCAGACTAGGAAGGCTCTAAGTGAATTGAGGTCTCCTTCTACAAGGGCCGAAGGGCCCTTATTATACCGGCATTTGGACCTCCTTCCCGCTCATTTGGCGGGAAAGATCTCCAACAAGACACCAAAGTGGAGACCAGTCGTGCTCTATGCCGCCTGCTTGGTCTTTGTCATCAAGGACAACACCACCGTCCTTGGCAGGGCGGTGGGGGCATCCGATGTCGTTTCCTGCGTCTTGTAGCATCAATTCGGTCTTCTTGCATCGAAGGGGAATCCTGGGGAGACACTTTGGCGCGGGCAGCGGTGGCTAGCGCTTTATACAGGGGAATGGCAACTGCGACCAAAGGGGCTATGCGGTGCCTTCGTCAGCACGTAGAGGGACGGACGTCAACAACACATGGTATGTCCCCTCTCGAGAGGGAACGTTTCCTGGAGAGGAATGGGGGTGAGGTAGAGCTCCTCCCCAAGAATAAGCGGAGAAATTCCTCTAGAGGGGCTGCCTTTTCTAGCCGGCCCTGCCAGACATTGGGCCCCGGTAGAGAACTTCGTTGGTATGGGCCGCGCCTTCTAGTCCGCGAGCACTTACTGGCCTGGGCCGCAACAGTCGGACCGGGATACCCTGGTATCCACGGGCCCGACACTGGGTAGCGGGTTCGATGTAGTCGTAGAAGAGTTATGTACAATTGTAGATCCTTAAAACTAGGACTAGTTGCAAGGATGTCGCTAAGTGTTCCCTCGTCAAGGATCACATGTGTAATCCCTCTTATGGTGTGCACGTGTACGCTCATGTCAACCCGTCAATGCTCCACTGTCCAAGACTCGGCACCGACGAAGATAGAGATCCTTCAGGAATTGCTAATTGTTAGCTCTAATCAACTGTGATTAGAGATATTATGAATCTGAAAGTTCTCAACACTTGAGAGAGAATATCTAATTAGAGCTAGGTCTAATCGGGAGAGTATAACTCAAAAATCAATTAGAAGAGGCTCTAATTCAATTATAGGGTCTCTAATTAGAAGCTCTAATTAGTCTCTCTAATTCTACTAGAGAGAGAGATAGATAGAGAGAGACTTGAGAGCCAATTGTGTGCTTTGCTATGAGCCTTGGGGTGGTTTATATAGTGGGAGGGAGGAGTGTCGTGGGATTATCACGGCAGACGTTACCGGGGGTAACTGATCTTGGGGCAAGACGACACAGGCGTTTGGGAGAGGGTTTAGCTCAGAGGAAAACATGATGATAATCGATCTGGTAGCCGGCAATCAAAGTCGCCGAGTCTCCGATCTTGATATAATAACTCAACTCTCGGGTTACACTGGATGCTCGATATCAAGCGATATTGCTAGGATTCTTGGATCTTAATCAACTACTCCTAGGGGTCGGTTTATAAAGCACCCGTACCCCCTGGCTTACCCTCCAAGGCGCATCCTGGATCCTACCCGGACACGGCGCACAAACCCTAACTTTCCTTTACCATAACCCACAATCCGGGTTACTGGGCCTTCCGAAAGTTTCTTTATCCTCAGCCGGATCCTGCGCAGCGTCCTTTGGGCCGGGTTATTCCTTGGAGTTGGCCTACCGGGTTAATATCCCTCCATCAGTAGTCCCCAGAATAGCTTGGGCTTCACGGATCCTTCCTTGAAGCGCTCGCTATTCCCTGCAAGGATATCAAACACACAAGCATATGGAGGCCGGGTTAAGATGCTTTGATAGACAGCTAGGCCTTACTCCATGGTGGCCATATAGTAACCCGGCTTTTCCCCCAAATACTTTGGTTTAATTTTCCAGGTCTAAACCCTGATAAAAATGTCAAGATTCCATACTCGATAACTGACCCTGATATCACGGGGTGGATCTCCTTCTCTTTTTTGTCCAGATACTTTGCTCAATACTTGGTGCATATCTCGCAGAATCCGCGTAGATAGCCATTACCCCACAATTTCCGGCTTCCGGCCGTTGAGATAGACTCACCCTCACCTTATAAATAGTGCTTAGAGGGTAACCTAAAACCCATCGCTCCACTTCAGTTTCCCCTTTCCTTCCTTGCTCCTTACGCCCTCGTAACACCACCGCAAGAAGTTCGTGCTCGCCATCAAAGCAAAGCCGCCGCCGGCCGCGCTCGCTCTCGAGCCATCTCGCGCCGCCGTCAAGCTTCACCGCCGCGCCCTCGTTCCACTCGCCAAGAGTCGCGAAGGGGCACTCGAGCCACGCCGTCCACCGCCGTCGCGCTAGACTCCAATATCTCCAGTAAGTCCCTTCCACTCGTTTAATTTAGCCCCGCAATTTTTCGATTCATCCAGGATTGGATCTAGGTCAACCTGTGAGTCGTTCTTCCGGTTGCATCAAATTAGATCGATTTGATGCTCGCTAACTCCTTTAACCACCTGCTTGATGACTACGACTCATCCTCCTACCATTACTAATCACCAAATCCCCCGTAGAATCGTTCGCAAGTTTTCCCATCTAGATCCATTCCTCCTCGATTTTCCGCTCATTGCATTAACACCCGGAAAATCCTCTTTTTCCAGCTATTTTGCTTGCAGTAGATACATGGGCAACCATCCATCTTCCCCAAATGCTTTTCCGTACGTAAGTGACCAATAATCTCCACAGTTATACTTAACACCCGGATACCTTGTAACCTCCACCTCATAGCGTGATACCCGGATAGTTCTTAGTTTTCATACTTTCTTGATACCTCATACTCGGATAATCCAACACTTCCGGGTCTTATTTCCTATGCCTCTTTTTCTTGTGTTTTGCAGGTTGATCCCATGGCTCCCAAACGGCAAGGAAAACAGCCGACTCAGGCAAAGACTACCCAGACCATATCCGCCAACTGGGGGCGTTCCACAGCTACAAAGGCCAAGCTGGACGAGCTAGCCGAACTAGGAATTCTCCCTTCTCAGAAGGACATTCACTGGAGAGCACCGGGCAACGAGACCCGGCCCACACCCGCCGATAATGAGGTAATCTGCTTCATAAAGCACGTGACCCGGGGATTCCGTCCTCCGGGTCGCCCTTTCTTTAGGGAGGTCCTAAGCCATTATGGCCTCCGGGTATTTGACATAGGGCCTAACTCTATGTTGAACATTACCCACTTCATCGTTCTATCCGAGTCGTACTTGTGCATACCGCCAAGTTTGACTCTCTTCATCGAACTATTCCAGTGTAAGCCGTGCCGCGAAAGTGGTGACGGAGCACTTCTTACCTGCGGCGGGGTATCCATCCAACACCGCAAGAATTCACCGATGCCAACCCTCAATTTAAACTCCCACGTCAAACACTGGCAGCTGTCTTTCTTTTATTGCCACGATACCTCCCCAGACAGCGAAAAGAAACTGCCGGGCTACTCGGAGAGCCTCCTCGAGCCTTCCGAGTCTTTCAATGCCTTTGCACCTGACTCAGACAGGGAGGCGATCCTTCCCTTGTTAGCTAAAATAGCCATCCTCTCAGCCCAAGGCCTCCTTGGGCTCAATTTAGTGAAAACATGGGTTGATTTTCGAATCCAACCCAACTCCATCCGCACCAAATTAATGTGTGAGTACTCGGGGCATACCACGGATGCACTCCGATACTCCACCAAGAGCTTTGCGACCGGCGACACCAACATGACCATCAAGGGCTTCTTGACAGAGAAGCTAGAGGTGATAAAGGGCATCGCCGGGTTACCCCCATTTACTCGGGAAAACCCGGCTCCAGCGGTAATATCCTATATTCATAACTTATTTCCACACTTGGACTTGATACAGCTTCTAACCCTTAGTCTCATCCTTTTGTCTTAGGCTGATGACCCCTTCTGGAGAGTTGAACCCTCCCCCCTTCCAGAGACCCGGAAGAAGAGGACGAGCCGGCCGATGATAGTGAAGGTACTTGCCCGGAACTTGTATTATTTTTACTTGCATCATTTTCCTCCCATTTAACTTTTTCCCACGGACACACACTCGGTTCGCAGGGCTGGAGGATGAAGGTGAGACCAACGAGGATGACCCGGAGGCTACCGAATCTGATCAAGAGGCAACAGTTGGAGCCAAGAGGAAGACCAGAGGGGCAGTGTCCAAGGTTCCTTTCTCCTCATTATCCTCTGAACCTTACTCCTTTGACGCCATGCGACGACTTAACCATCAATTATCAAACTCGTCGTGCTTGAAGGATTCTCTCCCAGCCAAACGCAGAGTAACTCGGACCTCCCCGGGTGAAGATCCCCTTAACCCGGGCATCTCTACCTCCTCCGTCCATCGTGCCAGTGCTCCTCCGTCTCGTCCTTCCGACTCTCCTCGACGCCACCCTTCGCCTAACCATCCACGTGCCGGGAAATTCCGGGTTCCGTTAGTGGTCCCTGTGGCGACTTCGTCTGCTTCCAGCGGCGAGCTCCCGCCGGACTACACCGTGAATGCCGGGTAAGTTTTTGCTATATGACTTCCTTTGATGCCTGACAATTTTCAATCACCACTGCTAACTGCCTCCTCTCATCTTTCTTTTAGCACTCAAGTCACCGTCAGTGATCCGGAGAATGTAGAGACGGATAACCATCGGGCAGAGGAGCCGACTAAGAACGTAGATGCCGCGACTGGCGGTGATACTGAGAATAACCAGGAACAAGGCCCCCTGAACGATCCACTTCACCGAGCCGCCGGATCTCCTTCCTCGTCGGAACCAGTGGATGAGGAGATCGAGGTTCTAGATACAAGGATGGGTTCTCCCAACCCGGATACTCAAACTGTCCGGGTCTCGACCCCAAGGGCGGGGAGAGCTCCCCCACCAGGCGACCAGGCTGCCGGCTCTTCCGGTGCTCGGCCCGAGGACCTGACGTTTACCCAGATGCTGGAAACCCTGCGCACTTTGAGGGCTAATGAAGAAAACATCTTGGGGGCTTTAATAGCCAAACACGAGGTAAATCCGACTAACGTTGCTTGTGTCCTTATCCAGTCCCCAAGTTCCGAGTGAATTGATTCATAATTTGCTTGGGACTTTATGATACAAGCGACTGATAACTTGCCCCTTTACCCGGCTAATCCTTCGTTGCATCCATGCAGTCTTTCGTGACTCAATCTGAGGAGAAACTGGCAGATGCCACCAAGCTCATTGAAAAGGAGGTGGTTCTGCGTGAAGCAGCCGAGGCTGAGGCCAGGAGGAATAGGATGATAATGAGGAAGTATAGGAAAATGGCTCACAAAGCAGAAGATGATTTAACAAGCCTTTCTGTCCAAATTGCTGACACGTATCGTGCTTTGCTTGGTACGTTTCTTCCTCCGGGTTATCCTTTTGATAAATAGCCAGAATTTTCCCGACTCATGTTTCCATTCCTTCAGGCCCGGACGAATTGATGCCGGATGAGGATGACATTGCCAGGCTGAAAACTATCAAGAGCGTTATCCGGCAGCTATGCGCCGGAACCAAATAGATACTTCAGGAATTACGGTGGCCGGGTAAGGGGCATGTCGATCTGAAGAGAATGCTGGATGCCTTCTCCACTATCCCCGAGTGGATTTGGCACTGGAAACGCTCGTCTTGCCGGGTTGGAGTAACCCGGGGGCTCGCGCTTGCTAAGGCTTATTTCCCTAAGCTCGAGCTAGTGAAGCTGATGGGCGGCTTTCCAGAGTTCAAGCTTGATGGATCCAAGTTCTCAGTGAAGGATTTTCAGGCTGTCCAGAAGGAGGTCCGCTACCCGGCCAGCGTGATTGCTGACGACCTGGATGTTGATTCCCTCGTTCCTGCATATGATGCTGCTGGTGAAGCGGTTAAGTCGGATCTTCCCGAGCCGTATGATATGCTGGCTCAGTGGAAGGAGGAAGCTGCCAAGTTGAGAGCGGAGGCTGCCAAAAAGCAAGCTGAAGCCGGTTCTGCACCCGCTACCTCAACACCAGTCGTTCCACCTCCTGCGCGGGCTGGTACTACTGATCCGGGTGCTGCTGCTACCACCAGTGATGGCAAGGGCAAGGCCAAGATGGACGCCGAGTGATATCTGATATTTAATGCCTCTTCTTATGCGTCAGTCGGCCAATGTGCTGTTTAAACAATTTTTTTTTGGGGTGGTGCGCCTGTGCACCTCTGATATCTTTTCACCGGGATTTTGTAATGTACGCTAAGGTCTTGATATACTCTATGCCTCTTCTGGCCTTTTTAAATTTATCCATTTTTGAACTCATCTGCTCTCGATATCCGGCTTTCTTTATTGTTCCTTTTATGAAACTCGGTTTCCGGGTCTCATGGGTGTTGACAAGCGGACTTCCTGCTAAGTCCCCAAGCCCCCAAGACTCGGATTTCCGGATTTTTGAGCTTTAACAATCAAACAATTTTTCTCGTTTTCGAGATCCCGAGCCCCCAAGACCCGGATTCCGAGTCTAGGAAACGTGATCTTTCAAGGAGAACGCATTTGTTTGCTGCTAGGTCCAAAAAGCCCAGAGCCGTTTCACATAGGTTTTTAAGTTATGCTTGATAATCGTTGAGTTTCCGGCTATCAGCCCTGTACTCTGCATAACTTGTGGTTTAGATGACCCTTTTGACTCTCTGATACTATAAGCCGGCTTTCGCATGGATATCATGTTGTTACATCTGTACGAAACAGGGTCAACCAAGTCCCATTGGGCTTCATGGCTGATTGTAATCGTAAGCGAGCAAATCATGCCATTTTAGTGCGAGTCACATCGAGCTTAAGTAAGAAAAGTCAAGAAAATTTGGCTCCTTTGTCCGGTTATAAGATTGTAGCCATACTCGTTTGCGAGTAACCGGCCCTTATAACTCATAGGCATCAAGGCCGGGTCTTTGGGGTTTCAACTGTGCTATTCAAGCAATCAGCCCCCAAGACCTATATATGTATGCGACGTGCTGAGAGTGAAGAACATGATAATAACCACCTCTTTACTTGATATGAAAAAGTTAGGTCAGCAAGCCGCCTCATTAAAAACCCATCCAGTCCCCAAGGGTACCCTGGATAGGAAAAGAGTACGTCTGAAACCTGCTGCCTGTTACACCGTGCACTTCCACTTGCCACTATAATCTTTACTAAGTATAATACGGACGTAGCTGCGCCACGTTCCATGGTCTGTCTCTTTCTTGCATAGATGAAGTGGTATGAGCGGTGTCATTAACTGTAGCCGACTCTTCCCTTGCATCTACCAAGTAATATGATCCGTTATGCAGATTCCGGCTTATGATAAACGGTCCTTCCCATGGCGGTGATAATTTGTGTTTTCCTTCGTTTGACTGTACCAGGCGCAGAACCAGGTCTCTTTCCTGGAAGACCCGGGTTTTCACACGCCGGCTATGATACCTCCGTAAACCTTGCTGATAAATGGCTGATCTCTCTAGGGCTTGTTCCCTTTGTTCTTCTAACATATCTACGGCATCCTGCTGGGTCTTTTCGTTCTCCACTTCGACGTAAGCTGATATTCGTGGTGAATCATGAATAATATCACTCGGTAGTACTGCCTCCGCGCCATAGACCATGAAGAAGGGTGTCATTTGAGTGGACCTGTTAGGTGTAGTGTTGATGCCCCAAACCACAGAAGGAAGTTCTTCGACCCATGCACCAGCGGCCCTGATACAAGGGACTCGCAATCGTGGTTTTAATCCGCGAAGCAATTCTTGGTTTGCCCTCTCCACTTGTCCATTGGCCTGCGGATGAGCCACTGATGCAACATCAAGCCGGATTCCATTGTTGCCACAGAACTTCTCCATCTCACCAAGGGACATGTTGGTTCCATTGTCGGTAATTATGCTGTGGGGATACCCGAACCGGTAGATAAACTTTTTCAAGAACTTGACTGCTGTAGCTGCTTCACGATTAGTAACTGGCATAACCTCAACCCACTTGGTGAACTTATCAATAGCCACCAAAAGATGTGTCTTCTTGCATGGTGACATATGAAAGGGGCCAACCATATCCATCCCCCAGACAGCGAACGGCCAAGTTAACGGGATGGTCCGTAATTCCATAGCCGGCACATGGGTTTGGCGAGCGTACCTTTGACATCCGTCACACCTTGCTACTAATCTTTCCGCCTCCGCTAGAGCCGTCAGCCAGAAAAATCCGTGTCGGTAAGCCTTCGCCACAAGGGATCTTGTGGATGCATGAGGCCCGCAATCGCCTTCATGGATTTCCTTGAGAATCTGTCGGCCTTCTTCTGGTGCTACGCAGCGCAAAAAGACTCCTACTGCACTTCTCTTGTACAACTCCCCATTAATGATAGAATACCCCTTTGCTCTCCGCAAAATTTGCCTTGCTAACACCTCCTGTTGTGGTAACTCGCCTCGTGACAGGTAGGCCAAAAACGGTTCTGTCCACTCGGGAATAGCGCGTATAGTGGCCACGAGCTCCGTATCCGGGTCTTTACTTGCCAGTTCCTCCTCAGACTCGATTTTAACCGATGGTCGCCATAACTCGTCCAGGAACACGTTAGGTGGAACCGGCTCTCTGCGCGAGCCGAGTCTAGCAAGGGCGTCTGCTGCTTCATTCTTTCTTCTGTCTATATGCTCCACCTCATACCCGGAAAAGCATCCTGCAACCCTATCAACCTCCCTGCGGTATGCTGCCATGGTTGCATCCTTTCTATCCCAAGTTCCTGACACCTGCTGTACCACAAGGTCCGAATCTCCGAAGCATCGTATCCTCTTGATGTTCATCTCCTTGGCTACCTTCAAGCCATGCAATAGGGCCTCATACTCGGCCACGTTGTTGGAACAGTCAAAGTGAATTTGTAGTACGTAACTTAATTTATCTCCTTTGGGTGACGTTAGCACCACCCCAGCTCCTGATCCCTCGTATTGCTTAGATCCATCGAAGTGCATGGTCCATGACTCGGAGTTTGGAACCGTTGTAGTCATGCCTGTATGTGTCCAGTCGTTAACGAAATCAATTAAAGCCTGAGATTTGATTGCTGACCTGGGCTCGTAGCTGATGTGATAATCCCCCATTTCTATTGCCCATTTGGCTATTCTTCCAGTCGCATCCGAGTTCCTGATGATATCTGACATTGGTATTGAGCTAACCACCGTTATGGGGTGTTCCTGGAAATACGGCTTCAATTTCCGGCTGGCCATAAAGACCCCAAAAACCAGCTTTTGCCAATGCGGATAGCGCTGCTTTGCTTCCGACAATACTTCACTGACATAATAAACCGGCCTCTGAACTGGATAACCTTTCCCATCTTGTTTACGCTCCACGACCACTACTGCACTGACGGCTCGGGGGCCTGCTGCCACGTACAGCAACATAGGCTCTTTAGGACCCGGGGCCGCTAGTACTGGTGCTTCGGATAACTGCTTTTTTAGTGCCTCGAACGCCTCATCCGCCTCTTGATCCCATACGAATTTGTCTGACTTTCTCAAGAGCCTATTGCCTTTTCTCCGAGTCTTGATATGAATCGGCTCAAGGCTGCCACGCAGCCCGTGAGTTTTTGAACGTGCTTCAAATTTTCCGGCTTTTTTAAATTTTGGATAGCTTTGATTTTATCCGGGTTTGCTTCAATTCCTCTCTCGGAGACGATAAAGCCGAGTAATTTCCCGGCTGGAACTCCAAACACGCACTTTGTCGGGTTAAGCTTCATCTGGTACCTTCTTAAATTCTTGAAAGTTTCCTTTAGATCATCGATAAACGTCTCTGCCTTCCTAGTTTTGATAACCACATCATCCACATAAGCATGGGCATTACGTCCGATTTGGTCCTCGAAGCACTTCTGAATACACCGTTGATAAGTTGCGCCAGCGTTCTTCAATCCAAACGTCATGGTTTTATAGCAAAAGGCCCCAAAAGGGGTTATAAACGATGTTTTCTCCCAATCCTCCCTCTTGAGCTTAATCTGATGATACCCGGAATATGCGTCCAGAAAGCATAATAGGTCACTTCCAGCTACTGCGTCTATAATCTGATCTATCCTGGGTAGTGCGAACGGATCCTTTGGGCAATGTTTGTTGAGACTCGTAAAATCAATGCACATCCTCCACTCATTGGTCTTTTTCATCACTAGAACTGGGTTTGCTAACCAATCTGGGTGAAATACTTCCAAGATAAAGCCGGCTGCCAATAGCCGAGCGATCTCTTCGCCTACAGCCTTCCTTCTTTCCTCATTCATTTTCCTCAAGCCCTGCTTCACGGGCCTGGACTTGGGATCTACATGCAAACTGTGCTCGACCAGCTCTGTAGGGATACCCGGCATGTCGCTAGGTGTCCAGGCGAACACGTCTGCATTTGAACGAATAAACTCCACAAGTGCCTTCTCCTGCTCTTTTCCCAAATTAGACCCTATGGCAAATTGCTTAGTGGAATCACCTTCAACAAAATCTATCTTCTTGGTGTCTTGTGCTGCCTTGAATTTTGCTCTCTCATCCTCAGTATTCGGCTTTTTCAGGGCTGTTCTATCATCCGGATTTACTTGAGACCGGTAATACTCGAGTTCTTCCTTTCTGCACGCTTGCTCGGCCATTACTGAATCTCCTTCGTCACACTCAGCCGCTATATCCCGGTTCCCGTGCACGGTGATGGTCCGTTTAGGACCCGAGATCTTTAGCTGCAAATATACATAACACGGCCTAGCCATGAATTTAGCATAAGCCAGTCTTCCGAACAGCGCGTGGTAAGGACTGCGCAATTTGACCACCTCGAACGTGAGCCATTCAACTCGATAATTATCCGTCGATTCTCCGAAAGCAACCTCCAAGGTGATCTTTCCCTCGGGGCTCGCCGAGTGACCTGGCACGATCCCATGAAAGACTGTCGAACTTTTCTGTAGCTGGGACTCTTTGAGACTCATGCGCAAGAAGGTTTCCCAATACAAGATGTTAATGCTAGTTCCACCGTCCATCAGGACCCTTTTCAGTTCGTAACCATTGACCTGTGGCGCAACCACCAATGCCAAGACTCCTGGGCGCTCTATTCTTTCCGGGTGATCTCTTCTGCTCCACGTTACCTCTTGTTCCGCTCATCTCAGGTATCCCGGTACGGCTGATGAAACCGAGTTTACCGTTTGCTTTAACGTCTCTTTGTCCCTGCTAGAAGTTCCGGTAGTATGCACATGATATTGTCCCTTTAAATAAGGCGTACGTACCGTACCGATGAAGATGTTGATCTGGCCGATTGTCACAGTAGATCCGGACTCGAGGTGATCCGACTCTGGCCCCCAGCCGGAATCGTCCACCATCTTTTCTCCTTTGTGGTCGATGTAGATCTCGCCGATGACAAGATTCTCCATGTTTTTCCGAGCTTCTCCCGTGATGTAAATACCTTTGGACGCAGGCCCCACGGTGGGCGCCAACTGTCGTGGGATTATCATGGCAGACGTTACCGGGGGTAACTGATCTTGGGGCAAGACGACACAGGCGTTTGGGAGAGGGTTTAGCTCAGAGGAAAACATGATGATAATCGATCTGGTAGCCGGCAATCAAAGTCGCCGAGTCTCCGATCTTGATATAATAACTCAACTCTCGGGTTACACTGGATGCTCGATATCAAGCGATATTGCTAGGATTCTTGGATCTTAATCAACTACTCCTAGGGGTCGGTTTATAAAGCACCCGTACCCCCTGGCTTACCCTCCAAGGCGCACCCTGGATCCTACCCGGACACGGCGCACAAACCCTAACTTTCCTTTACCATAACCCACAATCCGGGTTACTGGGCCTACAAACTTGGGCCTTCCGAAAGTTTCTTTATCCTTAGCCGGATCCTGCGCAGCATCCTTTGGGCCGGGTTATTCCTTGGAGTTGGCCTACCGGGTTAATATCCCTCCATCAAGGAGAGACTTGACAAAGGTAGGGAGGAGTGCACTAGGAGGTGGTGGCCGCACCAGGCCTCCTAGCCCAACTCGGATTGGGATGTGGAGACCAACTCCACCTCGTCCCGCCCTTCCTATTTTTTCACATTTTCTTTTTCTCTCCAATAAAATCCAAAAATATACCCGTACGATGAGTAACAACTTGTGAACTCAGTGGTTCCCACCAGGCATCCCCCTAAAATAGGGTTCGGCCATGAGGGAAATCTGCCCCCTTCTAGCACTTCTAACTTATTTGGAAAGTCCCTCAAACTCCTCTAGAACCACTTTACCCCTATAGATAAAATCATTGATATCATCTAACAATGTTAGAAACACATTTATAACACTCCGAGACATCTCATGTCTTTTGTTACCTCTCTTATAAATTCTACCTAACACCGGCATAATTTCTCTCTTATAGTAACTTCCCTAAAACCACTCGATTGACACCGAACTTGTTTCTGTGATATCTTAACGACATAAAAATTCATAAAACCAATAACAATATCAATCTTCTCAATAAAAGTTGGAACGTATTAAGCTTGTGACCCACAAATGCTCAATAACACACAGATATGTTCGGGAACTTACCGAACAATAACCAACAGGGGGACGTGGAAGTCCACGATGGCTCCTGTCTGTTCTCGAAGAACGAGGGAACCTTATAAGTTACTCCTTGCATTTATTCTCTTAACTTCATGATACCAACAATATCACGAGGTGAGATTATGTGATCTTGTTTGATCAAACTCTTTGATCATAACACATAAAACTTGTTTACTGATATCGCTCTGTTTTCCCATCCATATCCCCGATGACCCTGTGATATATCACACTCTGTCTGGCTAGAAGATATGTCATCGGTGAAACTGAGAGAGCCCATAGAATATATGTCTCTATCATCTAGAGGACTTAAGTACTAGTCTTGAATGATCTCAGTTCCATTACACTTTCTAGGTCATACCTAGATATCACTGTTATAGTCCCTAGTTACGGCAAGACGATTGATGATATACAAAGTATAACTTTTGATCATATGGTCACTAGATATTATCATATTATAGGAATTATATTCAATATTATCTTCATATGAATTTGCTAAAACACATAACGATTTTTAGTCTCTTTTAGCAACAACATACACTTGTGCCGGTTCAGTATCATTGTTACCTTAACAACAAACTCTTAGGTTTTTCTAGACTTTCATCCATGTTCATGATCAGAAAAATATGACCATCCCACAAACCATAAGCTAATATTAGAGACAATATTAGGAACTCTTGTTTGTTTATATCTTCACAACCGCACAAAGATTTTCCTTTAAAAACTCATTTTCAAGTGCTATAGCGGTTGTAGCATGATGACATAAACTTAATTATAAACTTAGATATAGAATAATAACTGAATATTACTGTCTCTAGGGCATACCTCCAACAATATTCCACTTGCACTTGACTAAATTAATACTCTAGTTAGTATGATCCCATAACACCTATGGAATTCCGGTGTTACGCACACTATGCATGTGGTACCTTAGACTTCTTGTCTTTCACCTTTTGATCTAATAAATTTGTGATAAACTTGTGTTTGAATTTATTAGGAACTGGATTTGTGTGAACCTGGTTCCCTGACAATATTAATACTTCAAGCGTCTCCAAATGAATTATTATATCGTCGTTTGAAACCTCACTAAGTCAGATGACTTTTATCCAATAACTTGCAATTAACAATGTCCAACGTTGAGTTGCAACTATCCATAGCAAAATACTATAGAGTCCACTCATAAAACTTTAATGTTGATAATTATACAACATACGGTATTATAAATTGAAGAATCATAATTTGAGTTAAAATTAATAAAGATTTGATTTTATAATTCAACCACAAATACACATGTGAATACTTCTCACAATATTATTTGTAGCTATACACAATTTCACCGAGTTGTTTTACACCTTGTAATATTATCGTTTGAATATTTCTGTGAGAAACTTCTGACCATAATATTCTTTGGTTTTATTACAAATAATTAAGTGCACAAAAAATAATTCTTAAGTTTTTATACTTTATATCAGATTGAGTAAAACAATTTTAGTCAACGGAAATTTACAGGTTCTTGTGTGCTTCTCCTATTATGACTATGAGATTGGTCAAATCATAAAATATTATGACTTGATCGCATCACTTTATATTTTGCTCACCAATGACTACGAAGGTCATGACTATTGCAAAATATCATGTAATTTTTCTTTTGTGACAAAATTAATTTTAGTCAATATAATTAAAAATTCCTTCCATAGTTACACTTAGCACACCCATCATCATGTTTATTCAATTTTTCGATCTATCTCATAGATCCTGAATTTTAATAAGACACTTTCTGATATTGCATTAAAAACCCTTTTAAATCTTTTCCATGAGATAGCTTTATTTTAATAAGGCCCAACCAAATTAAAAAATAATAATAAGCTCCCACTGACTTTTAAGTCCCTTTGATTTATATGATGAAAAATAAATTCCTTCTTATTTCATTAACACAACTGACTTAGTACTCAGACTTGTAATATTTTTGATTACTCCAGTAATCCAAAATTAATTACACATAGAAAAATAATTTGCTAATTGATCCAATAACATCACCAAGCAATTGACATGATAAGGTTTTCAACTCATCATTGTCATTTATTCGTACTTGCTATTTTTTTTATCAATACTAGCTTTATTAATATATAATATTAATATATGTTTTTCCTGTAAAAATATTCATTTTCCTTGTGATTTATAAAATCACTCCAACTTACCCTCAAGATAAAATCTTGGAGTCAAAATGAATATCTTCTTTTGACATAGATCTATATGATAATCCAATATCATATATTTATGAGTAATATTATCCTTTTTGGTTTGTTTTGTTTTGCACATTGTGGTAATTGTCTTGGAATTTTGATGACTACATCACTAAGTGAATATTACATCAAAAATTTCATATGACCTTCATTTAATATTAAGTTTGAACTTTATGTATGTCATACATAAATTCCTAGATAAGGCGATCAATTGTATGTTGCCCCTTTCATTTTATCCTTCTCCAAACATTTACAATCCCAACATAATTTAATTTCCACATCACTTTTATGAGAATACACTTTTCTCCTTAATCCAATGTTTTAAAAACACTTGGAGTATAAAGTGGAAATTTACTACCAATAAACTTATTAGTTTTATGCAAAACCTTTTAATTAATAATGCATCATGCTTGAGCAATATTGATTACTAGGACCTTTATTATTAAAATAAATCTAAGTTAATTAATGACATAGTCCCATCTTTAACAAACAAAAAAATAAAAAAAAATAGCATGTTGAGAATTATTTCCGTTTCACGTTATCACTTTATTACACAAATACTCCCTCCGTTCCAAAATGTAAGCCTTTTTAGCAAACTAGTTTAGCTTTCTAAAAAGGCTTACATTTTGGAACGGAGGTAGTACATTCTACAATTATAACATTGCTTAAATCCTTGTATCACAAAGATTTTATTATCATGATAATTTTGAATCTCTTAAAATTCATCATGAGTAATTTTTGACTAAGAAAACACTCTTTGTAATCGATGTTATAATTTCTATTAAGTCCTTTTCTACTTCAATCAAATTTCTTGTCTCTTAGTTTTTTAGTAAAAATCCTCCCACTGGCTTTTATGAAATATTGAAACTTTAATTATTTAATCAATTCCACTTCATAAATATGATTAACTTCTCACTTTGAATCCTCAATGGAATTAAGTCAATTGATAAAGACATCCATGACTTATGTGAATTTCGAAATTCAAAAGTGCCTAGCACTTAATGGATTTTGGCATTATTAAATAAATTGGTGGCAGTCTTTCAACCTTGATAAATCAAATAAAATAAATATATCCAATTTATTTAATAAGCCATAAATATATTACTCAAATTTGAGCAATTATTTGAATAAAAAATATGGAAAACTTAATGATAAAACTAATTGATATAACACAATAAATAAGATCATAAATTTTTGAATTCCCAAGCTTGGAATTCCCACACATATTTTATAATTCGAACTTAACAGGGTTCATGAACATAAAATATTCATTACAAAATGATCTAACGCAAAATAACTATTATTTCAAAGTCCTAGTGTTGATCTTCTTTATTGACTTAGGACTTCGTGAGATGACTAGCTAGACTCCAAGTGCATTTGCTACATCATTCTAGAACCTCCTCTTCTTTTCGGCATTTGCTCTTTCCAATGTACCCGCACCGATGCAAGTAAGATCATCAATTAGTATCTCATACCAACTGACTTTTGCTAGAACTATGTCAATAGTGACGTTATAACTTTTATACATGTCTTAGTCCATGTAGGATCTCCGGCTTCAATACCAGCTTCTGCTTCCTTGAGTAAGTCAAACAACATCTGAACTGACCACTCTTCCGCAATGGCATTATAAAGCTTTACAAAACCATGGAATATAGGCAGAAGTGATCCTAGTACGATGTCACGGAAATTCTCATGAGTAATTGGAAAACCAACATCTCTGATTTTCCTTTCTAATCTGACCATCCTGATTTCAAAACCGCTCTATGGGTTCACCCAATCCAATCCGACTATTCATTAGTCTCTGGTCGAATTAAAAATCTCATTGCGCACTTGATGTGAGAACAGAGCTTTCAGTTCCTCTAGTAGGTACTAGGGATGATGGTTACGAACCGATCTACCAGCTCTCCATTAATGCATGTGTGCATTAGCTCCTCAACAAGGCACACATCACATTGGATAAAGGTCCATCATGATACTCATCTCCAGGCATGTGACTCACAAAGTGATCCATGTTGGAGTTCCTAAGAACCCCCATCAGAGCATGAAACCATTCCCCTAAATTGTTTCCATTTGCAGCCAAAGGCTCACGACTCATCATTTGATTAAATTGATATCTAACATAGGGATCCACCTCTACAATAAAACAAGTTTATTTAAAACACTATAGTTCAAAATTAATTTGCACTACTTAACCCAATAAAATTGATATTAATATATATATGCTCCCACTGAAACTGATATTCCTCAAGATCAACTTTCAGCGCAACGAGACCCCAATAGATTATGATTATAAGGATGTATCCACCTCAACCAACCATAATCTAGAGGGTAGGCCACCATGCCAATCACACATGTTATTCTCACTCATATTTCGATGTGTGTGTTCCGAGCTCATGACTTTCATGCCTAAACTTCAAGACAACCAACTGACTCCGCCATATAGAATGCACCTTGTAACCAAATGAGCAAACTATAATCCGCCTCCCAGCAAGAAGAGGCACGTTGACCCTTGTATCCAAGTGATGAATGCGTACCCATGTCGATTTGACGGTTCTACAATTGGGAGAACACGAAGTACTTTGATATTTTGAAGTGAGCAATCACCCTAATAAAAGTCTATTACGCAATGAAGGTGCAATCAACAAAGGATAAACATCACAAACAATTTATAAATTCGTGTGATTCGGTATAGCCTTTGTTCTTCGGGGGTTGGTTGATGCATCTCCAACGAGGATCCTCCATCTTCGTTATTATAACCATATCAAAAAAATCCGAGGAAATTTCGGTGTGGTGAAAATTGCTTCAAGTTTTTTCCATGATGGAGAAACGACCACTTTCTCCTATCATGTACTTGCTTCGAGCTTCGTGATGAACGGCTGATTGTCAATGTGGAACAATGACAATACTTTGGCATTGCCCATCACGTCAAAACACAGTATCACAATAGCTATACCAAACCACGCACACTCTGCAAAAACAAATTAGACGCCTATAACATTTTGTTTGCAAGTTTTAGTGTGGTTGTAGGTTCTACGATCACCTAACGTCATTACCTACGCGATTCGAGGTATGTTAATTATCATTGCTAGATTAACTTTGCGGGGTGATTGAAACACAAACATTACGAAAATGTTTTGAGCCTCAATCTAAACTTATTCATAACCATGACACCCCCCCCCCCCCGTGTGGATTCAATCCACATGGACCTTCCACTATGACGTTATATGAGACCAACTATGGTGTGACCCAAAACTACTGAAGCACTTCTTCGGATGAAGAGAAATATGCCAGCGACAACTCGAGTATCATAGGATTTCCAGAAGTTTGTAAAAAGTCCTACCATGTCGCCAAAAACAAAACAAACATGGCTTATTGGGAAGTAACAACTGAATATTAGAGAGCTTTCTAATAGACATGCACAAACTTATGCAATACCTGCACAAAATTGTGCTCTAGATTCAATTATATCTTTGCATAGTACGCTCTGATACCACTGCTAGTCTATGTTGCAGAATTTAAAATTTTGCCCTACGTAGTCCGCCAAGATCACTATTCACATAACGAGGCATCTCCATACATGCAAGGATCAGGATCACAACTCATCCGGCAGCGGATTCAATGTAGTCGTAGAAGAATTCTCAACAATCGTAGATCCTCACAAATAGGTCTAGTTGCAAGGATGTTGCTAAGTCTTCCCTCGTCAAGGATATCATGTGTAATCCCTCTTATAGTGTGCACGCGTACGCTTGTGTCAACCCGTCAGTGCTCCGCCATCCAGGACTTGGCACCGACGAAGAGAGACAACCTTCCGACATTGATAATTGGTAGCTCTAATCAACTATGGTTAGAGCTATTATGAATCTGAAAGTTTTCAACACATGAGAGGGAAGATCTAATTAGAGCTAGGTCTAAACGGGAGAGTATAACTCAAAACCTGATTAGAAGAGGCTATAATTTAATTAGAGGGACTCTAATAAGAATCTCTAATTAGTTCCTCTAATTCTACTATAGAGAGAGAGAGAGAGGCTTGAGAGCTTATTGTGGGTTTTGGTATGAGCCTTGGGTTGCTTTAAATAGTGGGAGGGGGAGAGACTTTCCATAGGTAGGGAGGGGTTCTAGTTGCACTAGGAGGTGGTGGCCACACCACCATGTGGTGGCCGCACCAGGCCTCCTATCCCAACTCGGATTGGGAGGTGGAGATCAATTCCACCTTCTCTCTCGCATCCTATTTTCCTTTTCCCTTTTGTTTTTCTTGTTTTCTCTCCAATAAAATCCATAAAAATATCGGGACGATGAGTAACAACTTGTGAACCTAGCGGGGCTAACCTGGCATCCATTTAAAACACGGTTCGACCATGAGGGGGAAATCTGCCCCCTCCCGTCACTTCTTCCTTATTTGGAAAGTCCTTGAAACTCCTCCGGAACCACTTTACCCTATAGATAAAATCATTGATATTATCTAACGATGTTAAAAACACATTTCTAATACCCCGGGAAATCTCATGTCCTCCATTAGCTCTCATATAAATTTTTCCTAACACCGGCATAATTTCTCTCTTATAGTAACATCCCTGAAACCACTGCGATTGACACCGGACTTGTTTCTATGATATCGTAATGACAAAAATTCATAAAAACAATAACAACATATTATTTTGCTCAATAAAAGGTTGGAACGTCTTAAGCGTATGACCCAGAAAGGATCGATAACACACCGACATGTTCGGGAATTTACCGAACAATAACCAACAGCGGGACCGTGGACTCCATGATGGGTCCTGCGTGTCCCCGAAGAACGAGGGAACGTTATAAGTTACTCATTTCACTTATTCTCTTAACTTCACGATACCAACAATATCCGAAGGTGATACTATGTGACCTGGTCTGATCAAACTCTTTATCATAACACCTAAAACTCGTTTACCGATATCGTTCTCTTTTCTCATCCATATCCCCGATGGCCCTGTCATAGATCACAATATGTCTGGCCAGACGATATGTCATTGGTGATACTGAAAGAGCTCAGAGAATGTATCTCTCTATCATCTAGAGGAGTTAAGTACTAGTCTTGAACGATCTTAGTTCCTGTCGAGACTTCGTAGTTAGGAACATGGACGGGGGTTCCATAACCTACTGGTAGAACCATGGGTGGAAACATCAGAGTACCGGAAACGAGGACACGATTTACCCAGGTTCGGTACGACGCAACTACGAGGCGATCCTACTCCTGCAATCTCACTAAAATCAGGGCTGAAGCCTGAAGTATACATAGTACAATTGTGAGTATGGTTTCACTAAATCGACGAGGATGAACTTCTTGGCGAGTTGGCTTCTAGCTAACGTGTTCTCTCTTTCGCTCCGGTCCGACTTTATATAGATAGCCAGGCTAGGGCTTATAGTAAAGAAACCTAGAAGACTATGGAAAGCATCTAAACTTGGAAAGTAAGGAATTCGACTTCTTCTCCAAGTCGCACCATGTTTGGTTCATGGTCCGGGTTCTTCTAGAATCCGGCTTCCTGTGCGTCAGCTCACTAGGCCGCCAAATGGACTCTGTTCCATTGCCTGTGGGCCACCCTGGTAATCCGGCCTTCGGCCAATGCCGGACATACCATCATTTGGCATATATCCGATAGTAGCCCAAAAGAAGAATTAAAACCTTGTCTTGCCATCTTTTGTTGATTTGTATTCTTCTCAGAAAAAGTCGGCAATCTGTCTTGAATCTTCTTTTATCGTAAAGTCTTATGCCAAACTCGGATTTTCAAAAATCCGACATTATTTTCATGAATCTTCGCAGAGAAGGAACTGTGACGTGAGCGATGAAGTCGTGCTTATGTCACGAATGTTTGGTTTTAGTCAAAAGACTGAAACCGTATCTCTGATAGATTTTTTGCGAGAAAAGAGGATATAGCCATTATCACCCCGTCTCCTCGTTTCCCGGGTTTCTCGGCGAAACACGCGTCGGTCATCCAACGGCTAAAATGGTCGTTGGGACAAATCTTGGCGCAAAATGGCCATAAACAACTCACTTCGAGGCCTCCGGTTCTTATTCTTCCTCACTTCCCATCTCGAACTTCCCAGAGCATAGCACCCGAGCGAGAGAAAAGACAATCGAGCACGAAACCTCACCGGAGATCCCAACCATCGGTGGCCTGAGCTCTGTTCCACGGCCGCGCCACAAAAAAATGGCATACAGGAGCCCTCTTTGCACGAATGAAGCCACTGTCGACCTCGAGCCGGCAGCAGAAAATCTCGGCTCCTCCGCTCTGTTGGCGTCTCCGAGCACCTCTACGGTGGCACCGGAGATCCCTTGCTCTCCGGCGAGCGGATCCGTTGTCCCTGCGATTGGAACCATGCGCCGCCATCTTCCACTCCTCCTCCTCCCCCGTTTCCGAACCTGGGAAGGGGGAATGTTCTGGCCGCGGTGGCAAAACCGCGGAGGTCGTCACCGTCACCGGTGGTGAAGAATACGCTCGAGATTCAGGCAACTGGAGCCAGCGCAACACTGCACTGGCTCTACTGCGCATTATGGAATACGACGGGTTCATCGCCAAAGACAAATGGCGGATCAACGAGGAGGAGCTGGAGCCTTCGCTGAAAGACGGAGAAAGGGTCCTCTTGGCCTCTCACGTCCTTAGAGGTATGTGTTTCCCCCCTTCTGAGTTTTTCCTTCAGGTCCTTAACCATTATGGGGTTCAGCCCTATAATCTTCCCCCAAATTCCATCCTCTTTATAGCCGGATTTCAGGCTCTTTTCGAGGGTTATCTAGGAATAGAACCCAGACTGGACTTCTTCCAGTATTGCTTCAATGTGAAGCGCAACACCACCGACGGTGTTCTCCCCACATGTGGAACCATTTCTTTCAACCTCGTAGGTTTAGGGAAGAATGGTTCCCAAAAATCAAAACTTCCGAGTCCGTCAAATTCTGGACGGGCTCATTCTTTTTATCATCTGGATGTTCCTTATCCTGGAAAGGAGACGGGCATTCCGGCTTTTGTCAATTCTGTCGCCACTCCCAGAGACAACTGGGCGTTGGACACAGTGCAGGTTCTTCCTCCGGACCTGCTGCAGATCAAACGGTGGATTGCAAAACTCGTCGTTTCTTCCCCTCCTCTGACCGGCATGGACATAGTCCTTTGCTGGCTCGGAAGGAGGATACAACCTCTAGCTTTCCACGGCGGCCAGCTTCTCTGTGAATACTCGGAGCCGAATGACGCGATGAGGGTGACAAAGTTGCCTTTGTCGAAAGAAGAGTTCAAGAAGCGCGTCAACCATTTGGTGGCCACTCGTGATCAATACGAGGAGAGTCTACCAATGTTAAACGCCGAAAACCCCCTCCCATGGTATGCTTTTAGTTTATGTCTTTTGGGAAGTATTTTCGCACTTTGTCTTTCACGGATGATTTTACTTATCCGGGTTACTTTTTTGTCAGCTTGCTATTCTCACGGAGGACCAACTCGTCTCTGCGGCTGAGGAAGCAGAGCTTAAAGCCCGCTTTTTAGCGGTCGGTGGACGCAAGCGCAAGAAGATTGCTTCGAGTCAAGAAGTAATCGATCTTGATGGAGTCCATGTTGCTACCTCCAGGTAAAAGACTCAAAGTTTTCGTTTGCATGCTTTTCTTTTGCATACTTCTCTTTTTCTCGGATTTTTAATCTTAGCTTTTTTTCTTTTAGCCTTGCTCCCGTTGCTTTGAAGGGAAAAGGCAGGAAGAAACACAAGGCCGCTGCTCTTAGGGAGGCCCGGCCTTCCCCTGCTACTGCCCGAGTTACACCGGTGGCAGGGGTGAAGAACACTCGGCTCGTCAAGAGGAGTCCGAGTTTCCCCTTCCAAGTCAGTCCAGCCAGTCTATGTGCCTGCTACAGACGTGCGGGAAAGGGCGGAGAATTATGAAGAAGGTGGACCTTCCCTTACCCAGCAAGTCGAGCCAATCCCACATTTTGACGACAAGTTTAAGGTAAATCAAGAGGCTTCCTTTGATGAACACGGGTACATGCATCCGTGGGCAAAAAAGCAGTTTGCCCGAGCCCCCGTGATTCGTCCCTGGCCAAAAGGTGTGCAGTTCTTCGGAATAATTACACATTCTTGCCTCGGCGGGTTATCCAAGACAGAATCCACCATATGGGGGTTTCTTTCTTGGAATACGACAAGGACTTCACGGAAATGCTAAGCGGTTTGCAAAGGATTAGCCAGGTAATATCTCTAACCCCCAAGTATTAAGAGAAAAGCATACTTTTTGTGTTAATACTTTTCATCTTTGCCTCCTCGTTTTTTAACAAGCCTTTTCCTTTTGTATGCTTTCAGCAAACTGCTGAGAACATTGATGGTGCAGATCTTGTACTCGTTGGGAGCCCGAAGAGGAAGGTATGATGAGCACAGCAGCAATTTTCCCTCAGTAATAAACCAAGGTTTAATCGACCAGTAGGAGGAAGGATTAACTTCACAAGGTTGAAGCAGCTGAGATGGCAGGGCGCACTACCAGTTCAGAAGCAACATGGAACCTACACAACACAATAAAATCACTTTGCCCCAACGAAGCAGTGAGGTTGTCAATCTCACTGGTTTTGCTGAACACAAAGATATTAAACATATGGTGTGGAAAACAGTAGGAAAACAGTATGAAAGCAGTGTGAAAGCAGTGTGTGTATTATCAGTATGAGAAAATGGACCGGGGTTCACATTTCACTAGTAATGTCTCTCCGTGAAAGATAAATAACATGCGTGGTGAAAAATTTATAGCTGGGCAATTGACAGAAATAAAGGCTGCACCGTAGTGCATATGCAAGACATAAAGATTACTATGTGATTCATGCGGGCATTACAACAAAATACATAGACCGTCATCCAACTGCGTGTATGTCTAATAATCCACCCTCCGAATATCATCCGAACAAACGTTGGGTATTAAGTCGCAAGCAACAGATTATCGCAGTAAGCAAAGTGTGTAATGTAAACAATGTAAACTAAGTAAACACCATTTTTTTCTCCCTAATGGAAACATCACATCCTCCATCCGTCACGTTTTCGTCACTAGAGCATAGATGCATAGGAGGCATGAACCCACTATCGAGCATAAAATACTCCCTCTTGGAGTTACTAGTATCTACTTGGCCAGAGCATCTACTAATAACAGAGAGCATACAAGATCATAAATAACATATGCATGAAGATAACATGATAGATTGATAATCAGAAGACATAGCATTAAACATTCATCAGATCCCAGCAAACACAACATGTAGCATTACATAAAGATGATCTCGATCATGTGAGGAAGCTCACAAGATCTAAACATGAGGTACAAAGTGGAGAGAACAACCATCTAGCTACTGTTATGGACCCGTAGTCCAGGGATGAACTACTCACGCATCGGAGGAGGGCATGGTGGTGTAGACCCCTCCAGTGATGAATTCCCCTCCCGGCAGGGTGCCGGGAAGAGCTCCAGAACCCTCCTGGTCTCGGGATGACAATGATGGTGGCCTCGGGTGTTTCTCGGGACAAAGTGGTATCGTTTTAGGTATGATATGTCGGGGGTATAAATAGGCGAAAGGGCAAAGGCGGTGGAGGCCTGGGGGCCCTACACCACCCCATGGCGCGGCCAGGAGGGCGTGCCGCCCTATGGTGTGGCCCCCTCCGGGTCTCAGGAATTCTAGGACCTCCGGACTTCAAATTTTCCAATTCCGGGAATATTTCCAGAACACCTTTTCTGAAACTAAAAACAGCAAAAAACAGGGAACTGGCTCTGTGGCATCTTGTCAATAGGTTAGTCCAGAAAATCGATAAAAATGACATAAAGTGTATAGCAAACATGTAGGAAACAACATGGAACATCAAAATTAAGGATACGTTTATGACGTATCAACATCCCCAAGCTTAGTTCCTACTCATCCTCGAGTAGGTAAACAATAAAAATACATAATTTCTGAGGTGACATGCTACCAACATAAACTTGATCATCAATAATGTAAAAGCATAAGTTTGCTGAGATCATAGAACTTCAACACAAGCATGATAAATAGAATTTTAACAATAAAGCATAGCAATCACCTTGCATCATGAGAAGTAACACAAATAAAAGATCATGAATAACAATGCAACGAAATATATACATTTGTTTCTAGTATAGAAAAAACATGGCAAAGTGATATTTCGCTAGTCCTTAAGAGTGGGTAAAAACATAAATGCCAGGACACCTTCAAAGTTCATGAGGAAGACTAGAACAAATAATTAGAGAACAAGCAATAACACATCATGAATAAATTAATAATGTTTCTAGGACAAATGCACATAAAACTCAGAATGGAAACTATGCTCTCTCAACTGTGCATAAAGTTAGAAGATGGAGACTCAACATAAAAGTAAAATAAAGGCCCTTCGCAGAGGGAAGCAGGGATCAACTAATGTGCTACAGCTTTTCATTTTATTAAACAGAGGTATAAAACCTTGACACTCCTCCCATCAATCTTACACAAACCATTTCTAACCGAATCCTTGGGTGTCTGCCAACAATCACATACCGTGGAGGAGTGTCTATGTTTTAGAGAGGTGTATGCTTATGTCAATGAATAGTAAACAGAAAATACAGTACATCACAAGCCAACTAGACTTCACAAGAGCGGCTCCCATAGAAGGACGCATCTGGGTATAAGGTCATCCCTCTTTCTCTTTTGTTTACACAATTATGCTTTGACTGATAAATCAGAGGCAAAAATAGTGAAGAGAATTGGTTGTTATTAATTTGAGGCTGGGCACCCCGCTGCCAGCTCTTCTATCATTGGATAAGCGGATGAAGCCACTAGTCCAGGATGTGAAAGTTCAATCAACAAGTGATATAAGATTCTCTATTTACGTCCTCATGAGCTAAAGAAGGAGCACAAAACATGAGTAATTTTGAAAGTTTTAAAGGTAACACATGAGAAATTTACTTTGGAGTGGCGGTTAAATACCACATGTAGGTAGGTATGGTGGACACATTTGGCATACTTTGATTTTTGGGAGTTGGATCCACGAGTAGAGCTCATACTCAGTACATGTGGAGGCTAGCAAAAAGACTGGGAGCGACAAATCAAGAGAGCATAAGAGCCATAATCATGCATAGCGACATAAACATCATTAATGAAAGCATAAGTGGTACCACAAGTTCAAAAAATAAATGATCATAGAGGCTATAAGTGACTGGTTCATAGTCATAAACATGGTGTGAGCATGCGCCAAGTCACCAAATAAAACATTCAAAGGAGAACACCACAAATTTATGCTTCAATATGACAAGAACAACTCATGATTCTTTCAATGGCACATTAAACATTGTCAGCTATTTGAGGCTAATCATGCTACTAAATAACCACAAGGCTTTAGAATTAATATAACATCTAGCATGATATGAAAAAGTCTAGCCACAGTCTATACAAACTTCTGCTTGCACTGTTATAAATTGTACCACAAGTAGCAGTTTCTTTTCCCAAAAGCACCATACAAAACATGCTTTAACAAAAACTCTATGAATGCTAAAGCAAGCAAACATGAGAGTACTCACGTAACACTACTAAAACTAACAGCTCTGAATAAGAGATTCAATGAAAACAAGAGCTAAACAGGAATTTTGCAGCAGCTAGAAGAAAAACTAAGAATACTAGCATAGCAAGTATTCAAACGAAAAAGCGGAGCTTGTCTCTCTACCAAAAAAGGAATGCTTGGGTCCAACTATATTATTGCATCAAGGAAAACAAAAGAGAACAAGGGAAAACAAAAGAAAAACAAACAGACTCTCCAAGTAAACTTCATATGATGTGACCGAATAAAAATATAGTTTCACTAGAAGTGACCTGTTAGATTGTTGATGAACAAGGGGATGCCTTGGCCATCCCCAAGCTTAGATGCTTGAGTCTTCTTAAATCATGCTTGGATGAACCACGGGGGCATCCCCAAGATTTTACCTAGAACTCTTCTCTATCACGTATATCACCCTCTTCTCTTGACCCTTGAAAACTTACTTCACACCACACTCAAAGAGTAATTCGTATTAGAGGGTTAGTGCAACAATAAAAAATCCATGGGTTCCGTAAGGGAAGAAGTGATATTGATAATTTTAAACATTAGCTACAACCACTGATGTTTCGTGAAGCAAAGAAATCCACTTGCCATTGTAAAAGAGAAAATGCAAGAAAAATGGCAGAATCTGTCAAAACCATAACAGTCTGCAAAGACAAAAAAAATCGGGGCACTTATGTTGCTCAGATCGAAAAACTTAAAGAATGAAAAAGTTGCAGAATTAGCCGTGGAATAAGAACAAGAAATTTCAGGTCATTCTGATTTTTCTGTGAATTATATGATATTTTACGGTGGACAGTAGAAATCCAAAAACCAACTCCAACTCCAACTCTCGTCAGCAACTTTACTTGGCACAACAAAAACATGAAAATAAATATACAAAGGAGTTGCTACAGAATTATACAAACCCTTGAATCAAATAAAACAGAAAAAACAAAGCAAAAATAAAAACATGGGATATCTCCCAAGAAGTGCTTTTCTTTAACGCCTTTTAGCTAGGCCCAAAAAAGTGGAATCAAGTCTTTTCAAGTGAAGAAGATGATCACATCAGAAATATGAATTAAGAAAAAGAGAGCATCGTGAAGAAAGTATAAACCAAATTTAAGTCTAAACCACTTCCTATGCATAGGAATCTTGTAAAGAAACAAATTAAAGAAGCTCAAACTAGAATTCATGGAAAGGTAGAACAAGAGAAACTTCAAAACTTTCAACAAAAAGAGAGGTGTTTTAGTAACATGAAAATTTCTACAACCATATTTTCCTCTCTCATAATAATTTTTAGTAGCATCGTGAAAAAACTCAACAACATAATTATCACATAAAGCATGTTTGTCATGGTCTAAACGCACACAATTCATATCAAGCTCAAAAGTAGTGGGATCAAAATTTAAAATCAGATCCTCTTTCTTCCCACTTCCAGCAATATCAAAACGAGATCATTGATCACTCATAAAAGGTATAGGACACATTATAGAAAATCCTATTTTCAGTAGCATTATAATTCATAACATCAAATAACATAGGACCATCATCAAGAGCATTATCATATAAATTTTCTAAACAAAATTCCTCATTATCATGCATATCAATAGGTGGAATAAATAGAGGATTATCATAGGATTTATCCAAGTAGCATGGATTATCATAAATAACAGTACCAATATCATTCTCACAAGTTTCATTCATAGTAGTATCAAGGTCACAAGTATAGCAAATATCGATTTCATCAAAAATGGATATTTCAAAAGAATCAATAGGATCATCACTTTCATCAAATAATGTATGAGTTAAAGAGTTACTCTCATTGGGAGGTAGACATGGGTAGCTCCATTATTCCTCCTCTTGATCATCACTCTCCTCCTCTTTTTCATCCAATGAGATTCAGTAGTTTCTTCTTCCATAGGTCCCTGCAAGGCATTAGTCTCTCCCTTTGAGGGAGAGAATTTATTAAGATATTCCATTATGTAGTAATTACAATCTTTGTAATTATCAAAGCAATATTAAAGTATAGCATAAATCTCGTATTTATAAGGTGCATCATCAATACTTTCAAGTAAATAGGCAATTTCGAATGCACCCTTCCAAGCAATAAATTCTTCAATTTGTACCACATCATATAATTCATAATTTCCCTTAACATAAGAAGATATGGTAACATCATCATTATACTCACATTGATAAGGGAGGTGTTTATACCTCCTACAGCAACAAAATTTATCAAAGCAATAAGTAACATTATAACTAGAGCACAAGTTTCTAGCATAGTCATGCAATTTATTAATTTGCTCCCATAAGTGTATCCCTTTTTGTGACAAGCGGTGTTCCTTATAATATTTTTGTTGTTCATCCTTGAACCCACCTTGCCAATAAGATCTAGTTTCAAAGATATCAAACATTGATAGCAAGCATGATAAAGCAAGTAACAAGCAAAACAATAACAAAGTAAACAGATTGGAAGTGAGAGACTCCCCTTACAGAAATTCTCTTCCTCCCCGGCAACGGCGCCAGAAAATTAGCTTGATGGTGCAGATCTTGCACTCGTTGGGAGACCCCAAGAGGAAGGTATGATGGGCACAGCAGCAGTTTTCCCTCGGTAAGAAACCAAGGTTTAATCGACCAGTAGGAGGAAGGAGTAACTTCAGAAGGTTGAAGCATCTGAGATGGCATGGCGCACTACCGGTTCAGAAGCAACATGGAACCTACACAACACAATCAAATCACTTTGCCCCAACGAAGCAGTGAGGTTGTCAATCTCAACGGTTTTGCTGAACACAAAGAGGTTAAACATATGGTGTGAAAAACAGTAGGAAAACAGTAGCAGCAGTATGAAAGCAGTGTGTGTATTATCAGTATGAGAAAATGGACCGGGTCCACAGTTCACTAGTAGTGTCTCTCCGTGAAAGATAAATAACATGCGTGGTGAACAAATTACATCTGGGCAATTGACAGAAATGAAGGCTGCACCGTAGTGCATGTGCAAGACATAAAGATTACTATGTGATTCATGCGGGCATTACAACAAAATACATAGACCGTCATCCAACTGCATCTATTTCTAATAATCCACCCTCCGAATATCATCCGAACAAACGTTGGGTATTAAGTTGCAAGCAACAGATTATCGCAGTAAGCAAAGTGTGTAATTTAAACAATGTAAACTAAGTAAACACCATTGTTTTCTCCCTAATGGAAACAACACATCCTCCATCCGTCACGTTTCTGTCACTCGAGCATAGATGCAAAGGAGGCATGAACCCATTATCGAGCATAAATACTCCCTCTTGGAGTTACTAGCATCTACTTGGCCAGAGCATCTACTAATAATGGAGATCATGCAATATCATAAATAACATATGCATGAAGATAACATGATAAAATTGATAATCATAAGACATAGCATTCAACATTCAACAGATCCCAACAAACACAAAATCTAGCATTACATAAAGATGATCTTGATCATGTGAGGCAGCTCATGAGATCTAAACATGAGGTACAAAGTGGATATAACAACCATCTAGCTACTGCTATGGACCCGTAGTCCAGGGATGAACTACTCACGCATCACTTCGGAGGAGGGCATGGTGGTGTAGACCCCTCCGGTGATGAATTCCCATCCTTGCAGGGTGCCGGGGAGAGCTCTAGAACCCTCCCGATCTTGGGATGACGATGACGGCGGCCTCGGGTGTTTCTCGGGACGAAGTGGTGTATTTTTAGGTTTGATATGTCGGGGGTATAAATAGGCAAAAGGGCAAAGGCGGTGGAGGCCTGGGGGCCCCACACCACCCCATGGCGCAGCCAGGGGGCGCGCCACCTTATGGTGTGGCCCCCCTCCAGGTCTCTTCGGGACTCTATGGAACCTTCGAGAATTCTAGGACCTCCAGACTTTGAATTTTTCAATTCCGAGAATATTTCCAGAACAACTTTTCTGAAACTAAAAACAGCAGAAAACAGGGAACTGACTCTATGGCATCTTGTCAATAGGTTAGTCCGAAAAATCGATAAAAATGACATAAAGTGTATAGCAAAAATGTAGGAAACAACATGGAACATCAGAAATTAAGGATATGTTTATGATGTATCAAACATTAACGTGGAAATTTTTGACAAACTTACCATCAAGAACCAGGAGGTGAAATCTCTCCTTGGAATTTTGAATGATAAATACTCGAAACTTTCCGAGATTCAAAACCAACTGAAGGAGAATGATGGTAAGCAACTTAATCTTTCCTTTTTTTGATTCCGATCTTGCAAAAAAATTCTTAAGTACTTTTTCGCGTTTAACCTTTTGGCTTCTTTTCTTTTCAGCCTCTTTGGCCAAAGCCAAACAGATTGCTGAAGGTGCTGGGAATGCCCAGAACCTCCGTAAAGAAAATTCGAAGCTTTACAAAATCAATGTAAAGCTTAAGAAATATTTGGAGGAAACCCAACTGGCTTTGGGATTATTCGAGTCTCGGGCTTCGTCGCAAGCCGAGAAAGATAAGAGGACAATCCAGGATCTGGAATCGGCCCTCCACCAGCGACTTGAAGAAGTCACTGAGATGGACAAGATTCTTGGTAAGCTTTTGCGGTCATTTACCAAGTTTCACTTTTGTTTTACCGAATGCATCCTTTTTCCCTTCTGGATTTCTCATATTTTCTCCTTTGTTTTTAATAACAGAGGGAAATCCTCTCATCTCTCGGATTGATCGCATCTGAGCTTTCGGGACTTTCGTCGCCGAGTTGAAGAAAGCCGGAATGCTACTTATCAGTAAGTGCATTCCGGACAAGGTCGACGAGTTCTCAGAAGCTAGCCGACTTCCGGAAGCTTTCGCGGAGGTTGCCAACCAGCATAAAAATTGGCTCAAGTCCGCCGCCCGCGGTGGAGTGCGCATGGCCTTAGGGCTCATGAAAATGCACTGTAGCACCGCCAAGTCTTGGCGCGTCACCACCGGTATTCTGATGGGATATACCGAAATTCAAAGGGGGAATCTTCGAGTCTATCAAGGGGCACGTTTCCAAGATAGCCCGGATGGTCTCTAGCTCGACATTGTACCTAGAGGAAAAAATTCCGTCAACTCCGTAGAATCCGAGTGATAGCGACGAGGACGAGGATGACGACTTCATGGATGCCGCTTGAACCTGCGTAGCCATTAGCCAATAGAGTGCATTACAATTCTTATGATGTAAAACTCATGTGTAATGCATTCTATCTTTTGTATAAACAATGATATCTCTTTTGCAGTAAAATTCAGCTTTGCAAGTTTTTACTCCTTTTCTTCTAAGTTCTCTCGTTTGCATGCTTTGACTTTCCTTAGTGTTTAAGTGTTTCCAAAAAGTATGCAATCTTCACGCCAAGTGACCGGGTTAAGTAACCAATCAGTCGAAACTCGGAATCATGAATTATACTTTGGCGCTTTCCTTACTAGATCAAGTGACCCAACAATACAAACAATCAGATAATACTTAGGAATAATAAGGGGTTTTAAAAAAATATGAAATCCAGGCACGCATGCATAATCTGGTGTTCTGTAGCCTACTTAGGCCAAAAGCATTCAGTTTTATAACTCCAAGCTCGCAGGCGCAATTCGGGTTAACATTGAAGAAAATTGAAAATCATTGGGAAATAGAAAAGACGGAACATGCTTTGGATAAAAAAGACAGACAAAAAAAGGCATATATTTCCGACAACTTTATTTCATGATTTCAATAATGTTTACATAGAATTGAACTAAGTATAGAAGGGACGTAACTGCTGGATGCTCCAAGGCCTGTTTTTCTCTCCTAGTTCTACATCTATGCTTCTTTTCCTCTTGTGATTCTTGTTTTTTGGATCATCCTCTGTGTCCCGAATATCTACAAGGTAATATGACCCATTTTTCATAGCCTTTTTATTGACAAACGGTCCTTCTTAGATTGGGGCTAGCTTGTGCTTTCTATCCTGTAGCAATCTTAGCACCAAATCACCGTCTTTAAAAGATCAGTTTTTATTTTTCCGCCTATGATATCTCCGTAAACCCTGCTGTTAAATGGCGGATCTTTGCAAGACAAGTTCTCATTCTTCTTCTAAAAAATCGATGACATCCTGACGCGCACTTTCGGCATCCGAGTCATCGTATGCCTGCATTCTTGGGCTATCATGGAGCATGTTAAAAGTGCACTATGGTCAACTAGAGGGGGGTGAATAGGTTGACTACCAATTTTTCTTTTCTTTTTAGTGAGGCTAAACAAGATAAGATAATGTTCTCTTGATGTGCATCTAGGTGAGCAACCTATGTGAGCAAGATAATATGTGCAACGGAAGTAAAGCGTAAGGTAGTGAAGCAAACAACAAGTGTAAACAAGGAGACAAGGATATGATTCCCGTAGTTCCTTCTCAAAGAGAAGTACGTCTACGTTGGAGAGGTGGGGAGCCACCTAGGCGCTCCTCAATAGCACGGTTGTGCACACCTTGTTCTCCTTGAGCTTCTCCGGTGAGGGAGATTCTCGTTTCCACTATGAGGTCGACTTGAAGGCGTTGACCAAACCTTTACAAGGGCTCGAGGTCACTCCACAAGATGGATGGAGGCTCTCAAGCAATCCGTAGCTTCTTGCAACAAGGTGGAAGCTACAAGCACAAGTTCTACTAAGGTTTCTAGGCCTCAAGTAGGATTCTAGATCTACTAGGTTGTGGTGGATGGATTTGGGATTTCTTTGGTGGAAGTGTGGATCTAGGCCTCCTCTAGCTCTCCACCAAGTTTGGGAGTGATTGGGTGGACGGAGTGGGAGATCTAGGCGGATGAAGCTTTCATTAATGGCTAGGAGAGAGAAATCGGAAAAGCTTAGCATTTAAGAGGTAGGGGAAGGGGTATTTATACCCCTTGCATTTAAGTGACTGTTTGCAGTCCAGAGGCACCGGAGGCTCCGGTGGTTTCACCGGAGGCTCCATCCTGTTGCGCGCTGGCGCAGCGCACCAGCTCCCCTTTGGTGAGCTACGGGGCGGAGACTCCGGTGGAAGCTGCGGAGGTTCCGCCCATCGGAGGTGCACCGGAGGCTCCGGTGGAACCTCCGCTCTCATCAAACAGAGCAGCAGTTTGGCGGAGCCTCCACCGGATGCCCACCGGAGGCCATTTACACTGGGGGCAGGCGAGGGCACCGGATGTCCACCGGAGGCTCCGGTGGAGCCTCCGCTCTCATCCAACAGAAGGACATTTTGGCGGAGCCTCCACCGGAGGCGCACCGGACCCATGTGTGCGCAGGTCCAATGTTGGAGGGTGGCGGAGCCTCCGGTGGAAGTGGCGGAGGTTCCGCCCACGGGAGTGCCACCGGAGGTTCCGCTCGTGGATCCGCTCTTTTGCTCCAGAGAGGGATTTGGGCAGAGCCCACACCGGATCCCACCGGAACCTGGGCGGAGCCTCCGGTGGATTCACCGGAGCCTCCGCTCCTGCACAAAAACAGCTTTATGGATTCCTTTCTCTTTGCACTTTTCATATAAAACGAACACTCGCCCCATAGAGATAGTGACCCTAATTTAACCTGGGCATTTTCATTCATCAAAAAAACATTAGATCAAGTAGATATGTTGTCATATAATTACCAAAACGGACGATGATCTTTCATTCTCCCCCTTTTTGGTAATTGATGACAACATATCTATTTGCATGATAAAAAACACAATATGAACGGAGCTCCCCCTAAAGGTATGCTCCTTTCATATTGAGAGTATCTAGGCATGATATATAAGAATAATATGACGAAGATATCACATAACACACATAACACATAGATAATATGATACGAGGTTCATACATGCATAATATAACGAGGTTCACGATAGATAGGAATAATGTAAACACACGAAGTTCCAAATGACCAAATAAGAAGCCAAACTCCCTCAAGCAAATAAGAGATGCAAATCGAAGAAGCAAGCTTGAGGGAGACCCATGCAAATGCCCGTTCCTAATAGATATCTCTCTCCCCCTTTGGCATCAAGATACCAAAAGAGGGAGATCAAGATGCTAGCGTCCCGGAGATCACTCGGAGGAGGCTTCCGGGTCCGGAGAGGGGGCACTGCGGTGAGAGCTAGTAGCTTCGTCTCCTTCTTCCTCGGACCATTTAATGAGCTTGCCCTTGGAGTCCTTTGCTTGCCACTTGTCCCAATCCGTGATACTAGGAAGAACCGGGGAGTCAATGGAGAGACCTTCCTCACGGAGACGTTGACGAGAGGCTTGAGCTTTGTTGCGGTTCTTGAGCTCTTGATCATAATGAGATTCCCATTGATGTTGCTCAATCTTGTTGTTCAAACGGAACACCTTCTTGAGGGCCCTTGCCATCCATTTAAAAGAATTGCTAGATGGAGGTGTTTGAGATGGACCGCCCTCTTCTTCTTCCTCATCAACAATGATGCGGGGTTTGGACTTGTGCTTGCGAACGGCGGGAGTGGGATGCTCAATTGGTTCCGTGTGGTCCTTGATGAGGAGTATCTTTTCCGTGTGAGGGATCCAACCCTCATCGTCAAGTGGTTCATCCGGGAACTTGTTATCCCACACATCCAAGATGATCTTCAAGATGAATGGTCCAAAGCAAGCATTCTTGCGGTTGATCACGGTGTGCCACATCTCATTCCAAATATAGTCAAGCACGTCAAGCTTGCGAGGAGTGTCAGCCATCCGCTGTTGATGAGTTAGGAGCATGAGGTTCTTCAAGAAGCCCTGGATCTCATCCACATTCCCCGCCTTTGGGTTGATGGTCTCTCTATAGATGCGCAACATGATATCATATGTGGGGTAGAGACCCTTGACAAACCCAACGGCGTACTTCTTCCAGTTATAGAGAGGAGTGAGTTGATCCTTGGAGAGGGACACAGTGTTGATGACATGAACTCGAAACCATCCATTAGCAAACTCTTCACCCTCAGCAAATGGACCAAAATCCGGGTAACCAAGAAGAGTGCCAACATCCTTCCACTTGATGTCAAGTTGTCTTCCCTTAGTCATCCAAAAGAGGTGGCGTTCGGTCTCATTGGAGAGATGAACGGTGGCAAGAAACTGACAGACAAGATCTTCATCAAAATCTTGTTGAAGACTGATTATGGGACCAAGTCCAAACCTCTCAATGAGCTCAAGAGCCTCCCCAAAATAGTTGTGGTTCCTTTCCATGTGCCCAAGGTTGATGGCGTGTTTGAGGGACGACATTATCCTTCGGCTTCCTCATCAAGATCTCATTATAAATTTGCCCTTGGAAAACAGTGTGGAAACGTGGATCCTTGCCCCGGAATTGTGGCATCAAACGATCACGAGCAACCACATAGGGGTTCTCACGCCTTTCCTTCACAAAAGCCGCCTCGGACATCTTGGAGGAAGTTTTGGCGGTGTTCTTCTTTGACAGCTTTTTCTCGGTGGCCGGGAACCGCTTGCGCTTGGTTTGAGTGTTGTCAAGTTCTTCCTCAATCTCATCCACTTGAGGAGTCTTGCAACGACCGGTGGTCTTGTAACGAACCCCCTTGGAACCGGAAGCATCTAAGAGAAAAGCAAAGAGATCATGAAGGAAAAGTAATGCTCGAGTTGGTAAAGCACGTACAAATCCAAGAAACCAAGATACACATGGTGTTAGGGTTGAATAACTAGGGTTAGGGCAAACCAATCTACCCTACAACCGCAACCATTCAAGCCTAACACGCATTATCTAGGTTGCTAGGGTTTGTACTTGAGAACTTCCACTCCTAAAACTCCAAATCCACGAATCTAGAGAGAAAGAACATGAACTCCTATGCATCCCATCCATCAACTAGATGAGAGAGAGAGAGAGCACATACCGGCGTCATCCATGGTGAAAAAGGAAGGAGGGAAGGTTCCCGGGGCGTCCCAAGGCAAGCAGAGGGTCTCCTCGCGGTGGAGCTCCTCAATCCGGCAGCGAAAAGTTTGGGGGCGGCGGCCGTTCGTGAGGAAGAAGAAGGGGGCGGGTGGGGGAAAATGAGATTGGATCTCACTTACCCCCGCACGCCCCAGCCCTTATCCACGAAAAACTGCCCCGGCGGAGCCTTCGGTGGTTTCACCGGAGCCTCCGCTCCCCCCAGCGGAGCCTCCGGTGGAACCCACCGGAGCCTCCACCCCTTGTCCACAAAAATAAGCAATTTCAGGCTCGCTGACCAAATATGAGCCAGCGGAGCCTCCGGTGGTGTTCCGGTGGACAGGGGCAGCGGAGCCTCCGGTGGTTTCACCGGAGCCTCCGCCCTTGGCAGCGGAGCCTCCGGTGGATGCACCGGAGCCTCCGCTCAACCAAATTTTCGCGCGCCAGGATTTGAAAAACACGAGCATTTTGATGGAAATAATGGTTTGGGCAAGGGAGGCTTGGGTTGGAAAATCGTCACTGATATACGAGAGACATTACTCGAAGGGGTCCGCAAAAAGCAACAAAAAGGTAGAGGACCGAACCCGTACGAGTTGTCAAGACGGAGATATGATAGGCATGAAAGATCCAAAACATACCAAAGGTCGGTGGCCGAAGCCACCATGTTTGAGTGTGTAACTTGGCACCGCGAAGATATATCTTGGGTCCAAAATTACTTAAGTCACAAATGACTAGATATGCAATGATGAATTATTTTTCGCATAATAGGAGGAGTGCATATTCATGAGTTGAGTAGCGCTCCCCCTATGTCCATGCCTGCATCTAAGCCTAATAGCATGCATAATGAGGGTAGATATGCAAGGTTTCAAGTGAAGTTGGAGGAATCCATGACATTTAGTTCATTCCTCAAACCTCGAAATCTTGGTTCATCAAGGGCCTTCGTGAAGATATCGGCAAGTTGATCCGTCGTGGAGACATATGAGAGATCAACATCACCTTTCTCAACATGATCCCGAATGAAGTGATGACGGATCTCAATGTGCTTCATCTTGGAATGAAGAACCGGGTTGTAGGCGATCTTGATAGCACTCTCATTGTCACAAAGAAGAGGCACCTTGTCAAAATGAATACCATAATCCTTCAAGGTTTGCCTCATCCATAGCATTGGGCACAACAACTTGCCGCGGAGATATACTCGGCCTCGGTGGTGGAGAGAGCAATGCAATTTTGCTTCTTAGAAGACCAACATACCAAGGAGCGGCCAAGGAATTGACAACCCCCGGATGTGGACTTCCTATCCGTCTTCTCTCCCGCATAATCCGCATCCGAGTATCCAATGAGCTGAAAGCTTGAACCCTTGGGGTACCAAAGACCGAAGTTTGGGGTATGAACTAGATATCGAAAGATTCGTTTCACAGCTTCCAAATGACTTTGCCTTGGGGAGGCTTGAAACCTTGCACATTTACCTACGCTATACATGATATCAGGTCTAGATGCACAAAGGTAGAGCAAAGAGCCAATCATGGAGCGGTATACCTTTTGATCTACCTCTTTACCGTTGGGGTAGGGTTTCAAGTCGGTGGTTGTGGACATAGGAGTCTTCATAGGTTTGGCATCATTCATATTAAACCTCTTGAGCATGTCTTGAGTGTATTTGGCTTGTTTGATGAAAGTCCCTTCATAATATTGATTTACTTCAAAGCCAAGGAAGAACTCCAACTCTCCCATCATAGACATCTCAAACCTATCGGTCATAAGCTTGCAAAACTCCTCATTGAACAAGGTGTTAGTAGACCCAAAAATGATGTCATCCACATAGAGTTGGCATATGAACAAGTCACCTCCAACCGTGTTGGTAAAGAGGGTGGGATCGATTAAACCAACATTAAACCCGCGATCTACTAGAAACTCTTTAAGGTGCTCATACCATGCACGTGGAGCTTGTTTAAGTCCATAGAGCGCCTTATCAAGTTTATAGACATGATCGGGGTGGTTGGGATCCTCGAGACCCGGAGGTTGCTTGACATATACTAACTCATTAATGGGACCATTAAGGAAAGCACTTTTGACATCCATTTGTTGTAACTTGAAGTTATGATGAGATGCATAGGCAAGTAAGATACGAATGGATTCAAGGCGAGCTACGGGGGCAAAGGTTTCACCGAAATCGATACCTTCGACTTGAGAAAAACCTTGGGCCACCAATCTTGCCTTGTTGCGAATGACAATGCCATCTTTGTCTTGCTTGTTCTTGAACACCCATTTGGTGCCAATGACATTTTTGCAATCCTTGGGTCTTGGCACTAATTTCCACACTTTGTTGCGCTCGAAGTTATTGAGTTCATCATGCATGGCTTCAAGCCAATCTTGATCTTCGAGAGCTTCATATACCTTCTTGGGTTCAATGAAAGAGACAAAAGCATGAGCCTTGCTAAAATCCTCCAATTGCCTTCTAGTGACCACTCTTCCACGAACTTGTCCAAGAATCATGTCCTCCGTATGACCCGCTCGTTCAAGATTCTCTAGCCTTATCTTTGCTCTACGAGCTAGTATCTCCTCCAAAGATTCCTTGGATATGGATTGATAATCACCTTCTTCATCGGAGACATGTCCATCTACATTTTGTCCTTGATCAATTATGGGTGATGAATCACCACTAGGTTGAGCATTCTCAACAATAATAGAATCTTGATCATGATTTAGATTAGTTGCTTGGCCTTGTTCATTAGCTTGGCCTTGATTGTTAGATTGAGGGCTTGGTGCATCTTGTTGGATAGCTTGATCATCAATGGGTGTAGTCAATGGCTCCACTTGAGTGGGGCATAGTCCTTCTCCCTCCGTCATCCGGTAACCCTCAATGGGAATTATTTCACCAATCCCCATTCTTCTTATGACGATGGGAGGAATTGCATCTCCTACAACACCATGATCTATACGCCCCCCTTGGGAGCCGTTGTCCTCATCAAACACTACGTCTATAGCTTCTTCAACTTGCCCGGTGGACTTGTGTAGACTCTATAGGCGTGAGCATTCGTGGCATAGCCAACAAAGATACCCTCATAAGATCTAGTCTCAAATTTTGACAACTGTTTTCCTTTCTTGCGAATGAAGCACTTGCAACTGAAGACCTTGAAATAAGATACATCCGGTTTCTTGCCCGTGAGAATCTCATAGGGAGTCTTGTTCAAGATCTTGCGAAGATAGAGCCGGTTGGTAGCATGACAAGCGGTGGATACGGCTTCGGCCCAAAAGTTATAGGGAGAAGAGAACTCCGCAATCATAGTTCTAGCCGCATCCATCAAAGTCCGGTTCTTTCTCTCCGCAACACCATTTTGTTGAGGGGTATAGGGAGTGGAATATTGATGAGAAATGCCTTCTTCACTAAGAAAACCCTCAACGGTGTAGTTCTTGAACTCCGAGCCATTATCACTCCAAATGGCCAATATGGTAGCATTGTGTTGGCGCTCCACTAGAGTGATGAACTCGATGACTCTATTTTGAGTTTCACTTTTCCTCTTGAAGAAATACACCCAACAATATCTTGAATAATCATCCACAATCACCAAGCAATACTTCTTTCCTCCGAGGCTATCATAAGATAGTGGGCCAAAGAGATCTAAGTGAATGAGCTCGAGAATTCTTGTGGTGGAGATAGTTGTCTTGGTTGGGTGTTGTTCTCCATGTTGCTTCCCAAAGGTACAAGAGCTACACGCACGATCTTTAGCAAACTTAGCTTTGGTTAATCCTAGAACGTGATTGCCACTTTGGAGGTCATGTAACATTCTCATATTGGTGTGGGCTAGTCGTCGATGCCAAAGCCACCCCACATCAACTTTAGCCATTAGGCATGTCGCAGCACACGTGTCTTCTTTAGAGTAGTCCACTACACACATGCCGTTCTCGACAAACCCAACAAAGGCTACTTTAAGAGAAGTCTCCCAAGTGACAATCACACTCTCTTTATTAAAGAACGAGGTAAAACCACAATTTGCAAGTTGAAGAACGGACATCAAGTTATAGCCAAGGGACTCAACAAGGATAACATTCTCAATTGATAAATCATTTGAGATAGCTACTTTGCCTCGTCCCAATACCTTAAGCTCGGACTTGTCACCAATTGTAACGCAATTGATATGTGGTAGAGGAGGTTCAATATTACTTATTGCGTCATGGCTTCCGGTCATGTGTTGGGATGCACCACTATCCACTGTCCATCTATGTGATCCGGAAGCGTTTCCCTACAAGAGATCAATTTCTTGATTTAGGTACCCATCCTTCAATGGGTCCTCTTTTGTTAGTCACAAGGGTCTTAGGAACTCAAATAGTCCAATGATAATCATCACCATAAGAAGTACCAACGTATTTAGCATAAACATGTCCATCTCTAGATTTCATAAGAACATAAGATGGGTTATATTTTCCGGCGAAATCATTATGAGTGATGCTCCCCCTAGAGGTATCACCGCCCATAATGGCGTTGGTCTCCTTCTCTTTGGGCACCTCACCCTCTTTCACAAAGATAACATTTTGGGAGGGAGAGGTGACACTCTTGGATGTCTTCTTTGACTTGGAAACAAAGCCAAGTCACTCTTTTCCTTTCTTGGCACCTTGAGAGCTTATTGCATCATTGAGAATTCTTTCCTTCCCTACAATGTTAGTTGTAGTAGAAGAGGTAGGCACAATAACAATGCTATTTGATGAAGATGCAACATGATTATTAGATTGTTGAGCTAGAAGCTTGATTCGAGACTTAGCAAGTTTTTCATGAATTTCTTTGAGAGATGCAAACTCCCCTTTTAGTTTGTCATGCTCCTCGACAAGTTTTTCATGAGCTATTCCTAGCTTTAACTCTTCCTCCTCAAATTCTTTAATTAAAACAAGATATTTGGCATGTTCTTTCCTAAGCTTGGCAAGAGATTTCTCGTTATCTTTTCTAAGCTTTGAAACACTAATAGCATACGTCTCTTGTAGACTAGATGGTTTCTCTTCAAGAGAGGCTCTCATGGATCTCTCCTTTTCAAGAGCCTCGATGAGTTCGTCATCATGATTATCATTGATACCGCCATGGCTCTCTAAGGTCATGATGATATCCTCCTTCTCATCGATGAGGGAGTTAGCCTCATCAAGTTGCCTTAGGAGAGCTTTTACCTTTTCTTTAGTTTCACCTTCAAGACTACACAACCAAGATCCTAGGTTCTTGGCCTCCTCATCATCAACAATGTTTTCAACACAATCCAATAATGAGGGAGAGCTAGTGATAATAGGCTTGGAGGTGGAAGATATTACCGCGGTGGCTTTTGCCATGAGACATGTAGGTCGGATCGATGCCTTCTCATTGGGAGATTCAAATAGAGAGACCGATGAAGAGGAAGTCGTAGCTATGGCGACGTGGGAAACACCTACGACTTCATCTTCTCCTTCATCTCCGGAGTAGTATGTTTCCAATGTTGGGCCCTCTTGAACATATAGAGCCCTTGGGACTCTTCTAGCGAGGTTCTTGTTTTGTGGAGCTTTGCTCTTGTCCTTGCGAACAAGCTTCCCTTCATTCTCTTCTCGTGTCTCAAAGGGACACTCTTTGACGAAGTGGTTTGCACTTCTACAATTGTAACATTTCCTTGGCCGCTCCCCTTTATTCCTAAAGGTCTTGTTCCTTGAAGGTCTAGGGGCACCGGCCTTGTGAGCCTCCCATCTCTTCCAATACCCTTGCATGGCAAGAGCAATACATTTTTGGGCACCCTTGTATGTATCTTCATAGTCCTCATCATCATAATGATCATCATCATCATCATCATCCACTTCTTCTATCTTGGCCATGGCCTTAGACTTTAAGGCAAGGTTAGGAGACTTCCCATGGCCTCTTGAGCGAACAATAGCATCATCCGCGCTCTTGTGAGATAAAGATATGGCATGAACTCGCTAAGGACACCAATGGAGTTGAGGTAGTTGTAGTCGGATCTTGTTCGAATGCTAGTGGAGAGATTCTTCTCAAAAGGAGTTATGTCCTTGACAAATTTCCTCTTGATCCACTCATCGGAGATTTCCTCCTTTACAAAGTCCCTTAATTGATTGCCAAGGGTGACCACTCTTCTATATAGCTCCTCGGGACTTTCATCTTCAAGCATGACAAAGTTATCGGACTTGTCAAGAGCAACATCGTATTTGGATGATTGGATGCTTGCATTGCCTTGGAACAAGGAGTCAAGCTTATCCCAAGCTTCCTTGGCGGTCTTCATACCGCGAATGTGTTCAAGATGTTCTCTTGGGAGAGCCTTTTGGATAGTCACAAGAGCGGTCTTGTTGAGTTGAAATTCCACATCCTCTCTTGGAGTCAAGTTGTTCGGATCGTGAGGGTGGAATCCATGGAGAATGCTTCTCCACAATGCGGTGCAAGATCCTGAAATGTGAGACTCCATATCGAACTTCCAAGAAGAGAACTCGTTAGTGTTAAGCATGGGAGGAACTCCAACATTAACCATGTGTGGCATAGTGGCAATAGGGTGGATAGAATCATAATTGGGAGGTGGTGGAACTTTAGATTGAGACCCCGAACCGTTAGCCGATTGAGACTTGGAGCCCTCGGAGCTCCCACCACTCTTAGCCTTTTTTATCGGCTTTTGCTTTGGCTTTCGCCTTAGCTAAAGCGATGTTAGCTTCCATCTCGTCGATATCCGGAATGGATTCTTCGTCCGAGCTAACATCATTGGTGGTGAGGGGTGGTTCCGTGGACTCCTTGGTTTTCCCCATCAGTGCCTCCATCATTTTCTTTATGCTAGAAACCTCCGAGCTAACACGAGAGCTAACCTTAGATAGTTCGGTTTGGAGAACTCCAACCGTATCTTGTAGGTTAGATATAGTGTCGGCCATTTTGGAGATTTCCGCACTAGAACTTCCGGGGGCATTTTCATCGACCATTGTACTCTTGGGCGGTTAAGCCCTTAGTAAGAGCCGAGGCTCTTATACCAATTAAAAGTGCACTATGGTCAACTAGAGGGGGGGTGAATAGGTTGACTACCAATTTTTCTTTTCTTTTCTTTTTAGTGAGGCTAAACAAGATAAGATAATGTTCTCTAGATGTGCATCTAGGTGAGCAACCTATGTGAGCAAGATAATATGTGCAACGGAAGTAAAGCATAAGGTAGTGAAGCAAACAACAAGTGTAAACAAGGAGACAAGGATATGATTCCCGTAGTAACTTCTCAAAGAGAAGTAGGTCTACGTTGGAGAGGTGGGGAGCCACCTATGCGCTCCTCAATAGCACGGTTGTGCACACCTTGTTCTCCTTGAGCTTCTCCGGTGAGGGAGATTCTCGTTTCCACTATGAGGTCGACTTGAAGGCGTTGACCAAACCTTTACAAGGGCTCGAGGTCACTCCACAAGATGGATGGAGGCTCTCAAGCAATCCGTAGCTTCTTGCAACAAGGTGGAAGCTACAAGCACAAGTTCTACTAACGTTTCTAGGCCTCAAGTAGGATTCTAGATATACTAGGTTGTGGTGGATGGATTTGGGATTCCTTTGGTGGAAGTGTGGATCTAGGCCTCCTCTAGCTCTCCACCAAGTTTGGGAGTGATTGGGTGGACGGAGTGGGAGATCTAGGCGGATGAAGCTTTCATTAATGCCTAGGAGAGAGAAATGGGAAAAGCTTAGCATTTAAGAGGTAGGGGAAGGGGTATTTATACCCCTTGCATTTAAGTGACCGTTTGCAGTCCAGAGGCACCGGAGGCTCCGGTGGTTTCACCGGAGGCTCCATCCTGTTGCGCACTAGCGCAGCGCCCCAGCTCCCCTTTGGTGAGCTACGGGGCGGAGACTCCGGTGGAAGCTGCGGAGGTTCCGCCCACCGGAGGTGCACCGGAGGCTCCGGTGGAACCTCCGCTCTCATCAAACAGAGCAGCAGTTTGGCGGAGCCTCCACCGGATGCCCACCGGAGGCCATTTACACTGGGGGCAGGCAAGGGCACCGGATATCCACCAGAGGCTCCGGTGGAGCCTCCGCTCTCATCCAACAGAAGGACATTTTGGCGGAGCCTCCACCGGAGGCGCACCGGACCCCATGTGTGCGCAGGCCCAATGTTGGAGGGTGGCGGAGGTTCCGCCCACCGGAGGTTCCGCTCGTGGATCCGCTCTTTTGCTCCAAAGAGGGATTTGGGAGGAGCCCACACCGGATCCCACCGGAGCCTCCGCTCCTGCACAAAAACAGCTTTCTGGATTCCTTTCTCTTTGCACTTTTCATATAAAACGAACACTCGCCCCATAGAGATAGTGACCCTAATTTAACCTGGGCATTTTCATTCATCGAACAAACATTAGATCAAGTAGATATGTTGTCATATAATTACCAAAACGGACGATGATCTTTCACATGTCCGTTGGAAGCACTGCTTTTGCGCCATATACCAAGATAAAAGATGTCTGCCATGTTGATCTATTTGGCGTCGTTCGAATACTCCAAAGAATGGAAGGCAATTCTTCTACCCATGCTCCAGCTGCTTTGTGAAGAAGAGTTTCGAGTCTTGGGCGTATTCCTTGCAAGATTGAACTATTCATTCGTCCAACCTGGCCATTGGATTGCGGGTGCGCGACAGATCAAGATCAAGGCGAATTCCCGTTTGTCGGCAATATTTTGCCAGCTCTCAATTGTGAAGTTTGTCCCGTTATCCGTGATTATACTATGTGGGATACCATATCGCATGACAATGTCAGTGACAAAATTTCTGGCAGTCACACCGTCAAGTTTTTTGATGGTTTTTGCCTCCACCCACTTGGTATACTTATCTACTGCAACAAGTAGATGCGTGAGTCCGCCTCTTGTAGTCTTGAATGGCCCCATCATATCTAGCCCCCAGACCGTGAACGACCATGTTATGGGGATAGTTTCGAGTGCTTGAGCAGGCATATTTGTCTTCTTGGCGTAGTACTGACATCCGGCACATGTGTTAACTATGTGCTCTGCATCTGTCTTGGCTGTAATCCAGAAAACCCCTGCCCGAAATGCTTTCTTAACTATGATTTTTTACAGAGCATGATGTCCGCAATCTCTGGCATGAATTTCTTGCAGAATTTGTCGTCCTTTTTCTAGCGAAATACATCGCTAAAAAATTCCTATAGTGATGCGTTTATACAGGCAACCATTGATTACCGTGTATCCTTTGCATTGGAGTTTTATCTTCCTTAGCAAGACTTCATCTGCTCCATCCGAGAACTTCTAATCAATTAAGAAGTTTAAGTATGGAATTGTCCAATCCGGGTTAACAAACATAACTTCTATTAACTCAGAAACTAGGGGACAATCAACATCTCCGCCTTTTATTGATGGTTCGTACAGATGCTGGACGAATACAACAGGTGTCAATGTTTTCACACTTTCCAAGCCCATTCGGGCTAGAGCATTCGAGTTCCAGGTTTCTTCCCTTTTGACGTGATGTACCTCAAATCCTAGGAAGCAAATGGCAAACTCACCGAATGTTCTCCGATATTCGGCCATTATGGGGCCTTTGGCATCCCATGTCTGGTTAAGCTGATGTTGTACTATATCTGAGTCTCCATAGCAAGTTATGCATTTTACGCCTATTTCTTTTGCAATATGCAAGCCATGAAGCAATGCTTCGTATTCTTCCACATTGTTGCTGGCGTTGAAGTGAATTTGTAATACATACCCCATTGTGTCGCCTTTTGGGGATTTGAGCACCACACCTGCGCCGACACCTTCTTTCATTTTCGATCCGTCAGAATGCATAATCCAATATTCCGACTCCAGCATTGGTTTGTTTTCCATGGCTTCTGTCCAATCGGCTACAAAATCTGCCAACACCTGGGATTTAATTGCCGTCAGGGGTTGGTACTTAATGTCGAATGCAGCAAGCTCAATGCCCCACTTGGCTACTCTGCCAGTTGCATCCGCATTATTGATAATATCCCCTGGTGGTGTTTTGCTTACCACTGTTTTGTAATGTTCTTGGAAATAATGACGTAATTTTCGAGATGCGAAAAATACACCATATGCCAGCTTTTGATAATGTGGATACCTTTGTTTTGAATATCAGAATACTTCGCTAACACAGTACACTAGATGCTGATCTAGAATACTTTGCTCGTGTTTTTCCGTCTTTCCACGATTATTATTGTGCTTATAACCCTGTTTGTTGCTGTAAGATACAATAACATGAGTTTTTCGTCTTTTGGGGATGCCAAAATCGGAGCTTTCATCAAAATTTCTTTCAACTGGGTTAATGCTTTGTCCGCCTCTTCTGTCCACTGAAATTTGTCAGTTTCTTCAACAATTTGTATAATGGTAGAGCTTTTGTGACGCCCCGAGATCGGGCACTATGCAGATTTCAGCATTTCCGCCAAAATCCACATAATAACCGATTCCAGGTTGCCACTTGTGATAACATTACAACAATTCACGAATAATCCACAACAACAACAGAGGAGGTATATAGAATACGACTCAAACGAGTCAAGGATACAACTGATACAATACACAGATCCAAATAACAGCGGAAGAAACAACATAGCGTCCGACTACGGACAAGATACAAATTGGACTAAGAGTCCTGAAGATAACCGATGGCGTCCAATCCCTGCCCAGGCCAAGCCGGAGGGATTCCCAAGCTAACGTCGTCAGACTTCAAACCTGTTGAGTGCAATGTGGAATATGCAGCCACGAAATGGATTCGTGGGTCAGTACGGTTAAGTACTGGCAAGTGGATAAACCATACTCACAAGATACCAGCGTAACCAATCATCACAAGATACAAATACTTTGGGTACAACGGAAAGGAAGGGATGATTGCAAAGAAGCGGCAGCGGGCTGCACTAACTAACTACAGAGACGCGCTACAACATCCGGCTAAAAGAAAGGGATAAGATAGCGCGACACAACCAACTATAACTACTCTCCAAACAATACCCATCCAGTGTTACCCCCTACTAAGGAAGCAACCCAAGGAAACTCACGTTGTTGATTAAGGTGATATTCATTTCTATGGTGGAGGTAATCTATATTACTAGTCAAGTTATCATCGTTAAGTGTAAGTTGTCTGAGTACTTGTTAGCTAGCACTTTCACCAAGTCATCCATAACCGCGGACAACACGGCTTCTCGAGAAGATTTAACCCTGCAGGGATGCACCAATTTGGCCGTACACGTAAGAATGACCCGCCAGATGGAAAGGCCCTTCCACCAAGCGAGGCACTCAACACAACCCAACTCTTCTTCGCATCAAGCCCAAAGAACCCCGTGCAATTGAGCGCACGGCTAATCAGGCCCCACGAAGAAAAGGGGACCCTCATAGCACTCTAAGAACGTGTCTCCCTAAATACCGAGTACAAAAGTTCCACCCTGGCGCCAAGGGTTCGCACCTGCATATGCATGCGGCAAATGGAAAACCCGAACAAAATGAGGCGATTTGGAAGAGATGCGAATCGAATCAAAGTTGCGGGGGGCGCCCATACTCGCTTCCCACATGCGGTTAGCGCGCTCATCATGGATCGGAGGATAAGACCCTTTTCCTAATTAAGTTCGACATTAGCAGGCCTCAAAACCACGCCGGGCCTCCTGCCGGAGCCTTATCATCAAATTAATATTACCCAAAACATTAACATGTTGTTGATTAAGTTGAAACCCAACTATCAAACTAAACAGGTGATAAGACGGACAACAAGACTTGAGCGCAAACAACACTAAGCATGCAACTACGACACGAGGGCCAACAAGGTAAACAAACAACAGTTAATAGGAAGTGGAAGGAAGGCTATATCATGGTTGCAAGGTAAACATATAATAGGATCGAGACACAAGCATCGAATCATAAGGCTAGAATAAAGGCAACGGGAAGAATCGGTAACAAGTGATGAAAGGCAGCCATAGGTAGCAAGTGAGTATACTTGCCTGAGATCCAGCAAGTAGGGGTACATCCGAAGAACTTGTCGTTGCTCACATCATCTCAACGTCCTATCCGCGAAGAAGCAACGAACTAGAACAAACACCGGATGCAACAATTACTTCTACGGCAAAAGATCCAGCATGATCAAGATATGGATGCATGACAAGTTTAAGGATGCATCAAATATAAAATAATTGTCACGGTAAACATATTTAAATGGGCCCATATGCAATTTGGATTGCATATGGAAAAGCCCATGAATTAATGTTGAATTAAATGATCTACAAATAACCATCATGTGAAAGTTGATTAGAATGATGCATGGATGATGAAAACAATAAGAAAACAACAATAGCTTCAGTTTGATATGTTGTTTACCAAGGTTGGAATTTTATTTATTAAGTTATGAACTTTGGCATTTTAAATGATTTAAACAAACATTTGTTGTTTTCACCAATTTTAAATGTTCAAAACAGATAACAAAATTTATATTTGGAAAGAACACAAAATTTTAGATGGAATACATATTTCAGTTGTTGAATTTGGATTTTAGATGAGCAAGTTATTAAATTGACAATTTTAAATGCATTAATTAAGAAATAGTTGTTTTCAGCAATTTAATTTATTCAAAACAGAAAACAAAGTTTATATTTGGAAAGCTTGTTCAATTTTGCATGGAAACCATATTTTACATGTTGGAATTGGATTTGAATTGCCCAAGTTATGAATTTTGCAATTTAAAAGGTGTAATTAAAGCATTGAATTATTGCACCACTTTTAATTAGGAAAAACAGTAAACAAATTGTATTGAAAAGGTTGAAAACATGTAGCAAATGTTTACTGAACATTTTGAGCTATTAAACATAATCTTTGGATCATTATTGAATTTAATATGCATTTTTCCATAAGCATTTTTATTTTGCCCCTTTTAGTAAACAGAAGGAAACATGTTCAAATTGAATTCAATTGTGACCAAATAAAATACCACTGTGTAGAGTTTGTTAAGACAAAATTTTAGAGACCAAGTTTGCTCAATTTGGGTGAACAGAACTCAAGTTATGAATTTCCAAAGTTTCAAATTTTAATAGCCATTTCTGTATTTAATTATTTAGTGCAAAATTTATTACAGAAACATGTTGCAACTTTGTGACTAACAGAAAGAGCACAAGATTCTAAATCCATAGCAATTTGAATCATTGAAATTGGAGCATTTTTCAATTTGTTATTGATTTTACAAATAAAGACTCAGTTCTGTTTTTCTGGATTTCGAGGCTAAAAGAAAATGGCCGAAAAAAAGAGGTGGCTTTGTCACGGGTGGGATTCGAACCCGCGACCGGGTGCAGTGCTGGAGGGCCCAAGCCATTGGGCTGTTGCTGCGATTCGTGTAAGGATCGGGGTCTGAGGGCTTTTGAGGTGCGTTTCCCGGACGCGACCCTGACGAAACTGACGGGAGATCGCTTCCTCAGGCGCTGCACGGCGAGCAAAGCTCGAAGAGGAACGGCGCGCACGCCGGCGTGGCGCGTAGGCCACGCTCGCAGAGCAAGGAGAGAGGGAGGGTAGGAGGCCCGAAGGCGGAGGCGCTCACCTTGGGCTCGAGGGACGAGGCGGCAGCTCGGGGAGGCCCTCGGCCTGACGGAGACGGACACGGCACAGTAGCTCGCCGGAAGAAAAACGGCGACGGCGTGGCCGATGGAGTCGCCCTCCGGCCTCGGTTCCATTCCCGGCCTCCGGGGGTCGAGGCGACGACCACGGCGCTGGCGCCATGGCCTCCAAGTTGCCGGCCATGGAGGCGTTTGATGGAGGGATAATAACCCGGTAGGCCGATTCCAAGGTGTAACCCGGCCCAAAGGACGGTGCGCAAGATCCGGTTATGGATAAAGAAACTTTTGGAAGGCCCAAGTCTGTAGGCCTCGTAACCCGGATTGTGGGTTACGGTGAAGGAAAGTTAGGGTTTGTATGTGGAGTTCGGGTAGGATTCAGGGTGCGCCTTGGAGGGTAAGCCAGGGGGTACGGGTGCTTTATAAACCGACCCCTAGGTTTAGTTGAGAGAAATCTAAGAACCCTAGCAATATCGTTCGGTATCAAGTATCCAGTGTAACACGAGACTTGAGTTAATATCTTGAGATCGGAGACTCGGCGACTTGATTGCCGGCTACCAGATCGAGTTCCATCATGTTTTCCTCTGAGCTAAACCCTCTCCCAAACGCCTGTGTTGTCTTGCCCCAAGATCTGTTACCCCCGGTAACGTCTGCCGTGATTATCCCACGATAGTTGGCGCCCACCGTGGGGCCTGCGTCCAAAGGTGTTTACATCACGGGAGAAGCTCGGAAGAACATGGAGAATCTTGTCGTCGGCGAGATCTACATCGACCACGAAGGGGAGAAGATGGTGGACGATTCCGGCTGGGGACCAGAGTCGGATCACCTGGAATCCGGATGCGTCGTGACGATCGGCCGGATCAGCGTCTTCATCGGTATGGTATGTACTTCCGGTTCAATCCCTGACAATTTTGGATCTGATTCTGTGTCAGGGGAGGCCACTTATATCCAATCAGACGAAGAAGAATCAGTTGGAACGACATATCCGACAGAAGAACCCATCGCGAAGTGGGAACAGCCGGAGGAACCGACATGGACCCCGCGTGACCGGGTCGAAAGAGAGGATGATACCGAGTCCATCCTGGATCTGCTGGAGAACCGGTATGAAGAGAATAACAGCAAAGAGGAACAGCGTGAATTCGCACCAAGCATCATACGCCGAGTTGCGGTTTACACGGCTCCCGCGACCAATCTCAACCAAGAGACCGTAACCGCGGTCGCGGCCGGGTCAGCACAAGCATTAACCCGGCAGCAAGGGCCGGCTAACGGAAACACGGTTTTGGCACAGGTTGACGGAGAGTCGGCATCGGTTACCAGTCAAGCGCCAGAAAACGAGTTACACGCAAACACGTTCGGATTCCTAGCAAACCGGACACCAGGAGCGGGTCCTTCCAATCCACAACATCCGGCCTTGTTCGACAACAATCTGATCCTAGATCCGACAGTTCTTGCCACAGTTATCACTCCAGAGAACGCGGCGGAACGTGTCAGGGATTTGGACGTAGCCCGTCGTGCATTAGAGCAGCAGAGGAGGCAAGTAGAAGCAGAAAGACAAGGGATGGCCACACGACAACGCGAGCTGGATGCGCTGGAAACCCGGCTCCGAGAGGAAACGACTAGAATACATCAAAGGCACCAAACTAGATTACCAGCATTGGGAGGAGTCATAAACCCGGCCGCACTATTTATCACGTCTCAGGATCAGCCGATTCCAGCGGCAAACCAAGGAACCGCCCCTCAGCCGACAACCGGAGGAGTACAACCGGTAGACACGCAGGCCGGGTTACCCGCACCACAGACTGGAGTTACTGCCGGCAATACTGTACCACCGCCACTACCACCACCGCCATCGCGTTTTCGCACACCAGCGGGTCATTACAACAATCCCATGGACAACGTGTACGCGGCAACGCTTGCACTAAATCAAATCCCCGTGAGAGAGTCACCCCACGCAGAGGAGACCCGGCGGGCGATAGATATGCTGCGCACCGCGGTGGCGCAACAGGTTAATTATCCAGATCACAGAAGTGGAATGCATGGGACACCATATGTCAGCCAACAGCAAGGTAACGCTGGAAACATCCAAACAAGTTCGGCACGACGGAGGGAAGAGCAGCAGCAAATGCCGCCTCCTCCACACATTCAGGCAGTACCAGCAGCATCAGCAGCACAGGCCATCGTGGACAGTTCCAGAGCCAGGGGAGCCGTGGCCGGGTCTGCGGTACATGGGATACCAGCAGTACCGTGTCCAGCTGTACCCCCTGCAGGATCACACGTTCCCGAGTAAGACCAGCTTCGACCATTCTTGCAGTACCTAAGTGTCTTTCAGATAGCATCAGGGCTGAGCCTTACCCGGAAAAGTTCAAAGAACCAGGTAAAGTAGTAAATTACGAGCCAACCATGGATCCGGAAACATGGTTGAGCAGTTATGAGATGGCCATGTCGATTCGCAATGCGTCCGAGAATCTTCAAGCCAAATTCATGTATCTAATGATATCAGAGGGAGCAGCAAAGTTATGGTTCGCCAATCTACCGGAAGGATCTATTAAGTCATGGGAAGAATTGAAAACTGCGTTTATCAAGCACTTTCACGGGACGTGTAGAAAGTTATTCACTATTGATGACCTAGAGCGATGTGTTCAGAAGAAGGGGGAATCGGCGCGCAGCTGGGTGCGCCGGGTTATGGAAATTCTTCATTCATCTACGGATATTCAGCCCAAGGATGCGCTGCAAGCTATGGCAAAGACCTGCAAGTACACACCTTTAGTACAAAAGCTAACTCGCATGAAATCTAGTCGGAATGCTTCGGAGGTTACAATGGGAGAATTGATGGATGCATGCAACAAACATGCCGCAACGGAGACTACGGAAGAGGAAACTGACGATAAAAAAGCAAAAGCAAACACAAGTAATAACGGAAGAACCGGCAACGGATCAGCGCCGGGTAACAACAGCCAGAACAAGCGCCCGTTTGAAGGAGGCTCCGAGTTTGTCGCCAATACTGAAGCCGGATCTTCCAGACCCAGGGCAGAAGGAAATTTCAATACTGGAAATCACAATGGAGGAAACTATCAATGGCCACCAAGGCCGAGAAATAATTGGGACATATTCAGAATGGCATGCCCGAAGCACAGCAGGAACGGTAGGCCAACTAACCACTCCTTGGAGCAGTGCGCCGACCTACAGAGATGAAAGAATGAGGAAGTGAACAGAGCCATGCGAGGTGCAGGTCGGGGAGGAGGACCGGGTCCAGGCGGAAACCCGGGCAACGGCCCACCTCCAGCCGGTAACCCGGCAGCTGGAAATCAAGGTAATAACCAAGGGGGAGCAGGAGGTTTCCAGGCCAACCCCAAGCAGTTGGGCCAATATCACGTGCATACTACAGGAGGTTCTAACAAGGACAAAAAGATACTGAAGCAAGCGGTCAACTCAGTTTCTTCGGCTGTCCCAAGATACCTGAGATGGTCAGAATAGGACGTAACATGGAGCAGAAGGGATCACCCGGAAAGAATAGAACACCCGGGAGTCTTAGCATTAGTAGTCGCACCGCAGGTCAATGGGTATGAGCTGAAAAAGGTTTTGATGGACGGTGGAAGTAGCATCAATATACTGTATTGGGAAACCTTCTTACGCATGGGCCTCAAGGAGTCTCAGCTACAAAAAAGTTCAACAATTTTTCATGGGATAGTGCCGGGTCATTCAGCGTGCCCCGAGGGAAAAATCGCATTGGAGGTAGCTTTTGGGGAATCAAAGGATAACTATCGAGTTGAGTGGCTCACTTTTGAGGTGGTCAAGTTGCGCAGTCCTTATCACGCGCTATTCGGAAGGCCGGCTTATGCTAAATTCATGGCTAGGCCGTGTTACGTCTATTTACAGCTAAAAATCCCGGGTCCTAAGCAGACCATTACCATACATGGAAATCGAGATATAGCAGCTGAATGCGATGAAGGAGACGCGGCAATGGCCGAGCAAGCCTGTAGAAAAGAGGAACTCAAGCATTACCGGTCTCAAGCTGACCCGGAGGACAGAACCACATCAAAAAGGCCGAGCACTGAAGGCGAAAGAGCAAAGTTCAAGGCAGCACAAGATGCTAAGATGGTGGCTTTTGTCAAGGATGATTCCTCCAAAAAATCTGGTATAGGAGAAGAAACTGCACGGCCGCTCACAGCCAGCCGCGTTATGGAAACACCTCACCCGGGCTGGCTAGTAAACCCGGTACTCATCATGAAAAAGTCCAACAAATGGAGAATGTGTATCGGTCACGTCAGCCTGGGACCGGTTCCCAAGAAGAACTAAACAATGTAACGGGCAACAGGTTTCAGATGCGCTCTTTTCCTACCCAGGGTACCTAAGGGGACTGGAAGGTTTTTAATGAGGCGGCCTGCTGATCCAAACTTTCTTGTATCAATAAAGAGATGGTTATCAAGTCCTATTTTGTTACGATCTTTACTTCGGTTACAGGTAAGTAGTATCTATTGCTATCAATACATCAGTACCATTAAGTATGTTGAACACATATAGGCCTCGGGGGCTGATTGCTTGAATAGCACAGCCACAAACCCAAAGGCCCGGCCTTGATGCCTATGAGTTATAAGGGCCGATTACTCGCAAACGAGTACGACTGCAATCTTATAACCGGACAAAGGAGCCAAATTTTCTTGACTTTTCTTACTTAAGCTCGATGTGACTCGCACTAAAGTGGCATGATTTGCTCGCTTACGATTACAATCAGCCATGAAGCCCAATGGGACTTGTCTGACCCTGTTTTCGTATAGATGTAACAACATGGTATCCACGCGAAAGCCGGCTTACAGTACAAGATAGTCAAAAGGGTCATCTAAACCACAAGTTATGCAGAGTACAAGGCTAATAGCTGGAAACTCAACGTTTATCAAGCATAACTTCATTATCTATATGAAACAATTCCGGGTTTCGGCTTAGCAACAACAAGTTTGTTCTCTTCGGAAAGACCACACACCACAGACTCGGAAATTCGGGCCTTGGGGATTGTGGGTTTCGAAACAAAATCAAGTGTTCCGTCACTAAGCTCGAAAGACCCCAATATCCGAGTCGTGGGGACTTGGGGACTTAAAGAAAAGTCCACCTGTCAAAACTCACGATACTCGGAAATAAAGAGGGGAATAAAAAGAAATGAAAAGAAAGTTGGATATCAAGAATAAGTTCAAGTATCAAGTTCATCAAAAGGCCTAGAAAGGCACGAAGTGTATCACAGAGTTAAAGTGCGTTACAAATTGCGACACCAGTATCAAGGGTGCACAGGCGCACCGTCAAAAGAATACTTGTTTTTGAATAAAAGCATCAGATGATCGAAGTATTTTGATGGCATTCGCCTATTCGGCTCCCTGAGCAGGGTCCACATCTTTACCCTTGCCCTCCGGGTCTTGCTCCTGGACTTGCTCTTTAGCTCTCTCGGCATCATCACCCGGATTCCTCACGACATGACGGACAGGCGGAATAACGGCTGGTGTAGAGGTGGTTGGCTCTGATCCTAACTCGGCCTCTCTCTTCGCAGTTGCTTCCCTCTTCCTGGCCGAGTCAGCAGCCCATTTCTCCAAAATATCAAAGGGCGGGGGTGCGTCCTCCGTAACGATTTTGCCTTCAGCATCGTATGCACTCATAATCGTGTTCAGATCCATACTATCGGCCAAAGTGGTGGCCGAATGATGCACTGCGGACTGTACGGCCTTGAAGTCCTTGGGTGTAAACTTGGAGCCATCCGCTTTGAATTCTGGAAACCCGGATATTACCTTTTCCGGATCAAGATTCGGAAAGTAAGCCTTAGCCAGGGTAAAGGCCCGGGTCATACCAATCCGGCATGCCGAGCGTTTCCAGATTTCAATCCAGCCAGGCACGGTGGAGCATGCTTTGATAAGATTTTCTTCACCCGGATATACCTCAGTAGGCCACTTCACGGCGTCCAGTATAAACTTTGTGCCGGCAAAGAAAGTCCGGAGCACAGTCTTTAAAGTTTTAGCCTTTGCAATGGCATCCTCTTCTGGGGCCGCAAGGTTGGCACCTACAGTTGAAGCAAAGGAAGGACGTATCAGTAATCCCGAGTATTATATAATAAAGTAAAGGCATGAAGACAGTCGGCAGCAAAAACTTACTAAGCAAGATCTGATAGGTATCGGTGACCTGGTCCGATAGTTTCTTCAGCGCGGTCTGAGCAGTATTGCACTTCTTCTTGTATTTAGAAACATCCTTCTTCAAGGTTTCCACGTCATCCTCAAGGGTTTCTCTTCGCTTTACCTCGGCAAGAAGAAGTTGTTCGGTCTTGAGCAAAATTTCATCAGACCGGGTCATCTGCGCCTGTAAGTAGCAAGGAGCACAAGTATTAGTCGGATATTATGGCAAGCTGAGTATTGCATAAAGTACCAAGCACAACTTCAGCAAGTCATGCTCGGAACTTGGGGACTAGGCATACACTACGAGATATCAAGTGTTATTACCTGGTGCTCTGCGGCCATGCGCTCCAGAATATTGCTCTCTGAAGTCTTCATAGTGAGGAGAGTGCTCATCAGTTGATCAAAAGTATCATTACCCGTGTTAGAGGACCCGGGGCCTTGGAAATTCCGAGAAGGAGTTTTCTTCTTAGCGGGGGACGGCATCCGGGTCATCCGAATGTCGGAATCTGGTGCTCCTCCTTCCGCACCCAAAGTTGCAGCTTTTTTCTTCTCGCTTGCATGCGAGGCTATCGGATACTCGGCTTCTTGTCTGGCCGGGTTCATCGGTGATACTTGTCTTTCGCCGCCAGCTGCGGCTGCCGTATTATCAGTCGGGGTCCCCTTACCCGGGTCATCGGTCTCCATATCCTCTTGGTCACTAACAACGACCGTGGCCCTATAGTATGAGTGAGCAGTTAGTGTACAACCAGGAAAGGGTGATGAAAATATGATAGAACGTCAGGAAAGGAACTTTACCCGGGATTCACCGCAAAGTCCGCAGGGAATTCACTGCTGGACCCGGACAAAACTGAAAAACATCAAGCAAGATTTTGTAAGGGAATGGTTAAGGAAGATTTTATCATTCAAGAAAGGGTAAGGTAAATACCAGCGCGTCGAGTCGGAGACGATGGAATACCCGAGTTGAGAGCATCATCACCCGGGTAATTTCGAGTCGCTCTGCGCTTGGTCATAGGCGACTCCTTCAAATACGGCCAGTGGAATAACGTCAAGATAGCTCATACATGTTATCAAAGGAGTACGAATTGGACACAAGGAAACGATTTGGTACCTTGAAGACGACCCCTCGGGTTTTTCTCTTTGATCCGACTTTGATTGTCGGCTCCACTTCATCCTCATCACTGGCGGATTCCACCTTGCCGTCAGTTTCTTCTTCTTCGTCTTTGTCCTCTTGTTCTGGAAGGCATCAAGGTTATAGTTGGAAAATGAAGGAGTTACGACGAACTTAAAAGGAACCAAGTAAAACCCGGAGAGTACCTTCGTCCGAGTTAACGGCCTCTTCTTGTTCCTCTGGACTCTCGGAGCTAGGAGAAGTGTCGATCTTCCAAAAATCATCATCAGCCTGAGATGAAGGTATCAGAACGAGGGTTATCAGCTGTATCAAGTGGAAAGAGCTAAGGTAAAAACATCAAAATCGGATCTTTACCTTGGGGGCTGGGTTCTCGAGTGTGAAGGGCTCTAATCCGGCTATGTTCCGGATTACCTCTAGTTTTTCTGTCAGAAAACCCTTGATAGTTTTATTGGTGTCACCAGCCACAAAGTTGTTGTCAGAGTACCGGAGCGGGTCTGTGGTGTGCCCCGAATACTCGCACATTAACTTTGTGCGGATGGAATTGGGCTGAATCCGGAAATCGACCCAAGTTTTCACCAGTTTGAGCCCGATGAGACCTTGGGCCGCAAGAATAGTGATTTTGGCTAGCAAAGGTTGAATTGCCTCCCTGTCCGAGTCAGGGGCAAAGGCATTAAAATTCTCGGAGATGTCAAGAAGGCCCTCTGAGTAACCCGGCAGTTTCTTTTGGCCGGGTGGGGAAGTGTCTCGGCAGTAAAAATATGAGAGCTGCCAATGTTTGACGTGGGAGTTAAGGGTAAGAGGTGGCATCAGAGAATTCTTGCGGCGCTGGATGGAGACCCCGCCGCAAGCGAGAAGTGCCCCGTCACCGCTTTCGCGGCACGGTTTGCACTGGAAAAGCTCGACGAAAAGAGCCAAACTTGGCGGAGTGCACAAGTATGACTCGGAAAGGATGATAAAGTGGGAGATATTTAACACAGAATTAGGACCTATGTCAAATATACGAAGGCCATAATGACTCAGAATGTCGCGGAAGAAGGGGTGACCCGGAGGACGAAAGCCCCGAGTCACGTGCTCTACAAAGCATATTACCTCATCCTTTGCTGGTGTAGGCCGGGTCTCGTTACCCGGCACCCTCCACTGGATATCCTCTTGAGGAGGAAGAACTCCTAGCTCGACCAGTTCTTCTAACTTGGCCTTGGTGACCGTAGATCGCGCCCAGTTGGCGGATATGGAATTGGTGGTCTTGGCCTTCGCCGACTGCTTTCCCTGTTTCTTGGGAGCCATGGGTTTAACCTGCAACAGCAAGGTAGAAGGGCATGAGGAATAAGACTCGGAAACCATAAGCTGGTCGAGTATCGGTGAGCGGTATCGAGACAATATGGAAGTTACATACTATCCGGGTGTCATTCGGTGGAGCAAGGTTCAAGCTATCCGGGTATCAAGCGTCATTATAAAAATCATGGAGGCTTATGCATTGAAAGAATGTTCGAGGGTGATGGATGGTTACACGGGTACCTATTGCGAATAAAGGGAATCGGAAAAGGGAAGATTTTCCGGATGGTAGAGGCAAGGGCGGAAAAATTGGGCGGCCCGAGCCCAGGCTAGAGATTCCATTTCTAGATATGTGGCAAAATTAGCAGCTATGGGCGGTAGGGAAGTAAAGAAAAGTCAGTATCCAATCCATTGGATGAGCTAGAGTGAATACAAGTAACTTAATTCGGCTTGACCGGGAAAATGACCGGCGGGTTGACCTAGATCTAATCTGAAGAAAATCAAGAAATCGCGGAGGCCAGTTAATGGATGAGAGAGGCTTACTGGAGGGGATTGCACTGAAGCTCGACGGAGGCAAATGGCACAAGCCTGGTGCCCCTTTGCGATTCCCGGCGGGCAGGTTGGGGGTCCGGCGGCGGATCTGGGCGGTGGTGCAGAGCGCACCGTGGCGGGGCGTAGCCGGCGGCCGATAGGCTCCGGTGATGCGTGCGAGGTTTCCGTGGTGGCGCCCTGTGAGCTTGAGCACGGAGGAAGAAAGGAAGAGGAATGAGGGGAAGTGATGGAGGGATAATAACCCGGTAGGCCAACTCCAAGGTATAACCCGGCCCAAAGGACGCTGCGCAGGATCCGGCTAAGGATAAAGAACTTTCGTCAGGCCCAAGTTTGTAGGCCCAGTAACCCGGATTGTGGGTTACGGTAAAGGAAGGTTAGGGTTCGTATGCCGTGTCCGGATAGGATCCAGGGTGCGCCTTGGAGAGTAAGCCAGGGGGTGCGGGTGCTTTATAAACCGACCCCTAGGATTAGTTAAGGGGGATCCAAGAACCCTAGTAGTACCGCCTGATATCGAGCATCCAGTGTATACAAGAGATCGAGTTAATATATTGAGATCGGAGACTCGGCGACTTGATTGCCGGCCACCAGATCGAGTTCCACCATGTTTTCCTCTGAGCTAAACCCTCTCCCAAACGCCTGTGTCGTCTTGCCCCAAGATCAGTTACCCCCGGTAACGTCTGCCGTGATAATCCCACGACAGTTGGCGCCCACCGTGGGGCCTGCGTCCAAAGGTGTTTACATCACGGGAGAAGCTCGGAAGAACATGGAGAATCTTGTCATCGGCGAGATCTACATCGACCACAAAGGAGAAAAGATGGTGGACGATTCCGGCTGGGGGCCAGAGTCGGATCACCTCGAGTCCGGATCTACTGTGACGGTCGGCCAGATCAACATCTTCATCGGTATGGTACGTACGCCTGATTTAAAGGGACAATATCATGTGCATACTACAGGAACTTCTAGCAGGGACAAAGAGACATTAAAGCAAGCGATAAACTCGGTTTCCTCGGCCGTGCCGGGATACCTGAGATGGGCGGAACAAGAGGTAACATGGAGCAGAAGAGATCACCCGGAAAGAATAGAGCGCCCAGGAGTCTTGGCATTGGTGGTTGCGCCACAGGTCAATGGTTATGAGCTGAAAAGGGTCCTGATGGACGGTGGAAGTAGCATTAACATCCTGTATTGGGAAACCTTCTTACGCATGAGCCTCAAAGAGTCCCAGCTACAGAAAAGTTCGACAGTCTTTCACGGGATCGTGCCGGGTCATGCAGCGAGCCCCGAGGGAAAGATCACCTTGGAGGTTGCTTTCGGAGAATCGACGGATAATTATCGAGTTGAGTGGCTCACGTTCGAGGTGGTCAAATTGCGCAGTCCTTATCACGCGCTGTTCGGAAGACCGGCTTATGCTAAATTCATGGCTAGGCCGTGTTATGTGTATTTGCAGCTAAAGATTCCGGGTCCTAAACGGACCATCACCGTACATGGGAACCGGGATATAGTGGCCGAGTGCGACGAAGGAGATTCAGTAATGGCCGAGCAAGCGTGCAGAAAAGAAGAACTCGAGTATTACCGGTCTCAAGTGAATCCGGATGATAGAACAGCTTTGAAAAGGCCGAATACTGAGGACGAGAGAGCGAAATTCAAGGCAGCACAAGACACCAAGAAGATAGATTTTGTTGAAGGTGATTCCAGTAAGCAATTTACTATAGGGTCTAACTTGGAAAGAGAGCAGGAGAAGGCACTTGTGGAGTTTATTCGTTCAAATGCGGACGTGTTCGCCTGGACACCTAGCGACATGCCGGGTATCCCTACAGAATTGGCGGAGCACAGTTTGCACGTGGATCCCAGGTCCAGGCCTGTGAAGCAGGGCTTGAGGAAGATGAATGAGGAAAGAAGGAAAGCCATAGGTGAAGAAATTGCTCGGCTACTGACAGCCGGCTTTATCATGGAAGTGTTTCACCCGGATTGGTTAGCAAATCCGGTTCTAGTAATGAAAAAGACTAACGAGTGGAGGATGTGCATCGATTTCACGAGTCTCAACAAGCATTGCCCAAAGGACCCGTTCGCGCTACCAAGGATAGACCAGATCGTAGACGCAGTAGCCGGGAGTGACTTGCTATGCTTCCTGGACGCATACTCCGGGTATCACCAAATTAAGCTTAAGAGGGAGGATTGGGAGAAAACATCATTTATAACCCCTTTTGGGGCCTTCTGTTATAAAACCATGACGTTTGGATTGAAGAACGCTGGCGCAACTTACCAACGGTGTATTCAAAAGTGCTTCGAGGACCAAATTGAACGCAACGTCCATGCCTACGTGGATGATGTGGTTATCAAAACCAGGAAGGCGGAGACGTTTATCGATGATCTAAAGGAGACGTTCAAAAACTTGAGGAGGTATCAGATGAAGCTTAACCCGACAAAGTGCGTGTTCGGAGTTCCAGCCGGGAAATTACTCGGCTTTATCGTTTCCGAGAGAGGAATTGAGGCAAACCCGGACAAGATCAAAGCTATCCAGAGTCTGAAAAAGCCGGAAAATTTAAAGCACGTTCAAAAACTCACGGGCTGCGTGGCAGCCTTGAGCCGATTCATATCAAGACTCGGAGAAAAGGCAATACCCTTGTACCGGCTCTTGAGAAAGTCAGACAAATTCGTATGGGATCAGGAGGCGGATGAGGCGTTCGAGGCACTTAAAAAGCAGATATCTGAACCACCAGTGCTAGCGGCTCCGGGTCCTAAAGAGCCTATGTTGCTGTATGTGGCAGCAGGCCCCCGAGCCGCCAGTGCAGTAGTGGTCGTGGAGCGTAAAGAAGATGGGAAAGGTTATCCAGTTCAGAGGCCGGTTTATTATGTCAGTGAGGTATTGTCGGAAGCAAAGCAGCGCTATCCGCATTGGCAAAAGCTGGTTTTCGGGGTCTTTATGGCCAGCCGGAAATTGAAGCCGTATTTCCAGGAACACCCCATAACGGTGGTTAGCTCAATACCAATGTCGGATATCATCAGGAACTCGGATACGACTGGAAGAATAGCCAAATGGGTGATAGAAATGGGGGATTATCACATCAACTACGAACCCAGGTCAGCAATCAAATCTCAAGCTTTAATTGATTTCGTTAACGACTGGACACATACATGCATGACTACAACAGTTCCAAACTCCGAGTCATGGATCATGCACTTCGATGGATCTAAGCAATACGAGGGATCAGGAGCTGGAGTGGTGCTAACGTCACCCAAAGGAGATAAATTAAGTTACGTACTACAAATTCACTTTGACTGTTCCAACAACGTGGCCGAGTATGAGGCCCTATTGCATGGCTTAAAGGCGGCCAAGGAGATGAACATCAAGAGGATACGATGCTTCGGAGATTCGGACCTTGTGGTACAGCAGGTGTCAGGAACTTGGGATAGAAAGGACGCAACTATGGCAGCATACCGCAGGGAAGTTGATAGGGTTGCAGGATGTTTTTCCGGGTATGAGGTAGAGCATATAGACAGAAGAAAGAATGAGGCAGCCGACGCACTCGCCAGACTCGGCTCGCGCAGAGAGCCGGTTCCACCTAACGTTTTCCTGGACGAATTATGGCGACCATCAGTTAAAACCGAGTCAGAGGAGGAATTGGCAAATCAAGACCCGGATTCAGGACTTGTGGCCACTGTACGTACTATTCCCGAGTGGACAGAACCGTTTTTGGCCTACCTATCACGAGGCGAGTTACCACAGCAGGAGGTATTAGCAAGGCAAATTTTGAGGCGAGCAAAGGGATATTCTATCATCAATGGGGAATTATACAAGAGAAGCGCAGCATGAGTCTTTTTGCACTGCGTAGCGCCAGAAGAAGGCCGACAGATTCTCAAGGAAATCCATGAAGGCGACTGTGGACATCTTGCATCCACAAGATCTCTTGTGGCTAAAGCTTATCGACACGGATTTTTCTGGCTCACGGCTCTAGCAGATGCGGAACGATTGGTAGCAAGGTGTGACGGATGTCAAAGGTACGCTCGCCAAACCCATGTGCCGGCTATGGAGTTACGGACCATCCCGTTAACTTGGCCGTTCGCTGTCTGGGGTATGGACATGGTTGGCCCCTTTCATATGTCACCATGCAAGAAGACACATCTTTTGGTGGCTATTGATAAGTTTACCAAGTGGGTTGAGGTTATGCCAGTTACTAATTGCGAAGCAGCTACAGCAGTCAAGTTCCTGAAAAGTATTATCTACCGGTTCGGGTATCCCCACAGCATAATTACCGACAATGGAACCAACATGTCCCTTGGTGAGATGGAGAAGTTCTGTGGCAACAATGGAATCCGGCTTGATGTTGCATCAGTGGCTCATCTAGAGGCCAATGGACAAGTGGAGAGGGCAAACCAAGAATTGCTTCGTGGATTAAAACCACGATTGCGAGTCCCCTGTATCAGGGCAGCTGGTGCATGGGTCGAAGAACTTCCTTCTGTGGTTTGGGGTATCAACACTACACCTAACAGATCCACTCAAATGACACCCTTCTTCATGGTCTATGGTGCGGAGGCAGTGTTACCGAGTGACATTATTCACGACTCACCACGAATATCAGCTTACGTCGAAGTGGAGAATGAAAAAAACCCGGCAGGACGCCGTAGATATGTTAGAAGAACAAAGGGAACAAGCCCTGGAAAGATCAGCCATATATCAGCAAGATCTACGGAGGTATCACAGCCGGCGCGTGAAAACCCGGGGTCTTCCAGGAAGGAGACCTGGTTCTGCGCCTGGTACAGTCAAACGAAGGAAAACACAAGTTATCACCACCATGGGAAGGACCGTTTATCATAAGCCGGAATCTGCATAACGGATCATATTACTTGGTAGATGCAAGGGAAGAGTCGGCTACAGTTAATGACACCGCTCATACCACTTCATCTATGCAAGAAAGAGACAGACCATGGAACGTGGCGCAGCTACGTCCGTATTATACTTAGTAAAGATTATATTGGCAAGTGGAATTGCACGGTGTAACAGGCAGCAGGTTTCAGACGTACTCTTTTCCTATCCAGGGTACCCTTGGGGACTGGATGGGTTTTTAATGAGGCGGCCTGCTGACCTAACTTTTTCATATCAAGTAAAGAGGTGGTTATTCTCATGTTCTTCACTCTCAGCATGTCGCATATATAGGTCTTGGGGGCTGATTGCTTGAATAGCACAGTTGAAAACTCAAAGACCCGGCCTCGATGCCTATGAGTTATAAGGGCCGGTCACTCGCAAACGAGTACGGCTGCAATCTTATAACCGAACAAAGGAGCCAAATTTTCTTGACTCATCTTACTTAAGCTCGATGTGACTCGCACTAAAATGGCATGATTTGCTCGCTTACGATTACAATCAGCCATGAAGCCCAATGGGACTTGGTTGACCCTGTTTCGTACAGATGTAACAACATGATATCCATGCGAAAGCCGGCTTATAGTATCAGATAGTCAAAAGGGTCATCTAAACCACAAGTTATGCAGAGTACAGGGCTGATAGCCGGAAACTCAACGATTATTAAGCATAACTTCAAAACCTATGTGAAACGGCTCTGGGCTTTTTGGACTTAGCAGCAAGCAAATGCGTTCTCCTTGAAAGATCACGTTTCCTAGACTCGGAATCCGGGTCTTGGGGGCTCGGGATCTCGAAAACGAGAAAAATTGTTTGATTGTTAAAATTCAAAAATCCAAAAATCCGAAGTCTTGGGGACTTAGCAGCAAGTCCGCTTGTCAACACCCATGAGACCCGGAAACCGAATTTCACAAAAGGAACAATAAAGAAAGCCGGATATCGAGAGCAGATGAGTTCAAAAATGGATAAATTTAAAAGGCCAGAAGAGGCATAGAGTATATCAAGATCTTAGCGTACATTACAAAATCCCGGTGAAAGATATCAAAGGTGCACAGGCGCACCACCCAAAATATAATTGTTTAAACAACACATCGGCCGACTGACGCATAAGAAGAGGCATTAAATATCAGGTATCACTCGGCGTCCATCTTGGCCTTGCCCTTGCCATCATTGGTGGTAGCAGCAGCACCCGGATCAGTAGTACCAGCCCGCGCAGGAGGTGGAACGACTGGTGTTGAGGTATCGGGTGCAGAACCGGCTTCAGCTTGCTTTTTGGCAGCCTCCGCCCTCAACTTAGCAGCTTCCTCCTTCCACCGAGCCAGCATATCATACGGCTCGGGAAGATCCGACTTAACCGCTTCACCAGCAGCATCATATGCAGGAACGAGGGAATCAACATCCAGGTCGTCGCGATCACGCTGGCCGGGTAACGGACCTCCTTCTGGACAGCCTGAAAATCCTTCACTGAGAACTTGGACCCATCAAGCTTGAACTCCGGAAAGCTGCCCATAAGCTTCACTAGCTCGAGCTTAGGGAAATAAGCCTTAGCAAGCGCAAGCCCCCGGGTTATTCCAACCCGGCAAGACGAGCGTTTCCAGTGCCAAATCCACTCGGGGATAGTGGAGAAGGCATCCAGCATTCTCTTCAGATCGACATGCCCCTTACCCGGCCAACGTAATTCCTGAAGGATCCATTTGGTTCCGGCGCATAGCTGCCGGATAACGCTCTTGATAGTTTTCAGCCTGGCAATGTCATCCTCATCCGGCATCACTTCGTCCGGGCCTGAAGAAATGGAAACATGAGTCGGGAAAACTCTGGCTATTTATCAAAAGGATAACCCGGAGGAAGAAACGTACCAAGCAAAGCACGATACGTGTCAGCAATTTGGACAGAAAGGCTTGTTAGATCATCTTCTGCTTTGTGAGCCCTTTTCCTATACTTCCTCATTATCATCCTATTCCTCCTGGCCTCAGCCTCGGCTGCTTCACGCAGAACCACCTCCTTTTCAATGAGCTTGGTGGCATCTGCCAGTTTCTCCTCAGATTGAGTCACGAAAGACAGCATGGACGCAACGAAGGATTAGCCGGGTAAAGGGGCAAGTTATCAGTCGCTTGTATCATAAAGTCCCAAGCAAATTATGAATCAATTCACTCGGAACTTGGGGACTGGATAAGGACACAAGCAGCGTTAGTCGGATTTACCTCGTGTTTGGCTATTAAAGCCCCCAAGATGTTTTCTTCATTAGCCCTCAAAGTGCGCAGGGTTTCGAGCATCTGGGTAAACGTCAGGTCCTCGGGCTGGGCACGGGAAGAGCCGGCAGCCTGATCGCCTGGTGGGGGAGCTCTCCCCGCCCGTGGGGTCGAGACCCGGACGGTTTGAGTATCCGGGTTAGGAGAACCCATCCTCGTATCCAGAACCTCGATCTCCTCGTCCACTGGTTCCAACGAGGAAGGAGACCCGGTGGCTCGGTGAAGTATATCGCCCAAGGGGCCTTGTTCCTGGTTATTCTCAGTGTCACCGCCAGTCGCGGCATCTACGTTCTCAGTCGGCTCCTCTGTCCGATGGTTACCCGTCTCTACATTCTCCGGGTCACTGACGGTGGCTTGAGTGCTAAAAGAAAGATAAGAGGAGGCAGTTAGCAGTGGTGATTGAAAATTGTCAGGCATCAAAAGAAGTCATATAGCAAAAACTTACCCGGCATTCACGGTGTAGTCTGGCGGGAGCTCGCCGCTGGAAGCAGACGAAGTCGCCACAGGGACCACTAACGGAACCCGGAATTGCCCGGCACGTGGATGGTTAGGAGAAGGGTGGCGTCGAGGAGAGTCGGAAGGACGAGACGGAGGAGCACTGGCACGATGGACGGAGGAGGTGGAGATGCCCGGGTTAAGGGGATCTTCACCCGGGGAGCTCCGAGTTACTCTGCGCTTGGCTGGAAGAGAATCCTTCAAGTACGACGAGTTCGATAATTGATGGTTAAGTCGTCGCATGGCGTCAAAGGAGTAAGGTTCAGAGGATAACGAGGAGAAAGGAACCTTGGACACTGCCCCTCTGGTCTTCCTCTTGGCTCCAACTGTTGCCTCTTGATCAGATTCGGTAGCCTCCGGGTCATCCTCGTTGTTCTCACCTTCGTCCTCCAGCCCTGCGAACCGAGTGTGCGTCCGTGGGAAAAAGTTAAATGGGAGGAAAATGATGCAAGTAAAAATAATACAAGTTCCGGGCAAGTACCTTCACTATAATCGGCCGGCTCGTCCTCTTCTTCCGGGTTTCTGGAAGGGGGGGAGGGTTCAACTCTCCAGAAGGGGTCATCAGCCTAAGACAAAAGGATGAAATTAAGGGTTAGAAGATGTATCAAGTCAAAGTGTGGAAATAAGTTATGAATATCGGATATTACCGCTGGAGCCGGGTTTTCCCGAGTAAATGGGGGCAACCCGGCGATGTTCTTTATCACCTCTAGCTTCTCTGTCAAGAAGCCCTTGATGGTCTTGTTGGTGTCGCCGGTCGCGAAGCTCTTGGTGGAATATCGGAGTGCATCCGTGGTATGCCCCGAGTACTCGCACATTAATTTGGTGCGGATGGAATTGGGTTGGATTCGAAAATCAACCCATGTTTTCACTAAATTGAGCCCAAGGAGGCCTTGGGCTGAGAGGATGGCTATTTTGGCTAACAAGGCCTTGGGCTGAGAGGATGGCTATTTTGGCTAACAAGGGAAGGATCACCTCCCTGTCTGAGTCAGGGGCAAAGGCATTGAAAGACTCGGAAGGCTCGAGGAGGCCCTCCGAGTAACCCGGCAGTCTCTTCTCGCCGGGTGGAGAAGTGTCATAGCAGTAGAAGAAGGATAATTGCCAGTGCTTGACATGAGAGTTCAGACTGAGGGTTGGCATTGGGGAGTTTTTACGGCGTTGGATGGATACCCCGCCGCATGTGAGAAGTGCTCCGTCGCCGCTTTCGCGGCACGGCTTGCACTGGAACAGTTCAATGAAGAGAGTCAAACTTGGCGGAGTGCACAAGTATGACTCGGATAGGACAATGAAGTGGGTAATATTCAACATAGAGTTAGGCCCTATGTCGAACACCCGGAGGCCGTAGTGGCTCAGGACTTCGCGAAAGAAAGGGTGACCCGGAGGGCGGAATCCCCGGGTCACGTGCTCTACAAAGCAGATTACCTCGCCGTCGGTGGGAGTAGGCCGGGTCTCGTCACCCGGCGCCCTCCAGTGAATGTCCTTCTGAGGGGGAAGAACCCCTAACTCGGCCAATTCTTCCAGTTTGGCCTTGGTGACAGTAGATCGCCCCCAATTGGCGGATATGGATTGGGTTGTCTTCGCCTGGGCCGGCTGTTTCTCTTGCCTTTTGGGAGCCATGGGGTCGACCTGCAAAATACAAGAAAAGAGGTACAGAAAATGAGACTCGGAAGTATGGGGGCATCAGGAAAACGTGAAAACTAAGAACTATCCGGGTATCACGCCATGAAGTGGAGATTGCAAGGTATCCGGGTATTAAGTATAACTATGGAGATTATTGGTCACTTACGTATGGAAAGGTGTTTGGGGAGGACGGATGGTTGCCCATGTATCTACTGCAAGCAAAATAGCCGGAAAAGGAGGATTTTCCGGGTGTCAATGTTATGTGCGGAAAATTGAGGTGAAACGGATCTAGATTGGAAAACTCGCGAATGATTCTACGAAAAGATTGGTGATTAATAATGGTAGGAGGGCGATGTGTGATCATCAAACAGGTTGTTGAAGAAGTTAGCAAGCATCTAAGCCGTCTAAATTCGGTGTGACGAAGAAACGGCCCACATGTTGACCTAGATCCAATCTGGGATGAATCGAGAAATTGTGAGGCCAAATTAAACAAGTACAAGGAACTTACTGGGAGATCTTGGAGTTTAGTGTGACGACTGTGGACAGCGTGGCTCGAGCGCCCCTCTGCGATTCTTGGCGAGCGGGGCGAGCGCGCAGCGGTGAAGTTTGGCGGTGGCGCGGGATGGTTCGAAAGTGGATGCGGCCGGTGGTGGCTTTGCACCGGCGGCGAGCGCGAAATTCCTGCGGTGGTGTTACGAGGGCGCAAGGAGTGAAGAAGGAAAGGAGAAAATGGAGTGAGGCGTTGGGTTCTAGGTCATCCCCTGAACGCTATTTATAAGGCAAGGGTGAGCTTATCCCAACGGCCGGAAGCCGGAAATTATGGGGAATGGTTATCCGCGCGGATCCTACGAGAAATGCTTCAAGTATTGAGCAAGGTATCTGGACGAAAAAGAGAAGGAGATCCACCCCGTGATATCAGGGTCAATTATCGAGTATAGAATCTTGACATTTTTATTGGGGTTTAGACCTGGAAAGTTAAGCCAGGTATTTTGGAGAAAAGCCGGGTTACTATATGGCCACCATGGAGTAAGGCCTAGCTATCTATTAAAGCACCTTAACTCGGCCTCCATATACTTGTGTGTTTGATATTCTTACAGGGAATAGCGAGCGCTTCAAGGAAGGATCCGTGAAGCCCAAGCTATTCTGGGGACTACTGATGGAGGGATAATAACCCGGTAGGACAACTCCAAGGTATAACCCGGCCCAAAGGACGCTGCGCAGGATCCGGCTAAGGATAAAGAACTTTCGTCAGGCCCAAGTTTGTAGGCCCAGTAACCCGGATTGTGGGTTACGGTAAAGGAAGGTTAGGGTTCGTATGCCGTGTCCGGATAGGATCCAGGGTGCGCCTTGGAGAGTAAGCCAGGGGGTGCGGGTGCTTTATAAACCGACCCCTAGGATTAGTTAAGGGGGATCCAAGAACCCTAGTAGTACCGCCTGATATCGAGCATCCAGTGTATACAAGAGATCGAGTTAATATATTGAGATCGGAGACTCGGCGACTTGATTGCCGGCCACCAGATCGAGTTCCACCATGTTTTCCTCGGAGCTAAACCCTCTCCCAAACGCCTGTGTCGTCTTGCCCCAAGATCAGTTACCCCCGGTAACGTCTGCCGTGATAATCCCACGACAGGAAGTGAGCCGTTGGGGTTAGGGTTACCCCTAAGAGCATATTTATAATGGTTCGGGTGGATAAGTTTAGTTCAACGAGCGGGAGTTGGAAATTGCGGAGTAACGACCATCTGTTTGAGTTTTGCGAGATACGCTTTAAGTGTTGAACGTGATATCTGGGCAGAAATAAGAAGGAGATATTCTTCATAATATCAAGATCAGTTATCGAGTAAAGTGCAGGATCTTGACATTTTTATCAGGGCTTAGACCCGGAAAGCTAAGCCGAGTGTTTGGAGAGAAGCCGGGTTACTCTATGGCCACCGTGGAGTTGGGCCTAACTATTTGTCAAAAGCACCTTAACCCGGCCTCCCTACACTTGTACGTTTGATATTTTTTCAGGGAATAGCAAGCGCTTCAAGGAAGGATCCGTGAAGCCCAAGCTATTCTGAGGACTACTGATGGAGGGATAATAACCCGGTAGGCCGATTCCAAGGTGTAACCCGACCCAAAGGACGGTGCGCAAGATCCGGTTAAGGATAAAGAAACTTCTGGAAGGCCCAAGTCTGTAGGCCTCGTAACCCGGATTGTGGGTTACGGTGAAGGAAAGTTAGGGTTTGTATGTGGAGTTCGGGTAGGATTCAGGGTGCGCCTTGGAGGGTAAGCCAGGGGGTACGGGTGCTTTATAAACCGACCCCTAGGTTTAGTTGAGAGAAATCTAAGAACCCTAGCAATATCGTTCGGTATCAAGTATCCAGTGTAACACGAGACTTGAGTTAATATCTTGAGATCGGAGACTCGGCGACTTGATTGCCGGCTACCAGATCGAGTTCCATCATGTTTTCCTCTGAGCTAAACCCTCTCCCAAACGCCTGTGTCGTCTTGCCCCAAGATCTGTTACCCCCGGTAACGTCTGCCGTGATTATCCCACGACAGCGTTATCCCTCCGGTTCAGAACAGAGAGGAGGGAAAAACTAGAGGAGGAAGAAGAAGGGAGATGGCGGCGGGCAAGGAGGAAGAGGGAGAAGGGAACTAGGGTTTCTGGGGTTTCTCCTTGGTAGATAAAGAGAGGGGAGGAGGGGGAGCACGTGATGGTGGATGGAGTTGGACCAGGTCCTCGTGCTCCTTGTTGTTCGTACGGAGAAGAAAGAGGAGGTGGGCTGCCTCCCAAACGTTTTTTTTCTTTTTATTATTATTCCCTTTTTTTTGTAGAAAGAGAAAAGGAGAGGAAGGAAGGGAAAAATAATGGTTAAAAAATCATGAACTCACTTTTATGAATTATACAATTCAAATGCCCCAGTGCATGATTCTTTGTTTTTGAAAATTCTAAAATGTGCCAAAGTTTTGACTTTGAATTCACAATAAAAGGAATTTTCATTTAACCAAGCAATAAAAATTAATTCCACTTCAATTTTTTATTGAAAACCAATTGATGTGTTCTGTTAATGATTTGATGTGAAAACATTGGAACATGTTTGAACTTTTAAATTGTTTTGAGTTTTCTTTTAAGATTGGTTTGAAACAAATGTGCAATGCATATGATGCATGATGCAATGCAAGGAAAAAAAAAAAAACAACCAAATCTAATTGGGGGGAAAATCCCCCGGGTGTTACAGCTTTATCGCCAAGCCGGCTTATAAACCTGCTTACAGCAGATTCAGAACCCGTCAATCTTTGGACATATTTTAGACACGTAGGTGTTTTGATGTTTAATATTGCTTTGATATTTTCTGGGTTTACCTCTATTCCTCTGTGAGAAACGATAAAACCTAGAAGCTTTCCTAAGGGAACCCCGAATACACACTTTAATGGATTCAACTTCATTTTGTAAGTGTGGAGATTGTCGAAGGTTTCTCGTAGATCTTCAAGGAGCGTATGCTTTTCCTTGGAAACGACAGCACTATCGTCCACATAAACATGGACGTTTTTACATATTTGATCGTGTAAACATCTCTGCATTCAGCGCTGGTACATTGCGCCGGCATTCTTCAGACCAAAAGGCATGGTTATATAATAGTACGTTCTATAGAGTGTTATGAAAGAGGTTTTTATTTGGTCTTCTTCTTTCATGCGTATTTGATGATATCCGAAATAAGCGTCCAAAAAGCATAAAAGCTCTGAGCCAGCGGTGGCATCTATTGTTTGATAGATTAGTGGTAACGCGAACCTATCTTTTGGGTACAATTTGTTCAGACCGGTGTAGTCTATACACATCCTAAGAATATTACCATCCTTCTTCAAGACTAATACTAGGTTCGCACACCAATCAGTATGTATAACTTCCCGGATAAAATCAGCTGCCAAAAGCCGGATAATTTTCTGGCCAATAGTCTTCCGTCTTCTTCCATCGAAACGACGGAGACCCTGTTTGACGGGTTTTGATCCTGGAATAACCTTCAATTGGTGCTCAGCAAGTTCCCATGGTACATCTGGCATATCGGCAACGACGAATTCATGTTCCCAGTTCTCACGGAGGAACTTGATGAGCGTGCTTTCCTATGCGTCGGTCATTCCTGTTCCCACAACGACGAATTTTGTCAGGTCTTTGGGATCCAGTATGATCTGCTTTGTGTTCTCACATGTTTGAAGCTACCAGCTGGCCTTCGGCTTTCTTTTCCTACCGGCATTTCTGTCGGGGAAACTTCTTTGGCTCTCCTTCAGCTCTTCCTTCCTTATTACCTATTCTGCGCAAAGGTCGTTGCCCCTCTCCAGCTTGTTTGTCAGCTTGAAATCTCCTTCAATGGTGATTACTCCGCCTTTTGGCCCGGTCATCTTAAGATTGTTGTAGATGTAGCACGAGCTTGCCATGAATTTGGCGAAAGCCGGACGTCCGATTATTGCATGGTATACACTTTCGGATGGTACTACTTCAAAAGAAATTGTCTCCTGGCAGAAGTGTTCCGCCTTTCCGAAGGTTACTTCTAGGAAAATTTCTCCTAGGGACTGTGCTCGCCTACCAGGAACAATGCCGTGAAAATGCACATTGCTATGTCTGAGCTGGGTTTTGGAAAGGTGCAAATTTTCCAAAGTACTCAAGTACATGATATTGATGCTTGATCCTCCGTCCATCAGCACCCTTTTGAGCCTAGTGTTTTGAACAATAGGACTTACGACTAAGGCGTGTGTGCCGGGTTCCGGGATATTACAGGGATGATCTGAATGATCCCAAGTAATTGGCCTCTTTGACTACTTCAAGTACTTTGGAGTTGGAGGCACAACCGCGTTGATTTCTCGCAGCGTTCGTTTTGCCTGCTTAGCCGATGGAGTCGCAAGGAAAGTTAGGTTACATTATCCTTCGACTCTCGGGAACTTGGGTTCGCGTTTCCATTGCTGTTCCTAGATTTTATCGTCAGTATCAGACTCACTTTCGTCTTTGTCAGCTTTCGACTTTTGCTTTTTGAGCTTCCTTTTGGAATTTTTTTTTCTTTGTTCCCGGATCCTATAGTGCCTTTCATGTGCTTATTTAGCCGGTATTGCGCGTTTGTATGGGTAGGCTTCCCAAATTGCGAATGGTGGACACGGGATTCCGACTTAATCTTGTCCCACTTTTCCTTGTAGTAGGAGATAGGTTTCCTGTTTTTAGTGTTTTCCCTTCCATCTGCTGCCATTATCCTTTCCAAAGGGTACGTTTAACTCTTTGGGTATTGGCTGTGCTTCTAGAGTAGCCTGCTTTTCAGAACGAGATGCCTTTTTTTGCTTGGACCAAAGCATCAATATTTCCGTCTCTCACTCTAATGTCGTCTTCGACCGTTGCATGCTCATTGGCGGTTGTGAGCATAGAACCTAAGTCATTGTGCTATTTCGACCCAACCATTAACGGTACGAGGCCGGGTTTTAGGCCATTGATGAAAACATGCATTGCTTGTACATCACTTATTTTAGAGCAACTGTTCTTCATTGCTGTCCAGCGTGAGATAAAGTCGACGTACGATTCATCGTCATATTGGACGCAACGGTTCAGCTGGTTGATGCTCTTGGGGCGTTTGTACGTACCCCGGAAGTGCTGAGCGAAAACTCTAGCCATATCCTTCTAGCTGTCCACCGTTTTTTATGGAAGGCCGTTAATCCAATCACGAGCTCCATCCAGCAACATTAAGGGCAGGAATTTTACATCTTCCAGGTATGTTCCTTTGTTGATATGGATGGCAGTATAGTAATCAGAGGGCCATGTATCCAGGTTTTTACTTCCAGTATACTTTTGATAAATTGGCCCAACTTTGGCGAAGCCGGAATGTAGATTGATTCTCCGGATCCTATCAGTGAAACACTTTGGACCGAAGTATAGATCGTATCTATCCGCCTTATCGACGTGTGCGGAATACCTTCCAGCTGAATTGCAGAGGGGGATCTACTCCTCTCTGGTCCATTGTTGCATGCATACGCTCTTCTGGGATCATCCGTATTTCTTGCCACATCCCGTCCTTTGGAATAAGGCGGATTTCTACTCCTTGCCCTTTCTTTGTTCCTTGGAGAGGTTCGGGATCTCTCTCGCCTGTGAGGATTGTCGCATCTTCCGGTTTTATCGTCCGGGTGTCTTGGACGCGGCATTGCTTTTCCGTCTCTTCGGTTTTCTCCTCCCGTTCTTTGTCATCAAGGGGTTTTGCATTATTTCTTCCTTTCGGTGGATGGGATCCTGTTCTGGACGCAACATCCTTGTTATCCGGGATTTTCTTATCCTTTTTGGGATCTCCCTTCTTTTTCTTCGAACCACCTGAATCCAGGTTCGCCTGTATCAGGTGCACCAGCGGCGCCGTGGCAGTTTTGCACAAGGCTAAATCAGAATGTAGCTTGCCTAAACGTGTTTTTCCTTGCTGTTTTTGTTGTAGTGATTTTCCTAGGAAAGCATACACTCCTTGTAGCTTTTCGTCGTTAGAGTACAGATCATCGTTAAGGATGGCGAACGCGGCTTCTGCATTTTCGGCTGCAGTTTTTTAGATGCGTTCGCCCTTAACATTTGTGTTGTTAACATGCCTTTGCCAAGATGGGTTTTCAACCCGCCTTCTTGCTGGCAGCTCTTCCGGCTTTGAAATTCCGGGTAACCGCGTAGGTTTAATTCCAGATCGGTTCCGGGTGCTCGTATTTCTCGATTTCTCCTTTCTGTATTTTGATGCCAGCCTGAGTTTTAAGGAGGTTTTCCCGAGTTCGGAATAGGTGTTGCTTCTACCGCATTATTGCTTATCTCTTCGCTTCCAACACTTCTGGCGGCTCATCACGTGCAACCGGTGTTTGGATCAGATCGATCTCCTCCTGTTCCATATTTGCGGGACATGGATTTCAGTCTTTTTCTTCTCCGCCGATTTTACGCCACTGCTACCTCCAACTTCCAGGTTTTGGTTGGCGATGTGTGCCAATTTCTCCATATTTTTCTTCTGGGATTTGGATAGCAGCTTTCTGGCGGATTTCTTTTTCTTCTTGGAGGATGGAGGTTTTTTTGTTTGGTTCATCTTCTGTCAATTCTTTGACGTCAGAATAAGTCGGACTAACTTCGCCGTCCTCCTCTTCTCCTTCTTCCTCATTATCTGGCGGAGGTGTCCTAGGGTCTTCTTCCTCTTCCTCTTCGGCATCCGACTTTCCACTTGGTTTTGCCATGAGTACTTCATGAAAGCTTCCCTGCAGAGATTTCACCTTTCTTTCGAAGTTCCTCATCTTCATCCCCGGAATCTGTGTTGTACCTAGCAGATCCGGATTCCGAGTCCAATCCTGTCTCAATAGCAGTTAGTATGGACTCAGCTTCCGAGTCCGTCGCCTGACTGGCGGATGTCGGATCTTCCACCTTATCTGTGGGATTTGTATTTTCTGCCTGTTCCACGGGACTATCATCTTTCGTGTTTTCGGCGATCTCAAACGGCACCATGCCAATAAAGTGTGATCTGGCTGCAGGCATCTCCGGAGAGGCGGCAAATCCAGACATATTTTGGCGATATGGGAGCTTGATCTTCCCCTATGTATGAATAGGACAGATCTGAGCAGAATCCGGCATTGAAGCCTTCCTCTATTGGGCATACGGCGGATGGGATAAAATCACTTCCACCACGGAATCCCATTGCTTCCGCTGTCAAACCGATAAAAATATAGGTAGATCCAATCAGTAGGACCCAGGCACTTACCAGATGATTCCGCACCGACATATAGGATCCGTTGTCGAGGAAGCGTCCGACACTGCCGTCAAATTCTAGGCTTACGATAGTGATCGTGATGCCGATTCCACCGAGTATTCCCGCTCGAAACGTAACTCCCGACTCCGCTAGCCCAACGGTGGGCGCCAATTGTCGAGACTTCGTAGTTAGAATCATGAACGGGGGTGCCATAACCTACTGGAAGAACCGTGGGTGAAAACTTCAGAGTACTAAAAACGAGGACACGAATTACCAAGGTTCGGTATGACGCAACTAGGCGGCGCTCCTACTCCTGCAATCTCACTAAAATCAGGGCTGAAGCCTGAAGTATAGAGAGTAGAATTGTGAGTATGGTTTCGCTAACTCGACGAGAATGAAATTCCCGGCGAGTTGGCTTCTAGCTAACTTGTTCTCTCTTTTGCTCCCGTCCAGCTTTATATAGATAGCCAGGCTAGGGCTTACAGGAAAGAAATTTAGAAGACTACGAAAAGCATCTAAACTTGGAAAGTAAGGAATTTGGCTTCTTCTCCAAGTTTCACCACTTTTGGTCCGTGGTCTGGGTTCTTCTAGAATCCGGCTTCCTGCGCGTCAGTTTACTGGGCCGCCCAATGGACTCCGTTCCATTTCCTGTGAGCCACCCTGGTAATTCGGCCTTCGGCCAATGCCGGACATACCCTCATTTGGCATATATCCGGTAGTTCATTACACTTTCTAGGTCATACCCAGATATCACCGTTATAGTCACCAGTTATGGAAAGACGGTTGATGATATCCAAAGTATAACTTTTGATCAAACTGTCACTAGATATTCTCATAGGATAGGAATTATATTCAAAGTTAACTTCATATGCATTTTCTAAAACACATAATTATTATTCAGTCTCTTTTAGAAACAACATACACTTTGGTCGGTTCTGTATTATTGTTATCCTAACAATAAACTCCTATGTTTTGCTAGACTTTCAACCAAGTCCGTGATCAGGAAAATATGATCATCTCATAAATTATAAGCTAATCTTAGAGATAAGATTAGGAACTCTTGTTAGTTTATGTCTTCACACCCGCACAAATATTTTCCTTTGAAACCCCATTTTTCAAGTGCTATAACGGTTGTAGCATGATGACATAAACTTAATTATAAACTTGAAGATAGAATAGTAATTGAATATTATTGTCTCTGGGGAAGACCTCCAACAGTTTCGCTGTTAGCACGGGGCGAAGTGGTGGCCTCAGTTTGTTCTAGAATAATAAATAAGGCTTATGGTTTGTCCTTGAAATTTTACCGTACTCGCAGTATCATATTGATGTCATATTTAAAAAAGTTGGAAAGGATCCATGATGAGTAACGAGTGAGTATGGACCGGACATGGTCGATGTAGTCTTGGTGTGCCTGGCGTGTATTGGGGGTGACACTTACCACTCGCGGCCCCAGTAGGAAAATGTTGAAACTATACTTACATTTGTAAGATAAATAACATTAAAACTTGGTTCAAACGGTACATAATTCAATCAAACTTAATATAGTTCACTAAAATTTAACACAGTTCACTCCCTAAATTATGGCGGACCAGGTAGGTTCCCACCGGTGTAGGTGCTAGTCACCGGCGGCACTTGGCGTAGTAGTATTTGGGGAAGGCATGCGCCAGCGCTCCCACCGGTGGTGTGTGGCGGCGCCAAGGACACCTTGATGGCGAACTGCATCTCCTGCCATCCATTCGGGTTCGGGACAATCCCTCTCCTAGTTATCATCATCTTCCTCCTCCATCGCTTGTGGAGGTAGAGGTAGTGGCGGTGCCACCGGCTGCCCGGGCTCGTCTCTCTCACGCACAACTTTTCCCTTTGAAAGCTCACTTTTGAAATGTTATAACGGTTGTAGCATGATGACATAAATTAATTCTGAACTTTGTACATTGAATAATAATTGAATATTATTTTCTCTAGGTCATATCTCTAACATACATCTGCTAGGCTACTGGCTGCTGCACACCACGTGCAGTGTAGATGCTCACCCCAGTCTCCGCCATTGCCTCACTGCTCCTCCTCCAACTACTTCTCCAGTGCGTGTGAGTGCCGCTGGTGACTCACCCGCGCTGACCTTCGAGACTGCTCGTCAAAACTGTCTGCAATGGTAGCCAGGTCTGCCATCGCATCCAATGCCGCATTGGGACGACCTATGGGCTTGACATGGATGCCATCGAAGGCGAGCTTCACACGCACGAGACATGGAGGAGAGGACGCCCCGCTAGTGGATGGGTCGTGAATTCACCCAATCCAGCTCCGACGAACCTCCGACGTGGAGGATTCGTGGCCGGCGAGCTCGATTAGGCGCGTGCGGTTTCTCCACGGTCGATGATGGAGGTCAGTTTTTGACGGTATTTCTTATGTGTCCACTTGTGTTAAGATTTTCCAGAAACTCGGCTTTCTTGTGTATTACCCTTGTGTAGAATGTTGTAACAATTTCTGACATATGCTAGAAAGAGTTTTCACCAATGTTACAAACGTATATTTATTTAATGTTGGATGCATGGCGTTTGTCACATTTACTTTTAGTTTTACTGTAACCAAATTTAGAATTGTTGCACACATTGTTTTTTTTTTCTACGTGGGTGCGCTCTAATTGCTGCAAAAATATTCACGACTTTTACTGATTATAGGGGGAAAATGTAAACCACGCTGCATAAACAGAGTGTGGATGGTTTTTGTTGGAATGATTGGATGCACCGGATTTATCCAGTTAAGTTTTTTTTTTTGAGGGGGATTTATCCAGTTAAGTGAGTTATCTATTTAAGTGTATCGGCAGACGGCCAGCGCACCCCGTTTAATTTCGAACGACAAAAAGGAGAGACAGGAGATGTATTCGATACGATAATAATGGACCGAGACATGGCCCAGCAATAACTCCGACCCGCGCCCATGCTGGACCACTTCTAATCCATGGCATCCAACGCCCTGACTTGTGGGCCTCGTCGTCGACATCCCAATACCACCCACAGAATCCGTCGCCCATTTCCTTTTTCACCGCATACGGTTTCCAGTGCCATGCCGCTCGCGTCGCGTCCTTCTCTTGCCGTTGCGTGCGTGACCGCATACCCTCCATGCGGCCTCCGCGCCTCTACTGTCCGATCCGAAAACAACGGCCAGCAGCGCTTCTCAGATCCGCAAGCTCCGCGATATTTATCCCACGCGCGGCGGCCTCGAAGCTCCACGGGAAACCCTTTTCGTGTCTCACGCCGCCGGTAACCAACGCCGTCGACGTGAGCCTTTCGTGTCCCTCTTCTCCACTACTCCTCCCTCTACTGTCCGGTGCCTTTTGGGAATGCGGAGCAATGTGGAGGTGCACGCGCATTGACCTCGCCGGCAAGCATAGCCTACGCGGCGGCCGCAATTGCCACCGCAAGCACGTCGAGGACGGGTAGATCGTGCACCGTTTCCTTCGCCGGCCGGTTCAGTGCAGGATTTGGGATTCGGGTATTGTCGATCCGAGAAGGAGGGAGAGGGAGGCGGCAACATAATGGGGGATGCGGCGGCGGAGGGGAAGAAGAACGTGCTGCAGGGTCGGTACGAGCTGGGGCGGGTGCTGGGGCACGGCAACTTCGGGCGGGTGCACGCTGCGCGGGACCTGCGCACGGGCCGCGGCGTGGCGGTGAAGGTGGTGGCCAAGGACAAGGTGGAGCGCGCCGGGATGGTGGAGCAGATCAAGCGGGAGATTGCGGTGATGAAGATGGTCTCGCACCCCAACATCGTCGAGCTGCACGAGGTGATGGCCACGCGCTCCAAGATCTACCTGGCCCTCGAGCTCGTCCGCGGCGGCGAGCTCTTCGCCCGGATCTCCCGCGCCGGCCGCCTCCGCGAGGATGTCGCGCGTCGCTACTTCCGCCAGCTCATCTCCGCCGTCGACTTCTGCCACGGCCGCGGCGTGTACCACCGCGACCTCAAGCCCGAGAACCTGCTCCTCGACGAGGCCGGCAACCTCAAGGTCGCCGACTTCGGGCTCAGCGCGCTGGCCGGCCACGTGCGCCCCGACGGGCTCCTCCACACCGCGTGCGGCACGCCCGCGTACGTGGCCCCCGAGGTGCTGGGCGGGAACGGCTACGACGGAGCCAAGGCCGACATCTGGTCCTGCGGCGTCATCCTCTACGTGCTCCTCGTCGGCGCCCTGCCGTTCCAGGACGAGAACCTCATGTGCATGTACCGCAAGATGCAGCGCGGCGACTTCCTCTGCCCGTCGTGGGTCTCCAGGGACGCCCGGAAGCTGATCGGCAGGCTGCTGGACCCCAACCCGAGCAGCCGCATTGCAGTCGCCAGCCTAATCGAGTCGCCGTGGTTCAAGAAGACGTCGCCCATTCCGGCCTCCCTCGGGGAGCCCGCGCCAACAGCGGCCGCGCGCGAGGACAAGGACGAGGCCCCCGAGGCGCTGAACGCCTTTCACCTGATCTCCCTCTCGGCAGGGTTCGACCTGTCGCCGCTGTTCGACCAGGAGCCGTCGTCCGGGCGCGGGGCGCGCGAGGGCGGCATGCGGTTCGCGACGCGGGAGCCCGCGAGCGGCGTGATCTCGCGGCTGGAGGGCCTGGCGACGGGCGGGGTCATGCGCGTGACGAAGAGCGGCGCGCGCGGGGTGCGGCTGGAGGGAGCCGAGCGCGGGCGCAAGGGGCGGCTGGGCGTGGCGGCGGAGTTCTTTAGCGTGGCCCCTTCGGTGCTGGTGGTGGACGTGAAGAAGGACGGCGGGGACACGATGGAGTACCGGTCCTTCTGCAGCGACGAGCTCAGGCCGGCGCTCGAGGACATCGTCTGGGCCGCCGGGGCCTCCACCGGTGACCCACCCGCCGCCGCCCTCTGATGTCGCTGTCGTCCGTGCCCCCATTATTGCACTTTGCACGTCGCTGTTGCTATCCGGCAGGTGTGCATTATTGTTTGGCAGCCGAAGTTGATGGTCTTCTGGTGTATGGTTGTAGTAGTACTAGTAGTTGGCTGGTATTTGGGCGCGGGAGCAAGACAGAATCGGCGCCAAGTGATGTGTTGTGTGATGTCTGCGTCTGCCAATATTTGCTTTGAACCGTTTCAGTAACAGCATGTTGTTTTCATTGGATCACGCCGCGCGCGTCATATTTTCCACGGTGTTTGATTGTTTCGACTGTGCACTTGCAGCAACATGAGTTCCGGCTGGTAACAGCGAAACTAGCGAAAGGTTGCATCCACACTCTTACAAAACCATGTAGTGGAGTCAGTATTCTTCAGAAGACAAAATACATGAATTTAACATACTACTCACTTTGTGTCCATCACCGGATTCCTCTGTTCTCATTCCATGCAGTTCATCTGCAGCTACACTCGAATCTGTTTCAAGTTCAGAAACAATTATGGATTCGGCGACAGTTTAAGCTCCGTAGAGATCAAACATTGGTGCCATCTTCTCCGGTAAATTCCCCCTTTCAACGTCGCGGATACTGACATACTGTCAACATACGTACTCCTCATGGTTCGATAAAAAACACGTACTCTAATAGATGCTTCATGCAGCATTATTTGTGTCTAGCATATTGTTTTTCTCCTCTGCACGCCGCCCGGGAGAAAAAGCAATCTTGCTGCCCCATTGCACTTGCTTTCTGATGTCGACCTCCGACGGCTCCCCTTTGCTGATGACCTTCTAATCGTAGGTGGTGAGGGGGTCGCCGGATCCCATGTGTGCGGACTGTGTAGCTCCAGGGTTAGATCCTTTGTAGTTTAGGTTTTTCGGCCGCTCGGCATCATGGCTCCGATGAGGGTGATGGCGGTGACGAGAAAATTGTTTCAAATTCCTTTTCAACACGGTGTTCTACTACGTGTTCGAGAGGAGATCTGGACGGTAGTTTGTTCAAACGGGGATGGTTGGTGGCAGCGTCATTCTCGTGGTGGACATCGTTGCGACGACACATTCTAGCATGGTAGCAGAGTTTGGGAGCTTGTTCTGGAGTGCGTGCTAATAGTTGTCCGCGTTTGTGACGGCCATAAGATACTGAATCTTGTGTTGGGTTCGTGTTTGGAGACCGGAAGATCTCGCTTCCTCTTTGGACGTTGTCGCGCGGGGATATTAGATTTGAGGGTCGATGACGTGTCCGGGATGCTGCATTCTTTAAACAACAATGGTTTTGGCTTTAGTAAGCTACTTTGGAGGTACGTGAAGCCGTAGATCGGCAATGGAGCCGCGTCAAGCTCAACGAAGAGGTGATCTGTCCATTTTTTTTCATGGACGGCTGCTACGGTGTTGCGAAGGCAAATGACATGTGTTGGCATCTCGCTTAAGGTATTTTTTGTCTGGGCTGTATTTTTTTCTTGGTTGAGGGTCATTTTTTTTAAAAAAAGTTAGGATTTTTCAATATTTCCGGTTCAGTCAGTTCGGTTTTTACATGGCTTGTAAGTTGAGATTCATCTATCTTTGTTAGAGCAAGTACAATAAGGTGATGTGGGTGGGCTGTAAGAATTAAAATAGCACATTTTGTGTGAGTGATAAGTGGACCTAGTAGTAAATATTTATAGCTAGACTATTGTACAAGTAATTAATCAACGACTGTGACTCTTTCCCCACCCCGCCGCTTTGAGAGTCCCCTGTGCGAGAGCTGCCCCGGGCTGGATCCAAGCCGTTCCCGACGGCGTCGCCGGAGGGAGTTGGCGAGGTGATGGCGCCGGTAGTAGAGCTAGGTTTAGGTTAGTAGTTTTTCTCGTTGTGTGTCCCTTAGTGGCGTTGAGGAGCTGTGCCTTGGCCGTCGGCGGCCATGGTCAAGGCATCCCGAAGCTCCTTCTCGTGGCTGCAGAGCTGGAGTGGCGTCCAGAGATGCCGGCGACGGGAGGAGTGGTGGACTCCTTCAAGAATAAGGCTACCACTGGCAGCTATACCGGCGAAGTTGCGGATTCTTCGTCGGAGTGGTTGAGAGCTACTCCTTCCGTTGCTCCATGGAGGAGGAAGGGGAGGGGGGAAATCTACCGCTGCCCAATAATCTCCGCCCCCAAGATCTGCCTTCATCGACACCATCTCCGCTCGCCGTCCCGGGTCCGTGGCAGGTTCCCTGGGATTCTTGGTGAGCCTCTTTCCCCGACTCGATGCATGCAGATCTTCACCGATTCTGTTTTTCTGGAGTCTTTGCCTGTTACCTTCTCTGTGGTTGCCGTGGTGGCGATCCAGATCGGTGGAAAGGAGTGGATTTCTGAAGGATGGGAGAGGTTCAGGAGTTTCAGAACCTTGTTTTGGAGCGAATCATCAGAGAACAAAGATGTTCTTCTGACATCCAAGGCCAAGAAGAGGCCCGCAATGCCGTCGAAGAATTCCGGCAACAATTCAACCTCCCATGGGAGGCCCTCGAAGCTTCGTGTTGCTGAGCTTATCACCAGGGCAGGGGCAAGTGGTTGCGTCCCCGTCGCTGCCCCTGGTTGCAGAGCACGACTTCCTCTGCTCCGAGCTGGAGAAGAAGGTGGACCGGATCGAATTTCACTTTTCTTTCCTAGGGTCTTCCTTACAATTGTCAAGGACCTATGTGTAATTTTTTCCTTTTTATGGGGTCCTTGTATTTTTCGGGATCATCCAGCTTTGTAATCCTAGAAGGTTCGTGTCCCTTCGGGGACGCTCCAATGTACAAAAAAAAAAAAAAAAAAAAAAAAAAGACTATTGTACAAGTTGGGTATAGTGATGACTACACGTGATATAGCAATAACTTACGGTCAGCAGTAGGCTATACTATTGAACTTGCTCTTATATACATTTTATTATATAAATGAGACAAATATTACCTTTAAATATAGCATTATTTGTGTCCCTGTCCTGTTCAAAATCCCCAATCATGTAGTAGTGATCTAGCCAGGAAAAAGGCTCAATTATTGTACCCCTTTGGTCCATGAATGCAATTGGATTTGGTGGTGTGCTTCTTGAACAGTCGCTGAATCGATTAGGTCGCAGTACTGGCCACCTACCATCTGAAGGAGGTGCATCCCTGCAGAACCTGCTGACGCTTGACACGTGGTATACATCCAACGCCCCTTGGAGCAATATATCACAGCGGAGGCGAAGGCCACGACAGGTTCCGTTGAAAGAAGCAGCCGACTGGTGGCCCAGAGAATATAGGTAGGCTGGGCTAGGCCGGATCCGTCATTTTCCTGGATTCCCTTCTACTAACTCCAGCCCACTTTCGCAAATACCGCACCACCCGCTCATCATCGCTAAAAACAAAACTTCGAGTCCTTGAATGTTTTAATCGTGCTATAATTTTTAGGACTCTCTTCAGATTGACCTCAATCAAATCTCAGAAGTATCGGTGCGTTTTTCTGTTCCGCCGCCGCCATCGCTTTCGTCTCCTCCATAAAATTGTATCTTCTATGTTTTTGGGCAGGTCTCCAAGCAGCTGGTGAAAGGGAGCAAGTTGAGGAAGGGGCCAGGATGATCCAAGACACTGTGCTTGCTGCACATGACCGTGTCCAGAGAGGAGTGCCCATGCAAGCTACCATTGGAAATGACGTTGATGAAGATGTTGATATCATTGGATGATGCCGCAAGGACTTTTTATCGCTCTACGCCTGTACCCTTTTCAGGGGATCTTGTAGGAGTGTCAAAACTTTGCCCCTGTTGTGGGTGGTCTGTAGGTGTAATCCATGGGTGCACTATGAGTACTGTTTATGCTGTCATTTTGCTACTTGGGTTTAGGATCTCGGGGGCTCTCCTTCCTCTTGAGAGAACTGAGCCTGTTTCCAAGTTCTTCCTTACCCATCCTAGTTGTGTTTTGTTTCTCTTGCGATAAACTCTTGTTCTGTTATGTTTCAATAATGGAACCCGGTTCTGTTGGGATCGTTTGTAAAATAAAAAATTGTATCTTCTATATGTATGGTTGGAGTTTCTGTAGCCGTCTTTTTATTAATGGAGATGACATCGTATATAATAAGTGATATTTCGCCAATCGTTAGATGATGAGATCTTCTACCGACGTCAACGGTGGTGTTAAAAGATTAAATTTATCTGGATATGATTCTTTAGATCTTACTTTGCTAGATTGATTTTAGATATTTTCTCATGGTTGCCGCGAGGAGTATCGTCCTTACAATATTTGTCCAACTGTTACATCCTCGGCAATGGTGATTTGTACACTCGGCTCCTAACGACGTTGACACGACTGTTCAGTTTCTTTTCCCTAGAATACTAATGTTGATACTCTTTTTGTTGTTGGTTGATAACTATAATGGCTGCATGTGTGCACGTAGCCTTAATATTGCTGCTCAAAAATAGAATTATGGGAGAATCATTATTGGTATTTACAGCTATGTGGTTTGATATCATCAATGAAATTTTTCTACGCCTGGCTCAAAAAAGTATAAAACTGTGTATGCAAGAAGAAGAAGTTTGAAGTTTTCGAATATTTGATTGTTTCTCTAACACTATTTTGTAATCGTTGTAATTAGTTTATGCATTCGTATTCTACCATGTACTTTTCTCTACTATAAACGTATCATGGTATTGATCGTCAAATAAAAAAAAAATCTCGGATGTATCAACCCATGTACAATTTTAGTCCTGACACAACTTATGACGCAAATTTGATGGTTTAGGATTTTTTTTCTCGTTGCAACATATATGTTATATTGCCATCTAAATATGGAGAACTAAGAGGAAGTTGACTTCTCCCATATTTTACGTGTGTTAACCGGTTAGCCCCAGCTCTGAAATATTTATATGGTTTCATCCACCAGATAATACGGAAAGATATCCCGCGTCTTACAACGGGAATCTTATTAAGAACTCTACTATGAGAGCGAAAAGGTTGGAGACACATGAAACATTATATTATTTATATACAAATATGCAATACTCCAGATAATGTTGATATAAATATGCAATATTCAACTGATCATAGTCAAGAGGCTAAATTTAACCTACATGAAATGGCATGTTACGTTGCAGTTTATTTTTTACAATATCTTCTGCCATTACATATGGAAGAACACATAATCTGAAATACTAGTTACATGATTTGCACCACTGAATGAGGAAAATGTGTACTTAGTTAAAACAATTGAGCATGAAATTAATTCCGTTATTCCATATGTTTGTATATTCACATAGTAGGATGGTGTGAATTCAACAATCGTACCGATAAAAATGAATGATGTGGATAATTAGATGGCTAACAAAATGATGACATGTATACCTTGCATGTAGAGATAAACAAGCATAAATTAAATGTAAGTGGTATGCCATGGAACTTGAATGGCTAAAGAAATACGTGGCGTGGATAGCTTGCATTTTTTATTTAGAAATGGGGTTCTACCCCTAACCTCTGCATCAAAATGATGCACAAAATCGGTTTTTTAATTAATAATAAAGCAAACTCGGACGCCTTACTAAGAGATACAACGATCAACCAAAAGTCAACTATCAGACGACAAATTTGTCACGCCTACAAACCTACACTTGATAAAGGGGGTGGACATAATCGGACCCACATGCCCTGACGTAACACACCAACGCTTATCATCTAAACCGAAGGCCTCACCCAAGCCGCCGAATGGCGAGCCGGGAGCATCATCTAGTGGATAGCTTGCATGTATAGATAGACTATCATTAATAAATGTTAGTGGAGTTTTTTTTCTTATAGAATACTAGAAACACAGGTAGAAAATAGGCCTTTAGTCCCAATTCGCAAAGGCCATTAATCCCGGCCGTGCAACCGGGACTAAATATGCGCGACTAAAGGCCCCCCTTAGTCGCGCCTCTTACGAACCGCAACTAAAGGCCCGTCACGTGGGCAGCTGGCGTGCGCCGGAGGCGGGAGGACCTTTAGTCCCGGTTTATGACACGAACCGGGACTACAGGCTATTTCGTTATTTCTTTAATTCATTTGGGTTTCTAATTATTTTTCACTCCAATTTTTCACTCCCTTTTTTATCAGAATTTTTATTATTTGCTTAGTGTCTAACTACAATTATCTCTAGTCAAATTACTTACTCGTGGTCAAACTTCCCGCTCGGTCACCCATCCTCCCACTAATCTAGCACTAGCACGCTTAACTTCCGAGCTCCATCCCGTCCCGCATCCAAGTGTTTCGCACGCATGTACGTGATACTAGTATCATATCAATCCTATTAACATGTTGGTCGATGCCACATTTCTTTATTGTTTGAATTTCAAATAAATCTTTTAATAAACAAAAGTAATGATGTAATTAATAATTTTGAATAAATAAATAAACATTAACTTTTTAATTTGTATTATTTCTAAAAAATATTCAGAAAAATAAAACTAATTCATTTTAAAATCTTAAAAATACAAATAATATATCAATATATTCAGGAAAATAAAACTAATTCATTTTAAAATCTTAAAAATACAAATAATATATCAAAATATTCAGAAAAATAAAACTAATTCATTTTAAAATCTAAAAAATACAAATAATATATCAAAAAATTCAGAAAAATAAAACTAATTCATTTTACCATCTTAAAAATACAAATAATATATCAAAGAATTCAGAAAAATAAAACTAATTCATTTCACCATCTTAAAAATACAAATAATAAATCAAAAAATTCAGAAAAATAAAACAATCTCACTGTTTTCCAGTCCTTATGAATGCATCTTGATTAAGTGGTCATATCTCTTAATCTTAGGAAATCTTTTGTTTCCCCTTTCCTAAATCTCTTCTATTTTCCAGCCTTATGGATGCATCATGTCCTTTTTAACCCGTAATTTTATTTGAGCCACTTCATTAATCTTCTTCTCTCACAAGGTCTTGAGACATTTAAGTAACCTTCTGTTTTCCATATAGAAATAATATAGAAATAATATAGGAATTAATAGAAATAATATAGGACATATATCCATTACATATATCGAACGCAACATAGCGGTTCATAGATGCGGTACACAAACAACATCTACTCGAGCTCCGAAGAGTAGATGCGGAACAACTCGAACGCAACATATGCATCTATTGCTGCATACTCGAGATTGATCAGGTCAAGTGGGTTCTTCCCCCAATACTTGTGATTCCTCGAGGGGAAACAAGTCTTCATGATTCTGTAGTCGTGGTGGATGAAAGCAGTTGCCATCTGAGCCATCCCGGTCTTGTGCCCGTCCAGCTTATCAAAATGGATCAAGTCCTGAAGATCAATGTAGTGGTCTTCAGGTATCTCAATACCCAAGGTGCACATCATCTTCTGCCGGTCATTTGTGATGTCGACACTACAAAAGTCGAAACCTTTGTTGACAAGAAAATCCACAAGTTCTGGACATTGCTTTGAACTACTGCAACAACAAAAATGGAACACATGCTAGATATTGTTGCAACAAGTGTTTTCTTCCAATGCAACAACAAATCCAAAATGCAACAACTATCCTACAAGAGATTGTGTGCGTACCTTGCCCATTGGAAGATCAAAACGGTTTCCTTGTAAGCAATCTGGATGACGGCCACATCCTTTTGATTGGCCGTGTACTCGAGATCAAGCCCAAAGAATTTGTGGTGTTCATCGGCTTCATAGAGATTGCTCAAAGGGTCAAGAGCTTCGGGGAGCCTCTCGCATCTGTTGATATATGCGACGTGGAGATTCTTGCCGCATGGTGTGGCCACATGGAGAATCTTGAAAACGGGAGAATCCATGGGTGGAGGAAGAAGAAGAGAGGAAGAAGAACAGAGAGCCGCGCGCGCACTGTAGCAATGAGGTCTTCTGCCTCTCACTCGTGAATTAGAACCGCGCGGGAGGCGAGCAGTTTGGAACTTTAGTCGCGGGTGGCCAGGCCAACCGGGACTAAAGACTGGGAGGCGAGCAGTTCCGACCTTTAGTCGCCGGTTGCCAGGCCAACCGGGACTAAATCCCTCCGCGCGCTAACCCAACCGCCACTCAAGACATTCAGTCGCGGGTCGCCTCCCGAACCGCGACTAAAGACCCCTTTATTCACGGTTCGGACATTTTGGGGACTGAAGGGGGCGTATGGAAGCCCTTTTTTCTACCAGTGAAAGATACCCTGTGTGTTGCCGGATCACTTTAGGAACTACATTTTGTAAATAAAAGAGTATAAAATAGCATGATGCACTAAGTTGTCTAACGAAATATTTAAAATTTAATCGGTCATAGTTAGTGGAGAAACTAAATTTAAGTGGGTGTGTATTATAAATTTATTAACTTGAACCATGAATGGTTGAAGGAATAGATGATGTGTAATAACTTGCAAGGAGTAAATTATTGGCGGAGATGACATGAACAATGGATGCCGTGGATATATATAGTTTGGATGTTAAGATAGACATTTATTCATATTTTTTTTATAGATACAGATAGATAAAGTTTTGGTGGACTTCATGTAGCTAGGTAAATCCTGGAAAAAGGAAAAATTCAAAGTGAGGCTAATGAAAATTATGAAATAATTAGCAAATAGGCGGGCATCAGAACCGACATAAAGTTGACCCTTACGATGCGCATGCATGCATGCGCGCGCTCATCTCTTTGCTTGGAAAGCTGAGAGGCGCGCTAGTGTCTAGACACTAGACAGTAGGTATAGGAAGTAGGAACAGGAGATTATATTGGACGATCAGGACTCAGGAATCGATCCCTTCCGCGCATGCATGTTTATCAATGTCCACCACCCCACTTGGCCGAAGCCACCCCTCTCTTTCTCGACTTTGAGTTAAAGCTAGCAAGCAGCCATGCGTGGAAGAAACAGGCCTATACCAGTGGGATATTTCTACGATACTCCGTAACATTGCAGCAGTAGCATGGTCCATGTACCTCCATGGCTCCATCGATCTCCTCATACAAGAGATACGGTTCTCGCGTGCATGCCAACCGCAGATTAAACAAACCGGTGGCCTCCTCAAGATTCCATTATGGAGTATATATGTTCTCCATCGATACCGCAGAAAGAACATGTTGATCACTGCGTTGGTCTACACTCGGTACCGATCCCGTTGGAATCTTGCGAGCTTTTGTGCGCCACCCACGTTGTCATGCTGCTTTACGGAAAGGTGATGTTCTTTGCGATTGCGCCATTTTATGCAAAGAATATCACAAGTCGGAATCGCTCGAATTGGATCTATCGTTTTAATGGTCCTCAGCCCGATGCATCACCTAGCTATAGCCTATAGGTAGTAGACCTGGTAGCAGTCAAAGTAATTGCGGGCTAACTGTGGGTCCACGTATCAAGTAGGTCAGATGGATTCTTGATGTGAACAAGGTGGAAAAAATATTCCATATGGATGAAGGCCTCATGGATGCAAGTAAACCGCAGCATTCCTACAATGATTTATGCCGCGTACCCCCCAAAAAAAACTTAATTGTCATGAAATTGGATATTTTAGACATCCAAATTCTAAGACAATTAACCCCCCGTTTGGATGTAGCAAAAACTGATCGGAATTGAATTGGACCGGGAATTCCAAATCCAAGTTGGAAAGGAAATGGTCTCCAATTCGAATTCCATTGTTTGGTTGTGTATGGAATTTACTTTTGTAATCACAAGATAGCATCCAATTCCAATTCTTGTTTGGATGTACAAGCCCATGGAATTGGATGTTTTTTCGGTTTGGACAATTATTTTGCACACATAGTAATATTCAGAAAAAGATCACAACAATCACAGTACACACATAAGTTAAATCGGTTCAATTACTAAAAAAAGGAGGGCATCAGGGGTGTAGGAGGGCGCCATGGCCAACCGTTCTTGATCTCTGGCCGCCGCCATGGCCAAACGTTTGAGGAGGATGAGCATATGGAGGAGGGAAAGGAGGGCAGGAGGGAGAGCAGCACGAGGATGGTGGTGTGATACAGAGGAGAACGACGCTCCAATCCCCGCCGTCCTTGATCTCTGGCCGCCGCCATGGTCAACCATTTGAGGAGGCGGGCTAGCAGATGGAGGGGGGAGAGGAGGGCAGGAGGGAGCAGCACGAGGATAGCGGCGCGATGCAGAGGAGAATGATGTCCCAAGCCCCGCCGTCCTTGACCTCTAGCACCGCCATGTCCCCTTGCCGCCGCCATGTCCCCTCCGCCGGAGATCTAGGGATTGAGCGCCGGAGAAACGAAGACGGAGAGAGGAGGTTGGAGAAGGGCCGAAGGAGGAGGTGCAGGCAGGACACTCCTACCTGCGAGGCGGAGGACAACCGATGGGCGGAGGAGGACGAAGGAGAGGGAGGCCGACGGGCGGGAGGAGGTCGAGCGCTCTGCAGCTTCGTGCGGGAGAGACACGGAACGGTCCCTCTCGGGATCGAACTGGTACGAGGGGGTTGCGGGAGAATTTTTTCCACGCGATTCCGAGGCCGGGAGCTCGGAAACTCTCTAGGAGGTGGAACGCTCGGCCGGGCCTCTACGCGGAATTCGTTTCAGTTTCCATAGCCCAATTCTTAGGCCACTCCAAACGTTGGAAAGCGGGTAGGCAATTCCAATTTGGCAATTCCGGGACGTTTTTCCTACATCCAAACGGGGGATAATATGAATTGAGTGGAGTATGATTTTTTTTGCGAGAATGTACGGCTATATATCAAAAATATCATCTCTTACAACATCATACTTACATAAAACAGAGTTACAAACATATCTTAGGTTAATCGACATCGTCTTCCTCCTACAATCGCCGGTAGTGTGTTGTGGGCAAAGCCTGATCCTGGCTCTAGATCTCCGAAACACCCTTGAAATTAGGGATAACTTTGTTAACGCAACGACCATGAATTCACTGGTTGGAGATACAAGATGTTAGCGATAGCGGAGTGGGGATCATATCGTCATCCCAAAGAAGGAGGTGACGAAGAGGGATGGACAATCGCCCTAGTTCCATACATAACCGACGAGGTCATGCCATAAGAGAATGACGTGGTAGACATACCCAAGTTAAACGTAGCAATTTGATCGTGTCACTTAGTTTAAATTATCATGTCTTTTATTGTCAAATATTCTGCTTCTTAGACCATGAGATAATGTCACTCCCGGCTACCGGAAGAATATTTTGGGAATACCAACCGTCACTTAATAGATGGGTGACCATCATAAAGGTGTCTTACAGGTATTTTAGAAAGTTACCATTGAGTTGCATGTATCATGATTGGAATTTGTCTTTCCTTGTGATGGATAGATATATTCTGGGCCCACTATGTGACGCATATTCGATAATGCTGCAAGCACGTGACTAATGAGTTAGTCATAAAGAATGGTGTGTTACGGAACGAGTAAAGGATACTTACCGGGAACAGGATTGAACTAGTAACGGTGATATTGACGATCGAATCTTGGGAAAGTAAATATCGTGAGACAAAGGAAATAGAATATGGATTATGACATAGTGGTTCAACCGATAAAGATCTGTGCTGAATATGTGGGAATCATCATGGGCATCAAGGTCCCTCTGATGATTATTGATCGGAGAGGTGTCTCGAGCATGTCAGCACATTCCCAAACCCGTAGGGTCACATAATTAACATTCGGTAATGCTAGAGTAGCTCTGGATAATTTATAATGGTGAGACCGAAGATAGTTCGAAGTCTTAGACGAGATCCAGGATATCGCGAGGAGCCCCGGAATGGTCCGGAGATAAAATTTCATATAAGGAAAGTTTGTTTCAGTGTTTCGAAGAAGTTCTGTTTTTTTTTTGCTAGAGTACCGAAATGGTCTCGAAGGATCTAGAAGGCCCTAGATGGCCTTCCAATGGCTGCACCAAACCTTCCAAAATATTGATTGGAGATAATTTTGGAAAGTCCGGATTAGATCTCGTATCAAGAATATGATTGAAATCTCTCTTAAATAGGGGATATGACATTGATACGTCCAAAATGTATATATAATTTTTGATGGTTTCATGCTACTTTTATGTTTTTTATAATTGTTTTTATATTAAGTTTATGATTTATTTGGAGTAACCTACTAATAGTTGTAAAAGTGCACAATGTTCTCGTTTTACACTTTGATGTGTAGGAATTATCAAAAATACAAGAGGAAATCTTGTTGGAGTCGAATTGAGACTTTACTGAAATCTGTCTGAAAACTCTTTTTAAAAATTACCATGTTACGGGTCAAAGACGATCTCAAACGGAAATCTTCCCGATGGCAAAAATGTGGGGAGGAACGTTCTAGACTTAAAATTCGCCTGATTCCGAGTCCGGACGGCCGAGATACGCCTGATTTACTGCAGCCCTAGATGGGATGACGGGATTCCGGGAGGATATTATGAAGGGAGGAAACCTAACTCGTAGAGAACTCGTCCAACCACGAATTGCAGCCACCAAAAGCCACGTTTTCCCCCCCATGGATCCCATCTCCATGGGGGAGAGATCCTAAGAATCCATGAAGGAAGGGGACTAAGGGGCGGTGCTCCCCCATGATGCCGGCGGTGCAGGGAAGGAGTCCCTGCGCCACTGCCGGCGCCGGCACCGCCCTGCGCTCCTCGTTGTCCCCTTCACCATCTTCACTGACATCTCCATCACTAATTCCTCCTTGTATACAGTGGTTCATCCTCCCAAACACCTATGTACCGCTTTATGTAAACCTGGTGTTTGATGTTATAAGTTATAATCCTATGATCTATGTCATGTTTGTGTAGTTTCTTTGTTCCTATATTGAATCGTTGAATGTCTTTGGTTCACTAGAGTTGTATGTTGACATGGTACAGTCCTTTGGTGTCCATTATATTTGTGTGCACGTGGATCAAACATCATAGGGTTTGTAGTATTTGCAAGAGAATGGCGTAGTTTTGCCGGAGTGACAGAAACCTAAGGACTCGAACCAGGATGTTGCATGTATGGGGGTAAGAGCACCTTGACTTAAGGCTATGGTTTGGGAAACCTTAATGATTTGTGAGTGCTTACATATGTTCATTAACAATCCAATCATATAGTATGTGCAATCAAGAGTAGTTGAGTGCACATATATTTAGCCTCTCCCACATGGAAAATTGCATCAAAGACAATGAAACAAGTATCTTCACTAGTTAATATTGTGCAAATCCATCACACATTCCACCACTTTTACACACTCATCGTATTATTAGTTTATAGTCATTTGGTGTACTTTATTGCTGCAGCAACTAACTTTACTTTCATGTATTTATTATCCTGCAAAATTATCTTGTTTACCCGTATTGTTACTCTAGTTTTATTTCCTAGATATTGCAAAACGTTTAGTGTGTGTAGAGTTGTATCAGTGGTTGATAGAACTTGAGAGAATACTTATCCTATCTTTAGCTCCTCGTTGGGTTCGACACTCTTACTTATCAAAAAGGCTACACACGATCCCCTACACAAGACCTTTTTTCACGCCGTTGCCGGGGAGCAATAGCGTGGGTGAATATTTTTGTGTGCACCTGTTTGCTTTGTCTATAAGTAGTTTTTTACTTTCAGTTGTAAGTTGTTTTCTATATTAGTTTGGATAAGGAATGCAAAATATAAAAAAATTAGTTGTGCTTGTTATCTAAAAACATTTTCAAAAAGAGAGTGATCGGAAAAAGGTGCAATGGTTAAGTGGGGGTCGACCTTGAACACTTGTGTTCATGCATATGAAACCAAAGCAAAAAAATTCATGGAAGCTTCTCATATAAAAACTTGTATATATTGTAAATATTGTGTATGTACCGCTGTACATAAAAAATAAAGTGCTAATATTAGTCTCTAGTTACTTGAGAGTGCAAAAGTTTGGATTACTGCGCAGAAACAGATTTGTTGTGCTTCACCGTATAACCTGTTTAAAATCACCAGAACATTATTTTGATCTGAAATGTTTTGTGCATAAACCTAAGATTAGTACCTAACTTTCATTATTTCTGACTTTTCTAATTTTAGTTACGTAGCTATTTCGAAAAGGTCGATTTTCATTGTCTGGTCAGTTTTTGGCAGATTTGTGTTCTTCACTGTAAAAAAAATCGTGATAAATCCCATAATAGTATTTGTCTCTGAAAATTTTTGTGCGTAAACCTGAGCTTATTAGCTTAGTTTCATTAGAATAATTTTTTATTTGAGCTACGTAACTATCTCATTGAGTGCCATCTTTACAGACTGTTCAGTTTTCGCAGATTTGTTTGTTTATTCAATATTGTACTTAGTGTTCTTAGTTTCCTTAGTTTTTCGATGGACAACGAAAATTTTATAAGAAACTTGCCAATACTTGAACATGAGTGGAATTTATTTAATGAGTACTAACCCTACTAATGATTTTTTTTAGATTTATGTGGATATATCTTATAATATCTAATCAAATTGGTGATACGAGATGAACAAAAAGACGCAAGAGCTCAAACTTGGGGATGTGTAGCTGCATCCCAAGAACATATTCAAGAAGATACAATCATCTAAGCTTGGGGATGCCCGATTCATCCCTTTATTCGTCAACACAATGAGGTTGTTTTGTTCATGATCTATATTACCCTTTTCACATGATAGATATTATCTTAAAATGTATTGTAATTTTATTTTATTTAGTTTAGGTTTCTTTGCTGTTATTAGGAGGTTTAGTTCTTGTTTAGCCTCTGTTATTCTAGTTTCTTAAAAAATAAAGTGCCAAGAATAGCTTCTAAAGAGAAGAAGACGATTTTGTTTGTTTGCTGTCTAGAAAAAGATTTCTGTTCTTCACTATTCGAAATTCAAAAAAATCACAGAACGATATTTGTGGCTGAAATATTTTGACAGCATGCATCAGGGTTCTGTCCAACTTTCATTAGTTTTAAGTTTTCTGATTTTAAGTTCAAAAGTATCCCTAAAAAAAATCATCTTTAGCATTTGTTCTGTTTTTGACAGATTATGTCTTAGTTTTTTATTGCTTCTTTTACAGGAAAAGTGGAGTTCTTTTGATCCCAGAGCATCACTTAGATCTTGGGGGAAGTACCTAATGCTTAACAATAAGTTCATAATGTGTGCTTAGGAACTGAAGGAAGATTTTATTTTTCGAGGACTAACCCCTCTAATGAAGTTTATGAGATGTTTTGCGTGAAGGAAGTTTTTAAGTATTAAAGAGTGAGATGATGAAGGAAGATCAAGAAGGGATAAAAGCTCAAGCTTGGGGATACCCAAGGCATCCTCTTCTTCATCAACGATCATCAGTTTTACCCGTGATACTATATTTCTTTTCCTTTACGCATTATGTGTTATTCTTGGAGCATCAGTTCGTCTTTACTTTTTTTTGTTATTATTTTATCCTCTTGTATTTTAGCTTTTCATAAAAATAAAGTAAAAAGTTTTATGCATTTAGTTTTAGTTGATGCATATTTAAGGGCTTTTTCTGTTTTTAGCATTTGCTGCTCGCTGTACGATTTTTCATATTTTACTGAAACTCGAAAAGTCACGAAAATTTAACTGATCATGTATCATCTAATCCTCTACATTCACAAAAATTGGAAAAAACAATTGACATGTTTAAGTGCACCTAATAAATACGTTTTCCAGTTGTTGTTTTTCTGGACAGATTCTGACTTTTGTTGTAAGAGTGGCCTCTTTGCATTTTCATTTGATTATTTTTGGGTCTTACCTTTCATTTATAAGTTGGGCACTTAATCAACATTTCTGTAATTCAAAAACAAAAATTGATTTGGTTTAATAGCAGCACTTCGGGAATATTATCTATTGCACTAATGTCTAATCGCAGATAATAATGGGAAAGTTTTTGTGTTGAAGTTTTTTCACAGAGAATGAAGGAACACCAAACAGAGAAATATTGAAGAATGGAAAAAGCCATAAGCTTGGGGATGTCTCTGCATCCCTCTTCACCAATAACCCTTCGGTTTGCAAATCTTTGAACTTCGATTTTCGAGCAACGTAGAAACTTGAACAAACTTGGAGTGTTTGTATCTTATTATTTATTTGTCTTAGCATCGAACACCGGTTACATTAATAAGTTGATCGTCACATCTTTTACTTATCCCCTGTTTGGAGAGGTGGTTTGAAGTTTACTTTCTTAATGGATAATTTCTTGAAACTAAAAAATGATATGTGAATAATATTTTTTTAGTAGTTTATGTTCTTTTATGGTTAGTCTCCACTAGCTAATAGTGTATATTATGTTATTTTGATGTTGACATATATTGTCCTGTTCATGAGATGGTATGGAATTATGGTATCCTCCTCTGAATGATTTACTTGAATCGACTTGGCACATTCTCACACATGTGTATGACTAAAAATAAAAGTCAATAAAGCCTTGATGATTTATTTTGCTTCAGAGTTCTAGTATCACTTTTATGCCTCCGTTAATTCTATTATGTCGCAAGTATGATTATGAAAGTTATGCTTCCTTGTTGTCGCTTCCCAGTCTATTGCTATCCTTCACTTGTACTGAGCGGGAATGCTGCTCGTGAATCCAAATCCGTCAAAAACAAGTTATTCCAAAGAGTCCACTATAAATTTCTATGCATAGTATGTCAGAACCATTCCAAGTAAATTTTCATGTGCTAACTTTAAAACCTTAAAAATACTTCTCATTTTGTGACACTGTTTTTTAGCTCATGAGGACGTGGTAGTTGAGATTATTATCTTCCATGCTAAATTTAGTTCTTCGGACTAGCAGCTTACATGCTTATCCACTTTTATTTTGCACAAAGAGCTGGTTAGACCACTAATTTAAAAAGTATTAATAAATAGACACTCCTCTATGGTATGTGATTGTTGGCTGGCACCCGAGAATTCGGTTAGCCATAGTTTGTGAAAGCAAAGATTGGGAGGAGTGTCAAACTATATAAACTGCATGCTATAAATGCCTAACATCTCGGAACCGCTCTAAAACTTGTTTAGCATGGAATATAATAAGATAGCTATTACTATTCGTCTTGGAACCTTGTTGTCCCCTTCACCATCTTCACCACCATCTCCATCGCCAATTCCTCCTTGTATACAGTGGTTCATCCTCCCACACATCTCTGTACCGCTCTATGTAAACATGGTGTTTGATGTTATAAGTTATAATCTTATGATCTATGTCATGTTTGTGTAGTTTATTTGTTCCTTGATTGAATGGTTGAATGTCTTTGGTTCATTAGAGTTGTATGTTGATATGGTGCAGTCCTTTGATGTCCATTATATTTTTGTGCATATGGATCAAACATCATAGGGTTTGTAGTATTTGCAAGAGAAAGGGGGTAGTTCTGCTGGAGTGACAGAAACCTAAGGAATTGAACCTGGATGTTGCATGTATGGGAGTAAGAGGACCTTGACTTAAGGCTATGGTTGGGGAAACCTTAATGATTTGTTAGTGTTTAAGGATGTTCATTGACAATCGAATCATATAGTATGTGTAATCAAGAGTAGTTGAGTGCAGATATATTTAGCATGTCCCACGTGGAAAACCGCATCAAAGACAATGAACCAAGTATCTTCACTAGTTAATCTTGTGCAAATCCATCACACTTTCCACCACATTTTCCCACTCATGGTATTGTTAGTTTATAGTCATTTGGTGTACTTTATTGCTGCAACAACTAACTTTACTTTCATGTATTTATTATCCTACAAAACTATCTTGTTTACCCGTATTGTTACTCTAGTTTTATTTCCTAGATATTGCAAAACGTTTAGTGTGTGTAGATTTGTATCAGTGGTTGATAGAACCTGGGAGAATACTTATCCTATCTTTAGCTTTTCGTTGGGTTCGACACTCTTACCTATCGAAAAGGCTACACATGATCCTCTATACTTGTGGGATATCATACATCTTATATGAAAAGAAGGCAATGATATTTACTAATGATGATTGATCAACTTTCCTTAAAAGGAGGAGGACGACCCAAGGGCTTGGAGAGCAAGTCTCCCATCCCTCCTCATGCCTATTAAACGGAGGAGGCATTTGGGGCAGTAGTGCACCCAAAACCCTAGCCGCAACATGCCCCTCTCTTTCCTCCTCTTATTGCGCAGTAATGTGCGCATTTTATGTGTTATTTTACTTAATGTTTTATTAATAAGTAGATAGAGAATTTGGTATTTTACTTTGCCAAAGTGCACCGTTTATGTCTGTGTATGCATATTGTTGAAATCCTGGAGAGATATTTCATACAAGGCATAAAGAATCATAATTGGACGTAATATGGGGAGATCACAACATTTAAGGCCACTCCAAAGAAGCACCAATTCACAGAACTCAAAGGAGAAGTAGAAAAACACTTAACGAGCAATGATACGGTCAACTACGACTGTACCAACCACCATAATGTCAAATGTTCTGCAAGAAAATAAGACAGAGAGCACTTAACGAGTCATGGTACGGTCACCTCGACTATACCAGTGACCGTACCCGATGGAGCAGCTCGGCACGAAGGGCAAAACGGAAACACTGATCGTACCAGTTAAACTCGGTAACTGATACGTCCAAAAAGTATCTCCTTTTCCGAACACTTTTGCTATTGTTTGCCTTGAAACTTATGAGTTTTGGATACAACTAACACGGACTAACGTTGTTTTCAGCAGAATTACCTTGGTGTCTTGCTTTTGTGTGCAGAAAAATCAACTTTTGGGAAAATTCCCAGAAATGATCCCAAAGACCTTAAAACACCCAAAGACCCCCTGAGCGAGAAGGAGACCATAAGGGGGGCCAGGAGGGGGCCACACCACCCCTGGGTGGGCCCCGCCCCCAGCCCGTGCCACCTGGTGGTGTGGGGCCCCCAGGCACCCCCTCGGGCTCCCCTTTTGACTACTTATTGCTCGTAACAATAAAACAACAGGGGGTTTGTCATATTCCAGAGAAACACAACAGAGCACTGATACATCTCCAACATATCTATAATTTCTGATGTTCCATGATGATATTATGCCAATTGTTACATGTTTTCTCCCTTCTTTATGTCATTTTTATCGATTTTCCGGACAAACCTATTGACAAGATGCCAAAGTGCCAGTTCCCTGTTTTCTGCTGTTTTTGGTTTCAGAAAAGTTGTTCTGGAAATATTCTCGGAATTGGAAAATTCGAAGCCCAGAAGTCTTAGAATTCCCGAAGGTTCCACGGAGTCCCGAAGAGACTCGGATAGGGGCCTCAGGGGGCCCACACCATGGGGTGGCGCCTCCCATTGGCCGCGTCGGGGGGTGGTGTGGGGCCCCCGGGGCTCCACCGCCTTTGCCCTTTCGCCTATTTAATCCCCTCCGAAGGAAAACCCTAGGCACTTGATAAAAAATCCCCGAAAAGTTCCGCATCCTCCGTCGTCGTTAACCCTAGATCACGGGGGTTCTGAAGCTGTCTCCCGGCACCCTGCCGGAGAGGAGATCATCACCGGAGGCCTCTTCATCACCATGCATGCCTCCGGAGTGATGCGTGAGTAGTTCATCCTTGGATTACGGGTCCATAGCAGTAGCTAGATGGTTGTCTTCTCCTCCTACGCCTCAATGTTTAGATCTTGTGAGCTGCCTAACATGATCGAGATTGTTCTTATATAATTCTGTGTGTTGTGTTTACTGGGATCCGATGAATATTGAACTTATGTCAAGTTGATTATAGTCTTTATTGCATATGTTATTTGTGATCTTGTATGCTTTCCGTTGCTAGTGGTTGCTCTGGCCAAGTAGTTGCTAGTGACTCCAAGAGGGAGTATTTATGCTCGATAGTGGGTTCATGCCTCCTTTTCGCCTGTGCTCGAGTGACAGAAACATGACGAGGGAGGATGTGTTGTTGCCACTAGAGAGAAAACAGCGGTGTGAGTGCCCGCGTGTACAATCATTGCTTACATTACACACATTCTTAATGCGATTATCTGTTGCTTGCAACTTAATACCTATGGGGGTTCGGATGATAACTTGGGGGTGGATTATTAGTCATAGATGCAGTTGGATTACGGTCTATGTATATTGTTGTAATGACCGCACTAAATATCATAGTAGTCATGATGTCATGAATGTGCACTACGGTGCAACCTCTATTTGTCAATTGCCTAGCTGTAATTTGTTCACCCAACATGCTATCTTTTATATAGAGACACCACTAGTGAACCTATGAACCCCGGTCCATTTTCCTACACTGTTAAACAAACCACTACAATTTCCTGCTTTCTATACTTACTGCAAGCATACACCATTTTACACACTATACGTCTAATCTTCGTTTTTAGCAAGACCGGTGAGATTGACAACCTCACTGTAGCGTTGGGACAAAGTATTTTGGTTGTGTTGTGTGCAGGTTCCTCGTTGTTGCTAACACTGGTGAGCCATCACCACCGTTAGTGGCATCAACCTTCCGAAGATCCTCTTTCTCCTACTGTATTGATAACCTTGGTTATTAACTGAGGGAAATTCTTACCGCTGCACTCATCACACCCTCCTCTTGGGGTTCCCAACACACATGAATTTCTGCAAAGAATTTTTGTCGCCATCTGCCAGCAACAAGCGCCGCCGCCACCTCGAAACTCAATTCGGGGATCAGGAAGTTCCTGTTCTGGCGCCCTGCCGAGACGGGGATTTGAAGGAGATCATCGCCATCATCACCGCCACCTCTTCTCCATCAACCATCCATGATTCCCCCGTCCATGTGTGAGTAAACACCGCCATAGGATGAGAGGGATGGAAGGGACTGGATGAGATCGATCATGTAATAATATCAGATTGTTAGGGCATAGTGCCTAGTATCCATTGTTAGTGTTTTCTACTGTTGTTGGAACTTGTTATGCTTAATGCTTGTCACTTAGGGCCCGAGTGCCATGATCTCATATTTGAACATGTTATTGTTTCATGAGTATAATTATGTTTCTTGACCATATCTGCAACTTGTTTACACATGTCATTATCCGGAACCCGAGGCCCCAAAGTGATAGAAATTGGGACAACCGGAGGTGATGGTTGTGATGTGAGTATCGCGTGTGTTAACAGAGTGTTAATTCTTTGCTCCGCTGCTTTATTAAAAGGATCACCTTAATTACCAGTAGTTTCCCTTGAGGCCCGCTACAAACGGGATGGTAGGGCAAAAGATGTTGTGCAAGTTTCTCATTGCGAGCACGTATGACTATATTGGAACACATGCCTATGGTTGCCTAGAACTTGGATGCTTTATTATTATTATCTGCAATGCCCATGTTTAGATTATTACATGAACTATATTCTCCATGCAACGCCCGTTCATACATTCCCTATGCCTACGGTACTTTAATCCTGCTGTTTCCCGCAATTGCTACTGATGTTACTCCTGTTGTTATTTTACTACTACTGCTGCTATAAAACTGTTACCACTGATAAACTGTTGCGAGCAAGTCTACTCTCAGGTGCAGCTGAATTGGCAACTCAGTTGTTAAGGATTATAAATATTCTTTGGCTCCCCTTGTGTTGAATCAATAAATTTGGGTTTTACTTCCCTCGAAAACTGTTGCGATCCCCTATACTTGTGGGTCATCAGAAACGCATAACGACCATGGTACGGTGAGTACCGACTGTACCAACCACCATACAATGGTGTGTTTGGTTTGTTTTGACTAGCATATTAACCCTGTTCCATCAAGATTGGAGGAAGCGAGAGATCAAACACCATACCACGAAAATACACCAAACCCTAGCCTCCGGAAGGTGTCCAGAGGGGGACTTCGCAGATGGGAATCCATACCCATCAACTACATCATCGTGAAGGCCTCGGCTTCGATCTCCTTTGCCATCACCTTCATCCACATCTACGTGATAGCATCTCCATCCCATCTCGTTGTAGTTCTAGAACCTCTAGTTGTGGATTTACACGTGTATTCATCCATACATTCATCCTCCATTTGCAATAGAATTCCTATGATGTTTATTGCCTTCATGTGTGAGTAGTATCATTAGTTCTTGGGGAGATGGGAAATCCCTATCACTACTATAGATTGAGATAAAGCTTTGCTCCTCCTTTTTGCCAATATCCAACGTGGGATAAACGTAGAACTCGCCGAACAGACACCACATGCACAGGGAGACCCTTAATCACTAGTGCCAGAAGGCATATCGCTTATCATTAGGTCCTTTCCTAGATGCTACAATTGCTATATCTAAACAAATTAAAAACACTAAAATTCATGTTCAAAATATTGGTGCACTTGTTAATTCACCTGAGTCTATTGATGATCTTGATGAAACCTACATTGAACTTAATGTTGACTTTATTAAAGAAGCTCAAGCTACTACTGGTGCAAGTGCTCTTAAGAGTCTTCTTGCAAGACATGCTGTTAAATATATATCTTCTCTTGATGCTAAGATTGCTACATCTCCCATACACATTACAGATAAGGATCATGATTTCTCTTTAGATTTATCTTATATATCTATTGTTGAGAAAGAAACTTTTTGTGTTACTGGAAGTAAAAGTGTTATGGAACATATGAATGATCTTTCATCTTTGAGTAGTTTATTTTATGATGATACTAAGTTGTGTACTAATTTTGTTACCAATACCTTCCCTTTCTCATTGAAAGATGAAGCTAAAACTTGGTTTAACAATCTATCACCTGGATCTATTACTACTCCTATGGGTTTGGTTAATGCTTTCTTTCAAAAAATATTTTCCTGCTAGTGCTCAACATGCTGTTGTGCAGGATATATTTAACTTTGAGAAAATTGAAGGAGAGAAATTGCCTAAATCTTGGTCAAGGTTTTGTTCTTTAATAAGAGCTAACCCTGGCAATCCATTACCTAAAAATGATCTCCTAGATATATTTTATAATGGACTAAATATTGAATCTAGGACATACCTAGATAGTTGTGTTGGTTGTTTTTTCAGGAAAATAACTCCAGAAGAAGCTGAGGAATTATTGGCTAAAATAGCCAAAAATAATGATGATTGGACTATACCTGAGCCTACACCTATACCAAAGCCAACACCAATACCAACACCCAAGAAGAGAGGGATGATTGAATTAAATGATGAAGTGATGAAGGAAGCCAAGAAATCTCTTAAAGAGAGGGGTATTAAATCTGAAGATGTGAAGAATTTACCCCCTATAGAAGAATTATGTAAGCCAATTCCTCATCCCTCAACAATTGAGGTACACTCTCTCCAATACTGCGATAATAGAGATATTCTCTACTCTAAACCACCTGATCAATGCTTAGATGGATTTGATAATTATGTTGTTAAGCAAGACAAATTTAATATGAGAGTGCAAATGTAGCATCCCAACTTTTAATAAAGATGGAATACCTGTGTTATTGTGCTAGTCCCTGGATCAATTGCTAGCACCACAGTACAAAATGAAATATCATGAAAATGCATCAAATTCTATTACATCGCATGATCCAGTCTTTAAAAAATAGGATTACAACTTGCATAGTCTTAGAAGACTGGCAGAAAACAAAGAAATACAACGGAAAACATAGTACAACATTGAGCCCATCTTCTTCATGTGCCACAGGCAAAACATGTTGGCGATAGTCTCGAGATCCTAAACGAAATCCTCACTCATCTTCAGAAATATCTGCAATATGGAATATGCAGCCACAAGGGAGTCAATACAATTTAATGTATTGGCAAGTATCACTATGGTGGATATAAATGGCAAGACTAATACTACATGCTTATTTGGCTGAGTGGAGTTTTGGCTAAGTTTTGCATAAAGCCAGTTTTCTCCTATCACTTTTGTAAAACAAGCTTTTCTTTTCAAAAGGGTGGCAACATTGGATTTAGATCCAAGCACCACAATATTGTTCACTTGGTCAAAATTTTACTTATTGAAATTGATGATGAGATTCTTCCGTCATTCCTTGTCCAGTTGCTCATAGTTGTCCATAACTGGGGACACGGCTAAGATCTTAGTTTGTTGACTCTGCAGAGGTTGTACACTTTCACCCTTTGTCTTCAATTAGCCCAAACATCCTATACACCCGGATTGCATCATGGAAAGGAGAGAATTGAGACGAGATCTTTCAGAAGAAGAAGTCCAAACCTACCGGCAAGACCGTTCCATCTATAATTTTGCTACATCTGCTAGTCAAGCCTGGGCTGAACTCTCACAACTTAGTTGATCAAGACAGAGCCCATATGTCAAAAGGCTGCACGGGAAGCTACTAAACTTAGAAGGACATAGTAATCTCTTTGTTCCTAGGTGTCCATCCGTAAGTGACAACCTCAAGTGGAATAACCCTTAGATAAGGGCCCTGAGGAAACACTCAACATAACCCAGTCTTACCACTTCCACCCAGGTGGTTCATTCATTAGTTATACTTAGGATTTTTCCTCAACATCTAGTAAAACAATTTGTAACATTGCATAGCACCTAATAAAATCTAAGGCTATCAAAATAACAAGGTAAAAGGGATGGCTACACACTACTAGGATAATAGCATAGCATAGTATAACTTAGTAAAATTTCCTATCATGCATACTACTCAAATTCAACTAATGCATATAGAAAATAATGGGTAGTTGATGGTGTGTTACTTGCCTTGTTGAAGTTGGTGAAGATATCACACTCTCTTCACAAAAGATCGTTGCTCTCCGTACAATCTATTCATTGAAAACACAATAACAAAATAAACAAGCATCCTAGCAAACAACATACAAGTGTAGAAAAGCAACTAACATATCAAAAGGGGCTTAACCAAGTTGGTTAGGACAAGGTCAAGGTTTGAGTTTTGAAAAGATTTATTCTTTCTTGGTTCCATATGTCAAGGAATTTCCAAGGGTTTACTTGAGATGGGATAGGTTGAGTTTGTAGAAAACTAACTTTATTATAACCATACTTGTCGAGGAAGTTCCAATATTTCACTTAGAATAAACATATTACTTCTTCAACTAAAGTAATACGTGCAAACACTTGGTCATATTCACCTTCAAAAATATTTGAGTGACTATGTTAGTATTTTCCATTGTGGTTAGGGTAGGTCTACTAACTTCATCATCAAAGGGAAAATATTACTAAGTCTTGGGTTTTCCATTTGGGGTCAATGGTTGGACAAAAGTAACTTGTTACTCTTCAACTTGGGTGGATTGCTTCTAGTCCTCATGTGATTGCCTTCTTGAAGATCATCATCATGCCATCTAAGTTGTTCCCTTCCTTGGTGTGGTGCTTCTCTTGGTCTTGATAGTCTTCGTGGTTTTCACTTCACTAATTGGTTTGGGTATGGGATGGGCACAAATACCACTAAGTCAATTTGAAAAGAAAGAAATGGAAGGGATAGGAAGAGAGAGGAAAATGTCTCCTCCTTGATTTTCTTCATACTCCTGTACTTCATTGAGTTTGTTCTTGTTGCTGTGGAGTCTATGTCCTTCCTTCAATTTCTTCAATGATATTCCTCATATCTCTACATGTTGCCACCAAGTTGATATTGAAGTTTCATTCTTGTGCTTGAGTCTTGATCTCCATTTTGCTGACTTGGTAAATTCTTGAAGCAAGAATGGGGGAGTGGATAAGATAGAATACTAAAGTTAACTACTTGGTACTATATGTGATTGACACATTCTAAGGACTTGGCTTGGCTCCAAATAGACATAACATCAAGGAATAACAGTTGAAAACCAATCCTAAGACATGGTAAAGATGGATGAATCACTAGGTTGGGTTTTTGGTCAAAACACATGGTCATGGTCCAAGGATGTCCAAAATGGTTGGGAAATGATGTCTCTGGTTCAAGGCTACCAAAAGAATCAACTTTGCCTAAGAAAACATTTTCTAATGATATATAGAAATAATTCTATGTCAAAAATACTCAAATAGACAACTTAAATCTAAATTCAATTTTAGTTTGTTCAAATATTATTTTGGGACAGAGGATATGAAAGTACACATCCTAAGGTTTCTAAATATATTTTATTTACAATTTTTGGATTTGTAGGATTTGAATTATGCCAAATTTCATCAAACAAGCATATTTGAATTTGAACAAATTTAAGTTTGTCAAATTTGAATTTGGCCAGTGCCAAAAGTTTCTATATGTCAAGGTCTTTTCAAAAAGTCCAATATTGCTAAATTTGGGCTTATGGATCAAAAGTTATGATAGATCTAAGATGTAGGGGCTTTTCTGCAAAATAGACATTTTATTTTTATTCGGGAATTAAATCCAGAGACAGATGGGCTCAGATCTGTTATTTGCCGCGCGGGGCGATGGATAGGGAATGGGCATGGGCCGGCTACGTGCTGCGTGGGCGACAGATAACAAAACGGGCGCTGCCAACTGGGCTCACATGTGGCGCTATTCCACTGGCTAAAACCTCTTCAATTAGTGATCTATTTTAGGCGGTTGGATCTAGATCTAAGGGTTCCGATTAGATCTGGAGGGGGGGTGCTCACCGGGCGGCGGAATCCGCCGGAAAATGGCGTCACGACGACCGGCGATGCTGCGCTTGATGGCGTTGACGTTACAGGGGTCTTCCGTGGTCATCGAGGGCACGGGGAGGCGCGCCTCACCATGAAGAGGATGATGGTGGGTCCTTCTTGCCTCCTCGCTTCCGGGATGGACTGCGTCGAGCAGATGGTGGCAGAAGAGCTCCGGCGAGCTTCGGTCGCCGTTGCCGTGGTCTCTCTAATGCGGAGAAAAAAGAAAAAAAGGCATGAGGGAGGGCGCTAGGACAAGGAGACTCGAAAGAGACCAACGGGGACGGTGGGGACTCACTGTAGTGGCCGGAAATGGAAGTTGACGGTGGCGGGTTCGAGCATCTCCGGCGAGAAATTTTAGCATCCCGGGGGCACTATACCTTGTCATTCCATAGGAGAAATGGACCGGTGGATGAGAGCGATAAGGATGGTCCGGGAAGGGGCTTCAATTCTTCCATAAACGCACGAATTGAAGGGATTTAATCGGGGAAGAAACGGTCGACTGTTTCTTCTCTGGCTTGAAGACGATGATGACATCATCGCTGACATCAGCATTTTTCTTCTTTTTTTTCTCCTGATTTCTTATTTATTTTATATCTTCTGTTTAATTAATCCAAATAACATGAAAAAATTCTAAATTCATATTATTTCAAATACTTTCCAACAGTACCACTTTTGTGGGGTTTTCATCATTTTTAATTTTTTTCAAAATACAAATTCAAATGAGTTCATAATTGCCTTAATATTCCAATTAAATGAAAAATAATAATAAAATAGGAAAATGGGTTTGGAAAAATTTCAGAGACTATAATATGGTTAATTACTATTTTCCAAAACCATTTCAACTTGTTTCCGTGATTTTATAATTTATAAATATGATGAAAACATCATAGTCACTTAATAGAAAATTTTCCTTATTTATTTGACTTGGGGTTTAATAAAAATAATGTGGTTTTCTCAAATGAAGATGTTGTTTTCCCAATTGAAAACATTATTTTTCCAAGTTATTTAACTTGTTTTCATAATTTATATGACACTTTATAGATATAGATTGATAAATCTTTGAATGGCAAAAAGAAACATTTTATTCATATGGAATAATTTTGGAGACAAGGAGAAATTTTTAGAGATGGTAATTCTATGGTTTTTATTTATCATATACATTTTCATAGTTATAAATGGGTTGAAAACATATTTGTTAGGAGGTTTGCTCAGAATAAATATTTATCTTTAAGGTAGAAATATTTATTTTGAAAGGGGCTTTAGGGTTTATGGGATAGAGGTATAATGGATTCTTAATTTGAATTTTCATTGAGTTATGTATTGTTTCCTTTTATTTCTTGCATCTTATTGGTTTTTGGTGGCTTGCATAACATGAAAACAAAAGTTTCAAATTTTTGTGATTTTTTAGTTTTTCCAAAAATTCAGGGATGTTACAGACTACCACCCTTAAAAGAAATCTCGTCCCGAGATTTGGGAAGGATAGAAAGAAAGATTAGGTTTGGGTAAGTGGGTTCCAAGACAACTGGGTGGGCTACCACCCTTAAAAGAAACTTTTGTGGGTAGTCTATTTTCATTCGATTGGAGTTTAGATTGATTCCAGATTGGCTTGAGTAGAAATTTCCTTCATGGTAGAGCTGCAGACCAACATAGGTAAGTTGAACTACCTTTGACACTGAGGGGTCACTCTTTGGGTCAATCAAAAGTCTTTTGGGTCCCTCTCAACTTGGTCTTTTGATATCCTTGGAAAATCTTCCATCTTGTTATTGTCATCCTTGAAAGAAAACACCATGCTATTTCTAACGAAACTCTCATGGTAGGCAATATATTCCATTTGTTTGATACCTCGAAGGTTGTCTTGATCCTCACCGAAAATAGTACGTTTTCAGAAACAATAACATAGGGTCATTATTGTATTCTACCATTATATGGTTCAGGTTTAACATCGTCGTCTCTCTAATAGGTATGTCACTCAGATTTAACATTCCTCATAGCAAAAGTTAATAATGTGAGTATTCACCATGGGGGCCAATCCATGTTGCATTCAATCATTACCTTGTACTTGGATTGCTGAATCTTGTTTAATAACACTAGGTCACCTCACTTGTCTAATAGAAAGTTTCCAATCTGTAAGACAAACTTGAGCTACTATCATTTCTCAACTAGTGGGTTTCGTAAAACTCCTATGTAACACAAACTGGATAGTTGTGTTTCCTCATTATTTCTCTTAGTGTAGTTGGCTCTGAAATGTTCATAGCTCCTGCAACTTGGGGTTCACTAGTCTTTCTTCACTTGTTGATTGGCTTGCTGCTCCTTATGATGTAGTTGGCATTGATCATGGATGTGATTGTTCCTTCACACAAAAAGGATCTTGAAATATGTGACATTCCTCAATTGTATGGCTTGTGTCTCTATAGAGAACTAGTCATGACATTCTTGGGTGAAAGGTTTGTTGTAGCACTTCATAGGGTAGCCCAATAGGGTTGGTAAATGGGTATGGGTTTTGGTTTGGCTTAGCATGAAAGAGTAGAGATTAGAAAGAGGCTAAATAAATTTCTACCCCAACACATCAGATCAAGGAAACTCATCTTACAAACAACATCTAACAAACAATCTTCACACCAAACAACAAGGTTTTTGAAAACAAACTAATATTGTCATTCCACACTCATTGGAATGATCAATACTCTAACACGTTAATGTTGTTTTAACAAAGGAACTAGATTGGTGGTCTCATCTATATCTTCTTGAGTTTTTCTTCAATTTCTTGAGTGTAGGTCTTCATGTGGTGAAAATACTTCTTGCACTTCATGGTATGGTCATCAACATTCCTGTCTTAATGGTATTGAGGAGGGAGGTCATCTAGAAAATTTTGAAGGTGAATAATAGATGAGAGGATATGAGAAAGATTAAGAGGATTGCTTTGTTTCTAGAAAGTTTGAACATAGAAAGTTTCCAATCCTAGGGTGATCAAGGGGTTATTAACAACTTGTTGCAAATTGGATATTCACTATAGTGAGAGATACTGGCACCCGCTAGCCAATCAGGAAACGGTCTCGTGTCTGTGGACACGTAAAGTTGTCCGGGCCGCTTCATCTTACTATGCCGCTAGGATCCAAAATACTCTAAGGAGATAATAACATGATCAAAAATGGCTTCCAAACCTAAGGGTCTCGAATTCTACAGGCAACACAATGCTCTGATACCATTTTGTAGCATCCCAACTTTTAATAAAGATGGAATACCTGTGTTATTGTGCTAGTCCCTGGATCAATTGCTAGCACCACAGTACAAAATGAAATATCATGCAAATGCATCAAATTCTATTACATCGCATGATCCAGTCTTTACAAAATAGGATTACAACTTGCATAGTCTTAGAAGACTAGCAGAAAACAAAGAAATACAACGGAAAACATAGTACAACATTGAGCCCATCTTCTTCATGTGCCACAGGCAAAACATGTTGGCGATAGTCTCGAGATCCTAAACGAAATCCTCACTCGTCTTCAGAAATATCTGCAATATGGAATATGCAGCCACAAGGGAGTCAATACAATTTAATGTATTGGCAAGTAACACTATGGTGGATATAAATGGCAAGACTAACAATACATGCTTATTTGGCTGACTGGAGTTTTGGCTAAGTTTTGCATAAAGCCAGTTTTCTCCTATCACTTTTGTAAAACAAGCTTTTCTTTTCAAAAGGGTGGAAACATTGGATTTAGATCCAAGCACCACAATATTGTTCACTTGGTCAAAATTTTACTTATTGAAATTGATGATGAGATTCTTCCGTCATTCCTTGTCCAGTTGCTCATAGTTGTCCATAACCGGAAACACGGCTAAGATCTTAGTTTGTTGACTCTGCAGAGGTTGTGCACTTTCACCCTTTGTCTTCAATTAGCCCAAACATCCTATACACCCGGAGTGCATCATGGAAAGGATAGAATTGAGACGAGATCTTTCATAAGAAGAAGTCCAAACCCACCGGCAAGACCGTTCCACCTATAATTTTGCTACATCTGCTAGTCAAGCCTGGGCTGAACTCTCACAACTTAGTTGATCAAGACAGATCCCATATGTCAAAAGGCTGCACGGGAAGCTACTAAACTTAGAAGGACATAGTAATCTCTTTGTTCCTAGGTGGCCATCCGCAAGTGACAACCTCAAGAGGAATAACCCTTAGATAAGGGCCCTGAGGAAACACTCAACATAACCCAGTCTTACCACTTCCACCCAGGTGGTTCATTCATTAGTTATACTTAGGATTTTTCCTCAACATCTAGTAAAACAATTTGTATTATTGCATAGCACCTAATAAAATCTAAGGCTATCAAAATAACAAGGTAAAAGGGATGGCTACACACTACTAGGATAATAGCATAGCATAGTATAACTTAGTAAAATTTCCTATCATGCATACTACTCAAAATCAACTAATGCATATAGAAAATAATGGGTAGTTGATGGTGTGTTACTTGCCTTGTTGAAGTTGGTGAAGATATCACACTCTCTTCACAAAAGATCGTTTCTCTCCGCACAATCTATTCATTGAAAACACAATAACAAAATAAACAAGCATCCTAGCAAACAACATACAAGTGTAGAAAAGCAACTAACATATCAAAAGGGGCTTAACCAAGTTGGTTAGGACAAGGTCAAGGTTTGAGTTTTGAAAAGATTTATTCTTTCTTGGTTCCATATGTCAAGGAATTTCCAAGGGTTTACTTGAGATGGGATAGGTTGAGTTTGTAGAAAACTAACTTTATTATAACCATACTTGTCGAGGAAGTTCCAATATTTCACTTAGAATAAACATATTACTTCTTCCACTAAAGTAATACGTGCAAACACTTGGTCATATTCACCTTCAAAAATATTTGAGTGACTATGTTAGTATTTTCCATTGTGGTTAGGGTAGGTCTACTAACTTCATCATCAAAGGGAAAATATTACTAAGTCTTGGGTTTTCCATTTGGGGTCAATGGTTGGACAAAAGTAACTTGTTACTCTTCAACTTGGGTGGATTGCTTCTAGTCCTCATGTGATTGCCTTCTTGAAGATCATCATCATGCCATCTAAGTTGTTCCCTTCCTTGGTGTGGTGCTTCTCTGGGTCTTGATAGTCTTCATGGTTTTCACTTCACTAATTGGTTTGGGTATGGGATGGGTACAAATACCACTAAGTCAATTTGAAAAGAAAGAAATGGAAGGGATAGGAAGAGAGAGGAAAATGTCTCCTCCTTGATTTTCTTCATACTCCTGTACTTCATTGAGTTTCTTCTTGTTGCTGTGGAGTCTATGTCCTTCCTTCAATTTCTTCAATGATATTCCGCATATCTCTACATGTTGCCACCAAGTTGATATTGAAGTTTCATTCTTGTGCTTGAGTCTTGATCTCCATTTTGCTGACTTGGTAAATTCTTGAAGCAAGAATGGGGGAGTGGAGAAGATAGAATACTAAAGTTAACTACTTGGTACTATATGTGATTGACACATTCTAAGGACTTGGCTTGGCTCCAAATAGACATAACATCAAGGAATAACAGTTGACAACCAATCCTAAGACATGGTAAAGATGGATGAATCACTAGGTTGGGTTTTTGTTCAAAACACATGGTCATGGTCCAAGGATGTCCAAAATGGTTGGGAAATGATGTCTCTGGTTCAAGGCTACCAAAAGAATCAACTTTTCCTAAGAAAACATTTTCTAATTATTTATAGAAATAATGTCAAAAATACTCAAATAGACAACTTAATTCTAAATTCAATTTTAATTTGTTCAAATATTATTTTGGGACAGAGGATATGAAAGTACACATCCTAAGGTTTCTAAATATATTTTATTTACAATTTTTGGATTTGTAGGATTTGAATTATGCCAAATTTCATCAAACAAGCATATTTGAATTTGAACAAATTTAAGTTTGTCAAATTTGAATTTGGCCAGTGCCAAAAGTTTCTATATGTCAAGGGATTTTCAAAAAGTCCAAGATTGCTAAATTTGGGCTTATGGATCAAAAGTTATGATAGATCTAAGATGTAGGGGCTTTTCTGCAAAATAGACATTTTATTTTTATTCGGGAATTAAATCCAGAGACAGATGGGCTCAGATCTGTTATTTGCCACGCGGGGCGATGGATAGGGAATGGGCATGGGCCGGCTACGAACTGCGTGGGCGACAGATAACAAAACGGGCGCTGCCAACTGGGCTCACACGTGGCGCTATTCTACTGGCTAAAACCTCTTCAATTAGTGATATATTTTAGGCGGTTGGATCTAGATCTAAGGGTCCCGATTAGATCTGGAGGGGGGGTGCTCACCGGGCGGCGGAATCCGCCGGAAAATGGCGTCACGACGGCCGGCGATGCTGCGCTTGACGGCGTTGACGTTACAGGGGTCTTCCGTGGTCATCGAGGGCACGGGGAGGCGCGCCTCACCACGAAGAGGATGATGGTGGGGCCTGCTTGCCTCCTCGCTTCCGGGATGGACTGCGTCGAGCAGATGGTGGCAGAAGAGCTCCGGCGAGCTTCGGTCGCCGTTGCCATGGTCTCTCTGCTGCAAAGAAAAAAGAAAAAAAGGCATGAGGGAGGGCGCTAGGACAAGGAGACTCGAAAGAGACCAACGGGGACGGTGGGGACTCACTGTGGTGGCCGGAAATGGAAATTGACGGTGGCGGGTTCGAGCATCTCCGGCGAGAAATTTTAGCATCCCGGGGGCACTATACCTTGTCATTCCAGAGGGGAAATGGAGCGGTGGATGAGAGCTATAAGGATGGTCCGGGAAGGGGCTTCAATTCTTCCATAAACGCACGAATTGAAGGGATTTAATCGGGGAAGAAACGGTCGACTGTTTCTTCTCTGGCTTGAAGACGATGATGACATCATCGCTGACATCAGCATTTTTTTCTTTTTTTTCTCCTGTTTTCTTATTTATTTTATATCTTCTGTTTAATTAATCCAAATAACATGAAAAAAAATTCTAAATTCATATTATTTCAAATACTTTCCAACAGTACCACTTTTGTGGGGTTTTCATCATTTTTAATTTTTTCAAAATACAAATTCAAATGAGTTCATAATTGCCTTAATATTCTAATTAAATGAAAAATAATAATAAAATAGGAAAATGGGTTTGGAAAAATTTCAGAGACTATAATATGGTTAATTACTATTTTCCAAAACCATTTCAACTTGTTTCCATGATTTTATAATTTATAAATATGATGAAAACATCATAGTCACTTAATAGAAAATTTTCCTTATTTATTTGACTTGGGGTTTAATAAAAATAATGTGGTTTTCTCAAATGAAGATGTTGTTTTCCCAATTGAAAACATTATTTTTCCAAGTTATTTAACTTGTTTTCATAATTTATATGACACTTTATAGATATAGATTGATAAAATCTTTGAATGGCAAAAAGAAACATTTTATTCATATGGAATAATTTTGGAGACAAGGATAAATTTTTTAGAGATGGTAATTCTATGGTTTTTATTTATCATATACATTTTCATAGTTATAAATGGGTTGAAAACATATTTGTTAGGAGGTTTGCTCAGAATAAATATTTATCTTTAAGGTAGAAATATTTATTTTGAAAGGGGCTTTAGGGTTTATGGGATAGAGGTATAATGGATTCTTAATTTGAATTTTCATTGAGTTATGTATTGTTTCCTTTTATTTCTTGCATCTTATTGGTTTTTGGTGGCTTGCATAACATGAAAACAAAAGTTTCAAATTTTTGTGATTCTTGAGTTTTTCCAAAAATTCAGGGATGTTACAGCAAAATCATCTTATGGAAAACTCTAGAGCTATTGATAATTTGCATGGTATTATTAAGAGAGCCTCTAATGATGTTCAAATGCTTGTTAAACATTTTCATATGGTTCAAACTCAAATTGATCAACTCACTAAAGTGCAAAAAGATATGCTAGCCAATGCTTCTAGAGGAAAACATGTTTGTGAAATAATTACTAGAAGTGGTGTTTCTACTCAGGACCCCTTGTAACCTGAAGGACATCCTAAAAGAATTGAACAAGATTCTCAACAACCTAAAAACAATATTTCTCCTTCTAAGAAAAAGAAGAAGAGACATACAACTGTTGTAGAATCTCCTGAACTTGCTAAAAATCCTAATAGTATATCTATTTCTGATGCTGAAACTGAAAGTGGTAATGATAAAAGTGATGCTTATGATAAAGAAGAAACTGAAGCTAAACCTGAAAAACAAACTAAAACTATGAAGTATCCTAAGGAGGATTTCATTGCTAATAAACATGGTAATGAAAGAGAGCCTTGGGTACAAAAAGAAATGTCTTTTCCTAATAAGAAACATAAATCAAAGGAGGAACACCATTATAACAAGTTTTGTGAATGGATGAAACCTTTGTTTTTGCAAATCCCTTTGGCTGATGCTATTAAACTGCCTCCTTATTCTAAATATATGAAAGATATTGTCTCTAACAAAAGGAGAATTCCTAAAGAGGAAATTTCCACTATGCTTGCTAATAACTCTTTCAATGGCAAGGTTCCAAAGAAGCTTGGAGATCCTAGTATTCCTACTATCCCTTGTTCTATTAAAAATAATTATGTTAGAACTGCTTTTTGTGACTTGGGTGCATGAGTTAGTGTTATGCCTTTTTCTCTCTATAAGAGGGTCTCTCTGGAAAAATTGATACACACTGATATATCTTTGCAAATGGCTGATAAATCTACTGCTATCCCTGTTGGTATATGTGAGAATGTTATTGTTCAAGTGACTACTAATTGTTTGATATTAACTGACTTTGTTGTGTTGGAAATGCCTGAAGATGATAATATGTCTATTATTCTTGGGAGACCTTTTCTTAAGATTGCAGGGGCTGTTATTGATTGCAATCAAGGAAAAGTAACTTTTAATGTTAATGATATAGAGCATACTGTTTATTTTCCCAAGAAGATTGATAGAAGATATGGTCTAAATTCAATTGAAAATATTGAGACCATCAAGATTGGAGAATTTTATTGTCTCATTCCAATGACACCAAAATAATATGAAATTATGATGATTGGGACTATGTCTATCAACGTTGAGGTAACATAATTATTTAGTGATAAGCAAAGTTTTGCTTCATATAAAAATTGTTTTGGTAACAAGACTTGATCAACCTTGATAACAAAGTGATTTTGAATGAAGAGGATAATGTTTTCACTATGTTTTCACCTTCCCCATTATGTTTTCACCATGTTTTCATCTTGCTACCTTAGTACCATTATGTTTTCCATCATCCATAGTCATGTTTTCATCCTGATTACCGTGGTTATGCATGTTTTCACCACACATATTTTTTGTTTTCACCACTTCCACCTTTGTTTTCTTTGGTTATTTGCCTATTGGAGTGTCTTAGAACCACTTTAGTTCTGGTTTTGGTTTTTTTTTCCACCTTTCAACATTTGTTTTTCTGGTTTTAAATTAATTATTAAATTCTGAAAATACCTCAAAAATAAAGTTTCTCCAAAAATTCCGGAAAAATTATAATAAATTTTTACGTCAAAAATGAGGAAGAGAGGCCCCTGGGGAACCCCAGGGGGACCCACCAGTCAGGCACACCACAGGGTGGCGCGGCCAGCCCCTGGTGGCACCATCACATGGTGTGGTGTGGGGGCCCCTAGCCCTCCACTTACTCTCTCCCCTGCAAAAGATTCCCTTCTCTGACCCCAAACTCAAAACATTTCCCGGTTGCCGAGTTCTTGTTGTTCTTCCTCGAGATTTTTCGATCTCTTTGCTCAGCCCACCTTTGTTGTTGAAATTTGGTGCATTTGCTCTCCGATATGTGACTCCTCCGATTATCCAAGTAGAGTTTATTTGGTGGAGTATTTCTTGAGTATTTTGGTATTGTAGGTGGAAGCTTATGTGAGTTTGCATGCTTGATTTAAGTTGAAATAACATATTTTTATGCATTTTTAGCTCTCCTACAAGTCTCTATAGTAGTTTCCACCTTATAGTTGCTTGAAACAAATTTTTGTGATGATTGTTAAAAATTTCAGAAATGGACAACTTCAACTTTTGAGAGATTTTTAGAAGTGATGCCCCTAGGAGGACGAGGCCCTCATGTTCATATACTCTATTGAGACCATCCTACAATGAGGACCTTATTTCACCAAGCATCGATGATGGGGAGACGATGGAATTGCTAAGCCATCTAGTTTCCCTTGCTATACATTTTTGAGAGGTGCATGTAAACTTGATGACTTATTGATGGTGATTGAGAGGTTTGGATTAACCAACTACATGTATGATGAAGGTCCCCAATATGCTATTCTGACAAAAACTTTTCTGGAGAGTTTTAGATTCCATAAATATACTCCAAATGTTGCATTTAAGATATATGGTAGCCCTTTTCCCTGTCTTTGGAGAATTCTTGCAGCATTATAGGTATCAACGCCTCTAGGATAGCGTGTGGGATTCAGGAGAGACTCGCTGATTTGATGGAGCTATATCGAGGAGTCACTAATGACGATGACCGCTCAGCTCAGGGCGGGAAGATAAGGAATATTCAACTTCGTGCTATCAAATATTTTACTTACTATCTTGCTACTAGTATCCTCGGTAGAGAGAACACTAGAAATATTTCAAACTATCATCTTGCTTTTCTTGCTGCTGCACTTAACCGTAGCGACAAGTATAACCTTGGTTCTCTCATTGCCCGCCGCCTAGCTGCTAAGGGACGTATTTATGGGGGCATTATTGCTACACGTATAGTAACTGCTCTAGGCCTTCCTATTGCTTCCCATGATGAATTGATAGCTCCTTATAGACTTGATCTTGCTGCCATGAAGGATCATCATTTTATTACTGCCAACTCTACTGATGAATATTCAGTATATAGTGTTTTATTTGTTGACGGAGATGAGAGGGAAGTTACTTGCCGCGACCTGTTTTGTTCAAAGTTGACAGGATGACATGGTCACGCCCGAAGGGAGAGCTAGATGAGCAGCTGCGCTTGATGGAGTTCCATAGGCAGCAAATGAGTCAGAATGCGCCTTCTGAGGACTACGCTACCCAGTACACCGGGGCGTCCTCGAGCACATATCAGGAGGATGGCTCATCCTCGGCAAACTACGGGGGCGCCACCTCATGGCCCGCTTGGGATTGATCTCCACTTAGTCCAAAAGCCTAAGCTTGGGGGGAGGTATATCGATATCACACTCATTTGTATATCATGTTTCTGTCGGTGAAAGCGCATGGTTCCCCCATATGTGGTTTTGGTAATTAATGACAATCCTTTATGGACTAATGTTTGCATTGAGTTATCCTTGTAGATCTTGTCCATAGGAAATAATGGAGTTCATGTGTTGAACTCTATTAGCTTCCTTGATGGCCATTGTTATTCTCATGGATTTATATGAAGAATGGTCATGGTTTGAGTTGAGCTTATTGCTAGTATGTCTTGAAGAAAAGGATTAGGTGATCTTTTATTATCATCTTCAAGACATCATCTTTAGAAGTGAGAAGCAAAGATACAAGGTTGATCAAGCAAGCGATCAACATACAAAGCTACAAGTTGTACCAAGTGGGATTGTGTATCTCATGGTATGGTAAGCAATTGTCGATATAGCTTTGTGAACTAACCCATGATATGTGTGTGTCGCATCTCTATGTGTGGTTAGGTATCTTTCCATGGGCATGAACCAAAAGGAAGATTTCCTATAGCCCATGGTCTTTGTCGTCGTCAAGCGGTGTTCGTCATCTAGCTTGACGTGGAAGCTCAAGTGAAGCATCTAGAAGATATCCTATGCTTGATGCTTGCCACCCTTTTGGAGATTGTGGCCTTGTGAAGATTTGCCGAAGGGTCTCTCCCATAATGGTGTATGGGGGAGCTAGTCTCTCCCATAATGGTGTATGGGGGAGCAACTTGCAAGTCTTTATCAAGCGGAGTTTGTGCTAGCAAGCGCAATCAAGAAAGAAGATCCAACTTGAGAGAGTCAAGATCGTCATCATCTATCTCAAGTGGAATGCTCAAGGCAAAGGTATAATCTTGATAGGTTTTCTATTTTACCGGTCTCGTGTCTTTGGGAGACCAGGTTATAGGATAGATAGTCGTACTATCAAGAGGGGCTCTCAAGTGAGTAACTCGATCAAATCGTTATGGAGAGCTCATACCTTTGCATACTTTGCATATCATCTTTCTTGGTTCTTATTTGGCTTTTGTCTCCTTTGCGTTTTAGTGCTTGTCGTGATCTTCATGACAAGCCTTGGTTTCTCGAAAACGGATTTCGTAAGAAAAACTTGTTGCGTTTTCGGTGGAGAAAATATTCCGTTCATCTTTGAGAATGTTCCCACACCTTCCATGTGTGGTAACTTATCCATACTTTGAGGTATCAATATTTTCACCTTTTATTTGGATACTCCTTGCTGTTATCTTTCCAATGCATTTGGACTCACCTAATTCGGAATTCATTCGCAAAAGTTATGTGAGTTTTCGTGTTGGAAGTTTTACCGATTGTTCCTTTTAGAGAGGTTAAACCTTTCTACATTTGGTTTTAGTTTCCATTATTGGGCAGTGATGTTTCTCTGCATGATCTTGTAGAGTTTTTCATTACGAACTCAACGAGCCAAAGATCATCAAAAACGGAGTCCGGACGCAAAAGTTATGAAGTTTCTAGTTCAGCCATTTTTTCGGTACTGACATGAACCGGATTATTGGAAACCGGATTTTTCGGGGAATACCGGATATTCCGGTTTCGACGGATTTCAGACCAGTTTTCGCACTGGAGTGAACCGGATTATTTGATCCGGATTATTCACTTCGGACCGGATATTCCGGTCCCAAAATTCCTGCACAACGGCTAGTTCTTGTGGGGACCTATTTAAGGGGGCTTTCTTCCCCATTGGTCCCCAAGTCTTCCAAGCACGTTTTCCCTCTTCTCTCCTACCATTGTTGACCTTGGGAAGCTTGCCCCTCTCCCAATCCCTCCTTTGATTCTTGCATATCTTTGAGGGAGAAGGTAGAGGAGATCTTGATCCACATTTCCACCAATCCATCTTCCTTCTTAGTGAGGGAAACTTAGTAGATCTTGATCTTGGAGTTCTTGGTGTTTCTCCTCCATTGTTCTTCCTCTCTTATTCCCCCATAAGCATTTGTTGCTTTGTTGGAATTTGAGAGTGAAGGATTTGAGCACTTGTGCTCTTGCCATTTGCATCGGTTGCATCGGTTTGCTCTCTCCACGAGGATTCGTGGAAGTTGAAAGTTTGTGAGCTTGTTACTCTTGGGTCTTGGACCCTAGACGACTTGTGGTGTTCTTGGGAGCCTCCAATTGAGTTGTGGATGCGTGCCCCAAGATTGTGGTGACACCGAGAGCCTCCAATTGAGTTGTGGATGCGTGCCTCGGGTTTGAAGGTTGCCAATAGTGGAAGGTGAACTAGGCCTTTGTGGCGGGGTTCATCGGAGAATAGGGTGAGGCCTTTGTGGCGTTGAGTAGGCCTTCGTGGTGAGCTCACACCCCTCCAACGAGACGTACTCCCCTTTGTGGGAGGAACTCGGGAATACATCATCGTCTCCGTGTGCCTCGGTTATTTCTATACCCGAGCTTTTTACTTATGCAATTTACATTGTGAAAGCCTTCGAGCTTGAAGTTATATATCTTGCTATCACCTTGTTACTTGTATTGCTTAGCATAAGTGGTTGGTGCATCTAGTTGGCCATAGAATATTTATGTTGTATGCTTGTTAATTTAAACACCTAGTTTATTTCCGCATTTAGCAAGCCTTAACCGGAAAAGTTTTAATCGCCTATTCACCCCCCCTCTAGGCGACGTCGTTGTCCGTTCAATTGGTATCAGAGCCTCGTCTCTCTTTATTAGGCTTTACTTCCTAGAGAGTACGATGTCGTTTAGAGAAATAGAACATGGTCCCGCTTTTATATTCTATGGTAGAAACTTTGATGTTTGGAAAATTCGCATTCTTAAATTTCTTACGGACATGGGTCCAAAGTATGTTAAGAGAATTGTAGATATGGATTTTCCTCCTCCAAAGGATTCTCAAGATTTATCTTTAGAGGATAAGGAAAACTCTTATCTCGATACTTTTGTATCTAATGGTCTCTTGTGCTTTTTGAGCGATGTAGTTATTGAATCAATCATGCCTTTTCGGAACGCTCATGAGCTATGGACAAAACTTCAAGATATATATGATGTGTCCAATATTATTGAGGATGATTGTTCTCCATCCACTTCCGGCCGTGATGAGTTCACATCTTTCTCCACTCCACCAACATGTGATTTGTCACAAGGTAATGATATGGTGAGTGGTGATAGAAATTGCATTGTGGATAGTGAATTTTCTATTGACTATACTTCATCCCTATCCCATTGCAATGATCTATCTTTGGACTTAATATCTTCTAGCACTCAAAATTCCATACATGCTAGTGTTGATAGTCCTTGCATATCATGTAATAGTTGTTCAACTAAATCTCATGATGATATGCTTCCTATGTCTTGTTTTCATGAAAACAATGCTTCCATTTCCTCTAGTACTTGTGTGCCTAACAATGTAGAGGAATCCCACTTTTTGGTGGAACAAGACATGGACCTTAATGGCGCTTCTAGTATATCTTCATCATCGCCATCCATTTCTCATATGTGCCTTATGGCTAGGGATTCAAAGGTATCTCCACCTTTGGAACCCACTACATCTTGTGATGATGAGGATGAGGATGAGGACGAGGATGAGGATATATTTTATGGAGAGTTTGAGGATGAAGTCTCTTTAATGGAGAAGGGTGAGTTGGTTCTTCTCGATCTCCCTAAAGGTAGTAAAGCTATCACTCCTTTTAGTGAAATATTGGCTTTTGCTATTTATAGCGCTAAAATCATTGAAAAGAAAGGTGAGATTGAAAGAAGTGATGCCGATGAAAAGGCATCCCTCACTATGTCTCTTGAGGAAGAGTATGAGCTCCGAGTTACTCTTGAGGAGAAACTTGAATCTATCGAGGGGCTCTATAATGAACAAATAACCTATCTCACTAAAGCACGTGACCATACCAATGCTAAATATAAAGTGCTTAAAAATGAAAAGGTTGAATTTGTTGTTGGCAATGCTAATCTAATTGAAGAAAACTCTAGGTTAAATAATGAGCTTGCCAAGTTATCTTCTTCTATTTCAAATGATGCTTGTGCTACTAACTCCACATCTTGTGAAGCATCTATTTTGAAGGAGAATGTTGAGCTAAGGGCTCAACTTGAGTTGATGTCTAGCAAGTATGGGAAATTGGAAGAAAGCCATGAAAAGATATCTAGCTCTCATGAGGATCTTCTAGCATCCCATACTAAGCTAAAATTAGCTCTTGAGGCTATCACTACAAAGGTAACATCTTGTGAGCCTCATGTAGGTACTAGCACAATATCTTCTGGTAATGCTATATTGACTTGTGCTCGTATTAGTAATTCATCCTCCCATAATGTTTCTACATCTTGTGATGAATTGCTTTCCTTGCCTTGTTGCTCTAACAATGAAGCATCTACTTCCTCTAGCTCTTGTGTTGTTTCTAACCATGTAGAGGAAAATAAAGAGCTCAAGGCCCAAGTCATTTCTTTGAAGAAAGAGTTGGAAAAGTGTCATGAAGGGAGTTCCACACTTGACAAGATGTTGAGAGTGCGAAGACTTCCCAATGACAAGAGTGGACTTGGATTCAACTCCAATCTCAAGAATAAGTCCATTATTGACAAGAAGAAGGGCCAAGAACAAGTCAAAGATCCGGCCAAGATTATTTGCTTCAAGTGCAAGATTGAAGGGCACCATGTTAGATCTTGCCCTTTGAAGAAGAAGCCTCTTAGTGAGAAGCAACTAGGGAAGCGGCCTCTTGTTCAATCTCATGCTCAACCACGAGTTGAACAACGGCCACCTCCTAAGAAGACTCAAGCCAATGCTCCTCTTGTTGAGAAGCCTATTGAGAAGAAAGAAAAGAGTCGATGTTGCTACCTTTGTCGCAAGAAGGGACACTTTGCTTCTTCATGCACTAATGGTACATTATCCAACCCTATCCTTGTTGATAATGCTTATTCCATTCGAAAGGATAATGTGGGCAATGTGTTTGCCAAGTATGTTGGTACTCCAAGTGGTGTCAAGAAAAGAACCATTTGGGTTGCCAAACCTATTGTGACTAACCTATTAGGACCCAACTTGGTTGGGGACCAACAAGCTCAAACTTGATCAATAGGTGGTGTTGGAGGGCATTGGAGACTTGGCTATTTCATGAAGAATTAAGGGATCTTCATCAATTATATTTCCTCATGCAAAGTCACTTGGATTATATCTATCTCTCACCCAATGTTCCTCCAAGCGGTAACTTGTATTTAAATCTATATACATTAAAAGTTGCTTGCTCCCTTGCATATGTTAGTTTTGTTTCTAGCATGTGTTTGTATATGTTGTGCTTCCTACTCACCTATCTTGAGTAATCTAGTTATGTTTGTTGGTTTGCACTCCATGTACTTGTGTTCTTTGTGTTGAGCCTTCATTGCCTTCATTGCTTATCTTAGTTGGCTCTTTGGGAGATTAATGGACTATCCCATTTTGGGGGAGTAATATGCTTTGCACTTTACTATCCTAAAATGTGTGTACATGAGGAATACCACTTAGTGTTGATATATCAATATTATCTATTCTCTATGTGGTATGTCATTCTCATGAGAAATTCATTTCTAAATGTCCATTAACTTTCTCTAGTTGATTTATTTTTTGCCTCTTGTTGTTTTCAATGGATTATCACATTATGGAGGAGTAATAAGCTATGTGCATATTACAAGCCTAGAAAATGTGAACATTTGAGGTATTGCCACCTAGAGTTGATATTGTTAATTATCTTGTTCCTTTGTGGCATGTTTCTCAAACAAGTTCCATATTTGCTTAAAATATCTTGTGTCTCTCTTCTTTGGTATCTTGTTTGTTAGAGAGTTTCTTGTTGCCTTGCTATTCGGTTTTTATTTGAAGCCTTCAAGAATCTCTATCTAAGCATGTTTTTTTTCTATGTTTTACCACATGCTTATGTTTTGTGAATATGATTGTGAACAAATCTACCACCGAGAAATATTTCCATTCATCTCTTGTCTTTGACAAGTTATAATAATTTGTGGTAAAGTTTCTTGATCATATTTACTTTGGCCATTGCTCTAAAATTTGCCTTATTTCTTGCCAAGGATTTGTTTGGTTCAAACTCCTTTGTGTCTTCCTTGGTCTACTCAAAATTTGTTTTATGCTTTCTTGAGTTAGGAAAAGCAATGATCCCATACTTATGCACTTGTGTTCAAAGTCATATTTCTTTGGGTTGCAATATTCTTGGGGAAGCTATCCTACATCGAGTAGATCACCATTCTTTAAATTGGTATTGCATCTTATTGGTTTTATTTAAACATGACTAGTGTTTGAATAATATATATGGAGAGTAATGATTCCATTGTGTGCATTTTGTATTCAAATGCAAGATCATAAATAATGCACTATTATTGGAAGAACTATCCTATATGCGTTTGAACACTTGTTGCCTTTAAATTTGTTTGTTATCCCAATGACTTGTCTCTTTGGAAGACAAACACTTTTCGTCTTGGTACTTTGTGTGCTATCATGAAAAGTGTAGAGGGTTTGTTCACTCTTTTATGTTTTTTTGGTATCCTCTCTATGTTGGTTTCCTCAATCATGTGTTGATTTGGGTTTTGATATATTTTGGACAATTCTCTTTCTTTTCACTCTTGTGAGTGGCTTCTTGGTTTAATTAGTTCTTTGTCCAATTTGTATCTTGTTTTGGTTCTTGAAAGTTTTGTGCATGCATATTTACTATATATATATCTTTTGGCATGCTTACTTTCGTTGATCCAATATATAGGATAAACTCCATCAAATCCTAAATGGCTAAGATGTGCATGAAATTCAAATTCATAGTAATATGCACATATTTACTTGGAGTTTGTCCTATGTATTGTAGTTGTTCTAACTACTTTGGACCCAATGAGTTTGGGTACCATTTTGTACTTGAATTTTGTTTTTAGGTACAATGGAGATACATTGGTTGCTTGCTTCATTCATAAGGAAGGTGTTCTCACCATGTTATTATAGGAGTCAAGCTTCGATGATTATCAAACTCGCATCCTCTTCATCACCAATGTCGTCTCGGTAACAAGTATCTATCTCATGCATACATTTCTAGCTTTCAACCTTGTGTAGGTTGCTTCTTTGCATGATTTCCCTTTGTTGCATTTCTTTTGGTTCTTGCAAATGTCTTTTCAAAAACATCTTTATTGCAACCATGAGTAAGCCGGGATGATTACATACTAAGGGGATATTTATAGTCATTTTCATGATTCACCAATCCCGAGTATATTAATCTAGCAACTTCTACTTGAAGTCTCTCATATGCAATATTGATGAATTCTCAAAAACCATTTGAATCTTTTGTGATATGTGTTACCTTTATCGAAGCATTCCAACTATTACTTTTCCCTTGTGATATTTGTGATGCTTTGATGAGTTTTATGTGTTCATCTATATCCCCTTAAGATTAAACTAAGCGTAGTGCTTTGCTTTCAAGCAAAAATCTTATTGGCATATTAATGAACCTCTCTTGGATATCATGTTCTTCACTTTTGTACCTATTTTGTGTGTGCATGTTTCTTTGTGGATATATATCTTTGTGATTGTTGTCCACTTAGAAACTTATACACACGATAATAGTTACATCTTTAATTGATATTCTATTTCTTTAGTGACCACATTTTATTGCTTTATATTCCTTGGTGGTTCCTAAAAGGCACAAGCTTTGCTTTTCTTTTGGTATTCCTTTTGCATCTTAATAAGCTTGTGGACCTATGTGTTTTATCATTTGATGGTTTGTGTGTATGGGAAAGACATGATATGCACTATGTGCCTCCTATATTGAAAGACTATGTTGATGATTCTATCATCCTATTAGTCTCCTAAAAATGTTTTTCCTTGTAACACGCATCTATTTCGGTTGAGTAAGTCTTTATTTGTCACTTCTTGATCTTCTTTCCTCAACTTTTGTTTGTTTGCAAGTTACGTTGCTTCATGTCCAATATATTCTCTTGCTCTTGTTTGTGTTCAAAATTATCTAGAAGGGAGTGATGATTCCATGTTGTGCACATTATATAGTAATTCAAATCTAACATTGTGCATATACCTTGGGGAGTTCCCTCTTGATTTTCTAGAACACTTGGTTGATCCTATCAAAATATTGATGTTGGTCAATCGGTTTTTCGGATCCTTGTGGTTGGTTGCTTCGTTGTGAAAGTATCCTTCAATTTTACTTTTCTTGTAAACCTTTGGATCCTCAATATAGTTTGATCTCCCTCCATCTATTTATAGTTGGATATATGCACTTGAGTTCACTCATATCATGAGGAATGCATACACTATGGGGGAGCTCTTACTATATTGGCCTTCTAATCTTTTTGCCCATTTCGGCAATGGATGCCAATGGGGGAGAAGTTTAGAGGGTTTAAGGGAATTGGGTTCTATGCTTTAGTTTCGTTCTTAAGCATTTTCCTTTCCATGCTATTGCATCCTTGCTCTTGTTTAGCATGTTTGCTTTATTCATCATATAAACCCTCGTAAAAAGGGATTGTCATCAATTACCAAAATGGGGGAGATTGAAAGCGCATGGTTCCCCCATATGTGGTTTTGGTAATTAATGACAATCCTTTATGGACTAATGTTTGCATTGAGTTATCCTTATAGATCTTGTCCATAGGAAATAATGGAGTTCATGTGTTGAACTCTATTAGCTTCCTTGATGGCCATTGTTATTCTCATGGATTTATATGAAGAATGGTCATGGTTTGAGTTGAGCTTATTGCTAGTATGTCTTGAAGAAAAGGATTAGGTGATCTTTTATTATCATCTTCAAGACATCATCTTTAGAAGTGAGAAGCAAAGATACAAGGTTGATCAAGCAAGCGATCAACATACAAAGCTACAAGTTGTACCAAGTGGGATTGTGTATCTCATGGTATGGTAAGCAATTGTCGATATAGCTTTGTGAACTAACCCATGATATGTGTGTGTCGCATCTCTATGTGTGGTTAGGTATCTTTCCATGGGCATGAACCAAAAGGAAGATTTCCTATAGCCCATGGTCTTTGTCGTCGTCAAGCGGTGTTCGTCATCTAGCTTGACGTGGAAGCTCAAGTGAAGCATCTAGAAGATATCCTATGCTTGATGCTTGCCACCCTTTTGGAGATTGTGGCCTTGTGAAGATTTGCCGAAGGGTCTCTCCCATAATGGTGTATGGGGGAGCTAGTCTCTCCCATAATGGTGTATGGGGGAGCAACTTGCAAGTCTTTATCAAGCGGAGTTTGTGCTAGCAAGCGCAATCAAGAAAGAAGATCCAACTTGAGAGAGTCAAGATCGTCATCATCTATCTCAAGTGGAATGCTCAAGGCAAAGGTATAATCTTGATAGGTTTTCTATTTTACCGGTCTCGTGTCTTTGGGAGACCAGGTTATAGGATAGATAGTCGTACTATCAAGAGGGGCTCTCAAGTGAGTAACTCGATCAAATCGTTATGGAGAGCTCATACCTTTGCATACTTTGCATATCATCTTTCTTGGTTCTTATTTGGCTTTTGTCTCCTTTGCGTTTTAGTGCTTGTCGTGATCTTCATGACAAGCCTTGGTTTCTCGAAAACGGATTTCGTAAGAAAAACTTGTTGCGTTTTCGGTGGAGAAAATATTCCGTTCATCTTTGAGAATGTTCCCACACCTTCCATGTGTGGTAACTTATCCATACTTTGAGGTATCAATATTTTCACCTTTTATTTGGATACTCCTTGCTGTTATCTTTCCAATGCATTTGGACTCACCTAATTCGGAATTCATTCGCAAAAGTTATGTGAGTTTTCGTGTTGGAAGTTTTACCGATTGTTCCTTTTAGAGAGGTTAAACCTTTCTACATTTGGTTTTAGTTTCCATTATTGGGCAGTGATGTTTCTCTGCATGATCTTGTAGAGTTTTTCATTACGAACTCAACGAGCCAAAGATCATCAAAAACGGAGTCCGGACGCAAAAGTTATGAAGTTTCTAGTTCAGCCATTTTTTCGGTACTGACATGAACCGGATTATTGGAAACCGGATTTTTCGGGGAATACCGGATATTCCGGTTTCGACGGATTTCAGACCAGTTTTCGCACTGGAGTGAACCGGATTATTTGATCCGGATTATTCACTTCGGACCGGATATTCCGGTCCCAAAATTCCTGCACAACGGCTAGTTCTTGTGGGGACCTATTTAAGGGGGCTTTCTTCCCCATTGGTCCCCAAGTCTTCCAAGCACGTTTTCCCTCTTCTCTCCTACCATTGTTGACCTTGGGAAGCTTGCCCCTCTCCCAATCCCTCCTTTGATTCTTTCATATCTTTGAGGGAGAAGGTAGAGGAGATCTTGATCCACATTTCCACCAATCCATCTTCCTTCTTAGTGAGGGAAACTTAGTAGATCTTGATCTTGGAGTTCTTGGTGTTTCTCCTCCATTGTTCTTCCTCTCTTATTCCCCCATAAGCATTTGTTGCTTTGTTGGAATTTGAGAGTGAAGGATTTGAGCACTTGTGCTCTTGCCATTTGCATCGGTTGCATCGGTTTGCTCTCTCCACGAGGATTCGTGGAAGTTGAAAGTTTGTGAGCTTGTTACTCTTGGGTCTTGGACCCTAGACGACTTGTGGTGTTCTTGGGAGCCTCCAATTGAGTTGTGGATGCGTGCCCCAAGATTGTGGTGACACCGAGAGCCTCCAATTGAGTTGTGGATGCGTGCCTCGGGTTTGAAGGTTACCAATAGTGGAAGGTGAACTAGGCCTTTGTGGCGGGGTTCATCGGAGAATAGGGTGAGGCCTTTGTGGCGTTGAGTAGGCCTTCGTGGTGAGCTCACACCCCTCCAACGAGACGTACTCCCCTTTGTGGGAGGAACTCGGGAATACATCATCGTCTCCGTGTGCCTCGGTTATTTCTATACCCGATCTTTTTACTTATGCAATTTACATTGTGAAAGCCTTCGAGCTTGAAGTTATATATCTTGCTATCACCTTGTTACTTGTATTGCTTAGCATAAGTGGTTGGTGCATCTAGTTGGCCATAGAATATTTATGTTGTATGCTTGTTAATTTAAACACCTAGTTTATTTCCGCATTTAGCAAGCCTTAACCGGAAAAGTTTTAATCGCCTATTCACCCCCCCTCTAGGCGACGTCGTTGTCCGTTCAGTCGGTCCTTTGTATATCCATGTTTTTGTTTCTTTGTTCTTTTCGTTTCTTTCGCTTCTTTCGTTTCTCTTTGTTTTTATTGTTTTTTTCTTGCTTTCCAAAACACAAAAAGACCAAAAATATTTATGTTCTTTCTCTTTATTTTATTCTTTAGTTTATTTTGTTGGTTTGCTTTACTTTCTCGTTTCGGTTTAATATTCAAAAATTCAAAAATATTTTGCTTTGTTTGCTTGTTTCTTCTGTTCTTGTTTTTAATTCGAAAACCCCAAAAAAATTGTTGTTCTTCTTTGGTTTTGTAAATTTTGTTGCAGAGTTCATCGGTCTTCCGTGTCTCCATTGGATTTTGGTTATCATTCTATATTATTCAATCCACACGAGTGAAGAGCAATAATGACGATTTACGACAATTCAAGTTGTGGTGAGAGGCTGGTATGAACTCTATTTGTTTTATTTTTGTACATATACTCATCCATGTGAACGTGCTTAGTTTGTTCGTGTATGGTGTATGTTATTTAATTGATGCTTAGTTGTTCGTGCTCTCTCATGTTTAGTTCCAACTTACTAATATAAGATAGCATGTCGTATAAATGTTTGCTTGCATTGTTTTATTCATAGAAGGGTATGACATTGTGGTATCTCCCTCTGATCGTTTTGCTTGAATCGACTTGGCACATGTTCACACATGCATATGAATGAAAACAAAATGTCAATTAAGTCTGGATGATTTATTTTGCCTCAGAGTATTTGTATCACTTTTATGCCCCTGTTAATTTTTGTTTTGTCACAAGCATGATTATGACACTTGTTGCTCTCTTGATTGTCGCTCCCCGTTTGTTGCTAGCCTCCACATGTACTGAGTATGAGCTCTACTCGTGCATCCAACTCCCAAAAACAAAGTTTTCCAAATGTGTCCACCATACCTACCTATATGTGGTATTTAACCGCCACTCCAATTAAATTTCTCATGTGCTACGTTTAAAATCTTCAAAAAAAGTATTCCTGTTTTGTGCCCCTGTTTTAGCTCATGAGGACGTAAAAAGAGAATCTTATCTCACTTGTTGATTGGATTTCACACCCTAGACTAGTGGCTTAATCCGCTTATCCAAATGATATAAGAGCTGGCAGTGGGGTGCCCAGCCCCAAAATTGGTTACTATAAATTATCTTAACTATTTTTACCCTTGATTTATCAGTCAAAGTATAATTGTGTAAACAAAAGAGAAAGAGAGATGACCTTCTACCCAGATGCGTCCTTCTATGGGAACCGCTCTTGTGAAGTCTAGTTGGCTTGTGACGTACTGTATTGTCTATTTACCATTCGTTGACATAAGCACACACCTCTATAAAAAAGTGTTTTCAATACCTTTGTTTAGAAAATAAAAAGCTCTAGCACATGAGTTAATCCTTGCTTACCTCTGCGAAGGGCCTTTCCTTTACTTTATGCTGAGTCTTCTCCTTCTCACTTTATGCACCTTCTTGAGAGCATGGTTGTCATTCTTAGTGTAATGTGCTTGTCCCAGAACACGGTTAATTATGGTATAAATTTGATGCTCGTATCTTTGATATCTTTATTTATATTCTTCATTTGAACTTCAGAGGTGCCCTAACATTTATGTTTTGCTCCATTATTAAGGGCAAGCGAGTACACTTTATCATACCCTATTTTGAGCATTGCAATCCTGCAGATTGATATACTTCATGTTGATTATTATTAGTGTGTTGGTATCTTTTCATGGTTTGCATAACTGCTAGGTGACTTTTATCTTGCATACATATTATTATGATTTTACTAAGCAATTGATCATATAGTGAGTATATTTACATTATATGAAACAATTGTGTTTGTAAAAGTTCTTTTATTGCATTCAGTTGTCACTAAATTGCTTGAGGACAAGCAATAAGCTAAGCTTGGGGGGATTTGATATGTCCAAAACGTATCTCCTTTTCCGAACACTTTTGCTATTCTTTGCCTCTAAACTTGTGAGTTTTGGATACAACTAACACAGATTAATGTTGTTTTCAGCAGAATTACCTTGGTGTCTTGTTTTGTGTGTAGAAAAATCAAATTTCGTGAAAATGCCCAGAAAAGATCCCAAAGACTTTAAAACACCCTAAGACCCTCGGAGCCAGAAGGAGACCCGGAGGGGGGGCGAGGAGGGGGCCACACCACCCCTGGGCGCGCCCCTAGGCCGCGCCACCTGGTGGTGCGGGGCCCCCAGGCACCCCCTCGGGCTCCCCTTTCGACTACTTATTGCCCGTAACCCTAAAACAACAGGGGGTTCGTCATATTCCACATAAACACAATAGAGCGCCGCCGCCACCTCGAAACTCAATTCAGGGATCAGAAGTTCCTGTTCTGGCACCCTGCCGGGACGGGGATTCGAAGGAGATCATCGCCATCGTCACCGCCACCTCTTCTCCATCAAACATCCATGATTCCCCCGTCCATGTGTGAGTAGACACCGCTGTAGGCTGAGAGGGATGGAAGGTATTGGATGAGATCGATCATGTAATAATGTCAGATTGTTAGGGCATAGTGCCTAGTATCCATTGTTAGTGTTTTCTACCGTTGTTGCAAGTTGTTATGCTTAATGCTTGTCACTTAGGGCACAAGTGCCATTATCTCATATCTGAACACGTTATTGTTTCATGAGTATAATTATGTTTCTTGATCATATCTGCAAGCTGTTTACACATGTGATTGTCCGGAACCCGAGGCCCCAAAGTGACAGAAATAGGGACAACCGGAGGGGATGGTTGTGATGTGAGGATCATGTATGTTCACGGAGTGTTAATGCTTTACTCCGGTGCTTTATTAAAAGGAGCACCTTAATTACCAGTAGTTTTCCTTGAGGACCCGTTGCAATCGGGTTGGTAGGACAAAAGATGTTGTGCAAGTTTCTCATTACGAGCACGTATGACTATATTGGAACACATGCCTACGGTTGCCTAGAACTTGGATGATTTATTATTATTATCTGCAATGCCCATGTTTAGATTATTACATGAACTATCTTATCCATGCAACGCCCGTTCATTCATTCCCTATGCCTACGGTACTTTAATACTGTTGTTTCCCGCAATTGCTACTGTTGTTACTATTTTACTCCTGGTGTTATTTTACTACTATTGGTGCTATAAAACTGTTATCACTGATAAACTATTGCGAGTAACTCTACTTTCAGGTGTAGCTGAATTGACAACTCAGTTGTTAAGGCTTATAAATATTGTTTGGCTCCCCTTGTGTCGAAGCAATAAATTTGGGTTTTACTTCCCTTGAAGGCTGTTGTGATCCCCTATACTTGTGGGTCATCAGTAACGCATAACGACCATGGTACGGTGAGTACCGACCGTACCAACCACCATACCATGGTGTGTTTGGTTTGTTTTGTTCAGCATATTAACCCTGTTCCATCAAGATTGGAAGAAGAGAGAGACCAAACACCATACCACGAAAATACACAAAACCCTATCCTCCGGAGGGGGAATTCGCAGAGGGGAATCCATATCCATAAACTACATGATTGTGAAGGCCTCGGTTTTGATCTCCATTGCCACCACCTTCATCCACATAAACGCGATAGCATCTCCATCCCATCTAGAACCTCTAGTTGTGGACTTACACGTGTATTCATCCATACATTCATCCTCCATTTGCAATACAATTCCTATGATGTTTATTGCCTTCATGTGTGGGTAGTTTCATTAGTTCTTGGGAATATGGGAAAACCCTATCACTACTATGGATTGAGATAAATATTTGCTCCTCCTTTTTGCCAATATCCAACGTGGGATAAACGTAGAACTCACCAAATAGACACCACATCCACGGAGAGACCCTTAATCACTAGTGCCAGAAGGCGTATTGCTTACCATCTGGGCTACGTGGTGGTTGTGATTGGTGTGTTAACCGAGGAAGTCGGGACACAATAATACACGAAGCTCATCCCTCACAAAGTATTTACGTGGAAACATAATGCACTCCTAATCAATCAGAAATATGCTAGTGGTAGAACCATACTTCCCGAGAACGCTTTTAGCCTCATTGCAGTTCCAATAACTTCAACCATTCATTAGTTGTCTCTATTCATTTTACTTTTTAGTTTATTGTTTTACTATTATTCCAACCAATATTATTATCATCTTTTGGACACTTGTTTAGACTTACAGGAAATTCAGAAAAGCACAAAAGGAGGTAGAAGATCAAAACTAATCGCACAGAACCATTTCCATAGCTCCACCGTGGTTCCATACTCGTATTTCAAAACTAGCTATAACAACCCTGTGCACTTGCAGGCATCAAGCTAATTTCTTGCGCCGTTGCCGGGAAGCTAAGCGCTTTTGGGTTTTTTCTTTTAGTACTTGTTTATTTTTGTTTGTGTTGGAATTTTCTATAGGTTTAAAGAGGACACCATGAAAGAGGGTCAAGATCCTCTTCACACATTGCAATAGCGACCATAACTAGATGTTGTTATGAAGGTACGTTCTGAATTCAATGAAGAAGGGTATGATATTAACCCTATTTTTCTTAGTCTACTCCATAGTAGACGATATAAAGGTGATGGTACCGAAGACCCGTACAATCATATTGATTTCTTTGAAGAAACATGTGGCAGTTTCAGGCTTAACGTGTTTACAGATGGTGAGCCGAGGTTTAAAATATTTAGTCACACTCTTATTGATAAAACAGACTCATGGTATAAGTACGATGTGAAGAATACATTTAACAATTGGAAAGAACTATCTTCCGCATTGTTGTCTTATTTTTATCCAAAAAGGAAATTTATTTATGAGATACATAAAGTTCAAACTTAATATTTGAATAAGATCATATGAGGAATTTGATGTAATATTCACTTTGTGAAATATTTATCGATATTCCAAGATAATGACCACAACATGCAAAACAAAACAAACAAGATAGTAGTACTCATGAATATATGATATTGGATTATTTTATAGATCCATGATAGAAGAAAATATTCATTTTTTACTCCAAGATTTTATCATGAGAGTAAGTTGGAGTGATTTTGTAAATCACAAGGAAAATGAATGTTTTCACAGGAAAAAACATATGTCAAAATTTTATATTCATAAAGCTAGTATTGATAAAATTGTCTTATCAATTACGAATAAATGATAATGATGAAGTTGAAAACTTATCGTATCAATTGTTTGGTGTTGTTATAGGATCAACTAGCAAATTGTTTTGCTAAGTGTAATTAATTTTTATTACTGGAGTAATCAGAAAATATTACAAGTATGAGTATTAAGTCAGTCGTTTTAATGAAACAAGAAGAAATTTCTTTTTCATTATGTCAAGCGAAGGGACTTAAAAGTAAGTGAGAGCTGATTATGATATTTTAATTTGGCTAATCCCAATTATAAGAAATATACCTCATAGAAAAGATTTAAAAGAGTTTTACATGCAATATCATAAAGTGCCTTATTAAATTCAAGTTCTATGAGATAGATTGAGGAATTTAATAAACATGAATATGATGGTGTGCTAAGTTTAGTTCTGAAAGGAATTTCGAATTACCTTGAGATAAAATTTATTTTATCTCAAACGAAAGATGACATGATATTTTGCAATAGACATGACATTTGTAGTCATTAGTGAGCAAAATATAAAGGGTTGAGATCAAATCATAATATTTTGTGATTTTACCAATCTCATAGTCATTGAAAGGATTAGCACACAATAACCGGTGGATTTCCGTTCACTAAAATTATTTTAATCAATCCGATATAAAGGAGAAAAACTTAGAGAAAAGTTGTTCTTATGCAGTTAATTGTTTGTAATAAAACCTAGGAATATTACGGTGATAAGTGTGTCACGGAATATTAAACAATAATATTACAACATGGAAAACAACTCAGATTATGACTCTTCAATTGATAATACCGTATGTTGTATAATTATCAACATTAGAGTATTATGAGTGGACTCTACAGTATTTTTTTGGGTAGTTGCAACACAATGTTAGACATTATTGGTTGCAAGTTATTGGATAAAAGTCATTCGATTTAGTGATGTTTCAAACAATGATATAATTATTCATTCGGAGACGCATGAATTATTATTTGTCATGGAACCAGGTTCACAAAAAATATAATTCCTAGTAAATCCAAACTCAAGTTTATCACAAGTTTATTAGATCAAAAGGTGAAAGACAGAAGTCTAAGATACCACATGTATAGTGTGAGTAACACCAGAATTCCATTGGTGTTATGTCATTATACTACTGGAGTATTAACTAGCTCTACTGCAAGTGGGAGACTATTGGAGGTATGCCCTAGAGACAATAATATTCAGTTCATATTCTCTCTCCAAGTTCAGAAATAAGTTTATGTCATCATGCTACAGCAACTATAGCACTTGAAAAGTGCGTTTTAAAAGGAAGAAAGCTTTATCCGGGTGTGAAGACATAAACAAACAAGAGTTCCCAATCTTTTCTCTAATATTAGCTTGTGTTTTGTTAGATGAGCACATTTTCCTGATCATGGACTTAGAAGAAAGTATAGAAAAACATAAGAGTTTATTGTTAGGGTAACAAAAGTACTGAACCGACCCAAGTGTATGTTGTTGCTAAAACAGAATGAACAATCATCATGTATTTTAGCAAATGCATATGAAGTTAACATTGACTATAATTCCTATATCATGAGAATATGTAGTGACCGCATGATTGATACGTCTCAAATGTATCTATAATTTTCGATGCTCCATGCTTGTTTTCTATCCAATACCTTTATGATTTCACATGTTTTCCTTTGTTCTCCGGACGTTTTCATGGGCTAACCTATTGAAAAGATGCCACAGAGCCGGTTCATGTTTTCTGCTGTTTTTGGTTTCAGAAAAGTTGTTCTGGAAATATTCTCGAAATAGGACGAAACAAAAGCCAAAAGTCTTAGAATTCACGGAGCGTCAACGAAGTCCAAAAGAGATCCGTAGGGGGGCCACAGAGGGGCCAAACCATAGGGGGCTCGGTTCCCCCTCTGGCCGCGCCCAGGGGTGGTGTGGGCCCCCTGGCCACCCACCGCCATGGCCCTTTCGCCTATAAAGTCCCCCCGAGGCATAAACCCTAAATATATCGGCCCCCTTCCATGAAAGGTTCCATAGATCCGCTGCGGCCGACAAGTTTCGGGGGACGGAAATCTCTATTTCGGCACCCTGCCGGGACGGGGAAGTGCCCCCGAGCCATCTCCATCGACTCCACCGCCATCTTCATTGCTGTTGCTGTCTCATATGATGAGGAGGGAGTAGTTCTCCCCCAGGGCTGAGGGCTCTATCAGTAGCTATGTGTTTCATCTCTCTCTCCCATGGTGTGATCTTTATGTGATCATGAGCTTTGTAATCTAGTTGAATAAGTAGTTGTTACTGTTCATATGTTATGCTACTCAAGTGGTTTGTTATGAGATCTCCGTAGACACTTTGATCACGGTGTAAAAGTGACAGTGTGTGCATCGTGTGGTTTAGCATGATATTTATATTTTGTGTTGGATGACCCTATGAAATTGTGGTGTTTGTTTGGAACCATCTAGGTCTCATGGTGATAGCGTGGGAGTTACCTAGATGGGGAAATACGAACTCCAAGGAGTGCTTTTACAGCCCTACGCAACGATTGGTGTTTGTTATCCGACCGGAGAGTGGTTCAGAGTACCATAGTGAATAGATGATATTTATGCATTCAATTATGTTATTATTGTTGAGAGTGTCCACTAGTGAAAGTATGATCCCTATGCCTTGTTTCTAAGCATTGAAATACTGTTTACAACAAATTCTGCTACATGTTTGCCTGCTGCCATTTTTATTTCAGATTGCTACTATCACTTATAATCATCCATATTACTTGTATTTCACTATGTCTTTGCTGAACAAGTGCACCTGTACAACTGACAATTGTATTAGGTGTGTTGGGGACACAAGACACTTCTTGTATCGTAATTGCAGGGTTGCTTGATAGGGATACCTTTGACCTCTATCTCCCTGAGTTCGATAAACCTTGGGTGATCCACTTAAGGGAAACTTGCTGCTGTTCTACAAATCTTTGCACTTGGAGGCCCAACACTGTCTACAAGAATAGAAGTGTGCGTAGACATCAATGATCAAAAGTTATACTTTGTATATCATCAACCGTCTTTCCGTAACTAGGGACTATAAAGGTGGTATCTGGGTATGACCTAGAAAGTGTAATGGAACTGAGATGTTCAGGACTAGTACTTACCTCCTCTAGACAATAGAGAGATACATCCTATGGGTCCACTCGGTATCACCGATCACATGTCGTCTGGCCAGACATAGTGTGATCTAATCAAAGGGTCATCGAGGATATGTATGAGAAAGGATAACGATATCGGTAAACGAGTTATATGTGTTATTATCAAAGAGTTTGCTCATACTAGATCATAGTCTCACCTCGTGATATCGTTGGTATCGTTAAGTTAACGGAATAAGTGAAATGAGTAACTTATAAGGTTCCCTTGTTTATCGGGAACACACGAGAGCCATCATGGACGTCCACGGTCCCGCTTTTGGTTATTGTTCGATAAGTGCCCGAACACGTCTGTGTGCTATCGAGCCTTTACGGGTCATACACTTAAGCCACCCCAACCTTTTATTGAGAGAAATAATATGTGGTTATTGGTTTTATGAATGTTTGATGTCATTACGCTATCACAGAATCAAGTCCGGTGTTAATCGGAGTGGTTTCGGGGAAGTTGCTATAAGAGAGAAATTATGCCGGTGTTTGGTATAATTTATATGAAAAGATACGGAGGACATGAGATATCTCGGGGTGTTAGAAATTAGTTTCTAAAATTGTTATATAATATTAATAATTTTATCTATAGGGGGTAACGGGGTTCCGAAAGAGTTCCAGGGGCTTTCCTTATATGCAAGCAGTACCGGAGGGGACAGATTCCCCCTATGGGGAAAACCTAATTTTAGGGATTGCCAGGTGGGGCCTATGGTCTCACAAAGTGCACAAGGTTTCCATAAGTACGTTTCCTGATTTTTTTTTGAGTCCACAAGGGAGTCCTATCTGAGTCCTCCTAGGAAGGTGGTGCGGCCAAGATAAAGGACGGGGAAACTGACCCCCCTCCTTTGGCAGGTTCTCTCTTAGCTCCACCTATATAATCCCACCCCCTCCTCTTTGGAGAACATATCAGTTGAGCCCTTTGGCCTTCTGTCTCTCTCATAGAATTAGAAATCTAATTAGAGGGCATCTAGAATTAGATCCTCTAATTAGAAGTCTAATTAGAGAGCCTCTAATTGGATTAGAGCCCCTTCTAATCGGGGTTTTGAGTTACGCTCTCCCGATTGGGCCTAGCTTTAATTTTTATCTCTATCATGTGTTGAGAACTTCTAGTTTCATAATAGCTCTAAACACAATTGTTTAGAGCTACCAGTTAGAAATGCCGGCAACCTGTCTTTCTTCGTTGGTGCCGACTCTTGGATGGCGGAGCGCTGGCGAGTTGACACAAGTGTACTCATGCACGCCATAAGTGAGATTACACGTGTGATCCTCAAGAGGGAAGACTTAGCGACATCCTTGAAACTAGGCCTAGTTGTGAGGATCTATGATTTTTCAGAACTCTTCTACGACTACATCAAATCCGCTGCCCGGTGAGTCGTTTTCCATATCCTTGGATGTATGGGCATGCCTTGTTATCTGTGTAGTGATCTTGGCAGACTACGTAGAGCAGATTTTTTAATTATGTAGCGTAGACCAACATACAGAACATTTGCACGTACCTGAGACCAAATGGGAGAAACATGAAGAGCAAGATGAACTCATGGACTTTGCTACACCTGGGAAAGAGTTATTGTTAAAAGCTATCAAAAATTCTAATGGTGCAGAATGTGTTGTAGGAACCAGCCTGGACCATAAGAGACAAGCTACTATGATCCCTTTGAAAAAGTGGGTGCAGAAGAAAGGGGTAAATGAACTGAAAGAGTTGGTAGAACCATGTAACATCCCAGTGTTTGGGAGGTTATAAGGATCTAAATTTAATATGTGCATCTGCAAAGCATACATCTAAAAGTACTAGAAATTTTGGCGCGAAAGTTTAAACAAAGCAAAGTGACCAAAGTTTCCCTTGACGTGATGAAATAGGTCTAGTTCATCTAGTCAGGAGTACATTTGGAGTGATCTTTATAACATAGCATCTCTACAAAACCCAAAGCATCTGGTTACACAAACCATAATGGGTTGTGACCAACACAAACTCTCACCAACCTTAACCACAAGTCTATAAGTGACTTGGGATAATCACTAGGTATCTAGAACTCAAAGAGGGGTGAGTATCCAGAGCAGATAACTGATGATCATACTTTCACAAATGAGTAATGCATAATTGAACCATCTCATCAACAGAGATGTGATCTTCTATAAAACAACAACTCTCTAAGTTATCAACCATTCACACTACACCTTTATAAATTATCTGATAACTATTAAGTGCATCTTCACAATCAAATAACAAAGGTTTAAAAGAAAACAAATGATACCCACAAGTCTTAACTAAAAACCCACCAATGGGACATGACATAATAATTGTATTAACATATTTATCGAATATGTACATATCTCATCAATCATAAAAGAAGTATCTACAAGAAGAAATAAATCTTCTTCTAATATTGATAAACCTTGATTATTACATATGATATTCCCAAATCTCTATATCTGCATTATGAATGACAAAGTTAATAAAGACAAGAATATAAAGTAAAATCATGAAACCATAGAAAACAAATAACAACTATGACATAAGTCATTAAATCCAATAACTTTCACATGCTCATTGTTCTATCATCTCAAACAAGTGAGCATATGAAAGTTAAACACATTAATGAACCATTTGATTAACTTATTATCTTAAGTTTCCATTTCACAAACACTCCACATTTCTATCCACATCAATATTCAACAACTAAAGTATCTCTGGATACAACCCATGGATAACAACAAGTTATAATCTCTGTTAGAGAAATTGAATTGATATCTAAGTAAAACCAATCATGTCTGAAACAAGTATCTATCTTTTAGGAAATAAAATAAGAAGTATATGTAATGATAATAAAAGCATGAACTAACTTTTAATCTAGATCTTGTTATTTTATCTAGATCAGTTTATCTTGTTATCTTCCAATCTTCTCTAAGTCATTTTGCAAGAGAAGCAACCACAAGAACAGAAGAACTACCACAACAAGATCTTAAGAAGGATTCTGTGGAGGATTCTAGAAGTGCAACTTCACACTAGTATAAGGGTATTTGGAAGCTCTTATATCTTGATTAGATCTTATTAACACTCTTGAAACAGTGTGATACTCCAATGTTAGTGTTATATAGAAGTAGTTTGATAACAAGACTAGCTACCTTGTTAACAGATCACTTTTTTATACTCAAACACTTGAGTGTCTTACACAAATAAACATAAGATCATATAACCTAGTACATCTCATCCAATTGTATATGAGTAGTAATTTGGAGGCAAGTATGGCCCAATTGTTAACAAATTCTTCTTATATGCATATGGTAACTTGATGTCATAAAATGAACCTACATTGTTTTATCATCCTCTAAGTAAAATCTTTTCTTGCAATCATTGGTTGTTTTCACCACCAGGGGAAGATAGTTGAAGGTGGAATCCAAGAGATGATATTACTTGCAATTGACACAAGGAGAAAATAGAAGACTAGTGGCAACTAGAGAAAAGAACATCAAGCAAAAGAAGTCAACAAGGAGCAACACTGTCTCAGGAAGAATTTATTTAGTAAAGCATTAGTTAATGTTAGAGAATCCATAACCTCTATGCCTTGTCAAGCTCAATAGAGATGAGGAACAAATAGTAAATCTCTTAGATGGAAACAAGTATCCATTAAGAAATAACAACAAGGTTTTGCATCCACGTGTCTTGATATGTGGAGGTAGATGAAAACAAGCTTAATACCTTGTTTTCCAAATCCTTTTCATAGATAAGACTAACAGATGATAACAAAAATTCATCTACATATAACCATGTAAATGATTACATGTTCTAAAACAACATGAGACAGTATCCACATTTGGAAGTTGGAGAAAAACAAACAAATGAGGTTTCAAAGCCACTCATGTTTTCCATTTGATTCAGTACTGAAATTAACAAACATGGTTTACATACACCCAAGTGTGATGTCAACCAAAGGTATTAAGAGTTTCCTTGGTGAAAATAACAAAGTTACATTCAAGAAAAACAAGTTTATTCACCCATTAAAAGCATTTGGTTTGAGATGGAATAAAATTCCATACTGGGTGATTTTCATGATAGTGCATAGAGATATTACTAACTAGTGTTACCAAAAGATTTTCTGAAAGATGAATATCTAAAATTGTTCACCAATATTTCAATAACATGATGGTTGTGCCATATTCATATGTTAGGATGTATGAAAGAAATTTAAAACCCATTTGAAGTTGAAATGGAGTTGGAAATCACAAAAACCCCTCAATAGAGCACCCTAAGGATAAAACTTAAATCTTGTTCAAAGTTGAAAAAGAAAAACATGTTGAGCTTGGAAATTTAATCAAGATTCCAAAACTGATTTTTATTATTTTTTATGTTTACAGAAAGGCCCTAAAAATAGTGGATCTTTTAAACAGAAGGACCTAGTTGTAAAAATTAGAAACTACAAGGGGTTAATGAAATTTTGCATTTCTTTTCTTTCTTCTTCAACCTCTGGCCAGAAGGCCAGAGGCGTGCAACCGCCTCCGATGCCACCGTTGCCACCTCCCCACGGCCGCCTTTCTGCGTGGATAAGAAGAAGGGGAGTCGTCTGCATCGTGCCCTCTTCCTCACTCCTCGCCTAGCCTCCTCTCTCTCTATCTATGAGTTCCAGAAAAACCAAAACCCTAGATCCGCCTTGGCCGCCACCGCGCCGTCGATTCCGGTCACATTGGGACGATCTGATGTCACTCTCGGGTGCGCCATGAGCTCCTCTTCCTCCTCCATAAGCCTCGTTTGCAGGTATGGCCGGAAGCCCGCGAATTTAGTCGTTCCCTTTGTCTCTGCCGCTGGTCTCCGTGGAAGCGCACCGTCGATTAGACGACCCGGTCCTTCACCGAGCATCTACACACGCTCTGGGTGAGCTGCTGCATCTCTGGGTACCCTCAATCCAATTTTTTGTCAACAATTTGGTCACTGTCGCCACGCGCCGCCATCTGCCGCCACGCCGGTGGTGGCCGGCAGAGCTCCGGTGACCACTTGGTCACAATATCGCCGTCCCTAGACTCGCTGTGACCTGCTCGAGCTCGTGGAGCACACGGCCTAGGCCAATTTCCATCGAATTCATCCAATTCGAATTCACAGAGAAGAATTGCTCTGTGATGACACAACCATGATGTCGCCATGACGTCATATTTCCTTTTTTTTTATTTTTTTTTACTTAAAACAGTATATGACAGGTGGGACCCACCTGTCAATTTAAATAAATGCAGAAAATAAATAAAATTTATAAATTCAATAACTAATAAAATAATTATCAAAAAAATATGAAAAATATATCAAAATGTTTAGAAAAATAAACTCTATATGTTGATCAACTTTTTAAACATGTTTGAAAAAATTTAAAATTTAATATTTTCTTTAATTAAATTAAATCATTTAAAATTGAGAAAAATAAGAAATAATTCAAAAATTCGGAAAAAATCAAGTTATATACCAAAATGCTCCAAATGAAAAGTACATATCATCTATGATGTTTTCATAGTAATTTGACTATGTTTTCATGTGTGCAATGTTTTGCCTAATCATTTAATTCATTTAAAATTAATAAAATAATAACTTATTAAAATATTTTCAGAAAACATAAAGTGTTATATCAAATTAAAGATAAAAACATTTCCAATTCAAATATGTCAAACATAAAACATTTTGTTTAATGTATAAACTTGTTTCTAAAGGTTTAATGGAATCCTATAATATTCCATGATAACCAAAAATAACTACCACATCATTATCTTCCTTACTAATAACCCTCAAATGTTTTCACACATATTAAACCTATCATCACCAATCATTAGAAAGTTAGGTGATGATGGATTAATTTTAATCGTTCATCATTTTCAATTAAACTCCTTGTCACTAGCTCTACACTTTTGGAACATAAAATCAAACATGTTTGTTACCTTTTCAATAATTGTTTTCCCTGTGCTATTATCTTGTTACCTCACCAAGTAATCAACACTTCTACCTAAGAATGATAACAATTGTTTGCTAAGTAAAAGTGAAACACATGTAAGTCTAAAAGAAGTAATAACCACATCACCACAAGTAATGAAACCATTCACCTAAAACCTGTGTGATTAAGTTATCGTATCGATCATAGCTTACACTTGTAAGCTGGGGTGTTTTCCAGGGTATTTCACGATGCATCTCATTACTATGCATGTATCATCTTGCCATTGTTTTCTGTAGTCCTTACCAGGACTACTTTGCTATCTTTCAGATGTCGGGATTTTCTACGAGACCCTTGAACCCGAAGACATGAATTATTAATGTTGTTTCAACCTCATGTAAGTTCATCACTTGCTCATATCCTTTGCAGTACTTCATAACGAACTATCTGCAAAAACCCTATCGTATTACCACCTGTTCTCAAAAGAATGCATGATCCTATTTTTATAATAATATGACTAATTGTATGACTACCCGAGTGGTAGCGTTCTGTTTGGTGGGATGATGGGACCATGGTAAGATGAATAGGTCAAAGGAAGGTTCCATCTGCACGGGAACGTATTACCTAGGAATTAATCAAAAATGCCGTCAGAACTCGATGCGCCGTAAATACCGCGTTAACCATGGGTCTTCTATGGGGGGAGTAAGTCAGCTGTGATCTTTTCTCGTTCGCATGTCAACGAGCTGCCAGAGAGGTACGTTGTAGGTTCTGCGGGACTACATGCACACGGGTGGGAGCCCTTACGTCCCACAGACTCTGGGGTCTATGAGTGTCTGCCAGGGGCGCGTAGATCTCCATCGTGAGGGGTGGAATCAGGTGTTCAACCTGCTGGCGGAAATGGGTGGGCATGCATGTGCGGAGAAGCACGGTTTGGCTTGGACCAACAACCGAGTCCCACAACTAAGTGGGAGTGGACAGGAATGTACACTTGGTTGTGCAACATGGTCTTGGTCGTCCATGGGTAAAGTAATGCACCTCTGCAGAGTGTAAAAGGATGTGGAATGTTACCCCCTGTTCCGGGAAGGAACTGCGAACGCTACAACAAAGGCAACTCCATGAAGTTCTAGTCATGTGATGGTCTGGCGGGCATAGTTTTCAGAAGTAAAAGCAATCTCTTGAAGAAAGTTTTACAAAACCTTGCATTAGCTTATCACTCTTTCGAGCCTGAAGCTGTAGTTAGTGCATCAAACTACCCTCTATATATCATGAACTTGCTGAGTAACGCTCGTTACTCATTCGTTCCCGTTTGACCCCCTGCTTAGAGTTGAAGCCTGATGGAAGTCGTCATCGTGAAGCATCGTCATCAACAACGCTGATGGATGAGAAACTATCAAGGTGTAGGTGAAGTCCATTCTTGGAGATAGCTGTTATGAGCCATAGATTAGGGCTGGCATCAACTGTAGTAGATTTAGTTCTGAGCTTGAGTTCTTCTCCAGCTTGGATCTTCGAATTGCTTCTTATGGTATTTCATTTGTATGAGATCTTCTTGAATTATCAGAGAGATTCTCAAGATTTTGTAATGAAGTTTGTATCCTATAGTTTTGCCTAGACCCGCTAAGTTTCTGTCGTACTACTCTGAGGGATGTAATATTCACTGATAAGTCCTTCTGTGAGTGTTATGTCATCGACTTGCGCACTACACATGCAGTGGTGTGCTGGGTCACCACCGATGGTATCAGAGCGAAGCGACCTTAGGTTTAAAACCTTTTTAGGAGATCTGTAGGTTGGTAAAGACTATAGGAAGCCATCTTATCTAAACCCTACTTCCTACAACTATGAGGATCATTCACTTGAGAATGATATGATCATACATGTATAGAATATTCTTACTCAACTTGAGTAAATATACTTGTCTATTTTCTTTATAACTAGGTATGAATAGTTAGAAGCCTATCATGTGACAATGTTGTTGAGAAAAGAGAGTTGTGACATAGTCACAGATGATTAAGTCACAGTGATGATTACCCCATTCTATGAATGAAGAGGATGGAGTAGAACAGGGTATTGAGATAGTATAGGAGTCATCAAGAATGGATGTTGAGAAATCATTAAGAGGATTAGAACTCTGGTAACTATGGGGTATGTACCATATCCTTAGTTATCAAGTCTAGAGGTTAATCACTACAGTATAGTATAGAACTAGGAAAAGGCATAAGCATTGATGGAAGCTACATTACTACTCCTACGATGTGATCAACACCATGAAGGATCAACAGATGCCATGAGAAGCTTATCATAATCAAGATGAAGTAATTCAATTGCATAATATTTAGTCCTATATGGACCCAAGTTAGACAACAACTACTATAGGATCAATTTGTCTTGGTTTATTCCATTGCATTAAGGCATGCAATTGGAGTAATTACCTGGGCAAAGAGTGGTTGTGTAGAATAGGATTACAAGGTAATATATACCTACTTGTAGTGTATAGCATTTAAGAGCCTTGGTACTTAAGATGTTTTACTCTTAGTACTTTTATTTCACAGGCTTTTGATACATGAGTGATAAATGCATTTGGGATTTATTGGATTTTATTTGGATTTTTGATTGACTAGATCTGTACATGAAGTTGGAACTTGATGTGCATATGCATGTGCAAACACTGAGTTCTTTCTTGTTGTTACTGGTCTAGAGGGTATAAGATTAGTATGAGAGTGGTCTGAGTTATCAGCAGATTGATACAAACACCAAAGCTCTGGAAGACCAGGAAGTCAAGAAGGCAGAAATCAATGAAGCCACTGATAGGAATGGACCACATTCCACATCTTGTTTGGAGTTGGTAAAATATTTCATCAACACATGGAGATATATCACAAGTGAAGCCAAGAAAATCACATGAGTAGTTATATTCGAGAAGGAAATTGGTAGAAGTTGAGAAATCTGATCATAGAGTCACCCTGTAGAAGTTGAAACCCAAAGATATGGAAGGACCATAGGAAGTAACCAGTGGGATAGGTTATAGTCACCTATAGGAAAGAGTTAAAACTCGAGGAAACTCGAAGATATTTTCACTAATAATTGAGTCTAAGTCAATGTACACTACGTTGTACAAGTTTCTTTGAGCAGTATTCCTCTTGAGACCATTAGATTGAACCAAATGGAGTCTAAACATAGACAGTATCTAGTATACCGGAAGAATCTTATTGGTTATTCATCACCTGGTGGACAGACCCAATGTTATTCAGAAAGTTGTGAGAAATCGGAAACCATACCTATTCATCGGAGAACGAAGCTTGGTATCCACTATATGGTGGAAATACCACGTGTTCTTCGTGAGACCATTAGGAAGATTTTGTGACAAAACAGAGTTGTTATGATACCAGGCAAAGTATTACATAGTAGTGGAAGACAGTGGAAGGTAAACCATCAAGACAAGAGGCTACACATGCCCTAGGTCAACACAAGAAAACTGTTGTGAAGATTCAATAGTCTACATGAGTTCTCTCTACCTATCTTTACGTGAGAGAGGTTGAACTTCGGGACGAAGTTCTTGTTAAGGGGGAGATACTGTAACATCCCAGTGTTTGGGAGGTTATAAGGATCTAAATTTAATATGTGCATCTGCAAAGCATGCATCTAAAAGTACGGTAAATTTTGGCGCGAAAGTTTAAACAAAGCAAAGTGACCAAAGTTTCACTTGACATGATGAAATAGATCTAGTTCATCTAGTCAGGAGTACATTTGGTGTGATCTTTATAACATAGCATCTCTATAAAACCCAAAGCATCTGGTTACACAAACCATAATGGGTTGTGACCAACACAAACTCTCACCAACCTTAACCACGAGTCTATAAGTGACTTGGGATAATCACTAGGTACCTAGAACTCAAAGAGGGGTGAGTATCCGGAGCACATAACTGATGATCATACTTTCACAAATGAGTAATGCATAATTGAACCATCTCATCAACAGAGATGTGATCTTCTATAAAACAACAACTCTCTAAGTTATCAACCATTCACACTACACCTTTATAAATTATCTCATAACTATTAAGTGCATCTTCACAATCAAATAACAAAGGTTTAATAGAAAACAAATGATACCCACAAGTCTTAACTCAAAGCCCACCAATGGGACATGACATAATAATTGTATTAACATATTTATCGAATATATACATATCTCATCAATCATAAAATAAGGATCTACAAGAAGAAATAAATCTTCTTCAACTATTGATAAACCTTGATTATTACATATGATATTCCCAAATCTCTATATCTGCATTATGAATGACAAAGTTAATAAAGAGAAGAATATAAAGTAAAATCATGACACCATAGAAAACAAATAACAACTATGACATAAGACATTAAACCCAATAAATTTCACATGCTCATTGTTATATCATCTGAAACAAGTGAGCATATGAAAGCTCAACACATTATTGAACCATTTGATTAACTTATTATCTTAAGTTTCCATTTCACAAACACTCCACATTTCTATCCACATCAATATTTAACAACTAAAGTATCTCTGGATACAACCCATGGATAACAACAAGTTATAATCTCTGTTAGAGAAATGGAATTGATATCTAAGTAAAACCAATCATGTATAAAACAAGTATCTATCTTTTGGGAAATAAAATAAGAAGTATATGTAATGATAATAAAAGCATGAACTAACTTTTAATCTAGATCTTGTTATTTTATCTAGATCAGTTTATCTTGTTATCTTCCAATCTTCTCTAAGTCATTTTGCAAGAGAAGCAACCACAAGAATAGAAGAACTACCACAACAAGATCTTAAGAAGGATTCTTTGGAGGATTCTAGAAGTGCTACTTCACTCTAGTATAAGGGTATTTGGAAGCTCTTATATCTTAATCTGATCTTATTAACACTCTTGAAACAGTGTGATACTCCAATCTTGGTGTTATATAGAAGTAGTTTGATAACAAGACTAGCTACCTTGTTAACAGATCACTTTTGTATACTCAAACACTTGAGTGTGTTACACAAATAAACATAACATCATATAACCTAGTACATCTCATCCAATTGTATATGAGTAGTAATTTGGAGGCAAGTCTGGCCCACTTGTTAACAAATTCTTCTTATATGCATATGGTAACTTCATGTCATAAAATGAACCTACATTCTTTTATAATCCTCTAAGTAAAATATTTTCTTGGAAACACTGGTTGTTTTCACCACCAGGGGAAGATATTTGAAGGTGGAATCCAAGAGATGATATTACTTGCAATTGAAACAAGGAGAAAATAGAAGACTAGTGGCAACTAGAGAAAAGAACATCAAGCAAAAGAATTCAACAAGGAGCAACACTGTCTCAGGAAGAATTTATTTAGTAAAGCATTAGTTAATGTTAGAGAATCCATAACCTCTTTGCCTTGTCAAGATCAACAGAGATGAGGAACAAATAGTAAATCTCTTAGATGGAAACAAGTATCCATTAAGAAATAACAACAAGGTTTTGCATCCACATGTCTTGATATGTGGAGGTAGATGAATACAATCTTAATACCTTGTTTTCCATATCCTTTTCATAGATAAGACTAACAGATGATAACAAAAATTCATCTACATATAACCATGTAAATGATTACATATTCTAAAACAACATGAGATAGTATCCACATTTGGAAGTTGGAGAAAAACAAACAAATGAGGTTTCAAAGCCACTCATGTTTTCCATTTGATTCAGTACTGAAATTAACAAACATGGTTTACCTACACCCAAGTGTGATGTCAACCAAAAGTATTAAGAGTTTCCTTGGTGAAAATAACAAAGTTACATCAAAGAAAAACAAGTTTATTCACCCATTAAAAGCATTTGGTTTGAGATGGAATAAAATTCCATACTGGGTGATTTTCATGACAGTGCATAGAGATATTACTAACTAGTGTTACCAAATTATATTCTGAAAGATGAATATCTAAAATTGTTCACCAATATTTCAATAACATGATGGTTGTGCCATATTCATATGTTAGGATGTATGAAAGAAATTTAAAACCCATTTGAAGTTGAAATGGAGTTGGAAATCACAAAACCCCCTAAATAGAGTACCCTAAGGATAAAATTTAAATCTTGTTCAAAATTGAAAAAGAAAAACATAGTGAGTTTGGAAATTTAATCAAGATTCCAAAACTGATTTTTATTATTTTTTATGTTTACAGAAAGGCCCTAAAAACAGTGGATCTTTTAAACAGAAGGACCTAGTTGTAAAAATTAGAAACTACAAGGGGTTATTGAAATTTCGCATTTCTTTTCTTTCTTCTTCAACCTCTGGCCAGAAGGCCAGGGGCGTGCGACCGCCTCCGACGCCACCGTTGCCACCTCCCCACGGTCGCCTTTCTGCGTGGATAAGAAGAAGGGGGAGTTGTCTGCATCGTGCCCTCTTCCTCACTCCTCTCCTAGCCTCCTCTCTCTCAGTGAGTTCCGGAAAAACCGAAACCATAGATCTGCCTGTTGGGAATATGCCCTAGAGGCAATCATGTATGATGTAATTCCCACTGTATTCATAAAGTTATTAAGTTGTCCTTGTTTTGAACATCTGATACATATCATTGAATATGTGATTCGATTGTGGAACCATGTATTCATGTTGTTCATACTAGATTGTCCTTGGTCATTTAGGTTGTGCTGGACACACACCCTAGACTAATGTAAGTGTTGGCTGATGACACAGTTCCACTTGTCATGGGCATGGTGATGCCATTTCAACGTTCACGGACTTGGCTAAAGAGTTTAGCAAGTCGGACTGACCCATATTGAGATGCAACGATCAAGTCGTCATTTGCACGTCTCAATCAATGTAATCCTTAGACCCGAGGTTGTCGCACAATCCGAGTTGTGGATCACCGACTTAGGTTCTGTCAAACGTTGTTCTGTGACAAGGCAACTATAAAGGCAGAGTTCGGGTCGAATGAGAAGCAAGCTGCGTGATGTGGATAATCAAGATGGGATTTTGCCCCTCCGAATGGAGAGATATTCTCTGGGCCCTCTCGAGTGATATGATTCAGTAAGCATGGCCATGCGCAACTCAGTTAAGTGTTAACTGTGTCTGTTGACTAAGAGTTAGTCAGGTGAATCACATATCACGGATCGAGAAGAGAGTTGAGCTATTTAAGGGATGACGATAAATCGCCTATAGCTCGACAAGGTATATCGTGAGGCAAAAGGGACTAAGATGAATATCACATTGAAAGGTATGTCGTCATGACTCAATGGGACTTGGGAGTCGGCACGTTCTGCTAGGAGCCGCTACCGATTGATCGATTGAGAGTCGGACTCCAATCGTGTCCAAGTCGCCATGAGCCTGCAGGGTCGCACACTTAAGAGCGGGAGCAAATATTGGTTAGGTTGGACCCGAACCGGAAATGGACTGAATTAGTGAGTCGGACTCACAGAGGGAATGGGCCACAAGTGTTGTGCAGCCCATTACCATACGCTATATAAAGAGGGGCGCAGGTTGCCCAGCGGGCACGTTAGTCCACTCTCCCATGCGTTGGGAACCCTAGCCCCACTCAGTCCAGCCGCCGCACCGGACCTAGCAGTCCGCCGTCGGAGCTCCTCCTCGTACGTGTGGATACCGGCAGAGGTGCTGTACGTTCAGCACTTCGACGTTCGAGGGATTGGATCGGCCGGACCGGATCGTGGGACTGCACTGCCCCGACCAGACGCGCTACATCGATAATCCGCACCTGCGCGTCTAGTGGTAATACTCGTGGCCTTCTACCTCGGCTAGATCTTGGGAGTACCGCGTAGGAAAAGTTTTTCGTTTATCTTTACGCGACCCAACAGTGGTATCAGAGCGGTAGCTTCTGGTATTAGGCCCGAGATCCGTACATATGTGATATGTAGTTAGCGTTAGATGTGATCTAATTGCTGTTTTGGTGGTCGGTCTATGAGATAGATCGGTTTTGTACAAGGTTGATTGGATCAATCGTACTCGGGGTTAATGGATGATCTGGTTTCCGTGATCATACTGCTAAGGTCGTGGAACAACTTACCCCTACCGGTCGGTTTCCGCCATCGGGGTATACCGTGACACATAAATCCAGTTGCGGTGATCGAAGATCAAAGAGTTTGGTCGAATCGGAATACGGATCAGATTCGGGTAAAATCGTTTTATCCGATGAAGAAATCCATGATCGGAATGCAGATGATCGGGACCGCCGTCGTCCTGTCGTAGCGCCTTAGATGTCGTTGCGAGTTTCACAACGCCGGTAGATATCGTATCTATGCATAACTTGTTTTTGCAGGAAGTTGTGAATGGTATGGCTTATGTGCATGTGATGTGTGTAATCCATACATGATCTGCGTATCATGTTTTTGTCAGCCGGCTGGAGCCTAGGTGCTGTCATTTTATTGTATACCGGCCTGCGTGTCGGATTCTCTATGTAAATTTCATTCACTTAGCTAGTGTAGCTTGTTGGAGAACCCGGAAGGCATGCAAGTCGATGTACAAGTCGGCTACATGGAGTAAGATGGCACGTGACAAGAGTTGGCACGAGTCGACTTACAAGCTTCGTGGAGATGGAGATCACCATGAAGAGAGCCATACCATTTCACATTATAATTGCTTTATTTGTGTTATTGTTATGCCTCTATTTACCTCTATTTAGATAGTTGGTAGATTCTTTAATCCCTCAAAGAAGGTCTAGTCGGTCGCCCCGCCAGTGCTGCACCATCACAAGTCGGACATTCTTGGTAGTGGGCTCATAAAATTGAGGTGCTACCAATTCTTTCCGGTTAGGTGGGTTTGAGTCGGACTCTTACAAGCAGAAGCACTTGGTAATCTAGACGAGTCCATCACAACGGTTGTGGGGCTTGGGGCGAGGTAGATTGGGAGCCGGGGCATGTGATGTCACCCAACTAACAGGAGTCGTATAGAGATACGATTGGCAAGGTGTTGCCTACCTAGATCACTTGACGGCTAGCGGTGATGCTAAAGCTCACTAGTCGGCTTGCTTATTTAGGATCTTGAATCACTTAGCAACCATCGGAGGGATGTTGGTTCTAGTGGGAGCATAAGTATTAAATCGTTTAATATGCCTGCTCTTTTATGAATACATGTCTTAAGTGTTTTTGCGTATTTTCTGTTGTAGATCAATGGCACCTAGCAACCTTCCTCAGTTGTCCACTTTTGCGTTGAGGTCAATCCTAGAGAAAGATAAGCTTAATGGAATTAATTTCACCAACTGGTATCGTAATCTGAGGATAGTCCTCAAGCATGACAAGAAAGAACATGTTCTAGAAACTCCACTTCCAGAAGAGCCTGATGATGATGCGACTGTCGCTGTCACAAATGCCTACCGTAAGACTAGAGATGAGTCTACGGAGATTAGCTGTCTTATGCTTGCACACATGGAACCGGACTTGCAGCAGCAGTTCGAAAATGTTGAGGCCTACGATATGATCGAAAGCCTCAAAAGTATGTTCCAGGCTCAAGCAAGGACTGAGAGGTATCAAGTCTCTCAAGCTTTGCTTGGCTGTAAGCTGAAAGACGGCGATCCACTGAGTCCGCATGTAATCAAGATGATTGGTTACATACAGTCTTTGGATCGCTTGGGCTTCTCAATTAAAGAAGAGATCGCCACTGATATAATTCTGAACTCTCTTCCTAGTGCGTATGGTCCGTTCATCTCGAACTACCATATGCATGGTATGGATAAGAGTATCACTGAATTACATGGGATGCTCAAAACGGCAGAGGCTGATATCAAGAAAGGCGCCAGTCAAGTGTTGATGGTGCAGAATAAGGCTAAGTTCAAGAAGAGTTCTTGGACTAAGAAGAAGAAGGATAAGTCAGGAGGTAGCGCCCATGGCCCTGTCCAGAGTGCTTCCTCAAAGACTAAGCCTTCTCCTACAGCCGGAGCCAATTGCTTCTATTGCAAGCAGGATGGCCACTGGAAGAGGAACTGCACCAAGTATTTGGCTGACAAGGCCAAGAGTGGAGGTATGACTTCCGACTCAGGTACACTTGTGTGTAATGTTATAGACATTTATCTTGCTGATGCACCTAATAGTTCTTGGGTATATGATACCGGATCAGTCATTCACATTTGCAACTCGTTGCAGGGGCTGGTAAGAACTAGGAGCGTGGCAAGAGGAGAGGTTGATATTCGGGTCGGCAACAAGGCGAGAGTCGCTGCGTTGGAAGTCGGCACGATGCAACTTCATTTACCTTCAGGATTTATTTTGGAACTGAATAATTGTTATTATGTTCCAGCACTTAGTCGAAACATTATTTCCGCCTCATGTTTGATGAGACAAGGTTATGAGTCGAATATTAAGAATAATGGTTGTTCTTTATATTTGAAAGATATGTTTCATGGCTTTGCACCCGTTCAGAACGGGTTATTTATTTTAAATCTTGATAGTGAATCGGTCTATAACATAAATGTTAAAAGGTTGAAACCAAATGATCTGAATATGACTTACTTTTGGCACTGTCGGCTTGGTCATATAAGTTGGAAGCGCATGAAGAAGCTCCATGATGATGGACTTCTAACTTCGTTTGACTTAGAGTCATTCGAGACATGCGAATCATGCCTACTAGGCAAAATGACCAAGACACCTTTTGCAAGGAGTTGTGAAAGGGCGTCCGACTTGTTGGAACTAATACATAGTGATGTATGTGGTCCAATGAGCACGACAGCCAGAGGTGGTTATGAGTACTTCATTACCTTCACTGATGATTTGAGTAGGTATGGATATATCTATTTAATGAAACACAAGTCGGAAGCCTTTGAAAAGTTCAAGGAATTCCAGAGTGAGGTACAAAATCAGCTCGGCAAGAAAATAAAGTTTCTACGGTCGGACCGTGGAGGCGAGTACATGAGCCATGAGTTTGATGACCATCTAAAGAGTTGTGGAATAGTTCCTCAACTCACTCCACCGGGTACACCGCAGAGAAACATTGTATCGGAACGGAGAAATCGGACCTTGTTGGACATGGTACGATCAATGATGAGTCGGACAGATCTACCTTTATCATTTTGGGGTTATTGTCTAGAAACTGCAGCTTTCACACTAAACAGAGTACCATCAAAGTCAGTAGAGAAGACACCACATGAGATGTGGACTGGTAAAAAGCCAAGTTTGTCTTTTCTAAAGATTTGGGGTTGTGAAGCATTTGTCAAGCGACTTCAGTCGGACAAGCTCACGCCCAAGTCGGATAAGTGTATTTTCGTGGGGTATCCGAGGGAAACCTTGGGGTACTACTTCTACAACCGGGAAGAGGGCAAAGTGTTTGTCGCTCGGAATGGTGTCTTCCTTGAGAAAGAGTTTCTCAGTCGGGAAGTCAGTGGGAGCACGGTGCAACTCGAAGAAATTCGAGAGGAACCCGCTAGGGGCGAGTCGGCGAACGCCTTGGAGGCTGAGCCGGTCGTGGTACCTACACCGGTAATAGCACCTGAACCACGGAGATCTGCCAGATTACAGAGTGCTCGTGATGTTTTACTGTTAGACAGTAATGAGCCGGCAACTTATTCGGAAGCGATGGTGGGATCTGATTCCGAGTCATGGCTTGGAGCCATGAGATCCGAGTTAAAGTCCATGGATGAAAACCAAGTTTGGAATTTGGTTGATCTGCCTGACGGTGCAAGACCCGTCGAGTGCAAATGGGTCTTTAAGAAGAAAATTGATATGGATGGAAATATTTCCGTCTATAAAGCACGACTTGTCGCGAAGGGGTTCCGACAGGTTCAAGGAGTTGACTATGACGAGACATTCTCGCCTGTAGCGATGCTTAAATCTATTCGGATCATGTTAGCCATAGCAGCCTATTTCGACTATGAGATATGGCAGATGGATGTCAAGACGGCTTTCCTTAATGGAAATTTAACTGAGGACGTGTATATGATACAGCCCGAAGGTTTTGTCGATCCAGCTAATGCTGACAAGGTATGCAAACTTCAGAAATCCATTTATGGGTTGAAGCAAGCATCTCGGAGTTGGAACATTCGCTTTGATGAGGTAGTCAAATCGTTTGGCTTCATCAAGAGCGATCATGATTCTTGTTTATACAAGAAGTTTAGTGGGAGCAAAGTAAACTTTCTAATCTTATATGTGGATGACATATTGCTGATTGGAAATGATGTCATGATGTTGCAAGAAACCAAGGAGTCATTGGAAAGGAGTTTCTCAATGAAGGATTTGGGTGAGGCAACTTACATATTAGGAATCAGGATCTATAGAGATAGATCCAGGCGGCTCATTGGATTGAGTCAGAGTACTTATCTGGACAAGGTTTTGAAGAAATTCAAAATGGAAGAGTCCAAGAAGGGATTCTTACCGATGTCCCATGGCATAAAACTTAGCAAGACTCAGTGTCCTTCGACAACTGATGAGCGAAGTCGGATGAGTGTGATCCCGTATGCTTCGGCAATCGGATCCATCATGTATGCCATGATTTGTACTAGGCCAGATGTTTCCTATGCTCTAAGTGTTACGAGCAGATACCAGGCTGACCCTGGCGAAGCCCACTGGGCAGCGGTTAAAAACATCCTTAAGTATTTGAGAAATACTAAGGAAATGTTCCTGGTTTATGGAGGTGATGAGGAATTCAGTGTAAAGGGTTACACGGATGCGAGTTATCTCACCGACTCAGATGATTCTCGTTCGCAATTGGGATACGTGTTCGTAATGAACGGAGGAGCTGTGAGCTGGAAGAGTTCCAAGCAAGATACGGTGTCTGCATCTACAACAGAGGCTGAGTATATTGCTGCCTCAGAGGCGGCAAAGGAAGCTGTTTGGATCAGGAACCTCCTGATTGATCTTGGTGTGGTTCAGGGCGCGTCCAATCCATTGGACGTATATTGTGACAACAATGGTGCTATCGCACAAGCCAAGGAACCTAGACAACACCAGAAGAACAAACATATACTCATGCGGTACCACCTCATTCGCCAGTTTGTCGAACAAGGTGATATCAAGTTATGCAAAGTACACACGGATGCAAACATTGCAGATCCGTTGACAAAGGCGCTACCACAGCCTAAGCATGAGGCGCACATGAGAGGTATGGGCATTAGATGCCTAGGCATATGATGCCAGGATGATTGACTCTAGTGCAAGTGGGAGACTGTTGGGAATATGCCCTAGAGGCAATCATGTATGATGTAATTCCCACTGTATTCATAAAGTTATTAAGTTGTCCTTGTTTTGAACATCTGATACATATCATTGAATATGTGATTCGATTGTGGAACCATGTATTCATGTTGTTCATACTAGATTGTCCTTGGTCATTTAGGTTGTGCTGGACACACACCCTAGACTAATGTAAGTGTTGGCTGATGACACAGTTCCACTTGTCATGGGCATGGTGATGCCATTTCAACGTTCACGGACTTGGCTAAAGAGTTTAGCAAGTCGGACTGACCCATATTGAGATGCAACGATCAAGTCGTCATTTGCACGTCTCAATCAATGTAATCCTTAGACCCGAGGTTGTCGCACAATCCGAGTTGTGGATCACCGACTTAGGTTCTGTCAAACGTTGTTCTGTGACAAGGCAACTATAAAGGCAGAGTTCGGGTCGAATGAGAAGCAAGCTGCGTGATGTGGATAATCAAGATGGGATTTTGCCCCTCCGAATGGAGAGATATTCTCTGGGCCCTCTCGAGTGATATGATTCAGTAAGCATGGCCATGCGCAACTCAGTTAAGTGTTAACTGTGTCTGTTGACTAAGAGTTAGTCAGGTGAATCACATATCACGGATCGAGAAGAGAGTTGAGCTATTTAAGGGATGACGATAAATCGCCTATAGCTCGACAAGGTATATCGTGAGGCAAAAGGGACTAAGATGAATATCACATTGAAAGGTATGTCGTCATGACTCAATGGGACTTGGGAGTCGGCACGTTCTGCTAGGAGCCTCTACCGATTGATCGATTGAGAGTCGGACTCCAATCGTGTCCAAGTCGCCATGAGCCTGCAGGGTCGCACACTTAAGAGCGGGAGCAAATATTGGTTAGGTTGGACCCGAACCGGAAATGGACTGAATTAGTGAGTCGGACTCACAGAGGGAATGGGCCACAAGTGTTGTGCAGCCCATTACCATACGCTATATAAAGAGGGGCGCAGGTTGCCCAGCGGGCACGTTAGTCCACTCTCCCATGCGTTGGGAACCCTAGCCCCACTCAGTCCAGCCGCCGCACCGGACCTAGCAGTCCGCCGTCGGAGCTCCTCCTCGTACGTGTGGATACCGGCAGAGGTGCTGTACGTTCAGCACTTCGACGTTCGAGGGATTGGATCGGCCGGACCGGATCGTGGGACTGCACTGCCCCGACCAGACGCGCTACATCGATAATCCGCACCTGCGCGTCTAGTGGTAATACTCGTGGCCTTCTACCTCGGCTAGATCTTGGGAGTACCGCGTAGGAAAAGTTTTTCGTTTATCTTTACGCGACCCAACACCGCCTTGGCCGCCACCGCGCCGTCGACTCCAGTCACCCCGGGACGAACTGATGCCACTCTCGGGTGCGCCGTGAGCTCCTCTTCCTCCTCCATAAGCCTCGTTTGCAGGTATGGCCGGAAGCCCGCGAATTTCGTCGTTCCCTTTCTCTCTGCCGCCGGTCGCCGTGGAAGCGCACCGTCGATTCCGACGACCCCGTCCTTCACCGAGCATCTACACACGCTCTGGGTGAGCTGCTGCATCTCTGGGTACCCTCAATCCAATTTTTTGTCAACAATTTGGTCACTATCGCCACGCGACGCCATCTGCCACCGCGACGGTGGTCGCCGGCAGAGCTCCGGTGACCATTTGGTCACAATATCGCCGTCCCTAGACTCGCTGTGTCCTACTCGAGCTCGTGGAGCACACGACTTAGGCCAATTTCCATCGAATTCATCGAATTCGAATTCACATAGAAGAATTGCTCTGTGATGACACAACCATGATGTCGCCATGACATCATATTTCCTTTTATTTTATTTTTTGATTTAAAACTGTATATGACACGTGGGACCCACCTGTCAATTTAAATAAAGGCAGAAAATAAATAAAATTTATAAATTCAATAACTAATGAAATAATTATTAGAAAAATATGAAAAATATATCAATATGTTTAGAAAAATAAAATCTATATGTTTATCAACTTTTTAAATATGTTTGAAAAAGTTTAAAATTTAATATTTTCTTTAATTAAATTAAATCATTTGAAATTGAGAAAAATAAGAAAAAATTAAAAAATTCGGAAAAAATCAAGTTATATACCAAAATGCTCCAAATGACAAGTACAACTCCTCTATGACGTTTTCATAGTAATTTGACCATGTTTTCATGTGTGCAATGTTTTGCCTGGTCATTTAATTCATTTAAAATTAATAATATAATAACCTATTCAAATATTTTCAGAAAACATAAAATGTTATATCAAATTAAAGATAAAAACATTTCCAATTCAAATATGTCAAACATAAAACATTTTGTTTAATTTATAAACTTGTTTCTAAAGGTTTAATGGAATCCTATAATATTCCATTATAACCAAAAATAACTACCACATCATTATCTTCCTTACTAATAACCCTCAAATGTTTTCACACATATTAAACCTATCATCACCAACAATTAGCAAGTTAGGTGATGATGGATTAATTGTAATCGTTCATCGTTTTCAATTAAACTCCTTGTCACTAGCTCTACACTTTTGGAACATAAAATCAAACATGTTTGTTACCTTTTCAATAATTGTTTTCCCTGTGCTATTATCTTGTTACCTCACCAAGTAATCAACACTTCTACCTAAGCATGATAACAATTGTTTGCCAAGTAAAAGTGAAACACATGTAAGTCTAAAAGAAGTAATAACCACATCACCACAAGTAATGAAACCATTCACCTAAAACCTGTGTGATTAAGTTATCATATCGATCATAGCTTACACTTGTAAGCTGGGGTATTTTCCAGGGTATTTCACGATGCATCTCATTACTATGCATGTATCATCTTGCCATTGTTTTCTATAGTCCTTATCATGACTACTTTGCTATCTTTCAGATGTCGGGATTTTCTACGAGACCCTTGAACCTGAAGACATGAATTATTACTATTGTTTCAACCTCAGGAAAGTTCATCACTTGCTCATATCCTTTGCAGTACTTCATAACGAACTATCTGCAAAAACCCTATCGTATTACCACCTGTTCTAAAAAGAATGCATGATCCTATTCTTATAATAATATGACTAATTGTATGACTACCCGAGTGCTAGTCTTCTGTTTGGTGGGCGGATGGGACCATGGTAAGATGAATAGGTCAAAGGAAGGTTCCATCTGCACGGTAACGTATTACCTAGGAATTAATCACAAATGTCGTCAGAACTCGATGCACCGTAAATACCGCATTAACCATGGGTCTTCTATGGGGGGAGTAAGTTAGCTGTGATCTTTTCTCGTTCGCATGTCAACAGGCTGCCAGAGACGTACGCTGTAGGTTCTGCGGGACTACATGCACATGGGTGGGAGCCCTTACGTCCCACGGACTCTGGGGTCTACGAGTGTCTGCCAGGGGCGCGTAGATCTCCATCGTGAGGGGTAGAATCAGGCGTTCAACATGCTGGCGGAAATGGGTGGGTATGATTTGTTCGGAGAAGCACGGTTTGGCTTGGACCAACAACCGGGCCCCACACCTGAGTGGGAGTGGACAGGAATGTACACCTGGTTGTGCAACATGGTCTTGGTCGTCCATGGGCAAAGTAACGCACCTCTGTAGAGTGTAAAAGGATGTGGCATGTTACCCCCTGTTCCGGGAAGGAACTGCGAACGCTACAGGAAAGGAAACTCCATTAAGTTCTAGTCTTGTGATGATCTGGCGGGCATAGTTTTCAGAAGTAAAAGCAATCTCTTGAAGAAAGTTTTAGAAAACCTTGCATTAGCTTATGACTCTTTTGAATCTGAAGCTGTAGTTAGTGCATCAAACTACCCTCTATATATCATGAACTTGCTGAGTAACGCTCGTTACTCATTCATTCTTGTTTGACCCCCTGCTTAGAGTTGAAGCCTGATGGAAGTCGTCATCGTGAAGCATCGTCATCAACAAAGCTGATGGATGAGAAACTATCAAGGTGTAGGTGAAGTCCATTCTTGGAGATAGCTGTTATGAGCCATAGATTAGGGCTGGCATCAGCCGTAGTAGATTTAGTTATGAGCTTGAGTTCTTCTCCAGCTCGGATCTTCGAATTGCTTCTTATGGTATTTCATTTGTATGAGATCTTCTTGAATTATCAGAGAGATTATCAAGATTTTGTAATGAAGTTTGTATCCTATAGTTTTTCCTGGACCCGCTAAGTTTCTGTTGTACTACTCTGAGGAATGTAATATACATGGATAAGTCCTTCTGTGAGTGTTATGTCATCGACTTGCGCACTACACATGAAGTGGTGTGCTGGGTCACCACAAACCAGATCCTACGAAGAACAATATGATCTACCTAGGAAGACACACCACCAAAATTTCCAAGGGAAAATTGAAAGGTAAAGATGTAGGTATGCCTAAAATCCCTCGATCGTTTGGAAAATATAAATATCGAGGTATATGTGATGCCGCCTATGAAATTAATATGATTTCTTATGAGATGTATGATGAGATTAAATATGAGATAGACCAACAAGAAATAGAGATAATAGACATGACTGTTGTTCTATCAAACTGTTCTACTATAACACCTTATGGGATACTTCGTAATTTCATGATAAGTGTTGGACCTCATATGTACCCCCGTTGATTTGATAGTTATGGATATAAAAAGGGGTCCTTTTATCCTATAATAATTGGGAAACCATTTTTTTCGTGTTGACTAATGCTAGCATAGAATCTAAGAAGAGTAGAATATCCTTAAGATTTGGGCATGATCTTCTCAGATTTAATTTTTCCAGCTTCAAGAAGAATCTCTACCACAAGAAGCTTGGAGATGTAAAAGGTAAAACTATATATGACTATGTTTCTAACTTCTTTGGTGTACCTGATGATGCCATAGACAGGAGTGTACTAGAAATCGAGAAATGCCCAAATGATGTAGAAAAATAAGAAATAGATGATTATCTCAGTCTTGCACTGTTGCTTACAGTTTCTCATAGTAAGGAGTACGAGGAACTTGAAAGGAAGGGAGAAGAAAAGCAACCACCGTGGGAGCTTAGACCCTTACCAAGTGAATTAAGGTACACATATTCGGATGATTCAAATAAATATCTTGTCATAATTAATGCATAACTCTCGGATGAGGAAGAAAGCAGGCTTCTGGATACACTAAAAAGGCATAAGAAGGCTTTTGTGTACTCGCTTATTAATTTCAAGGGGCTGAATCCATGTTTTGGTATGCACCAAATCCTAGTCAACCCAGAGAGTAAGCCATTAATTGATCAACAATGTAGGTTGAACCCATGATGTTGACGTGATCACACGCTCGTTGGGAGACCCCAAGCAGAAGATATGATGTAGTCTAGCAGAAATTTCCCCCCAATTAAGGAACCATGCTTATCGAACCAGTAGGACTTCTTAGTCTTGAAGAAGGTTACTTGTGGGATGTGGGATCAACAAACGTGGACCTGCACATAAAACACAAACTCTCTCTTGTCTCCAACTTTCTATAAGGTTGTCAATCCTCCAATCTTGCTAAAAACTAGAGAATTAAACGTATAGAGTCTTGAAAAGTAATAAAACTAAAAACGGAACAAGAAGGAAACAATTACGAAAGTTCTTTAAAGAAGGTTTCAATATGAGGAAAATAGGACCGGGGGCCATAGGTTCACTAGTGGTGTTCCTCCACAGAAAACAAACATACTGGGTGAACAAATTACACCTGGGTAATTGACAAATGATGAACGTATATCAATACTACTAAGACGAGATATAGTTCACAGGTTCTAACATTGTAGGCATTACGTAAAGGCATATGGACCGCTATCCAGCATATGTATCCATATCTAAAAGTCCACCTAAAGCAAGCTATCCAGCAAATCTCTCTGGTATTAAGTTGCAACAACAAAGTGATTGCTTTGTGTGCAACATGAAAATGCATTAAGAACATTATGTAATGTAAGAAGTGGTCTGATACGTCATAAACGTATCCTTAATTTCTGATGTTCCATGTTGTATTCATGCCTTATGCTACATGTTTTCCTTAGACTTTATGTCATTTTTATCAATATCCCGGGACTAATCTATTGACAAGATGCCACAGAGACAGTTCTTGTTTTCTGTTGTTTTTACTTTCAGAAAAGTTGTTCTGGAAATATTCTAGGAATTGGAAAATTCGAAGCCAGGAAGTCTTAGAATTCTCGAAGGTTCCACAGAGTCCCGAAGAGGCCAGGAGGGGGCTACAGGGTCCACACCATGAGGCGGCGCGCCCCTTGGTCTCGCCATGGGGTGGTGTGGGCCCCTCGGGCGCCCACGGCCATCGCCCTTTCGCCTATTTATTCCCCCTGATGCGTGAAGCCTAAAGAGATACCACTTTTCCACGAAAAACACCCGAGGCCACCTTCATCGTCAACCCGAGATCGGGAGGGTTCTGGAGTTCTCCCCGGCACCTAGCCGGGAGGGGAAATTATCACCGGAGGGCTCTACACCACCATGCCCGCCTCCAGAGTGAGGCGTGAGTAGTTCATCCTGGGACTACGGGTCCATAGCAGTAACTAGATGGTTGTTCTCTCCACTTTATGCCTCATGTTTAGATCTCATCAGCTTCCCTACATGATCGAGATCATCTTATTGTAATGCTACATGTTGTGTTTGCTGGGATCCTATGACTATTGAATGCTATGTCTCTTGATTATCAATCTATCATGTTGTCTTCATGTGTATGTTATTTATGATCTTGCATGCTTTCTGTTGTTAGTAGATGTTCTGGCCAAGTAGATACTAGTGACTCCAAGAGGGAGTATTTATGCTCGATAGTGAGTTCATGTATCCTTTGCATCTATGCTCGAGTGACAGAAACGTGACGGATGGAGGATGTGTTGTTGCCATTAGTGAGAAAACAATGAAGTTTACATTACACACTTTTCTTACTGCGATTATCTGTTGCTTGTGACTTAATACCCAATGTTTGTTCGGATGATATTCGGAGGGTGGATTATTAGTCATAGATGCAGTTGGATGACGGTCCATGTATCTTGTTGTAATGCCCCCATGAATCACATAGTAATCATCATGTCATACATGTTTCATTATCTATCAATTGCCTAGCTGTAATTTGTTCACCACGCATGTTAGCTATCTTTTATGGAGATACACCACTAGTGAACTGTGGACCCCGGTCCATTTTCTCATACTGATAATACAACCACTGCTTCGACTGTTTTCACACTGCTACTGTTGTTTTCACATTGTTCTCATACTGTTTTCCACACCATACATTTAACCTATTTTTTATCAGCAAAACCGGTGAGATTGACAACCTCACTGCTACGTTGGGGCAAAGTGAATTGATTGTCTTGTGTAGGTTCCACGTTGCTGCTGAACCGGTAGTGCGCCCTACCACATCAACCTTCAGAAGTTGCTTTTCCTCCTACTGGTCGATTCAATCTTGGTTTCTTTTCTGAAGGAAAACTTACTGCTGCACTCTTAACACCTTGCGCTTGGGGTCTCCCAACTTGCTTCTGAAGGAAAACTTGCTACTGCACTCGTTAAAGTTTTTGTTAATCGGGGTTTGCTTAAAAATCAACGGTACGGTGAGCAGTATAGAGGAAATTCATCGTACCGTTGGTCGTTAAGTCATCCGAAAAAATTTGCGCTACTGAAATTGTTTCACTTTTCTAAAAAAAACACGCAGATTAAGTCGGTTGTCGAGCTGGTACGTTGAGCGGTATGGTCACCTGTGACCGTACGGAGGTCGTTTCGCAGCCCGATTTTCCTTCTATCTTTTATTTCTTTATAAGTTTGTTTAGATTGTTGTCTTGGCCGACTCTTTAACCTAAATTCGTGATTTCCAGGTACCTTACCCCCCTTTATATACCAAGCAAAGGCCTCTTTTATATATTGTATTTCAGGTCAACACCATAGCCATGATAACACCAGACGACATGGAGAACCTGATGGATAAGCTAGAAGCAGAGGGCTCGAGATTAGAGAAGGTCCTGAAGGCGAGGGATACTGCCAGCATGACTGGAGCACATGTGTTCATAGAGTTCATGCACGAAGGAATTCACGCCAAATTAGATAAGATTGAATCAAAGATAAAGCATGTAGAGGTAACCTCACCAGGCTCATCCTCTCATCATAAACTACTACGTGCACAACTCGATATGCTAGATGAGAAGATCTAGAAGGAAACTGAAGCAACATTGGCCATGAGTATGAGAGCTATTATAAATTTGGAGAACAAGAACAGGTACTATGAGCTTTGGATCAAAGAGCTGGAGAAGACCAATCAGTTAGTCCTCAAGGACCTCAATCCTTCGTCTTCTTTAGCACCCCAAGACCGCGGTATCTGAATAATCGCAAGGATTATTTGATCCCACATAGCTTATGTATTTAAGTTATGAGAAATCTATTAATCCTTCTAAATTTATAGTTCTTATTCAAGTTTATTTCCAGTTTTAGAAATAAGAGCAACACCCCCGAATAGGAAAGGATTCGTATCCAATGATTTTTAGCCAATATTCATCAGATCCCAGCAAACACAGCACAAAGAATTACATAAGATCAATCTCGATCATGTTAGGCAGCTCACGAGATCTAAACATGGAGTCATAAGAGGAGAATACAACCATCTAGCTACTGCTATGGACCCGTAGTCCAAGGATGAACTACTCACGCATCACTCCGGTGGCAGGCATGGTGATGGAGAGGCCTCCGGTGATGATTTCCTCTCCGACAGGGTGCCAGAGACAGCTTTCAGAACCCCCCTGATCTAGGGTTGACGGTGACGGCGGCTGCGGAACTTTTCGGGGATATTTGATCAGGTGTTTAGGGTTTTCCATTCGGGGGGGGGAATAAATAGGCGAAAGGGCAGAGGCGATGGATCCCTGGGGGCCACACACCACCCCCTGGCGCGGCCAGGGGGCGCGCCGTGTGGGCCCCCTGATGACCCTCTTCGTCTCCTCTTTGGTCTTATGGATGCTTCCCGGGAAAATAGGCACTTCGGGCTTTGTGGGGTCCAATTCCGAGAATATTTCCAGAACAACTTTTCTAAAATAAAAAACAGCAGAAAACAGGGAGCTGACACTTGGCATCTTGTTAATAGGTTAGTCCCGGAAAACATGTAAAGACATAAAGAAGGGAGAAAACATGTAGCAATTGGCATAATATTATCATGGAGCATCAGAAATTATAGATACGTTGGAGACATATCAAGCATCCCCAAGATTAGTTCCTACTCGTCCTCGAGTAGGTAAACGATAAAACAATAATTTCTGAGCATGCTACTAACATAATCTTGATCATAAAAATGTAAAGGCATATGCAAGCTGAGATCATAGAACTTCAAACACAAACATGATAAATAGAACTTTAATAATAAAGAAAATCAATCACTTTTCATCATGAAGAGTATCTCAAACAAAGGATCATGAGAAACAATGCAAAGAAAGATAAAAGTCTGTTTCAGGTGTAGAGAAAGCATGGCAACGTGATATTTCGCTAGTCCTTAAGAGTGGGGCAAAACATAAATGCCAGGACACATTCAAAGTTCATGAGGAAGACTAGAGCAAATAATTTAAGAACAAATGATATCACATCATGAAGTAATTATTGATGTTTATGGGACAGTGCACATAGAACTAAGAATGGCAAAAATGCTCTCTCAACTGTGTATAAAGTTACAAGATGGAGACTCAACATAAAAGTAAAAGAAAGGCCCTTCGCGGAGGGAAGCAGGGATCACTCATGTGCTAGAGCTTTTTATTTTATTAAACAGAGGTATTAAAAGTTTGAAACTCCTCCCATCCATCTTTCACAAACCATGGCTAACCGAATCCTCGGGTGCCTGCCAACAATCACATACCGTGGAGAAGTGTCTATATTTTGGGAGATGTATGCTAATGTCAACGAATGGTAAACAGAAAATACAGTACGTCACAATCCAACTGGATTCACAAGAGCGACTCCCATGTGAAGGACGCATATGGGTATAAGGTCATCCATCTTTCTATTTTGTTTACACAATTATGCTTTGACTGATAAATCAGGGGCAAAAATAGTGAAGAGATTTTGTGTGTATTAATTTGGGGCTGGGAACCCCGCTGCCAGCTCTTCTATCATTTGTATAAGCGGATGAATCCACTAGTCCAAGGTGTGAAATCCAATCAACAAGTGAGATAAAGATTCTCTATTGACGTCCTCATGAGCAAAAATAGGTTCATAAAGCAGGAGTAGTATTGAAAGTTTTAAAGGTAACACATGAGAAATTTACTTGGAGTGGCAGTTAAATACCACATGTAGGTAGGTATGGTGAACACAATGGGAATAACTTTGGTTTAAGGGAGTTGGATTCACGAGTAGAGCTCATACTCAGTACAGGTGGAGGATAGCAAAAGACTGGGAGCGACAAATCAAGAGAGCATAAGAGCCATAATCATGCATAGAGACATAAACATCATTAATTAAAGCATAAGCGGTATCATAGTTCAAAAACTAAGTGGGCATGGAGGCTATTCGTGACTGGTTCATAGTCATAAACATGGTGTGAGCATGCGCCAAGTCAACCAAATAAAACATTCGAATGAGAATACCAAAAATTTATGCTTCCTTATGACAAGAACAACTCATGAATCTTTCAAGGACATATTAAACACTCTCAGATATTTGAGGCTACTCATGCTACTCAACATCACAAGGCTTTATAACTAAAATAACATTTAGCATGGCATGAAAAAGTTCTATCAACAGTCCATACAAGCTTCTACTTGCACCATTAAAATTCTACTTTAAGCAGCAGTTTCTTCTCCCAACAAGCACCATACAAGATATGTTTTAACAAAAACTCTCCAAATTCTACAGAAAGCAAACATGAGAGTACTCACATAACACTACTAAAACTAACAACTCGGATAAAAGATGCATGCAAAACAGGAGCTAAATAAATGCAGCAGCCAGAAAAAAATTGAGAATACAAAGTATTCCCATCAAAAAGCGGAGCGTGTCACTCTCCAATAAAAGAATGTTGGGGTCCAACCAAGCTTATTACAAAAATAAAAACAAACTGAAAGAAAAAAATAAAATACGCTCCAAGTAAAGCACATAAGATGTGACCGAATAAAAATATAGTTTCACTAGAAGTGACCTGATAATTTGTTGATGAAGACGGGGATACCTTGGGCATCCCCAAGCTTAGACGCTTGAGTCTTCTTGCAATTTTCTGGGATGTACCACTGGGGTATCCCCAAGCTTAGGCTCTTCACTCTTCTTGATCACGTCATATCATCCTCTTCTCTTGACCCTTGAAAACTTCCTTCACACCAAACTTCTCACAATCTTCATTAGCAACGTTAGTGCAATCAAAATAATAAATTCACATGGTTCAGTTTCAACACATTTCTAGCACTCAAAAACACATTAGCTACTGTCACAACTTATTTTAAAACTCTTTTTCTCAAAAGAACACCAAAAGAAAGCGATTAAGATGCAAATGCAATTATTGGAGAAATCTGTCAAAACAGGACAGCAGGCATGATTTTTTCCGAAAATCTGCTGTTGCTCAAATCAAAAAGTGGTCAACTAAGAAAAGTTGCGTATACAGCCCAGGATCACGCACAAAAAAATTCAGGTCATTTTGAATTTTCTGTGATTTTATACGGAATAAACAGTGGACAATAGAAATCTGTTTCCTGCGTAGAAATCTGAAACATAGCCTCAAATTTTCACTAGAGGCTTTACTTGGCTCAACAAAAACTCAAAAGAAAAGATACATCATGGTTTATAAGGAAATATAAAACACCTAGGTGCAAACCACACAAAAGAAAACAAAGGAAAACGGGTTGAAAACAGCGAAATAAAATGGGTTGTCTCCCGGTAGCGCTTTTCTTTAACGCCTTTTAGCTAGGCATAGAAAGCGAAGATGCTCACATAAGAAATATGAATTAAGCAAAAGAGAGCATCAAGAAGAAAGTATAATTTTTTTTTAATTCTAACCCACTTCCTATGCATAGGAATCTTGTAAAGAAATAAATTAAAGAAGCTCAAACTAGAAATCATGGGAAGGTAGAACAAGAGCAACTTCACAACTTTCAACAAAAAGAAAGGTGTATTAGTAACATGAAAATTCCTACAACCATATTTTCCTCTCTCATAATAATTTTCATAGCATCATTAACAAACTCAAAAACATAATTATCACATAAAGCATGTTTGTCAGGGTCTAAAAGCACACAATTCATATCAAGCTCAAAAATAGTGGGATCATAATTCAAAATCAGCTCCTCTTTTTTCCCACTTTTAGCAATAGCAAAACAAGATAGTTGGTCACTCTTAAAAGGTATAGGACACATTATGGCAATCCTATTTTCAGTAGAATTATGATTTATAACATCAAGTAACATAGGATCATCATCAAGAGCATTATATAAGATTTATCCAAGTAGCATGGATTATCATAAATAACAGTAGCAATATCATTCTCACAAGTTTTATTCATAGTAGTATCAAGGTCACAAGTATAGACGGTATCAATTTCATCAAATAATGTATGAGTTAAAGAGTTACTATCATTGGGAGGTTGACATGGGTACCTCCATTCTTCCTCCTCTTGATCATCACTCTCCTCCGCTTTTTTATCCAATGAGCTTCCAGATTCAACAATTTTTCTTCCATAGGCTCCTGCAAAGCATTAGTCTCTTCCTTAGGATGAGAGCATTTATTAATACATTCCATTATGTATTTATTACAATCCTTGTAATTATCAAAGCAATATTCAAGTATAGCATAAATATCGTATTTATAAGGTGCATCATCAATACTTTCAAGTAAATAGGCAATTTCGATTGCACCCTTCCAAGCAATAAATTCTTCAATTTGTTCCACATCATATAATTCATAATTTCCCTTAACATAAGAAGACATGGTAACATCATCATTATACTCACATTGAAAAGGGAGGTAATTATACCTCAACAACATGACTTATCAAAGCAATAAGTAACATTATAAGTAGAGCACAAGTTTTTAGCATAGTCATGCAATTTATTAATTTTCTCCCATAAGTGTATCCTTTTTTGTGACAAGCGGTGTTCCTTATAATGTTTTTTTTTGTTCATCCGTGAACCCACCTTGCCTAAAAGATCTAGTTTCAAAGACATCAAACATTGATAGGAAGCATGATTAAAGCAAAAAATAACAACTAGAACAAGAACTAATTTTTTTGAATGCTTCACTTGAAAATACTTGAGTTGTTTTCTATGCTATAAAGTAAACTAATTTTTTGTGTGTTTTTGATATAAATAAGCAAAACAAGACAAAAAAATAAAAACAAGACAATAAACAAAATAAAGAGGTTGAGAGTGAGAGACTCCCCTTGCCATAAGACTTCTTCCTCCCGGCAACGCCGCCAAAAATTTCCTTGATGGTGTGTGCTGGGATACCCCAAGAGGAGGGTGTGATGAGCACAATAGTAGGAAATTCCCCTTAGTTAAGAACCAAGGTTATCAATCCAGTAGGAGAAAGAGGACCTTCGGAAGGTTGATGCCACTGACGGTGGTGATGGCTCACCGGTGTCAGCAACAACGTGGAACCTGCACACAACACAACCAAAATACTTTGTACCAACGGTACAGTGAGGTTTTCAATCTCACCGGTCTTGCTGAAAACAAAGATTGGACGTATAGTGTGGAAAATAATGCATGCTTGCAGTAAGTAAAGAAAGCAGGAAATGTTGGTGGTTTGTTTTAACAGTGTAGGAAAATAGATCGGGGTTCATAGGTTCACTAGTGGTGTCTCTCCATAAAAGATAGCATGCTGGGTGAACAAATTACAGCTAGGAAATTGATAAATAAAGGTTGCACCGTAGTGCACATTCATGACTTGATGAATACTGTGATATTTAGTGCGGCATTACAACAATATACATAGACCGTAATCCAACTGCATCTATGACTAATAATCCACCCTCAGGTTATCATCCGAACCCCCTTAGGTATTAAGTTGCAAGCAACAGATAACTGCATTAAACAAAGTGTGTAATGTAAGCAATGATTATACACGCGGACACTCTCACCGTTGTTTTCTCCCTAGTGGCAACAGCACATCCCCCCCTTCACGTTTCTGTCACTCGAGCAAGGAGAAAAGGAGGCATGAACCCACTATCGAGCATAAATACTCCCTCTTGGAGTCACTAGCAACTACTTGGCCCGAGCAACCACTAGCAACGGAAAGCATGCAAGATCACAAATAACATATGCAACTACTTGGCACAAGTTCAATATTCATCAGATCCCAGCAAACACAACACATAGAATTACATAAGATCAAGCTCGATCATGTTAGGAAGCTCACGAGATCTAAACATGGAGGCATAAGAGGATAAGACAACCATCTAGCTACTGCTATGGACCCGTAGTCCAAGGATGAACTACTCACGCATCACTCCGGAGGCAGGCATGGTGATGGAGAGGCATGATATCTACGCACGCTTCTATTCTTGTAGACAGTGTTGGGCCTCCAAGTGAAGAGGTTTGTAGAACAGCAGCAAGTTTCCCTTAAGTGGATCACCCAAGGTTTATCGAACTCAGGGAGGTAGAGGTCAAAGATATCCCTCTCAAGCAACCCTGCAATTAAGATACAAGAAGTCTCTTGTGTCCCCAACACACCCAATATACTTGTCAGGTATATAGGTGCACTAGTTCGGCGAAGAGAGAGTAAAATACAAGCACTATGGATGATATTATGTGATAATAAAAATCTGAAATAAATATGGCAGCAAGCAAACATGTAGCAGAACAGGCGGAAAACGGTGCTTCAATGCTTGGAAATAAGGCCTAGGGCTCCTACTTTCACTAGTGGACATTCTCAACAATGCTCACATAATTGAATGCATAAATATCATATCCTCACTTTGCTACTCCGAACCACTCTCCGGTCGAATAACGAACACTAATCATTGCGTAGGGCTTAAACAGCACTCCTCAAGTTTATATTCCCTCTCTAGAGCACCCCAATGTCACTACGAGATCCATAGATTAGTAAACAAATGCCAACAATTTCATAGGTTCATCTTCCAACACAAGATATAAATATCATGCTAAACCACACTGTGCACACACTATCACCTTTACCCCGTGATCAAAGTGTTTACGGAGATAACAAAACCACTTGAATAGCATAACAGATGAAGATCAATCTACTTATTCAACTAGATGACAAAGCTCATGATCACATAAAGATCACACCATGGGAGAGAGAGATGAACCACATAGCTACCGGTAGAGACCTCAGCCCCGGGGAAGAACTACTCCCTCCTCATCATAGGAGACAGCAACAACGATGTAGATGGCGGTGGAGTCGATGGAGATGACTTCCGGGGGCACTTCCCCATCCCGGCAGGGTGCCAGAACAGAGATCTGTCCCTCGAAACTTGTCGGTAGCGGCGGCGGAGATACAGATGTATTTTGCGGAAAAGGTTGATTCTCCTAGGGTTTAAGCCTAGGGGAGTATATATGGGCGAAGGGGCGATGCCGGGAGGTGGCCAGGGGGGCCACACCCCTAGTTGGCGCGACCAGGGGTGGTGGCGCCACCCAATGGTGTGGCCACCCTGTGGCCCCCCTCCGGGGCTCTTCGGGACTTCTAGATGCTTCCGGGACTTTTAGGACTTCTGGCTTTCGAATTTTCCAATTCCGAGAATATTTCCAGAACAACTTTTCTGAAACTAAAAACATCAGAAAACAGGAAACTGGCTCTGTGGCATCTTGTTAATAGGCTAGTCCCGGAAAACATAACAAAACGTAGGAAAACATATGGAAAACATGTAGCAATTGGCATAATATCAACATGGAACATCAGAAATTATAGATACATTTGAGACGTATCAATCATCCCCAAGCTTAGTTCCTACTCGTCCTCGAGTAGGTAAACGATAAACCAAAATAATTTCTGAGGTGACATGCTACCACACAATCTTGATCATAATATGTAAAGTAGAACATGTAAACTAGTATCAAATGAACTAAAGCTGTGGTCTATATTTTATATCAACAAGTAATGCATAAACAAAGAAGAAAGAAGGATCACCTTTAATGAATCAATACTAAAATACTATCAACTGTGAAAAGTTTGTTAGAGATGATTTAAGCTTTCAATAAAAACAATATCATGCACGTCAAACTATCTTCAGAACCCCTGTTAGGATCAAGTCAAGCTTTCCACACGATTCAATGCTTGAATCTTAAACTATTTGCACACTAAAAAGAAGCAAGTGTTATGCGTTGGTCCCTGGCACTGGGATGTTATGGCTAAGAGAACATTATGGGGGGTTTGGAAGGTCAATGGAAGAAAGGCTCACAAAGCTGAAAGTGGTCATTAGACAAGAGAAATTCTTACAACCGAAGCTATGCAAGGAGTAGGGATTGCCACACAACGGATGCACAAAGAGCTATAAGTGTATGAAATCTCTCCAATGGAACTAGTGGGGGTGCATCCAACTTGCTTGCTCACGAAGACCTAGAGCTCATTTGAGGAGGCTCATCATTGGAATATACAAGCCAAGTTCTATAATGTAAAGTTCGCCACATAGTTATGAATGAATGATAATGTGAAAACTTTCTCCAAACTGAAGTATTGGTGCTAAACATGGAGCACAAGTGTGGTATATAAAGGATAGTGATGCATCCCCTCTCTCTTTATTCTCTCTTTGTCCCTTTTTCTTTTATTCTTTTTGGGCTTTTTAAAAAAAATTATTTTTTATATATATCCTCACCGGTAGGGGAAATATCCTATATTACAATGAATCGTCACACTTTTAGTACTCATAACTCATAAAGAAATATCTCTGGTGTATCCAACTGCATGCTCCTGCCAGTGTAAAAGTATGCATAAATAACCATGAAGCTCATCATCAAGTAATATAATGGGGGTGGATGTTGTGCAACAATATATCTCGGAATGGCTATGGAAATGCCATGATAGGTAGGTATGGTGCTGTTTTGAGGAAGAATATATGGGATTATGTGTAGGAGAACAAAGTCCTCCCACGGTATTTGGATGCACTAGCGAAGTTTGCACCAACTCTCAATGTGAGAAAGGAAAATGCACAGTACCGAAGAGGCCAGCAAATATGGATGGTGGAAGTCCCAGGAAACCGCAAAATAGACTCACGAGTTAAAAGATTGCATCAAGAAAATCATCTTACAAGGCAAAGTGCAAATCATTCCAAGAGGGTCCGTGGCAGTGACAAGTCATTGTTAGCTACCCCGACCGTAGCGTGTAACAAAAGGCCGATCAGAAATGTATCACTCGTAGCAATCATATACCATTGTTTCTATCAGCTGGTAATTTAAGTGTGGCATAGTTTCAAGTTTCTTAGACCAATCATTAAAAGTTTATACTTACTAGTCTTTTCTGTTTATCCATTAAGCAAATTAATATCTCAAAACAACAACAGGGATTCAAATGAAGCAGTTTAGTGATCGACAAGACCATGCGAATTTTTCCACTATACCAACTATCACATAAGCATTTCTATTCCCAACCAAGAACATATATGAGAATCACCTAACTACAAAATCTAACAGCTCTGAATAAGAGATGCATGAAAACAAAGGCTAAACGTAGTACTAGCAAAAAGTGAACACTCACAAAACAATATGAATGAAAACTAGAGTGTTCTAAGCAATGAAAACGGAGCGTGTCTCTCTCCCACACAAGTATGATAAGATACAACCATAAACTACAGAAAAAAAAACTAAACAAACTGAAAGAAAAAATTAAAGACGCTCCAAGTAAAGCACATAAGATGCGACCGAATAAGATTATAGTTTCACTAGAAGTGACCTGATAATTTGTTGATGAAGAAGGGGATGCCTTGGGCATCCCCAACCTTAGACGCTTGAGTCTTTTTGGAATTTTCTTGGATGTACCACCAGGGCATACCCAAGATTAGGATTTTCACTCTTCTTGATCACATCATATCATCCTCTTCTCTTGAACCTTGAAAACTTCCTTCACACCAAAATTCTCACAATCTTCATTAGCAACGTTAGTGCAATTGAAAATAATAAATTCACATGTTCAGTTTCAACACAAGTATAACACTCAAAAACACATTATCTACTGTCACAACTTCTTTAAAAACTCTTTTTCTCAAAAGAACACAAAAAAAGATATTAAGACGCAAATGCGATAAATGGCAGAAATTTGTCAAAACAGACAACAGGTAAAGATCGATTTTTTAAAAAATCTTCTGTCGCTCATATAAAAAAGTTGTCTTCTAAGAAACATTGCGCATATAACTCATGATTAAGAACAAAAAAGCTCAGGTCATTTTGAAATTTCTCTGATTTTTACGGAATTAACAATGGATAGCAGAAATTTGTTTCCTGCGCAGATATCCGAAATATAGGCTCAAGTTTCCACTAGAGGCTTTACTTGGCTCCACAAAAACACAAAAGAAAAAGATACAGAGGGGTTTCTAAGGGAATAGAAAACAACCAGGTGCAAAGCACACCAAAGAAAACGGGTTGAAAACAGAGAAATAAAACGGGTTGTCTCCCGGTAGCGCTTTTCTTTAACGCTAGGCACAATGATTTTTAAAACATGCTCACATAAGAATAAGATTTGAAGCACAATAGGAGAGCATTAAGAACAAAATATAAAACACACTTGAGTATAACCCACTCCCTATGAAAAATAATTTTGTAGAAAAACAAGTCAACGAAGCACAAGGTGACTAGCATAGGAAGACAAAATAAGGGCAACTTCAAAATTTCCAACATAAAGAGGGGAAACTTAATATTGTTGAGATGCATAAAACCATGTTTACCTCTATCATAATAAATTTCAGTAGCATCATGAATAAAATTAACATATAGCTATCACATAAAATATTCTTATCATGAGCCACATGCATAAAAGAATTAATACTCTTCACATAAGCATAGTCATTCTCATTAATAGTAGTGGGAGCAAATTCAACAAAATAGCTATCATTATTATTCTCATCACCATAATCATTAAATATAGGAGGCATATTGTAATCATAATTAATTTTTTCCTCAATAGTAGGTGGACTAAAAATATCATATTCATCATTGTAAACAGGTGGAACTAGAATACCACAATCATTGTAATCATCATATATTGGAGGCAAAGTATCATCAAAGAAAATTTCCTCCTCAAAACTTGGGGGACTAAAAATATCATATTCATCAAAACTAGCTTCCCCAAGCTTAGACTTTTCCATAGCATTAGCAATAATGGTGTTCAAATAATTCATACTAATAACATTTCTATTAGCATGCAAATAAAGCTCCATAGGTTTTTTAATTTTCTCTTCAAACACTTCATGTCCTAATTTAAGATAAATATTATAAAGCTCTCTCATATTTTTGTTGTTTTCCATTAATCCTAACTAGTGAAAACAAGAAACAAAGAGATTTAATTGCAGAATCTAAAGGAAATAACTTCGAGCACTCACACCCGAGGATGTGAGAAACTTTTACCTTACCTCCCCGACAACGGCGCCACAAAAGAGCTTGATGTCTACGCACGCTTCTATTCTTGTAGACAGTGTTGGGCCTCCAAGTGCAGAGGTTTGTAGAACAGCGGCAAGTTTCCCTTAAGTGGATCACCCAAGGTTTATCGAACTCAGGGAGGTAGAGGTCAAAGATATCCCTCTCAACAATGCTCAGATAATTGAATGCATGACTATCATCTCTTCACTGTGCTACTCCGAACCACTCTCCGGTTGGATAACGAACACTAATAATTGCATAGGGCTTAAACAACACTCCTCAAGTTTATATTCCCTCTGTAGGGCACCCCAATGTCACTACGAGCGACATAGGTTAGTAAACAAACGCCAACAATTTCATAGGTCCATCTTCCAACACAAGATACAAATATCATGCTAAACCATACGGTGCACACACTGTCACCTTTACCCCATGATCAAAGTGTTTACGGAGATAACAAAACCACTTGAGTAGAATAACAGATGAAGATCAATCTACTTATTCAACTAGATTACAAAGCTCATGATCACATAAAGATCACACCATGGGAGAGAGAGATGAACCACATAGCTATCGGTAGAGCCCTCCGCCCCGGGGGAGAACTACTCCTTCCTCAACATAGGAGACAACAACAGCGATGGAGATGGCGGTGGAGTCGATGGAGATGACTTCTGGGGGCACTTCCCCGTCCCGGCAGGGTGCCAGAACAGAGATTTGTCCCCCAAAACTTGTCGGTGGAGGCGACGGAGCTACGAATGTATTTTGCGGAAAAGGTTGATTCTCCTAGGGTTTATGCCTCGGGGAGTATATATGGGCGAAAGGGCGATGCCGGGAGGTGGCCAGGGGTCCCACACCCCTAGGTGGCGCGACCAGGGGGTGGTGGCACCACCCTATGGTGTGGCCACCCCGTGGACCCCCTCCGGGGCTCTTCGGGACTTTTGGATGCTTCCGGGACTTTTAGGACTTCTGGCTTTCGAATTTTCCAATTTCGAGAATATTTACATAACAACTTTTCTGAAGCTAAAAATAGCAGAAAATAGGGAACTGGCTCTGTGGCATCTTGTTAATAGGTTAGTCCCGGAAAACATAAGAAAACGTAGGAAAACATACGGAAAACATGTAGCAATTGGCATAATATCAACATGGAACATCATAAATTGTAGATACGTTTGAGACGTATCAAGGCCTCCGGTGATGATTTCCTCTCCGGCAGGGTGCCGGAGACAGCTTCAGAACCCCCCTGATCTAGGGTTGACGGTGACGGTGGCTGCGGAACTTTTCGGGGATATTTGATAAGGTGTTTAGGGTTTTCCATCAGGGGGGAATAAATAGGAGAAAGGGCAGAGGCGATGGAGGTTCGTCTCCTCTTCGGTCTTCTGGATGCTTCCGGGGAAAATAGGCACTTCGGGCTTTGTGGGGTCCAATTCCGAGAATATTTCCAGAACAACTTTTCTAAAATAAAAAATAACAGAAAACAGGGAGCTGACACATGGCATATTGTTAATAGTTTAGTCCCAAAAAACATGTAAAAATGACATAAAGAAGGGAGAAAACATGTAGCAATTGGCATAATATTATCATACATCATTAGAAATTATAGATACGTTGGAGACATATCAACAACTTTCTCGGAAAGTCGGGAGCAAGAGAGAGTTTGTGTTTATATGTAGGTCCACCCTTGGCTCTCATCAACATCTATATTTTGACACCATTGCCAGAAGCAACCTACTGAGATACTTTGAAGTCCTATTGTATTGATCACCCTAATTCCTTAATTGGGGGAAATTTGTTGTTGACTCGATCATACCTTCCTCTTGGGGTCTCGAACGGGTGTGTGATTTCACGCCATTAGCGCCAGAGGGGAGAATACCTCCTAGGATTTTACCCCAGATGATGGGGTGCGGCCACATGTGGCCTAGGGCCACATGGCAATGCGAATTGCACTCCAAGCCTTCATAGTTTGATTTGGGGAGCAATGGGAAAAACCCAAAATTGAGAAAAAGGCCTTTTTTGTGGGATTGGGATGGACTCCTAAGTGGATTAGAGATCTAATTAGATATCCTCTAATTGGATTGGAGCCTCAAATTAGAACCTTTCTAATTGGATTAGATCCTCTATTTAGAACAACTCTAATTGGAATAGAACTTTTGATTAGATCCCCTCTAATTGGTTTAGGGCATCTTCTAATTAGGAGATGATGATCATCTCTCGATTAGACCTAGCTCTACTCTCTCTCCCTCTCTTTCCCATGTGTTGGATCTCTCCACCTCAATTGTAAACCTGTGGTGCCTAGTCCTTGACGGTGAAGCGCTGCAGGACTTTGACTGTCGTATGTGCGCGAGCTCTCAGAGGGGTAACACGTGATACCCTCACTGTGCTAGATCCAGAAGGTGGGATATGAGGAATTATCAATAGTCTCACCGCTAGGATTAGTCGTGGGACTCTTCATCAGGCATCACCAACATCGTCATCGGAACTCATTCCACGCTTCGTGGCGGTAATGAATTGGATCTATCCAGGCCTTTACCTGCATCGTAGATTCTGTGTGTTATGTACGAAGAGAATTTTAAATTCTGCTACGTGACCTGGTAGGGTTTGGCCATGTTGGGTTTGGCCGGTACCAAACAGTGGTGCATCGTCGATGGAGATGCCACCACCAAATTGGGTATTGGGTTGAGTCTCGTCATCGTCGATGCCAATGAACCCAAATTGGCCGGTGGTCCCATGCCTTATGATCTCTCCCATGGTGTTCTCACCACCTTGGGAATAGAACAATAGCACACACAGCCATGTCGATCAGAACAATTTGTCCAATAAAACAACAAGCGCATGGTGGTGAAGCACATACCTCGGTGGCATCCGCCAATGACAAACCACCAAATAGTTGTCGGCCTTCAGGCTGGTTCTCAACCGACATAGCCCTTGGCACCTTGTTGTGGCCAACAGGGGCGTGGGCGACCCCAGACACAGACTCAGATCCGTGCGCGGGAGTCACGTTGAGGTCGATGGGTGGCAGCTCTGGTGCTTGTGGTTGGGAAGAAATTTCCGGCGACGTATCCCACGAGATGCCGAGACAAGACGTTGCTGGCCCTCCCAAGGGTGCAGCCTGGTATGCTCCCGATAGCGTGGCCGAGGAGAGCGCTTGCGACCCCGAGCCACGAGACTTGTGCATGGACGCAACCGAGCTCGTAGAGGCGTAAAGACAACGCGTTGCGGAGAGAGGAGGCGGGCACGATCACGACATGGTCGCCCTACAGCATGAGCATGCCCATGGCGCCTTGCGTTGCCATTGCGTCCCGTTAGCCCGGACCTGCAACACGACGACCTATTATTGGGCGAACAGAAGGGCGGAGATGGCCTCTTCCTCCACCGTTCTCATTTTCTACCTCGCCCGCCAGCCCTGCCGCTTCAGGGACTTCGCATTGGGCGTCGACGTCGGCTTCGGCGGGCCCTTGGCACCTTTCTTCATCTTCGACTCGACTTCGGAAGTGAAGGCCGATCGGGACGAGGGCCGCAGGTTTTGGTGGAGTGGCAAGGGTTTGTGGTAGCTTGGCACTGCCACCTGGGCTAGGGTAGGACGGGGCTTCGTCCACAGACTCGACTAAACGTGAACCAAACTTGGGCACATTTGGTAGAAACTTGTCATGCCCCCTCCCCCTCGGTCCTTTTTTTACCAAATTCCGGTCGGCGGATCAAAACAGACGAAAATGTCCGATTTGGGGGGCATTGAGTTTGCTCTTAGCACGCAAAGCGTACAATTTTTTTTATGACCTGAAAGCGGACAAGTTAAGAGCATATCCAATGGCACCCTCCAAACGACCCCCAATGGCCCACTGGGGATCCGGACCCAAAAAAATGCCCACAGCGTCACCCCAAACGTGTCCACCCATCAAATTTGTTTCTGGCACTCCAGCCCACCCGCCAAACTTGGGGCCTTCCCGTGGGTGCCGTACATTGTCCGTTCAACCCACCTAACAGGGAGCCCGCTCGTCATAGGCAGAAGGTGGGAAGGGGCGTGAGTAAAGATGTCGTGTAGGAGGTCGGTTCACATTAGTTCCGCTCGCCAGTGTCCAATGAGACGAGACACCGATCTACGACACGACTCCTCGCAATTACACCGGCGACACGATGTTTCCAATGACGCGGTGTCGGCATTGCGCCCTCTCTACGCAAATCATTTACATTGTCGCCGCCCTTCCTCCAGGGATAAAAGCAGAGGCTTTCCCTCACCGTGCCGCACAGCCTCCTCTCCCCGCCCTCTTCCCCTCACCCTCAAAATCTTCTCGCCCTCTCCCTCGCCTCTCCATGGAGGCCAACAACTAGGAGGCCGTCTCCTGCGGGCTCACCAGCGGGCGCGCCATCAACACCGATGGTGCATGGGAGATGTACCGTTACGGGCTCCTCGCCCCTCCAGATTGCCGCGTACCGAAGGAGTTGCGCATATCCCAGGGCGGCCTTCCCGTGCCACTGATGCTAGGAACGGCGGAGTATCCGCCGCTACATTGTTCACCAGCGAAGCTTCATGACACCGGCAGCGGGCCGCCTCCCCGAGAACAACGGCGACCAGCACAGCTAAGGAAATTGGCTCGACCGGCTCGACCAGGAGCGTCAGGCGGTCCTCGCCATTGTCGATAGCCCAACGTGTTTCAATCGCGGCACAACTTCGCAGGGCGCCGTCCCTTGTGGAATCGAACTGGCCACACCGTGGCCAGCGTGATCGAAGCCGTGAGGCGGCACGCCGCCACGGGCAATGTGGGCAATGTGCTGCCGCTCCGGCTCATGCAGCTGCCGCCAGTTTCGTGCCCCACGGCACCGCTCTCAACCACGTGGAGTTCCGGGCATCGTCATCCGTGATGCCCCACGACACCACTCCTCCCCAACCGACATCAACCCCAAGGCCGCATCTTTCTCCGCCCCCGCCGCTCGGACCAGCGCAGCCCCGCGCCACCGCCAAGGAGTCGGCACGGGAGGACTTCTAAAACCTCCCCTCACCGCTACGTGACACGCTTGACGGCGACTGCCCCAGCCTTCTAGCATCGATGGCCAACTCGGGTGCCACGCTGGACCAGGAGGCGCCGGAGTTGCTGACGATGATCAACTCCACGGTGATGGAAGCCTCCGGGAGCCGCGGCGCCACCAGTAGTCACACCCCTTGCGCCAGCCCCTCCTCGAGCCACGCCTCCGCCTCCTCCTCCTCCAAGGTTGTCATTCTCGAGGACGGCGACGACATCGTTCGACTGGCGCAACGACAAGGAGTAGATAGGGTTAGGGTTAGACGTCCGCCATGGCCAAATTTCATTCAAATTATGTAAAATATTTAAAATAATGGATGAAATTTCCATATTTTCATTAAATTTTCGCGTTCAAAGTTTTTTTTTGCTTTTTTTTTGTTTAGCGGCCGCCGCTGCGGATGACACCCAACTAAATTTGCGGACACAGGTCCGGCGTCCTCGAGGAGAGTTCCATCAGTGGATATCGGATACAAAATAAATGGGTTCCGGTTGTGGATATGCTCTAAGACCATCTCCACCGTCACCCCCCAAAGGCCCAATAGGGGTCCGGACCAAAAAATCCACCGCAGCGGCACCCGCCAAGTTTCTGTCCGGGCCCCCAGCCTATCTGCCAAACTTGGGGGCCTGTCTAGGGGCGCCAGATATTTTCAGGTCACCCCACCCGACAGGAGGCCCCCACACATGAGTGACACAAACCGCCCCAGGCAGTTTAAAGGCACCATGGCATGAGGCCGGTGAGACCGCGTTAATGGCAACAACGGGACGCGACTGCCCTCCAGGCGACGTGATGCTGCCATTTACTCTGACGGGACACGACTGCCCGCCAAGCGACTAATGGCTGATGTTGGTAAACCCCAAGAGAAAGGTTATGAAGAGTGCAACGGCAAGTTTTCCTTCAGAAAAGAAACCAAGGTTGAACCGACCAGTAGGAGGACAAGCAATCTCTGAAGGTTGATGCAGCTGAGATGGCAGGGCGCACTACCGGTTCAGCAACACCGTGGAACCTACACAACACAATCAAATCACTTTGCTCCAACGAAGCAGTGAGGTTGTCAATCTCACCGGTTTTGCTCAACACAAATAGGTTAAACGTATGGTGTGGAAAACAATATGAGAATAGTATGAATGCAGTAGCAGCAGTGTGAAAACAGTGGAAGCAGTGTGTGTATTATCATTATGAGAAAATGGACCGGGGTCCACAGTTCACTAGAGTTGTCTCTCCATAAAAGATAAATAACATGTGTGGTGAACATATTACAGCTGGACAATTGACAGAAATGAAGGCTGCACCGTAGTGCATATGCAAGACATAAAGATTACTACGTGATTCATGCGGGCATTACAACAAGATACATAGACCGTCATCAAACTGCATCTATGACTAATAATCCACACTCCAAATATCATCCGAACAAACATTGGGTATTAAGTTGCAAGCAATAGATAATCGTAGTAAGCAAAGTGTGTATGTAAGCAATGTAAACTAAGTAAACACCGTTGTTTTCTCCCTAATGGCAACACCACATCCTCCATCCGTCACGTTTCTGTCACTCGAGCACAGATGCAAAGGAGGCATGAACCCACTATCGAGCATAAATACTCCCTCTTGGAGTTACTAGCATCTACTTGGCCAGAGCATCTACTAATAACGGAGAGAATGCAAGATCATAAATAACATATGCATGAAGATAACATGATACATTAATAATCAGAAGACATAGCATTCAACATTCATAGGATCCCAGCAAACACAACCTGTAGCATTACATAAAGATGATCTCGATCATGTAGGGCAGCTCACGAGATCTAAACATGAGGTACAAAGTGGAGAACAAAACCATCTAGCTACTGCTATGGACCCGTACTCCAGGGATGAACTACTCACGCATCACTCCGGAGGAGGGCATGGTGGTGTAGACTCCTCCGATGATGAATTCCCCTCCCGGCAGGGTGCCGGAGAGAGCTCTAGAACCCTCCCGATCTCGGGATGATGATGATGGCATCCTTGGGTGTTTCTCGGGACGAAGTGGTATACATTTAGGTTTGATGTATCGCGGGGAATAAATAGGCGAAAGGGCGATGTCGGTGGACGCCCAAGGGGCCCACACCACCCCAAGCGCGGCCAGGGGGCGCCCTATGGTGTGGCCCCCCTCCGGGCCTCTTCGGGACTCCGTGGAACCTTCAGGAATTCTAAGACTTTCAGACTTCGAAGTTTCCAATTCCGAGAATATTTCCAGAACAACTTTTCTGAAAATAAAATAGCAGAAAACAGGGAACTTGCTCTGTGGCATCTTGTCAATGGGTTAGTCCGGGAAAACGATAAAAATGACATCAAGTGTATAGAAAACATGTAGGAAATAACATGAAAACAACATGGAACATCACAAATTAAGGATATGTTTATGACGTATCAACATCCCCAATCTTAGTTCCTACTCGTCCTGGAGTAGATAAACGATAAAAACACATAATTTCTGAGGTGACATGCTACCAACATAAACTTGATCATCAATAATGTAAAAGCATATGTAAGCTGAGATCATAGAACTTCAACACAAGCATGATAAATAAAATTCTAACAATAAAGCATAGCAATCACCTTGCATCATGAGAAGTAACACAAAAAAAAGATCATGAATAATAATGCACTCGAAAGATATACGTTTGTTTCAAGCATAGAGATAACATGGCAAAGTGATATTTCGCTTGTCCTTACGAGTGGGGCAAAACAAAAATGCCAGGACACCTTCAAAGTTCATGAGGAAGACTAGAAAACATAATTAGAAAACAAACAATAACACATCATGAATCAATTAATAATGTTTCTGGGACAAATGCACATTAAACTCAGAATGACAACCATGCTCTCTCAACTGTGCATAAAGTTAGAACATGGAGACTCAACATAAAAGTAAAAGAAAGGCCCTTCGCAGAGGTAAGCAGGGATTAACTCATGTGATAGAGCTTTTTCTTTTATTAAACAGAGGTATAAAATGCTTGACACTCCTCCAACCATCTTACACAAACCATTGCTAACCGAATCCTCGGGTGCCTGCCAACAATCACATACCGTGGAGGAGTGTCTATTTTTTTTAGAGAGGTGTATGCTTATGTCAACGAATGGTAAACAGAAAATACAGTACGTCACAAGACAACTAGACTTCACAAGAGAGGCTCCCATATAAGGAGACATCTGGGTAAATGGTCATCCCTCTTTCTCTTTTGTTTACACAATTATGTTTTGACTGATAAATCAGGGGTGGGGGAAATAGTGAAGAGAATTTGTTGTTATTAATTTGGGGCTGGGCACCCCGCTGCCAGCTTTTCTATCAATTGGATAAGCGGATGAAGCCACTAGTCCAGGGTGTGAAAGTCCAATCAACAAGTGAGATAAAGATTCTCTGTTTACGTCCTCATGAGCTAAAACAGGAACACAAAACAGGAGTAATTTTTAAAGTGTTATAGGTAACACATGAGCAATTTACTTTGGGTGGCAGTTAAATACCACATGTAGGTAGGTATGGTGGACACATTTGGCAAACTTTGGTTTTTGGGAGTTGGATGCATGAGTAGAGCTCATACTCAGTACAGGTGGAGGCTAGCAAAAGACTGAGAGCTATAAATCAAGAGAGAAATAATGACCATAATCATGCATAGCGACATAAACATCATTAGAGGCTATAAGTGACTGGTTCGTAGTCATAAACATGGTGTGAGCATGCGCGAAGTCAACCAAATAAAACATTCAAATGAGAACACCAAAAATTTATGCTTCAAAATGACAAGAACAACTCATGATTCTTTCTAAGGCACATTAAACACTCTCAGCTATTTGAGACAAATCATGCTAATAAATAACCACAAGGATTTAGAATTAAAATAACATCTAGCATAAAATAAAGAAGTCTAGCCATAGTCTATACAAGCTTCTATTTGCATCGTTATAAATTCTACTACATGCAGCCGACTCTTTTCCCAGCAAGCACCATACAAAATATGTTTTAACAAAAACTCTCTAAATGATACAGCAAGAAAACATGAGAGTACTCATGAGAGTACTAATAACAGAGAGCATGCAAGATCATAAATAATATATGCATGGAGATAACATGATAGACTGATAATCAGACGACATAGCATTCAACATTCATCGGCTCCCAGCAAACACAACATGTAGCATTACATCAAGATAATCTTTATCATGTAGGGAACCTCACGAGATCTAAACATGAGGTACAAAGTGGAGAAGACAACCATCTAGATACTGCTATGGACCCGTAGTCCAGGGATGAACTACTCACACATCACTTCGGAGGAGGGCATGGTGGTGTAGACCCCTCTGGTGATGAATTCCACTGCTTGCAGGGTGCCCGGGAGAGCTCCAGAACCCTCCTGATCTCGGGATGACGATGACGGCGGCCTCGGGTGTTTCTCGGGACGGAGTGGTATATATTTAGGGTTGATGTATCAGGGGGAATAAATAGGCGAAACGGCGATGGCGGTGGACGCCCGAGGGGCCCACACCCTGGTCGCGCCGCCCTATGGTGTGGCCCCCCTCCGTGCCTCTTCGGGACTCCGCGGAACCTTCGGGAATTCTAAGACTTCCGGGCTTCGAATTTTCAAATTCCGAGAATATTTTCAGGATAACTTTTCTGAAACTAAAAACAACAGAAAGCAGGGAACTCATTCTGTGGCATCTTGTCAATAGGTTAGTCCCGGAAATCCATAAAAATGACATAAAGTGTATAGCAAACATGTAGGAAATAACATGAAAACAACATGGGACATCAGAAATTAAGGATACGTTTATGATGTATCAGCAACATGTCGCAGCCATGTGCTCCGACGGGACGCGTGCTGGCTTGGACGAGGCGGAGGCAACGGCCGAGGCTGCCGCTATTCGGACATCCCTGGAGACCGCCCGGAGGGAGCAGTATGTTCGCGCCCTCGTAGACGTTGAGGGCCAGGTATACGAGCAGATCAACGCCAATGCGGCGTCCGATGAGCAGCATGTCCTCGTCGCGCGGTTGGAGGACGAGTCTGTCTCGTTCATGGCTGCCCAGCATGCGGCCCACGAGGAATTGAACACCGCACGCGCAAGCCGAGAGCCGATGCAGGCTGCCCGGAGCGACGTGAACAACGCGCACCGTGCCCGCGTCGAGGACGCCTTCCGACGGTACTATGAAGCGAAGGCGCTGGACGACGAGACGCGACGGCGGAACGAGCCACGTGTGCGCCAGCACTTGGAGCAGGTGCAGTTGCACCGGATGCGGCTGCAGGGCAGAACGGAGCGGCGCTGGCTCGCTCAGGTCGCGAACCCGTCATCGAGCTCTCCGTCGTTCGGTGCCGAGAATGACGACGAGGCTGGCCCCTCCAACATGGCGGTCGATGACGAGAAGGAGGACGACGACGAGAGGAGGAGGTCTCACTGGTAGAAAAAAGGCCTTCCATACGCCCCATTCAGTCCCCAAAATGTCCGAACCGTGACTAAAGGGGTCTTTAGTCGCGGTTCGGGAGGCGACCCGCGACTGAAGGTCTTGGGTGGCGGTTGGGGTAGCGCGCGGAGGGATTTAGTCCCGGTTGTCCTGGCCACCCGCGACTAAAGGTCGGAGCTGCTCGCCTCCCTGTCTTTAGTCCCGGTTGGCCTGGCCACCCGCGACTAAAGATCCAAACTACTCGCCTCCCGCGCGGTTTTATTTCGCGAGCGAGAGGCAGAAGGCCATTGCTACAGTGCGCGGGCTCTCTGTTCTTCTTCCTCTCTTCTCTTCTTCCTCTCTTCTTCCTCCACCAAGCACCCATGGATTCTCCCGTTTGGAACGTTCTCCGTGTGCCCACACCATGCCGCAAGAATCTCGACGTGGCATATACCAATATATGCGAGAGGCTCCCCTATGCTCTTAACCGTTTGGTCGATCTCTATGAAGAAGCCGATGAACACCATAAGTTCTTCGGGCTTGATCTAGAGTATACGGTGAATCAGAAGGATGTTGCCGTCATCCAAATTTCCTTCAAGGAGACCGTTTTGGTCTTCCAATGGGAAAGGTACGCACACGTACAATCTCTCTTAGGATAGTTGTTGCATTTTCGATTTGTTGTTGCATTGGAAGAATACACGTGTTGCAACAAAATCTAACACGTGTTCCATTTTTGTTGTTGCAGTAGTTCAAAGCAATCTCCAGATTTTGTTGATTTTCTTGTCAACAAGGGTTACGACTTTTGTAGCGTTGACATCACTCAAGACCGGCAGAAGTTGATGCGCACGTTGGGTATTGAGATACCTGAAGATCACTACGTTGATCTTCAGGACCTTATCCATTTTGATGAGCTGTACGGGCACAAGACCGGGATGGCTCAGATGGCAAATGCCTTCATCCACCCCGACTACAAAACCATGCAGACTTGTTTCCCCTCGAGGAATCACATGTATTGGGGGAAGAACCCACTTGACCGGATCAATCTCGAGTATGCAGCAATAGATGCATACGTTGCCTTCGAGTTGTTCCGCATCTACTCTTCGGAGCTTGAGTAGATGTTGTTTGTGTACTGCATCTATGTACCGCTATGTTGCGTTCGATATATGTAATGGATATATTATGTAATGGATATATGTCTTTCTATCAATTCCTATATTATTTCTATATTAATTCCTAGCTATATTATTTCTATATTATGTAATGGATATATGTACCGCTATGTTATGTAATGGCTCAAATAAAATCACGGGTTAAACATAGCACAAAATTTACTAAAGCAATCACACAAAGATCTAGCTCACACACAATTCCAAAATAATAAAACTAGAAAGTAACAAATGCTAGTTCCATTTTTATTTGGGTTTCCAATCATGCACACACTTTCTAAGGTAGATGTTCTGCAAGCAAACAACCTAATATCAAGTCCTAACACTCTATACAAGCTAGGAAACAAGATAAGATCAAACACACATTTCAAAACAAACAAAAACACATCAAGAAAACAAAACAGAAAAACTACTGTTTCTATATCTGTTCACCAAAAAATAAATCTAGAGCTCCAAAAATTAATCTAAGCCAGGAAAACATAGATCTAGTCAATACCAAACTCATCCAGTTGGATTTACTTCAAAATTCATTTTTGAACTCATTCTAAAAATCATAGAAGAGCATACTGGTCTTTTATTAAGAAGGATGGTATTTTCATTTGGTTGCTAACCTTGATGTGAGGCTAAGTGCTATGGATAGATCTTTTCAATATCTATCCAGAACATTTTAGTTTGTCCATTTTGGTTATGTATTTTAAAAGTTAGGTTCAAATCATTCTCACAGATAGTCATTGCCAAAACAGTTCTTGTGTCCAAAATAATAGTCCAAACTTGGATCTGTAAATTTTATATGGTTTAGATTTCATATGGTTTGGTTCATGAATTTTATCAGATTAATTTGCATTTAGGAAAGGGAAAATGAATTAGTTTTATTTTTATGGATTTTTTATATATTATTTGTATTTTTAAGATTTTAAAATGAATTAGTTTTATTTTTCTGAATTTTTTATATATTATTTATATTTTTAAGATTTTAAAATGAATTAGTTTTATTTTTCTGAATATTTTGATATATTATTTGTATTTTTAAGATTTTAAAATGAATTAGTTTTATTTTTTTGAATATTTTTTAGAAATAATACAATTAAAAAGTTAATGTTTATTTATTTATTCAAAATTATTAATTACATCATTACTTTTGTTTATTAAAAGATTTATTTGAAATTCAGACAATAAAGAAATGTGGCATCGACCAACATGTTAATAGGATTGATATGATACTAGTATCGCATACATGCGTGCGAAACACTTGGATGCGGGACGGGATGGAACTCGGAAGTTAAGCGTGCTAGCGCTAGAGTAGTGGAAGGATGGGTGACCGAGCGGGAAGTTTGATCACGAGTAAGTAATTTGACTAGAGATAATTCTAGTTAGACACTAAGCAAATAATAAAAATTATGGAAAAAAGGGAGTGAAAAGTTGGAGTGAAAAAAAGGGAGTGAAAAATTGGAGTGAAAAATAATTAGAAACCTAAATGAATTAAAGAAATAACGAAATAGCATGTAGTCCCGGTTCGTGTTGCCAACCGGGACTAAAGGTTCTCCGCCCCCGGCGCACGCCACCCGCCCACGTGGACGGATCTTTAGGCGCGGTTCGTAAGAGGGGCGACTAAAAGGGGGGGGGCCTTTAGTCGCGCATATTTAGTCCCGGTTGCACGGCCGGGATTAATGGTCTTTGCGAATCGGGACTAAAAGCCTATTTTCTACCGGTGTCTAGGATGGTTTTAGGCTAGTTCTAATTTCCAGCCGTAGTTTAAATTCAAATATAATCGTTGAAATGAAAGTTTGTATCTACACCCACTAGATAGTTGGTCCAAATTAGAGGACGCCGCTGCAGAATCGGCTCATCAAATAATCGGACACAGGTCTAGCACTCCCCTAAGAGGTCCAATTGGAGGGTGTCGTACACGAAAATAGTGGGTGCCGGGTGGAGGTGCTCTAAGCTCTTAGAAAAGAAGTTCCCAGACAGTAGCAATTCTAGATGAAGTCGTCTTCGCATGTCGAAAGAAAGAAAGATGTATTCGCCTTCCTAAGAGCACGGTACGAACATGAGACAGCGCCTGGTATGTGGGATCGCCCAATGACCAATGCCCATCGGTCCGTAGTACTGCTGTAGCGTACTACGATATGTGCCCACTCATTCGCCACAGAAAATCAAGATGGTGCTGGACAGTCCTACTGACGACAGTGTCCTATAGGCAAGCAACACGTACGCGAAGAAAATGCAGGCATGTGCTGTTCAGCCCCTCATCATCCAGTCTGACAATGTTCTGTGTGGTATACTACTATTCTTTGTCCTTTTTGTGTTTCCCTGGATTCCTTCTAGTATTAAGCGACTCTTTAGGAATCTACAAATATTAATAAAGAAATATTTCTTCTAATCCGAAACTAGCTATGTTTCAATTCAGTTAGACATGTTTTTTCAGTCGATTCGATTGTCTTTGAGGTTTCACGTGCTCGTGGGGAGTTTTGCGTTGCGCGTTTCTCGGGTACATGTCTATTGGTTATGGTTTTTTTCTTCTGGGATTTTGGATCTCTTGAATTAGACTTTCATCCCGTTTTATAAATAAAGCAATCACACATTACATTAACATTACATTACAATAGACCGAAAGAAAAAATTGTTGACATGCCCAACCGGGAAGAAGAAAGCGATACAACTCTAAGAAGAGTGAGGAAGTCGCGAAGGGAGCTCGAAACCAACACGCCCTCCAAATTTTTCCCACCACGCCACCTGAACCCTAGAACTCTGAGTACCAAGGCAACACCTTTAAGGAGGAATGCGCCGTCAATACGCCATTGCTGCCCGGCCCAGCAAGCTGATTCTAGGGTTTCCCCCGGCACCCCGAGGGGAGTAGAGAGGGGTAGCCTCAACGCTCTTCACGGAGCAATGGTGACACCCACAGGTGCCACCGCGTCGATGCCAGACAGGCCGGCAATGATTTCTCCTAATCCCGCAAACCACCATTCTAAAAAATCTGAGGTCCAGAAGACCCGCAAGGTCGCGCCTGCGCGTTTAGGGAATGCCACGGCAGCAGCAAGACGATCAGCAGGCCAGGAGCATCGCAACCAACAAAGCTTGGGCCCAAACAGGTCTGTAAAGCAACCACTAGGTTCGGGCCCGCCTGGCCCATATCCGACCCGCAAACTCGCAGTGGCCGGCTCCTCCGCCTCACCACCCCGCACCAATCAACCACCATGCAAAGGCTCCCCACCCAGCAGCCAACCGGAGCTCGCCGACCGACCATCAACACCTCACCACCACCAAGCCTGCCGCCCACCTCCATGCGGGCCATGGTTGAAGCCCCCAACGCCGCCCCGCCATACACATTGAAATTGTGGAAGGAGTCGTCGTGCGGCTGTCGATAGATTTGGGCCCGCTTGGTTCATATTCGGCCTATGGCTTCTGTTGTAGAACCAGCCACGAGGTGCCCTCTCGCTGTTGGTTGCCGCGCCAGACGGCCACTGCCACCACCTTCCCACCCTCTAGAGCACCACCGGCGAGCCACACGGCTAACCTCTAGCTCCACCGGCCGCCATGGGCTCCGCCACTTCACTAAAGAACTGCGGCCCAAAAACGCAAGGAAACGAGAGTAGAGGCCCCGCCGGTGGTTTTAGATACGAGCCCATACACATTATCAGTTTGAATTTCTTTTGGGGGTATTTTATGTCCCATGTATTTTTTCGTCGGTGGTGTGAGCGGGGGGAAACAGAGAGAACATGTGGCGTGTAGCTCCGTGTCGAGCATTTAGAGCGGAACATGCGTAGATAGGGACGAGCGGAGTCCCGTAGATTTATTTTCACTTGAGGAGAGGTTGGATAAGGGAGATGTCGCCAGGGACATGATGCAGACGTGATCACACGCTCGTTGGGTCACCCCAAGTGGAAGCTATGATGTAGTCTAGCAGAAATTTTCCCCCAATTGTGGAACCAGGGTTATCAATCCATGTCGTGGATGTGAAAAGATAGATGCCATAGGATGGCTAAAGTTTGGGGCCGATGGATGTTGTAGGTATCCGGGGAGGGATCGCACGCCGAACTGGCGCGCTCAGAACACTGCAAACAACACGATCTACCCAGGTTTGGGACCCTCGTGTGGAGGTAACACCCCTGCTCTTGCCTTTCTCTCTGTATTATGTTATGCCGAGTACACGAGTTCCTCTCTCTCTCTGTATCGTTCTCTCTGTGAGTAGCTAAGTCTCGCAATAAATGAGCCAGTGTCCAACGTCCCTCACGCAGGAGGGGGTAGACCACCTTATATACTGGTGGCCAACCACTATTCTACGAATAGAAGTACTGAGTAGACAACACCACTGTGCAGCAGCGCACGCCTCCGTGTCTTTGCTGACAGCGTCGCCGAAAGTCTCCGCGGAAGGCCGCTGACATGTCTTGTCCCCCTTGTCAGCCTCCACGGTAGACCACTGACATGTCCTGTCCCCCTTGTGAGAGACAGAACTTGACAGCACCCATACCGTAATGCACCCACGTCTCTGTACAGATTACCATGTACCTAGTAAATTGAACCGCACGCCGGTACGGCCCCTAGATACACGGGATTCACCTCAACGGCTCCATTGACTTTGCGCCCGAGTAGAACAGCTTCTCCTCTATCCGGATCACCCGAGCGCTACCCGGCTGACCCAGATTGATTCCTGAATCTTCCCTTGACCTCTCGTGCTTCCTGCCGAATAGCCCCAACCGGGTTCCATCCAACCGGGTAGCACCTCTATCCGGCACGTACCAACTCGGTACGCTCGAACTCGATGAATGATGCCTTGAACTCCATTCTTCACTTAGCTTACCCCTACTCGGGGGTATCTCCCCGAAATTAGTCCCCGAAGCTGGTAGGGTCCGGTGGACTTGGACATTGGGCCCTGTCAGGTTAAACCAAATAACTTCTGTGATGAATCTCAGCCGAGTTGCTCCTCGACTCGACTGCTCACAATCTGAACTCGGATCTTCTCCATTGTGGTCTATGAAGTTTTCTTCATTGTGCCGGGTAAACCAAGCTGCTCTGGATTCAGCCGAGATCCCAACACTTAGCCAAATTTTCAAAACTTTGCCGCTCGAACCAGAGCATTTCTATCTTTGCGTGTAAGGCTCTACACGTGTCACGCAACCGCTGCCCACGACGCCTCGGGTCTAATGCGGTTGCACGGCACGCGCCTGCGACTGCAGGCCGGGCCCACGAGCCGTTGCATCACTTTGCACAGGGTACTTGAGTACGCCGCTTGGGAGACGTGGGATTTACTGCGCCTGTTACGCGCGAATCATTCGCTTTGTGCGTTTCTAACGGGCGTGGTAACCCCCCACGTCGCACTATCTCCTTCACAGTTAATCACGAGCCATAACTGCGCTTCGGGGGGTTTAAGTAGCCCCGCCTCGCCCATCGTCTGAACTTCCTCGCCATTCGCCCCCATCGCCTTCTCCTATCTCTCGCCAGACTCGCAAAACACTCCGCTCCGCCGCGCATCACCTCACGCTGCCGCACCGCGCACGGAGAAGAGACATATTCACTCCCGCGCGCCACCGCTTGTCGGAGAGCGCCCGATAGCGTCAAGATCTTCACCGCGAAGCGCGTTCGTCCTCGACCTTGCGCCGACGTTGCTGCACGGCAGCATCGCTTCTTCTTCGCTTCCTCCTCCAAGATCCTTCTCGCCGGCGGCGCTCCGATGGCGGTCGAGCAGGTCGACGATATCGATCTGGAGGGCCCTACCTCGACCCGCGACAACTGGGAGGGCTCTGACGTCACGGCCAGCGACTGCCAGTGGCTGGTCAATACTCGCCGAGTTCCGCACGGGGTCATCTGCAGGCCCCCCGGCAAGGAGCTGGAACCAACTCCGGGCCCCGGTGAGAATGTTGTATTTTTGAGCCACTTCAAACGCGGCTTCGGCCTTCCCCTTTCCAAATTTATGCAAGATTTTCTCCGCCATTTCGGCCTTCAACCCCACCATCTTCCGGCCAATGTCGTGGCCATGTTATCCAGCTTCGTCACTTGTTGCGAGGCTTATCTTGGCGTCTACCCCACGGTAGACATCTGGGCCAAGTACTTCTTTTTCCTCCAGCAATCCTTCCCAATAAATCCAAACCGAATGCGCCCAAAACCATGATCCAAACCGGAACGGCGATGATCGTTTTTCGGAATGGAAGTACTTACCCCCCGGGTTCTTGGGTTGGACACCTGGCGGAAGTGGCAGAGGGGGTTCCTGTATGTGAAGAACCCCACCCCGGCGGATGGAGAGCCCCAGGTCGACCTCATCAAGCTGCCGGACTTCAAGAATGCGCCCCCACCGAGATGAGAAATTGGGGATATCACCCCAGGAAGACAGTGCCAGATGCCAACCATGCCGACGACCGGCTAAAGCAGTTGAACGAGCTGGGACTCTGCAAAGATGATCTGATCGCTACCTGGGTGGAGCGTCGGGTTCTTCCTCTCCAACATCGAGCGCACAAGATATGCTTCATGGGTGGAGCCCGTGACTGCACCCGTACAACTACCTTCGAGCTCACCAAGGAGGAAGTGGCGATCTGGGCCCGGTCTATCCTCAAGGCCACGCTCTCGGATACTTGGTTCTACGGGCTTGCGTCGTTCAGCTGAGATCGGCCAGCTCCCAAAGTGAGCACTCTTCTGTATGCACTTAGTTTCTTTCGTTTCCTGTTTCTCACACTCCACCGAGTAGGCTGTACCTTGGATTCTCTGGCTTAGACTTAGCCCTATATGCTTTGTGTTTACATGCCATGCCGAGTAAGACTTTCCAGATAAGACTTAGCTTAGTATGCTTTATGTTTGCATGCTACACCGAGTAGGACTCTCCAGATAGGACTTAGCTTAGTATGCTGTATGTTTGCATGCTACACCGAGTAAGACCTCAACCTGGTTCCCTTTATAGAACTTAGTTGTGTATGCTTCGTGTTTGCATGCTAGGCCGAGTAGAACCTCAACCCGGTTATCTTGAGTATAATCTATTCCTTATGCTATGTGTTTGCATCTTTAGGTTGTTCCTCGCCAGAAAACAGAGGATAAGGCCATCCATGAGCATAACTGGCAGCCGGACTGGACCGAGGATGACGCAGAGACATTTATTGTCCAGGACACGCTCTGCATTCCGCTCGTCGGCCAAGATGGTAAGTCCTGAGTCTCCGCATCAATCCGGGACTGGTCCGAGGATGATGAAGGTGACCAAGACCACCATCATATACTTCTAGATATTTTCTGGCTTCTTCCCGGTCTCAAGGCTGCATTTCCTTATCCCAGCTAAAGAGGAGATGGACGAGGAGCCGATCGACGCAATACCCGTGGCGGTTGCTGCCCAGACCGAGATGAGGAAAAGACCTGGTAGCGGTGCCACCGAGCCCATCGCCCCCAAGAGACCGAAGAAGAGCGCGAAGAAGACTACTACGGCCCGTAATAAGGGACCAGCTCGGCCCACCGCGGACGGGTAATTCCATCCGAGAAGCTTCATGCTTTCTGTTTGCATTTTCCTGTCTTCTCTGTCTTTTTCTGTTCTTGTGCTTTGTATTTGCACTATTTTAATTCTTTCTTTCTCCTCAGCGATGCACTTGATGCTGAAGCTACCAACTCACCACCCAAGCCGAGTGCACCCCAGGATGTTGTGGATCTTAATCCCGATGAGGGAGAATACCAGCCAGAGGAGAGGACCAAGATACCCTCTCCTGTTAAAGAAGAGCAAGACCTCGGTGCCGATAATACTGGCGCCGAGATGGAGACTGATCGGGTTCCGGTGCAACCGGAGCCTATTTCTGAGCCACAACCCACGGAACCCCCTGCCGAGAAGCAGCATCAAGCACCAGAACCTGTCGCCGAGCAGCAGCAGCCAACACTGCCAGCAACCAAGCCGAGTGAGCGGCAGCCAACACCGCCAGCACCACAACCGAGTGAGCGGCAGCCAATGCCGCCAGCACCAAAACCGAGTGAACGGAAGCAGCCAACCAAGGAACAACCCAACCAAGATGCAGGGCAGGCTGGGCAGCAACAACCAGAGAAGAAGCAACCGGAGCAATCTTTCGAGCACCAGCCACAAGGTGCCAAGGAGATTGAGCAGCCAAAATAGCAGCAACCTCCGGCCAAGCAACCAGCTCCTCCGCCAGCATCGAGAGGAAATTGGCCGCTAAACAAGCCAAGACAGCCCAGCCCCTTGGAGGCTGCGGCCGTAGCCGGGAAGGCCACCACCAAGACCATCACGACCGCCAAGAGCGGCCCTATCACCCGCAGCTCCAAGATGGTGCAGCATAAAATCCAATTTGGGCCCAAGGAAAAGTAAGCTGCAGGGGAGGGCGCCAGCGGAACCGCGACCATTGTGAGCTTCCCGGAACACTAACGTGAGCTGCAGGAGGAGCACCAGAAATGGCAGGGGCGCGAAGCCGAGCAGCGAGAGGAGCTGAAGAGGAGAAAGAGAATAGCTGCCAACGGATCCAAAGGCAAGGACGACACTCTGACCATTCAGTCCACTGCCCCCCTGACGGAGCTTGCGCATGAGCTCCGAGAAGACATGGAGACCATCTTAGACCGGATAGGCCATATTGATCTGGACTGGGACAATAAGAAACTCGACCGTCCGGAATGGGATGGCAAGAGACTTGGTAACCTCGACAACTACCGGCAGGCTTGGAACAAGGCCGACGTTGGCCCTATTTCAATGGCCGTAGCTGCGTCCAGCAGCACCCTGGCGCATAAGATGTATTGTTTGCGCAAAGCCGCTGAGGATGCCGAGCAGACCAACCGGTTAAGCACTTTACTTTTCCATCCGGATTTTCGAGTTGCAATATTTTCCATTTGTCTTCTACCTCTTTTCTATATACCATCCAGTCCCCGAGATTTGGGCCGAGTAGGCAAGACTCGACCGAGTTGCAGTCTACTCGGGTCGAATCTTCCCACTCATACTGTCTTATTTTTGTCTTCAGGAATGTACCAAAACTCGCACCAAGATCTTCCGCCAACTCCTCTGGTCCCATCGGGCCGTCAAGGCGAAGAACCGGGCGCTAGAGGAGGAGAAAGGCCAGAGAGGTAACTTTCATTCTTGCCGAGTTACTGCTTATGCTTTACCGGCGTCAGCTTTCTAACTTGGTTCATATTTCCCAACTCATAGCTGTCCTGGAGCAGAGTGTTACCGATTTTATCACCAAGATCTCCGCTCTAGAAAGTACATGCAAATACTTTGGCTTGTGCGTTTTGTGTCTACGCCCATTTTTATCTCTGCTCAATTTTTGCTTCTCTGCAGGTGAGTATAAGGCCCTTGCAGATACGCATCAGGACTGCACTATGCTGGCCGAGTCGGCGCAGAGAAGGATCACCTCTCTGGAGAGTAAGTTACCTTTTATCTTTTCTTATCCGGATTCCGCCCTTTTCCTTCCTTTCTAACCGGGTTCTCTTCTTCATAGATGAGCGAAAAACTTTCCTCGAGCAGCACCAAGGGTGCGTTACCCCAGCCGAGGTGCAGCAGCAAGTGCAGGCTAGGGAAGCCAAGCTGGAGGCAGATTTGACTGCCGAGAAGAAGGAGGTGCTCAAGCTTAAGCGCGAGCTGGCCGAAGCTCTCAAGTCGGCGCTGCAGGCTGAACATGACAAGACCGAGGCGCTGAACCGAGCTGTTGTCGAGAAGCTAGAGCTGAAAAGAGAGGTTGAATCCCTCAGGGCCCGGAACAATGACCTCGACACCATGCTGGTCAGCTCCCGAGGCCTGCTGGATAAAGAGCATTCTCTTGCAGAAGGATGGTCTGGCCGTCTTAAGGATCTTGTCACGGAACTGCGCTGTAAGTTATTGTTCCTCTCTGACTTGTTCCATCCGGCTTCTTCCACTCGATTTCTCTTCTCCGGTTTTTCTTATCTGGTTTCTTGACTCTGCCCAGCATCACCTCTCTCGGGGACCTTCCGGATCTCAATGCGAGCGCTGAGGAAGCCGTGGCCAAGGCCAGGGCGTTGCGGAAGGATCTTGGCCACGATGTGACTGACTCGGTCTACATTGACGACCAGATTGAGAACATCAAGACCCGAGTTCACCTCCTCAAGGGCCTAGGCACCACTCTCGTGTCCACCGGTATGCGCCTACACAAGGTCTTCTGGCCTGACACCGAGCTCCCGACCACCATCAACAAACTGGCCTCCAACCTGGACTACGCCAAGGTGGAACTGAAGAAATGGCGTGCCTCGGCGGCCCGAGCTGGCGCCGATGAAGCCCTCCACTTTGTGTTATCCTGGTACGAGAACTTGGACCTCGACAGGCTCAAGGAGCTCCGAAATAAGTCCAAGTGGACCGAAAGGGAGGAGTTCGTCCAGCGTTGCAAGGAGACCGCCTACCGGCTTGCCTCTTACGCCGATACCACCGAGTTCATCGACGGCCCGACCGAGCCGGACACCGATGTTGAAAAGTGATGAAGAAGATGATGATGAGGACGGCGGTGAAGGTGATGATGGGAGCTTAGGCGATGAAGAGGAGGAGCATGATGAAGCAGGCGACGAAGGAGCCTAGCAGGACGAGGCTGGCGAGGAGGAGACCGAAGTGGGTACTGGTCAGGAGGCGACCGAGCCAAGAGCTGGCTCCGAAGAGGTCCAGACTGACCCGCAGCCCACTGCCCCGTCCGGAGCTGTCACCACCGAGATTGTGATTGACACCCTTGCTCCCGAGTTAGGCGCAACGGACGTCACAGCCGAGAACGCCGCATCCGGACCTGCTCCTCCAACTGGTGACTCCGCGACTCCTGCCTCCACTGCTGCTTCCGAGCCCGTCTCCGCGCTCATCTCCGAGTCCTCGGATTTCTCCAGCGTTGAGGCCAATTCCACTCCTTTGACAGCGGCCTAAATCTCTGTTTCATCTCAGCCTTAAACTTTTTATCAGATCCCCGGTATGCCGGGTGCAGATGTATCCAACATTTTATTGCTTCAAGTGCTACTCAGTTTTTTGTTAAGTTTCTTAGCAAGATTGGCTCAATGCCGGATTGCGTTAAATGCAAGTCCCCGAGTTGCTTTTCTTGTCCGCCCAGTTCTTTTGTCTTTGCTCTTACCTTCGACTTGTGGCTTTTTGGTAGTTGAGTCACAAGATTTCAAAAACCGAGTTTCTAATACTTAACCACTTAGAGATTTGAAATTAACACTGCCCAACACTTAGCCGAAAACACAGAAGGAAAAAGAACCCTACTCGGTTGATACACTCCTCCTTTCCTTAGCAATTTTTCGTGTGTTCATTGACCTTTGGTTGTTCTCTTGCTTGCCATGAAGCCGGCTTGCGGACAGCAGCGAAGTCGAAGAGTTGGCCCTTAGGTTTAAACTCATTACTAGACATGCGCATGAAATTTTGACTAGACTAACCGAGTAGACAAGGTAAATAAAGTAAACAACATAGAGCAAGTTTGGCACAGGCAGTCCCCGAGTTCGAATTAGGAGTGTCGGCTTGGAATTTAACTCGGTTAAGGAGATACATACAATGTTTGTTAAGGAATGAAAATGGCTGAGTAGAGCTACATTCCAGGGACGCTTGGATTCCTCTCCGGATTTATCCGCCCTGTTCTTCTGCGGTGCCTGTGCATCGATGAGGTAATAGGAATCATTGTGTAGAGCCTTGCTCATAATGAAAGGACCTTCCCATGGAGGGGAAAGTTTGTGCATCCCGGTCGTGCATTGCACAAGCCTAAGCACCATGTATCCTTCTCGGAAAACCCTTGGGTTTACTTTCTGGCTATGATAGCGTCTCAGATTCTGTTGATATACAGTTGAGCGTGACAGAGTTAATTATCTTGCTTCTTCGAGCAGATCAACGTCATCTTCTCGGGCTTCTCTTGCCTCTGCCTCAGTATAGAGGGTTATTCTTGGTGAGTCGTGCTCAAGGTCAGTGGGCAACACGACCTCTGCTCCATATACCAGGAAGAATGGTGTGTATCCGGTTGATCGGTTAGGGGTAGTCCTTAGACTCCACAACACCGTCGGCAACTCATCTAGCCAACACCCATGTGTTTTCAGTAATGGCTCAATCATCCTTGGCTTTATTCCGGATAGGACCATGCCATTTGCTCTTTCAACTTGCCAATTTGAAGCTGGATGGGCGACTGATGCAATGTCTAGCTGGATCCGCTTCTCCTTACAGAACCGAGCAAAAGCTCCTTCAGCAAAGTTTGTCCCATTATCCGATATGATCCCATGCGGATAGCCATACCTCAGGATAATATCCTTTAAGAAGCTCACTGATGTGTTTCCATCACACTTCCGGATTGGCTTCACTTCAATCCATTTGGTAAATTTATCAACCATGACCAGGATGTGAGTCATATTGCCCCGAGCTGGCTTGAAGGGACCCACCATATCCAAACACCAGACAACAAATGGCCAAGTAATGGGGATTGTCTTCAACTCGGAAGCTGGCATATGAATCTTGCTTGCATACCTCTGGCATCCATTGCACTTTCTCACTAGATCTTCTGCTTGTTGCAAGGCAGTGAGCCAATAGATTCCATGCCGTAATGCTTTCTTGACTAGGGCCCGAGATGAGGCATGGTGCCCACACTCTCCTTGGTGTATGTCTCTGAGAATCTCTTCCCCTTCTTCTGGCTCAACAAATCGTTGGATTACGCCAGTGGAACTTCTCTTGTGCAGCTCTTTGTTGATGATGGTGTAGCCCTTGGATCTTCTTTGTATCTGCGTGGCTGTGACCTCGTCACTCGGCAAAGTGCCAACCATCAGAAAGGATAATATGGGCAAAGCCCAGCTCGGTGTCTCTCGAATAGGAAACACTGGTTCATCCACTTCCATTGGATAAGTTGACATGACTTTCTCCGAGTTGGTGACGAGTCCCCGAGTCCCCGAGTACTGAGAAATGATCCCCTCGATGAATGCGAAAGTCCCCGGGTTCACTGAGGCAGTCCCCGGGTTGAATGGACCAGTCCACGGGTTCTCCTTTGAGATCTCCCAATCAATCTCCATGGGAACAACTTCTAAGTCTGGCAGAGCCGGGATGAATATGGAAACCGAGTTGGGTGATGGCTTGATAGAGGGCTTCCTCAAATGTTCCAGAGCAATCCTAGGCGGGATAAACTGCCGAGAAGAACCCAACTTGGATAGAGCATCCGCTGCATCATTTTCAGCTCGGTGGATGTGATGGAACTCACACCCATCGAAGAATCCGGTCATATTCTAGACGAGGAACCGATAAGATGCCATGTGGGCATCCAACGCGTCCCAAGTCTCCGAGACCTGTTGAACCACCAGGTCTGAGTCGCCATAGCATACAATCCGCTGGATTCCGATCTCCTTGGACACTTTCAAGCCATGAACCAGGGCTTCATGATACTCAGCAACATTATTGGATGCCGGAAAATGGATCTGAAGCACATACTTGAGTTGGTCCCGCTTGGGTGAGGTGAGTACAACACCAGCACCGAGTCCCTCTTTTACCTTGGAGCCATCGAAATGCATCCTCCAGAAATTTGTTTCCGGCAAGGGAGGTTCATATTGCATTTCGGCCCAGTCAACAAAGAAATCCGCCAGGGCCTGTGATTTGATGGCTTCTCTTCTCGTGTACAACGGGGTGTAAGCGGCTAGCTCAATTGCCCACTTGGCCACCCGGCCACTTGCATCCTTGTTGCCCATGATCTCCGAGATGGGAGCAGTGCTCACCACTGTAATTGGATGCTCTTGGAAATAGTGCTTGAGCTTCTTGGCACCCAGGTAAACCCCATAAGTCATCTTCTGATAGTGCGGATAATTTTGCTTGGAGCTGGACAATACTTCACTCAGATAATAGACCGGCCTCTGCACCGATTTGCCTTCTTGTTCTCGCTCCACGACCACCACCACGCTCACAACCCGGTTGGTGGCTGCAATATAGAGCAGCATTGGCTCCTTAGGCAGTGGAGACGCCAGAATAGGAGCACTTCCCAGCATTGTTTTGAGCTCCTTGAACGCCACATCAGCTTGTGGGGTCCAGACAAACTTTTCACTTTTCTTCATGAGCTGATAGAGAGGTAAGGCCTTGTCACCCATTCTACCCAGGAACCGGCTAAGGGAAGCCAGGCACCCGGTGAACTTCTGCACATCCTTCAATGACCTCGGCAAAGACATGCTCTCTGTAGCTTTTATCTTTGAAGGATTGACCTTAATGCCCCGACTGGACACCAAGAAGCCGAGTAGCTTGCCAGTCGGGACGCCAAATGTGCACTTGGTTGGGTTCAATTCCATCCGGTATTTGCGCAAGCTGGCAAATGTTTCCATAATATCACTCAACAGAGTGTGTTTTTCTTTTGTTTTGATGACAACGTCATCTACATACACCTGCACATTTTTACCGATCTGCTCATGCAGACATTTCTGCATGCATCTCTGATAAGTGGCCCCAGCATTCCGCAAGCCAAAACACATAACACGATAGCAATAAGCCCCGTACGATGTAATAAAAGCAGTATTTATTTGATCAGCTCGATTTAAAGGGATCTGGTGAAAACCAGAGTAGGCATCAATGAAAGACAAAAGCTCGCACCCGGCAGTGGAATCAATCACCTAATCTATCCGGGGTAGCGGGAACGGGTCCTTGGGGTAGGCCTTGTTCAAGTCGGTGTAGTCCACGCACATGCGCCACACCACAACAACCATGGGATCATTCTTCTTCTTCTCCACCATGACCAGATTGGCCAGCCAATACGGATGCATCACCTCCATGATAAATCCACTTGCTAGCAGCCTTGTGATCTCGTCACCAATGGCTTTCCTCCTTTCAGCCGCAAAGCGGCGCATCGCATGCTTGACCGGCTTGGCATCCGGCCGCACATGCAAAGAGTGCTCAACCAACTCCCTCGGGACACCTGACAGGTCCTGATTGGACCATGCAAAGACATCCAGATTCTCACGGAGGAAGTGGATGAGCTCGCTTTCCTATTTCTCCTCCAGTCCGGCGCCAATGATGGCCACACGCTCTGGGAACTCCGGGTCAATCTGCACCTTATTTGTCTCTTGGGAGCCCTGGAATTTGGCTCCATGCTGAGAGCTCGGCGTGCCAGGCATACCGAGTTCATCTGCCTGTGCCAGTGCCACCACCTCATGTATCTTCTTCTTCTTGGCCGCAATGAACATAGACTCGGCAAGCCGAGATCCAGCAGATGCACAGTCCAAGGAACGCTTATAGTCGATCGAGATGGTGATGATGCCATTGGGACCTGGAAGCTTCATCTTCAGATCGGCCGCATGAGTTGAAGCCATGAACTTGGTCAGAGCAGGCCTGCCGAGCAGAGCATGATAGGGGCTCTGAAGATCAACCACCTCGAACTACAGGCACTCGGTCCGGCAATTGTCCCTTGTGCCGAAAAGCACATCAATCCAAATCCGGTCGATAGGCGCACAAGACACTCCCGGCACGATACCATGGAATGTAGTCCGACTGGGTAGCAGCATGTTCTCGGCAATGCCGAGCTTCTCCATAGTATCTCGGTACATGATGTTGATGCTGCTCCCATTGTCGATCAGCACCTTGCTGAACTTCACATTCTTCTTAGTCCCCAAGAAAGTAGGGTCCACCACCAGAGCATATGTACCCGGGTTGGGTATTATCTTGGGATGATCCTCCCTGGACCAGACTATGTCCTGTTCGCACCAATGCATGTAATCCGGCACCGCCCGCATCACAGCGTTCACCTCCATCGCGCGCTTGCGCTGGCTCTGCTTGTCATCCGGCTCAGTGGTGAACACCATGTAGCTCTCATGATGAACCTGGTACTGGTTCCGGTCCCCACCACCACCATTGTTGTTGTTGTTGTTGTTGTTGCGATTGTTGTTGCGGGTGTAGTAGTTGTAGTTGCGGTTGTTGTTGTTGTAGTTGCGGTTGTAGTTGTTGTTGGCCCCCTGCGCCACTTGATTCACATTCTCCCTCCTCTGATTTTCTGCTGGCCTAGGAGCAGCTTCCCGGATAGGCTGCACATTGGAGCCCGAGAGCGGAAGAGGAGGAGGAGGAGGCAGCTGACCAAAACCCTCGCTCTTGATCCGGTCCCACCAGCTGCACTGCCGGGTAGTGTGGTTGGCTGGCCTGCTCGGATGCCGAGTGTGAAAACTGCATGTCCCATCCTTCATGTTCTCAAAGATAAACCTCGGAGGATCTCCGGATTCCTGGGGGCATTATTCTGCTGAGGAGCATTGTACTACTTCTTGAACTTCTGGCCCTGAGTCTGGTTTTGCCCATACTAGGCTCCAGCAGTTTTTTGCCTCTGGCTGCTCCCGACAGCAGCTTGATCTTGAGTAACTACAACCACATGGTCCAATCCATAGCGGATATCCGGATGATCATCTCTTCTCTTGTTGCGGAAATCTTGGCGGTCATTACGCCGGGCTCCATCATGGTGTCTTCTTTTCGGCTCGAAAGAATCGAGCAGAGGCTGAGTAGGTTCACCGAGAGCATACATATCTGCAATGTTGATTGTCTCGGCGAGCGTACTCGGCATCTCCCTTTGCAATTTCTTCCACAGCATGCTGCCATGTCGGCAGCCTTGAGCAAACCAGGCAATGGCCTGTGACTCATGCACACCCTCACAAGTGTTCCTCAGGGTACTCCACCGAGTAAGATACTCGCGGTCAGTCTCTTCTTCCCTCTGCTTGCACGCCGAGAGCTGCTATGGCCGGTTTGGCATCTTGTAAGTGCTGGTGAAGTTGCTGATGAAGGCTTCCGAGAAGTCAAGCCATCAGTTGATGCTATCTTTCGGCAGGTTGTTGAGCTAGATCCGGGCAGGGCCTTCCAACATCTGGGGCACATACCTCACAGCCCATCTCCGGTTGCCGCCGGCAACGTACACAGCAATAACATAGTCGTTCAGCCAGTCATCTGGCTTGATGCTCCCATCATAGGTCTTGGTCCCCCTGGCCAATTGGAACTTGGCCATAGCGGCTCCCCCATGATCCTGGGACCAAAACAATTTGCCCTGGGTGGGCCCCTTGCTTCTATCTCTTTGGACTGGTAGATCCGGTCCAACTTGTACCTTGCATCGCTTGGATCCAACATACTTGCTCCCAACCGAGCTGCGAGATCTCTTGGGTCGGCGTACCCGGCTTGCTCCATTGCCGAGTACCCGTTATTGTAGCGGTCTTGGTGCACAGGACCGGGTTGAGCAACCGGTTTGACCACCACAGAAACTGCCTGTGGTTGAACAAAATGTTGAACCGGGTTGACAACATGATGCCGAGATGGGCCATCTCGGTTTCCTCCTTTCCCTTCTTGGTGAACTCGGGCGGCCTGGTGGCCAGTACCTGCAGCCACGTGTTTTTGACTTGGTTGCCGCCTTACAGCGTGATGTTTTCCAGCGACAGCCGGATCGTACATTTGCACCTGTTTGCTCTTCCCGGAGTTTACACTTGGAGCTCTCTCACCACCGGGAAGCGGTGATGAAGCCTGCTTTCCGGATCTTGCCCCATGCAACTGAACAACATGACACACACCAGCTCCTGGATTAGCTTTCCGGAAAGCCTCATTCTGCCTACCAGCTTCCAGAACAAGCTCATTGAGCCGGTCCTGCTGCCTAGCGCGAGCTTCGCCTGTTAAGTTCGGCAGCTCGACTTCTGCAGCTCTAAGTGTTTTGGCAGGAGAGCTATATTTTGGCCTACCAGCAGAGGTCATGCTACCAGATTTGCTAGCAGATTTACCATCTCTAGCTAGTTCAGCACCTAGGTTGTGACGAATGATTCCTATCTTGCTAGAATTTCTAGATACAGGAGTAAAACCATGGGCTCTATTGTACTCATTTTGGTCAACGTTGAGCTCCAGCCTAACCTTTTCCAGCTCCTAGGCCTCCTGGAGCAGGGCCTGGCGCTGCTGCTCGAGCTGCGCCGTCACCATCGCCGGATCCGCGTCTGTGGCGAGAGGCATGCCCAAGTGCTCGACGACACCGACACGAGCCACCGGTATCGCAATCGATGTAGAAGGGTCCTTGTAGCCCGGCTGGTTCTGGGGCCTGTCGTAGGGCTTGTGGCTCGGACGAGCGTCCAGCTCATCGACGACTTCGAGCGCAGAGGGCGCGCCTTTCCCGACATCGATGGCCGGGCCAGTCATCATCACCTCCACGATGCCCGCAGAGCGGCCGGATGGCTGCCCGCGGACGGCGAGAACGGTAGGAGGGTCCGCAGCAACGAGCACCACCTCGGGGTACTCGCGGATGACGGTGGTGCCGACGTACACCAGATGCGCGCCGAAGGAGATGACGGAGCCGCCTGCAGGCACGGGCCTGCCGCAGAAGTCACCAGCGTTGTCGGAGATGAAGTCGAGGGAGCCGAATCTGTGGAAAAGGCCACAGACCACGCGCTCCCCCGAACGAGAAACGGGTCCCGTCCGGATATGAACCCTAGCCAGTGCCGCTGCTGGCCCCACGGTGGGCGCCAACTGTCGTGGATGTGAAAAGACATATGCCATAGGATGGCTAAAGTTTGGGGCCGATGGACGTTGTAGGTATCCGGGGATGGATCGCACGCCGAACTGGCGCGCTCAGAACACTGCAAACAACAAGATCTACCCAGGTTCGGGGCCCTCGTGTGGAGGTAACACCCCTACTCCTGCCATTCTCTCTGTATTTTGTTATGCCGAGTACACGAGTTCCTCTCTCTCTCTGTATCGTTCTCTCTGTGAGTAGCTAAGTCTCGCAATAAATGTGTCAGTGTCCAATGTCCCTCGCGCAGGAGGGGGTAGGCCACCTTATATACTAGTGGCCAACCACTATTCTACGAATAGAAGTACCGAGTAGACAACACCACTGTGCAGCAGCGCACGCCTCCGTGTCTTTGCTGACAACGTCGCCGAAAGTCTCCGCGGTAGGCCGCTGACATGTCTTGTCCCCCATGTCAGCCTCCACGGTAGGCCACTGACATGTCCTGTCCCCCTTTTCAGAGACATGACTTGACAGCGCCCATACCGTACTGCACCCACGTCTCTATACAGATTACCATGTACCTAGTAAATTGAACCGCACGCCGGTACGACCCCTGGATACGCGGGATTCACCTCAAGGGCTCCATTGGCTTTGCACCCGAGTAGAACAGCTTCTCCTCTATCCGGATCACCCGAGCGCTACCCGGCTGACCCAGACTAATTCCTGAATCTTCCCTTAACCTCTCGTGCTTCCTGCCGAATAGCCCCAACCGGTTTCCATCCAACCGGGTAGCAACTCTATCCGGCACGTACCAACTCGGTACGGCCGAACTCGGTGAACGATGACTTGAACTCCATTCTTCACTTATCTTTCCCCTACTCGGGGGTAGCCCCCCGACAATCCAGTATGAGTTCAAAGTCTTGGAGAAGATTGCTTGTTGTCGACCACGTCAACAAGCATGGAACCTACACAACACGCCAACTCTCTCTTATCCCCAACTTTACGAGAAGGTTGTCAATCTTCCCATCTTGCTAAAAACTAGAGAATTAAATGAATAGAGTAATGAAAAGAAATAATAGTAAAAATGGTACAACAAGGAAACAATAGTGAAAGTGCTTCAAAGAAGATTGCAATTATGAGAAAAATAGGACCAGGGCCATAGTTTCACTAGTGGTGTCTCTCCAAAGAAAAAAAGAACCTGTTGGGCGAACAAATTACAGCTGAGCAATTGACAAATCATGAACGGATAACAATACTATTATGACGAGATATAGTTCACGAGTTCTAGCATCATAGGCATTACGTGAAGGAATATGGAACGCTATCCAGCATGCATTCATATCTAAAAGTCCACCTCAAGAAAGCTATCCAGCAAATCTATCTGGTATTAAGTTGCAACAACGAAGTGATTGTTATGTGTGCAACAGACAAATGCATTAAGAACAATATGGAATGCAAGCAGTGGTCCTCGTCTGTAGACAAGAGCACCGTTGTTTTCTCCCTAGTGGCAACAACACATCCCCTATCCGTCATGTTTCTGTCACTCGAGCACATATGCAAGGGAGGCATGAACCCACTATCTATCATATAAACCCTCTCTTGGATGTGAAAACAACTACGTGGAGAAGGTACTCATAAACACCGGAGAGCATTGCAAGACAACATTAAAACTCTCTACAAATATAAGTGAACCATCTCACATTCATATGAACAAAATAATCATAATATCATGGTTTATTTGATCCTAGCAAACATAACATGCACAATTACATACCGGTGGTCTCGATCATGTGAGCCAGCTCACGAGACTCTAAACATGGAGGCATAACAGAGATAAAAATAATCTAGCTACTGCCATGGACCCATAGTCCCGAGATGAACTACTCACGTATCTGTCCGGACACGATCATGGCGATGTAGAGGCCTCCGATGACGATTCCCCCCTCTCGCAGGGTGCCTGAACAGGGCTGCAGAAGCCCTAGATTGGACATTCGAGGTGATGTCACCTCTCTGTATGTTTCATGTAATAACTCTGTCCTCGAACTTTTTAGGGTTTAGGGCAATTTATAGGCGAAGAGCCGACGAGCGGCAGTGGCCGGGGCGACCACCATGCAAGGCATAGGGTGGGGCCACGCCTGGCACCCCTTGGGGGCCAACTGGCTCCCCTCCGGTTCTTCTTTGGACTCCGTCTTCGTTCTTGGTAAAAAAACGATCTCCGTGGATTTTTAGCCCTTCCCGAGAATATTTCTTTAAGAACTTTTCTGAAATATAAAAACAACAGAAAACAACAACTGGCTTGGGGCATCTCGTTAATAGGTTAGTCTATGAAAACATCCGGAAAACGAAGGAAAACATGTATAAAACATAAAGGAATTGGATAGAAAACAAGCATGGAGCATCAAAAATTATTGATACGCTTGCAACGTATCACGACCGAGGTATGCACCTGTGTAGTGCTCCTTGTCACCTCCTTTCTCCCCTCCGCCAAATCGAAATGGGGTATCCCCGTAGGATGATATCACTTCCATGGGTTTTTGTAGAAAAATTTTAGTGTTCAATTGAATTGGAGGACAGAGCGGAGATATAGGTTGCTTCGGCAGACGGTGTGTGTGTGTGGAGGGGGGCGGCGGGCGTGCTGGTTTTTGTTTGTATTAATATGGGTTATGGGGTAAATCATTGAGGGTGGTGGATTAGGATGTGTGTTGTTTTTCACCATAAGATGTTCTTGTCAGTATTATTATGGGTCATATTTTGGCGAAATAAACTATGTGATGTTCTAGCTATGGTGTGGAATTGTTTTTAGTGCTTATTTTCCTAGATGTTCATCAGGTGTTCACCATTGTAGCTCTTAGTCATTGTTCTTCAACTAAACTTTTGATATGTATTTTATATGATGGGCAGGAGGCTGAGAGTGTATGGCATGGTGGTGCATGAGGGGTTGTATGGCATGTAATGATGGTTATCAGACTGCTCACCGGCATGTAAACAATTTTTTGCATGTACTGGTTGTGCAGTGAAATTTCTTTTTCAGATATATAATCTTGCAAATTCAGTGTCTAGATAACCATTTTTTTACAAATTCAGTTTTATGAATTCATAAACCTATCGGAGGTGTGTGGATGTTTTTGAATCATGCTTACATTCTAGCTTTTCCAAATCTGCTTATATTAACTGTATTTTCTGCTAATGTTTTGTTAACAATCTCTATAGCTCACATATCACGTCAAATAAGTACGGAGAGGATAGTTTGGATCCCGACATAGTGAAGAGAATAACCTTTTCCAGTAGTTATGATGTGAGCATATGGTCTTACTACGGGAAAACCTTTTGTATTTTTTGTTTTTCTCTTTATGTTTGAATGGCTGACGATCACACCTCTGCTTTTATATGCGCCCGGGATATGGATATGCAAATAAGAGAAATGGTACTAGATGATGCTTTATTTGGTTTTTTCATGAAATAGGCCTTTCTTTATTAAATGACATTTGCAAGATTCTTATATCATTTCCATACTCGGTTTCCATACTCATTTTGATACTCTCTTTTTAAAGTCTGCTAAAACTTTGAAGAAAGTGAAACCGTTTTCAGTGTCTTTCTAGTTGGAAGTGCTTCTGTTTGTAGCGTTTGTCTCTTTTCTTACTTGTCTAGTGGTTATTTTCTGAATTTTCTCTTTCTCTCGTATTTTTTTTAATTGTGCTTCCATTTGTTGTATTAGAGTTTTCAGAGTATATATCTCATTCGAGTATTTGTCTCATTATCATTGAGGCTTTAGTCATTGTTGCCTTTATATCATTCTTCGAGCATTGTTTCTTTTTGCAGAAGTTTTCTCATTCTTAATCAGATTTGAGTCATAGTATCTAATTCTTTGAACTTAGCGTTATTCTTATTATCAGCCTTCAGTCCCTTGTATATCAATCTTTATTTTTGTCTTCATTATTTCATTAGTTTACTTGTTGTCAGTCTTTGTCTCTCTTACATCATTTTATATGTTCTTTTCCGCCAGTTTCTAGATTTTTTTTCTCTAGTTTCTGAGACGTGTAAAAAGTATATATGATTTTTTATTATTTTATGATATGTTTATACCATTTCTACATATTTCTATTATAATTTTGTATCATTGTTTGGACTAACTTATTGACAAGATTTTAAGTGTCAATTTCTGTTTTCCACTGTTTTTGTGTTTTAGAGAAGTTATACATGATGCCAGAAATCACCAAGAGGGGCCCACTAATCAGACACAAGGGTGTCATCCGTAGGTGGGCCCCACCTGCAGCTCACGCCCGTGTGGCGACCTCCACTAGCCCCTCGCGCCACCCCTTCTTCTATAAAGTGTAACATCCGAGTGTTTGGGAAGTTATAATGATCGAAATATAATATGTGCATTTGCATAGCATGCATCTAAAAATACGGGAAATTTTGGCGCGAGAGTTTAAACGAAGCAAAATGACCAATATTTCCCTTGACATGATGAATTAGGTCTAGATCATCTAGTCAAGAGTACACTTAAAGTGATCTTTATAACATAATATCTCTACGAACCAAATCATCTGATAAGACAAACCAGATTTGGTTGTGATCAACACTAACTTTCAACAAATCTAATCTAAATTCTTTAAGTGACTTGGGAGAACTCAACTAGGTGCATAGAGTCTAAAGAGGGGTGATAATCCAAATCACATAACTGATGATCATACTTTCACCAGTTATTATTGCACAATTGAATCATCTTATAAGTAGAGATATTATGTCCTCTAAACATGAACTCTTTAAGTGATCAACCCAGTCACACAAAATCTTTATAAATTATCTCACAACTATTAAGTAAGCCTTTAGAAGGGAATAACAAAGGTTCAGTAAAACACAAATGATACAAACAATTGTTAACTCAAACCCCAAAAGTGGGAAATGACTTAACTGTTATTATTAACATATTTATAGAATATGTACATATCTCATCAACAGGAAAGTAAGCATTTAAAAGATGAAACAAACCTTCTTAGACTAGTACTAAATCCTGATCATTATATGTGATCTTCCCAAACCTCTATGTCTGCATTCTGCATGACCAAGACTACAAAAGAAGAATATAAAGTAACAACTTGATACTTTGAGAAACCACCTAACAACTATGATTTAAATCATTAAACCCCAATAAACTTCATATGCTTTGTCTCATTTGTCTTATACCAGTGAGCATATGAGATCTCAACACATCAATGAACCATTTAATCAACTTACTATCTTAAGTCATTATTCCATAAGCATTCTACACTTCTATTCAAATCAATGTTCAACAACTAAAGTATCTCTAGACACAACTAATGAATAACAACAAGTTATGACCCCCCATTAGAGGAATTGAATTGATAGCTAAGTAAAACCAATCATATATGAAATAAGTACATATCTTATGGAAAATAAAATGAGAAGCATATGAAAGGAGAATAAAAGCTCAACTAACTCTTAATCTAGATCTTTCCACCTTGTCTAGAGCATCCTTTTACTTTGTCTAGACTATCTTATTTTCTTGTTTCCCAATCTTGTTTAAGTCATTATGCAAGAGAAGAAACCAACAAGAAAGGAGGAAATACCACAAGAAGATCTTCAAAAGGATTCTTTAGATTGTCATATAAGTGCTAACTCAATCTATCCTGGAGAATTTTGAAAATCATAAACCAAGATCTATTCTTATTAAACTATCTAGAAACAATGTGGTATTCCAATGTTGGTGTTATATAGAAGTAGTTTGGTAACAAGTTTACAACCTTGTTAACAAATCACTTTTGGAGGCTCTAACAATTGAATGTCATACACAAACAAACAGAAGGTTGAATAACCCGGTACATCTCTGTCATTTGAATACAAAAAGTAATTTGGGGGCAAGCCTTGCAAACTTCTTCACATATTCTTCTTATATGTATATGGCCACTTGATGTCATAAAATACACTTACATTTCTTTATTTAGAAAACTTTGCTTGGAGTAATGGGTTGTCTTCACCACAAAGGTGAGACAATTGAGGATGGAATCCAAGATCAGATATTACTTGCAAGTGACAAAGGCAATATCTGAAGACAAGTGGCAACTAGAGACAAGGATATTGCAGACAGTAGATGATCACAAAAAGCAACACTGCTTCAGCAAGGAAGCCTAGCATAAGAAATTATCTAGTGTATCATTAGGTAATATTAGAGAATTAGAACTTCTATATCTTGTCAAGTTCATCAGAGATGAGGAACACATAATAAACTCCTTAATGGAAACAATTATAAAATCCTTCTCATACATAAGACAAATGGATAGTAACAAGAATTCATCTATACATAAACATGCAAATGATTACATGTGCTAAAAACAACATGGGATAAAATCCATATTTGGAACCTATGTGTAAACCAAACAAATAAAGATTCCAAAGCCACTCATGTTTTCCACTTGATCAAGTACTAAAAACAGCAAACATGGCTTACACACACCTAAGTAAAATGTCAACCAAAATTGTTAAGAGTCTCAATTATGAAAAATGACATAGTATCATAAAATAAAACAAGTCCCTTCACCAATTAAAGTCATCTGGTATGACTTGGAGTGATATTTCATAGTTGGTGATTTTCTCTATAATACATGAAAAACACTACTAAGAAGTCGTACCAAGTATTTCCTAAAGGACTTGTATCCAAAGTTGTCCAATTAAAACACATCACTTTATTAACCACTTGTTTGTTTTATGCTCATGCTAATCATGTCTAAGATAATTTTAAAAGCCATTTAAAAAATTAAATGGAGATAAAATAACAAAAACCACTTAATTGAAGACCACAAGTTAAAATTCAAATATTGTTCAATTTCACCAAAACAAAACACGGCGAGGTTGCAATTTGGATAAGGATTCTAAATATGAATTTTAATAATTTTTAAGTTTCCAAAAAGGCCCACAAAACAAGGTTTTCTCCTCAGTTTTATAACCAGAAGGACCCATATGCAATTCATCGAAACTTTCAGGGGGTTATTAATAAAATTGTATTTCCCTTTTCTTCCACCTCTGGCCAGAAGGCCAGAGGCGTGTAGCCGCCTCCGACTCGGCCCAACCACGTCCTACTTGCCGCCTCTCGTCGCGGATAAGGAAAAGACCACACCGTGCCCCTTGTCTCTACTATCTCTCTCTCACGAGCATTCTCTTCTCTCTATATACCTCCTGAACCGAAACCCTAGCTCTGGTTGCTTCCATGGCGCCACCATTGGAGGCCACCCCGCGCCATGCCGTGCCGCTCTAGAGGTTCACTACGGGTCCTGCATCTTCCTAGAGGTATAATTCATTTAAAATTAAGAAACTAATAACTTATTCAAATATTTTCAGAAAGTTTCAAATGACATACCAAATTAAAGAGAAAAACAATTTCAATTCAATTATGTGAAAAACAAATCATTTTGCTTAACTTATGAATTTCATTTTTAGAATTATAATGGAATTCTATAATATTTCATTATAACCATAAATCACTACCAATACATTATTTTCCTTATTAACGCATTCCTAATGTTTTCACACCTACTAAACCTATCATCACAAGTCATTAGAAAATTATGTGATGATAGAGTTAGTTGTATTAGTTACTCATTTTCAATTAGCTCTACACATTTAAACATACAATAGAATGTGTTTGTTGTCTTTTAAAAGTTGTTTTCAATGCACTATTGTCTTATTGCCCAACCATGTGATAAATACTTATGATTTAAACTTGACAACAATTGATTGTTAAATAAAAATGAAACACACATGAGACTAAAAGAAGTAATAATAACAACACCACAAACAATGAAACAACTCACCTAAAACACGTGATTAAGTTATCGTATCAAATGTAGCTTACACTCGTAAGTTGGGGTATTTTCAGGGTATTTTGCGATGCATCTCATTACTATGCATGTATCATCTTGCCAGTATTTTCAGTAGTCTTTACCGGGGCTATTTTGCTATCTTTCGGATCTTGGGATTTCAACGCAACCCTCGAACCTCGAAGACATGGATTATTATTGTTATTGTCTCTATCTCAGGCAAGTTCATCACTTGCTCATATTCTTTGCAGTACTTCCTAAATAACTATTTGCAAAAACCCTATCGTATTACCACCTATTCCCAAAAGAATGCATGATCCTATTTTTATAATAATATGACTAATTGAATGACTACCCGAGTGGTAGTGTTCTGTTTGGTGGGCGGATAGAACCATGGTAAAATGAATAGGTCAAAGGAAGGTTCCATCTGTATGGGAAAGTATTACCTAATAATTAACAACAAATACCATCAAAATTCTTGCGCCGAAAATACCGCGTTAACCATGGTTCTTGTATGGGGCGAGTAAGCCAGCTGTGATCTTTCCCCGTTCACATGTCAACAGACTGCTAGAGACGTACGCCGTAGGTCTTACGGGACTACATGCAGATGGGTGGGAGCCCTTATGTCCAACGGATTCTGGTCTATGAGTGTCTGCTCTAGGCGCCTAGATCTCTATCGTGAGGGGTAGAATCAGGGGTTTAACCTGCATGGCAGAAATGGGTGGGTATGTGTTGTGCGGAGAAGCATGGTTTGGTTTGGATCAACAACCAGGCCCCACAACTGAGTGGGGGTGGACAGGAATGTACACCTGGTTGTGCAACATGGTCTTGATCGCCTATGGGTAAAGTAACGCACCTCTGGTGAGTGTAAAAGGATGTGACATGTTACCCCTATTCCGGGAAGGAGCTGCGAACGCCGTAGGAAACGCAACTCCATGAAGTTCTAGCTCCTGTGATGATTTGACGTGCATAGTTTTCAATATTAAAAGCAACCTCTTGAAGAAAGATTTACAAAAACCTTGCATTTGCTTATGACTCTTTCGGGTCCAAAGCTGTAGTTAGTGCATAAAACTACCCACTGTATATCATGAACTTGTTGAGTAATGCTCGTTACTCATTCGTTCCCGTTTGACCCCCTGCTTAGAGTTGAAGCCTAAATGGAAGTCTTCATCGGGAAGCCATCGCTATCTCTTGAAGCTAGGAGGAGTCTTATACTACTTAGTCGGTGAAGCATCGTCATCAACAATGCCGGTGGAGGAGAAGCTATCAAAGTGTAGGTGGAGTCCATTCCTGGACTTAGTTGTTTACAAGCCATAGATTAGAGTTGACATCAGCCGTAGTGAATTAGGTTCTGAGCTAGAGTTCTTCTCCAGCTTGGAGCTTCGAATTGCTTCTTCTGATGTTTCATTTGCATGAGAACTTCTTTGATTCATCAAAGAGATTCTCGAAATTTTGTAATGAACATTGTTTGTATCTTATAGCTTTGCTTGGACCCGCTATTTTTCTGTTGTACCACTCCGAGGGATGTAATATTCACGGATAAGTCCTTCTGTGGGTATTATGTCAACGTCTTGTGCACTACACATGCAGTGGTGTGCTGGGTCACCGCATAAAGTCCCTCTGATATAGAAAGTTCGAGGACAAAGTTTATTTTTCCCCGAAAAGATACCGAGCTGCCAGTGCCGTAAAAACCCTAGTTCGGGGTTCTGTAATCCTCTTCCGACACACTGCCGGAGGGGAAAATCATCGCCGAAAGCATTTGCACCACCATGATTGCCTCCATGACTGTAACATCCCAAGTCTGAAAAATAGACTTTAGAATGTTTGCTCTCTGTTATTTTATGTTTTGCATCATGGCATCATGTTGGTTGCATTTGTTTTGTTTGTTTTCCATTTGTTTTCCTCTGTTTTCAGTTGTTTTCCAACTGTTTTCATTTGTTTTCCTTTGTTTTCTGTTTGAATTTCAACTCAAATTTCAAACCCTTTGTTTCATCCTTGTGATGTTACAATTTCCAAAGTGAGAGTTCAAGTAAAAACAACCAAATTGCTTTCATTTTATTCCATAATGCTCACTCATTAAAAGGTTGGGTTTAATCAATCAATTGTTTCCAAATCACATTCAAACAATTCAAATACAAATCTCAAACAGCACCTCATTTGAAAATTATAAAAATACCAAACAATTTATAAACACAATTGCTCTATTTAATCAATAGGGGTCACCCTAATAAAAAAAAACATTGTTTTCAATATTAATCAATTAATCATCCAATTATTCCAGTTCAAACCAATTTACAAAACATCAAATAAAGTTTGCACTTTTCAAAAACCAAGTTGACATTTTGGTAGATGTTGACTTAATTAACCCACATGAATTTTCCCTAAATTTTTAAAACTCAAAAACCTATCAATTCCTTCCAATATCTTTTGCTACAAAAAAAAGAAGAAAAACAAATAGAAAAGGAGAAGGAGAGAGTAACCAGCCAGCCCACCCTTCTTTTCCTTCTCCCACAACCCAGCCCACCTCCTTGAAGCCCAGTACCCCTTTCGCTGGTCATCTTCCTCGAGCTGATGTCACTGTGTACGAACACCAAAACAACCGCACGATCATCCCTGCCCCTCCCGATGCCATGCCGTACGAGCTAGGGCTGCCCCATAAAACCACCTCCCTCTGCCCTAGACTCAAACCCTAGCTAGCCCTTCTCCTCCATCGCCGCCGATCCATTCTTCCTCTTCCCCGAGCCCCTCTGTTCTTTCTGCTTTTCTGAACCTGACCGAACCCATCGAGACCAGCACCCACCTCTCCTAGCTCCGGTCACCACCTCCACCTCGAGGAGCAGCCGGGCGTGGGAATGAAACCGCCCCGCTCCCCTCGTCCTCCCGGTGCCCTCGGTTTCCGCCGGGAGCCCCCGGAGCTCCGGCGCCGTCCGCCGTTTCCGCCGCCGGTCGCCACTGCCTGCATCGACCAAGCCTGCACCGCTGCTCCCCCCGATCCTCAAGGTGAGGTTCGACCTCCTCCCTTTCCTCTCGCCTCCCTCCCTCCTGCAGCCCCCACACGCACCAGCGCCGCCGCCCCAAGCGCCCACGGCCACCGCGGCCATCATCCGCCTCCCTGCTGCCTCCGTTCGCTGTAGAAGTACAGAGACCGATCGGGTTCAGGTAGCGAACTGAACAAATTCAGTTAGGCCGCAAACCAAAGCACTTACCCCCCGAGTTCCCTGTTCTGTCACCACAGCCGCACCAGCCCATCTGGTTACCAGCACCCAGCGCAACAGTGAGGTGCAGGGTTCGATCCCCCTGCACCCATAAAACCAAACCTTTTTTTTCCCCAATTGATTTGGTACAGAAACTTCCAGGAATCACAAATAGGCCCCTGGCACTTATTTCTAGCCCCTGGAAAATATTTTCTGAGTCCCTATTGCAGTAAAAATGGCAGATTTGCACCCAATTTTGGAAATTGCATAAATAAATCATCCTAACTCCAAATTCAACATTTTTAATATGTTTTCTGTACCAAATTAAATAATCTACCCAAATATAAAATTTGTTTACTGTTTTGAATATTTTAAATTGGTGCAATATTTGAAAACTTGTCAAATTCATTTAATTTTGCAAAAATCATAACTTGGGCATAAAAATTCGAAATTCCACAAACTAAATATGCTTTCCAATCAACTTTTCATGTACTTTCCAAATATAAATTTTGTTTGCTGATTTGAATAATTTAAATGGCTGAAAACAACTGTTTCTTAATTATTGTATTTAAAATTGCCAAAATAATAACTTGCTCATTTTAAATCCAATTTCCACAAATGAAATATGTTTTCCATGCAAAATTAAACCCTCTTTCCAAATATAAAATTTGTTTCATGTTTTGAATAATTAAAATTGGTTAAATGATTTAAACCTTGTTTAAATCATTTAATATTGCTAAATTCATAACTTGATCAAATCAAATTCTTTTGGGACATATAAAATATGTTTTCAAACCATCAAAGCATAACCTTTTCAAATATGAACTTCACTCAATGTTTTGCACAAATAAAAACTCAAATAAGTTCATGTTTGAATTAAATTCATTTAATTCTTGCTTACACTTGTTTAATTCATAAATAATTTATTTGAAATCCTTTTTCAACAAGTGAAACATGCAATCCACCAAAATATGTGTGTTCTTAGCAAATATAAACTTTGTTATCTATTTTGAACAATTAAAATTGGTGAAAACAACAAATGCTTGTGTGGCACCTTTAAGTAACCAAAGTTTCCTAAATTAACAAATGAATTTCTAAACTTGTTGAACCTTATTTCCATTTGGTTCTATTGTTGTTATTTTGTTGTTTTCCTCATCCATGCATCATGCTAATCCACTTTCATATAATGATTAGTTGTAAAACAATTAATTCAACCATAATTCATGGATCTTTTCCATATGCAATCCAATTGCATGTGGGTCCAATTAAATTGTGTTATCTTGTCAAGTAGTTATTTTGATGCATCTATTAACATGACATGCATCATCCCATGTTTGTGCACCTATGCCATGATATTGATTGTCTACCTTTTCTGCATTGTCTGTTTGCTTCTTCTCGGTTACACGACGACGTTGAGACCGACGATACTTACGACATCCCTTCTAAGGAGTTAGCTCAGTACCAGGCTACTGGGTTTGCAGGCAAGTTATCACTCACATGAACCACTGTGTTCCTTTCAACATTGGTTACCGATACTTTCCGTTGTTCTTTTCTGCTAGCCTTAGTAGTAGTTGTTTCTGATACGAACCTATCACATGAATCCCTTAACCCTTATATTGCCTCACCTCCACTCCTACAACCTCATTGTTTGAGCCAGTGTCTTACTAGCATGCTTAGGTTGTTTTGCTCGAGTCTGTTACCCGTTACTTTCTGTTGTTACTTCTATTATGTTCTGGGGGCTCGATGTTTATCAATCAACCTGTTATTAATAATATGTTGATAAGGCACCGGCAGGAGGCCCTTTGTGGTTTTGAGGCCTGCTAGTGTCGACCCTAATAGGAAAAGGGTCTTGTCTACTGATCCATGATGAGCGTGCTCACCGCATCCGGGTGGTAGTATGGGACCCCCCCTCGACTTAGACCTGATCTGCAGCTTGTCCGAAGAGCCACACTTAGTTCGGGTGTTCCATTTGCTCCTTGCATAATGGGTGGATCCCCCATGGTTACTTATGATGATGATGATGCATATAGGGCGAGGCCTGTGGTGCCGGGGGGTGTGGTTTTCACCCTTGCGCTTAGGTTAGGCGGACTGGCCGGGACCTTATAGCTCCGTGGCTCCGAGGATGGGTTGTAGAGATGGTTTGGGTCGTGTCAAGTCCACCTAAGTTTTAGTTGGTGGCTTGAGTGTGTACGGGTACTGGAGCACACCCTGCAGGGATAATCTTCTCGAGAAGCCGTGTTTTCCGCGGTTATGGATTACTTGGTGAAAGTACTGGCTAACAAGTACTCAGGACAACTTAAACATAATGATCAAACATGTTACACCCAATGATTAATAACTTGACTAGTAATAGGTTGATGACACAATAACTTGATTCACCTTTAATACAACGGTGTGAGTTATCCTCGGATTGCTTCTTTGGATAAGGGGCGAGATCCAGGATGGGTTTGTTTGAATTTATCTTCCAGTTGGTTACGATACTCGATCTTATCTTCTTTCTGCTAGCCGGAAGTTGTAGTATCTCTCTGTAGTTGGTTAGTGCAGCCCGCTGTCGCTTATTTGCAATAATCCCTTCCTTTCCGTTGATCCCAAAGTATTTGTATCTTGTGATGACTGGCTACGCCGGTATCTTGTGAGTATGGTTTATCCACTTGCCAGTACTTAACCGTACTGACCCACGAATCCTTTTTCGTGGCTGCATATTCAACATTGCAGTCAACAGGTTTGAAGTCTGACGACGTTAGCTTGGGAATCCCTCCGGCTTGGCCTGGGCAGGGATTGGACACTCTCGGTTATCTTCAGGACTCTTAGTCCAATTTGGATCTTGTCCGTAGACGGACGATATGTTGTTTCTTCCGCTGTTATTTTGGATCTTTGTATTGTATCAGTTGTATCCCTGGCTCGTTTGAGTCATCTTGTATCTATCTGTTTCTGTTGTAATTGTGGAATATTCGTGAACTGTTGTAATGTTATCATAAGTGGCAACCTGGAATCGGTTATTATGCGGATTTGGCGGGAATGCTGAAATCTGCATAGTGCCCGATCTCGGGGCGTCACAAATGGTATCAGAGCCTGTCTGCCTGTAGGATCCCTTTTTACTGGTCGCAGTTGAGTCTAGAAACTATTTTGTAGCTATGTAGGAAAAATGAAACGTGAGAGTAGGAATTCTGTTCTTTTTCTTCTTTTCCCCACCCTCCCTCCCTTTTCTGGTAAGGAAGTGCAACGTTGATTTCTCCCTTCTCATCTAAACTTTCAAGTTAGGATTTCACGAATCCTGGTTTCTCTAGGATGGTTATATCTACTAGACCATAGGAATGGAGGTGGTTGTGACATGATTTATCATGTTGCCTACTCACGATTGAGAACGGTGGCAGATAGGCCCCGGAAGCAGATCCTCTATTCCTTAAGCAGTAGATATTGATCCTTTAGAAGCCCGGATGGGTTTTCCGTAGTACCTCAGGAGTTTTGTTCTCGTTTTCCCCGATGTTGATATCCTGTTCTTCTCAACATCCTTTTCGTCCGTTGAAATCTTGTTGTTGTTTTCCAATTCAATTCTTCTACCGGCGTCTAATCAAAACTTCCTCGTAAACTCTTATCCAGTTAAAGTGTTATTTGATACCGGAGCATCACATTCCTTTGTGTCAACAACCTTTTCCACAACATACAACCCAATTCTGGTTCCACTAAGCAATCAAAACTCTGTTCACTCCCCGGGATCTCAAATGTTGAATTCCAAGATAAGTAAGAACAATCCAATTCTAATGGGAGGCCACATATTCCTCGTTACTCTCATGTTGATGATTCTGACATTGATGTTATTCTTGATGTTGCATTGATGTCAATAGCTCTGTTCCACCATTCTAGCCAGATAATCTATTCTCCAAATGAACAAGTCCCATTCAGCTATACACCCTTGGTACAAAACCTCTCCCTTTACTTGAAAATGTTCCGGTGGTTTGCTAATTCCCTGACGTCTATCCAATGTGCACGATGTGTTTCACGTGTCACAGCTCAAGTGGATCTTCCCAAGGAGTTTCCGGACCCCTTTCTTTTCTCAGTAGGAATCTCGGGGCGCGATTCCTTCAAGGGGGGGCGTTTTGTAACATCCCAAGTCTGAAAAATAGCCTTTAGAATGTTTGTTCTCTGTTATTTTATGTTTTGCATCATGGCATCATGTTGGTTGCATTTGTTTTGTTTGTTTTCCATTTGTTTTCCTCTGTTTTCAGTTGTTTTCCAACTGTTTTCATTTGTTTTCCTTTGTTTTCTGTTTGAATTTCAACTCAAATTTCAAACCCTTTGTTTCATCCTTGTGATGTTACAATTTCCAAAGTGAGAGTTCAAGTAAAAACAACCAAATTGCTTTCATTTTATTCCATAATGCTCACTCATTAAAAGGTTGGGTTTAATCAATCAATTGTTTCCAAATCACATTCAAACAATTCAAATACAAATCTCAAACAGCACCTCATTTGAAAATTATAAAAATACCAAACAATTTATAAACACAATTGCTCTATTTAATCAATAGGGGTCACCCTAATAAAAAAAACATTGTTTTCAATATTAATCAATTAATCATCCAATTATTCCAGTTCAAACCAATTTACAAAACATCAAATAAAGTTTGCACTTTTCAAAAACCAAGTTGACATTTTGGTAGATGTTGACTTAATTAACCCACATGAATTTTCCCTAAATTTTTAAAACTCAAAAACCTATCAATTCCTTCCAATATCTTTTGCTACAAAAAAAAAGAAGAAAAACAAATAGAAAAGGAGAAGGAGAGAGTAACCAGCCAGCCCACCCTTCTTTTCCTTCTCCCACAACCCAGCCCACCTCCTTGAAGCCCAGTACCCCTTTCGCTGGTCATCTTCCTCGAGCTGATGTCACTGTGTACGAACACCAAAACAACCGCACGATCATCCCTGCCCCTCCCGATGCCATGCCGTACGAGCTAGGGCTGCCCCATAAAACCACCTCCCTCTGCCCTAGACTCAAACCCTAGCTAGCCCTTCTCCTCCATCGCCGCCGATCCATTCTTCCTCTTCCCCGAGCCCCTCTGTTCTTTCTGCTTTTCTGAACCTGACCGAACCCATCGAGACCAACACCCACCTCTCCTAGCTCCGGTCACCACCTCCACCTCGAGGAGCAGCCGGGCGTGGGAATGAAACCGCCCCGCTCCCCTCGTCCTCCCGGTGCCCTCGGTTTCCGCCGGGAGCCCCCGGAGCTCCGGCGCCGTCCGCCGTTTCCGCCGCCGGTCGCCACTGCCTGCATCGACCAAGCCTGCACCGCTGCTCCCTCCGATCCTCAAGGTGAGGTTCGACCTCCTCCCTTTCCTCTCGCCTCCCTCCCTCCTGCAGCCCCCACACGCACCAGCGCCGCCGCCCCAAGCGCCCACGGCCACCGCGGCCATCATCCGCCTCCCTGCTGCCTCCGTTCGCTGTAGAAGTACAGAGACCGATCGGGTTCAGGTAGCGAACTGAACAAATTCAGTTAGGCCGCAAACCAAAGCACTTACCCCCCGAGTTCCCTGTTCTGTCACCACAGCCGCACCAGCCCATCTGGTTACCAGCACCCAGCGCAACAGTGAGGTGCAGGGTTCGATCCCCCCTGCACCCATAAAACCAAACCTTTTTTTTCCCCAATTGATTTGGTACAGAAACTTCCAGGAATCACAAATAGGCTCCTGGCACTTATTTCTAGCCCCTGGAAAATATTTTCTGAGTCCCTATTGCAGTAAAAATGGCAGATTTGCACCCAATTTTGGAAATTGCATAAATAAATCATCCTAACTCCAAATTCAACATTTTTAATATGTTTTCTGTACCAAATTAAATACTCTACCCAAATATAAAATTTGTTTACTGTTTTGAATATTTTAAATTGGTGCAATATTTGAAAACTTGTCAAATTCATTTAATTTTGCAAAAATCATAACTTGGGCATAAAAATTCCAAATTCCACAAAATAAATATGTTTTCCAATCAACTTTTCATGTACTTTCCAAATATAAATTTTGTTTGCTGATTTGAATAATTTAAATGGCTGAAAACAACTGTTTCTTAATTATTGTATTTAAAATTGCCAAAATAATAACTTGCTCATTTTAAATCCAATTTCCACAAATGAAATATGTTTTCCATGCAAAATTAAACCCTCTTTCCAAATATAAAATTTGTTTCATGTTTTGAATAATTAAAATTGGTTAAATGATTTAAACCTTGTTTAAATCATTTAATATTGCTAAATTCATAACTTGATCAAATCAAATTCTTTTGGGACATATAAAATATGTTTTCAAACCATCAAAGCATAACCTTTTCAAATATGAACTTCACTCAATGTTTTGCACAAATAAAAACTCAAATAAGTTCATGTTTGAATTAAATTCATTTAATTCTTGCTTACACTTGTTTAATTCATAAATAATTTATTTGAAATCCTTTTTCAACAAGTGAAATATGCAATCCACCAAAAATTGTGTGTTCTTAGAAAATATAAACTTTGTTATCTATTTTGAACAATTAAAATTGGTGAAAACAACAAATGCTTGTGTGGCACCTTTAAGTAACCAAAGTTTCCTAAATTAACAAATGAATTTCTAAACTTGTTGAACCTTATTTCCATTTGGTTCTATTGTTGTTATTTTGTTGTTTTCCTCATCCATGCATCATGCTAATCCACTTTCATATAATGATTAGTTGTAAAACAATTAATTCAACCATAATTCATGGATCTTTTCCATATGCAATCCAATTGCATGTGGGTCCAATTAAATTGTGTTATCTTGTCAAGTAGTTATTTTGATGCATCTATTAACATGACATGCATCATCCCATGTTTGTGCACCTATGCCATGATATTGATTGTCTACCTTTTCTGCATTGTCTGTTTGCTTCTTCTCGGTTACACGACGACGTTGAGACCGACGATACTTACGACATCCCTTCTAAGGAGTTAGCTCAGTACCAGGCTACTGGGTTTGCAGGCAAGTTATCACTCACATGAACCACTGTGTTCCTTTCAACATTGGTTACCGATACTTTCCGTTGTTCTTTTCTGCTAGCCTTAGTAGTAGTTGTTTCTGATACGAACCTATCACATGAATCCCTTAACCCTTATATTGCCTCACCTCCACTCCTACAACCTTATTGTTTGAGCCAGTGTCTTACTAGCATGCTTAGGTTGTTTTGCTCGAGTCTGTTACCCGTTACTTTCTGTTGTTACTTCTATTATGTTCTGGGGGCTCGATGTTTATCAATCAACCTGTTATTAATAATATGTTGATAAGGCACCGGCAGGAGGCCCTTTGTGGTTTTGAGGCCTGCTAGTGTCGACCCTAATAGGAAAAGGGTCTTGTCTACTGATCCATGATGAGCGTGCTCACCGCATCCGGGTGGTAGTATGGGACCCCCCTCGACTTAGACCTGATCTGCAGCTTGTCCGAAGAGCCACACTTAGTTCGGGTGTTCCATTTGCTCCTTGCATAATGGGTGGATCCCCCATGGTTACTTATGACGATGATGATGCATATAGGGCGAGGCCTGTGGTGCCGGGGGGTGTGGTTTTCACCCTTGCGCTTAGGTTAGGCGGACTGGCCGGGACCTTATAGCTCCGTGGCTCCGAGGATGGGTTGTAGAGATGGTTTGGGTCGTGTCAAGTCCACCTAAGTTTTAGTTGGTGGCTTGAGTGTGTACGGGTACTGGAGCACACCCCTGCAGGGATAATCTTCTCGAGAAGCCGTGTTTTCCGCGGTTATGGATTACTTGGTGAAAGTACTGGCTAACAAGTACTCAGGACAACTTAAACATAATGATCAAACATGTTACACCCAATGATTAATAACTTGACTAGTAATAGGTTGATGACACAATAACTTGATTCACCTTTAATACAACGGTGTGAGTTATCCTCGGATTGCTTCTTTGGATAAGGGGCGAGATCCAGGATGGGTTTGTTTGAATTTATCTTCCAGTTGGTTACGATACTCGATCTTATCTTCTTTCTGCTAGCCGGAAGTTGTAGTATCTCTCTGTAGTTGGTTAGTGCAGCCCGCTGTCGCTTATTTGCAATAATCCCTTCCTTTCCGTTGATCCCAAAGTATTTGTATCTTGTGATGACTGGCTACGCCGGTATCTTGTGAGTATGGTTTATCCACTTGCCAGTACTTAACCGTACTGACCCACGAATCCTTTTTCGTGGCTGCATATTCAACATTGCAGTCAACAGGTTTGAAGTCTGACGACGTTAGCTTGGGAATCCCTCCGGCTTGGCCTGGGCAGGGATTGGACGCTCTCGGTTATCTTCAGGACTCTTAGTCCAATTTGGATCTTGTCCGTAGACGGACGATATGTTGTTTCTTCCGCTGTTATTTTGGATCTTTGTATTGTATCAGTTGTATCCCTGGCTCGTTTGAGTCATCCTGTATCTATCTGTTTCTGTTGTAATTGTGGAATATTCGTGAACTGTTGTAATGTTATCATAAGTGGCAACCTGGAATCGGTTATTATGCGGATTTGGCGGGAATGCTGAAATCTGCATAGTGCCCGATCTCGGGGCGTCACAATGACGATGTGTGAGTAGTTCATCCTTAAACTACGGGTATATAGCAATACCTAGATGGTGATCTCCCCTCCATGTTTTTCAATACAAAGGTCATATGAGCTACTAATATGATCAAGATCCATATGATGTAATATTTTGTTGTCATGTTTGCTGGGATTTGATGAATTGCGATGTTATGATCAGATTGTGCATAATATATATAATGCTAATTATTATCATGTGTATGCTTTATTTACATTTTTGCATACTCTTCGATTTATATGTTTACTCTGACCAAATTTATGTGTAAATCTCCAAAAGTGAGTATATGCTCGATAGTGGGTTCATGCCTCACTTTTTCTGGGCACGAGCGACATAAACTTCTAAGATGGATGATGTGATGTTGCAACTAAGAATAAAACAACGGTATTTATATCCTTTTGTTGATAATGAATATTGATTATATTATGTATTATGCTTAAGACGACATTCTTGCCACTTAATACCTAGAGGGGCTGGTGTATTCGCACCCTCGAAATGGGGTATTAGTTAAAGATATGGTCAAGTAACATATTTATATGTTTTGACGTGATTTCTACATAAATAGAGGGTATTTATATGTTTGATGTAATTCCTACGTGAATATTATATGAACTTGTTTTTGTTGTCGTAACAAGTTATTTCCAATTCTATCAATTGCCCAGTTGTAATTTGTTTATCAAACGGTGTTACTTTATTATTATAGGAGAGTCACAACTAGCGAAACTATGATCGGTTCGATTCTTTTACATCGATCAAAACCTTATTTAGTTGCTTTTCATTATGGAAAATACTACGTGTTAGCAGACTCCGCCCTCCCCACCATTCTATTCATTTAATTGAACCGCTCTCGTGTGTCCGATCAACGTAGTAAAACGTTTCTATTTTGCGTATGTAGCATCGTGTGTAGCAATTTTCCCCGAACACGTTAACTTCGCGGTGTAGCAAATAACGTTGTAGAATTTTGAACACTTAAATATAGCAAAAAAATCAACAACTTGTGTAACAGAATCCCCATTGGTGGTACAAAAATATTGAAAACCAATTATTGTTTGCAACAAAAAAAGTCTAACACATCCAATAAAAATACTTGACAAATTCAACATTAGTGAAACAAGTATGCAACCTTAAAAAAATCCCTTGGTGCGTACGCACATAAATCAATGTAGCACTTTTATGATACGTATACAACAAAAATAAAAAACATGTAGACACAAACTTTGCAAATGCACTAACCTCCACCGGCGGCCATACATGGAGCTACAACCATGGCCGATTCGAACTTTTTGGCCATACATCAGACTCACCGGAGGCCCGTGAGAGACAGATCAGGTGACCCCGATGAACAATGGCGAATCTAGAATTTTGCCCTAGTGTGGGACGAATAGACATTTTTTCAATACCATAGAAAACATTTATACAATTTGTAAAAATAGATATTATAATTTCTCCATACAATAAGAATAAGAATAAACTATTCAAAATTTGCAAAGCGAGAGATGTTGTAATAACCGTTCAAAAAAAGAGATGTTGTAGTTCCACAATGCAATAATAATAACAATACGAATAAGCTAATAAAATTTGTGAATAAATAGATGTTTTAATTTTGCAATGCAATATGAATAAACATAAGTTAATCAAATCGATATCATTTCCCTTTTCCTCACATATATAGTACAGACGTTGGACCAAATTATTAGGGTCGGGCGGGCCCATATTGGATTCAACCATGCCGATGAATCCAACCGAGAGTCGTAAGAGGTGTGCAAGGAGTTAGGATTTCATGCTCCCCTTCGTGCTCGTTCAAGAAAAACTTCCCCTATCCTTCACACTGAAGAGTCGACGGGCGAGTTGCGCTGGTCGGGAGAAACATGGAGGAGCAACGACATCATTGGGGGATAAAGTCGAGTAGTACTGGCCGACAACGCATAAGTGGCGCCAAGTCGCTCTGACCGTGGGATGCATGGCGACGACGAGTGGAAATCGGAGCTAGCCAGCAAGAGAGGAGAACAGGGGAGGGGGAGGGGGCACAAAGGAACTATGAGTCACGCTCGTGGCCTGAGTGGGCGAGAAGCAGCGAGCGGGCTGGTACGTGACGCGAGAAGAAAAGAGCGGCGCATGCGTGAGATATATGTAGACGAGGAGAGAGGCGGGTTGTAGCAACATCCGGTTGGAGAATAGCAATTTTTATATAAAAAAAATACTTCATTGGATTCATAAAAAGTGTCGTTCACTTAGTACAAGAAGTACTTAAAAATGGCTCGCCACTTAATAATTAAAAAACAAACAACAAAATATGAATTGCTTTCGTATATATCTCGGGCAAAAGGATCTCATGCGAGATTTTTAGTTATATGAGCACCTCAGAAATGGTATATTCCGATTTTTAGTTATATGAGCAACCCTAACAACCGGAGCAGGCCGCGGTATGAGCAGGACAGGGGGCGCATCTGGTCTATATAAGGCTGCCGGTGCACGCCTCCCTGATGGGGTATACCACCAGATCGAGCCAGTAGGATACCCTGCCAGATCTGGCCGGACAGCTGCCGTGCCATCTCTCCTCCGGTTCGGAAGATCACGACGACGACGACGAAGCCATATATGGCTAGATGGGTTTGATCTCTCCCCTCTCCCTCTCTCTCTACGTGTCGACTTTGTCTCTCTTCAGATCGTCTGCGGCGTTGGATGGGACGGATCGGGTTTCAGTGGTTTTGATGGAGGTGTTAATGGCTGACAGAAGAGAGTGAGCACACAGCGGCAGACTACGTCTGATAAAGGCGATGGATCGATGCAAAGAGAGAAGAAAGACGAAGCTGCTGTTGCGTGCTCACCTCTCTCTCTGTCAGCTCTCGCTCCCTCTCGGGACTTGTTCCGCCATCAATCCATCCGTCTCCCCTTGCCGTTCCCATCGCTCCGCCGCTGTGCGACGTCCTGGTGTCCTACTACCATCTTTGTCTGCATCGACTGCCGAGAACAGGCAGGATGAGGCTTTTTTTGGCATCGTGTGTCCCCACCTGAGCCCTATCTTGCTCGGATTCCGACGGCTCAGCCTGGTCTTTGGAATAAGGTACGCTGCGCGCATGCACGCCATGAATTCCTGCGCCGGCCGCCACCAATTCCTGTAGAGTATTCCTTTTCTTCATTTTCTAGGCGATTCCTCCTTGCTTCTTCCAAGGATCAGCTCTATCGCCTTGGGGGAAGGGAGACGCGTGTTGATTCGATTAACCAACGTGTTTTTGTTTGCTCGCCTTCCCATATCTGCTTAACGGAAAGCACTGTTTGACTAGTCGTCCTTGCTATGCCCTTCTCCCTCCTCTCCTCTTCCTGCTCCTATAGCCTTCTCTTCTCTTCTTCCTTTTTCACTTTGGAGGATTATTTTCCCTACTGAGCTCACGAAATTTTGACGAATTTTCTCCCCTTTTTGCTTTCTCATCTCATGTGCTGCCGTGAGGTAGGCAGGAAGGAGGTAGCTGCGGTGGCGGTCGGAGGCAGATCTATGACGCTTCGCTGCGCGCAAGTGGAAAATGGAAGCTAGCTAGGGGCCAGCGACGACCGAGCCTTCCAGATCCGTGGGAGCATTCCAGTTTCCGGTTAGTCCATGTTTCTAGTCCCTAATCTGGTTATGAATAAAGTGGGCATGCCTCCTCGTACATGGTCTATTATTGGTTATATTGAGTTTTTAGTTTTTCTTTCCTTGGGTATTCTTGCTGGTTTTGTCTCTAATGGCGATTGTACATCTGATGGACTTGCCAACGATATGAACTTGTATGAATCTTGGAGTGTAAATCATGTGGTTGGTGTGTTTTTTATGTGAGCGATCGTTGATGTCCTTTTTAGTGCAGTTTAGCCTTTGGATGATCTGTGCAGTGTTTCTTTTATTCGGAGGGATTTTGTATGAATATACAACATAATAAGGGTTAACTGATCTCTAGTCCCGCCTTACCTAGTTCTTCTGCTAGTTCACTTCATATATTTATTGATCCCTACGTATGAACTGGAGACATGTTAGTACAGTACACAGTGCAAGGCCTTTTGATTGTATGCAGCATAAAACCTCCCATTCTTCTCTGAAGATAAGGTTATAGGTGTATGATTTCTTACAGTTCTTCCTAGTTTCGTTGACTGCACATAGAATTGCTATGCATTGTCCTTACATTAATATTCTTCAGGATGTACAGGTTAAGCGTTATAGCTTTCAACTATACAGTTGGACCCCGTGTAAGGGCTCTTCAACCTAGCTATGCACTATTACCAATTTTTAAGCATGTCTTTTGATGCTTAATTAGAGGATACATAAGCATCAATTTCTACGGCGGGCATGAGCTAGATAATAGCATTTTGCATCCTCCTTGCCTTTATACAGTATATCTGAAGACCACGTTGTGTTTCGCATGCTTACTACTACCTCTGTTCCAAATTACTTGGCTTCCATTTGTCCAAATATGGATGTATCTATACACTAAAACATGTGTAGGTTCTTCAATAGTTAAGACAAATGGAAGGTATTTTGGAACGGAGGGAGTACATATCCTTAATTTTAATACTCATTTATGTTCTGCACAATCCGCGGTAGTTTTTCATATGCATGTTTTTGCTGCACACATGGAGTTGTTTTTTAGCTGTACAGAAGACCTTCATTTTGATATATATACTTGATCATATAACAGTTTGGCAGTACAATAGTCTAGCCTGGTTTTCATATAATTGTATGTGCTATGTAGAGCGAGATGTTTCACTCTCAAGTGCATATAATGTTCAATTGGATGGTGATCTTATAGATTTGTTGATTATTGTCTTGCATTTGAGATGTTTCCGAGGAGAGCCATACAGACAATGCTAAACTATGCTGACTTTGTAGGATGATACTATACGAGTTTTTTGCATTTTAATATCTTGGTACGAACAAGAGCCTTTTTCTTGTTAATTCGTTGGAACTTTGGATTTTTATATTTTTTTGTGTTACATATTGACTAATTTGTATGACATGTTTTGTTAGGAAAACAAAATCTTCACTTAGTCGTGGAGATGGAACCAGCATTTATAATTCTTTGGCGCCAAACACAAGATAGGTCTACATTAATTCAAATCCAATTGGTAGACCTTCTAGTTTGATTAGTAAGTGGAAATTTTCAGTAGTTAATTAACTACAGGCTGCATGTCCTCCCAGAGAAAACAAGTTGCTCAATATGCTTAATTTTCTTTCATGCAAATTTATGTAGTTACATGATCTTAGTTCTAGCGGTATATATGTGCAGTTTGTCCTACTGTTGCATTTTGCCTTACAAATTGGATCCATTTTATTAACTTAACCTTTTCCTTAGAAATCAATTAAAAAATTTAAAGAACATTCTATGTTGAAACCTACTAGTGGAGGAAGGCCTCCTAGAAATAGGAGACGTAGGGCGGGTTGGGCACTCTTCCTTCATGCTTTGGTGAGTCGTCTGGGATCTACCTTGTGTATTTTAAGGAAATGCGTGTTTGTAAACATGATTGGTTAGGAAGGATTCAGTATCAAGTTTGGGAGTAAAATGCACACAAAGAAACTACCAAGTCCAAGAGTTGGATAAATAAGTATATTGATGGCATAGTATTTCGAAAAATTACCAGCACAATTCCATCAGTAGTCCTAATCAATCCAGTGATCAAGGTTTTGGTTACCAGTCGGGAAATCCCGTTACCGCCCGGTAACCGGAGATCCCGACCACCCTCGGGAAATGCTCATACCAATCAATTTTTTTTTCAATTTCTTAACTTTTAACAAAAACCCTGAGTAAATAGTTATATTGGGAATGAATTTGTTTGAATTATCAAATTTTGGTTTTCAAATTTGTATGGTAACTGGTCGGGATTTTCCGGTAACCGCGGTAACCGGAAATCCCGAGCCCCCAACTAAAACCTTGCCTGTGATACGTAAGGCCTAAGTCTGTTTTTTCTTCATACAGAGTGTTAGTTAAGATAGACCCAAACACTAGATTGTATTTGCACCATTTTTGGATATTAAAAATGGGCCTGGAATCCACGAAATGGTATTTGATCGTAACAGTAACATAATTCTTACCGCCTTTTGGATGCACATTAAACAAAAAATGGATTTAGGGTTCAATTCCACCCGCGTCGAAACATAACTTAAAACAGGGGGTCCTCCAAGACCTGAGTGCTACCCATCTGAATCGAGAGAACACGAGCGAGGCTCCAGCAACCCCCGTTTGGACCCCTCCCCCAGTCCTCCTTGCTCCACGAGGGTCTTCTCTACGCGCATGTGCTCTCTGCATCGTCCCTCCTCCGTGCAATGCTGCATGCGAATGTTGCTGATCCCGAGTCTTCGTGTTGTATCTCTAACTGCCAAGATACATTTCACGTGGATCTGATAATTTTCTCCTCCATGCGATGCTAGAGCCACCATTGAGTTCTACATCGCCCTCTAGCGGGTTTTTCGTGATTGTGCGTCCCTCTGTTGGTGGTCCATTTAACCGAGCTAAGCAACAATATTGCACATATACCCAAGATATTTTATGAAGTGGTCATATTGACCTGCCGCGGCTTGTTTTTATAGGAACTTGTTGTCTTGGCTGGTTCGAGAGCATGCATTGTCTATATATCCATAACCGGAGGAGGCTTTGGGTTTGGATCAATTTTGGATATCGTCATCATCTAGCTTGAACATGCTTTCTTCTTAAATAAGGATTGTCATATAAATGACCTGTAGAGATAAATGACTATCCCTTGCTGGCTGGACCAAGTGACAAAGGGCTTATCACTAACGGCCTTGGGAAGATCTCAGCTACCGGTGTTCTCTGCTGTTTGGTGGTTTGATGGCGATAGACCTGGTCTTATACTCTTATGGAGAGGTCCTTGTTGGCAATTGTTTTTGGTGGTGGTAGACCAAGTCAGTGTCAGTACTGAATACCAACAACCAAGTATTATTCAGAATTGCTTTGTGATATCATTTCAATTCCACCCAATTCCAATTCTACTTGGAATCTAGTTTGGCATCCATTTTCTAAACTCAACCATGGGACATAATATGTTTTTCTTCATCATCACGAAGAATCAATATGAAACAACTCCTGACAACCAAAACATTATATTTAGAACTTATGGTAGAACTTCGGGATGAAACAACTCCGGACTCTGATCTCAGGTTGTGGGGTGCTAAATGGGGTGGGGGCCGTAAGGTCCTACCTCTTTCTCAAGCAAATCTGGCACATAAGGTGAAGTGCCCGATGAATTTGCTCTGAGACACCTCATGTGTCTGAGCCATGCATGGCATCCGTACTCCACCCTAGAGGAGGTGCATCCATGTATTCATACACTGAGTTGAGTGTTAAGCTGGTCAAGGGGTCTGGGTTTGTTGCACGTCATGGTGAGTTGTACCCCTATGTGGTGTACAACTGCCACCACAACACTAGACAGATGTCGCACCGCCCTGCCACCCCCCGAGATCCTTGGTTCCAAGCCTGACGGGCTGCCCATTTGCCATGTGATGCCTGTTGGTCACCCGCCATTTGGCAAAGTGAGCAACCTGAAGTCTATAAAACTAAAACAAAAATAACGGCTAATAGTGAAATTTTATGTGTTAGAATTTATTTTTTGCAACTTGTATTTTGATAATAAACTACAGTACACGATAATTAATGTCTTCAAAACTGAACTTGAAGTTTGCATAATATTAAAATTTGACGAGTTAGCAAAAATCTGTATAGCAGCAAGTCGTGTTGTGTCGGTGGACCATGGTTAAGTGGACAATCATATTCAATGAAAATACGTTATTTTCATAACTATTTTTTTAATCAATGACGATTTATTATTAATTTGTTATGTGGAGTAACATTATCAGCGTCGTGCCAAGCTGGTGCGCAGAATTTCAGCAAAGATAGGTCACGTTTAGGAATGAGTATGTATTTTATTTTTTGGCTTGTATTCTAATTGCCACATTTGACTTTCCTGTAGTGTACGTTCCAGAAGTTAATGTACTCCTCTCAAATTTTTTTGCAAAAAATAAATTCTAACACATAAAATTTCACTATTAGCCGTTATTTTTGTTTTAGTTTTATAGACTTCAGCTTGCTCACTTTGCCAAATGGCGGGTGACCAACAGGCATTTCGGCGCTTCTATCCTTGTATGTACCACAGTCCGACAAAGGAAGTTCTTATCATACCTTTTAGTTTTGATAGAACCGTCTCTTTTAAATATTTTTTATCTCATATAGTATGTTTACTTGCATGATAGATAGCTTTTTTTAGATATACACTTATCTTACTAACTTGGAATCATTAGTTTAAACTTCCAAACAAAGTTGATAGATTACCACAAACTTGCCGCTCATTAGACCGGGATGGTCACTGGGGATTTCAACCTTATCATGAACCCGGAAGACAAAAATCAGGGAACACTGAACCGACCTATGATGTCTCGATTCTACCGCACGTTGTTGGCTCTGGAGTTAAAAGAGCTATATCTAAATGGTAGAAGATTCACGTGTTCTAATGAGCGGCAACAACCTGCAGTGGAACAACTTGATAGGATATTTTCGACTGTGGATTGGGAGGAATGCTTCCAGGAAGCCTTACTCTCTGCAGGGTCTTTGGGCCCCTTGGACTACTGCCCATTGATTTTAAGCTTAGTTCTTGATTTGTTCTTGGGGGCCACAGATTTCACTTCTAATCTTTCTGGACCAAAGTGGATGGCTTCTCTGAGGTTGTGTAGGAAGCGTGGAGGTTAGTAGAGCCGTAGGAAAACCCCTTTAAGTTGTTGGACAAGTTCAGGGAGACGGCCAAGATTTATCAGCAACATCAAAATGTAGATCCTATTGGCTAACGAGGTGATCCTATGATTAGATGTTGCAATGGAAAGAAAAGCTCCTAGGCCTCGCATCATTAGAACTATGTGCCTACGTGAGGGTGACGTGGGGACGCATGTACCAAGTTCTTTCATGTTCAAGCCAGTCATCGAAGAAGGAAAAACTTTATCGGGGGCATCTCTTGATAGATGGTACTAGGAAAACTGTGCATGAGGAAAAGGCGGAGGCCCTGAATGCGTCTTATGATGGCATCCTTGCATGGAGGCGGACATGCAGTTCTCGGCGGATCTGGATTTCCTAGAAAACCCTATGGTTGAGCTAAATAATCTTGATGAGGAATTCGCAGAAGAGGAGGTGCGGAATGCTACAAGGGGAATACCATTGGATAAATGCTCTATGATGGTTTCACCAACAGATTCTGGGTCGCATGTTGGACCATTATAAAGGAAGACATCATAGCTGGTTTCAGATCATTGGCTAGACGGGACCCGCGAGGTTTTGGGGCTCTAAATCATGCTTTCATCCCATTGATACCAAAAAAGGCACGAGCCGAGGAACTAAAGGACTTCCCACCTATCAGTCTCATCCATGGTTTTGCGAAGTTGGTGGCAAAGGTGCTGGCTTGCCGAATTGCATCGGTGTTATCGCAGCTCGTCGGTGTTCACAAGAGTGCATTTGTGCGTGGAGGTTGTATCCATGATAATTTTATGACCATATGGAAACGGCGAGAAGGTTGCATGGATCGGCCACTCCGGCGATTCTCCTAAAGCTTGATATTACAAAAGCCTTCGATACGGTCAGCTGAGCCTTCCTCCTAGAGGTGTTGAAGAAAATGGGCTTCCGGGAGGTCCTCATTTCCATCGTTTGTGCCCTACTCTCCACAGCTTCCATGAGGGTGCTGCTAAATGGGTGACCTTGTTCCAAAATTTTCAACAGACGAGGGCTGAGATAGGGGGACCCTCTTTCGCCACAATTGTTCATTATGGTCATGGAGGTTCTACACCACATGATTGAGAGGGCTACGGCCTGTGGATTGCTTTCGCGCTTGTCCCAGATCGGTCTACGCGTATGATGTGGTGACTTTCTTGAGGCCAACTCTAATGGACTTTAGAGTGCTTTCTAGGATCTTAGAGGTTTTTGGTGAGGTGTTTAGGCTTCACGCTTACCTGGAAAAGTGCTCGGCGCAAATGTGGAGACGCGGAAGCAGGGTTTGTGGCACAAGAGCTGCAGTGCCCCCCATCCTGGCTTTCCCAATGTGTTACCTTGGTTTGCCACTTTCCCTCAAAAAACTAACGGTAGCTCAACTCCAGTACTTTGTGGACAGCGTGGAAGATTAGGGCGGGATGGAGGGTGAATCTTCTGAACAAAGGTGGTAGGCTTGAGTTGGTCGAAACCACCCTCGCGGCAGTCCCATTTTTTTTCATGATGTCATTGGATCTTCCGGCAAAGACGGTAGCGGCCATCGAAAAGATCCTTAAAGGTTTCTTGTGAAAAGGGAGGAAGGATGTTCGCGGGGGCCACTGCCTGGTGGCCTAGGAGAGAGTGGTGTGTGCCCAAACATCTGGGTGGTCTTGGCATCCCAAATCTTCGTTTAATGAACCATGCACTCAGGGCAAGGTGGATTTGGCTAAGCAGGACGAATGCATCCAAGCCGTGGAAAGAATTTAATATCCAAGTCCCATGGGTGGTGTCTAGGTTGTTCGAGGCAGAAACCACCTCGGTGCTCGGCGATGGTGCCACCACCTTTTTCTGGACTGATAGATGGCTACTAGCTCATGGAAGGGTTAGAGACATAGCTACTATTTTTTCGAACAAAATACCCAAGAGAGCTCGACGGAGCCGCCGAGTAAAGGAAGGTCTAGCGGGTGGATGGCTAGAGGACGTCCCACCCGCGCGATCTAGACGAGCGCGAGTGGCCGACGAAGTAGCTGGGACTGCCCTTAGGCAGGGTGTGGATGACGAGTTTTGCTCGAACTGGGAAGCTAATAATGAATACTTGGCCAGATCGGCTATAGGGCCCTTTTTCTGGAACGGGCCGCAACAAGTGTGGAGGTCTCGGGCGGCAAACAAGTGCAAGTTCTTTATGTGGTTAGTCCCGAGGAACATGTAGAGTCGTAGAGGTTTGCCCCACCCAGAGGCTTGCCCTTTCTGCGACTTGTGGGATGAGAACATTGATCATTTACTACTTGGTTGCCTCCTAGCTAGACAGGTGTGGACTGTGCTAGTGGGAAACTTGGGTTTCGCCGACTTGATCCCAAATCAACATGACAGAATAGTGGAGTGGATACAAACCCGCTTGGTGGAACTTGGGTTTCGCCGACTGATCCCAAATCAACATGACAGAGTAGTGGAGTGGCTACCAACCCGCTTGGTGGAAGGACAAGATTGGAAGCCGACTTGATCCCAAATCAACATGACAGAATAGTGGAGTGGATACAAACCCGCTTGGTGGAACTTGGGTTTCGCCGACTTGATCCCAAATCAACATGACAGAGTAGTGGAGTGGCTACCAACCCGCTTGGTGGAAGGACAAGATTGGAAGCATCTATGGACGGCCATCATCCTTGTTTGTTGGTGTATGTGGAGGCACCAGAATGGGGTCGTTTCTGTTAGAGAGATTAGTCTCTATTTGTAGATCTCCTATTAGCTAGGGGGTTTCCTACATATTTGTCACACCTGTACATGTATATATATTGTGGCTTTTGGCCCCATGGAATACAAGTTGTCTATTCCTAACATGGTATCGAGCAAGGTTTAGGGTTCCACAATTTTTTTTCGGCCGCCGCCTCCAAACTGTGGCCGCCGTCCGTACAGGTCACACACAGGACCTTTGGCGTTTTCGTGTCCATCTTCACGTACTGTCTCCAAGCTCCATCCTCCTGTCCGTAGCAGACTGCTGCACATCAGCCGCCGGCCGCCACTCGTCGTCCCGGCCGCTTTCCTCCAGTCTCGTCCGCCGTCCTGAGCTTCTCCGCCCGAGGCCTGAGCTTCTCCGCCCGTCCGTGCTCCAGTCCGGCGCTGGTCGCCATCGTCCACGGCCGCTTCTGCCTGCAGTTGCTCCGGCCGCCTTCGTCCCGGGCGTCTTCCCGTCCCGGCCGCCCCTCATCTGCTCAGGGCCGCCTTCGTCCCGGGCGTCTTCCTGTCCCGGCCGCCCGGCCACCGCCGGTCGCCGTCCGTCGCTTCCTCTCGGGCCGTGCTGGTTCGCTGGTTCTATTGGGTTCGCTGGTTCTTCCAAGTTCCAATCGATCGATTGGTTGCCTGCCTGGTTGACCAGTTACCGATCCGTGCATATAAAAAAAAAGAGTTAAAAAAAAATGTCCCCGCCATGTGATGCACTGCTTGCTGCCCCTCCGTTGTCTTTGTTGCCTGTTTCGATGCCTCCTCCGGTGACATTCGCATGTCGCTCTTCATCGACTCTCGCGACTTCTACTCGCGGCTGCGGTCGCTTTACGTCGACTCCGTCTATGTCGACTCGCCGCTCTACGTCGCCTCTTGCGGCTTCTGCCCGCAGTTGTGGCCGCTCTACGTCGGCTCCGTCTACGCCGACTCGCCGCTCTACGTCGCCTCTAGCGGCTTCTGCTCGCGGCTGTGGCCGATTTACGTCGACTCCGTCTATGTCGACTCGCCGCTCTACGTCGCCTCTTGCGGCTTCTGCCCGCAGTTGTGGCCGCTCTACGTCGGCTCCGTCTACGTCGACTCGCCGCTCTACGTCGCCTCTAGCGGCTTCTGCTCGCGGCTGTGGCCGCTCTACGTCGACTCTCGTGGCTTCTGCCCGCGGCTGTGTCGGCTCTACGTCGACTCCGTCTACACCGACACGTCTCTCTACATCGACTCCATTTGTGTCGACTCGCCGCTCTACGTTAGCTCTTGCGGCATCTGCACACGGTTTGGGTCGTTTTCTGTCGGCTCCTCGCGTGGCGTGTGCACGCGCTTGTGACCGCTCTCCGTCGACTCCCCGCGTGACTACCATGCGTGCTGGTGATCGGTCCTCCTTGGTTGACGCGTCTACCTCGACATCTTCAGTTGCGTCTTTGACCGCGCATGAGATTGCGCAACTCCGATGTCTGCTTGCTGCTGGGGACTCTTCACCGACAGGTACTGCAGGTTATGCGACTGACTTTTCTGGCATTGAGAGGCCACCTTCTTCTCATTCAGGTACATCCTCTTGGATTCTTGATACCGGTGCGTCTTTCCATATGACTTACGATTCTTCCGCTTTGAGCTCTGTTCGACCTGTCGAGTCTCCTATCTCTGTTTGTACTGCTGATGGTACTTCCATCCCCGTTGCTAGTCGAGGCACTCTTAGCAGTTCTGCGTTTCATGTTCCTTCTGTTTCTCATATTCCTCGACTCACCATGCAACTCTTCTCTGGTAGTCAGATTGTCGATTCTCGTTGTAGGGTCACTCTAGATTTTGATTCCTGTTCTTTTCAGGATCGTTGCACGGGCGCTTTGCTTGGTGCTGGCCCCCGACGACATGATGGCCTATGGGAGCTTGACTGGCTTCGTCTTCCTTCCGCTGCCACCGCCACTAGTCTCTCGACCCCTGTTGTCGCAGCCACCAGCTCGTTTCAGCAGTGGCATCATCGTCTTGGCCACTTGTGTGGTTCTCGTCTCTCGTCTCTTGTTCATCGTGGTATTCTGGGGTCTGTATCCGGAAATGCTTCCTTGGATTGTATGGGTTGTAGGCTTGGTAAGCAGATTCAGCTACCATATCCCCACAGTGACTCTGTGTCTGAGCGTCCTTTTGATCTCATTCATTCAGATGTTTGGGGTCCGGCTCCCTTCACTTCGAAAGGGGGTCATCGGTACTATATTATTTTTATAGATGATTACTCTCGTTACACTTGGATTTACTTTATGTCCTCTCGTAGTGAGGTTCTCTCTATCTGTAAGCGTTTTGCTGCCATGGTTCACACTCAGTTCTCTACACCTATTCGTGTGTTCCGTGCTGATTCTGCTGGTGAGTATATCTTCAAGCATCTACGTGGTTTTCTTGCTGAGCAGGGCACTCTTTCTCAGTTCTCTTGTCCCGGTGCACATGCTCAGAATGGCGTTGCTGAGCGTAAGCATCATCATCTTCTTGAGACTGCTCGTGCGATGATGATCGCTTCTTCTCTCCCTCCTCACTTTTGGGCTGAGGCTGTCTCTACCTCGTCTTATCTCATTAATATCCAGCCTTCTGCCGCTCTTCAGGGTGCTATTCCTCTTGAGCGACTTTATGATCGTTCTCCTGACTATTCTATGTTGCGTTCGTTTGGCTGCGTTTGCTACGTTCTCCTCGCTCCTCGTGAACGCACCAAACTAACCGCTCAGTCTGTTGAGTGTGTTTTTCTCGGATATAGTGATGAGCATAAGGGCTATCGCTGTTGGGATCCGGTGGCTCGTCGCATGCGTATCTCCCGGGATGTGACTTTTGATGAGTCGCGACCTTTCTATCCGCGATCGACCTCCTCGACCTCCACTATGAAGGATCTCTCTTTTCTTACTCTTCCTGATTCTCCTTCCTTGGTTCCTCCTATTTCTTCTCTTCCTTCTCTTCATGTTGATCCGGTGTCGTCTACTCCGATGCCTTCTTCTTCTCCTTCGTCGACGCCTTCTTCTCCTCCTTCGTCACCGTCTTCTTCTCCCTCTCCATCTCCTCCTATTGTTCCCTCTCATCCCACTTTTCCTTTCTACTATACTCGTCGTCCGCGTATTGTGGACGAGTCATCTGATGCACTCTCTACTTCTGGTGCACCGTCTCAGCCGACTTATTCTCTTCGTAATCGGCCTTGTAATACTCCTGATTTCTATAACCCCGCTAGTTACAGTGTTACTTCTATCCCGGAGCCGACTACGTATCGTGAGGTTGTTGTTCATCCTGAATGGCAGCTTGCGATGGCTGAGGAGATCGCTGCACTTGAGCGCACCGGTACATGGGAGATTGTTCCTCTTCCACCTTCTATTCGTCCCATCACCTGTAAGTGGGTCTATAAGGTGAAGACCCGTTCTGATGGGTCCCTTGAGCGTTACAAAGCTCGTCTGGTTGCTCGTGGCTTTCAGCAAGAGCATGGCCGCGATTATGATGAGACTTTTGCTCCTGTCGCTCACATGACCACTGTTCGTACTCTTCTTGCTGTTGCATCTGTTCGCCATTGGTCTGTGTCTCAGCTTGATGTTAAGAATGCCTTTCTTAATGGTGAGTTGCGTGAGGAGGTCTATATGCGACCACCACCTGGGTATTCTGTCGACGATGGCATGGTTTGCCGTCTTCGTTGCTCTCTCTATGGCCTTAAGCAAGCCCCTCGTGCATGGTTTGAGCGCTTTGCTTCTGTGGTCTTGGCTGCTGGATTTTCTCCTAGTACTCATGATCCTGCGTTGTTTGTTCACTGCTCTCCTCGTGGTCGCACTCTTCTTCTTCTATATGTTGATGACATGATCATCACTGGTGACGACCCTGAGTATATTGCCTTTGTAAAGGCACGTCTGAGTGAGCAGTTTCTTATGTCAGATCTTGGTCCGCTTCGTTACTTTCTTGGGATTGAGGTTTCATCCACCTCTGATGGTTTCTTTATATCCCAAGAACGGTATATTCATGATCTTCTTACTCGTGCCGCTCTTACTGATGAGCGTACTGCTGAGACTCCTATGGAGCTCAATATTTCTCTTCGTGCTTCAGATGGTGATCCACTCTCTGATCCGACTCGTTATCGACATCTTGTCGGGAGTCTTGTCTATCTAGCTGTCACTCGCCCAGATATTTCTTATTCTGTTCATATCTTGAGTCTGTTTGTTTCTGCTCCTACCTCGGTTCACTATAGTCACCTTCTTCGTGTTCTACGCTATCTTCGTGGGACAATCTCTCTTTGTCTCTTCTTTCCTCGTTCTAGCTCGTTACAGCTCCAGTCCTACTCTGATGCTACGTGGGCTAGTGATCCTATGGATCGCCGGTCCTTGTCTGCTTACTGTGTTTTTCTTGGTGGTTCTCTCATTGCCTGGAAGACGAAGAAACAGACCACAGTTTCCCGTTCGAGTGCAGAGGCTGAGTTGCGAGCGATGGCTCTTTTGACTGCTGAGGTGACTTGGTTACGGTGGTTACTTGCAGATTTTGGTGTCTCCGTTACGACACCCACTGATCTATTGTCTGACAGTACAGTTGCTATCAGTATTGCACGTAATCCGGTGAAGCATGAGCTTACCAAGCATATTGGTGTTGATGCTTCTTTTGTTCGTGCTAGTGTGCAGGATCAGATTATTGCGCTCCAGTATGTGCCTTCAGAGTTACAGTTGGCGGACTTCTTTACGAAGGCCCAGACTAGAGCACAGCATAGTTTCTTTCTCTCCAAACTCAGTGTTGTAGATCCACCATGAGTTTGAGGGGGGGGGGTGTTAGAGAGATTAGTCTCTATTTGTAGATCTCCTATTAGCTAGGGGGTTTCCTACATATTTGTCACACCTGTACATGTATATATATTGTGGCTTTTGGCCCCATGGAATACAAGTTGTCTATTCCTAACAGTTTCGAGGGACACCAACCTTCGTTGGAAAGGGTTCTCAGAATGATTGAGGCAGAAGTCGGCCTTTGGTGCGGCGCATGCCTCTTCAGGAGTAGTCTTCGGCAGTTAGAAAAGTGGAGGGTTGGGCGAGTGATCCCGTAAGTTGTGTTGTGGGTTGCTTTATGTACGCCTGTGCCAGCCGCGTTGTAAGGGCATAAACAGTGTGTGCCAAATTTGGTTGTCAAATACCATATTTGGTTTTTGGCATTGGTTCCCTATATTGTAAAGCTGCCAAATCTTGATGCAAAAGCCAAATAATTTGGCGTAAGAGCAACTAGAAGATCCAATGCCAAATTCGTTGAAGTGAATAAAATAATAAGATGGAGGGATGGGACTAGAGAGAAGTGAGCAGCCCAAAATATTTTATTGTTACTTTGTAAGAGCAACTAGAAGATCCAATACCAAATTCGTTGAAGATCCAATGCCAAATTCACTGAAGTGAATAAAATAATAAGATGGAGGGATGGGACTAGAGAGAAGTGAGCATCCCAAAATATTTTATTATTACTTTGTACTTAGTAGGCCACACATTTAGTGATTTTGGCATTTGGCTTTACCACATTGTAGCTAACATAGTAAACTTAGCACTCATGCCAAATAAATCTATGTGGCAAATTTGACTTTGACAACACTGTGGATGCCCTAACTAGTCGGCCGTAGGAAAACGATACGTCTTGGAAGACATATCCTTTAAAAAAAAAGTTGCCCTAACTGGCCGGCCGTCGGCCCCTTCTTCTAGGAAACCGATACGTTTTGGAAGACGTATCCTTAAAAAAAAGTTGATAGATTATCTTAAGAATTATGACATGCAACCACATATCTCGTAATGTACATATTTATATACCAATGATACATATCCCTTCATTTTTTTCAGATATGTTAGGTCAAGATGCTTCTTATGCACTTTGTATTCGTTGGAATGTTTTAAGAAAATTTTGCATTTCTGATCTTGAATGCTAATTAGATGGATGTGGTATTTGAACATTTTTTTTCATCAGGTGTATGATCGATGAGATTACTATCTGCAGTTTTTGTATTGAATCCTTTTTTTAAGGGTTAGATGAATAATTTAGTGTAGCATAAGAAGTTCTTCGTAACAAATCTCGCATTGCTTCGTTCTTTCTGCAGGTTCCCTTCTCATACTACCTCCGTTCCTTGCAAAGCAAAGCATTTTTTTTCTGGAGTCAAACAATGTGAAGTTTGACCAAGTACATAGAGAAAAACTACCAACAATTATCATATTCTATAGATTCTATAGATATACTATGAAAATATATTTAATAATGTCTTGAATAATATTGATTTGACAGTATAGAGATTGATACTTCACATGATTTAACTTTCCACAAAATGTATATGCCTTCTTTTCAAAACAGATGTAGTATGTTTAAGATTGCATGCTTTCATATTTCCTCATTTGTTCATCATTTTGTGACGTTGTTGTCTGCCAAATGATATATTGTTGCCAGAGGGTAAATGTATTGACATGTTTGATTCAATTTCTTTATGGTGCTCACATGGTACGATTTCTGTATTGAGTTTACAGGTGTAATTTCAGCTTGTACACGATACAATTTCTGTTTAGTTCTTATAGCTAACATTTCAGCTCTTACGCCATAATTCTTCCTACACATGGCAGGTCATGATCGGTATATGTACGTCAAGATTATTTACAGCCCGATAATATAAGGCGGAAAGGTAGGGCAGAGAGAAGAATTACTCACTGCAAGCATGATAAAGGTAAAAAGCTTATTTGCACGCATCGTGAACTTCAGTTTCATTTGCATTTCTGCCATGGTCCAGTGTCAATTTTCCTCCTAATTAGCTACCCTGTATAGTATAGATGCTAGAAACTTGGACCATGTCTTGTTTCTATTGTTATCACAAAATATAAAGTAATGGAATGCTGATGTTTTGGAACCTGCAATGACTTAACATCTTGGCAGATTAATCCTCGTCGTGCTATTCATATGGGGCGTGGATCATCCTTTTCTTCAATTTTCCCCATCCTTTGAAGCTTCATATTATGTGCTCTTACTCTTAGTATCCTAAATATGTATATTTCTGGAGATCTCAACAGGAACTTTGTTGTTCTTCTCAAAGCATATGCATGCAGATGCAGTAGATGGTACTGCCTCAATTAGATTTTTGTATCTATCTACAGGTAGCCTGTACAAGTTGTGTTTCTGTTAAAGTACCAATGCACATTTTGTTGCGGACTCTTTTTCTCTGAAGAGGTTGCGAATATCTTTAGTAAACAGTTTTTAGTTATACGCTGCCATTGGTAACGAGATTACTATCTGCAGTTTTTGTATTGAATCCTTTTTTTAAGGGTTAGATGAATAATTTAGTGTAGCATAAGAAGTTCTTCGTAACAAATCTCGCATTGCTTCGTTCTTTCTGCAGGTTCCCTTCTCATACTACCTCCGTTCCTTGCAAAGCAAAGCATTTTTTTTCTGGAGTCAAACAATGTGAAGTTTGACCAAGTACATAGAGAAAAACTACCAACAATTATCATATTCTATAGATTCTATAGATATACTATGAAAATATATTTAATAATGTCTTGAATAATATTGATTTGACAGTATAGAGATTGATACTTCACATGATTTAACTTTCCACAAAATGTATATGCCTTCTTTTCAAAACAGATGTAGTATGTTTAAGATTGCATGCTTTCATATTTCCTCATTTGTTCATCATTTTGTGACGTTGTTGTCTGCCAAATGATATATTGTTGCCAGAGGGTAAATGTATTGACATGTTTGATTCAATTTCTTTATGGTGCTCACATGGTACGATTTCTGTATTGAGTTTACAGGTGTAATTTCAGCTTGTACACGATACAATTTCTGTTTAGTTCTTATAGCTAACATTTCAGCTCTTACGCCATAATTCTTCCTACACATGGCAGGTCATGATCGGTATATGTACGTCAAGATTATTTACAGCCCGATAATATAAGGCGGAAAGGTAGGGCAGAGAGAAGAATTACTCACTGCAAGCATGATAAAGGTAAAAAGCTTATTTGCACGCATCGTGAACTTCAGTTTCATTTGCATTTCTGCCATGGTCCAGTGTCAATTTTCCTCCTAATTAGCTACCCTGTATAGTATAGATGCTAGAAACTTGGACCATGTCTTGTTTCTATTGTTATCACAAAATATAAAGTAATGGAATGCTGATGTTTTGGAACCTGCAATGACTTAACATCTTGGCAGATTAATCCTCGTCGTGCTATTCATATGGGGCGTGGATCATCCTTTTCTTCAATTTTCCCCATCCTTTGAAGCTTCATATTATGTGCTCTTACTCTTAGTATCCTAAATATGTATATTTCTGGAGATCTCAACAGGAACTTTGTTGTTCTTCTCAAAGCATATGCATGCAGATGCAGTAGATGGTACTGCCTCAATTAGATTTTTGTATCTATCTACAGGTAGCCTGTACAAGTTGTGTTTCTGTTAAAGTACCAATGCACATTTTGTTGCCGACTCTTTTTCTCTGAAGAGGTTGCGAATATCTTTAGTAAACAGTTTTTAGTTATACGCTGCCATTGGTAACGAGTTCCCGTGGATTTTGTCTTGAACTTTTGATCGCATTCTGTTAATCATGTTGTTACTGTAATTCTTCATGGCATTTTATGCGACTCCAGCAGGCCTTTGTCACTGCAAATTGCACCTAGACTGTAGCAATGATGTGCTTACTTCTTTTTCCAGTAAAGAATATGATAACCATAGTACGTCATTTCGAAGAGACAACGGAAAAAAAATCTTGACATTCCCCTAGAACTACATTACTACAGTGAAAAAATTGCAGAAAACCGAGCAGGTGGTGAATAATCAGTCACCTACCTCGCTAGCTAGGCGAGAACTTTTTGTTTTGAAGTAACCGTGTGTAACATCCCAAGTCTGAAAAATAGCCCTTAGAATGTTTGCTTTCTTGTTTATTAAAGTTTTGCATCATGTCATCATATTGTTTTCATGTTGATTGCAATTGTTTTGTTTGTTTTCCATTTGTTTCCCTCTGTTTTCAGTTGTTTTCCAACTGTTTTCAATTGTTTTCCTTTGTTTTCTATTTGAATTTCAAACCAAAATTCAAACCCTTTGTTTCATCCTTGTGATGTTACAATTTCTAAAAAGATATTTCAAAATAAAACAATTATTTGTTTCCATTAAAGTGTGATTCCAAACTATTGTTTTATTTCTATAAAAATGCATCCAATAACCAAACCCTTTTCAAATTCAATTTGTTTTCCATTTGAATTGCCAAACCAACATCCAATTAGTTGTTTCCAAATAAAAACCATAATTGTTTCCAATTAATTCCATAATGTTTCAACTATTAAAATGATGGTTTTAATCAGTCAATTAATTCTATTTCAATCCAATTTCAAATACAAATATCATTTTCAAACTCAACTCAAATATTAAATCAGCACCCAATGTATATACCTGAAAATCACCACACATTTATAATCACTTAATCAATTTAATTAATAGGGTTTTCTCCTATTAAAGTTGTTGATTCACATATCAATCAATTAATATTGTTTCCAATCAAAATCAAATAAAAAAAATGCAAACATCAACATATTTTAAACATTTTGTAAAACAAAGTGGGCACTTTGGTGCTGTTACCAAAAACTAATTTGTACAAACAATTTCCCTAATTTTCTAACCATAAAACTCATTCATCTCTTTCCTTTTCAAAGCTACAAAAAAAACAGTACAAAAAAAAAAAAAATAACAAAAGAGAGGGAGAGAGCACAACAGCCCATCTCTCCCCCTTGGCCCAACTTCTCTTTCTGGCCCACCTCCTTCTCCCTGTCCTTTCTCCCACCTCTGTCGCTGTCATCATCTGTACGAGCCCCTTCTGAACCACTCGATCCCCCCCAAACCCCTCCGATCCTTTGCCGTACGCAACTCAGGCCACGATAAAACCCCACCTCTGCCCCTCAACCCTAGTTCCTCCTTCCCATCGCCGCCAACTTCTCTCCCTCTTCCCCAAGCCCCCTGCTTTCCTCTGTAAAACAATCCACGGCGATCTCTGCACCCAACTGAACACCCCATGGCCGCCACCTCCTCACCTCGTCGCCGTCACCACGTCCACCTCGAGGAGCACATGAGTGCGGGAATGGACTCGCGGATGTCCCCTCTTCCGCCCCGCCTCATCACCGCTTGCTGGGACGCACCACGGCGGCCGCGCCGTCGCCGTCTTTCTCCCGCCGTTTTCTGCTCGACGACGACTACTGCAGGTGAGCTCGCCCTCTGCCCCTCCTCCTCTCTGCTTCCTTGGCGCGCACGGGCACCCAGCACCGCACTCAGAAGCCACGCCACGGCCGCGACCACCCACGTCTCTGCACGCAGTCCCCACGAGCACCCCGAGCCTTTCCTCGCCGGCGGCAGTCGCTAGTCTGACGGAAGTTCAGGCCAACTGAACTTCGAAGTTCAGTTAAGCCGCAGCTATTCCCTTAAAACCCTCTCCTGTTCCTTTCTGTCACCATACGATCGCTCACCTCACTGGCCTCGTTCCCCTAGCGCGCAGCGGGCGCCCGCGGTTCGAACCCCAGGGAGCGCACCCCCCCTTTTTCTTTTCCACAGCGCGCGCGCACCCCTGGGCCCAGCAGTCATCCACCCCCACTGCCACCTCCCCACGCACACGCCCGCGTGGCTGCCACGCTGGGCTTGGCCCACGGGTCAGTGGCACGAGCTAGCTCACCCCTGCGTGACAGAAACCCTAGGGACTAGATTGAACTCTCTGTTTTCTTTTAAGTCCTCAGAAAATAACAGTTTGGTCCCTGATTTTCAAACCCTAATAACTTTGGTTTTATAATTCCAAATTACAACAATAAAATATGTGCACTAATCTAAATTAAATTCTCTATCTTTTGGTAACTTTTGTTTCCTGTTTTGAAATTTCAAAATGTATTTAAAACTCAAATTTGAATAACTCAAATGTAATTTGCAATAACTCATAAGAAATTCATACCATTTCCAAATAATTCAAATAAAATATGTTTTTCACACCATTTTGAATACTCTATTCAAATATAATTTTTGTTTCCTGGTTTGAACAATTTAAATTGCCCAAATCCTTTAAATCTTGTTTATTGCAATTAAAAATTGTTTAATATTGTTTACTTCATAATAAATTCATCCTAATTCCAATTTCAATATTTGAAACATGTAATCCAACTAAAATCTTGTTTTCTTTTCAAATATAAACTTTGTTATCTATTTTGAACAATTTAACTTGATGAAAACAATAATTGTTTGTGTGACATGTCCAAGTAACCAAAACTTTCCAAAATTAACAAATCATTTTCCAAACTTGTTTTATTCCTTTTCCTTTGCATCTATCATTGTTATTTTGTTGTTATCTTGTCATCATCATGCAAGCATCATGTTTAACCACTTACACTTGTTAATCAAATGTAGATCATTGCTTCCACCTTAACCATTTGCATCCATATGCAATTCACATTGCATATGGGTCCAATTAAATTGTGTTATATTGTCAAGTAGTTTATTCTGATGCATCTATTAACATGACATGCATCATCCCATGTTTGAGCACCTATGCCATGATATTGATTGTTTATCTTTCTGCAATGCTTGTTTGCTTCTTCCCGGATAAACGACGACGTTGAGACCGACGATACTTACGACATCCCTTCTAAGGAGTTAGCTCAGTACCAGGCTACTGGGTTTTGCAGGCAAGTTATCACTCACATGAACCATCGTGTTCCTTTCAACATTGATTACCGATACTTTCCGTTGTTCTTTTCTGCTAGCCTTAGTAGTAGTTGTTTCTGTTACGAACCTATCACATGAATCCCTTAACCCTGATGTTGCCTCACCTCCATACCTATAACCATTGTTTGAGCCCGTGTCTTACTAGCATGCTTAGGTTGTTTTGCTCGAGTCTGTTACCCGTTACCTTCTGTTACTATTTCTATTACGTTGTGGGGGCTCGATGTTTAATCAATCAATCATGCTAATGTTACTATTAATAATAAATTTGATGATAAGGCACCGGCAGGAGGCCCATGAGAGGTTTTGGAGCCTGCTAGTGTCGACCCTAATAGGAAAAGGGTCTTGTCTACCGATCCATGATGAGCGCACTACCCGCATTTGGGAAGCGAGTATGGGCGCCCCCCTCAACTTGACCTGATTCGCATCTCGTCCAAATCGCCTCATTTAGTTCGTGTTTTCCATTTGCCGCATCATGTTTTTGCGAGCCCAGGCCAGGGTGGAACTTTCGTAGTCGGCATATAGGGGGACACGTTCTTAGAGTGCTATGAGGGTCCATTTTCTTCTGGGCTCGATTAGCCGTGCGCCCAAGGTTCTTTGGGCTTGATGCGAAGAATGGTTGGTTGTGTTGAGTGCCCCGCTTGGTGGGAGGCGTCCCATCTGGCGGGATATTCATGAGTGTACGGCCAAATTGGTGCAACCCTGCAGGGATAATCTTCTCGAGAAGCCGTGTTTTCCGCGGTTATGGATTACTTGGTGAAAGTACTGGCTAACAAGTACTCAGGACAACTCAAACATAATGATCAAACATGCTACACCCAATGGTTAATAACTTGACTAGTAATAGGTTGATGACACAATAACTTGATTCACCTTTAATACAACTGTGTGAGTTATCCTCGGATTGCTTCTTTGGATAAGGGGCGAGATCCAGGATGGGTTTGTTTGAAGTTATCTTTCAGTTGGTTACAATCCTCGATCTTATCTCCTTTCTGATAGCCGGAAGTGGTAGAATCTCTGTAGTTGGTTAGCGCAGCCAGTTGCAGCATCTTTTATATCCTCTTTCCTCCGTTGAACCCAAGGCATCTGTGCTTGGTGTTGACGGGTTACACTTTGGTGAACTGTGAGTCTTGCTTGCCAGTACGTTTATGTACTGACCCCTTTGGGGCTGTGGTTTACGCAGACGACGTTTCCGAGGATCTACATGGTGGCTACTACGTGGAGTATGACGAGACTGCTGACGAGTAGATAGCGGACCCGGGCAGGATCCGAGACTTCGTGGATGGGCTCCGTCTTTTCGTTTCCGGCCTCTTAGGCCTATTTGGTTCTTGTCTGTACTCAGACATGTTGAATGCTTCCGCTGTATTGCAATGATGTATTGTTGGGACATGTGTCCTCTGAATGATTGTATTTGCTATCTCTGCTCTAATGAGAGCCATTTGCAAGTTATTTCAATCTTTTGTGTCGTAGAGATCTGTTGTGATATCACTTGTTAAACGCCGTTGACGTACCATGTGTGTATGGTTGAAGTACGTCGACGGAAGTGCCTTTGATCTCTAGTGGATAGTTTACATCGACGATGGAATAGCAGGGCTTGTGTTGTCGCGCATAAGCGCAGGCCTACCAGGAAGCTGGGACGTGGGAGCAGTTATGCCCCATAATCCAAGCATCTGCTATCCAGTTCGTACGGTGAGTATCCCCTAGAAATCAGGGTGCGACAAATGGTATCAGAGCCTGTCTGCCTGTAGGATTCCTTTTTACTGGTCGCAGTTGAGTCTAGAAACTATTTTGTAGCTATATAGGAACAAAATGAAACGTGAGAGTAGGAATTCTGTTCTTTTTCTTCTTTCCCCACCCTCCCTCCCTTTTCTGGTAAGGAAGTGCAACGTTGATTTCTCCCTTCTCATCTAAACTTTCAATTTAGGATTTCACGTATTCTGGTTTCACTAGGATGGTTATATCTACTAGACCATAGGAATGGAGGTGGTTGTGACATGATTTATCATGTTGCCTACTCATAATTGAGAACGGAGGCGTGTAAGCCCCGGAAACGGATCCTCTATTCCTTAAGCAGTAGATATTGATCCTTTAGAAGCCCGGATGGGTTTTCCGTAGTACCTCAGGAGTTTTGATCTCGTTTTCCCGGTGTTGCTTCGTTATCCTGTTCGTTTAAACATCCTTTTCGTCCGTTCAAATCTTGTTGTTGTTTTCCACTTCAAATCTTTTACCGGCGTCTAATCAAAACTTCCTAGTAAACTCTTATCCAGTTAAGGTGCTAGTTGATACCGGAGCATCACATTCCTTTGTGTCAACAATCTTTTCCAAAACATACAACCCAAATTCTGGTTTCACTAAGCAATCAAATCTTTGTTCACTCTCCGGAATCTCAAATGTTGACTTCCAACATAAGTAAGAACAATCCAATTCTAATGGGAGGCCACATATTCCTCGTTACTCTCATGTTGCTGATTCTGACATTGATCTCATTCTTGGTGTTGGATTAATGTCAATAACTCTGTTCCACCCTTATTACAGATAGTCTATTCTACAAAGGCATCAAATTCTATCCAGCTATACACCCTTGATGCAAAAATCTCTCCCCTTTTACATGAAAATGTTCCGGTGGTTTGCAAATTCCCTGACGTCTATCCAAGGTGCACGATGTGTTTCACGTGACACAACTCAAGAGGATCTTCCCAAGAAGTTTCCGTACCTTTTCTTTTCTCAGTAGGAATCTCGGGGCGCGATTCCTTCAAGGGGGGGCGTTTTGTAACATCCCAAGTCTGAAAAATAGCCCTTAGAATGTTTGCTTTCTTGTTTATTAAAGTTTTGCATCATGTCATCATATTGTTTTCATGTTGATTGCAATTGTTTTGTTTGTTTTCCATTTGTTTCCCTCTGTTTTCAGTTGTTTTCCAACTGTTTTCAATTGTTTTCCTTTGTTTTCTATTTGAATTTCAAACCAAAATTCAAACCCTTTGTTTCATCCTTGTGATGTTACAATTTCTAAAAAGATATTTCAAAATAAAACAATTATTTGTTTCCATTAAAGTGTGATTCCAAACTATTGTTTTATTTCTATAAAAATGCATCCAATAACCAAACCCTTTTCAAATTCAATTTGTTTTCCATTTGAATTGCCAAACCAACATCCAATTAGTTGTTTCCAAATAAAAACCATAATTGTTTCCAATTAATTCCATAATGTTTCAACTATTAAAATGATGGTTTTAATCAGTCAATTAATTCTATTTCAATCCAATTTCAAATACAAATATCATTTTCAAACTCAACTCAAATATTAAATCAGCACCCAATGTATATACCTGAAAATCACCACACATTTATAATCACTTAATCAATTTAATTAATAGGGTTTTCTCCTATTAAAGTTGTTGATTCACATATCAATCAATTAATATTGTTTCCAATCAAAATCAAATAAAAAAAATGCAAACATCAACATATTTTAAACATTTTGTAAAACAAAGTGGGCACTTTGGTGCTGTTACCAAAAACTAATTTGTACAAACAATTTCCCTAATTTTCTAACCATAAAACTCATTCATCTCTTTCCTTTTCAAAGCTACAAAAAAAACAGTACAAAAAAAAAAAAAATAACAAAAGAGAGGGAGAGAGCACAACAGCCCATCTCTCCCCCTTGGCCCAACTTCTCTTTCTGGCCCACCTCCTTCTCCCTGTCCTTTCTCCCACCTCTGTCGCTGTCATCATCTGTACGAGCCCCTTCTGAACCACTCGATCCCCCCCAAACCCCTCCGATCCTTTGCCGTACGCAACTCAGGCCACGATAAAACCCCACCTCTGCCCCTCAACCCTAGTTCCTCCTTCCCATCGCCGCCAACTTCTCTCCCTCTTCCCCAAGCCCCCTGCTTTCCTCTGTAAAACAATCCACGGCGATCTCTGCACCCAACTGAACACCCCATGGCCGCCACCTCCTCACCTCGTCGCCGTCACCACGTCCACCTCGAGGAGCACATGAGTGCGGGAATGGACTCGCGGATGTCCCCTCTTCCGCCCCGCCTCATCACCGCTTGCTGGGACGCACCACGGCGGCCGCGCCGTCGCCGTCTTTCTCCCGCCGTTTTCTGCTCGACGACGACTACTGCAGGTGAGCTCGCCCTCTGCCCCTCCTCCTCTCTGCTTCCTTGGCGCGCACGGGCACCCAGCACCGCACTCAGAAGCCACGCCACGGCCGCGACCACCCACGTCTCTGCACGCAGTCCCCACGAGCACCCCGAGCCTTTCCTCGCCGGCGGCAGTCGCTAGTCTGACGGAAGTTCAGGCCAACTGAACTTCGAAGTTCAGTTAAGCCGCAGCTATTCCCTTAAAACCCTCTCCTGTTCCTTTCTGTCACCATACGATCGCTCACCTCACTGGCCTCGTTCCCCTAGCGCGCAGCGGGCGCCCGCGGTTCGAACCCCAGGGAGCGCACCCCCCCTTTTTCTTTTCCACAGCGCGCGCGCACCCCTGGGCCCAGCAGTCATCCACCCCCACTGCCACCTCCCCACGCACACGCCCGCGTGGCTGCCACGCTGGGCTTGGCCCACGGGTCAGTGGCACGAGCTAGCTCACCCCTGCGTGACAGAAACCCTAGGGACTAGATTGAACTCTCTGTTTTCTTTTAAGTCCTCAGAAAATAACAGTTTGGTCCCTGATTTTCAAACCCTAATAACTTTGGTTTTATAATTCCAAATTACAACAATAAAATATGTGCACTAATCTAAATTAAATTCTCTATCTTTTGGTAACTTTTGTTTCCTGTTTTGAAATTTCAAAATGTATTTAAAACTCAAATTTGAATAACTCAAATGTAATTTGCAATAACTCATAAGAAATTCATACCATTTCCAAATAATTCAAATAAAATATGTTTTTCACACCATTTTGAATACTCTATTCAAATATAATTTTTGTTTCCTGGTTTGAACAATTTAAATTGCCCAAATCCTTTAAATCTTGTTTATTGCAATTAAAAATTGTTTAATATTGTTTACTTCATAATAAATTCATCCTAATTCCAATTTCAATATTTGAAACATGTAATCCAACTAAAATCTTGTTTTCTTTTCAAATATAAACTTTGTTATCTATTTTGAACAATTTAACTTGATGAAAACAATAATTGTTTGTGTGACATGTCTAAGTAACCAAAACTTTCCAAAATTAACAAATCATTTTCCAAACTTGTTTTATTCCTTTTCCTTTGCATCTATCATTGTTATTTTGTTGTTATCTTGTCATCATCATGCAAGCATCATGTTTAACCACTTACACTTGTTAATCAAATGTAGATCATTGCTTCCACCTTAACCATTTGCATCCATATGCAATTCACATTGCATATGGGTCCAATTAAATTGTGTTATATTGTCAAGTAGTTTATTCTGATGCATCTATTAACATGACATGCATCATCCCATGTTTGAGCACCTATGCCATGATATTGATTGTTTATCTTTCTGCAATGCTTGTTTGCTTCTTCCCGGATAAACGACGACGTTGAGACCGACGATACTTACGACATCCCTTCTAAGGAGTTAGCTCAGTACCAGGCTACTGGGTTTTGCAGGCAAGTTATCACTCACATGAACCATCGTGTTCCTTTCAACATTGATTACCGATACTTTCCGTTGTTCTTTTCTGCTAGCCTTAGTAGTAGTTGTTTCTGTTACGAACCTATCACATGAATCCCTTAACCCTGATGTTGCCTCACCTCCATACCTATAACCATTGTTTGAGCCCGTGTCTTACTAGCATGCTTAGGTTGTTTTGCTCGAGTCTGTTACCCGTTACCTTCTGTTACTATTTCTATTACGTTGTGGGGGCTCGATGTTTAATCAATCAATCATGCTAATGTTACTATTAATAATAAATTTGATGATAAGGCACCGGCAGGAGGCCCATGAGAGGTTTTGGAGCCTGCTAGTGTCGACCCTAATAGGAAAAGGGTCTTGTCTACCGATCCATGATGAGCGCACTACCCGCATTTGGGAAGCGAGTATGGGCGCCCCCCTCAACTTGACCTGATTCGCATCTCGTCCAAATCGCCTCATTTAGTTCGTGTTTTCCATTTGCCGCATCATGTTTTTGCGAGCCCAGGCCAGGGTGGAACTTTCGTAGTCGGCATATAGGGGGACACGTTCTTAGAGTGCTATGAGGGTCCATTTTCTTCTGGGCTCGATTAGCCGTGCGCCCAAGGTTCTTTGGGCTTGATGCGAAGAATGGTTGGTTGTGTTGAGTGCCCCGCTTGGTGGGAGGCGTCCCATCTGGCGGGATATTCATGAGTGTACGGCCAAATTGGTGCAACCCTGCAGGGATAATCTTCTCGAGAAGCCGTGTTTTCCGCGGTTATGGATTACTTGGTGAAAGTACTGGCTAACAAGTACTCAGGACAACTCAAACATAATGATCAAACATGCTACACCCAATGGTTAATAACTTGACTAGTAATAGGTTGATGACACAATAACTTGATTCACCTTTAATACAACTGTGTGAGTTATCCTCGGATTGCTTCTTTGGATAAGGGGCGAGATCCAGGATGGGTTTGTTTGAAGTTATCTTTCAGTTGGTTACAATCCTCGATCTTATCTCCTTTCTGATAGCCGGAAGTGGTAGAATCTCTGTAGTTGGTTAGCGCAGCCAGTTGCAGCATCTTTTATATCCTCTTTCCTCCGTTGAACCCAAGGCATCTGTGCTTGGTGTTGACGGGTTACACTTTGGTGAACTGTGAGTCTTGCTTGCCAGTACGTTTATGTACTGACCCCTTTGGGGCTGTGGTTTACGCAGACGACGTTTCCGAGGATCTACATGGTGGCTACTACGTGGAGTATGACGAGACTGCTGACGAGTAGATAGCGGACCCGGGCAGGATCCGAGACTTCGTGGATGGGCTCCGTCTTTTCGTTTCCGGCCTCTTAGGCCTATTTGGTTCTTGTCTGTACTCAGACATGTTGAATGCTTCCGCTGTATTGCAATGATGTATTGTTGGGACATGTGTCCTCTGAATGATTGTATTTGCTATCTCTGCTCTAATGAGAGCCATTTGCAAGTTATTTCAATCTTTTGTGTCGTAGAGATCTGTTGTGATATCACTTGTTAAACGCCGTTGACGTACCATGTGTGTATGGTTGAAGTACGTCGACGGAAGTGCCTTTGATCTCTAGTGGATAGTTTACATCGACGATGGAATAGCAGGGCTTGTGTTGTCGCGCATAAGCGCAGGCCTACCAGGAAGCTGGGACGTGGGAGCAGTTATGCCCCATAATCCAAGCATCTGCTATCCAGTTCGTACGGTGAGTATCCCCTAGAAATCAGGGTGCGACACCGTGTATTTCATTCATGTTAAAAACGAGTTACAAAGAGTTCTCACGGAAAGACAGACGACTGCCCTGGAAAATTGCAGAAAGAACCGCGCCCTTGGGATCCCGACACTGTCAGCCATCGACCACCACCAGCGCTCCGACCTTGGAATCCCTGCACACATCGGCACTATCGGTCACCGACCACCACCAGCGCGCTGAGATGCCCGTCGGCAGAAGAGCAGCAAGACCTCCATCGTCGCTAGAACCGAAAAAGCATGAGCCGAAAATAAGTCCCGTGGGCAAGACACATTTCGATGTGGCATGTCAGCCGGGGATCTTCCCCGTGCCTTTCCGGCCCCAGATCCGCCATCTCCCATCAATGAAGTCGAGAGAACACGCCAGATCTGTCACCCACTGTAACATCCTAAGTCTGAAAAATAGCCTTTAGAATGTTTGCTCTCTGTTATTTTATGTTTTGCATCATGGCATCATGTTGATTGCAATTGTTTTGTTTGTTTTCCATTTGTTTTTCTCTGTTTTCATTTGTTTTCCAACTGTTTTCCTTTGTTTTCTGTTTGAATTTCAACTCAAATTTCAAACCCTTTGTTTTATCCTTGTGATGTTACAATTTCCAAAGTGAGAGTTCAAATAAAAACAACCAAATTGCTTTCATTTTATTCCATGTTGATCACTTATTAAATTGTTGGTTTTAATCAAACAAGTAATTCAATCAATTAATTCCCAATTGTTTCCAAATTCAAAGCAATCACAAAACAGCACCAAATGTGAAAGTTATAAAAGTAACAACCAAATTATAATCATTTGTTATATGTTAATCAATAGGGGTCACCCTAAATAAAACATTGTTTTCATTAATAATTCATTAATTAACAAGTTATTCAAATTCCCATCAAAAACCTTCAAACAGCACCATTTTTCAAATTATGAAATTACCCAAAACAAAATACACTCTTTTGTTTCCAATTATTTGCCATGTTTGATCAACAAATAAAATGGTGGTTTTGATTCAAGAAAACAATTCTAAATGGCATTCAATTTCAAATCAAAGCATCAAAAAAGCAACCAAATTGAATTTATGCAAATTATACCACAATCCAAATCAATTGTTTGTAATAAATCAATAGGGTTCCAACTACTTAAACCTTTTGTTTTCCATATTTCTTTCAAAACCCAACTTAACTCAAATTTAAACCATTGTTGTAAACAGCAAGTATTTGAAATATTTGTAAAACAAAACTTGGCATTGTTTACTGTTGACCCAAACAGCTCACCCTAATTTTTCTAACATTTTAGCTAACTCCAAAATTACCTTTTTCTTCCAAATAGTTTTGCTGCAAAAAAAAAGAAAAGCAAAGTAATAAAAAGAAATCTGTTAGAGGGGGGGAGAAAACTAAGCCAGCCCAGCCCATTTTCCATTTGGCCCAGTACCCCTTCACCCCTGTCGCTGTCGTCCTCCTCGAGGTGATGTCACCTCTGTACGTCTCCCCCTCAACCACCCGATCGAGCGCCCCCCTCTTGGATGACCTCCGTACCATGCCTCTCCCCCCCTTAAGTATCCCTCTGCCCTAGACTCGAACCCTAGACCCTAGCACCACCCTCCATCGCCGCCGTCTCACCTCTCTCCCTCCCCCAAGTCCTCTGTTTTCCTCTGAAACCTGCAGCCACCGCACCACCCACTCACCGTCAGAACTCACCGCCACCTCCGATCGCCGGCCACCGCGAGGCTCATCCGGTAGCGGGAATGGAACCGCGGAGTGGTCCTGCACCTCACCGTGCCCTCGCCGCTTGCCGGGAGACACCGCAGCGGCCGCGCCGTCGCCGGAGAGGTGCATCGCTGCCACTGCCCGTCGGCAGTCGTCGACGACCACAGCAGGTGATCGCCACTGTCCCGTACCCCTCTCGGTCCTCTCCCCTCGCCCCCCCTCCTCCCTCTGCACCCACACGGCAGCACACCACAGCACAGCGGCCACAGCCGCCCCGGCGAGCCTCGCCGTCGTCGCCGTTCTGCTACCGGATCCGTGCGCTGTCTGTTCTTTCAGTCGTCAGTTCGTCAGTTATGTGCAGGCCACGAGCAACAGCATAACCTTCCCCGCTACTCTATCTGTCAACAACACAGAGCAGCAGCCGCAGTGGCTATCACCCTTGCGCGCACAGCCAGAGGGCTCGGGTTCGAATCCCATCCAGCGCGCAACACCCCAACTTTTTTTCCATCTTTTTTCCAGGCCCAACAACTTCACAGATTCACCAACAAGTCCCTGCTAATTATTTTCTTAACCCCTGTAATTTATTTCTAAATCCCTAGAGGTAATAAAAAATGGCAGATTGCACCCTATAATTCTAAAATGCATAACAAATTCATCTTAACTCCAATTTTGACTTTTTAAATATGTTTTCTGTCCCAAATTAAATGTTCTATCCAAATATAAAGTTTGTTTACTGTTTTGAATATTTAAAATTGGTGAAACATTTGAAAACTTGTCAAATTCACTTAAAATTGCAAAATTCATAACTTGGGCATAAAAATTCCAAATTTCACAAACCAAATATGTTTTCCAATCAATTTTTCATGTACTTTCCAAATATAAATTTTGTTTGCTGTTTTGAATAATTTAAATTGCTGAAAACAACTGTTTCTTGTTTATTGCATTTAAAATTGCCAAAATAATAACTTGCTCATTTTAAATCCAATTTCCACAAATGAAATATATTTTCCATGCAAAATTAAACCACCTTTCCAAATATAAATTTTGTTTCATGTTTTGAATAATTAAAAGTGGTTAAATAATTTAAATCTTATTTAATTCATTTAATATTGTTAAATTTATAACTTGATCAAAACAAATTCTTTTGGGGCATATAAAATATGTTTTCAAACCACAAAAGTATAAACTTTTCAAATATGAATCTCACTTAATGTTTTGAACAAATAAAAATTCATTTAAGTTCATGTTTGAATTGAATTCATTTAATTCTTGCTTAACCTTGTTTAATTCATAAATAATTTATTTGAAATCCTTTTTCAACAAGTGAAACATGCAATCCACCCAAAATTGTGTGTTCTTATCAAATATAAACTTTGTTACCTATTTTGAACAATTAAACTTGATGAAAACAACAAATGCTTGTGTGACACCTTTAAGTAACCAAAATTCCAACACTTAATAAATGAATTTCTAAACTTGGTAAACCTTATTTCTATTTGATTCTATTGCTGTTATTTTGTTGTTTTCCTCATCCATGCATCATGCTAATTCACTTACACAATTTGATTAGTTGTAAAACAATTAATTCCACCATAATTCATGGGCTTTTAAGGTGCAACTCAAATTGCATGTGAGTCCATTTAATCCTGTTTCTATCTTGTCAACTAGTTTATTTCTATGCATCAATTAAATGGTCATGCATCATCCCCTGATTGTGCACTATGCCATGTTATTGATTGTTTATCTTTCTGCCTTGTTTGTTTGCTTCTTCCCGGATATACGACGACGTTGAGACCGACGATACTTACGACACCCCTTCTAAGGAGTTAGCTCAGTACCAGGCTACTGGGTTTGCAGGCAAGTTATCACTCACATGAACCACTGTGTTCCTTTCAACCTTGGTTACCGATACTTTCCGTTGTTCTTTCCTGCTAGCCTTAGTAGTAGTTGTTTCTGTTACGAACCCATCACATGAATCCCTTAACCTTGATATTGCCTCACCTCCACACCTATAACCATTGCTTGTGCCCGTGTCTTACTAGCATGCTTAGGTTGTTTTGCTCGAGTCTGTTACCCGTTACTTTCTGTTACTACTTCATTATGTTCTGGGGGCTCGATGTTTAATCAATCAATCATGCTAATGTTACTATTAATAATAAATTTGATGATAAGACACCGGCAGGAGGCCCTTTGTGGTTTTGAGGCCTGCTAGTGTCGACCCTAATAGGAAAAGGGTGTTGTCTACTGATCCATGATGAGCGCACTAACCGCATGTGGGAAGCGAGTATGGGTGCCCCCCTCAATTTGACTCGATTCGCATCTCGTCCAAATCGCCTCATTTAGTTCGGGTTTTCCATTTGCTGCATGCATGATCTTGCGAGCCCTTGGTACCCGGGTGGAACTTTCGTAGTCGGCATATAGGGGGACACGGTCTTAGAGTGCTATGAGGGTCCCTTTTCTTCGGGGCTCGATTAGCCGTGCGCCCAAGGTTCTTTGGTCTTGATGCGAAGAAGAGTTGAGTTGTGTTGAGTGCCCCGCTTGGTGGAAGGGCCTTTCCATCTGGCGGGTTATTCATGCGTGTACGGCCAAATTGGTGCAACCCTGCAGAGATAATCTTCTCGAGAAGCCGTGTTTTCCGCGGTTATGGATTACTTGGTGAAAGTACTGGCTAACAAGTACTCAGGACAACTTAAACATAATGATCAAACATGTTACACCCAATGATTAATAACTTGACTAGTAATAGGCTGATGGCACAATAACTTGATTCACCTTTATTACAACTGTGTGAGTTATCCTCGGATTGCTTCTTTGGATAAGGGGCGAGATCCAGGATGGGTTTGTTTGAAGTTATCTTTCAGTTGGTTACAATCCTCGATCTTATCTCCTTTCTGTTAGCCGGAAGTGGTAGAATCTCTGTAGTTGGTTAGCGCAGCCAGTTGCAGCATCTTTTATATCCCCTCTCTTCCGTTGAACCCAAAGCATCTCTGCTTGGTGTTGACGGGTTACACCTTGGTGAACTGTGAGTCTTGCTTGCTAGTACGTTTATGTACTGACCCCTTTGGGGCTGTGGTTTCCGCAGACCTACGTTTCCGAGGATCTACATGGTGGCTACTACGTGGAGTATGACGAGACTGCTGACGAGTAGATAGCGGACCCGGGCAGGATCCGAGACTTCGTGGATGGGCTCCGTCTGTTCGTTTCCGGCCTCTTAAGCCTATTTGGTTCTTGTCTGTACTCAGACATGTTGAATGCTTCCGCTGTGATGTAATGATGAATTGTTGGGACATGTGTCCTCTGAATGATTGTATTTGCTATCTCTGCTCTAATGAGAGCTATTTGCAACTTATTTCAATCTTTTGTGTCGTAGAGATCTGTTGTGATATCAGTTGTTCGACGCCGTTGACGTACCATGTGTGTATGGTTTGAAGTACGTCAATGGAAGTGTCCTGATTTCTATGGGATAGTTTACATCGACGGTGAACAGTAACGATTGGTTGTCACACATAAGTGTTGGCCTACTCGTAAGAGGACGCGGGTGCCGGTAAGCCCCGTAATCCAATCAAAATACTGTTCAGTTCGTACGGTGAGTATCCTCTAGAAGTCAGGGTGCGACAAATGGTATCAGAGCCTGTCTGCATGTAGGATCCCTTTTTACTGGTCGCAGTTGAGTCTAGAAACTATTTTTGTAGCTATATAGGAAAAATAAAACGTGAGAGTAGGAATTCTGTTCTTTTTCTCCTTTCCCCACCCTCCCTCCCTTTTCTGGTAAGGAAGTGCAACGTTGTTTTTCTATTCTCATCTAAACTTTCAAGTTAGGATTTCACGTATTCTGGTTTCTCTAGGATGGTTATATCTACTAGACTATAGGAATGGAGGTGGTTGTGACATGATTTATCATGTTGCCTACTCACGATTGAGAACGGAGGCGTGTAAGCCCCGGAAGCAAATCCTCTATTCCTTAAGCAGTAGATATTGATCCTTTAGAAGCCCGGATGGGTTTTCCGTAGTACCTCAGGAGTTTTGTTCTCGTTTTCCCGGTGTTGCTTCGTTATCCTGTTCTTCTCAACATCCTTTTCGTCCGTTCAAATCTTGTTGTTGTTTTCCACTTCAATTCTTCTACCGGCGTCTAATCAAAACTTCCCAAATATCAAGTCTATCTGGCCAGAAAGGTTGTTGTTATTGTTGTTGATTCCAGGCTATGAGAGCTGGCATTCCTATCACCTGGGGTTGTTTCGAGGAAGCATTTCTGAATCACCACATTCCAGATAGTCTATTCTCCAAATGAGTCAAATTCTATCCAGCTATACACCCTCAATACAAAACCTCTCCCTTTACTTGAAAATGTACCGGTGGTTTCCAAATTCCCTGATATCTTTCCAGAAGAGTTGCCAGGAATTCCTATTGTTCTGAACTTCCAGTTAAACTATCCAATGTGCACGATGTGTTTCACGTGTCACAGCTCAAGAAGATCTTCCCAAGAAGTATCCGGACCTTTTTTTTCTCAGTAGGAATCTCGGGGCGCGATTCCTTCAAGGGGGGGCGTTTTGTAACATCCCAAGTCTGAAAAATAGCCTTTAGAATGTTTGCTCTCTGTTATTTTATGTTTTGCATCATGGCATCATGTTGATTGCAATTGTTTTGTTTGTTTTCCATTTGTTTTTCTCTGTTTTCATTTGTTTTCCAACTGTTTTCCTTTGTTTTCCTTTGTTTTCTGTTTGAATTTCAACTCAAATTTCAAACCCTTTGTTTCATCCTTGTGATGTTACAATTTCCAAAGTGAGAGTTCAAATAAAAACAACCAAATTGCTTTCATTTTATTCCATGTTGATCACTTATTAAATTGTTGGTTTTAATCAAACAAGTAATTCAATCAATTAATTCCCAATTGTTTCCAAATTCAAAGCAATCACAAAACATCACCAAATGTGAAAGTTATAAAAGTAACAACCAAATTATAATCATTTGTTATATGTTAATCAATAGGGGTCACCCTAAATAAAACATTCTTTTCATTAATAATTCATTAATTAACAAGTTATTCAAATTCCCATCAAAAACCTTCAAACAGCACCATTTTTCAAATTATGAAATTACCCAAAACAAAATACACTCTTTTGTTTCCAATTATTTGCCATGTTTGATCAACAAATAAAATGGTGGTTTTGATTCAAGAAAACAATTCTAAATGGCATTCAATTTCAAATCAAAGCATCAAAAAAACAACCAAATTGAATTTATGCAAATTATACCACAATCCAAATCAATTGTTTGTAATAAATCAATAGGGTTCCAACTACTTAAACCTTTTGTTTTCCATATTTCTTTCAAAACCCAACTTAACTCAAATTTAAACCATTGTTGTAAACAGCAAGTATTTGAAATATTTGTAAAACAAAACTTGGCATTGTTTACTGTTGACCCAAACAGCTCACCCTAATTTTTCTAACATTTTTGCTAACTCCAAAATTACCTTTTTCTTCCAAATAGTTTTGCTGCAAAAAAAAAAAGAAAAGCAAAGTAATAAAAAGAAATCTGTTAGAGGGGGGAGAAAACTAAGCCAGCCCAGCCCATTTTCCATTTGGCCCAATACCCCTTCACCCCTGTCGCTGTCGTCCTCCTCGAGGTGATGTCACCTCTGTACGTCTCCCCCTCAACCACCCGATCGAGCGCCCCCCTCCTGGATGACCTCCGTACCATGCCTCTCCCCCCCTTAAGTATCCCTCTGCCCTAGACTCGAACCCTAGACCCTAGCACCAACCTCCATCGCCGCCGTCTCACCTCTCTCCCTCCCCCAAGTCCTCTGTTTTCCTCTGAAACCTGCAGCCACCGCACCACCCACTCACCGTCAGAACTCACCGCCACCTCCGATCGCCGGCCACCGCGAGGCTCATCCGGTAGCGGGAATGGAACCGCGGAGCGGTCCTGCACCTCACCGTGCCCTCGCCGCTTGCCGGGAGACACCGCAGCGGCCGTGCCGTCGCCGGAGAGGTGCATCGCTGCCACTGCCCGTCGGCAGTCGTCGACGACCACAGCAGGTGATCGCCACTGTCCCGTACCCCTCTCGGTCCTCTCCCCTCGCCTCCCTCCTCCCTCTGCACCCACACGTCAGCACACCACAGCACAGCGGCCACAGCCGCCCCGGCGAGCCTCGCCGTCGTCGCCGTTCTGCTACCGGATCCGTGCGCTGTCTGTTCTTTCAGTCGTCAGTTCGTCAGTTATGTGCAGGCCACGAGCAACAGCATAACCTTCCCCGCTACTCTATCTGTCAACAACACAGAGCAGCAGCCTCAGTGGCTATCACCCTTGCGCGCACAGCCAGAGGGCTCGGGTTCGAATCCCATCCAGCGCGCAACACCCCAACTTTTTTTCCATCTTTTTTCCAGGCCCAACAACTTCACAGATTCACCAACAAGTCCCTGCTAATTATTTTCTTAACCCCTGTAATTTATTTCTAAATCCCTAGAGGTAATAAAAAATGGCAGATTGCACCCTATAATTCTAAAATGCATAACAAATTCATCTTAACTCCAATTTTGACTTTTTAAATATGTTTTCTGTCCCAAATTAAATGTTCTATCCAAATATAAAGTTTGTTTACTGTTTTGAATATTTAAAATTGGTGAAACATTTGAAAACTTGTCAAATTCACTTAAAATTGCAAAATTCATAACTTGGGCATAAAAATTCCAAATTTCACAAACCAAATATGTTTTCCAATCAATTTTTCATGTAATTTCCAAATATAAATTTTGTTTGCTGTTTTGAATAATTTAAATTGCTGAAAACAACTGTTTCTTGTTTATTGCATTTAAAATTGCCAAAATAATAACTTGCTCATTTTAAATCCAATTTCCACAAATGAAATATGTTTTCCATGCAAAATTAAACCACCTTTCCAAATATAAATTTTGTTTCATGTTTTGAATAATTAAAAGTGGTTAAATAATTTAAATCTTATTTAATTCATTTAATATTGTTAAATTTATAACTTGATCAAAACAAATTCTTTTGGGGCATATAAAATATGTTTTCAAACCACAAAAGTATAAACTTTTCAAATATGAATCTCACTTAATGTTTTGAACAAATAAAAATTCATTTAAGTTCATGTTTGAATTGAATTCATTTAATTCTTGCTTAACCTTGTTTAATTCATAAATAATTTATTTGAAATCCTTTTTCAACAAGTGAAACATGCAATCCACCCAAAATTGTGTGTTCTTATCAAATATAAACTTTGTTACCTATTTTGAACAATTAAACTTGATGAAAACAACAAATGCTTGTGTGACACCTTTAAGTAACCAAAATTCCAACACTTAATAAATGAATTTCTAAACTTGGTAAACCTTATTTCTATTTGATTATATTGCTGTTATTTTGTTGTTTTCCTCATCCATGCATCATGCTAATTCACTTACACAATTTGATTAGTTGTAAAACAATTAATTCCACCATAATTCATGGGCTTTTCAGGTGCAACTCAAATTGCATGTGGGTCCATTTAATCCTGTTTCTATCTTGTCAACTAGTTTATTTCTATGCATCAATTAAATGGTCATGCATCATCCCCTGATTGTGCACTATGCCATGTTATTGATTGTTTATCTTTCTGCCTTGTTTGTTTGCTTCTTCCCGGATATACGACGACGTTGAGACCGACGATACTTACGACACCCCTTCTAAGTAGTTAGCTCAGTACCAGGCTACTGGGTTTGCAGGCAAGTTATCACTCACATGAACCACTGTGTTCCTTTCAATCTTGGTTACCGATACTTTCCGTTGTTCTTTCCTGCTAGCCTTAGTAGTAGTTGTTTCTGTTACGAACCCATCACATGAATCCCTTAACCTTGATATTGCCTCACCTCCACACCTATAACCATTGCTTGTGCCCGTGTCTTACTAGCATGCTTAGGTTGTTTTGCTCGAGTCTGTTACCCGTTACTTTCTGTTACTACTTCATTATGTTCTGGGGGCTCGATGTTTAATCAATCAATCATGCTAATGTTACTATTAATAATAAATTTGATGATAAGGCATCGGCAGGAGGCCCTTTGTGGTTTTGAGGCCTGCTAGTGTCGACCCTAATAGGAAAAGGGTCTTGTCTACTGATCCATGATGAGCGCACTAACCGCATGTGGGAAGCGAGTATGGGCGCTCCCCTCAATTTGACTCGATTCGCATCTCGTCCAAATCGCCTCATTTAGTTCGGGTTTTCCATTTGCTGCATGCATGATCTTGCGAGCCCTTGGTACCCGGGTGGAACTTTCGTAGTCGGCATATAGGGGGACACGGTCTTAGAGTGCTATGAGGGTCCCTTTTCTTCGGGGCTCGATTAGCCGTGCGCCCAAGGTTCTTTGGGCTTGATGCGAAGAAGAGTTGAGTTGTGTTGAGTGCCCCGCTTGGTGGAAGGGCCTTTCCATCTGGCGGGTTATTCATGCGTGTACGGCCAAATTGGTGCAACCCTGCAGGGATAATCTTCTCGAGAAGCCGTGTTTTCCGCGGTTATGGATTACTTGGTGAAAGTACTGGCTAACAAGTACTCAGGACAACTTAAACATAATGATCAAACATGTTACACCCAATGATTAATAACTTGACTAGTAATAGGCTGATGGCACAATAACTTGATTCACCTTTATTACAACTGTGTGAGTTATCCTCGGATTGCTTCTTTGGATAAGGGGCGAGATCCAGGATGGGTTTGTTTGAAGTTATCTTTCAGTTGGTTACAATCCTCGATCTTATCTCCTTTCTGTTAGCCGGAAGTGGTAGAATCTCTGTAGTTGGTTAGCGTAGCCAGTTGCAGCATCTTTTATATCCCCTCTCTTCCGTTGAACCCAAAGCATCTGTGCTTGGTGTTGACGGGTTACACCTTGGTGAACTGTGAGTCTTGCTTGCCAGTACGTTTATGTACTGACCCCTTTGGGGATGTGGTTTCCGCAGACCTACGTTTCCGAGGATCTACATGGTGGCTACTACGTGGAGTATGACGAGACTGCTGACGAGTAGATAGCGGACCCGGGCAGGATCCGAGACTTCGTGGATGGGCTCCGTCTGTTCGTTTCCGGCCTCTTAGGCCTATTTGGTTCTTGTCTGTACTCAGACATGTTGAATGCTTCCGCTGTGATGTAATGATGAATTGTTGGGACATGTGTCCTCTGAATGATTGTATTTGCTATCTCTGCTCTAATGAGAGCTATTTGCAACTTATTTCAATCTTTTGTGTCGTAGAGATCTGTTGTGATATCAGTTGTTCGACGCCGTTCACGTACCATGTGTGTATGGTTTGAAGTACGTCAATGGAAGTGTCCTGATTTCTATGGGATAGTTTACATCGACGGTGAATAGTAACGATTGGTTGTCACACATAAGTGTTGGCCTACTCGTAAGAGGACGCGGGTGCCGGTAAGCCCCGTAATCCAATCACAATACTGTTCAGTTCGTACGGTGAGTATCCTCTAGAAGTCAGGGTGCGACACCCACGAACCATCGTCCTTCCTTCAGGGTCGCCATCTTCAATTGCACGCCGGCACCAACACAACCACATGTAATAACCGCCGAACAACTCCTAGAAAAATCCTCTCTACTCTACCATGACGCTGGAGACAACGCCGAAGCAACAGGGACAAATCAGATCAGGAGGAAAGTAACATCTAATTGATTCGACGCACTACAGGAATGGCTCTATATGCCGACGGCCAAAACATGTGCCGACGGCCAAATGTCGGGCACCGTCGGCACAGGGGGTCAGAGCCCCAGCCTGCGCCAGAGGCCGTCGGCACAAATTTGGCCGTCGGCACAACACCAAGGAGGCCGACGGTGGCCCTCGGCACCACTTTAGCCGTCGGCACAGCCAGAAAGAGGCCGACGGTGGCCCTCGGCAGCCGAAACGCCGTCGGCACTGGTTACTGCGCCGTACTGCGCCGTCTGGCTGGGGCCTACCCAGTACTATGCCGACGGCTTTGCCGTCGGCACAGGTGAACTTTTTTCTTTTTCTTATTTTGTGCATGCATGTGTATTTATTAGTTACTACAAATTGATAAAATTAATATGTTAATATTTTATGTTTAAAATATAGAAATTCACAACCGTTACCATGTATCGAGAGATCTAAGTCGATTTCATTTATTCATACTACACCGACACCACTATCGAGTGGGTTTTCACCGGAGGGGGGCTCCGGGTCTTCTGGACCCCAACACAAGCAAGTTTATGCCATAGCATGTTATTATAGGTGTGTTGTGTGCTTTTGATGCCAAAGATTTCACTCCGGGGTGTGGGCCGCTTCACCGGCATCCACTTCTCTCTCGTGAGTTTACACGCGCTTATAGGGTGAAACCCCCGTATCGGACGAAACTGTTGGGAATATGCCCTAGAGGCAATCATGTATGATGTAATTCTCATTGTATTCATAAATTTATTAAGTTGTCCTTGTTTTGAACATCTGATATATGTCATTGAATATGTGATTCGATTGTGGAACTATATATTCATGTTGTTCATACTAGATTGTCCTTGGTCATTTAGGTTGTGCTGGACACACACCCTAGACTAATGTGAGTGTTGGCTGATGACACGGTTCCACTTGTCATGGGCATGGTGATGCCATTCCAACGTTCACGGACTTGGCTAAAGAGTTTAGCAAGTCGGACTGACCCACATTGAGATGCAACGATCAAGTCGTCATTTGCATGTCTCAATCAATGTAATCCTTAGACCTGAGGTTGTCGCACAATCCGAGTTGTGGATCACCGACTTAGGTTCTGTCAAACGTTGTTCTGTGACAAGGCAACTATAAAGGCAGAGTTCGGGTCGAATGAGAAGCAAGCTGCGTGATGTGGATAATCAAGATGGGATTTTGCCCCTCCGAATGGAGAGATATTCTCTGGGCCCTCTCGAGTGATATGATTCAGGAAGCATGGCCATGCGCAACTCAGTTAAGTGTTAACTGTGTCGGTTGACTAAGAGTTAGTCAGATGAATCACATGTCACGGATCGAGAAGAGAGTTGAGCTATTTAAGGGATGACGATAAATCGCCTATAGCTCGACAAGGTATATCGTGAGGCAAAAAGGACTAAGATGAATATCACATTGAAAGGTATGTCGTCATGACTCAATGGAACTTGGGAGTCGGCACGTTCTGCTAGGAGCCGCTACCGATTGATCGATTGAGAGTAGGACTCCAATCGTGTCCAAGTCGCCATGAGCCTGCAGGGTCGCACACTTAAGAGCGGGAGCAAGTATTGGTTGGGTTGGACCCGAACCGGAAATGGACTGATTTTGTGAGTCGGACTCACAGAGGGAATGGGCCACAAGTGTTGTGCAGCCCATTACCATACGCTATATAAAGAGGGGCGCAGGTTGCCCAGCGGGCACGTCAGTCCACTCTCCCATGCGTTGGGAACCCTAGCCCCACTCAGTCCAGCCGCCGCACCGGACCTAGCAGTCCGCCGTCGGAGCTCCTCCTCGTACGTGTGGATACCGGCAGAGGTGCTGTACGTTCAGCACTTCGACGTTCGAGGGATTGGATCGGCCGGACCGGATCATGGGACTGCACTGCCCCGACGCGCTGCACCGATAATCCGCACCTGCGCGTCTAGTGGTAATACTCGTGGTCTTCTACCTCGGCTAGATCTTGGGAGCATTGCGTAGGAAAAAGTTTTCGTTTATCTATACGCGCCCCAACAGTGGTATCAGAGCGGTAGCTTCTGGTATTAGGCCCGAGATCCGTACATATGTGATATGTAGTTAGCGTTAGATGTGATCTAATTGCTGTTTTGGTGGTCGGTCTATGAGATAGATCGGTTTTGTACAAGGTTGATTGGATCAATCGTACTCGGGGTTAATGGATGATCTGGTTTCCGTGATCATACTGCTAAGGTCGTGAAACAACTTACCCCTACCGGTCGGTTTCCGCCATCGGGGTATACCGTGACACATAAATCCAGTTGCGGTGATCGAAGATCAAAGAGTTTGGTCGAATCGGAATACGGATCAGATTCGGGTAAAATCGTTTTATCCGATGAAGAAATCCATGATCGGAATGCAGATGAGATCTGCGTTTTCCGAAATCGTCGGGCGCAGCCCGCACCCGCCGTCGTAGCGCCTTAGATGTCGTTGCGAGTTCACAACGCCGGTAGATATCGTATCTATGCATAACTTGTTTTTTGCAGGAAGTTGTGAATGGTATGGCTTATGTGCATGTGATGTGTGTAATCCATACATGATCTGCGTATCATGTTTTTGTCAGCCGGCTGGAGCCTAGGTGCTGTCATTTTATTGTATACCGGCCTGCGTGTCGGATTCTCTATGTAAATTTTCATTTACTAGCTAGTGTAGCTTGTTGGAGAACCCGGTGGCATGCAAGTCAATGTACAAGTCGGCTACATTAAGATGGCACGTGACAAGAGTTGGCACGAGTCGACTTACAAGCTTTGTGGAGATGGAGATCACCATGAAGAGAGCCATACCATTTCACATTATAATTGCTTTATTTGTGTTATTGTTATGTCTCTATTTACCTCTATTTAGATAGTTGGTAGATTCTTTAATCCCTCAAAGAAGGTCTAGTCGGTCGCCCCGCCAGTGTTGCACCATCACAAGTCGGACATTCTTGGTAGTGGGCTCATGAAATTGAGGTGCTACCAATTCTTTCCGGTTAGGTGGGTTTGAGTCGGACTCTTACAAGCAGAAGCACTTGGTAATCTAGACGAGTCCATCACAACGGTTGTGGGGCTCGGGGCGAGGTAGGTTGGGAGCCGGGGCATGTGATGTCACCCAACTAACAGGAGTCGTATAGAGATACGATTGGCAAGGTGTTTCCTACCTAGATCACTTGACGGCTAGCGGTGATGCTAAAGCTCACTAGTCGGCTTGCTTATTTGGGATCTTGAATCACTTAGCAACCATCGGAGGGATGTTGGTTCTAGTGGGAGCATAAGTATTAAAGCGTTTAATATGCCTGCTCTTTTATGAATACATGTCTTAAGTGTTTTTGCGTATTTTCTGTTGTAGATCAATGGCACCTAGCAACCTTCCTCAGTTCTCCGCGTTTGCGTTGAGGTCAATCCTAGAGAAAGATAAGCTTAATGGAACTAATTTCACCAACTGGTAGCGTAATCTGAGGATAGTCCTCAAACATGACAAGAAAGAACATGTTCTAGAAACTCCACTTCCAGAAGAGCCTGATGACGATGCGACTGTCGCGGTCACAAATGCCTACCGTAAGACTAGAGATGAGTCTACGGAAATTAGCTGTCTTATGCTTGCACACATGGAACCGGACTTGCAGCAGCAGTTCGAGAATGTTGAGGCCTACGATATGATCGAAAGCCACAAAAGTATGTTCCAGGCTCAGGCAAAGACCGAGAGGTATCAAGTCTCTCAAGCTTTGCTGGGCTGTAAGCTGAAAGATGGCGATCCACTGAGTCCGCATGTAATCAAGATGATTGGTTACATTCAGTCTCTGGATCGGCTGGGCGTCCCACTTAACGAAGAGTTCGCTACTGATATAATTCTGAACTCTCTTCCTAGTGCGTATGGTTCGTTCATCTCGAACTACCATATGCATGGTATGGATAAGAGTATCACTGAATTACATGGGATGCTCAAAACGGCAGAGGCTGATATCAAGAAAGGCACCAGTCAAGTGTTGATGGTGCAGAATAAGGCTAAGTTCAAGAATAGTTCTTGGACTAAGAAGAAGAAGGATAAGTCAGGAGGTAGCACCCATGGCCCTGTCCAGAGTGCTCCCTCAAAGACTAAGCATTCTCCTACAGCCGGAGCCAACTGCTTCTATTGCAAGCAAGATGGCCACTGGAAGAGGAACTGCACCAAGTATTTGGCTGACAGAGCCAAGAGTGGAGGTGTGACTTCCAACTCAGGTACGCTTGTGTGCAATGTTATAGACATTTATCTTGCTGATGCGCCTAATAGTTCTTGGGTATATGATACCGGATCAGTTATTCACATATGCAACTCGTTGCAGGGACTGGTAAGAACTAGGAGCGTGGCAAGAGGAGAGGTTGACATTCGGGTCGGCAACAAGGCGAGAGTCGCTGCGTTGGAAGTCGGCACGATGCAACTTCATTTACCTTCAGGATTTATTTTGGAACTAAATAATTGTTATTATGTTCCAGCGCTTAGTCGAAACATTATTTCCGCCTCATGTTTGATGAGACAAGGTTATGAGTCGAATATTAAGAATAATGGTTGTTCTTTATATTTGAAAGATATGTTTCATGGCTTTGCACCCGTTCAGAACGGGTTATTCATTTTAAATCTTGATAGTGAATCAGTCTATAACATAAATGTTAAAAGGTTGAAACCAAATGATCTGAATATGACTTACTTTTGGCATTGTCGGCTTGGTCATATAAGTTGGAAGCGCATGAAGAAGCTCCATGATGATGGACTTCTAACTTTGTTTGACTTAGAGTCATTCGAGACATGCGAATCATGCCTACTAGGCAAGATGACCAAGACACCTTTTGCAAGGAGTTGTGAAAGGGCGTCCGACTTGTTGGAACTAATACATAGTGATGTATGTGGTCCAATGAGCACGACAGCCAGGGGTGGTTATGAGTACTTCATTACCTTCACTGATGATTTGAGTAGGTATGGATATATCTATTTAATGAAACACAAGTCGGAAGCTTTTGAAAAGTTCAAGGAATTCCACAGTGAGGTACAAAATCAACTCGGCAAGAAAATAAAGTTTCTACGGTCGGACCGTGGGGGCGAGTACATGAGCCATGAGTTTGATGACCATCTAAAGAGTTGTGGAATAGTTCCTCAACTCACTCCGCCGGGTACACCGCAGAGAAACGGTGTATCGGAACGGAGAAATCGGACCTTGTTGGACATGGTACGATCAATGATGAGTCGGACAGATCTACCTTTATCATTTTGGGGTTATTGTCTAGAAACTGCAGCGTTCACACTAAACAGAGTACCATCAAAGTCAGTAGAGAAGACACCACATGAGATGTGGACGGGCAAGAAGCCAAGTTTGTCTTTTCTTAAGATTTGGGGTTGTGAAGCATTTGTCAAGCGATTTCAGTCGGACAAGCTCACGCCCAAGTCGGATAAGTGTATTTTTGTGGGGTATCCGAGGGAAAGCTTGGGGTACTACTTCTACAACCGGGAAGAGGGCAAAGTGTTTGTCGCTCGGAATGGTGTCTTCCTTGAGAAAGAGTTTCTCGGTCGGGAAGTCAGTGGGAGCACAGTGCAACTCGAAGAAATTCGAGAGGAACCGGCTAGGGGCGAGTCGGCGAACGCCTTGGAGGCTGAGCCGGTCGTGGTACCTACACCGGTAACAGCACCTGAACCACGGAGATCTGCCAGATTACAGAGTGCTCGAGATGTTTTACTGTTAGACAGTAATGAGCCGGCAACTTATTCGGAAGCGATGGTGGGATCTGATTCCGAGTCATGGCTTGGAGCCATGAGATCCGAGTTAAAGTCCATGGATGAAAACCAAGTTTGGAATTTGGTTGATCTGCCTGACGGTGCAAGACCCGTCGAGTGTAAATGGGTCTTTAAGAAGAAAATTGATATGGATGGAAATATTTCCGTCTATAAAGCACGACTTGTCGCGAAGGGGTTCCGACAAGTTCAAGGAGTTGACTACGACGAGACTTTCTCGCCCGTAGCGATGCTTAAATCAATTCGGATCATGTTAGCCATAGCAGCCTATTTCGACTATGAGATATGGCAGATGGATGTCAAGACGGCTTTCCTGAATGGAAATTTAACTGAGGACGTGTATATGATACAGCCCGAAGGTTTTGTCGATCCAGCTAATGCTAACAAGGTATGCAAACTTCAGAAATCCATTTATGGGTTGAAGCAAGCATCTCGGAGTTGGAACATTCGCTTTGATGAGGTAGTCAGATCGTTTGGCTTCATCAAGAGCGATCATGATTCTTGTTTATACAAGAAGTTTAGTGGGAGAAAAGTAAACTTTCTAATCTTATATGTGGATGACATATTACTGATTGGAAATGATGTCATGATGTTGCAAGAAACAAAAGAGTCATTGGAAAGGAGTTTCTCAATGAAGGATTTGGGTGAGGCGACTTATATATTAGGAATCAGGATCTATAGAGATAGATCCAGGCGGCTCATTGGATTGAGTCAGAGTACATATCTGGACAAAGTTTTGAAGAAGTTCAAAATGGAAGAGTCCAAGAAGGGATTCTTACCGATGTCCCATGGCATAAAACTTAGCAAGACTCAGTGTCCTTCGACAACTGATGAGCGAAGTCGGATGAGTGTGATCCCGTATGTTTCGGCAATCGGATCCATCATGTATGCCATGATTTGTACTAGGCCAGATGTTTCCTATGCTCTAAGTGTTACGAGCAGATACCAGGCTGACCCTGGCGAAGCCCACTGGGCAGCGGTTAAAAACATCCTTAAGTATTTGAGAAATACTAAGGAAATGTTCCTAGTTTAGGGAGGTGATGAGGAATTCAGTGTAAAGGGTTACACGGATGCGAGTTATCTCACCGACTGAGATGATTCTCGTTCGCAATCGGGATACGTGTTAGTAATGAACGGAGGAGCTGTGAGCTGGAAGAGTTCCAAGCAAGATACGGTGTCTGCATCTACAACAGAGGCTGAGTATATTGCTGCCTCAGAGGCGGCAAAGGAAGCTGTTTGGATCAGGAACCTCCTGATAGATCTTGGTGTGGTTCAGGGCGCGTCCAATCCATTGGACGTATATTGTGACAACAATGGTGCTATCGCACAAGCCAAGGAACCTAGACAACACCAGAAGAACAAACATATACTCATGCGGTACCACCTCATTCGCCAGTTTGTCGAACAAGGTGATATCAAGTTATGCAAAGTACACACGGATGCAAACATTGCAGATCCGTTGACAAAGGCGCTACCACAGCCTAAGCATGAGGCGCACACGAGAGGTATGGGCATTAGATGCCTAGGCATATGATGCCAGGATGATTGACTCTAGTGCAAGTGGGAGACTGTTGGGAATATGCCCTAGAGGCAATCATGTATGATGTAATTCCCACTGTATTCATAAAGTTATTAAGTTGTCCTTGTTTTGAACATCTGATATATGTCATTGAATATGTGATTCGATTGTGGAACTATATATTCATGTTGTTCATACTAGATTGTCCTTGGTCATTTAGGTTGTGCTGGACACACACCCTAGACTAATGTGAGTGTTGGCTGATGACACGGTTCCACTTGTCATGGGCATGGTGATGCCATTCCAACGTTCACGGACTTGGCTAAAGAGTTTAGCAAGTCGGACTGACCCACATTGAGATGCAACGATCAAGTCGTCATTTGCATGTCTCAATCAATGTAATCCTTAGACCTGAGGTTGTCACACAATCCGAGTTGTGGATCACCGACTTAGGTTCTGTCAAACGTTGTTCTGTGATAAGGCAACTATAAAGGCAGAGTTCGGGTCGAATGAGAAGCAAGCTGCGTGATGTGGATAATCAAGATGGGATTTTGCCCCTCCGAATGGAGAGATATTCTCTGGGCCCTCTCGAGTGATATGATTCAGGAAGCATGGCCATGCGCAACTCAGTTAAGTGTTAACTGTGTCGGTTGACTAAGAGTTAGTCAGATGAATCACATGTCACGGATCGAGAAGAGAGTTGAGCTATTTAAGGGATGACGATAAATCGCCTATAGCTCGACAAGGTATATCGTGAGGCAAAAAGGACTAAGATGAATATCACATTGAAAGGTATGTCGTCATGACTCAATGGAACTTGGGAGTCGGCACATTCTGCTAGGAGCCGCTACCGATTGATCGATTGAGAGTAGGACTCCAATCGTGTCCAAGTCGCCATGAGCCTGCAGGGTCGCACACTTAAGAGCGGGAGCAAGTATTGGTTGGGTTGGACCCGAACCGGAAATGGACTGATTTTGTGAGTCGGACTCACAGAGGGAATGGGCCACAAGTGTTGTGCAGCCCATTACCATACGCTATATAAAGAGGGGCGCAGGTTGCCCAGCGGGCACGTCAGTCCACTCTCCCATGCGTTGGGAACCCTAGCCCCACTCAGTCCAGCCGCCGCACCGGACCTAGCAGTCCGCCGTCGGAGCTCCTCCTCGTACGTGTGGATACCGGCAGAGGTGCTGTACGTTCAGCACTTCGACGTTCGAGGGATTGGATCGGCCGGACCGGATCGTGGGACTGCACTGCCCCGACGCGCTGCACCGATAATCCGCACCTGCGCGTCTAGTGGTAATACTCGTGGTCTTCTACCTCGGCTAGATCTTGGGAGCATTGCGTAGGAAAAAGTTTTCGTTTATCTATACGCGCCCCAACAGAAACATCATGAATCTTCCGAAGAGGTGGGTTCTACCTTGTTGTTTTATGTTCCTATGGCCTACCCTAACACAACCAAGCACCTAGTTCCACAATGCTACCCCCTTTCGACGCCGTTACCGCGTGTTTCCGTATAAGTCCGGTATTTCTCCTGCGGGTCTAGGGTTTCACCGGAGGGGGGATCCGGAGCGTCTGGACCCCAACACAAGCAAGTTTATGCCATAGCATGTTATTATAGGTGTGTTGTGTGCTTTTTATGCCAAAGATTTCACTCCGGGGTGTGGGCCGCTTCACCGGCATCCACTTCTCTCTCGTGAGTTTACACGCGCTTATAGGGTGAAACCCCCGTATCGGACGAAACGTCGTGAATCTTCCGAAGAGGTGGGTTCTACCTTGTTGTTTTATGTTCCTATGGCCTACCCTAACACAACCAAGCACCTAGTTCCACAATGCTACCCCCTTTCGACGCCGTTACCGCGTGTTTCCGTATAAGTCCGGTATTTCTCCTGCGGGTCTAGGGTTTCACCGGAGGGGGGGATCCGGAGCGTCTGGACCCCAACACAAGCAAGTTTATGCCATAGCATGTTGTTATAGGTGTGTTGTGTGCTTTTGATGCCAAAGATTTCACTCCGGGGTGTGGGCCGCTTCACCGGCATCCACTTCTCTCTCGTGAGTTTACACGCGCTTATAGGGTGAAACCCCCGTATCGGACGAAACGTCGTGAATCTTCCGAAGAGGTGGGTTCTACCTTGTTGTTTTATGTTCCGATGGCCTACCCTAACACAACCAAGCACCTAGTTCCACAATGCTACCCCCTTTCGACGCCGTTACCGCGTGTTTCCGTATAAGTCCGGTATTTCTCCTGCGGGTCTAGGGTTTCACCGGAGGGGGGATCCGGAGCGTCTGGACCCCAACACAAGCAAGTTTATGCCATAGCATGTTATTATAGGTGTGTTGTGTGCTTTTGATGCCAAAGATTTCACTCTGGGGTGTGGGCCGCTTCACCGGCATCCACTTCTCTCTCGTGAGTTTACACGCGCTTATAGGGTGAAACCCCCGTATCGGACGAAACGTCGTGAATCTTACGAAGAGGTGGGTTCTACCTTGTTGTTTTATGTTCCTATGGCCTACCCTAACACAACCAAGCACCTAGTTCCACAATTATACCCCCTTTCGACGCCGTTACCGCGTGTTTCCGTATAAGTCCGGTATTTCTCCTGCGGGTCTAGGGTTTCACCGGAGGGGGGGGATCCGGAGCGTCTGGACCCCAACACAAGCAAGTTTATGCCATAGCATGTTATTATATGTGTGTTGTGTGCTTTTGATGCCAAATATTTCACTCCGGGGTGTGGGCCGCTTCACCGGCATCCACTTCTCTCTCGTGAGTTTACACGCGCTTATAGGGTGAAACCCCCGTATCGGACGAAACGTCGTGAATCTTCCGAAGAGGTGGGTTCTACCTTGTTGTTTTATGTTCCTATGGCCTACCATAACACAACCAAGCACCTAGTTCCACAATGCTACCCCCTTTCGACGCCGTTACCGCGTGTTTCCGTATAAGTCCGGTATTTCTCCTACGGGTCTAGGGTTTCACCGGAGGGGGGGATCCGGAGCGTCTGGACCCCAACACAAGCAAGTTTATACCATAGCATGTTATTATAGGTGTGTTGTGTGCTTTTGATGCCAAAGATTTCACTCCGGGGTGTGGGCCGCTTCACCGGCATCCACTTCTCTCTCGTGAGTTACACGCGCTTATAGGGTGAAACCCCCGTATCGGACGAAACGTCGTGAATCTTCCGAAGAGGTGGGTTCTACCTTGTTGTTTTATGTTCCTATGCCCTACCCTAACACAACCAAGCACCTAGTTCCACAATGCTACCCCCTTTCGACGCCGTTACCGCGTGTTTCCGTATAAGTCCGGTATTTCTCCTGCGGGTCTAGGGTTTCACCGGAGGGGGGGATCCGGAGCGTCTGGACCCCAACACAAGCAAGTTTATGCCATAGAATGTTATTATAGGTGTGTTGTGTGCTTTTGATGCCAAAGATTTCACTCCGGGGTGTGGGCCGCTTCACCGGCATCCACTTCTCTCTCGTGAGTTACACGCGCTTATAGGGTGAAACCCCCGTATCGGACGAAACGTCGTGAATCTTCCGCAGAGGTGGGTTCTACCTTGTTGTTTTATGTTCCTATGGCCTACCCTAACACAACCAAGCACCTAGTTCCACAATGCTACCCCCTTTCGACGCCGTTACCGCGTGTTTCCGTATAAGTCCGGTATTTCTCCTGCGGGTCTAGGGTTTCACCGGAGGGGGGGATCCGGAGCGTATGGACCCCAACACAAGCAAGTTTATGCCATAGCATGTTATTATAGGTGTGTTGTGTGCTTTTGATGCCAAAGATTTCACTCCGGGGTGTGGGCCGCTTCACCGGCATCCACTTCTCTCTCGTGAGTTTACACGCGCTTATAGGGAAACCCCCGTATCGGACGAAACGTCGTGAATCTTCCGAAGAGGTGGGTTCTACCTTGTTGTTTTATGTTCCTATGGCCTAACCTAACACAACCAAGCACCTAGTTCCACAATGCTACCCCCTTTCGACGCCGTTACCGCGTGTTTCCGTATAAGTCCGGTATTTCTCCTACGGGTCTAGGGTTTCACCGGAGGGGGGGGGGATCCGGAGCGTCTGGACCCCAACACAAGCAAGTTTATGCCATAGCATGTTATTATAGGTGTGTTGTGTGCTTTTTATGCCAAAGATTTCACTCCGGGGTGTAGGCCGCTTCACCGGCATCCACTTCTCTCTCGTGAGTTTACACGCGCTTATAGGGTGAAACCCCCGTATCGGACGAAACGTCGTGAATCTTCCGAAGAGGTGGGTTCTACCTTGTTGTTTTATGTTCCTATGGCCTACCCTAACACAACCAAGCACCTAGTTCCACAATGCTACCCCCTTTCGACGCCGTTACCGCGTGTTTCCGTATAAGTCCGGTATTTCTCCTGCGGGTCTAGGGTTTCACCGGAGGGGGGGATCCGGAGCGTATGGACCCCAACACAAGCAAGTTTATGCCATAGAATGTTATTATAGGTGTGTTGTGTGCTTTTGATGCCAAATATTTCACTCCGGGGTGTGGGCCGCTTCACCGGCATCCACTTCTCTCTCGTGAGTTTACACGCGCTTATAGGGTGAAACCCCCGTATCGGACGAAACGTGGTGAATCTTCCGAAGAGGTGGGTTCTACCTTGTTGTTTTATGTTCCTATGGACTACCCTAACACAACAAAGCACCTAGTTCCACAATGCTACCCCCTTTCGACGCCGTTACCGCGTGTTTCCGTATAAGTCCGGTATTTCTCCTGCGGGTCTAGGGTTTCACCGGAGGGGGGGATCCGGAGCGTCTGGACCCCAACACAAGCAAGTTTATGCCATAGCATGTTATTATAGGTGTGTTGTGTGATTTTGATGCCAAAGATTTCACTCCGGGGTGTGGGCCGCTTCACCGGCATCCACTTCTCTCTCGTGAGTTTACACGCGCTTATAGGGTGAAACCCCCGTATCGGACCAAACGTCGTGAATCTTCCGAAGAGGTGGGTTCTACCTTGTTGTTTTATGTTCCTATGGCCTACCCTAACACAACCAAGCAACTAGTTCCACAATGCTACCCCCTTTCGACGCCGTTACCGCGTGTTTCCGTATAAGTCCGGTATTTCTCCTGCGGGTCTAGGGTTTCACCGGAGGGGGGATCCGGAGCGTCTGGACCCCAACACAAGCAAGTTTATGCCATAGCATGTTATTATAGGTGTGTTGTGTGCTTTTGATGCCAAAGATTTCACTCCGGGGTGTGGGCCGCTTCACCGGCATCCACTTCTCTCTCGTGAGTTTACACGCGCTTATAGGGTGAAACCCCCGTATCGGACGAAACGTCGTGAATCTTCCGAAGAGGTGGGTTCTACCTTGTTGTTTTATGTTCCTATGGCCTACCCTAACACAACCAAGCACCTAGTTCCACAATGCTACCCCCTTTCGACGCCGTTACCGCGTGTTTCCGTATAAGTCCGGTATTTCTCCTACGGGTCTAGGGTTTCACCGGAGGGGGGGATCCGGAGCGTCTGGACCCCAACACAAGCAAGTTTATGCCATAGCATGTTATTATAGGTGTGTTGTGTGCTTTTGATGCCAAAGATTTCACTCCGGGGTGTGGGCTGCTTCACCGGCATCCACTTCTCTCTCGTGAGTTTACACGCGCTTATAGGGTGAAACCCCCGTATCGGACGAAACGTCGTGAATCTTCCGAAGAGGTGGGTTCTACCTTGTTGTTTTATGTTCCTATGGACTACCCTAACACAACAAAGCACCTAGTTCCACAATGCTACCCCCTTTCGACGCCGTTACCGCGTGTTTCCGTATAAGTCCGGTATTTCTCCTGCGGGTCTAGGGTTTCACCGGAGGGGGGGATCCGGAGCGTCTGGACCCCAACACAAGCAAGTTTATGCCATAGCATGTTATTATAGGTGTGTTGTGTGATTTTGATGCCAAAGATTTCACTCCGGGGTGTGGGCCGCTTCACCGGCATCCACTTCTCTCTCGTGAGTTTACACGCGCTTATAGGGTGAAACCCCCGTATCGGACGAAACGTCGTGAATCTTCCGAAGAGGTGGGTTCTACCTTGTTGTTTTATGTTCCTATGGCCTACCCTAACACAACCAAGCACCTAGTTCCACAATGCTACCCCCTTTCGATGCCGTTACCGCGTGTTTCCGTATAAGTCCGGTATTTCTCCTGCGGGTCTAGGGTTTCACCGGAGGGGGGGATCCGGAGCGTCTGGACCCCAACACAAGCAAGTTTATGCCATAGCATGTTATTATAGGTGTGTTGTGTGCTTTTTATGCCAAAGATTTCACTCCGGGGTGTGGGCCGCTTCACCGGCATCCACTTCTCTCTCGTGAGTTTACACGCGCTTATAGGGTGAAACCCCCGTATCGGACGAAACGTCGTGAATCTTCCGAAGAGGTGGGTTCTACCTTGTTGTTTTATGTTCCTATGGCCTACCATAACACAACCAAGCACCTAGTTCCACAATGCTACCCCCTTTCGACGCTGTTACCGCGTGTTTCCGTATAAGTCCGGTATTTCTCCTACGGGTCTAGGGTTTCACCGGAGGGGGGGATCCGGAGCGTCTGGACCCCAACACAAGCAAGTTTATACCATAGCATGTTATTATAGGTGTGTTGTGTGCTTTTGATGCCAAAGATTTCACTCCGGGGTGTGGGCCGCTTCACCGGCATCCACTTCTCTCTCGTGAGTTACACGCGCTTATAGGGTGAAACCCCCGTATCGGACGAAACGTCGTGAATCTTCCGAAGAGGTGGGTTCTACCTTGTTGTTTTATGTTCCTATGCCCTACCCTAACACAACCAAGCACCTAGTTCCACAATGCTACCCCCTTTCGACGCCGTTACCGCGTGTTTCCGTATAAGTCCGGTATTTCTCCTGCGGGTCTAGGGTTTCACCGGAGGGGGGGATCCGGAGCGTCTGGACCCCAACACAAGCAAGTTTATGCCATAGAATGTTATTATAGGTGTGTTGTGTGCTTTTGATGCCAAAGATTTCACTCCGGGGTGTGGGCCGCTTCACCGGCATCCACTTCTCTCTCGTGAGTTACACGCGCTTATAGGGTGAAACCCCCGTATCGGACGAAACGTCGTGAATCTTCCGAAGAGGTGGGTTCTACCTTGTTGTTTTATGTTCCTATGGCCTACCCTAACACAACCAAGCACCTAGTTCCACAATGCTACCCCCTTTCGACGCCGTTACCGCGTGTTTCCGTATAAGTCCGGTATTTCTCCTACGGGTCTAGGGTTTCACCGGAGGGGGGGGGATCCGGAGCGTCTGGACCCCAACACAAGCAAGTTTATGCCATAGCATGTTATTATAGGTGTGTTGTGTGCTTTTGATGCCAAAGATTTCACTCCGGGGTGTGGGCCGCTTCACCGGCATCCACTTCTCTCTCGTGAGTTTACACGCGCTTATAGGGAAACCCCCGTATCGGACGAAACGTCGTGAATCTTCCGAAGAGGTGGGTTCTACCTTGTTGTTTTATGTTCCTATGGCCTACCCTAACACAACCAAGCACCTAGTTCCACAATGCTACCCCCTTTCGACGCCGTTACCGCGTGTTTCCGTATAAGTCCGGTATTTCTCCTACGGGTCTAGGGTTTCACCGGAGGGGGGGGGATCCGGAGCGTCTGGACCCCAACACAAGCAAGTTTATGCCATAGCATGTTATTATAGGTGTGTTGTGTGCTTTTTATGCCAAAGATTTCACTCCGGGGTGTAGGCCGCTTCACCGGCATCCACTTCTCTCTCGTGAGTTTACACGCGCTTATAGGGTGAAACCCCCGTATCGGACGAAACGTCGTGAATCTTCCGAAGAGGTGGGTTCTACCTTGTTGTTTTATGTTCCTATGGCCTACCCTAACACAACCAAGCACCTAGTTCCACAATGCTACCCCCTTTCGACGCCGTTACCGCGTGTTTCCGTATAAGTCCGGTATTTCTCCTGCGGGTCTAGGGTTTCACCGGAGGGGGGGATCCGGAGCGTCTGGACCCCAACACAAGCAAGTTTATGCCATAGCATGTTATTATAGGTGTGTTGTGTGCTTTTGATGCCAAATATTTCACTCCGGGGTGTGGGCCGCTTCACCGGCATCCACTTCTCTCTCGTGAGTTTACACGCGCTTATAGGGTGAAACCCCCGTATCGGACGAAACGTGGTGAATCTTCCGAAGAGGTGGGTTCTACCTTGTTGTTTTATGTTCCTATGGACTACCCTAACACAACAAAGCACCTAGTTCCACAATGCTACCCCCTTTCGACGCCGTTACCGCGTGTTTCCGTATAAGTCCGGTATTTCTCCTGCGGGTCTAGGGTTTCACCGGAGGGGGGGATCCGGAGCGTCTGGACCCCAACACAAGCAAGTTTATGCCATAGCATGTTATTATATGTGTGTTGTGTGATTTTGATGCCAAAGATTTCACTCCGGGGTGTGGGCCGCTTCACCGGCATCCACTTCTCTCTCGTGAGTTTACACGCGCTTATAGGGTGAAACCCCCGTATCGGACGAAACGTCGTGAATCTTCCGAAGAGGTGGGTTCTACCTTGTTGTTTTATGTTCCTATGGCCTACCCTAACACAACCAAGCAACTAGTTCCACAATGCTACCCCCTTTCGACGCCGTTACCGCGTGTTTCCGTATAAGTCCGGTATTTCTCCTGCGGGTCTAGGGTTTCACCGGAGGGGGGATCCGGAGCGTCTGGACCCCAACACAAGCAAGTTTATGCCATAGCATGTTATTATAGGTGTGTTGTGTGCTTTTGATGCCAAAGATTTCACTCCGGGGTGTGGGCCGCTTCACCGGCATCCACTTCTCTCTCGTGAGTTTACACGCGCTTATAGGGTGAAACCCCCGTATCGGACGAAACGTCGTGAATCTTCCGAAGAGGTGGGTTCTACCTTGTTGTTTTATGTTCCTATGGCCTACCCTAACACAACCAAGCACCTAGTTCCACAATGCTACCCCCTTTCGACGCCGTTACCGCGTGTTTCCGTATAAGTCCGGTATTTCTCCTACGGGTCTAGGGTTTCACCGGAGGGGGGGATCCGGAGCGTCTGGACCCCAACACAAGCAAGTTTATGCCATAGCATGTTATTATAGGTGTGTTGTGTGCTTTTGATGCCAAAGATTTCACTCCGGGGTGTGGGCCGCTTCACCGGCATCCACTTCTCTCTCGTGAGTTTACACGCGCTTATAGGGTGAAACCCCCGTATCGGACGAAACGTCGTGAATCTTCCGAAGAGGTGGGTTCTACCTTGTTGTTTTATGTTCCTATGGACTACCCTAACACAACAAAGCACCTAGTTCCACAATGCTACCCCCTTTCGACGCCGTTACCGCGTGTTTCCGTATAAGTCCGGTATTTCTCCTGCGGGTCTAGGGTTTCACCGGAGGGGGGGATCCGGAGCGTCTGGACCCCAACACAAGCAAGTTTATGCCATAGCATGTTATTATAGGTGTGTTGTGTGATTTTGATGCCAAAGATTTCACTCCGGGGTGTGGGCCGCTTCACCGGCATCCACTTCTCTCTCGTGAGTTTACACGCGCTTATAGGGTGAAACCCCCGTATCGGACGAAACGTCGTGAATCTTCCTAAGAGGTGGGTTCTACCTTGTTGTTTTATGTTCCTATGGCCTACCCTAACACAACCAAGCACCTAGTTCCACAATGCTACCCCCTTTCGACGCCGTTACCGCGTGTTTCCGTATAAGTCCGGTATTTCTCCTGCGGGTCTAGGGTTTCACCGGAGGGGGGGATCCGGAGCGTCTGGACCCCAACACAAGCAAGTTTATGCCATAGCATGTTATTATAGGTGTGTTGTGTGCTTTTTATGCCAAAGATTTCACTCCGGGGTGTGGGCCGCTTCACCGGCATCCACTTCTCTCTCGTGAGTTTACACGCGCTTATAGGGTGAAACCCCCGTATCGGACGAAACGTCGTGAATCTTCCGAAGAGGTGGGTTCTACCTTGTTGTTTTATGTTTCTATGGCCTACCCTAACACAACCAAGCACCTAGTTCCACAATGCTACCCCCTTTCGACGCCGTTACCGCGTGTTTCCGTATAAGTCCGGTATTTCTCCTGCGGGTCTAGGGTTTCACCGGAGGGGGGGATCCGGAGCGTCTGGACCCCAACACAAGCAAGTTTATGCCATAGCATGTTATTATAGGTGTGTTGTGTGATTTTGATGCCAAAGATTTCACTCCGGGGTGTGGGCCGCTTCACCGGCATCCACTTCTCTCTCGTGAGTTTACACGCGCTTATAGGGTGAAACCCCCGTATCGGACGAAACGTCGTGAATCTTCCGAAGAGGTGGGTTCTACCTTGTTGTTTTATGTTCCTATGGCCTACCCTAACACAACCAAGCAACTAGTTCCACAATGCTACCCCCTTTCGACGCCGTTACCGCGTGTTTCCGTATAAGTCCGGTATTTCTCCTGCGGGTCTAGGGTTTCACCGGAGGGGGGATCCGGAGCGTCTGGACCCCAACACAAGCAAGTTTATGCCATAGCATGTTATTATAGGTGTGTTGTGTGCTTTTGATGCCAAAGATTTCACTCCGGGGTGTGGGCCGCTTCACCGGCATCCACTTCTCTCTCGTGAGTTTACACGCGCTTATAGGGTGAAACCCCCGTATCGGACGAAACGTCGTGAATCTTCCGAAGAGGTGGGTTCTACCTTGTTGTTTTATGTTCCTATGGCCTACCCTAACACAACCAAGCACCTAGTTCCACAATGCTACCCCCTTTCGACGCCGTTACCGCGTGTTTCCGTATAAGTCCGGTATTTCTCCTACGGGTCTAGGGTTTCACCGGAGGGGGGGATCCGGAGCGTCTGGACCCCAACACAAGCAAGTTTATGCCATAGCATGTTATTATAGGTGTGTTGTGTGCTTTTGATGCCAAAGATTTCACTCCGGGGTGTGGGCCGCTTCACCGGCATCCACTTCTCTCTCGTGAGTTTACACGCGCTTATAGGGTGAAACCCCCGTATCGGACGAAACGTCGTGAATCTTCCGAAGAGGTGGGTTCTACCTTGTTGTTTTATGTTCCTATGGACTACCCTAACACAACAAAGCACCTAGTTCCACAATGCTACCCCCTTTCGACGCCGTTACCGCGTGTTTCCGTATAAGTCCGGTATTTCTCCTGCGGGTCTAGGGTTTCACCGGAGGGGGGGATCCGGAGCGTCTGGACCCCAACACAAGCAAGTTTATGCCATAGCATGTTATTATAGGTGTGTTGTGTGATTTTGATGCCAAAGATTTCACTCCGGGGTGTGGGCCGCTTCACCGGCATCCACTTCTCTCTCGTGAGTTTACACGCGCTTATAGGGTGAAACCCCCGTATCGGACGAAACGTCGTGAATCTTCCTAAGAGGTGGGTTCTACCTTGTTGTTTTATGTTCCTATGGCCTACCCTAACACAACCAAGCACCTAGTTCCACAATGCTACCCCCTTTCGACGCCGTTACCGCGTGTTTCCGTATAAGTCCGGTATTTCTCCTGCGGGTCTAGGGTTTCACCGGAGGGGGGGATCCGGAGCGTCTGGACCCCAACACAAGCAAGTTTATGCCATAGCATGTTATTATAGGTGTGTTGTGTGCTTTTTATGCCAAAGATTTCACTCCGGGGTGTGGGCCGCTTCACCGGCATCCACTTCTCTCTCGTGAGTTTACACGCGCTTATAGGGTGAAACCCCCGTATCGGACGAAACGTCGTGAATCTTCCGAAGAGGTGGGTTCTACCTTGTTGTTTTATGTTCCTATGGCCTACCCTAACACAACCAAGCACCTAGTTCCACAATGCTACCCCCTTTCGACGCCGTTACCGCGTGTTTCCGTATAAGTCCGGTATTTCTCCTGCGGGTCTAGGGTTTCACCGGAGGGGGGATCCGGAGCGTCTGGACCCCAACACAAGCAAGTTTATGCCATAGCATGTTATTATAGGTGTGTTGTGTGCTTTTGATGCCAAATATTTCACTCCGGGGTGTGGGCCGCTTCACCGGCATCCACTTCTCTCTCGTGAGTTTACACGCGCTTATAGGGTGAAACCCCCGTATCGGACGAAACGTCGTGAATCTTCCGAAGAGGTGGGTTCTACCTTGTTGTTTTATGTTCCTATGGCCTACCCTAACACAACCAAGCACCTAGTTCCACAATGCTACCCCCTTTCGACGCCGTTACCGCGTGTTTCCGTATAAGTCCGGTATTTCTCCTGCGGGTCTAGGGTTTCACCGGAGGGGGGGATCCGGAGCGTCTGGACCCCAACACAAGCAATTTCATGCCATAGCATGTTATTATAGGTGTGTTGTGTGCTTTTGATGCCAAAGATTTCACTCCGGGGTGTGGGCCGCTTCACCGGCATCCACTTCTCTCTCGTGAGTTTACACGCGCTTATAGGGAAACCCCCGTATCGGACGAAACGTCGTGAATCTTCCGAAGAGGTGGGTTCTACCTTGTTGTTTTATGTTCCTATGGCCTACCATAACACAACCAAGCACCTAGTTCCACAATGCTACCCCCTTTCGACGCCGTTACCGCGTGTTTCCGTATAAGTCCGGTATTTCTCCTACGGGTCTAGGGTTTCACCGGAGGGGGGATCCGGAGCGTCTGGACCCCAACACAAGCAAGTTTATGCCATAGCATGTTATTATAGGTGTGTTGTGTGCTTTTGATGCCAAAGATTTCACTCCGGGGTGTGGGCCGCTTCACCGGCATCCACTTCTCTCTCGTGAGTTTACACGCGCTTATAGGGTGAAACCCCCGTATCGGACGAAACGTCGTGAATCTTCCGAAGAGGTGGGTTCTACCTTGTTGTTTTATGTTCCTATGGCCTACCCTAACACAACCAAGCACCTAGTTCCACAATGCTACCCCCTTTCGACGCCGTTACCGCGTGTTTCCGTATAAGTCCGGTATTTCTCCTGCGGGTCTAGGGTTTCACCGGAGGGGGGATCCGGAGCGTCTGGACCCCAACACAAGCAAGTTTATGCCATAGCATGTTATTATAGGTGTGTTGTGTGCTTTTTATGCCAAAGATTTCACTCCGGGGTGTGGGCCGCTTCACCGGCATCCACTTCTCTCTCGTGAGTTTACACGCGCTTATAGGGTGAAACCCCCGTATCGGACGAAACGTCGTGAATCTTCCGAAGAGGTGGGTTCTACCTTGTTGTTTTATGTTCCTATGGCCTACCCTAACACAACCAAGCAACTAGTTCCACAATGCTACCCCCTTTCGACGCCGTTACCGCGTGTTTCCGTATAAGTCCGGTATTTCTCCTGCGGGTCTAGGGTTTCACCGGAGGGGGGGATCCGGAGCGTCTGGACCCCAACACAAGCAAGTTTATGCCATAGCATGTTATTATAGGTGTGTTGTGTGCTTTTTATGCCAAAGATTTCACTCCGGGGTGTGGGCCGCTTCACCGGCATCCACTTCTCTCTCGTGAGTTTACACGCGCTTATAGGGTGAAACCCCCGTATCGGACGAAACGTCGTGAATCTTCCGAAGAGGTGGGTTCTACCTTGTTGTTTTATGTTCCTATGGCCTACCCTAACACAACCAAGCACCTAGTTCCACAATGCTACCCCCTTTCGACGCCGTTACCGCGTGTTTCCGTATAAGTCCGGTATTTCTCCTGCGGGTCTAGGGTTTCACCGGAGGGGGGGATCCGGAGCGTCTGGACCCCAACACAAGCAAGTTTATGCCATAGCATGTTATTATAGGTGTGTTGTGTGCTTTTTATGCCAAAGATTTCACTCCGGGGTGTGGGCCGCTTCACCGGCATCCACTTCTCTCTCGTGAGTTTACACGCGCTTATAGGGTGAAACCCCCGTATCGGACGAAACGTCGTGAATCTTCCGAAGAGGTGGGTTCTACCTTGTTGTTTTATGTTCCTATGGCCTACCCTAACACAACCAAGCACCTAGTTCCACAATGCTACCCCCTTTCGACGCCGTTACCGCGTGTTTCCGTATAAGTCCGGTATTTCTCCTGCGGGTCTAGGGTTTCACCGGAGGGGGGGATCCGGAGCGTCTGGACCCCAACACAAGCAAGTTTATGCCATAGCATGTTATTATAGGTGTGTTGTGTGCTTTTGATGCCAAAGATTTCACTCCGGGGTGTGGGCCGCTTCACCGGCATCCACTTCTCTCTCGTGAGTTTACACGCGCTTATAGGGTGAAACCCCCGTATCGGACGAAACGTCGTGAATCTTCCGAAGAGGTGGGTTCTACCTTGTTGTTTTATGTTCCTATGGCCTACCCTAACACAACCAAGCACCTAGTTCCACAATGCTACCCCCTTTCGATGCCGTTACCGCGTGTTTCCGTATAAGTCCGGTATTTCTCCTGCGGGTCTAGGGTTTCACCGGAGGGGGGGATCCGGAGCGTCTGGACCCCAACACAAGCAAGTTTATGCCATGGAATGTTATTATAGGTGTGTTGTGTGCTTTTGATGCCAAAGATTTCACTCCGGGGTGTGGGCCGCTTCACCGGCATCCACTTCTCTCTCGTGAGTTTACACGCGCTTATAGGGTGAAACCCCCGTATCGGACGAAACGTCGTGAATCTTCCGAAGAGGTGGGTTCTACCTTGTTGTTTTATGTTCCTATGGCCTACCCTAACACAACCAAGCACCTAGTTCCACAATGCTACCCCCTTTCGATGCCGTTACCGCGTGTTTCCGTATAAGTCCGGTATTTCTCCTGCGGGTCTAGGGTTTCACCGGAGGGGGGGATCCGGAGCGTCTGGACCCCAACACAAGCAAGTTTATGCCATAGCATGTTATTATAGGTGTGTTGTGTGATTTTGATGCCAAAGATTTCACTCCGGGGTGTGGGCCGCTTCACCGGCATCCACTTCTCTCTCGTGAGTTTACACGCGCTTATAGGGTGAAACCCCCGTATCGGACGAAACGTCGTGAATCTTCCGAAGAGGTGGGTTCTACCTTGTTGTTTTATGTTCCTATGGCCTACCCTAACACAACCAAGCAACTAGTTCCACAATGCTACCCCCTTTCGACGCCGTTACCGCGTGTTTCCGTATAAGTCCGGTATTTCTCCTGCGGGTCTAGGGTTTCACCGGAGGGGGGATCCGGAGCGTCTGGACCCCAACACAAGCAAGTTTATGCCATAGCATGTTATTATAGGTGTGTTGTGTGCTTTTGATGCCAAAGATTTCACTCCGGGGTGTGGGCCGCTTCACCGGCATCCACTTCTCTCTCGTGAGTTTACACGCGCTTATAGGGTGAAACCCCCGTATCGGACGAAACGTCGTGAATCTTCCGAAGAGGTGGGTTCTACCTTGTTGTTTTATGTTCCTATGGCCTACCCTAACACAACCAAGCACCTAGTTCCACAATGCTACCCCCTTTCGACGCCGTTACCGCGTGTTTCCGTATAAGTCCGGTATTTCTCCTACGGGTCTAGGGTTTCACCGGAGGGGGGGATCCGGAGCGTCTGGACCCCAACACAAGCAAGTTTATGCCATAGCATGTTATTATAGGTGTGTTGTGTGATTTTGATGCCAAAGATTTCACTCCGGGGTGTGGGCCGCTTCACCGGCATCCACTTCTCTCTCGTGAGTTTACACGCGCTTATAGGGTGAAACCCCCGTATCGGACGAAACGTCGTGAATCTTCCGAAGAGGTGGGTTCTACCTTGTTGTTTTATGTTCCTATGGACTACCCTAACACAACAAAGCACCTAGTTCCACAATGCTACCCCCTTTCGACGCCGTTACCGCGTGTTTCCGTATAAGTCCGGTATTTCTCCTGCGGGTCTAGGGTTTCACCGGAGGGGGGGATCCGGAGCGTCTGGACCCCAACACAAGCAAGTTTATGCCATAGCATGTTATTATAGGTGTGTTGTGTGCTTTTTATGCCAAAGATTTCACTCCGGGGTGTGGGCCGCTTCACCGGCATCCACTTCTCTCTCGTGAGTTTACACGCGCTTATAGGGTGAAACCCCCGTATCGGACGAAACGTCGTGAATCTTCCGAAGAGGTGGGTTCTACCTTGTTGTTTTATGTTCCTATGGCCTACCCTAACACAACCAAGCACCTAGTTCCACAATGCTACCCCCTTTCGACGCCGTTACCGCGTGTTTCCGTATAAGTCCGGTATTTCTCCTGCGGGTCTAGGGTTTCACCGGAGGGGGGGATCCGGAGCGTCTGGACCCCAACACAAGCAAGTTTATGCCATAGCATGTTATTATAGGTGTGTTGTGTGCTTTTGATGCCAAATATTTCACTCCGGGGTGTGGGCCGCTTCACCGGCATCCACTTCTCTCTCGTGAGTTTACACGCGCTTATAGGGTGAAACCCCCGTATCGGACGAAACGTCGTGAATCTTCCGAAGAGGTGGGTTCTACCTTGTTGTTTTATGTTCCTATGGCCTACCCTAACACAACCAAGCACCTAGTTCCACAATGCTACCCCCTTTCGACGCCGTTACCGCGTGTTTCCGTATAAGTCCGGTATTTCTCCTGCGGGTCTAGGGTTTCACCGGAGGGGGGGATCCGGAGCGTCTGGACCCCAACACAAGCAATTTCATGCCATAGCATGTTATTATAGGTGTGTTGTGTGCTTTTGATGCCAAAGATTTCACTCCGGGGTGTGGGCCGCTTCACCGGCATCCACTTCTCTCTCGTGAGTTTACACGCGCTTATAGGGTGAAACCCCCGTATCGGACGAAACGTCGTGAATCTTCCGAAGAGGTGGGTTCTACCTTGTTGTTTTATGTTCCTATGGCCTACCCTAACACAACCAAGCACCTAGTTCCACAATGCTACCCCCTTTCGACGCCGTTACCGCGTGTTTCCGTATAAGTCCGGTATTTCTCCTGCGGGTCTAGGGTTTCACCGGAGGGGGGGATCCGGAGCGTCTGGACCCCAACACAAGCAAGTTTATGCCATAGCATGTTATTATAGGTGTGTTGTGTGCTTTTGATGCCAAAGATTTCACTCCGGGGTGTGGGCCGCTTCACCGGCATCCACTTCTCTCTCGTGAGTTTACACGCGCTTATAGGGAAACCCCCGTATCGGACGAAACGTCGTGAATCTTCCGAAGAGGTGGGTTCTACCTTGTTGTTTTATGTTCCTATGGCCTACCCTAACACAACCAAGCACCTAGTTCCACAATGCTACCCCCTTTCGACGCCGTTACCGCGTGTTTCCGTATAAGTCCGGTATTTCTCCTACGGGTCTAGGGTTTCACCGGAGGGGGATCCGGAGCGTCTGGACCCCAACACAAGCAAGTTTATGCCATAGCATGTTATTATAGGTGTGTTGTGTGCTTTTTATGCCAAAGATTTCACTCCGGGGTGTGGGCCGCTTCACCGGCATCCACTTCTCTCTCGTGAGTTTACACGCGCTTATAGGGTGAAACCCCCGTATCGGACGAAACGTCGTGAATCTTCCGAAGAGGTGGGTTCTACCTTGTTGTTTTATGTTCCTATGGCCTACCCTAACACAACCAAGCAACTAGTTCCACAATGCTACCCCCTTTCGACGCCGTTACCGCGTGTTTCCGTATAAGTCCGGTATTTCTCCTCCGGGTCTAGGGTTTCACCGGAGGGGGGGATCCGGAGCGTCTGGACCCCAACACAAGCAAGTTTATGCCATAGCATGTTATTATAGGTGTGTTGTGTGCTTTTTATGCCAAAGATTTCACTCCGGGGTGTGGGCCGCTTCACCGGCATCCACTTCTCTCTCGTGAGTTTACACGCGCTTATAGGGTGAAACCCCCGTATCGGACGAAACGTCGTGAATCTTCCGAAGAGGTGGGTTCTACCTTGTTGTTTTATGTTCCTATGGCCTACCCTAACACAACCAAGCACCTAGTTCCACAATGCTACCCCCTTTCGACGCCGTTACCGCGTGTTTCCGTATAAGTCCGGTATTTCTCCTGCGGGTCTAGGGTTTCACCGGAGGGGGGGATCCGGAGCGTCTGGACCCCAACACAAGCAAGTTTATGCCATAGCATGTTATTATAGGTGTGTTGTGTGCTTTTGATGCCAAAGATTTCACTCCGGGGTGTGGGCCGCTTCACCGGCATCCACTTCTCTCTCGTGAGTTTACACGCGCTTATAGGGTGAAACCCCCGTATCGGACGAAACGTCGTGAATCTTCCGAAGAGGTGGGTTCTACCTTGTTGTTTTATGTTCCTATGGCCTACCCTAACACAACCAAGCACCTAGTTCCACAATGCTACCCCCTTTCGACGCCGTTACCGCGTGTTTCCGTATAAGTCCGGTATTTCTCCTGCGGGTCTAGGGTTTCACCGGAGGGGGGGATCCGGAGCGTCTGGACCCCAACACAAGAAAGTTTATGCCATAGCATGTTATTATAGGTGTGTTGTGTGCTTTTGATGCCAAAGATTTCACTCCGGGGTGTGGGCCGCTTCACCGGCATCCACTTCTCTCTCGTGAGTTTACACGCGCTTATAGGGTGAAACCCCCGTATCGGACGAAACGTCGTGAATCTTCCGAAGAGGTGGGTTCTACCTTGTTGTTTTATGTTCCTATGGCCTACCCTAACACAACCAAGCACCTAGTTCCACAATTCTACCCCCTTTCGATGCCGTTACCGCGTGTTTCCGTATAAGTCCGGTATTTCTCCTGCGGGTCTAGGGTTTCACCGGAGGGGGGGATCCGGAGCGTCTGGACCCCAACACAAGCAAGTTTATGCCATGGAATGTTATTATAGGTGTGTTGTGTGCTTTTGATGCCAAAGATTTCACTCCGGGGTGTGGGCCGCTTCACCGGCATCCACTTCTCTCTCGTGAGTTTACACGCGCTTATAGGGTGAAACCCCCGTATCGGACGAAACGTCGTGAATCTTCCGAAGAGGTGGGTTCTACCTTGTTGTTTTATGTTCCTATGGCCTACCCTAACACAACCAAGCACCTAGTTCCACAATGCTACCCCCTTTCGACGCCGTTACCGCGTGTTTCCGTATAAGTCCGGTATTTCTCCTGCGGGTCTAGGGTTTCACCGGAGGGGGGGATCCGGAGCGTCTGGACCCCAACACAAGCAAGTTTATGCCATGGAATGTTATTATAGGTGTGTTGTGTGCTTTTGATGCCAAATATTTCACTCCGGGGTGTGGGCCGCTTCACCGGCATCCACTTCTCTCTCGTGAGTTTACACGCGCTTATAGGGTGAAACCCCCGTATCGGACGAAACGTCGTGAATCTTCCGAAGAGGTGGGTTCTACCTTGTTGTTTTATGTTCCTATGGCCTACCCTAACACAACCAAGCACCTAGTTCCACAATGCTACCCCCTTTCGACGCCGTTACCGCGTGTTTCCGTATAAGTCCGGTATTTCTCCTGCGGGTCTAGGGTTTCACCGGAGGGGGGATCCGGAGCGTCTGGACCCCAACACAAGCAAGTTTATGCCATAGCATGTTATTATAGGTGTGTTGTGTGCTTTTGATGCCAAATATTTCACTCCGGGGTGTGGGCCGCTTCACCGGCATCCACTTCTCTCTCGTGAGTTTACACGCGCTTATAGGGTGAAACCCCCGTATCGGACGAAACGTCGTGAATCTTCCGAAGAGGTGGGTTCTACCTTGTTGTTTTATGTTCCTATGGCCTACCCTAACACAACCAAGCACCTAGTTCCACAATGCTACCCCCTTTCGACGCCGTTACCGCGTGTTTCCGTATAAGTCCGGTATTTCTCCTGCGGGTCTAGGGTTTCACCGGAGGGGGGGATCCGGAGCGTCTGGACCCCAACACAAGCAATTTTATGCCATAGCATGTTATTATAGGTGTGTTGTGTGCTTTTGATGCCAAAGATTTCACTCCGGGGTGTGGGCCGCTTCACCGGCATCCACTTCTCTCTCGTGAGTTTACACGCGCTTATAGGGTGAAACCCTCGTATCGGACGAAACGTCGTGAATCTTCCGAAGAGGTGGGTTCTACCTTGTTGTTTTATGTTCCTATGGCCTACCCTAACACAACCAAGCACCTAGTTCCACAATGCTACCCCCTTTCGACGCCGTTACCGCGTGTTTCCGTATAAGTCCGGTATTTCTCCTGCGGGTCTAGGGTTTCACCGGAGGGGGGGATCCGGAGCGTCTGGACCCCAACACAAGCAAGTTTATGCCATAGAATGTTATTATAGGTGTGTTGTGTGCTTTTGATGCCAAAGATTTCACTCCGGGGTGTGGGCCGCTTCACCGGCATCCACTTCTCTCTCGTGAGTTTACACGCGCTTATAGGGTGAAACCCCCGTATCGGACGAAACGTCGTGAATCTTCCGAAGAGGTGGGTTCTACCTTGTTGTTTTATGTTCCTATGGCCTACCCTAACACAACCAAGCACCTAGTTCCACAATGCTACCCCCTTTCGACGCCGTTACCGCGTGTTTCCGTATAAGTCCGGTATTTCTCCTGCGGGTCTAGGGTTTCACCGGAGGGGGGGATCCGGAGCGTCTGGACCCCAACACAAGCAAGTTTATGCCATAGCATGTTATTATAGGTGTGTTGTGTGCTTTTGATGCCAAAGATTTCACTCCGGGGTGTGGGCCGCTTCACCGGCATCCACTTCTCTCTCGTGAGTTTACACGCGCTTATAGGGTGAAACCCCCGTATCGGACGAAACGTCGTGAATCTTCCGAAGAGGTGGGTTCTACCTTGTTGTTTTATGTTCCTATGGCCTACCCTAACACAACCAAGCACCTAGTTCCACAATGCTACCCCCTTTCGACGCCGTTACCGCGTGTTTCCGTATAAGTCCGGTATTTCTCCTGCGGGTCTAGGGTTTCACCGGAGGGGGGGATCCGGAGCGTCTGGACCCCAACACAAGAAAGTTTATGCCATAGCATGTTATTATAGGTGTGTTGTGTGCTTTTGATGCCAAAGATTTCACTCCGGGGTGTGGGCCGCTTCACCGGCATCCACTTCTCTCTCGTGAGTTTACACGCGCTTATAGGGTGAAACCCCCGTATCGGACGAAACGTCGTGAATCTTCCGAAGAGGTGGGTTCTACCTTGTTGTTTTATGTTCCTATGGCCTACCCTAACACAACCAAGCACCTAGTTCCACAATGCTACCCCCTTTCGACGCCGTTACCGCGTGTTTCCGTATAAGTCCGGTATTTCTCCTGCGGGTCTAGGGTTTCACCGGAGGGGGGATCCGGAGCGTCTGGACCCCAACACAAGCAAGTTTATGCCATATCATGTTATTATAGGTGTGTTGTGTGCTTTTTATGCCAAAGATTTCACTCCGGGGTGTGGGCCGCTTCACCGGCATCCACTTCTCTCTCGTGAGTTTACACGCGCTTATAGGGTGAAACCCCCGTATCGGACGAAACGTCGTGAATCTTCCGAAGAGGTGGGTTCTACCTTGTTGTTTTATGTTCCTATGGCCTACCATAACACAACCAAGCACCTAGTTCCACAATGCTACCCTCTTTCGACGCCGTTACCGCGTGTTTCCGTATAAGTCCGGTATTTCTCCTGTGGGTCTAGGGTTTCACCGGAGGGGGGGGCTCCGGAGCGTCTGGACCCCAACACAAGCAAGTTTATGCCATAGCATGTTATTATAGGTGTGTTGTGTGCTTTTTATGCCAAAGATTTCACTCCGGGGTGTGGGCCGCTTCACCGTCATCCACTTCTCTCTCGTGAGTTTACACGCGCTTATAGGGTGAAACCCCCGTATCGGACGAAACGTCGTGAATCTTCCGAAGAGGTGGGTTCTACCTTGTTGTTTTATGTTCCTATGGCCTACCATAACACAACCAAGCACCTAGTTCCACAATGCTACCCTCTTTCGACGCCGTTACCGCGTGTTTCCGTATAAGTCCGGTATTTCTCCTGCGGGTCTAGGGTTTCACCGGAGGGGGGGGCTCCGGAGCGTCTGGACCCCAACACAATCAAGTTTATGCCATAGCATGTTATTATAGGTGTGTTGTGTGCTTTTGATGCCAAAGATTTCACTCCGGGGTGTGGGCCGCTTCACCGGCATCCACTTCTCTCGCGTGAGTTTACACGCGCTTATAGGGTGAAACCCCCGTATCGGACGAAACGTCGTGAATCTTCCGAAGAGGTGGGTTCTACCTTGTTGTTTTATGTTCCTATGGCCTACCCTAACACAACCAAGCACCTAGTTCCACAATGCTACCCCCTTTCGATGCCGTTACCGCGTGTTTCCGTATAAGTCCGGTATTTCTCCTGCGGGTCTAGGGTTTCACCGGAGGGGGGGATCCGGAGCGTCTGGACCCCAACACAAGCAAGTTTATGCCATGGCATGTTATTATAGGTGTGTTGTGTGCTTTTGATGCCAAAGATTTCACTCCGGGGTGTGGGCCGCTTCACCGGCATCCACTTCTCTCTCGTGAGTTTACACGCGCTTATAGGGTGAAACCCCCGTATCGGACGAAACGTCGTGAATCTTCCGAAGAGGTGGGTTCTACCTTGTTGTTTTATGTTCCTATGGCCTACCCTAACACAACCAAGCACCTAGTTCCACAATGCTACCCCCTTTCGACGCCGTTACCGCGTGTTTCCGTATAAGTCCGGTATTTCTCCTGCGGGTCTAGGGTTTCACCGGAGGGGGGGATCCGGAGCGTCTGGACCCCAACACAAGAAAGTTTATGCCATAGCATGTTATTATAGGTGTGTTGTGTGCTTTTGATGCCAAAGATTTCACTCCGGGGTGTGGGCCGCTTCACCGGCATCCACTTCTCTCTCGTGAGTTTACACGCGCTTATAGGGTGAAACCCCCGTATCGGACGAAACGTCGTGAATCTTCCGAAGAGGTGGGTTCTACCTTGTTGTTTTATGTTCCTATGGCCTACCCTAACACAACCAAGCACCTAGTTCACAATGCTACCCCCTTTCGATGCCGTTACCGCGTGTTTCCGTATAAGTCCGGTATTTCTCCTGCGGGTCTAGGGTTTCACCGGAGGGGGGGATCCGGAGCGTCTGGACCCCAACACAAGCAAGTTTATGCCATGGAATGTTATTATAGGTGTGTTGTGTGCTTTTGATGCCAAAGATTTCACTCCGGGGTGTGGGCCGCTTCACCGGCATCCACTTCTCTCTCGTGAGTTTACACGCGCTTATAGGGTGAAACCCCCGTATCGGACGAAACGTCGTGAATCTTCCGAAGAGGTGGGTTCTACCTTGTTGTTTTATGTTCCTATGGCCTACCCTAACACAACCAAGCACCTAGTTCCACAATGCTACCCCCTTTCGACGCCGTTACGCGTGTTTCCGTATAAGTCCGGTATTTCTCCTGCGGGTCTAGGGTTTCACCGGAGGGGGGATCCGGAGCGTCTGGACCCCAACACAAGCAAGTTTATGCCATAGCATGTTATTATAGGTGTGTTGTGTGCTTTTGATG